>BSWB01000004.1:159134883-160603608 GCA_033239125.1 Fagopyrum homotropicum | reverse complement strand
AAATCCGTGATTTCGTCCCTCCCCATCTACTCGATGGCTTCTATGATACTTCCGGTGAGCGTCTGCACTGAAATTGACAAACTGTGTCGGAATTTCGTCTGGGGACATTCTGATGAGAGGAGGAGCATCCATACCATTGCTTGGGATAAATTCTGTCGAACCAAGGAAATGGGAGGGCTAGGGATAAAAGTGATGAGAGACTTGAATAGGGCACTGATTGGAAAACTTGGATGGAGATTTCTCAAAGATGAGAAGAGTATCTGGGTACATACCCTCAGGAGCAAATACATACGCAACAACAATAGTGCCGCTGGAAACAAATCTCATACCTGGAGAAGCATCGAATTAGGAATCAAAGATGTCGTCTTTCCTGGTCACAAGTGGATCCTTGGAAATGGCAACTCAGTGGCCTTCTGGGATGATGTTTGGATCGGAAATCAGGCCCTAATACACAATACAACAAGCCCAGTCAACAATCCTGTACGCCAGAGTAATGTCAGCGACCTTTGGAGTACTGCAGAAGGATGGAAATGGGGAGATTTTAGCCAATACCTACCCAGTGAGACGTTACTGAGTATTGCTGCTGTCTCTCTTGAACCCAGTATCTCTCACAGTGAGGAGAATGAAGAAGCCATGGTTGACAGGGACGAGCTCAGCTGGATACACACGCCAGACGGAAACCTCACAGTTAAATCCGCCTATTCAGTGATCAGAGGGAATGAAGGAGAGGTTGGGAGCGATGGCTGTGTTTTCCAGAAAATCTGGAAATTGCAAATCCAAGAACGCATAAGGATGTTTGTTTGGAAATTAATGTGGGGAGGGGTCCTGACTAATGAAGAACGAGAAAGAAGACACATGGCTAACTCAGCGCAATGCCCAAGATGCCAAAATAATACCGAAACTCTTATTCACCTCTTCCGTGACTGTCCTTATAGCATAATGCTCTGGCGACGTCTCAATGCACATCACAGAATGGAGGGTTTCTTTTCCTACCCGTTTGCAGCCTGGATACGAGGTAACCTCACTTCTACGTTCAATTTTGATTATTTGTGTAGTTGGAGTTCGGTTTTTTCTGTAGGTCTATGGTGGATCTGGAAGGGGAGGAACGAAAAGGTGTTCAGAAGTACCCCGGAAAGAATCGATATGCACATCTTTATTGTAGAGAGAACACAAGAATACATAAAGGCTTGGAAATATAACAACCCATCTGCAACTATGAAGGCAAAAAGGATTGAACATATCAAGTGGGATCCGCCTCCGTCTAATGCCGTCAAGATTAACTCGGATGGAGCAGTGAGAAGGGACGGTCTTGCTACGGCAGCTGGTATTATTAGAAATAATGCCGGAGAATGGCAACGAGGATACGTGGTTAACCTTGGTATATGTACTGTACCAATGGCCGAGTTGTGGGGAATTTACCACGGTCTTAAACTCGCATGGGAGTGCGGATACCGGAAGGTTATCATTGAGTCGGACTCCCAATTAGCTATCTTGCTTCTTGGAAGGACGGTTCCTCGGTGCCATCCTCTTTCCAGTCTGGTGCGCAAGTGCCAAGACTTTATCAGAAGGGACTGGGATATCCAGTACCGGCATGCCTTCCGTGAGGCGAATAAAGTAGCGGACTTTCTTGCTAATATTGCGTTTCATTTTAATATCGGGCTAAGTGTATTGTTTGACCCTCCCGAGGGTATAGTTGATCTATTACTAAATGATGTAAGGGGTCAGGCTATCCCCTGAGTGATTACTACTTAGCCTTTTTTTATCTATAAGAAGCGCGTTTAGATGCGCCGGAGATCACCGAATCTCCTTCACACCAAAAAAAAAACGGCGAAATTAAGGAATTGACGATGGTATTTAGAATAGGGAGACATGGGTGTCAATCATCCATGGATGATTTAGACAGAGGTAGAGAAGAGATGCGGTAGCGGTGTAGTGTGTGTGCGCGTTTGCAGGAAGGAAGTTGCTTGGGGAAGTTTTAGTCCCTCGGAGTCAGAGCCTGTGTGTAGACTTTTATTACTGATGATGTGCTTATTGAGATTTTCCCTATATGAAGTCGAGGGAATGAAAGAGGAGTATATGTTATGGCCCTTAACCTAGATGTGGCTAAGGCATACGATACAGTAGAATTGAAAGTATGTGATATGGGTTTCGAGGAAAGGTGGATACGGTTGATTATACGGTGTGTGTCGTTAATGACTATCTCGACGCTGTTTAAAGGTATTAATGTCACATATTGTCCTTTTTAGGGTTTACGTATGGAGATCCACTCTTTCTTTTATGTTCCTTATTTGTGTTGAATGGCTATCCAATCTTATCATATTGAGTGAGTGAGAATGAGGTTATTTACAAGGCATTAGAATTGTTGTGTTCGTCCCACGTATCTCTTCTCCTTTTTGCAGATGATAATGTTATTTTTACAATTGTCAACATAGCAATGAAGCTGTCAATATCCTCCAAATCTATGGAGAAGCATCGGGACAACAGATTAGCCTTGCAAAATCTAAGCTATCATTTAGCAATAATGTTTCCTTTGAAATAAGATGTGTCAATCAGGCGGTGATGGGAATTAGGGAGGTGTCTAGGCATGAGAAATATCTTGGAATCCCCGCATTGGTTGGGACTTGAGAGATTAAAGAAAGTGATATTTGCAACGGTTAGAAACCAAATTTGGAAGAAGCTAAAAACCTGGAAAGAGTTTATGTTAAGCAATGCACGAAAGGAAGTATTGTTAAAAATTGTGGTTTAGGCGATTCCCTCATATATTATGTCTTGTTTTGACATGTCTCATGGTATGTACTCCGATATTGAGATGATAATGATGAGCCAATTTTGGTGGGGTTCTACCATTAAGACGATGAAAATTTACTAGATTAGTTGGAAAAAGTTATGTACTTCAAAAGATAATGGAGGACTTGATTTGCTTGATACGAGAGCTTTGAACCATGTTACGATTGCTAAACAAGGGTGGAGGTTAATCACGGAACCTTACCCTCCTATTGTACGCCTTCTCATAGCTAAGTATTATCGCAATGGGTCCTTCGTACAAGCTTCAGCGAGATTTAGATCTATTTTTACCCGAAAAAGTTTTATGAAGATTTTAGGGGAGAGAGCTTTTGAAAATGGTTCAGGACTAGGATGATCCTGGATGATTACTAGATAATTCCTGGATTGGTTTTTTGTCATCTTGCAAACAAGACCACCTTGGGAATGTCGGATGCCAATGTCTCTTCATGGGAGTGTGGCGGGCTCGAAATAAATGGGTGTTTGACGGATGGATAGAGTGACTCAAAGATGATTAGACTAAAGGTCAAGAAGTTGGTGACCGACTTTACTAAGGAGGGTGAACATGATCGTGGGATTGTCCAATAACCGAGGGTTCAGAGTCGGAATTGGGTACGACCATCGTTTGGGGTGATTAAGCTCAATTGTGATGCATATATAAAAAGGAATGGGTGGTTGTGTGGTGGGGGTGGTGGCCAAGAGTCTTTTGACGGGATTTTACTTGCTTTGTCAATAAGATTGCAAGGATTGCCGGATATGGAAGTGGCGGAAGGCGCGGATCTGATTTCAACGCTCAAGTTGGCCAAGGACCATGGATGGTAGAGTATTGTGTGTGAAACATATTCGTCTACCATTATTTTGGAGCTCAACAATGGTTGTGTGGTCAATGGGCCACTAGGGATGTTTTGGGGTGCTTAAAAGGTTATCGGTTGAGTTCTCTTCTTGTCAATGGACGTTTGTTAGGCGGAGTGGAAACAAGGTTGTTGATTGGCTTGAGGAGGTGTGCCCTAATTTTGTTACTCATTTTTTGGTTCTCCAACTTTACCTTTGGAATTATGTAATCTATTCGATGATGATAATTTGGATGAATGAAGTTTTGTTTTATAAAAAAATAAAAGACTATAGATTTCCGTTAAACGTGATTTCTATTAAAGTAAGCTTTTGGATGACCACCAGTAGACATGTTCAAATCCGGACAATCCGTCCGGAAAAACGTGCGGATATGAACATATGAATAAGCTTTTGGATAACCAAATGATTTGTGTATTCAACCTTGATTGCTTACTAGTTTTGTTTAAATGTAGACATTCAATCATATTTATTTGAAATAGACGGGGATTTGAAACCTAAATCTTAAATATACAATGCGGAACAAACAAAACAACTATAAGATACAAAAAAAAAAAAACCACTAAAAATAACAAAAATGGCAAAGGTACAAAATCATGAAAGTCAATACAAAAAAAGAAGACGATGAAAGCTCGAAGATGACAAAATCACGGGGATAACACAAGGTAGATGAAACTACCACAATGACTCGAGCAAACACCAAAATCAAACAATACAAAAATGTTGCAGTACATTTTTTTTACCCAAAGGCGATTCATTGTCCCGTGCAAAAAATAAAAAAGACCCACATAACTAATGCGAGTAAGAGTCCGTTTGAGATACTATTTTTAGTAGTGTGTAGAAAAAAGAATAAGCTAGAGGTGGACATTGGAGAGCACAAACTTACCTAGATTATAAAACTTATCGTAACTGATATAGTTTTCATTTCATAAGCTACGTGGAGGGAGCTTGCACAGCTCATAGTAATTTATTGAATGATATAACCCTATAAAATTAATATTAAATAAAAAATAAATTCTTTAAGTATTTTTACACTTATATAAGCTACAATAATCTATTAAAAACAATCAAGAATTTATTTTTATTTTTGGTAAGGAAACAATCAGGAATTGACATCTGTGTCCACTTACACATGAATTGAACAAAAAAGGAAAAACATTCAAACTTATTATTATTTAATAAAAAGATAAACGATATACAATAATACGATAAACAGCTCACACGGGTATATGTACAACAGTCTAAGGTAGGATTCTCTGAGCTTCAAAACCCTACTTGAGGCCAATTCCTATTCATCAGCACAACGCCGTCGCCATTTTTGCTCACCTCCCTTCTCTCATCTCCTCATCTCTATTGATCTCATTCGCTTTCATCTGCGGTCCATTCTGACTTCTATATCATCATAATCATATCTCTTTTCGTGATTCTTGGTTCGTCGGTGGTTCTCTATCTTTCATCACTTGCAGTCGCCGCCTTGTCACCCTCGCCGGGGTGGATGATCCGCTATCCGCCGGAAAAGTAATTTGTTTACTGTTTTTCATTATGATATGCATGATCTTACTTGTTTTCATACCATCGTAGCCCTAAATTCGCTTTCGTTTCTCCCAAGAACGCATTGTGTTTTTTCCCTCCAATTCTCGTGGCTGAGTTTTTGGTGCATCGTAAATTAGGTTAAAGAATCTGACGCGAATCACTAGTTGAAATTTATAAAGGAGGTAATGTTGTAAAACAAGTATTAATTAGAGAAAAAGTATAGGATTATTAGTTTGTTCTATTCCATCGCCAATATCCATCATATGTATATTTCTTTTCAAATTTCTGAAGATCCCTTATAGTTATGCTTGAGCGGTTTTGATTAGTCTGATATGACAACTGGGCTAGATGGAGTTTTCCCTTGATCTGTATACAGCTGGTCTCTCTTTTCACTGAAAATCTTATGAGAACAATTAGTATTAACAAATTCTGTAATTGTATTCTTAATCATCAGCTTCTAACAAAAAAATAGTATTAATTCAGCTACTAGGTTACGTTTTAAAACTATAGGTAAGACTTGACAGTTTTCCATATTTTTATTGCCGTTTGAGTGCATACATATGTAATGTTGTGTCACATTTTGCATACTCTGATTCACTAGTTTGAATGCTGTACTCAGATTTTGAGACGAGCAGGATGGTGGGTATTCGTCAGTTTGGATCAACTTCTTCGACTAGTAGTGGTTCTTCAGTAACACGTCCAATTGGGTTTCACTTGAGTAGAAAATCTTACTTCTCTTTCAATGGATCGAATTTTAAAGCTCAAAATCCACGTGGTTCAGATCCTCCTCGATCCTCACATTCCAATCTTGAGAATGGCTTGCATAATGATGTCAAATTCCGCATGATAGTCCGAAGAATTGTAAGCTGACGTTTATCTTTTTTTGCAACAATTTAGATTATTCTTGTATCAATCGTTTTTCTCCATCAGCATCTTCACATTATCAATTGTTTGCAACAAGTTTTAAATGCAAGCTGATAATAGTACCTAGAATTTTGAGTTTAACTGTGTATGCGTGTGAATGCTGATATCGTTAGTTGTATATTGCCATATGCAGGGTGCTGGTCTGGAAAACCTTGGAAACACTTGTTTTCTTAATTCAGTGCTCCAATGCCTGACGCATACAGAGCCTCTAGTTGCGTATTTGCTAAGTGGAAAGCATCAAAAATCTTGTAAGTCGGTGACTCTTTTCTTGTCCAATTGATACATTGATATATGGTTTGTAGAATAACCTTCATAATAAAGACTGTCTATGGTGCCTTTTTGAATCCTATTTCTTTTCAATTCTTATATTGTGATATTTTAGGGGAATTATATGCATATACTATCTCTAATTTTTGTTGTTTTTTATTTTATTTTTTTATTTCTGATATTATCTATTTGCTCAATTTTTGAAGGTCACATTGTTGGGTTTTGTGCTTTATGTGCTATCCAAAACCATGTCAGCCGTGCACTGCAATCTTCAGGGAGAATATTGGCACCAAAGGATCTTGTCTCCAATTTGCGACGTATCCTTCTCATTAATTTTTTTATTTTGGAGTAAAAATAATTAGATACCTGTCATATTTTGCATAACATGCAAAATGTTTTGATTTTCACTTCATATTTGGCCTTTTGGCTGTCTATTTGGGGTTAAATTTTGAACCCGAGCTAGGTGGTTAATTGCTCATGTTATGACCTCTGTTCGCAGATGGTTTTCCTTTATATTCCAAAATACATATGATAATATGCATAATTATTCATTCACTTAAGTGACTAGTTATAGTTTGTTTCCTTAATGTTTTTTTAAAAAAAATTTAGAATCGGAACTATGTAGTTGACTAGTTGTTTATTCATATTATAAGCTCTTTTCGCAAAACAAAAGGTGACAATTCCTTCATTCTCTTTTTGGCCAAATGTACCCCTCTATGTTTCAAAAAACAAAAATTAACAAATCCTTTATCCTCTCAAAATTGTAGCAACTAGTCGGATTATTCTCTTGAGAACAAATGTTCTTCTCGTTTTGCAACATATCGTGTTTGTTCTCGTCAGGGTCATTTTGAAGTGTACGTTATTCTTGACCCACCCAATCAGGTATCTCTCGGAATTTTCGAAATTCAAGACAGGAGGATGCTCATGAGTATATGGTTCATTTACTTGAATCAATGCACAAATGCTGCCTGCCTTCTGGAGTTCCTTATGAATCTCCTAATGCATATGAGAAGAGTTTGGTTCACAAGATATTTGGTGGTTCCCTTAGGAGTCAGGTACTTTCACCTTCTTGCATTTGCATGGTGTATTACTGTGAAACCTCATATATAATTCAAGGCAGCAGTTTGTTCTCTGAAATTATTTTAAACTCAATGAAGAGTGGTTCCTTCAAGATGGGCCTCTCATTTGAAGTCACTGATACATGAATCTGATTTATCTTCCTATATTTTCCAGGTCAAATGCATGGAATGCTCCTATGGTTCAAACAAGTTTGATCCTTTCTTGGATTTGAGTCTTGAAATAAACAAGGCTGATTCTCTGCACAAGGCTCTTAATCATTTTACTGCTGCGGAGCAGTTGGATGGTGGTGAAAGACAGTATATGTGCCAGCAGTGTAAACACAAAGTAAGAGCGCTGAAACAGCTTACAATAGACAAAGCGCCCTATGTCCTTACTATTCATCTTAAGCGATTTGGATCACATATTTCTGGGCAAAAGATTGACAAGAAAGTTCAGTTTGGTCCAGTTCTGAATTTGAAACCTTATGTTTCTGGATCTTATGTATGTATGCTCTCTTTCTCCAGTGTGATCACATATTTCTGCCCTGTATGTGAGCTTCTGGTCTCAGTATACTAATTGCTAATTTGCAGGACGATGAATTAAAATATACCTTATATGGGGTCCTGGTTCATGCTGGCTGGAGTACACATTCTGGTCATTATTATTGCTTTGTTCGAACGTCAAGTGGAATTTGGTATTCCCTAGATGACAATCAGGTATCTTCTCCATCATTTATCCGTTCTTTATTTGCTGTTTATTGCTCTAAATACTAGGTCTAGAAGTGAACATATCTGGTTTGTTGCTGGAGGTTTGGGCGAGGAAAATGCAGTTGAGTTGGTAGAATTTGAATATGTTGGGTAGGGGAGGCGTGCGTAGGACAAGATCTTAGTTTGGAGATCAAGCAGAACCTTGGAGATCTGAACTTTTAACTGCATTTGTTTTCAGGATTCATCAATAATCAATTATAAAACGTATGATAAGCAAACACTAAAATGGTTTGTGATTGGCACGTACTACAGGCTCTCTACATCACGAAGGCTACTGATATATTATTAAGCATGTAATGACAGCTTTAACTCAAAAGGAGTGAATGCCTTTACATGTAATTCCTATCTTACTAGAAAAACAATGATTATTCCATAATGCCACCACTTAGATTACTTAATAAAAGTTTATATATATTATATAAAATGAAACCATGTCAATAAATAATGCCAAAACACAATCTAGTTATTGTGCATCATCGAAAAAACTCTATCATTGCTGTTTTGTTCTTGCTTCTTCCTTTTTCATCTAAGGTCAATCTGAATTTTTTCCTGCTATTACATGTAGGTCCGCGAAGTGAGTGAGAGGACCGTGATGGAACAGAAGGCCTACATGTTATTCTACGTTCGTGATGGAATGAACTTTGGTGCCGGAGACATTGCTAGTGCTATTCAGAGCCAGAAGATGGTTCCCGCTACAATCCCAAAAGGACCATCTTGTAGTTCTACCCCAAGTAACGGATTCACCTCCAATAACAAACCTGTCAATGCTGCTCAGAACGAGAAGGTAGTTGCAACTACTGTGGAAGCTGCTTTATGCTCTAAATCTGCTACTTTTCATGGGTCTCAAAAGGAGCTTGATAGAAAGTCTGTCCTTACTGGTGAGAAGGCAAATGTTCGGTCAAGTACTGGTCAAAAGAGATCTGGTGAAAAAGACCCCGAGGGAAGCCTGGAAAGCAGCTTGCCTGCAAAGAAACTCAAAACCACTGATGCTTCTGATGTTCCTGTTCAGCGCAGTCTGCCGAATATACTCTCATTGGAGAAGAAGCCATCAAAGGAAGATTCCCTCCAGAAAAATGATAGCAAAGACTTGCCACAATCATCAATTGAGAGCAAAGGCAATCCTTCACTCTTGGAATCTGATATGCAACATTCAACATGTCCAAGAAGTTGCAATGTTGGTGATCGTACAGCTGATACTGGTGTTCCCAAAGTCATCCTGTCTGTTACTAGTGTAACTTCCGATGACAAAAGTATGAAGACTGATCTTCTTGTGTCAGTTGCTAAGCCATCTGATCGGTCAACTGATAATGTTGTTGGTATAGTCGATAATGTTGTGGGGAAAGTCATCCAACCTGTTGCTCCTGTAACTTCTGATGACAAAACGATGAAGACTAATGACAAGGTATCTATTGCAGTTATTGCGTGGCTTATAATTTATTTGGTTATTATTTTAGAAATACTTTCCAATATAATTCTCTGTTCCATATGTGAAATGGTGTCTTTAATGATAGTTAAGTGGGCTGAAATTTCCCATTTAAAGACTGCATTTGAAAATTCACCTGACAAACTTATTCAACTGATATTTGTTAGGTTGCAGATTTTGGTTTGTACCCTTATCAAACTGCTTATTTGTTCTCCTTTGTGAATTTATCTCTTGCTAGGCCCGAGGTGCTGCAGAGGAAACAACAGCAAAACAACCAGTTGAAAGCAATTGTAATGTTGGTCAATCAAATGTAGTCATCAATGTTGCTGGATCATCTTCAGAAGGTCTAATTGGTTCCACACCCCCAAAGCCAAAAAAGAAGGCTATAAAATATAACTTTCCCAGCATGCATCTTCGTTCTAGAAAATTGTATGGGGAATACTCGAGCTTGGAAAAGAGAAAGAAGAACAGAAAAGTTAAAAAGAAGAGCCAAAAGCTTGATTCTGAAAATCTCATGGACGAAAAGTTGGGGCCCTCTACATCCAAAGCAACTGCTGCAGTTGAGGTTCATTCCAAGAAATCAAGGAAGCGAGCCCACCATGGTGCAGAGAAGAGCAGTAGAGAGCGTGTAAAACACGGTGAGTTTTCTGCTATTGAAGAGTTAATTTCAGAGTTGAAGAGAAGAACAACTGTGGGAAACATGGTGCTTCTTGTTGGTGATGACCCACAACTTAGAAGTGCAGAAGCACATCAACAACCGAGCGATGAACATACCTCCCTTTTAAAACACAACACGAATACATGTAATGGAGTAGCAGATAAAACAATCAAAAACCTCAAAAGAACTTCTGGTAAGCTGTTTCATTATCATAATATTGCTATTGTTTCATTAGCCAAACTTGTGACTTTTTGGACTGTAATTTAATGGTGAATGATATGATTTGTATAAATTCTTGGTCTTGCATTGTAGCTTACTGATGCAGTATTTACTTTACCGTGTTGCAGTTGAACGATGCAATGGTTTAGAGCTATCATCTTCACAAATAATGGAGGCGCATAAAACTGCTAGTATCAGCATTGGTTACATAGGGGATGAGTGGTGAGTTGATATACTAGCACACACTATAAAAGCAAATTGAAAAGTTTACACGACACTTGCACTGATTTCTCATTGTTTAGCCAGTTTGGTAATCCATTTTTGTATCTCATCATTTGTAACAGGGATGAAGAGTATGACCGCGGCAAAACAAAAAAGGTCAGAGTCTCCAAGGTCGGATTTGGAGGACCAAATCCCTTCCAAAAGATTGCCACAAAAACCACGAAGTTAAAGGGCAAGCACAAACATTACAACCCTGCTAACCAACCGTACAGGATATGATATATTTGCAATCACCCTGATTCCATTGAAGAGCCGAGATTTTGTCCATGCACGAGTAAATCCAAGAATGCATCAGCAAACTAGATCGACCCAACTTGGAGGTAGCCAATTTTATCTGTATTAGCTGTTGCAAACTTGATGTTTTTTGTATTTTTTTCTTCTTGAAAGGCACAAAAATAAATTGCTTTTTTGCAATCCACTGTGCCTTTTATATTGCTTATTGCCCTTCCCCTCAGCTCCCCATGATCTTATTCACCTCATTACTGAAGTGGAGGAACATTTGATTTTGTCAGTGGTTTTACATGGTCAAATTAAACCATATAGCTACTTGGACTTGCATTTCTGTGGGAGATTATGTTTATTGTGTTAGTGTATTTTGGCTTGATTGATCTACAATCTGTTGGATTGGAAATCAGGATTTAGATGCGCATGGATAGCACATTAAGTTCATAAATCGCATGATGTGTGATCTGGAAAATGCATTTTGACAAGAATGTGTATGGATAAAGATACAGTACTATTGCATTATTGTTCATATTCCTCTCCTCCCCGACTTCCCTCTTTCCTTGCCGCCGGCTCCTCCTTACCAATGCTCAAACTCAACCGAACGAGTCAAACATTGACAATGCTCAAAGATCGAGTCGAGCATAGACAATGCTCAAACTCGGCTGGTGTATAAACGCGCTGAACCTAAATTTAATAGACCTTTAAAATTGATTTATATTTCAACTTGTTTTGAGAGTGAACGAGATCAAACTGAGCTTTTGCAGAGCGAAAGTTTTGAGTAGTTCGACTAATATAACGTTCCTATAGCGTTATTTTAGACGATCTAATTGAGCTTTAGTTGAATGAGCATTAACATGTTCAACAATTTAATAAACGAGCTTGAGTGAGCCGAGCCTAAGTTTTATGTGAGCTTTAAATTGGATTTATATTCGATTTATTTAGAAAATGAAACGAGCTTTCTATGATTCTAGGTAACTTGCCCCAAATAACGGCTCTAATCAAGGCTAAAGGTTTCAAACTTTCAATGTTTTATTCTAGCTTGACAATAAACGGATATTTCCGCCACCAATCACACTTGAAAACAACAATGCAATAAAATTACAATAATGCAGCTTAATGTGTTATAGAGTGTGCTCCAAATGCACGCCTAGATTTCCTATACCTTGGCCTTCATTGTTTTCAACTGAAGTAAGCATCATTCCAAGGTTTAGACAAACAAAAGAAATGTATACAAATGAGTAATAATACATATACAAATCCATGTCCACTTGAAGGACTGGTCTTCAGTATGGCATATACTGCAAACAAAATTTGATGCCAAATCAATAAAATGTATAACCAACTAGAAATTTATTCAGAAGAACACTTAACATACAAGTTTTGCCAGTGTCATGCAAATTGTCTCCATGACAGTTTCTTACTCTCGAAGATTGCCCGCTTGTGTCACCCTTCAGAACACAATACCATCCCTTCTTACGAACACGAGAATGCCGCGTTTTCAACTAATGTATGTCTCAAGAGCTAACTCCCAATAGAGCTTCACTCTCCTCCACTGAACCCTCTGAGGGCTCCGAGTCAGAAACCACAGGTGAAGGGGTAAACCGAGCTTTTTCCGAAGCCATGTTCAGTCTCAAAGACCGTCCTTCCAACTCCTGAGATACCGAAAGTTAAGAACATAGTTATCAATTGAAGCTCGAATTTATATTAAACCACAGAATATCACAGATTTCTACTCACCACTCCATTCAAGGCTGTGATGGCAGATCTTGCTTCTTCAGCGGATGAAAATGAAACGAATCCAAATCCTCGGGATTTCCCAGTGTCTCTCTCGAATATGACTTTGGCACTCAAGAATCCTGGTTGGTCCGAAAACGCGTCCCTTAGCTCCTGTGAGGTTATATTCCAGCTTAGGTTACCAGCATATACCTTGTTAGGAGTATCCACAAAGCCCTGGTAGCTGGTCTTGATCTTTGGTTCTAACACTTTCCTTTCACCACCCTTTGGTACTTCTGGGAAGTTCACCTTCACTGTCCTGCCTCCGATTTGCTGTCATGAATCCAAATTCCCATCATTACAAATTTACAATGAACTATATGCAAAGAGTTCATGTTCTTGAAATAACTTGATGGATATGAAAGTGTAATATAGCTGTCAAATTGGGGATTGGCGGATAGGTTTTGGAACTTACAGATGAATTAAACATCTGAATAGCCTTTTCGGCATCTTCAACGCTCTCCATTGTCACAAACGCAAATCCTCGACTTCTATCAGTCACTCTATCGTAAATAATCTGCAAATGAATTGCGAAAGCAAGATCACGTTTTAATTTTCCAAGTGAAAAAATCAGAAAAATAATCAACTGTACACAGACCTCAACGGATCGAACAGGACCAGCCTCGACGAAAATCTCGGCCAATTGAGAAGATGTGGTGGTATAAGGCAAATTTCCAACGTATAGTCTTCCATCATCAGAAGACGCGGGCTTCTTTCTCTCTTTTTCTCCTTCTTCTTCTTTTTCCTCTTCGTTATATTGTTCCTCTAGCAATTGGTCCGTTTCTGATCCAGAGAGTTCCGATTCTCCCTCTCCTTCGTCTGAGATAGCGGTCTGGATTTCATCGGAGGAAGCGACGGACCTGGAGATGCCAATTGGAGAAATTAGGCGAAGAGAGAGTGATTGGGAAGTGAGCTTGAGGGATTTGGACGATTTAGGCTTCGGAAAGAGGACAAACGACCCCGATTGCTGAGAACGGAATGGAAGAGAAGATGGGAAGGAAGTATAAGAAGATGGAATGGAGGAGAGAGAAGCTACTTGTGCTGATGCCGCCATTGTTGCAGCTTGGATGAAGAGATACAGAAGAGAGTGATGAATATTCAGCTTTGTTTCCTTAACTTCAATGGATAAGGTTCTAAACAACCAAACCCTTGGTAATTGGTATCCCTTTCTTCTTCAAATTCCACTTTCTGCCCATAACTTTTCAAAAGTTTGTGTAGCACCCCAAGCTTTTCCTTATTTTATATGGTGCCTTTAAGCCTTTTTCTACTAAACTTCAAAACTTTGGTTCACATTTTTTGTCATTTTAAGGGCCCGTTTGGTTTTAACTCCGGAATCGGAAACGGAATAGAAACGAATCTAGTCCATATGTATACCATTGTTCATGAAAGTTTGTGGAATCATTCCTTGTGGTGTGATGGAATTGAAGTAGAGTTTGATTACTTTTGATACCCTATAGGGTAACAAAATGTGGGGAACCAAGTGCATTTTGCATTAATCCACAAGGAATGATTCCACAAAATTTTATGAATAAGGATATACATATAGACTAAATTCGTTTTCATTCCGTTTTTGGAACTGGAACCAAACGGGTCCTAAGTGTTATTAATATTTTAAATTTTCACAAATAGAATTTTATCTACTTTTTTTTTAAAATTATTTGTTTGAATTTTCAAAACATTATTTCTTCGATTATCATATAACTCTCTAAATTCTACTTTTGTTTTTATTCAATTTTTGATTTTTTTTTTTTTTTTTGAATTATAGTAGATTTTTTCTCTAATACCAAATATGAGAATGAGATGGAGTATTTTTCTATCAATTATCAAGTAGTACTACAATTACAATAAGATAAGATAATATAGTAAATTAACAAAATCCTAATAAATATTTAAACATATAATTTTCTAACAAACTATATTTAAATTCATAATTTAATAAATTTGTAGAACATTTTACTAGATTTCAATTAAATTATTGTTAAATTTTAGATTATGGTCACATTTAGTTGATGATTTCCTAACAAGTTACATCTTCAAGGAACTAAGTCAAATTATTATCTTATTTTAAATCATTTATTAATTGCTACTTAATAAAATCAATTTATCATTTACTAATTCCTAACAAGTTTTATCAAATAGTACCAATAATCTTAGCAAGGTAGCAAAGTAAACATAAATTATATCAAATTAGTACCGTACCGGACCGTAAAGTCACGGACCGAACCGGACCGTTTCAGGTTTATTATAAAACGGTTCATGGACCCGACCGGATCGTAACGGTCCGGTCCGGACCGTTTAATTTTTATTTTTTTGTATGGATTAAATCCGGTCCAGTCCGGGTTTGGACCGGACCGGACCGGAAGATATTCTAGTTAAAAAATATTAAACGTATAAAAAAAAATCCGGTCCGGACCGGCCCGGACCGAAACATTCCAGTTACGGTCCAGGATCGAATCGGACCGTAATTTCCGGTCCGATCCGGTCCGGTTTTCCGGTCCCAATGTGTGCAGCCCTAATGAAAATAACTTCTTATTCTCTGCAAACTAAACAAAGATGAAGCCTTTGTCTTCAAGTGGTTAAATTTAAACACCACAATCACACTACAAAGACAACCACACTACAAACTTCAATTAGTTGAATGTAAACAACACACACACTCACACTACAAATACATAACCATACTAACACCTACAAAGACAACCACACTACAAATTTCAAGTAGTTGAATGTAAACAACACACACACTCACACTATATAACCATACTAACACTACAAAGACAACCACACTACAAATTTCAAGTAGTTGAATGTAAACAACACACACTCACACTACATAACCATACTAACACTACAAAGACAACGATACTACAAACTTCAAGTAGTTAAATGTAAACAACACACACTCACACTACAAATACATAACCATACTAACCAACCATGATAGGATTCTTAACCCTTTCATGCATTCAGAATATCCATACTAAGTACTTATAATCAAGATACTAAGTTAAATTGCATTGAGGATTCAATGCCGTGACCAACGCTGAATTGGAAAACGACGAATGAAGGGCCCCAATGCGAGCCAAGGACGAGTTGCCTCTTTAGATCAACCAAAAGGGCGGTAATGGTTTTCCGCCATGATCAGATCTTGAGGTTGCAGCAGTCTATATCAGCTGCTGATGCTGCCCATTTGACAGCTGGCATGGTAGCCATGTCATACTGCCCGATGCCAACTGGGTTTGGGAGTGAATGTGGAGATTGTTGAGGAATGCCGATATTGAACAAGAACCCAAAGTCTCCGGTGAAGTTATAGGCGCTGGTAACTGCCTCTGATGCCGATGCAGCTGGGTTTACTCCTCCTATATCAGTTTCCTTTGAGTTCAGACTTTCATTCATGTCGGACTGTAACACCTCTGAGTTCTGTGAGCCAGTTGGCTGAGGAAGATGATGATGATGCTTCTTTTTCATTTCACTAACTTCTTTTTCCTTCATTGGGTCGTTCAGAGCTTTACCAGAGTTCAGGAAACGGCCACCAGCACCCCTTGCACGGCGCTTTGCATGCAAATGCCTTGATTCATGGAGGTATGGCTGCCAAAAAATCAAACCAGGTTTCACATCACAAGTTTTCAAGATCAACATTGGGCTCGTTTGGCATTGATTCCATAGAATCAGGTATAAATGATTTCAGTTTTCAAGTACATTAATAAATTTGATTGAAAGAATTGGTTTAAATAGACTCTTTTTTTTATAGGTTTTTGTTTTGTACACCCCTATGTTTTACCCTATATATATAATTCTACTAGATGAAAGAATTGGGTTAAATAGGGGTTTATTTACTCAAGTTTACGCTATGGGTACTCTTAGTATAGTAATAGTGGTAAAAAGGAGGCTTTGAGTCAATCCAACAACGTATTAAACATCTTTTATTAGAACTCGGATTATTGTCATTCTTGATTCCAATACGATTCCTGCCCCTACAAGCTTCTATCAAAGAGATTACCTTACGGGCACGTAAGGCTTTATTTCGCAGTTCAGCTTTTGCACGAGACTGCCTACGTCTGATGATTCCATGATACTGTTTTGCATTCACAAATATAGGTCCTCCATCTGTTGTCAAGCTCAAGGGAAGCATCATACGTCCCTGTGATTATATACACAATCAGCAAATAAGGTTGGTGAATCCGTTAGCAGGCAGAGCTGAATGCAACCTCATTTCTTGTAAAGCAGTCCGAATAAACGTATATTTTTTCTTACACACCATATAAATATCACAAAATCACTTAGTTATATTGTCTATCTGTAGAAATGAAAAACTAACCCCGATTTGTGGTCCATAAGGTGAAAGCAGCTTATAGCTTTGATCGGCATACGGGTACGTTGCACAGATCTAACAACAGATTGGAAGCCATTGGCAGAAACAGGAAAGAATAAGCATATGCAATTAACAGCAAGATCAATTAGTACTTCCAATCTTCTTCAAATAAATCTATTATGTAGTCTTACCATGGATGGAGTGTATCCGAGTTCCAACCAAGTATGATAATCTGGCAGGGCTGAATACACAGAAGCTGCTGGAAGAGATTGAGTTTTTTGTCCATCTGCTTAAATCAGAGAATTAGGGTGTTTCTCATACTACTGCAATGGCACGAAATTTCAACTATAATAGTGGAAGTGTTCATGAAAACACTTAAGATAAAGAGCTCTTTGCACATTTTCAGTTACATTATTTTATGATACTTATTTCAGTTATATCTCCATCAACCAAATAATGAAATAAAACCACTTCCAAGCTACAACTATAGCAAATCAAAACCTCTCCACTCCCTTTGCATATTAATCTGTCAAAAACAAATTTGTGATAACCAACTTAAATGTTTCCGTAATCAAATCACAAAATTAAGCCACTAGGGGTTCATTTGGGAATACCAAACTTATTGAAGCTGAAGTTGAAGATTATGGTAGTTGAAGTGAAGCTTATTGAGCAGATGAAATAGAAAGCGGATAGAATGAGTTTATATATGGTAAGTATCTGAGAGAACGAAGTTTATTGAACCTGATATACGGGTAAAATTACATAAAAGGGTTTACTATTTATTCATATATAACTTTTTATAGGCTTATATTTGTAATATACCATTCAATAAACTACCATAATCTTTGTAAGCTTCTTCCATATACCTTATGAAATGAAAAAAATACAAGCTACAATAAACTACCATAATCTCGTGCTCCCAAACACTCTTCCTAACCTATTCTTTTTCACATAAGCTTCATAAGCTACTAAAATTAAGGCCCCAAAGGGGCCCTAGAATAGCAACTAGTATATGTTGGACAGAAACGAAAAAACACCATAATTTTACGTAAGGATTCGTGTTTCCATGCTTTCCTAGGAGATGGGAACAGGAAACACTTCCCTTTTGGAATTTCTGTGCTACATAGCCAAGTACAAAGAGACTTGAACAGAAGACAAATTACCCCATGAAAGAGTGACAAGGTTTTCAATTCCTTTGCTTTGCTTAGCTTCAGAGATTTTCAATTGGCCACTATAATCAGTACTACAGCTATCAACAGCCAAGGACCCAAGAGAGCCCCACCATGGCCCGGAATCGAGCTGCACCACAGGGTAGTAAACTAAACCTTCATGTTCCTGAGAGTAAGTAGTCATGGTTCAAACTTGTACAAGAGTAACCTCCTAGAATAACCAATTTAACTCCTGCAATTTCAACACCAAATACTGAAATCCATAGGTAAAGGTAAAAATACTAAAATCCAATGAAACAAAATCCATCACAATGATCAAAACTCATCCGTCTGACCTTTTTAGGCAATCTTGACAACATAAGCCTAATAATGATCACTATCTTTCTAAACCTTAAAGGGAAAAGACTAAACATACCCTTTAGCCTTTAAGTATAAACTTACTTCGCCATTTCAGATTCAGATAAACTAAAACCAATACACTGAAGCTATACACTGAAAATGATTGAATAAGACATGAAAAACACAAAAGGATAAAACCCAGTTGCAGAATCCTCCCCAAAAAAAAGTCAAAATCAGATATGAATACGATGCATCCTAAAGGAAGATAAGTTGAACCAATAGTGAAAAGAGTAAAGAGAAAAGAGAAGAGAAGCTAACTTAAGAAGAAGCAAGCTGGGTTTGAATCCGATGCTCAAGGAGAGAAGCCCCATTTGGCAGGAGCCATGTTTTCACTAGTTTAAGCAGGCCAAAAAGCTAAGGGAAGAAGAAAGTGGTGTGCACTAGCGGAAAAGAAGTTAGAATAAAACAAAAATATGGAGATGGACCAATCAGAATTAGCTTTCGTGCGCTTTGTTTTTATTGTTATTAATGGTATTTGTTCTTAATTAATAAGATTAAAAATGAGTCCTCTTGTTTGGATGTCTTAATTTATAATATAACTAGCTCTCGACTTCTTCTAGTAATTTAGTGTTATATATATATATATATATATATATATATATATATATATATATATATATATATAGAGTATAGATATTATGAGAACACCCCCTAACGTGAGAACATGAGAACATATTCGTAATTATTATTAGTTTTGTTACGAATGTGTCAATCGTTTAATGTATTATTCGTAGCTATTGTTGGTTGAGTGGATTATTCGTAGTTATTGTCGGATTCCTAATTATTATTATTCGTAATTATTATTATTTTTGATATCTACTCTAAATCTCAACCCTTAATACTCACATCCAACGGTGTACGATTGTTCTCATGTTCTCACGTTAGGGGTGTTCTCATGGGAACCACACCCTATATATATATATATATATATATATATATATATATATATATATATATATATCCCGTTTGGTTAGAAGTTCGGAAACGGAAAGGAAATGAATGTAGAATCTAGTCCATACGTTTACCTTATTCATGAATATTTTTTGGAATCATTCCTTGTGTTGCATGCAAAATGTAGTTAGACTAATCAAACAGAAATGGAACGAAAATGGAATAGGATTAAAAATGTAGTTAGACTTAAAACCACAAAGAATGATTCCGTAAAATTTCATGAATAATGGTATATATATGGACTAAATTCGTTTCCATTCCATTTCCGTTTCCGGGGTTGGAACCAAACGGGCCCTTAATGTAATAATTTGTCATAGTTATGAAAAATATTATTCATTTTTCAATAACAAAAATGATGTGTCAAATACATTATATTTATAGTGCAAATATTCAAATATCACTTTTTAGTAAAATTCATTATAAAATAAATGTTATAATCCAAACATGAAGATTTATTTTACCTTTTTAAAAAAAATAAGAGACCATGACACTTGCCTTAATATAAAACAATTATAAAAACAAGTGCTTATTATGGTGATTTAGGAGTTACTTGATAACTATGTAATATAGATCTTATTTTATACAATCTTGAAGAGTTTTATCTACTTTGGATAGACAAAAAGGAATTCAAAGATAAAAGTCTTTCTAAATAACTCAATATTTAGGGTGGTTAAAATTTTAAAATTATTATAAGTCAATCATTTAAAACTTTTTTTTTTCGTCAAGAGTAAAAATATATGAGAGACATTTGATCTAAAAATAACGGTATTGATTTGTCATATTTGTGTGTGGTTCTTAGTTGTATAAACGTGCACCCCCACAGACGATCACACTAGCATTTGTTTTTATGAAAAAATGTACGATTGTGTCTCATGATCGTTTATCATGACATAAATATAAGGTGTATGATTGTACATCATGACATAAATACAAGTGAATAATCATAAGTTTACGATCACATGAGACACGATGATTTACTTAGAGGTTTCCAAAAATTCCCAACCATATATCTCTCGTTTTTCATTATAAGTGAGACTTGAGGCATTTTTTTGCAATTTATGATAAATGTTTAGTTATTTCATAAAATTTATGCAATGTAACTTTTGCAACTAGCAAGTGATATACTCATCTAAGTGCAATTTCCCACCATCACAAAATTGTCTTTTTATGAAAGGGGAATCAAAGTAGTAATTATATATATTTATTTAATTTAATTTTGTTATTTATAATATAACAAATTAGTATCTGATTTAGTTAAAGATAATACCTAATTAAGTGGTCCAACCAAATGTACTTCTTTCTAGGTAAAAAACTAAAAAGTTGAATCTCCACTTGAATGATAAAATGTCCAAATTCATAACATAATATTTATTAATAGCTTTGGTGGCTAGAATAGAACCTGGACCATATATATTTAATCAATATGTAAAAGGATATGAACTAATTAGTAATTTAAAAAAAAAAAATCTTACAATATACTCCCTCCGTAACAAAATGTTTGTCATTTGATCAATTAGTTTAGTTTAACAAAATGTTTGACACTTCTATAATATTAATGCATAGATAGAATGATTACACTACTATCAATGAATTAATTATTCTCAATTTAACTCCTTATAATTTCTAATTGGCTAAAATCTATTGAAAAATAAATTTTTTCTAGAAAACATGAATAGAATTATTAAATATTGTACTTATCAATCAAAAAATTAAAAACTTTATTTGATTGTTTAAAGTCATTAACTATTCCCTAATTTATGTGTCCAACTCTCAAATGACAAATATTGTGTTACAGAGGGGAGTATATTTTTCTTAGAATATTTGTGTGCATTATAATTGGTATTGATCACATAACTTGCAAAAATTTTCGATCTTTAAATAACTAACAAGACACATAAAATTCAGGTTTCGAGTCATTAAATTGATTAACTTTGATCAATTTTTTCATCTATATTCTAACGATTTATCTTAAAAAGTATAAACTTATAATTTTTCTTGATTTAAGTTTATTTTATTGAGAGTTTATCTATTTCTTAACTGTTTATATTAATAATATTAAAAAAAAAACTAAAAAATTTAAAATAGAGTTTGGGCATTCATCAAGTCATGGTCGAGTTTTATTTATAAGTAAGCATCACATATAATAAAATAACTTATTTTGGTATAAGTGCAATGCAAACTATTGGGGTACACATGTTTACTATTTATCGGAGAGTTTATAGTTACGATAGTTACACGGGATGAAGACGGTGTCGTGTGGACATATATGTTTGTTAAGTTAATGTTCTCGGTGATATTTCATCGTAAGTTTAATGAACCGTAAATTGGGCCCCGTAAACTTTATTATCTCAACAGTCTAGCATAAAGTATGTCGATCGATTACTTCTCCTATTGTCAATAGGTTTATGATGGAACTCGGTGAGCTTGTGTATTGGGCTTGAGGAGTTAGACCCAAAGCGAATTTCCGCACAACAAATTGGTATCATAGTCGAAGGCTCACTGAACTAGTCGCACGTGTAGTTTGAGATCAACTCAATGGTGGCATCCGACGGATTAGCCTTTGTCTGAAGCTCGGTGGTCTTGGTTCCAATAGTGTACACGCGGCGGGGGTGCATGTAAACCGGGTGTTTCTTGGTGGGTAAGTTGCATGGACGTTTCAATTCTAATCTAGCACAAAGTGTTTGTGCATGGTAAAGATATATATTGATTCTATTGAGGGTTGACACTTAATCTCATAATTTGTGATAAAAATCACAATTAGGGGGAAGATTGTCGAGTACGTTTGTGTCCCACGTGAACAATTTATAGAATTTCAAGTAGGGATGGCAAATTCACCTGTATTGGCGATGTCCGAAAACCCGTTTTAGAAAGCAGCATAAGCTAATGCACCCGCAACGCGGTTACCCTCCCTAAAGACATGCTTGAAGCCGACAATCCAGTCTCTAATGATAAAGTCATGGCGAGCCACCAAGCTAGAGAGCGGGTGCACCGTACTAACCCTCTCTCATTGAACCCGACCACGAGGACAGAGTCGAGTTCCACCTCCACCTTTCGAAAGCCCAGATGCCATGCCAAGTCAAGACCGTGAATCACCCCCCACAACTCTGCAGCCGTTGCAGTTGCCACTCTCAAGTTTGCGACCACCCCATGTACCCACTCTCCTGAATCATTCCTCAGCACAGCTCCCGCAGAAGCTAGCATCTTGGTCCCCTTTGAAGCTCCGTCTGAGTTTAATTTAACCCACCCTACTTTCGGTTTTTGCCAGCTCACCAATACCTCCAGTCTTTGCTAAACTCGTGTGTTAATGCCCCCTGACATTGCTTTCGTATATTCATCATAATAGCCGGCTATGAATCCCGCCTTATCATTTGTTATACGACCTTCTTAAAGTAATGCAACAATTCAAGTTATATGATTTGACCTTGATTGAATGATAAGAGTCAACGATCTTGTTATCCGAAATCACAATGGTAAAGTCATCGCTCTTTGTGCAAAATAATAATTTCAATCGGTATTAAAAGCGAAAACATTCATAAAAATAATTTGCAAGATCCTATAGATTCCAAATCAACAAGATCAAATCGAGCCATTGAGGGTAACAAAAGTAGTAACATTCCAAACGGACCATAATCTCTAGTCCCGAACATATCTACCGATCCTTATCTAGCATTTCGGTTTGAATCGTTGATTAGTGACCGGTTTCGTATAGAACAACTCACAAGTAGAGAACGATTTACACTACTAAATTCCGATATAAATAGCCCAACAGAATCCTCAAAATCCCCTGTTGTCTCGAGTTGCTCGTGTTCTTATTCTCTCCCAACCTTCCTTGCAGCGGTAAGACGAATTGCTCGTATTTTCTCTTCTTTTGTTGTTCATTCAGAATTTTTCAATAGCTTGCAGCTTTATTCATCTTGTTGATTTGTGAATCCTCTTAAAAATCTGATCAGTATGATGATAAGGTTATATCATATTTTCCTCGAATTTGTAATTCACGATTCGTAGGATTTGGTTTGTTCTTTCGCCTCGTGGCTGTTGGATTTACTTTGATTCTCGAGTGCGGAACATGATGCGTCTAATCTGATTCAATTATTGGCGGATCTGGAGCCTGTGAATGTTGGAGACGGTTTTGTTTCATCAGTTTGCTTTATTTGAGGTCGATTTTGATGTTGATGACTGTTAGTGACTTGGTGTGTATTAAGTTTTGTGAGATGCTGAGATTTGAAAGAGAGAGTTGAAGCAGACTTGCGACAGCTTTTCACTTGATGTTATGTAGGCCTAAACAATAGTTGCTTATCTGCTTGAAAGAAGAGCTTGTGAATGTTGGAGATGGTTTTGTTTCATCAGTTTGCTTTATTTGAGGTCGATTTTCATGTTGATGACTGTTAGTAGTGTATATTAAGTTTTGTGAGATGCTGTGATTTGAAAGGGAGAGTTGAAGCAGACTTACGACAGTTTTTCACTTGATGTTATGCAGACCTCTGTAAATAATAGTTGCTTATCTGCTTGAAAGAAGAGCTTTCCGAGATACTAGAAAATTTTAGGGTTTATATTACCATCTTGATCTTATCTTATGTCCCCAATATTTTGTGGCTGGAGTCACTTTTTGCATGATGTCTTATTTGTGCAGTGTTTGAGAGTTGAGTAAACTACGGAAAATAAAACCATTCAAAAGCTCAGTAAAATAGACTTCAAACTTCAGTAGCAAAATTATGACGGACCATGTGAACACGTCCATCCTTATTTTCTACTTTACCCTCAGGAATTTCCTTCTTGGTGTGCTTGTTCACTGCTTATCATTTTTGCTTGTACACAATTCATCTGTTGTCCAAACCTATTGAGATCAGTCCTAGCAGCAGCATAACATGGCATGGAGTCAAGCTGTAGTGTATAGTGTTATGCTCGGATTTCTAAATATTCTATGATTGTTAGTTTGTTTATTGTCTGAGTCCTGTTTTGTCACCAGTTACAAAATTCAGAATGATGTTCAGTTCTGTCTGACGACTCTGACTGATTCAAACAATAGTACGAAGTACAAGTTTTTTGTTAGATGGTGAGGATGAAATCAAACTAGGGTAGATATTAAGCAAGAACATAACCAGACACCTCACAGACTTATAGTATTCACTAATAGAAAGAAAAAGCAAACACAGTCCTAAGGAGGAGTAACACTCCAAAGCGCTCTAAAGCATCAGCCTGACTCTTCACTGGATAATGACATAGAGGGCCTAATGCCCTTATTTATAGAATTCTAGGTCCTTAGGGTCCCAGCATCTGACTGTGTAATTCTAGACTATTTTAACATAGTCTTGGTTCTTATAGCATCAACTATGCATGTGCCTAACAGTTTCTGTCTGAACAGAAATTTATCAGCATGCACGAAAGAGTTTAAGAAATATCTTAAACCAGTGTAGTACTCCTTGAGTATGGCTAGTCGAGGAGCAAGAGAAGTAACAGATGAAGACATACAGTTGGTGAGCATAAGTTTCTCTTTTGCTTGCTTATACGATGTGTTTTCTTGCATACTTGAAGTTATGTAGTATACAACTGTATTATAAAATACGAGGTACAAGGGAGGAACCAAAAGATAAGGGACTGTGTCATTGAAAGGTTAACAAGTTTTTGCTGCTGAAGGTCTCTCAACCTTCTGGATTTTTGTAAAGTTTTAACATGTATGTTCATATCACCAGGTGCACAGTCTTATTGAACAGTGCATACAAAATTACATGGATCGGGCTGAGGCTGTGAACACTATATGGTCACAGGCAAAAATAGATCCACGTGTTACTGAACTTGGTAATATTTAATGATTACTTCTATTTGATATGCAAAACATATTTTCTCTGATGTTCTGTTAATTTCGTGTATGGTGATTATGGATTAAGTTGTACTGTACAGTCTGTACTACAACTTCAGTTGTTTTATGCATGTGGAACTGTCTAAAATGATATACACCACTAATGAGAATATAACTGACAAAGGAAAATATGGTGAGCTGTTTGTGGGATTTCAAGCTGGATACCCGACTGTTATAACTCAAAATGAATCTTCAACCTTACAAGCTGGATACATGGGTTGGTATTGAGTATGTTGCACTCTAGCTTAACTGTATCTTCAAGTATGTTGGTTGAGTTGTGCCCTTAGTTTCAAAACTAGCAATTGCATTCTAAGATGATGTGGATAGTTTTCCCTTTTATTTGTGTTGATTAAATTTTTTTTATATCAATTTCCGAGTGTTCTTACGCACATAACTGTTATGAGCTTGTTCAACAAAGTCATTAATATGCTTACATGTGTGTGTGTGTGTTTAAGCTAAACGTAGATTATAAATTGGAACATGATAGTTGCTAGATACTTTTCTTTTCTTTTAATAGCTCAGAAGTCAGAAGGAAAATCTTAGCCGGCCTAACCATAGGTGAAGACTTGCAGTCTTGTGCATTGGGAATATATACAATTTAATGCAATTTATCCGCATTGAACTATAGATTTTTAGATTCAGAAGCTTTTAACTTGGCCCTATTCGAAATTAAGGCAGATGATTGTGTTATTGGATTCAACAAATTTCCAATCATGTGAAAAGCTTAATCCTGTTGTTGTATACTTGTGTATAACTATAAATTCTTCGGTGTGTGGTTTTATTTCTTATAACTACAAGTTATCATTGTATTTTAGAGACCATACACAGAAGGAAGAATATGTTTATTATTTTTAATAAGACCATGCTTTCTTATAATATATCTTACTCTGTTTAGTTTGGCAGAAGCTTGAAGAAGAAAATAAGGGCTTTTTTGAAGCCTACAGTCTTCAATTGGACCTGAAGAATCATATATACATATTCAATGAACTGCTTAGGAGACATGCTTTACTGATGAATGAAATGCAGTCTGCCGCTATTCCAATTTCTAATGGATCTAATATCAATTATCGTAAGTTAGTCTTTTGCTATTCTTTAGACAAAATGAAGTGTTATTTTTAATTTTTTAATTAGCGATATAAAGTCCACATGCTGAATGTGATGAAGCAGGATTAGAACGTTGTTTCTCTTCAATTATATCTACAAGAGTTCCATTTCATGTTTTATTGTATGAATAAACATATAAAAATTCATTGATCTGGTCTCTAGGTGGATCACTGTATATATCTTGGCGAAAATGGTTGGTGGATGAAACTAAGATTATGTTTATTCACTATTGTTCATCTTCTTCATCCCTACATTATGTAAACACAAATGAGATTCTGTGGAGAGTACTAAACTACTAATGAATGTCTACACACTGAAGTTTTGCTAAGTTCTGGGAGGGTGTCTATTGACTCTCATGAGCCATGGCTATTCAATCTTTTTGCTTTTTGTGGCAATGTTTTCTTTTTGAAAAAAAAACTTAATGGTTTAGGCCTTAGTGTTTGTTTGGCACATTGTTATATAAATACCTTATAAGGTACTTATAAATATTTATAAGGTCTTTATAAAGAGATGCCAAAGATACACCTAGTCCAGTAACTTGCTTACTTGAGTTGTGACTTTCTTTCAGTTTCCTAATTTACGCTTTTTTATTATCTACGCATCTTATAACTAGTTACTTCTGTAAAACAACAGGCTGAAAAAATGGTAAAATTACTAATTTTATGTGTCAGCAAAACTATTTGTCTTGTTGGTGTGTAATCTTAAGATGGAATGGTTTGAACTGAGGATAGCTCCTTGGTCATGTCTGGTCCAAATTTCCGAAGGTTTATTCAGCTATGTAGTTATCAGGTTAGATCAATGTCTCTGAAACACCAAAAAATGGTAAATAAGTTGGACATTACTTGCATAATATGTTTATATGTTGGACATCACCTTCCCGTGCTGTCCATGCTCTGAACCTTATTTTACTTGATGATGAGTTTAGGTTTTCCTCTTACTCCCTCTTTAATGCATGTGATATCATATACTAAAATAAGGTGTTATATATCCTTTCTGCTTCATATTGATTGTATTGACTTGCATTCCTGTGTACTGGTGATTGAATTTTGTCAGTATGCTTAAATGCTGTATACACGGGTTTAGTCGGTTGTGCAGCTTTAGAGTGCCTCAAAGCATTTCAATTACATTTACCTCATTCAGTGCTATAGAACTCTGAATGCTACACTTCTGAACTTTCAGTTGGAACGGAGCCTGTGAAGCAGGAAAATTTAGACGGTCCTTTTATTCCCAGCTTGCCTCATCCGTACACTACTGGTGTGCCACTTATTCATGGAAACATTGATGCTAATACGCTTTCTAGCTCCCATCTAAGAATGATTCAGGGAATGAATGGAGGTGGAGGATCAGTTATTAAACCCGAACTTGATGACTATTCAACCAGTTCAAAATTCATTTTCGATACCAACACCCACATCCTAGATGCAAGTCAAGCTGTGGGGAATGATCAACGTGTTGGATCTTATAATGCCTTCAACCCACGCTCGCAATCATCAGTAGGGCCAAGTTTAGATGATTTGCAATTTAGCTTTTCTGAATTGTCAGCCAACTTTCCTCGCTCTGGTGTGTTACCTCTCTCTTTGACTGTCTTTCTGTAATTCATGACGCTATGGTTTCTAAATTCTGATTCAGGGCTTATGTTGTTTCTCTTCTAGATTTGCCGGGGAGCTGTTCAAGAGCACCCTTTCTTGACCCAGATAACTTTCTTTGTCCTTCTGAAGACGAACTTCAAGGTGAGCTACTACTACTGTGTCAGTATTTCATTGTTATTTCTATATATGCCCTTTAACTACATTGAACAAAAATCTCAAATCACACCAACAAAAGCATATAGCCACGTATAGGTGTATACAGTCCGGTCTCCAGTTCAAGCTTATATGGGTTATGGTCCGATCCCGGCTCATGCTCATAATTGGACTGTGGACCGGGTTGGACCATAATATAAAAAAATACATACATTTGTGTAACCGAAAACAAACTATATATGCAATCACATTAGAAAAATGAAATTTGTTGATCAAACCTTAGCCTAAGTTTAAAATTCGTCGAACCAAACAAACCAAAAATAAAATTGTATGAACCAAACAATAGTTGGTTCTGTCATCCGGTCCATATTCCAAGGTTATTGAAGTTTACGGTCCACCGGTCTAGAGTGGACCATAATATCCGGTCTAGACCCAAAGAAAAGCTAACTGGTAAAATTTTATCATCCAGCAGGCGAAAATGTGAAGTTGGCGAATACATCAGAGCACTTGAATTATGAAGATTTCGGAAGTAAATAACTCGTTAATGTCATTGGTAAGACTCTTCTTCTGTATGTGACAGTAATATTCCAATTATGTGTTGGAAACTGTGTAATTAGCAGTATAGCTACAAGCCTACAACCCTTACCCTTTGTTCTCAAACTAGGATCTGCTTAGACATTTTTCCACGCTGATTCCATAGGACTTTTTTCTGGAACAAAGGAAAGGGTTAGTCTGTCCCTCGATTCTACAGAACTTAGTTCTTTGGAAAAGTTGCATGTTTTCCTTTTCCAGATAGCTGTACTTGTGAATATTGTGTAATTAAAGACTGATCTGGTTCTCCTGTTCATAACTTGATCCTTCAACCTTTTTACAAAGCCTTAGGAGTTTAGGGCCAAGTGATTTGTAGGTGACATGAAACTAAGACTACCCACAATGGTGGGCTCTAATTCATTTAATATATTAGATCTTTTGGTAACAGTGTTCAAAACACTTAAAAACTATCCTGACATATGGAAGATAGAAATGAGTTTAGAGACGAAGTGAGAGAAATAAAGTAGGGAGGTGTTTGGCTTTATCTATTTTTTTCTTAAATTTTCAATGAAATGACTCTCAATTTTTGTGATGAACAAACAACCCATTGCCACATGTCAAAAGGAGAGAAACAAGAGTTGTTCATTTGAGAGTTGTTGGATGGCTGTTAAAAATAGGTTTTCAATTATTTTCACTTCATTATTTCAGCTATAATAAATATCATTTATATAAAATATATTTTTTAACTTTTATGATTATTTTTTTCTCTATCAATAGAGCCTAATATTGGATATATTTAGATTAAGTAATTTTTTGTGAAAAAGGTAAATTAAGTAATGTATCATTTTTATAGTAATGTTCATGTGTTATAAATTTAATTTAGATTAAAAATTTTAATATATTACAAGACTATACACGTAAAATAAATATGTTACGACAAATTACACATGAATTTTAAAAATTAACGATACAACAATTTATAAAATAATATAAATATGGTGGGTAAATAAATATAGAGTTAAGAGATTGAGAGTTAAGAAACTATGAATGTAGATAAAAAGTAGATGAAGTTTTATAAGCTGATGTGGCGGATAGAGAAAGTTTAGAAACTTTAGTGTAAATACCCACCATTGTGGGTGGTCTAATAGGTAAGAGAGCCTAGTGTATGGAAAAAAAAATTCAACAATTGACTCTTGTGAGTGACAGTAATTAATGAGCTAAGATCCTAAATTGTTGAATTTTCCATATCTTAGGCCGAATACAGTGTGTTATGGACCTATGGTGTTATGGGCAGGTAGGTACTAGCCTACTAGGTACAGATCTTTGGCCTCTTTCCCTATCCTAATCTTGTTTTCCACTTTTCTGATTGGTTAATTTTATCTTAAAATTATCATTTAATCCTTAATCCTTTTAGTTATAATTTTATTTTCTTATAAATGGGGGAGTTAACCGATCTGGAGTAGAGTGGGACACGAGATTAGGACAGGTGAATGACGCACAAGATTTACACTATAGGTAACACTTGGCCGGGCATTAGTCAAACTATGTCCATTTTTCTGGCTGGACTTGGGTCATGTTGCCTGTCTGAATTTCCGAGTCGGGTAGCTTTTTCCCCTAGAAAATGAAATAAAAATTGTATAAACTATTTATAAAAAATAAAAATGTTACACAAAATGGGAGAAATTTAGGGGTGATCATGGACCTTGATATTACACATGCGATCATCCGTGTATGTGTAGGTTTACCGGTGATCCATCTCACTTTGTGAACACTTAGGGCCCGTTTGGTTTGAACTCCGGAATCGGAAACGGAATGGAAACGAATCTGGCCCATATGTATACTCTTGTTCATGAAATTTTTTGTAATAATTCCTTGTGATTTGAAGTAATTGAAGTTGAATTTGATTACTTTTGATACCCATAGGGTAACAAAATATGGGAGACAAGTGTATTTGCATGTAAACACAAGGAATGATTCCATAGAATTTCAAGAATAAGGATATACATATGGACTAAATTCGTTTCCATTCCGTTTCCGTTTCCATTCCGTTTCCGTTTCCGGAGTTGGAACCAAACGGCCCTTAAAACGACCGACAAGATGGTGTGTCCCTAGGTTACCCGTCTAGTTATGGGCCAGCTGCTATTTTCCTCCTATTTGTGAGTTATTGCTAGTATTATTATTGCAGACATAAATCCTAAATTGACAAAAAATAGTGATCGGTGTTATTCATAATATATTAATATATATTATTCTGTGGTGCTACATTGATTTGGCAGGACAGCCATGTATGATGAAATATATAAATAAACTAGAAGAGGATATAATTGAAATTAATCATACAAGAGCTAATTTGTTTACATGAATTATACTATGAATATATCTCCAAGAAAAAACAGTTTGTTTTGCCCCTTTGACTTTATAATATATTATCTTATAAGAATTACAATAAATGAAGTTTAGAGAGTCAACTATGACAACAATTCTATATTTGGACTTTAGATGTTCTGTATGTACTACTACTGTTTGCTAGCTAATAGGAATACGATTTACGTTACGTAATTGCCGTATGTTTTGAAATAATAAAGCCCCACTTGAAAATAGTTTGAACTGAGACTTTGATGAGAAACTTGTCATTCAATCTAAATTCAACGTTATCACTCAACTTGGACAAATTATATAAGGTAAGGAAGTTTGAGAATTTTCCTTTTCAAGAAGCTATTGGTTTGAGTACTTCCACTTGAATATAACTATGAGACTTTGAAAAAGTTTGGGTCGTTTCATTTAAGAGTATTGTGATTTGGATGATTTACCTAAACAAACCACCTATTACCTAAGGGTTCGTTTGGTTTTAACTCCGAAATCGGAAACGAAATGGAAACGAATCTAGTCAATTTGTATACTCCTCCTATTCATGAAAATTTGTGGAATCATTCCTTGTGGTTTGAAGTAATTGGAGTTGAATTTGATTATTTTTGATACCTTGTAAGATAACAAAATGTGGGGAGATAAGGGCATTTTGCATGAATCAAAAGGAATGATTCCATAAAATTTCATGAATTAGGATATACATATGAACTAAATTCGTTTCCATTCCGTTTTCGTTTCCGGAGTTTGAACCAAACGAGCCCTAACTTCAGAATTTTAGTCTTTTAAAAATCACCCGTATTGTTTTATCTTTTATATACTTATGGTATATTATAATAAAGTGGATGTTAAATATAGTTTATAGATTAATTAATGCTTAAAAATCGTATATTATTTTTGACGTATGTAATCGTCTCAACTTATAGTTTTTGGAAATTTTCATTGCTTGGCAACAATCAAAGGTGTTAATTGTATCCCATCAACATAAAGTGTGGGTAAAATTAAGTTGTTGAAAATTTCCACGGCTTGCCAACAATAAAAAATGTTAGATTGTATGTCATCAACATAAAGGGTGTGTAAAATTAAAATTAATATATATATATATATATATATATATATATATATAATTTATCAAATACGAATAACTTATTGTATAAAAATAATTTGAAAAGGAAAAAAGAAGTCTAGAATGGTATTATAACAAAAGAACGGTAAAAGCGTTGTGTGCGTTTTTTAAATATGTGCTACTTTGGCAAAACTTTATAATTAAAATTGACTTTGGAAAGGTTGAGAGTGTTCTTTTTTTGTATAAAATATAAATCATGAGATAATTAAGAACTACGCCTCAAGTTATACATAAATTTGTGTAAATTTGTCTTTTCATGTGACAAAAATAATTAGATGGGTATTGGTGGAATGTGTTAAAAAACGTGATGGTATCAAGATTCAATTATTCAGATCACGATATTTCTTAGATAAAAATTTCAGTACCCGTTGTACTTGGTGAATTACATAAATCATAATACCGAGACCCATCTAATTATTTTTGTCACATGAAAAATCCATGATTGATAAGATTAAATGTAGAATCTCAATGTCTTATGATATACGTGATAGTTTAATTGAATACACTTATTAAATGTAAAGTTTCAATTTGGTATTATGATTTTACATTTAAGCCTATAAAGAGTGGGAGTCGAATGTACTCCATTACATAAGGCCAAAATTTTAAATTAACTTACTAAATTATAAAATTGAAAATTTAATCAATTCAATTCTCACCAAAATTATATTTTTATTGAATCATTTTATAAACATATTAGGTGCATTACAAATTAAAACTCTCTCACTATTAGATTCTCTTGCCTGATTACATTAAGGGCCCGTTTGGTTCCAACTCCGAAAACGGAAACGGAATGGAAACGAATTTAGTCCGTATGAATATCTTTATTCATGAAATTATATGGAATCATTCCTTGTGTTTGCATGCAAAATGCACTTGTCTTCCCATATTTTGTTACCCTATAGGGTATCAAAAGTAATCAAATTCAACTTTAAATTACAAGGAATGATTTCAAAAACTTTCATGAATAAGGGTATACATATGGACTATATTCGTTTCCATTCCGTTTTCGATTTCGGAGTTCAAACCAAAAGGGCCCTAACTCTCACCAACAACAACATGGGTCTTGTAAAACACCTTATTATGTGCATAATCGGTTGTTCTACTAGTAAAGGTAGTAAAATCCATATTGAAAGAAAAAAAAAAGTTAAAGACTTATGCCATTGTCTTCTCCCCACTGTCCATCTGTAATGGAGATAAATATCCATCAATCGAAGGAATTGAATACAAAACAAATCTAGGTTTCCATTTCTCCTCAATGAAGATGATGAGAGCAGATGAGTCGAATGTGGTAATAGCCTCCACTTCTTCACCGATGAAAGGGAATGAATCAATTTAGGGTTAGCAATAAATTTGGATCGTATGTTCTTCGTCATCTTCTCCGTTGGTTGCATCGTCTTCGCTTCGTCTGGTTCGTCGTTTTCTCCATTTGGTTTGTTCCCTTGCTAGTTCCTTCACAACATATAATTCCCTTGCTCGCATTGTCTTTTCTCCATTGGCCAAATAAGCTGAAGAAATTGGGGAAGGGGTCTTCTACTCTCCCCGATTTCTGATTCATTTGATTTTCATTGTGCTCAGTTTCTTGTATAAATGATTTTCTGGTTCAATTATGGGCTCTTCTTCCCCAATATTTTTTACTTCATTGGATTTTCTGGTTCAACAGAAATTGGGTTCCATTTCTACCCTTTTCTACCATCTCTTATTGGTACTTTGGTTCATTTGATTTTCTGGTTCAATTGAGAAAAAATGGTTCTCTTCAATTTCTTTCTTCTCCACCGTAACCCTATTACCAACCGTGTTTGATTTCTGGTTCAATTGAGGAAGAAGGGCAGAAATAGAACCCAGTTTCACAAACCTTTAAAAATTTCTCAAAACCTTCGTTGACGAGATTTCAAAAAACAGGTTTTCAAACCTTCAAAACCAAACCCACAAATACAACAATGAAATCTAAAACAGTAACCAAACACCTACAAAAAAAATTTCAAAACTAAATCTAAATAAAATTCACCAACCCTCTAACTAAACAAACCCTAACTATACATCACTAATACATACTTGTAGACACAACATCATTTTACATTAGGCTACAAAACTATTGTTTATAACTTTATATTCCTTGTCAAATGCACAAATGTAAATAAATAAATTAATAATAAAAGCCAGACAAATAATTCCAAACTGGAATTTAACCAAATAAGGGCCCCTACATTAATATATGTAAATGTAGCTTAAAAGGGAACAAAACATATATATGACGCATTTTCGTATGCCCTAAATTCAAGTTTGAACGTGCACTCCACGTAGTGATCAAATCGAATCAAAATGCTGCATCATTTAAAATAAAATAAAAATAAATGAAGGTGGTAAATCACAGATCAATTTCGAAGGATATTGATGGATGGATTTAACAATGTTAACCTCTCACCACATTATAAATTAAATAATCAAAAAATATTTTGACCAATATACAAATTATAAGGCTATTATAAAATCATATAAATAAGATAGTGGGAGTCAAATACATTTATATAATAAATATTTTGGTCAGTTCTTACTTCTTACAAATGTTTAACATATTAATTTCCAATTATTATTCATATGACGTGTAATCAAAATAGTTTATAGTATCTAACTAAAAAAAAAGTTTATAGTAGCAATTCATCCAAACTAAAACTATAAAAACGAAATGTTAAAATTAGAAATTCATGATAAATTTTGGTATTTCATTTTCTGACAATAGTTTTTTTTTTTTTTGTAATCTGACAATAGTATTTTTAAACATCTTCAAATATAAGGTTAATAAATTTTAGGGGTGGACATGGGACGGGACGGGACGGGATAGGGTCGTCCCGCAAGTTATTTGCGGGACAGGATTTACGACTTTTTTTCTTCGTCCCGCGCGGGCCTTGTTCCATGTGGAACGGGACGGGACGAAACGGGACAAATTCCGCGGAAATTATGCACTGATTATATTCAATATGTATGTTTGTTTTCTCTCATGTTTAAAGACACAAATGAACGTGAAAAAAAACTCGATACCTAATTATTGATTCATGACGCCTACATTAGTAGTTAATACATTCAAACAAATTCAAGTTACATCAAAGTGTCTTACCAATTCACATTCAAAAAATAAAAACAAATAATTTACAGAAAATTACATTTATTTAACTATCGATTACAATTGTGGGAATCCACAAATCAAGGGCGATGGAACGGACTAGAGCAAGGGCGGCGATGGAACGGAAAAGAGTAAGGCGGCGAACGGACTAAATCAAGAGAGAGCAGAACCTCTAGTATTTTAGATCCAATCAAATGAGTCATAAAGAATGAGTGAATGATTGGTGAAAAATTATCGAACTAATAACTTTGAAAATATAAAAATATTTTTAAAAATTATAAGTTATGTATGATATTTATCTATATAATATATATAAATATATAAAAATATTATTTATATATAAATGCGGGACGGGACGGGATTAACCGGGATGAGAAGCCTCCGACCCGCGTCCCGTCCCGCAAAATTTTCGCGAGACCAGATGGGATACACATTTTTTTTTCCAAATCCCGCCGGGATCGGGACGGGATCGGGACGGGACGGGATTAAGCGGGATTCATGCCCACCCCTAATAAATTTCATATTAAATTATATTAACAATAAAAAGGTATCACACTAATATTATAAACTCGTTAATTCTATTAGAATTTTATTTGTAATGTGAATAATAAAATTATCTTAAAATAATATTGTAATCTATAATTAACTGATTATCATGATCAAGGCCGAACCTCTTCGAACATCCTCTAAAAAATATTTAAAAAATTTTAACTATAGATTAGCTTCTATTCTTCTCAAATCAATACTTAATTATTAAAAAAAATATTAAAAAGTCTCTTTCTTTGTCATGACAGTTGACTTTCTTTTTCTTTTTCCTTTTCTTTTTTAACTAATTTATTTTTTGAATCAAAACCGTTGCCTTCCGGTTCCAGCGATCACCATTTCACCAACTCCATCTCCATTTCCCTTAAACCTTCCTTTCTTCTCCTTCCTCTCTAATCGCCGGCGATGAACACAACCGCCGAAGACGGCGGATTCTTCGGAAGCAGCAACAACGCCGGATACAGCTACGGAATCGGTGTATCGGTCGGAATCCTCATCCTAATCACCACAATTACACTCGCCTCCTATTTCTGCACTCGTGCCGACTCTCAAGCTCCGACTCAAAACAATCAACGACGCCGTCAACAACAACAATCACCATCGCAACCGGAAGAGTTCGTAATCGATATCGGAATCGACGAAGCTACTCTCCATACCTATCCGAAACTCCTCTATTCCAAGGCGAATTTCTCAAAGAAAGACTCAACATCCACTTGTTGCTCGATCTGTTTAGCCGATTACAAAATCGACGACGTTTTGAGGCTTTTGCCTGACTGTAATCACATCTTCCATCTCCGATGTGTAGATCCATGGCTTCGACTTCATCCGACTTGTCCTGTTTGTCGGACTTCACCGTTGCCAACGCCGATGTCTACGCCGCTCGCCGAGGTCGTCCCCCTCGCCACCGCTGACCGGAGTTAGGTTCAGTTTTCTTTGCTCCTTTTGAATTCGCCGGATAAATTAGTTGGAGTTGGTAGTTATAAAGTGACAAATCAAAACAGAGATTTGATCATTAATGATTTCAGCCATTTGAATTGCTGGCTGAAATTACAATACTGTTTTATTTGTCTCCACTCCAAACTCAAACGTCCAATTACAGCTCACATCATTGATCGAGCTAATTGCTTGTCCATATTATAGGCAGAAGATTACAAATAATTGCTCATTTGTGTATAATCTAAGGCTGCATTTTTGTAATGCTTTTTCTAAGTTTTGAAATGGAGAAGTTTTGGAATGATGTGTATATGAATGGAAGATGGATTGAATTGGGATAATTTGTAGAATTTTAATTTTGTGCTGTCATATTTAATTCTATTCACAATAATTTCATTACGTAATATAGATTTTTTAGGGCCCGTTTGGTTTCAACTCCGAAAACGGAAACGGAAACGGAATGGAAACGAATTTAGTCCATATATATCCTTATTCATGAGATTCTATGGAATAATTTCAAGTTTACATGCAAAATGCACTTGTCTCCCCATACTTTGTTACCCGTATCAAAAGTAATCAAATTCAACTCCAATTACTTCAAATCACAAGGAATGATTCCAAAAACTTTAATAAGGGTATACATATGGACTAGATTCGTTTTCATTCCGTTTCCGATTCCGGAGTTCAAACCAAACGGGCCCTTAGTATATTCGACTACTCTTATTAATTTCTTCTATCCTATTAACGTCCAACATGCTAAATGCTTTTGTTAAGTTCTTAAAATTCTATTAGTTAAAATAATTAAAAATTAAAGGTCTAATGACCTAAATATGTTGAAGATTGTTATATTGCCTTCGAGTTAATCCAGATATATGTCACGTTTCATAATTACTAATGATCAGTAGAAAATTCCTTACTATAAAAAATTTACTTAATATAAAAACATTATTATGAATTCCATGGTTTTACTTAATTGTCAAGTTAAGTTTTTATTATTTTGGTTACATCAACTTATGTCAAAGTCTGATACTGACGGACCATAAAGCGGGAGTCGTGTGCATACGAGCAACATGCGCGTAGACTCAAGCCCGTTTCAATTGGCAATAGGATGAGTAGTACACCGACCTTATATACTAGGTTCAGTGATACATGTCAAAGTCCGTTACAAACAGATCGTCGTGTGCATACGAGCGCACATTCGCGTTAGGGTCAAACCCAACACATAAATCTCGTGAAATTCTATCATAAAACCAAATTTAACTCCCGTAACTTATAATAAGTGCATTGGTCCCACATAAAACTTAATTTCACTAGTTAACTAAATCGAGTTTAGTTGGTTTATTTTAATATTAACGAAAAAGACATATCGTATTAAATTTGCTAAAATTTAAAAGTATTACGTGAAATTACACTTAATTTTACGTAAGAGTTTTGAAATTATGAGTTGGATTTACGTAAACTTTTTCATTCACAGCTTGCGTCATTGTAAAGAAAAGCGGCATGGATCGAGCTAATTATTTGTCCATATTAAGGCAAGAGACAAAATAATTGATCATTTGTGTAATTTTAAATGGAGAAGTTGTAGAGTATATATGTGGAAAGTGGTTGGGATTATATATCTAGTTTTCAAGTAGTGATGGTAGTTTTATGTTGCATATTTATTATTATTATCACATTAAATATATATTTTATAACTTAGATTTATAGTACTTTGAAATTTTGAATGGATTCTAGTTTGTGACTTTTTGTGGGGAAAGATGTGTTGAAAGTCGGTAATATTTTTTAAATAAGTTTGTTCAATAATTATTTTTGTGAAATCCTTGATATTAATAATAATAATAATAACCGATAAAAAAAGAAAATAATATGCATTCAAATACCCATATTTTCGGAAAAAAAACTAACTAGTCAAAGTTCATAAAAACGCCTTTATAATTCGTGGTTAAGATTCAAACATTGACATGAAATAAATATTCACAAAATGGAGAAAATGTGTACTATAAAGAGTATAAAAATGTAATAACTATATATCAATATACTTATTACTGTATAATCTCATAGGTCTTCTGATGTTGTTTTTGTGAGAATTAGATTTGCTATTCAGAAAATATTGACAGTACAGATTATTGTCCGTCTTTCTTCTAGCTCGATGTAAATTTAGACTATAAATTTTAATATGCCAATATCTAGATAAACAGAATAATCTCTTATATAGGTAATAAAAAGGATCACTCAAAACTATTTTTCTGAATATAATCATTTTTTATATACTTTTAATAAGCATATGGCTTATGACTTGAGTGTACTAAAATGTTAATTTCGATTTGAACTTTAAAATAAAAGTTAGCGTATATTGCTTTATCAATCTCCATTATGAGCAATAATTCATGGTTAATAATATTTTTTTTTATAAATTATTGCTTACTTGTTATAATTGTGGGGAATAATGATATTGCTTGTCACGACGATCTCAAAATGCAAGGAGATAATTTTCAATCAATCTATCTACAAATATTAATATGATTTCCATCTAATTTATGTTAAATGCTCACTTATTAAAATTTTACACAATATTCATTTGATAAGAAAATGATATTTTGAATAACTTAGGCAAATAATATAAGAAAGGGAGAATTTGACCTATTAGGCCTTTTTGAAAATATGATTTAGTAAATGTACCCCATAATTTTTTACCACTTTCATTTAATGGTTGGTAAAAATAATTAACTTTTCTCATACCAAAAAAATTTCATACCAGAAAATTTTTTCATACCAGAAAATTTATTCATACAAGAATTTATTCATACCAGAATTTATTCATATACCAGAATTTATTATACCAGAATTCCAACCAAATATTTTCAAAGCGGAATTTTTTTCTACAAAAATTACATACCAAAACTTTTTTTTCTATCAATATTACATACCAGAATTTGAAAAACTCACATAACTTCATAATTGATTATTCTGGCATGAGAAAATTCATACCAAATCAATATCAAAACAAGATATACTGCATGTTTAACAAGTCCATCATTGATACATAAAAATAGAAGATGTTTACAACATGAATACATTATGGATAAAAAGTTCATCTACTTCTATTTCAGTACACTGATAAGTCCATCAATGAATTTATGGTATAAAAATATTTTAATACCAGAAAAATACTTCACACCAGAGCTTCAATGACTTTCACATTTTCACGTGAAGGGTCGTCGGTGCTGCAAGTTGGACACCCAAGAAGCCTATGGCTGAGAAGGGCCCGGTGGTTTAGTTTTCCATCAACCTGTCAACTAGGTGAGAGCCAATGAATCCAGCTCCTCCAGTAACCAAAATTCTCATCTTTGACTGTTGAAATCAGAAACTAGAATCATCAATCTATAAGCATTATAGTTAGAAAGAGGAATGTAGGATCTTCTCATCTATATGCGGGCTTTAGTTACCTGACAAAATTTGGAATTTCGCAAAGGCGATGGTGCAGGAGGCGTCTTTGTGGTGGAATGATGCTCACCATTAGACGGCATATCTCAGATCTTGCGAAACTCAAACAACTGAAATGAAATTACAAACAGACAGATATCAAAATTTCAAAACCAAAAAATGGTCCCGCTCTTCAACTTCAAGGGTAATAAGCAACAACCCTAGCTTCGATTGCGAGTTTACCGACTTCTGATTGAACTCCATATCGGAAGGGAAGATAGCGGCGGAGATTTTCAGCGATGAAGAAAATCTCTGAGAGAAGTAGTTGGAAGAAAGGGAAGGTAGCGGCGGCAACAATTGCGAGTTTACCGACTTCTGATTGAACTCCAGATCGGCGATGAGGAGAAGAACGAAGGAGATTTTCAGCGATGAAGAAAAGAGCGAAGGGGCTTTTTGGTTAGGATTTTTGTTTCCACGGTAAAAAAGAGAACGGGGTACAATTACTAAACTATAAATTGGTTTTAGCCTAGTTACTAGTTATAAAAAAAAAAAAAGCCTACTTACCTAATTAGCCCTGTAAGAAATAAGGAAGAAAGAATTATGTCATTTTTAATATTTTCTCAATTTTAATTTTTTATACCCTTTTAAAGACCAAAATAATCGTGAATTTGACAATTTATGATACACATTCTCATTTTGCATAAATTCATCTTCATTTATTACATTCATTAGCATGTCTCTTTGTCCATACCAATAAAAAACAATTACTTGTAATATAAATATTCGTTTATAATATAAACCTTAAATCATGTAAATATTTGTTTAATAAATATTCATAACATATCATATAACTTTAAAGTAAATTATAATAACGTGCGATTGCTTCGACGACAAATCTCTATATATGATCGACTCATTTATTTGCTTTAATTTTTTTACGACGGTTAGTTCGGCTGTTTATTTTTTTTAACATTTCGATCTATTAAATAAAGTGTAATTGCAAAACAAAAGAAATATTGATACTTTGTAAATTAATTTGGGAATCAAAATGTTCTTTCCCTTGATTTCAAACTTGAAATTACTTGGACATGTCAATTACTTCAACGGTATGCTATCTTGATTCCAATATTCATAAGTTTTGGATTCAATATTCACCTTTTCTTCAATTCCTCATCTTGATCGATCCCTTTGTAAGCCCTCTTACACGTGAATTAAAGTCACAAAACATAATTAGGGATTTGTGACAAACCGGGTAATCAATTCTCATTTTTTTTACAAATTATAATAATGTCACTTTAAATACCTTACGATTAGAGTGGTGGAATAACGATAAAACGGAAACAGTTAAGATGAAGAAATAGAAATGTTATGTTATTTTTTGTTACCGTTAAAAAATCTCTAACATTTCATTTTAATCGCTAAATAAATGTAACTTTTGATTCATTCAACTATATATATTTTTTTTAGAATGATTAACAACTTTTTGAGTGTTTGTCTGAGCCCATGACCATTATATGGCCCAAATCATTGGGCCTATTACAAATGGGCCTGTACAGCCCATTAGAGCATGTACCTTACCATGACCCAAACCATTTGGGCCTATAAATATGGGCCTGTATAGCCCATTAGAGCATGTACCTTACCTGGCCCAAACCAGAGCCCAATATACTTTCCGGCTGACACACGCAAACTGTTCGAGTAGTCAAAATTGCCGGTCGCCATTGGAGGAACTACTTTCTGACATTGAAATCTTTACAAGTAAATTCTTGCCTCCCGCTGATCGTCGTCTTCCTCCTGCTCTTCAGATACGCAATCAACGCTCACGCATTATGGCTTCATCCTCTAGTCTCCTTTTCTCTATCCTCTTGTCCTTCATCTGCTTCGCTTATCTTGCCGTCGCCACCGACGTTCGCTATTGCGGTGATCACCGATCTTCCTCTCTTGTTTGCTTATTTTTGTTGTAACTATTTTCTATCTAACTCATGTTGTGTAATCTACTTAAATCCTTTGTTCGATTACGATCAAGCACTACCTCCCTCCGTTGATTTTAGCCAGTTTGTTATGTTTAGGGTTTCTACATGTTTTTTTTTGTAAGTTCATGTTGTAAAATTAGCGCTTGTATTAGGTAGGAAGAGAAATTATCTGTGAGAAGAAGCATTGCTATCATAGTTACCAGTCGATGATGTATTTTTGTGTCGTTTAGGAAAGTTTAGTTTTCAGGATTATTGGGAATTGTATTAATAGTTTAGAGGGGAAACTAATCTAGGCAAGGAAATTTGAAATTGATTGCAGATAAGAACGCTGAATATGATGTTAAGGTCTCTGGGGTTGATATATCACCTGACCCCGTTGCCAGGGGCCAGCCAGCTACCTTCAGTATTTCTGCATCTACAGGTGGCTTTTTCTAAACTTCCGGATCTGTTCTCTTTGAATATTCGTTTATAAATCTCAGTTTCTAGCTCATTTTGCATTAAATGTTGTTGACTGCAACAAAGTTCTTACATCACGACAGGAAGTGTGGACTGTTAAATTTGTAATGGATGAAACAATAAAATTTGAACTCATTTGCTTGATTTTCAATGTATTTAGAATTTGAATTGGGTGGAAATTATGGTTTCATGTGCTCTATCTGAAGCACTCACCGCTGAGTTTGTATGTGGATAATTTGGACTATATTGGCGTGTTGATTTGTTTTGTTGTAAGGAATAATGGTGGGTTGATTAAAATATCTGTGAAAAAAGTGATAGTCCAAATGGATATGAAGTATGTAACTAAAGGGATTTGATGGAATCTCTGCCAAACAAGTTGATGTTCGAATCCAGATTCAAATCTTATGTTTAATGCAATCTAATCTTCTTAGGCATTTGTGTTTTATTTGTTTATGGGGCTTCTCGATTAGAATGGTAGGAACTTAATTCTGATATCCTGCTTCTTTAGAGTCATTTGTGCTATTTTATGTTTCTGAAAATGTCAAATGATATTTTTGCAGATGAAATCATTGTATCTTATTTGGATTCTAACCATTCATTGTCATTTTACCACCTGCAGAAAAAGCAATATCTGGAGGGAAACTGTTGATTGATGTTTCATTCTTCGGTTGGCATGTACATAGTGAAACTCACGATCTTTGCTCAGAGTCATCTTGCCCTGTTGCAACTGGTGATTTTGTGATTGCTCACTCCCAGGTTTTGCCAGGATATACTCCCCCGGTAAGTATTCATCCTTACTAGAGGTCTCATGCAAACAAAATATGCTTGGCTCGTATCTGATCTTGGCATGGTGTGTTCCTATCATATTTTAGAGATAAAATTTATAAAAAAATAGGGGAAGAAGTAGAGGAAGAGAATGAAAGAAATTACCAAATTTGCATATCAATGGAAATGAATTTGAAGTCTGAATATGGTGTTCTCATTTTTTTGGTCAGCCTTAAACATTTGCAGAAGGCATTCCTTTGAGTTAATTTGATCTAACTAAAAAGAAATGAAAGTGATTCGTCATTTTGTTATTCGTTCATCTCCATGTATGTGACAATTGTCATCGATCCAAATGATTGCTGAAAAACGGCTGAAGTCCTTGCAACTTGTTGTCTTTCAGTTTTTTTCACGTCTATATAGTTATGCATTGCTATTGCAGACAAGGCAGGCTTACTCAAACTTATTTTATGTACAGGGCTCATACTCTCTTAAGATGACAATTGTGGACGAAAACAAGAAGCAGTTGTCGTGCATTGGCTTCGATTTCAGCATCGGGTTTGCATCTTCGGTTGCTTCCATCTAAGTTATTTGACGAGTATGTTTCCATGTGCAATGTGTATAGTTACCCGAAACATTCAAGCATCCGTCTTAAAACCGTCTTGCATATATGTGCAAGTATCTTACAAGTTCTGTACTGTCGATCTTCACTGTTATATTGAAAATCCATTATGCCAATTTCGCCTCTAAATAACTTTTATCGACTCGTTATGTAATGTTATTCAGCTATCTGTGTTTCAAGGAATGGGGGCAATCAGTTGCAATGGTATTTCAGTTGCCTGAGGAAAAATGTTTCAATTCCTAGATGTTTTTGTTTTTGCTTATTGTCTTTGGTTGAATTTTGTGTTCATCGGTCCGATCCTGACCCGGGTTAGGGTCCGACTCAACACTAAACCTGAATCCTATCAAGGACTGATCCTGATAAAGGGGATCGGTCTTATTCCGGGTTGGGTTCAGTCCAGCCGAGTTCCCTCTTCTTTTTTTTCATGAATCCAGACCGATCCTGACCCGGGTTAGGGTCGGTCCTTGATTCTTGGCGAGTGGTTGTGAGTGATCTAAAATTTCGGACTAGATCTAAACTTGATCAGCCGGAAAATTAGCCGTTTCAGGGCTGGTATCAGCCTCCAAGTTAAAGGCATATACCGGAGTTATATATTTGTTAGTCCGGTGCTTAGATGCCAAAGACTATATCACAAGAAAATTGAAATATCCATTGCCGTCAAGTTTATCGCAAGATAACTATTTAACTCGGTTTTTCAATTAATAATAAAGTTAGACTAGATATGTAGAAGTTACCTATCCTTCTTAAAAAAAGCGATTATGAAGAGTGTGATCTCCTTTCCGAGTTTGAACGGTAATTACACCGCCCATGAAGTTGCGCATTACTACATCAAATCCAACTCCACACCACAAAGTTAATAATTTTTGCGGAATAACAAAACTAAGGACTTACTTAAATCCATTGAGATATCACTCGTAACAACATAAGTCATGACTCATAATATATATGTAAAAAATTATTATTTAGACAAAACCTGCACACAGTGCGAATATTGAACTAGCTTTAAGCCTAAAATATATATCAAAAGGAGAAGCAAGAAACACATATACATCGGTTTTGAGCTTTTATAATTATATTTAAAACCTAAAATATATTTAAAAGGAGAAGCATGAAACACCATATATTGATTTAAAATTTCCTTTATGTATGTCTAAAAATAGTTTCTCTCACACTAAAAAAAATTATAATGATACTTCTAAAAGTATTATTATGATTAAAAAAAGGTTTAAAATATATTAAAAACCTTTTGATAATGATCCCATCCAAGTGTTTAATTGACCTATGTACCATACCACTTACATGTTATTTTGTCTTCTAACTTCGTTTCTAAGTTACTTAGAACACATATTATTCTCTGATTTTTTTTAAGTCGCACACACAAATATGATTTACATTAAAAAAATCATATGTATTTCCATATGAAGATATATCTTAAACACATATTGAGAGAATTCATCCTATATACAAAACACAAGATTTCCACTCATTTTAGAGTTAAAAATGAAGCAATTTCAACCAATATTTACCCATATTAAAAGTGATTTGAAGGTTCAAATGAAGAGGAGGGTGCAAGAAAATGTTCAATGAAGGCAATTATTAGGCTGTGCAAAATTGGACCGGACCGGAATTTACGGTCCCGTCTACGGTCCAGGGTTTTTTGAAAATCCGGGTTACGGTCCGGTCCGTTTTTTGGACCTTATAAAACCGTAATTCGGGTTGGACAGTAAACTACATATTTCCGGTCCGATCCAGTTCGGTCGGATCCGGTCCATTCCGGTCCGGTTTTGGACCGGAAAACCTCACCAAAATTGCACCATTTAGTTACAAACCGGTCCGGTCCGAAATATTTAAAATTGCACAATTTAGGTACAAACCGGTCCAACCCGGTACGGTCCAAGGCTTTATCAATTTATGATCCACCGGTCCAGACCGGACTGGAAATATCCGGTCCAGACCGTATGCACAACCCTAGCAATTATAGTGCATTTGAAAATTCCTCACCCCTACGATGATACAACTTAACTTGCAATGCAGGAGATTTGATCCGCCATCTCCTGCAAGGCGAATTAAGGATTGAAGTTATCAATTTATACTATAAAGTTATGAATCTTTTTCTTCATTTTTTATGAATATTATGGGATTGACTTTTTTTCATCTTCAACCCCTTCTTTAATCGATCGAACGGATCCCAAGTGATCGCCATTGACGTTTTTGCCATATATATTATGATTTACCTCATTTAAAGTTGAATCTCGATATAAAAACACATATTTATGCCATAAAAAGAAACCTCATTAACGGCAATCATGTTCGAGATTGCGCTTTGTGCACAAATAGTTCTTCACAAAAAGAAGAAAATTTCCAATGTTAAAAAAAGGAAAGTTCAATCAATAAGGGACCGATTGACACCATAACCATAATTATAAAGCCAGATAAAAGAGACTTCTTAACCAACCCATGATTTGGATATTCATCTCAATGTGGTGTGGCTAAGAATTAAAAATGTCATGCTCTTGATTAAGAAATTTCCAAGTACTCATCCCATAAGATATTGGTGGGATTGCATAATCAAAGGACTTTGAGAGAAAAAGGGCTGGACATGCGGGCCAGGTTAGGACCAATTGGCCTAACCACCACTTTATATATATATATATAGATAGATAGAGTGTGGTTCCCATGAGAACACGAACAATTGTACACCGTTGGATGGTGAGTATTAAGGGTTGAGATTTAGAGTAGATATCATTAATTTATGGACAGTTGAACTATTAAATTCGTAATTCTTATTTTATCAATATACTAAATATACATATATATTCTATATACTTTACTAAAATAAAAGACACTAATTCTGATGTGGCGCCCCACGTTTTTTCTCGAATTAAACTTTTTACTAAATCACGAATTAAGCTAATAAATTTTTTTTGAACTAAACCATAATTATTTTGTAAAATATGATTTTTGCTCCATATCGATTATGAGAAAAGGATGACACTTTGAAAACATGTATAAATAGATTTAGAGTGTTTGAAGATTATAAAATTCATACATTTCTGAACCTTTTGGTCAAAATCAAATATAATACTTATTCATATCGGATTAGTATTTGTATATAATCATTGTGACCTACTGATTTTTGGGCTATTTTGACCTAATGATTATTGGGTCGATGTGACCTAATGATTTGTGGGTCGTTGTGCCCTTGTTGGTCTTTGTGATTTACTAATTTGTGGGTCGTTCGTAACCTGATTTGTGGACCGTTGAACTATTAAATTCGTAATTCTTATTTTATCAATATACTAAATATACATCTATATACTTTACTAAAACATACGAAACTAATGTTGACGTGGCGCTCCAACGTTTTTTCTCGGATTAAAGCTTTTACTAAATCACAAATTAAGTCAATTAATCTTTTTTTACTAATTGATTTCATATCAAATTATGGTATTTTTAAATTATATGATTATGTTTTTTTATTTAAATTATTATTTATTAAATAATAAATTAGATTTAAATTTTTTTTATTAGCATAAAACTAATTAATGATCAACACATGGGTTACGTGGTCTGATTTACTATGTAACACTTAACGCGTTATTTATACGAGCTCATAACATATAACTAATAAAGTTAACAACATATAATATAGTAAAAAATGTAATATAATAAGCTATTTTATTAACAAACCCGCACAAGATACGGGCTATACACTAGTTGTTTCTATACTCAATATAACCAATTAATGTAAAATAAATAAATAATCGAGATAGTCACAACATATCAATCTTTTTATAAATTTTATTAATCCAATGCAAAATGCACCAATGCATACTATAAACTAAAATCCAACAACTCTAAGCAAGATTTTAAATTTATACGTACACTTATTCAACATCTATGAATGTATACTAACATCCGCATACACAAAGCGAATATTTGGGTGCATAGACGCAATATGCATTAGTCACTGTAGCATTGCTTCGTTGACACATATGTAGACAATGTGGACGACGACATTCTTGAGTTTCAACGTTGTTTGCACCACATCGATATTGCCTCGACATTCCCCCTAATGACATGTATTAGTTTCCACGATTAAGTTTGTACATGTAAACATGAAAACAAAACGAAGTTAGTAAACTTTTATGTCATTATAAAGCAATCATAACATTTGCTATTATATGAGACGAGCTAATCGGGCTTGATTCGAAAAAAATCGGTTTAGACTCGTTCATTTATAGGTATGAACACATTTTAAATCACATTTAAAATTTAGACTCGGTATGGACTCAAAACGAATTGAGTTTAAACATGTCAATGTTCGTCTCGTTCGGTTAAAGATCAGCTCGTTTGATTAGTATAGCCATATAGGAATGGTATCTAGCTGAGCTATCCGAGCTCGACTCGAGATCGATCGTTCATATTCTAAACGATACAAATATAATACATTTTAAAGCCCGTTTAAAACTTAGGCTCGACTCGGGATCAAAAGGAGCCGAGGTTGAACATGCCAATGCTCGTCTCATTCAGTAAAACTAAAACAACATTATATGAATGATATCTTAGCCGAGCTACCCAATTTCTCCTCGAGATCGTTCGTTTTATAAACGAGTCAAATATAACATTTTAAAACTCGTTTAAAATTAAGATTCAGCTCGATCAAACCCGACTTAGAAAAAGCGGAACTTGAACATTAATGCTTGACTTATTCGACTCGTATAACAATATTGATAATATGGAATAACTTAGACGACAAAATGCTAACCTCCAACAATTGCAAGGATCATAAGACAAACAAAAAGAACATTCATATTCTTTGTAGTCATTTTTAACTTCTATGTTTTGCTTATAGCCGAGTTGATATGTGTTGTATATTGTTGCAATGTATAACGATCATTTATATAATGGGGTGGTAAAAAGTTCCATATTCAAATTAGTAAGTTTATCATGAAATAAAAGTATGTAAGAATAATGCCTAGGTACATATAATAGTTTATTTGTATTGAGTCTAAATTCATTTGATCAAAGTTATTATTTAATTTGAAATGCCTTACTATAGTAGTATATTTGGTCTAATTCAACATTTAATTGCATATAATAATCAAAATGGATTTATATTCATTTAAGCAAATACATTACTAGAGTAATATATTTGGTCTTGATTGAGAAAATAGCATATAAATTAATGCTTTATAGAATATTTTCATCCAATTTGCCACTTTATCTAATGTAAAAAGTTATTATTTGATCTAATTTGTAAGATTAAAGAATAACATTGCTTTTGTTTTTTATGACACATTTGTAACAAAACTAATATTAACTACGAATAATATATTAAACAATAAGGTGTATTCTTATGATTACACGATAAGGCCGGTTCTCATATGATCTATAATATCTATAATATATATATATATATATATATATATATATATATATATATATATATATATATATATATATATATATATATATATCGAGAACATGTTAGATACGTTCGATCTCAGCGTAGTTCTTAGGTACGATATCATTTATCCTTCACGCAAGATCGTACGCTTTGCTTTCATAAAAGGGTATATGATCGTGCATCATAACATATATTCAAGGTGAGAGATTACGGGGCACAATTCTTATACAAATTGCACGATCATACACCTAAGAATCACACAAGGAACATATGGCGAATTGAGAACATTGATTTATCTGATTATGACCTAAGTTTAGGTCGGGTGCTCCCATATTAGGCCTGAAAATAATTTACAGTTATCCACAAAGTCTCTATAGTTTGATAAGGTGAACTAGTGTTTAAGTTTATGCATAACTTTTTATCCATATAATAAAGTCGCAAAATTGCAATGTCAAATGTATTCATAAAGATTGTTCATGAAAGTGAAGAGAAAAAAAAAGTTGTGAAAAGGATAAAGGGTAAGAGACATACATACTTTTTTGCACACATGCTATTGCATCATGATCCTTGCCACACAATTGTCTCCCACAATTCATTTTTGATTTCCTTCACTTGACCTCTCCATTTCAATTCGAAATTCTCTATCTCAATTTATGTCAAAGTTGTCATCCTCATATTTTTATTATACTATTATAAAATTTAATAGTTAAATTAAAATAACGCGTTGAATTATCCATATAGACGAGTCATTCTTTACAGTAACTCTTGTTGTCACTCAATCTTAACTCTACATTTGAACAAGGTCTATCCGTTTATAAAATCGATGACATGGCAATGATCGATTGGATAGTAAACCCGACGAAAACGACGAAAATAGCATGTTATCTCTCTCTCTCACTTGCAAGTGTAATGATCAACAAACTTTCAAAAGCTAGATGACATAAAAGCCTTTAGGCCTTTCCATGGAGAAAAAAAAAGTGAAGAAGAAACAAGGAGAAATAAACAAAGAGAATTGACATTACCTCTTTATCTCTACTTCTTTAGCAATCACCCTAAAAGCAAATATCATCCTTGATTGAGTACCAATATATATTTGCAATTCTTGTAGAGCATAATTCAAATCCAAGCTAGATCAATGAAGGGGATTAGGGTTAGAATTCTAAAGAGATTCAAGTCTCTTCAACAATTCCACTCATCAAAAGATCATATCACAGTCTATGATCACACCCAATCCCCAGAAAGATTCTCCTTTCAAGCCCCTCAAAACCCTCCAAGCTACAAAGAACATGAGCATAGAACAAGAGAAGAAGAGTTTGGTATAAGATTACAAGCAAATAGGAAAGGACACATTGAACCTAACAACAACCGGTTACCCGTCAAGGATGTGATTGATTATGGCCATTCTGCTACACTTAGCATCAACACAGAAGATCTATTTCAAGAATGTGATCAAGAATTCTTCCATGATGATGAGCATTTGGAAATGGAGATAAATGGAGATTCTAAAGATTCACCAAGTTTAGATCCAAAATGCCCACCAGGAGGAAGCAATTCGGTTATCCTCTACACGACGAGTCTAAGAGGAATAAGAAAGACATATGAAGACTGCCATAGCATTAAGTTCTTGTTAGACAGTTTCCAAGTTGTTTACCAAGAAAGAGATGTTTCAATGGACATGGAGTTTAGAGAACAACTATGGGAAATCTTAGGTGGAAGGATCATTCCACCAAGGCTTTTCATCAAAGGAAAACTCGTAGGAGGAGCGGATGAAGTGGTAACGCTACACGAATGTGGTAAACTCAAGAGCTTACTTGAAGGAATACCACTTGTTCCTTACAATAAAAAATGTAAAGGATGTGGTAATGCAAGGTTTGTTGTGTGTTGTAGTTGCAATGGAAGCCGGAAAGTCTTCCATGGCGAAGGGAAAGACGGGTCATTCTCTAGATGCTCAAGTTGTAATGAGAATGGCTTGATCAAGTGTCCTCTTTGCTGCTGATCAATATGTATATTCATAGTTCCTATAGTTTATTTCCTTCTTGCTGATGTTTATTTACTCTTTTGCTTTTGCTGAATAATAATCTATTGACTTATTCTCATCAATTATAATGTAAAAGCTTTTGACAGCAGAATGCATTCTTGTGGCTTAAGACTGTTTGGTTTGACATGAATACAAGCATGTTGAGTATCAAAATGGTGTGTTTGATTTGTGGTCCTTCAGCAAAGCATGCGCAATAGAGTGTAGAAGTAAGAATTCAGCAAATTGTAATTGTAAATGATTTATCACTAATTTATTTCTGAAAAATCTTCAGTTTGTAATGATCTGTATGATCTTCAGTTTTATGTCTTCTTCTGTAATATTGAATTAGTTTTTGGGAATGATTCTTCTGTAGAAGTTCAGCATCTCTATGATGTCAGGTTTCTTCTGCATTACACTCATCATATTTAACTGAAAAGAGATTTTAAAGGTCATTTATGAAACCAGCACAAATTCACTAAAATTTTTGGTGTTAAGTCACAAATTCTAGTTACAATTTCAGTCTTTTTTGTATTCAACCCAGCAAATATACTTGTTTCTACTTTATTGTCTCTAACTTGGAAAGAAAATCAGCTTCATTTGAGGGATGAGCCATTGCAGATTTAATTTTCCAACCAACTCATTCCAAGCATAATCTATTAGGGTGTGTTTGGATATCATGTTTTGTGCAGTATAAAGCTTTAAACTTAAGCTATTGAATAATTAAGTGTTAAGCAACCAAACAAACCCTTTAAACTCATTCTACTTGCTCATTTGTTGCTTGTGCACAATTAGGATTGGAATTGGAATAGAATGAGGAATGACCTAATCCGATTCTTGAAATATGGTGTTTGATTAAGATTATAATATTTAAAAATATGGGTTGAAAATAATTTTATAAAACAATTGCTGGTGTCCTAGTTTGCCCATAACAAATCAATGACCTAAAACACTAGATTTGGAAAGATAAGTTGAAATTAAATTACCCTAAACCCATGAAAAATATTCGCTCATTCTCTGAAATAGCCCATTCCGATATCTTGGGTTGTCAAACACAAACCGATTTCTGATTCCCTGAAAATCGTACCAAACGAGCTCCAAGTTCATTCCTACAGCAAATATGAAGAATCGATCATTTAAATTTCTTATTCCAACCCAAACCCGGTTCCCCGTTACTAAAACCGAACCAAACCAGCCCTACAGAACTCGAACCGGAATGAATGCATAGCATGTGCAAGTGTTCCATCAGTATAATACCACTGTTAATGGAGGTAAGTTAGGTAAGACATTCAAATTGGTAATTGAAACCAAGTGAAAAACAACAGTGACTCAGAGACAAAGAATGTAAACAGGAAAAAAACACAGTGGAAGGCAATGAATAGACAGCATGTGCCAATGTGCCATAAAGCAAGAGCCCATCAAAGTGGGGGGGCTAACCTAAGGGATTATGATTACAGTACAAAGTGGCAAAATTGCAGAGAATATCCCTTATAATACCCAGAAACTCACCAGCCACTACAAATTGGAATAAATCATCATAACTGAATTGATTCTTCACACACATATATGCTTTGACTGGAAAATTAAAAAAAAAAAAAGATTTTTAAATCTTTTCTAGTTAGAAAAATCAGGTTCAGTACTCAGAGCATCAAGTGTTTTTTTTCACCTAGTCATGTACAATGAAATACTAGTACTAGAACAGCTAAAGCACTTCCTAGTTAACCCTAACAACAAACACAAACTAACACCAGAGAGCTTCAGATGATCAAAAAGCAGTTAAGATGTTATTATACTTGATAAGCTTCAATTAATAATCTCAGCTTCCATTGCTTGTGAAGGAGCTTCTGCAATGGATGGTAGCAGCTGAGTATAGTGGAATTCGATCTGAAGCCGTTGGTGAATTGGGACCGACGAGACCAGACCTTTTTTAAGATCTGCTAATAGTTCACTAATAGGTATTGAAGCCAAGAAGCTTTTTATGTACTCCTTGCATGACTCTTTGCCTTGACATACCAACAACTCGTTTGCGCCGTTATCATTAGCTGGCTCGTCGGTTTTAGCAGGGTCCTCTTCGCCTTGAGTTGCTGGTGAAGAACTTGGGAGTTTAAAGATTTTCGTATCTCGGTCAAACTTCAGTATGTAAGCCTGGTTACAGCCCTCGTAGAGTCTTTCACCTAATGTGTCGATTATGTAGAATGCCTCGGGCGTTATCTTGAGGACAAAGAAATGGTCATTCCAGCTAACAATATAAACCTTAGGCTCATTGCTGCAATTATCGCTGTTTTTAGATTCTTCGTTACTGATCTCATCCCATATACCATCCAAGGACATGGCTCCATGCAAAAATTCAAATCTTCCCTCAGCCTCGTTATCATCAACTCCATCGGGGTGGAAGAATCCAATGAAACTCTTACCAGGATGAACAGAGAGTGACCTTATCTTGGCTTGTAGAACAGTTTCGAGATCAAAATGCTTGTCAGGGAATCTTTCCTTGTACTTATCATCTTCACAAAGATTCCTCCACTCCAATGATCCATCTCGGATTAAACTGTCGAATTGAGACTTGATGGGCATCATATCTGGATTGTTATGGAACCAGTCGGCAATAACCGCAACTAGAGCAGTGCATGCACTCTCTCCTGCTGCTCTTTCACTTCTTTGATCTATAGAAGCAAAGAAGACTTGTGTCTGGAGTTTCATATGCCCATCTCGACTTATAATCTCCTTCTGCTCCCAGATGCCGACGGCAAAATTGTCATCTCCAAACTCGGATATTGAAGAACGATTTGCTGCAGAATCTTCATCAGACTTCTGCCACTTCAGGGGGAAATATAGAACAAACATAAGTTTCCTTATTTCAAACGTAGGTTTCAAATAAATAACGGACTATTAATGTCTAAATAGGCACACAAAAAAGTCTCTTACCCCGTGTGACTCATCGGATGTAAGTTGACGGCGATCAAAGTCTATATCATCACCACCTTCTTCTCCATAAGCCTTCTTGAGCAATGGCTCTCCTTTAGCTTTGGGAGACCTAAAGCTTAGCTTTCTCTTACGCCAAGGGAGGATGCTACGTTTGGAGCTAAATACTAAAGGTGGCTCACAAACTGGTTCTGTCACCACATCTTCTGTAACCGAGTACCCAACATCAGACTTACGGTGGCTATAGTAGACCCATCCCTCATCTTCACTGTTAACCCTCATGCTTGAGATATAGGATCCCCCAGCATAATTAGCATAAGCTAGGGTTCCATAGCTGAAGGACTTTCTAAAATTTGATGAATCCCCTTTCCCTAGGTTCCCTTCATCTATTTCTCCTGTCTCAAATTCATCAAGTGAGTCAGAGTCAAATGGATAATCATCCTCCTCACTCCTAGCTGAGCTTTTGCCCTCACTTCCATCCTCTTCGCGGTCACGGAAAACCTTTTTTATCCTTCTAGATGACATATACTCGGTCAATATTTTTACCTTCCTTAAACCAGCTTTTAGGGCAGAGAGTTCATCTTTCTCTAATGCAGGTTGTGGAACTTCGCTTGTAGGGCTGGAGGATGTTGTAGCAGGGACTATGGATCTCTGAATTGAATCCACAGAATCTTGAGTAGTTCTCAACTCCATCAAGCTCAGCATTATCTGATGTATAAACCCATGTTTGTCAGATCACTGATTACAGGATTTTACAATAAATAACTAACAACATTATGCGAACACCAATGGAGAAAGAAATTAAGAAAGAAGCTCCACATACACAAAGTGATGGTTGAGGCTCAGCAGCTGGACCTGGCAGCATGAGGGGGATGCTTAATTCAAATTCTTTCTCTTCACTTCTACAAGCAAATTCAGCTAGGTTCACTAATGCAGTTCCAATTATGGCAACCTTGTTCTTGGAACCTTGCTTTGAACCCTAAAATGAGAAATACAGAAATCAACGGGATTTTCTGGTGTCATGTCAAAACATCACAAAATGATAAAGCAACTAATATTACAATATTGGTTACTTTTCTTGATTCATGTTTCTAAATCAGTCAAAATGATTGTTGTAGTTTAAATATTTAGAGTATCAAGCCAGCTAAATTTCCTTTTATTTCTCCTTTGTTTCTTACATTTACAAATCTAATTCAATTATTTTACATATCTTGATTTTTTGTTCCTATCATACTCAGATAACACCACCCTCAGAATAACACAAAAAGCCAAACGACTGGATGAGTATTTAGCATTACAGAAGACTCGCGTCAACTCAGACTCTTCACAATGGGGAATTAACAAGAGAAGCCCCTCTTCTTATGCCAAGCACCAATAACAAATATTAAGCAGATGTCCGGACATGAATTTATTTTTCTTCCCAAATTGTCCAGGCAGCAACCAGAATCATATCAATCAATAAGCAATGACAAACAATTATCATCATACAAATCTAAAATAGTTCGGCAATCACAAAATCAAAGCTCAAGTTGAGGCCGAAATTAATGTATTGTTAAATCAAGGTGTCATTTTATATTCTTTTGCAGCTGGAGGAGGCATATACTCCCCACCCCACTCTGCAATTCAACATCTCGTTTATAAATCAATAGAGAAAGGCATACAAAGAACAACATAACACGCCCGAATATTCCGCTACTAAGCAACAAATCTCAACTTTGACCCATCAAGAAACGCCAGCAAGCAAGGGGCTAATGACTATTGATTCAACACAGTTGGGACTTGGGCCCCCTGAAAATGATCTTCATAGAAACTCCACTTTCACCCCAAAGAAACTTTCACACATGTTTTATTCACAAAGAAACTCCAATAATAAACTTCAAAAAATTTAATTACAATTATGCAACTTAATCCTCCGGTTCAATAATAATATCTTAGAATCAAGGACTCATGAAACGCCCAAACATATACTTCAGCTCAAATCAGTCAACAAAAATATAAATAAATAAATCAGCTGACAGCTAGAAAATTACTATTTATTCCCAGAAATGAATATTAATAATTAATACTACGAACTTGAATATGAACAAAAATAAAATCTACAAGGGGAAAAACAAAAGAAAGGAAAGAGAAGCAAGATACTGACATTGAGAACAGTGAAGCCGATCTCCCAAGGATGAAACGAATTATTATCCTTGTAATAAGCAGATAGATTACAAACACTTTGAAACTCCTCCTCCCAGGCAAAAACGCCGTTGTTTTCCTCAACAACCGCAACCTCCTTCGTAAAATTCCTCTTCACAGTCCTCCTAAGCGAGCTCATCAAGCTAACCGCCTTAGGGCCTCTCCAACGGATCTCCACCGTCAATCCTCCACCAATCGACGGCGGATCTCCTCCTTTAACCACACCGTTCTCCTTATCTAAACCGTCTCGTACCAAATTAAACCCCTCCAATCGCCTAACCACAACCTTCACCTCATACTTTTTCGTCACTAACGGCGGCCATGGTGGCCACCTCATCATCTTCACCACCATACTCCCTCGACGATTCAAGATTCAGAAACCTAAATCACTCTTTCCAGACACAAATCGAAGGTGAAATGCTCAAATTTATCTTGTTTCTACATTGCTCGACCAGAAATCAAAGAGAAAACTAAATTGAACGATATTCCTATAAATAAGCTCGGATCTTCGAGAATCTCGGATGAAAAACAAATTCGAAAAGGAAAGAAGCTTCAACTTTTCAAAATTGGAACAATGATATGGGGATTGAAGATTTGGATTTCCTTGTAAAGAAATGCCGTTAATGGAAGAAGCGAACGACAGAAAAAGAGGATTTTTTTCCTTTGGGTTTCTTCCTTTGCCTTTCGTGTCAAATGTAAAAGGGAGAAGAAAGATGGTTAAGTAAGCGCGTGGAGATTGGGTTAGTTTAACCAGAGTATATGGTTAAGTATACCACGTGTGGTTAGTTTGGCAAATGGGTGGAGTTTGGTTTGTTTGGTGTTCGTGTCGGGTTTGGTCGGGTTTGGCCTTCGGGTGCGTATAAACACAGTACCAACAAAAGTGAATTCCTTAAAACGACGTCGTTACAATGCTATTTGGTCGCCATGTAGTGTATACCTTTATGAAAGTGCTTTTCTTATCCTTTTTAATTGCTTGTCTTTATAAGTTAATTGTTCGTGGAGATAAGGTTACTATATACGACTAAGTACAATTATCTTATCCTTTTTTAATTCTTGTCTTTATTAAATATATGTATATTAGTAACAATTTTTAATATGTACTCTAATATAATTAGGGATGACAATTTCATCCGAATCCGACGGATATCCGATAACCCGATCCATAATAAAAGGGGGAAAATCCGACATGGGCGGGTGAAGTGGGTGATGGATCGGGTCGGATTCGGATGGATCTTTCATCCACCCATCACCTCATCCATCATTCATCCACCCATCCGACTCGTTTCACTCGCTATAAATTTATTGATTGTTTCCTTATTTAGTGATCTTTAGTTCCTATTTTATTTATAAATTGGTGATTTACTGATTGTTTAGCAAAATTTGTACATTTGTTCACTTACTAGATCTTATTGTATGTAATATATTGCTAAATTTCTCTATTTTTCAATAACTTAAAATTATAACACTTCTTGTAATATTTTCGGATGATTTGTGTTGAGTTTATATTTATCATGTTTTTTTATGGATAAAATTTTTTCGGATTGAATTTATTTTTATTAATATTAATTTTCTGCAATTCAAATCCGAGTTTAATATCGATTTAAAGGAAATGCGTAGAACACCGAATATCACCGATCCACCCCGCTTCATCCGTTGGATGCGGGTGGTGGGTTTGGCGGGTCAGGTGGGGTAGATAAGATTTTCTTGCGGGTCGGGTGATGGACAGGGTCATCCACTCACCACCCGATCCATTGCCATCCCTATTTGGTAAAAAAATTTGATTTACAAAAAATATCTACAAATTCTTACAAAAATTAGAAGAAAATAAATTTTAATTATAAAATATTTAACTACTTATATCCAATGGTATGAGATACAAAAAAGGTATTAGTAAATAATAATTATAATAATTATAATGATAATAATAATGTCAAAGTCAAGTAGATATATTTTCTTCATGGGATTTTCATGGGAGCAATCAATATAAGAAGTAATCTCTTGTTGTTAACTTATTATAGAGGTGGAAATAATCTTAGCATTGATTATGATATGTGATTTTTAGTCAAATACAAATTAGAATAATGAAAACATAATGAAACAAATATTGGTCAATTATAATTTTAAATTATTGTTCATTGACCACTATGGTCATCTCTCTACACCTAACCTTAACTTGTTCTATACAGACTTATTTTAATTTTTTAGCATTTCCACATCAACACTAAACTCAAGAACATAATGTTAAAATATATAATATATATAATTTAAAATAACAGTTAAAATATATTTAATAAACTTAAATAATATATATTTATTGATTGATTTTTATTAGTTTACCTTTCTGAAAATTTTTTAATAGAGTTTTTCTTATTAATTATAAAAATGTATTGAAAAATCTAATAACGGTATTTTAGTTTTGTAGTGGGGTAGATATGTAGATATATTTTATGATGAACATATACTTGCTAAAAACAAGCAAATGATATATGATTCCTGACTCGTATTTACATAACTCTTACCATGTGAACAAGTAAACAACGAATATATGTGACTATACCGTCAAATATATGAATCAGGTCCGACGAATATTTCTTCCACTAATCACACGGTTTTTTTTCCTTTTAATATCGTCTAATCTCAACCGTCTATTTAACGATCTAACTTTAGAAGGGTATTTTGTCTATTTTTTTAAAAAAAATCTCTTAAAAATACAACTAAAAAAATCTATTGAAACATTAATCTTCACCTAAATGTCCCCATACCAAACGCTTAGATTTTGGATATTTAAACTTTTTTGGTAGATTTGTTGAGTAACCCTATATTTTTCATTTTGATAAGTCCTTTAAATTTCGTATTTCGACTCTACTAAACGTATCCTAACTCTTATCAAGTCATAAACCGCATATGATAGGAGAACTCAGAACATCTACAACTCAAATACCCATTTTAAGTTTCTTTTCTAATTTTTTATTAAAACTAAATATACATATCACATTTAGTGTCCGTTTGGTTGGAACGGTGGAATAAAAACGGAATGGAATCGGTTAAGGATAAGAAAATGAAATGGAAATAAAAGAATTATTTTCATGTGTTAAAATAACTCTAATCAAATATAATTTTTTATTGCTTCGAAATTATCCGGTTAAAAAAAATAATTCTTAGTTATTCCAAACTATCCTAATTTCTTTCGAGAATCTAATCATCACCATCATTCTCTTCTCGAATCTGACTTAAATATTGATAGTCAGAGCATGAAAGTCAACGTATGACACCGTATGGGACTAGGGCTGGCTGCTGGGTTGGGCAGCCATAGCCATGCAAGCTTTGTATTTTGTTTACTTGTGAAAAAAGTGACAGCACACAATGAAAACAACGTCCAATACTATGAGCTGTTCTGCTGTCTTCTGCATGTGCACCCAATGCTCTTCTGTGTTTTTGCTTCTATTCTAGGCTTCCTATTTCAAACTTCATCCTTTCTCTCAATAGAGAATCGCACAAAACTTCTAACAAAAATAAGGAATATAGGGCCCGTTTGGTTTTAACTCCGAAATCAGAAATGGAATGAAAACGAATATAATTCATATGTATATCTTGTTCATGAAAATTTTTGTGGTTTGAAGTTATTGGAGTATAGTTTGATTATTTTTGATACCCCATAGGGAAACAAAATATGGGGAAGCAAGTACATTTTGCATTAAACCACAAGAAATGATTCCATAAAATTTCATGAATAATGATATACATATGGACTAAATTCGTTTTCATTCCGTTTCCGTTTTCGGAGTTGGAACCAAACGGGCCCTTATATTATTCCTATAGTGTTATTTTATATGTTTTCGTTTATTTTATCTGTAATAATATGCTACAATTTATGTGATGTATTTCACTAGATTTAAGTATTTTATCACCAATAATCGTTATACAAAGATAATCTATGCTATACTATAATGGCATATGTTGGTTAATTTATTAATTTTAGTTATGTATTAATATATTGTTAATTATTAAATAAAATCAATATTTAGTTTACATGTATTATAATATAGTCACAAAATATATTGATTTTTTTATGATAAAGTGTTATTTTTATTTAAAGTATAAAAAATGATTCTATAGTAACAAAAAAGAATAGTGTTTTATATTATAAAAATTAAATCTTTAAATAAAGTTTTAATACAAATAAAACTTATCCACTAAAAACAAATATAATCATAGGGAGTTGTTTTTGAAAAAAATAATAACGATACTACTAATTTTAAATCGAATAGTAATAATATATATTCACTAAAAATTCATTGGTCCAATTTCATAATTTATATTATATAAGGTGGGTATTTACAAAATTTATAAAATGTAGTTTGTAAAATATCTATAATTTTTTTTCAATAAACTCGATATTCTTTAATTAAATTTTACCACCAACTTTTAATTTCTAACTACTTCATTAAAAATTATTTCATTTTACAAAAATAATATTTTTGAAACTTTTCCTATTTTTTTGAAAATTTAGTTATTTGTTGAAATAACCGGCAACATTAATTGATATACAATAAAAATAACAAAATTTATAAAATGTAGTTCATAAAAATATTTAAAAAGTTGTTTTTGATATATTCAATATTCTGTAATTAAATGACAAGAAAAGTTAGTGGAATACCGTGTATTAATCATATAAAATTGTGATTAAAAAAGGTTACCACCAATTTTTTTATTTATAATCACTTAATTAATTTCTTTTAAATTTTTTCCCAATTTTATTTTAAAATTAGTTTTTTTTTATTAACAGTCAACATTTAATTGATAGTATAATTAAAAAAAATTAAAAACAAATTTGATGGTCAAGAAAAACAAATGAGAAAAAACCATTAAAATTTTTAATTTCATAAGGGTCCGTTCGACACCCCATTTCTTGAGATTATTATGAGATTATTACATAATGCTCACGTTTGGTGAATGAGATTATTGTGATGAAGATTATTTTAAGTGATAAAAAGGTGGATGTAAATGGAGAAAATTTTAATCCTCGTTGCATCATATTATTGGGATTATTGGAGGTTATCACAAATACATTTCAATACTATCCTTCTTAAAAATTTTACGCAATGTAACAAGGAAGTATATACTCGAACCTTTTTGGTAATTTTATCCGTAATAATTCCTCTTTTTACCAAACATATACTAGATTACTTTTTTTATTTCATCCCCCTAAATCATCTACTATTTTCATCTTCATCCCCTAAATCATCTACTATTTTCATCTTCATCTTCATCTACGATAACACTGTCTTACCAAACGGACCCTTAGTTAGCTAAAAAACTGAACCAATACTTATTCATCGAATATATAAAGTAAAATCTAAAAAGGGTAATTTTATAGAAAGCAATTTATTTTAAGCTGTTTATGATATTTACTTATTTAACTATGTGAATTTTGAATGAGGTTTACAGGTTGGCAAGGTGATGTTTGGTAGCTTTAGGTGTGATGTTTGTGGGTGTGTTTGGCTTATTTGGGGATTGTCATTAATGTGAGATTAATAATTTAGTGGTCAAAATTTTATGTTGAATTACCCCTAATTTATGAAAGCTACATTTATTTGACTCTTTAAGGTAGTGGTTGTCATAAATTAAGGTAGGTTAAAGGTCCAACATATGTTGATATTTACATATACAAGCATCAAGTTCAAACTCAATGTATATAAGTTCAATGAGACACTATTTATACATAATTGATGTATGTTTCTCTTCTTGGCAGGCATTTTTTCGACCATAATTGTCGGTAGGTCTTTAGACTAGTTTAACCGAAAGAATTATAATTATCTGTTTTTTTATTAATGTCTTATGACCGATAAGTTTTATAAACCAGCAGTTAAATAGAACCGTGAAATATCGTTTTCTTATTGTTGCTTATTATAGAGAATTAAAATTTTCGAGCGAGATGATCATATCTAACTCCAAACTGGATCTTCGCTTCTTTGATAAAGTCAAAGTTAAGCATGTGCTTATAGAAATCAACTGTGTTGCTGACTGATTAACCTATCTGGGAATTTCGAACCAACACAACCTTCTCTGACGACCCCGAACTTCATGTTCTCATCCGTAAGGAGTTAGAAGATAGGTCTTTCCTAACCGCTTTTCTTTTCTAAATAAAAAATTTCGAATGAGAGACTGATGTGATTTTTGTTGGGTCTCAATGTCTCGTACAATCGGTAAATCTCATATAATCGGTTCGAACTTTTTTGGCCCATTTGAATTTTTTGGTCGGATCGGATCTTACCCGACCAAATTTTTGAGGAATCGGTTTCATACTTGCCCGAACCGGTCTGCTTATCCGATCCCGGACGACGATATCTAGGTATAATCTAGTTAAATTATCATTTTTGTTTAAAAATAAAATACACTTCTCCCTCCACGCCTAGAAAGCTAACGATTGTGATCTTTTGGAAAGGGACGTAGATCATATAGATTCAACAACAACCATGAAAAAGGCTAATAAGAAAAGCTACCAGAAAGTCCAGTCCAAAGCAAAGAGTCTTCTCGTTACCACACACCTTATATTTGACAAATTACATGATAAGTACATAGAATCCATGATTTTCATGAAAACGACAATTATAAATTAATAGATTTAGTTTTATGAACCTCATCACTTTTTTATCACATGTTTGTGGTTATATTCGATAAAGTAAAATATTTTAATATAATAGTAAGAAAATTTAAAATTTGAACACTAAAATAATACGTGAACTATAATTTTTTTACATAGGTTGTTTAAGGGAAAATCGGACGGTGTCTCTATAATTTTGATTATTTCGGATTATATTCAATGAATTTTAAGCTTTTGATGATGCATGTGAGCTTTCTTCTTTTATTACTCACATGGTATGATCATCATATATTGGTGCACCATCCTATTACATTCTTTCAGATAAGAATTCAACAACGAGAATGCCGTGGCACAAGCTTGCGAGTTTGTCCGCAATGCCATTGAGTTTCCTGAAAATATTGTTGATAAGAACCTTCAAGAAATGAGTATTAATAAGGAAAATATTAGACAATAATTTCAGTTTTCCATGGTGGTTTTCCAATTGTTTTGATTGAGTTGATAATAGTGAGATTGTAACGATCAATCTCAATTGTTTAAAGGTTCATAACACGAGCTCTTAGCATAGTCATAAACAATAGTTGATCTAGTACTATGTCTACGAGCTTTATACTTTTCCGGATTGTATACCTTACCACTTATTAACAATTTAGGGAAATAAAAAAATTATTTATTCAATAAATTATCTACACTTGAAAAAATACTATTAACAATGATCAAGCAAATAATGATCAACCCCCAAAATATTAACATATGTATGACAAAAGGTATATCCAAAAGATTATAAATCTAAAAAACATTTCAAATTTGCTTTGGACGTGATCCGAAAATCTTAATTATAGGAACATCCCATGATATTTTTTTCTTTGTAAGAATTGGGTTAAACATATTTTTTTATTGGCTTTTGTTTTATAGACCCTTCTAATTTTATCCTATATATAATTTTTTTAGATGAAAAATATTAGGTTAAATAAGTATATATATATATATATATATAAATTTTAGTTCAAGTGAGGAGAGAGCTTGTAGATAGGAATTAGGAGAGTTGTAAGCCATTGGATTATTTTAAATCAAGGGTTCTCACACGCTCATCATTAATGGCATTTTTGTAAATTAACTTAAAATCAGGAAAAATACCCTTACGTTCAAAATAGTCATTGGTGTTCATACTTTTATATGTCATTGTTCATGTTTTTATACATTGGTGTTCATAGTATTTTTATTCGTCAAAGTGTCATGTCCATTTATTCTTTTGTGTTAATTTTATAATGCATAGATGTTCATTTACAATATATAACCACAAAAAATAAAAAAAACTCATCACAAAACGTTAAAAGATGATCATAATATGTTATGTATGTGTCAAAGTTATAGATAAGTCATCAGTGTTCATACTTTTATACATTATTGTTCATGTTTTTATTCGTCAGTGTTCATACTTTTTATGTCATTGTTCCTGTAAATATTATAAACTATTTTTCTATAAGACATTTTGCCGAACAGTTTACGTGCACACTGAAAGGAGCATATAGATTATTCAATTGGAGCTATTAGACCAACTCACCATATGTATATACATGTATTTTCTCAATCAAACACAAAATGATTCAAACAAATTTGATTTCGAACACAAACATCAATCATAATGAAATATAAACCTTAAGAATGGAAATCTAAACAGTGAGAGTAGAAATTCGAAAAAAAAAACCTGAATTGTCTTGTAATATCTTTGATTTCACAATTTTTTATGTAATCGATCTCTGAATATTATAAACATAATGTTAAAGAAAGTTATAATTTTCAAAAAAAATGAATAACATATTATAAACACCATAACTGTAAAAAAAAGGAATACATACTTGTAAAAAAATTAACATCATATTTTATTAACACGATTTACAAGAATATCATAATTTTCAAAAAAATCCGAAAAAAATGTTTTTAAAAAAATACAAAAATGAACAATTAATGTTAAAAAATGAATAGTTAGTGTTGGGAAAAAACGAACATTTATTGATAAAATATGAACAATGACTCTTTTAAAAATGAACACATACTTATAAAAATATGAACACCAATTTTTATTTACAAAAAGAAAATTTGGAAAAAAAAAAAAAACGGTGATGTGGCATGCCACATGTCACCACCTCGGCTCTCCTCATTACTATCTGCAAGGGTCCTCCTCACCGGAACCGGACTCTATATATATATATATATGTATATTAAATGAGTTTATTCTAATAAAGCAAATTAGGATTAATTTTAATGAATATTCTAATAAAGCAAATTAGGATGTTTGATTCACGCCGATTGTACATATACTCACGTCACGTACACACGTAGTCACGTGCAGCTCAACCTCCCAAGCGGTTCATGTTCATCCCCCGTTCACACACCAACGGATACCTCGAGAACAATCGTGAAGTCTTACGCTCTTTCCACACTCGCACTGTTGGCGCGTGCGTTACACTTGTAACAGCAAGCCCCTCAAGCCTGACATCTCACAAAAAACCTAACCAGCACGCTCCTTCACTCGCCACGCCCCACCCACTCTCTCATGCGCTCTCCTCCATCTCCGTCTTCTTCGAGTACTCTCACTCATCGCCTCAAACTCCGTTTCTCTCTCCTCCAGGTCGCCGTTGTATTCTTCTCTTTCCTCAAATCGATCTTATCTCGGATTGTCTCCGTTATCTCCGCTTCTATGGATGATCTTTTTGTTGTAGATGACCTTTTTAATACCTGCGATGATATCGACGACGGTGACCTCCTTCTCTCCCGGAGTAGTCGATGTGTTAATAAGGAGTTCTTCACTGCTGAGGATCGTCTTTATCTTGTTCCGTTCAGGTAGGGTTTTGACATTCTGCGGTCTTTATGTTTACTTTATTTTTCCTAGGGTTCCGATACCGATGCTACTCGATGATGTTGAAGGAGCAAATAATGATGGCGGTTTGTTTTTTGCGGTGTTTGACATGTTGCGATTTTGCGATCCTTGTTTCCTAGGGTCCTGAGACTGGTTTGGTTTAATGATATTGATTTTGATGATGAGAAGGAACAAATGTCGACACTAATTGGGGAAAAATGAGACGATTTCATACGAATTGATTTGTTTTGGTTTCAGGTGGTGGGAGGATGCCAGGAAGGAGTCTTACTGCAACACCGGCGAGATTAGAGGCGATGTTTATGAATCGTCATCGTCTTTGCAAAATGATTTGAATTCGACTGTGGATATGGAGTGGGAAGTAATTTTTAGTCTGGCAAGGAAAGAAATAGGTGATTGTGAGGGCAGGGGAGACAATGCGCGCTGCAAGTACGCATTGCTGCCTGAAACTATGTGGTTCAAGGCGCTGAAGTGGTGAGTGGGTTTGTGGCGTTGAAACAAATGAAGTTTGAGTGAACCTCTGTTTTTCATTTGATTTAGGGTATCAAATTTTTTCTTGTTGTTGCATTGTGCGTAGGATGGTAATAAGAGCATTGTCCTGATTCCTGAAACTACCGTATCAGTGATCAACCACGAATTTTCACTTATGCCCTTGTTTTCGGTCACATTGTCCTTGTTATGCTAGTAAGTTTTCTGGCAATGTATACTTGAAGGCCCTGTTTGGTGCGAATCATACCCATACGGCCATACCCTGTGTCCAACTGATATCAGGGGTTTGATAGGTGTTGTAATTTGTATGGAGCTCATTCCCCATACTTGTTTCATACCCCTCATATTTCTCTCATCCCTAACCCTTTCTGCATTTTCCAGCAGCTTTGTTCCTCACTTCCTGCTCTTTCTCCATTGCTTTGATGTTTCCTGTCAATCTGCTTGATTCTCTCTTGTTCTGGGTTCTCTGTCATGTTCAGAGGAGAAGAGGAGGGCGTCAATTGGTGGTCAGGGTCAGGTGGAACAAGTCCTAAAAACTCTAATTGGATTTTCTGAAATAAAATCTAACCAGACAAGAATGCTCAACCTGAGTCCTCATATTATACCAATTGGGCCCCAAATGCTATTCTACCTACAATGCATAGTCAAGGTCCCAGATTAGGGAATGCCTAGGGGTAGTTTACAGGTTCCTTTTCCACATAAAACTTTATGATTATTCTAGCTCTTATAATGCAATGCCATACATGTAAATTCTTTTGGCAGTAGCATGTGGAGTAAGCTTGTAACCTCGTGCAATAACAACTAAGTAACAAACTAGTGTTTCTGTCTAATGCTGATGCCTAAATCAGGCTGTTAATTTTGCCATCTGCCTCCAAACTATTTTGCCCCCTAACCCCTTAATGATGTTTTTCACAGTTGTTTTTGCCTTTTGGTTTCTTTTTCCCCTTCTATTGAACTGATCATCTCATCTTCTTTGCTTCGTCTTCTTCATGCATATAATTTTGAACACTGTCAGTATTAGTAATCCAAATGCGATCTTGTGTATTTTGAGTATGAATCAGTACTGCTTTCCTACAGGCATAGTGATTATAGGACAGCAAATAAGGATCTTGGATGTTCTTTGGCTGCAGAAGGTGATTCCTGGGATCTTTTCCCCGTTCAAATGAGACTCTCAGTGGTGTGGCAATCCGGTTCAGTAGCTGTGAAGATACTTCAAATGGTTAGTACTCAGGTCCATCTTATTTCATTTGTCATCCTTGTTGATCCAATTAAGACCATTTATGTGGACTTACTCAAAATATTTGGTATTTTCTTAGTTTAAGTTTATGAAAGCTTCTGTTTAAATATGGAAAAGTTATAATGTCCTTGGAGAATTTGTATCAAGTTGGATCACTACAGAGACAGTGAATAATAAGTGTATTCAATTGATTACAGTATTTTCGTTTCAGATCAAAGATTTTTTTTTACTAATCCATGACTTTGGAAACAATAAATTTAGATTAGTACCAAAGAGATATACGTTGAGGACATGATAACCTGTACTTTTAACATGATTGAAACCTCTATGAAATGAAGGGGATAATAGTTACTTTTGACACTGCTGAGTCTAAAAAGTTGGGGCAAAGAAAACAATCATATGGTAATGGTAATTCGTATATATATTAGCCATGATTCTGCTGATCTAATTTGAATAATTTAGAAATATCTAAGATGAAAGAAAGGCTTTTCTATGTTCATTGTGGATAAAATGAAGGGGATAATAGTTACTTTTGAAACTGATGACTCTAAAAAGTTGGGGCAAGGAAAACAATCATATGGTAGTGGTAACGTGTATAAATATTAACCATGACTCTGCTGATCTAAGAATGAATAATTTAGAAATATCTAAGATGCAAAGAAAAGCTTTTCTATGTTGGTCCAATATTTCAAATGGAAGAAAATGGGTGCGTGGATGTAATAATTGTTCATTGTGGATAGAAATATAATTTGAGCTGCCATTTCATGTATTTTGTTGCTTGGATTAGCTTTGTACAATCATATTATGCTTTTGGGTGTTTAGCTGCAAACTTGTCTTGTTTGTTTGGATAAACTCCATAAATTAAATAATCTACCGACACAACATCACATTTTCTACATGGTGACAAGAAACCTATATCTGACTACAACATATTTCTTTTTACAGGACAATATGTACCAAAATTACATACGAGCCCGTGAACTATTTGGTCAACAGCCCAACATGGTAAGTAATAGAGGCAATAGTGTTCTGTCCTACACCACCCATGTGACATGGCTTAACAACTTTCTCACTTGTTATGTGGACAGATACAAATATGGGACTTCTCTGGACAGATAACCAAACTGTTAAAGGTTGACAGTACACATGATGCTAAACCCCCAGAGAATGGAGAGGTAAAAGTTGCAATAATACTTCAGTTTCCATGACCTGGTGATGTGTTTTCCGAATGAGGACATATGTATTCGTTTGCCCCCTACTCATATTGCTTTCGCATGTATGAGTTATCTTGCATGTGAGAAGTGGAAGAGAATCTTGTTTTCTAACTCCTGATACAAAGGTTTTGTTGTGGAAAACAGAAGCATGTTATCTGCCTGAAATATTTGTTAGTAAACTTCTTGCACTTTCCCTTTTCTTTTGCTTTCTCTTTTTACTGTTAAGGACTTCATAAGCTATTTCGATACCAGTTAGTAATTTGATACATTAAGCAGTTGTGAACTGGTAACCTCTGTGGCAGGATGTTTTTCTGGCATCCTGCTGCCATTTTAGATTTTAATATATAGGCCTTAATCCGTAGTCTGTTGTCTTCAAAACACGGTGTTATATAAGAACTTACAATTGCCATTCATGATTAGTTCGAATTTACTTAGTAAAGGAGAAGGTAATTGGCCAGTTCAGACACAGCAGTTTATAGTTGTATACTCCTGTAATATGGCCACATTTTTCTTTCTTATATCATTTTTTCTAATATGTAGTCTTTGGTTCAGTACTTAATTCCACAGTTTTGTTAATTTATGTATGGCTCAAACACATTTCTTCCCAGATATTTCCAAGAGGGATAATTTTTCACTCCTTTTCAAAATTTCCACTTTTAAGTAGCTTCCTGTTATCAAGCTGCATTGCTCACCAAGTATTGCCATCATTGTTGCATAGGTTCCACTGGAGTTGCAAATCTATCGACTGTCAGGTCCAGATTCACCGGGCAAAGGATATGGAGGAGATCACTTACTTGGTTTGAATGGATTATTGAACTTGGGAAATACTTGTTTCATGAATAGTGCTATACAGTGCTTGGTGCACACTCCAAAACTTGTCGATTATTTCCTCGGGGACTTCAAGAAGGAAATAAATTTTAATAATCCATTAGGATTAAATGTGAGTGACTTGCATTTATCTTTTCTATCAAGCTCTTGGATATGTACTCTTGCTTGGAAAATATTCTCATTTCCATTTTCCGTTCTCAAAGAATATTGGTTGATCTTGTCAGGGTCAGCTTGCATTGGCATTTGGAGACCTGTTGAGGATGCTCTGGAGACCAGGTGGAGCAGCTATCGCTCCAAGAGCATTTAAGTCAGCCTTATCTCTTTTTGCTCCTCAGTTTAGTGGATATAATCAACATGATTCTCAGGTCAAATGTCCTTCACTACTACCATGGAGCCTTTTTCCCCCTAAGAACTGAGCATGCAGTACATTTTTTGCTTTTGTTTCTCATCATGACCCGATGTTGAAGCACCTAACTGCAGGAATTTCTAGCTTTCCTTTTGGATGGCCTTCATGAAGATTTGAATCGTGTGAAAGATAAGCCTTATAAAGAGGTCAGCGACACTGATGGGCGACCAGATGTTGAAGTAGCGGATGAATACTGGCAGAACCATCTAGCTCGAAATGACTCCATAATAGTTGACTCATTTCAGGTGACTACTAGTTGTTTTTAGGACAGTTGTGATCATATACTTTTGATTCTGCTAGCAAACTTCCCCAAAATTTAGTGCTCATACTTCATAACTCAGACTTGAAACAGCAATACTGAAAATGCATTTACATGAAAGCTTAAGCATTTTTGTGGAGACACTAGCATTGTGTATATTTGAGCTTAACTATTTATATCATGCAAGTTGTTTGCAGGAGGTGTTTGGAAAGTTGAGCTAGATGCTCGTGTGATCCAGTTTCCAACGATATTTTACTAATGTAAACCTCAATGTGTTTGATCGTAGGGTCAATACCGATCAACATTAACCTGTCCAATGTGCAAGCATGTCTCTGTCACATTTGATCCATTTATGTATTTGTCCCTTCCTCTACCTTCAACAACAATGCGGACTATGACTGTTACAGTGGTTTGTAATGATGGAATAACACCACCATCTGAATTGACTGTAACTGTCCCTTACTGTGGAAGGTGTAAGGATCTTATTCAAGCATTAAGCAAAGCATGTGGTTTGGGAGAAGATGAACAGTTATTATTGGCTGAGGTATATTGCTTCTAATATTGTAGTTTGCATTTAGTGTGTTGTGTTTCTGGTTATCTCTGGCTCCGCATGTTGAAATTAGCTGTCTTTTTCGTTTTGGCATCTGGATAGGTCTAGATTGTAGTGCTTAAGAGCAACTCGGTAAATGAGAATATTTATTATATCTTTGTCTGTGTTGATATAGTTGTTCCATAATCCTGGATCTTTGTTATATGGGCACAAACACTAGCTTCCTTTCGCAGCTTATGCAGTTTTAATGGAGTAAAAGTATTTCTTTATGCAGTCGTAAATTTGTAATTTGCTATGCTGTGACTTGGCATCTAGGATAGATCTGCTATACTAGGCTGCTTTTGAACTGTATGAAATAAGTCCTCTTCTCTTGCTTTTAGTTATTGGATATGTTTTCTGATAAACATTATTAGACTCCAATGATAGTAGGTGGACTGGTGGTGCATATAAAGGGGATTTAGACATCCTTCCTTGCCATCTGGGCAACTTTTTGTGCTCCTCTGTATCATGGCATTTCTTGTCAGATATAGGCTATAGGGATGCTATCTTTGTTCATTTGATTTGACACTTACAAATCTGCAAATTTTAACAGGAAGCAAGAAAGCTGTTGAGATATTCTCATTCTTTGAGTTTGAGAAAATATGTTTCTTTTTTTTTCCCTTTCCAGGTGTTCAGTAGCTGCATTCTTCAGTTCCTGGATGATCTTTCTGGTTCACTAGCCCTGATAAGGGATAGCGACTGCCTGGTTGCATATCGCTTACCAAAAGATATTGAGAGTGGTCAGGTGGTTGCTTTCATGCATCAGCAAGAAGAAAGGTATTTGCTTATCCTATGCACAAGTGTATGTGCATTTCTGGTTCTTGTCACTTCAATTTCTAATCCATAGCTTAACATTATGTACTTATGTTGCATTTCTAAACATCTGGTGATAGGCCTATATGTTGGAGCTGGGGTTCTATTTTAAGGGGACCTATAAAATTTATGTGTCTCATGTAGGGACTTAACGATGATAACCTTTCTATGTCATTTTGTAACGAATTAATAGGACATTGGGAATCATTATATGTGATCTTTTCGTTGCTGTTGGAAATTCAAGATGTCATTCTGTTTGATAGAAGGGGAATGTGGAGAGAGAGAGACATCAGTATTTAAGTACACAAATGAAAATCTACCGATTTTAGATTCATAGTTAAATATTATCTGGCTTACTATCAATTTTTTACTCCTGCATATAATGATAGGGTTCCTTTCCAGGTCATACCCACATGGGAGGCTAAGGACTGATATGAAAATGTTTGGCATTCCATTAGTAACAATACTGTCGAATATAAGTGAATCCTGTGTTCAAAAGGAGTTCCTGAAATTAGTTCAACCATTCAGACTGCATGAGGATGATTTCAGTGACCATACTGATACTGGAAATTCAGATACAGAGGATACAAAAATGGAAGAAGCTAAATCATATTCCGGTGATGATTCCAGCACTGAAGATGAAAAACTTCGGTCACCAGTGCATATTGATTTTCGATTTCATGAAATAGATGAGCATGGCATGTGCAAAGAGTTTGAGGCTGAGCAGAAGAAACCAGTTATCATATCTGGTACTGTTAAAAGTCTTAACTACATTGTTTCCTGGCCAAATCGAATGTTGAGGAAGTACAATACTCGATGTCTCAATTTGTTGCCTGAGGTTTGTCAGCATGGTGTATCCGGTAAATATTCTCATGAGTCAGTGTCGTTGGACAAATGCCTTGAAGCCTTCTTGAAAGAGGAGCCGTTAGGTCCAGAAGACATGTGGTAAGTATGAATACATAATTACCATTAACTCTAGTCACTTCTCTTTTTTTTTTAATCCAGACATTGTTTCCAACATACCCATTTAGCAGTTCTTTATGGCTTTTGATTAAATAGAAACAAATATGCTAATCTAAAGAATGGATAAATACTTGCTTTGCAAGTGCTATCTGTGAAGAAGCATTTCCCTTACGGCCTGCTGCTTTACAATCTTACTGGTTAAGGCTATATATTTTTGTTCTAAAAGGATTTGTACATGAACCATCTTTACATAACTAGAAATTTGGAAAGGGTATCTATGGCAAATCAAATACTATGGTCCATTAAACAATGTACGAAGTAGTTTTTCTCCTTTAATTTTTTTCTTTATCATTTAGTATTTTAGTGGCTTGCCAGTTTCCACTTGTTGAAATTGGTTGAATGCAAAATGGATAACCTTTAACCTACATTCTTCAACCTTAATCTGCATATATCAGCATGTTTGCTCCAGTAAATCTCTAATATTCGCTTTTGTCTACTAAAGGTACTGTCCTAATTGCAAGAAGCACCGACAGGCGAAAAAGAAGTTGGATCTCTGGAGATCCCCCGAGGTTTTAGTAATTCATCTAAAGAGATTCTCTTACAGCCGCTACCTGAAAACCAAGCTTGAAACATTTGTGGATTTCCCTATCAATAAGCTAGATATTGCTGGTTTCATTGACCACATGAACAGTTCAGTTTCAAACTGTTACAAGTTGTTTGCCATCAGCAACCATTATGGAGGCATGGGTGGTGGTCACTACACTGCTACAGTCTTTGTAAGTTCTCTCTTTATTGCTCATTTCTTTATACCGACAACTCTTCTGCATTCTGCTAAATGTTACATAATTGGAACTATCAAACCAATCGTACCATTCACGAGTTTTTGTTAGAAAACGCTTTTACCATTTACGAGTTCCACCCATCCAAAGACGAGATCACATTTGTCAGAGAGATTTCATCAAGTCTTTTAAAATAGTGTAAGTATTGCTAATGTGTTATTGTCTTGACAGCAAGGAGATAGGTGGATCGAGTTCGATGACAGCAGCGTTGGTGTCGTGAATGAAGGCAGCATAAAAACCTCAGCTGCCTACGTTCTTTTCTATCAGAGGGTTTCGGGTACTTGAATCCGACCCCAAACCGCAACATACCATTGAACAGGTTGAAGATGAGGGGAAGCCTGGCCCTTAAGGTGTTTTGGTAGGGCTTGTTTGCAGGGTTCCCTAATTTTGACATGACTGACTATGTAAAGATAGATTTGACAAAAATGAAAAGTCCAAACTGATATGCGTACAGTTTTGCATCTTATGTACATATTACCTTGCCGTAACATTTTCACCCTCAAAACAATTTCATAATTCTTTTGCTTGTAACTTGTATACCCCCCCCCCCCCCCCAAGCTGCCTGCTTTATGGTTTCCATCAATTTTTACCAGTTTACCTGAGATAAGACAACAATTACATGATTTTTTTTTGTTAGATGCAACAAATAAACACTCTTATATACGAGGATGTTACATCTGTTTCAAACGTTGTAGACCGCAAAATTGGATTGAAATCTCTAAACTTTCAAGCGAGGATGTTATATTTGTTATCTTTGAATATTTTCAAATGCTATGTACCACAAATTCCGCTCGAATTCTTCGACATATGATCTATTGCTTTCTGTTTAGGGAAATTTCGGAGGGTGGTTTGCGGTTTTTTGAATTTTGCCCAGAGGTTTTTTTAGTTCGGTGCCCTTGTATTTTAGTGTTTTCTGGAAAACGTCCAATTTCGTTTAAATTGTAAGGGGATGCCAACTTAAAATAATTTTCTTAAAAAGACCTATGTACAAAAGTTTAGCCTCTTTAATCGTATTTTTAAAAAAAAAAGTTTTTCTCATTTTAAAAAAATTTTAAGTTGACATCCCTTCACAATTTAAACGGATTTGGGCATTTTTCGGAAAACACTAAAACACGAGGTACCATCTGAACTAAAAAAAACTTATGGGCAAAATCCGAAAAAATCCCTAACCACAGGACTACCATCTGAATTTCCTTTGATGGATCGGATCAATAAGTATTTATTTATAGAGCTAATTTTAGCAAAACAAACGTCCCTTTGATTGATGTTCGATAAAAGATAAGCGAAAAAAGGTGCCTCGACTAACTAGAGTTGTCGAGTCACATTTGGGTAGGGTTATCGAGTAACGGTAAGCTAATGTGCACCAAGAGGTGTAGCTTGAATGAATGAATGTACTTTGAATCAGGAAAAAAAGAGTAACATTTATGGTCTTTTGGAGAAGAGTGGAACTATCAAAAAACATAAACCAAAATCAACCAGCTTTTGATGTTCTTATAACAGGTGGTAGGGCAACTTTGTCAAGATCCCCAGGGTAAGGAGACCACAAACCGAATCCTCCTCTACTTTCTCTTAGACTGCTGTTCTTCTTGAACTCATCTAATGACTTCACCCACTCCACCTTGGACGAATGCTCTCTATTGTGCGGATGCAACTCGAACAGAGAATTGTATTCACAGTTCGGGAACATAAAGAAGTTGAATCGTTCTTTGAGCCTGTACACGACGTATCCAAAGCTCAGTTGGTCTCTTGGAGTGAAGAGATGAACCTCATTGAACCAGAGACAGCTGAAGAGATTGTTAAGTGCTGTATGCTCCCTTATGATAACGGCTCCCTCCGGAACATCTGTATTTATTCATCAAAGCAAATACAGATTTAGAACTAAAGCAACTAATGGACATATAAAGAGCTATATTGATGTTATGGAAAATGACTAAATATAATACAAACTATTGGACATAATCCAAAAATAATCTCTGAATTTAACTTTTGGTGAACTCTGGAAAATGTCTCAGAACTTAACTTGATTCAAAACTAAATTTCAGCTGAAAACATGACTCGTTTTACTTTTGGTTTATAAGCTAATTGTTTGCATTATTTGTGGAGGTTTTAGAGTTAGGATTATGGAAAATGATTTGTGTTCCATTTTTTAATTTTTGGTCAAAATTACTGGTAAATTCCAAAATGTCAGCACTGATAGGGAAAGAAACAATGGCCTATTTGTAATACTCACATGTTCCAATAAGTATTGCATAGACTATTATGGACATTGTCCAATGATTTCACCCAGAAACAAATGATGAGATAAAGGAAATGGTTTCTTACCACTCTTGGTACTTTTGATAGGAGACCAGGGCTCTAATCCTTCATAACGGTATATTTTCATATGAAGATCAATAAGAGGCCTCGCATATCTTTTCCTACGTTTATTTGAATCGGCCTCCTCGTATATATTACGGTGATGCTTGTGCTGAGCGATTGCGTATGTGTGTTTCCCACGCCATAGGTATCTGTAATCATCAATAAAAAGTTACTGAGTAATTATGCCTACAAAGCATTATGGCTAGAAATGAAGGCCACAAAGGAGCAGAAAATACAATTGCGTCAATAGTACTCGAGCCTTCATTCTTACTCACAACAAGCAAATGATTATCTAAGTTCACTTTTGAACATGGTAATCTAGGTAGGTGACGAACTGTGAACGCACCTTTCCAACATAAGCAAGGGATCCACAATAAGCTCCATTTTTCCATCAATCCAAATGCTGTACTTTGCTTGAGGAAACAATCTATGGACTAATATCTTAGGGACCTTCCCATTTCTCCTAGGTTCATCATATGGTTGATGCTTCAGAGGGATAAGGCGCCAAATTCCCACCCAATGACCCCCGTCATCCTTATCCACTTTAACTGTGACATTTTTCTTGATGAAATCAAAGGATTCCTCATCAACTACCATAAGAAAACAGAATAGTTTTTTGGAGTGATCGCTGATATTTGAAGGCTGATGTGGCGTGTCATATCCATCAAAGATGCCAGATGCAACCACAAAACTGCACTTCTTCACATATTCCACGTCCCTTGGATCCATGTCAGCCCCACCGTTGCGCATAAATCCGCAATGAACCTGAAGCATAATCAGTAAATATATATAAAAAAATTCAAGAGTGGGCAAACAAAAACAGGGCAAAAAAGAAAAAGGAATAATATCATCAAAGCCAAAAGTATCTTGATCTTGTGCACATTGCTGGTAAAACTGTGCGGAATTTACTCTGTTTTAGTCATAGTTACAGAAATATACTAATACTGGGAAAATTGCAATTTCATGTCATGGGAGTCAAATATATAAAACATTACCGCAATTTCAACTGTAAAGGGGTGTTTAAAGCAGAAGAATTTTGTTCACCTTCATTGTTGGCTTCAATTTGAAGCTTTCTTCTCTTTGCTTCCAGCTTATATAACCGCCAAATAAAGGGGTTGATTTAGATCCATTAATGACTTCCTCATCCTCCAAAATATATGTTAGATTCTTTACAAGTACATCAGGTGTTCTTTCCGTCGGGATAACAACTGCATTAGGATCATTGGCCAAGGGAATAGAACAGCCTACACACACACAACGGCAGGACTGTCATTGACCAATTGTAACAAGCAAAAGCACCATCATGAAATACAAGTGGCAGAAGCTTACGGTGTGGTGGTTTAGGTACAAGACCATTGAGCTCTAATACATTGTACAATCTGCTCTCTCGATTACAAATAGCTGCAGTTCAGAAACCAAATTAGGAACACAACTTAAAACAAGAAGGGAAGCTCCAAATAAGAAATTAAGACGAACAACTGAAATAAATACATCAAGGTAAACTTAAACAGTGCGAGAATGCTAGTTTAACATGTACCTTGTTTGGTACATTGAGATTTGCTCACCTATTGACTAATGTGAGGGAAAAACTGAATTTCCATAACATAGGAGACATCAATTTCTTGTCATGTTGATAACCTAAAGGCTACAGCTTTGGAAGTTAATTAATAATCCAATAAACAAGTTATTCACTGTACCACCAGACTAATCCTATGGTTCATCTCAAAGGTCAGCATTTTCTTCAGCTATCCAGTTGGGCTTTTAAATACACTACCCCTTCTTATTAATTTCTGAACTGGAGAATATTTCACCAAGTTCAGTATAGATATTCATAGAAGTGCATAACAGCGGTTCAGTTAGTACAACAAAAGTGTTTTCATCCATAAGAGAAGCTAAACGGATCAGTGACCATGCAAGGTTCCCTCTTCGTGAATTCATCAATTCTGGTCATTAGAACTTGAAGAATTTAGTCCACTATTTGGCAGTTTTAGGTATTATACCTGAAAAAAATGCTACGGAAGATTGACAGGACCATATATGAAATAAAAGAGCAGTTAAGATGAGCAGCATCCATATCATTCCTCCTACAAGAACCAGGCGAATGAAACCCTTCTTCCATACTACTTTCAATGGGGAGTCCGAGTACAATCTCCTAGGCGACAAAAGACCATCTTCCTCTGCATCAACAAGCATATCTTTTGTCAAACTCTCTTCTAAGCCATTCATTTCTAGCAGTTTTTTTTACTGAAGCAAGTAAACATAAACAATCTAACTATATACCAACCTTTTGTTTCTTTAATTTGAGCATTATGCTCTCCCCTACGATTAGCACGAAGGGAAAGGGAAATGGACCGCTGAAAATCGTTCTCCATTATTGTGCACAGCAACAACTCATCATTCTATCAAAACTTTCTCACTTTATAGATATATTCCTGATCCGCACAAGAAAGGGTAATCATTAGTTGCCAAAGAGGCAAAACTAAGCAGAAGACCGCAATCACTCTGTTAGTTCAGACAGAAAAAAGTTTAAGCAGTATATGAGACCCTCTCCAACTATGATAAGCTCAGATATTTGGTACTTCTTTTTTTTTAATGTTTTATTCTCTGCAAAATCAATCCACCCCCTCCTCCGTTGATCCTCACCATTACTTGGGGCCTTCTGATTCATGACTTCATACCACAAACCCCAAAACCAAACTAGAATCATTCAATTGGCTGTGCTTCATCATGCAGTGGCCTCAAAAGAGACATGCATTACCTAGGTTTGCATCATGCTTAGTTTTATAAGGAAAATCACAATTTTACATTGATGTGTGTAAGAATATCTTCTATCATATCATTAAAGAACAAACGGTCAGAACTCCCTGGGAACTAAAGACCTTCAAATCATCAAAAACGTGAAAGAACAAATAAAAGTAGACAAAGATTCTGGAAGTGACAAAACAACAAACAGGTGGTGAGTGGTGACCACTCAAAACCCACTTCAAAGCAGTTCAATCTACATACCTGCTGCAACCCAGAGCAGAAAACCGTCAGGCCAATCACAGATCTTTGATCGCCGTCCACAGCAGCGGCGCAACAACTGAAATGGATGCGTGCTAGTCAGCTAATCTGGGTAAGATTGAATCCAATAATAGAGATAGAGACAGTCAAGCAAAATTCGTCAAAAACAATATATACAATACACTATACAACGCATCAAGCAGCCACAATCTTTAAAAACTCGAACCCACATTTGGATTTGCAGAGGAAAAGATAACCAAGAAATAACAGATTTTGGGGGACTATACCTAAGATGGGCAGATCTGAATTTTCAATTCAATACCCTCCAACTGCAAATTGGAGAAATCCCGATGAGATAGAGTTAAAGGCTCGTACTAAATTTCTGCAGATACGCGACAAGAACAGTGATGCTATTCCTGTTAGATCACCCCCATGCTGTGTGAATTTGCCTTTAATTCATCGTTGTATTACACCATGGAAAGGCACGAATCTCAACTATGTAGTTAATATTAATAAAAGAATCATTCAGTGAGTAGTGAGTACACAATTTGAGTATTTGGGGCTAACTTTACCCTACCGTTAATTTATTTATAACAATATAATTTTACAATATTATATTAGATTTTCTTAAACTTTATAATACTATAACGATTAAAATGCATCTTAAATAGCATTATTACTTATTTATTTATAATATAATTTATACTATTATATTTAGATTTTCTTGATATAAGAATCATTCACGAGTAGTGAATGTTTTTTTTTTAATGATGACGGTGAAAAATAGTATGAATTAACTTGTTAAAAATAATCTTAGAATAAGTTGTAGTCACTTCTAAAGTTATCAAAGAATATTGTTTTATTTATCAAATATTAAGGTTTGACAAGTTAAAACCCGTGTATACTATTTTGGTTTGTATTGAAATACTGTATGAATAAGAAAAGTTTAATAATATTTTTTAAATGAGATTAAGTCCTCATAGTGCACTTTTTTTTTAATATACATTTTTTTTTATAATAAGAGAGTCTCACGTGATCTTTTTCTCTAGGTAACACTATTTTTTTTTTTTCCAGAACTAGTTTAGTATTCATACTTAGATATCAATATATGATATATCATTATTAAGATAATGGGTCTGAAATTGATATTCGACATCTTTGTTAAGTAGGTTTTAGTATATGAATGATAACACGAAGATAGAACTTTTATAAAGATTTTCCTCTCGCGAAAGAGCTCTAGTAAAGAAAACGAAAAAGCTTTTACCTCTAGTTTTTAGCGTATATGAAAAAGAGAGTGTTTACAGTATCAAAAATATAAGATTGATATTCATATACTTGTATATTAACCATAAGGTATAAGCTTTTTTTTAATGTTGATATTCATATATGATATCTGGATAAGGGTCAAGCCTCTTAAAGTATGCACAACATAAATTAGCTGCACAACATAAATTAGCTGCAAAGAGAGTTACTCCAACCAAAAAGGAACATGATGCATACATAATTAGATACAATCCAAAGTAAAAAGGTGCAAATCAAGAGCACGGTTATGTGAGTCATAACTTATAATATGGCTGGGCAGAATTTCCCAAATACTCAAGATAATTATCACACTAACCTCTAAATGGTCACACTAACCTAAACTCTACAGATTTTCTTTGCTGTATGAGAGAGACAACTTTCTTTCTTAAAACATTTCTTTTCAGAAGTATAAAATGTCCTGAAGAGATTTCCGCCAACTTCATATGATAGTGAATCACCTTTACTCTTCTGCATATATTACATTCCAAATGCAATAGCTTTTGTAGTTACATTCAAGAGTGCCAAGTATTTCATAGTTCCCTGTGCATAAGGATATCTCTTGCAACTTGTGAAGTAGAAACCGTTTGCTCTCTAATCCGAGATAAAAGGATTGACACTTGCTCGGTTGCCATGTCAACCCGGTCCTTGGACTTGGCCGCTTCCACAACAAGAGTTGACACCATGCTCTGTAACAGCTGAACACGTTCAGCGGGAGCTTCATTTGGAGTGTTTGGGAGGAGCTTCATGCAAACCGAGCTGATTTTTCGCCACCTCAGTGGGAGATATCTTTCTGGGATCTGAAAGCAATTGACAGTAGAAAGGACTCGAAGAGCATGCCGGCATAGGATTCCGGAGAACTCAAAGTAATGGCAACTACAACTAATGATGCCTTCTCTTGGAACCCAATACACTTTTCTACCTCCTTCGAGTTTAGTGTGATGTCGTACAAGAAACCCGTCCTCCATTTGAAAAGACGCGTAATGGGCTGCTAATACGAGTTGTTCTTGGAGCTTGGAGAATGCAAATGGTGTCAGTATTGTTGCAGCATGTGATTCCATTGGTGCCCCAGTTTTGAGGCAAATGTTTTGGATATTTTGTTGCATGGTTTGTTGTTCTCCAGCTTGATCTCTAAAATCTACAGCAACAGCAACCTGCGCGGAAAAATGTTATCTTACTAATTTGCAAATTCATTATGAGATCAGATAGTGAACCCCAATCATCCTACAGTAAACTCGAAAAGCTTTATAGCTAAACAAATTTATAAGACGTATCAGCAGAAAATGCATGTTGAATGATGTAATATCTCTTCCAAATCTCAGAAAGTCAACAAACATAACTTCTTCGTCAAGTATTTATGACATTCACCGAATGACTAACATTTCAACGTCAGGCCCTAAACAGAGTTATTAGCAAACTTTAAGCATAACCACAAATTCAACACATAACTAAACAATTTTGTTTGTAATCACGGCCGCAATTAACTTAGGTCAAAGGTTTAAGCATGCTCTATAATTATAGTTCAAATTCGCTTGCTCTACACTCGCCCAATGTCAACGTCTCTGATTTGTGCAGAGAGAGAGAGATCTTTTATACATAATCATTAGTTCGAGCTCAACACTGCCTGACAGAAAAATTGACATGGCTTCTAAAAGAGACTAAAATTTGGAAGCTCTACACTCTACAGAGCATGAATTTCTAAATATATACCTCATCGACTGGAATGATGATTAATTACTATTATTTTACTATAGCTTAATTGTAGTGTGTAGATGACTTTGCTTACTGTTAATGATGATTCAAATGATATTTCTGTTCCAATTTTTGTCTCGTGTTCACTTTGCTTGGTTATTTGCCTATTCGATTGGGCTGATATGGCTTTGAAGGCTTAAAATTAGGTGTTAAGTTTCTTTATTTCTTGAGGATGAGAGTCCTACTCCACAGGAACCAACCATAATCATGCACCTTCTTTTCTTGTGTTTTAGCTCTCTAAACATCTTTTTTACTCTTATGTGGGGATTCCCTTTTTGTATTACCTGATGTGCAAACATAATTTCCTCTTTTTACACTTTTTTATAATATGTTGGTGATTTGAAATTTCTGTTCAAAATAGTTAGGGTGAAAATAAGTTTTAACTGTCTATTACCAAAAAGACCTATCAGATTAAAAAAGGTATTTCTTTTCTTCATCTAGAGAGTCAAATTCTTGTTCATGTTTCTGTTAGGCATATGGATAGCTGAGGCTAAAATAGTAATTGACATTAAGAGGGAAATGTCAGCTGTTAAGGCTGTTAGAGGGATTTGCTAATGTCACATGTGGGTGACCTCGGAGGTGAACATTAGCATAAATAAGGCAGTAGACCTTCTAGCTCAGGATCGAGAAATATATTTGTATTAGGTTTTTGCCTTTGGCTCTTAGGATATTCCCCCCTTTGAGATTGGCTCTTGTGGAGTTGCTCCCTCAAGTGGCTTAGTGGATTCCTTTTAGTTTCCGTCAGATTCTTTGTGTGTTTAATCTACTACTTGTGTGTTTTTGTGCTGAATCCCGATTCACACTATCAGTTTCACTTCAAATTCACAACTGAATGATTCCCCAACTCTCCACCACACAAGTATTTTATTTTGTGGGTGTAGCAGTGTTCTAAAAGGCCCAAAGCGCACCTGTCCTGGAGCCTAGGCACTGGGGAGGGGGGAGGATTCTATGGAAGATGAGAGGAATAGAAGTCTCAAATTCAGAAAGTTATTAAATATGAATAATTTTATATAACAATAGTTGTTAGTTATTTAAAAAGCTTCAATTAATAGATATTTTTAAAAACATTAAGCACCTTAACTAATATATGATATATTTAAAAATAGGAACAAAATATTTCTGTACACAAAACTGAACTTTGTAGGAAAACAGAAGGCGACTGCACGCGCACCTTACTGCACCTCTCGTCTTATAGTGTCTCACTGAAGGTGCGGTGCAGAGGCCACGGTGTCTGTCAACTAGCGACTAATGTCTTTTAGAACATTGGGATGAACTGTTCACTCACAAGTCACATCACGATAAAAAAATATTTTTTATTTTTCGTTTGTTTCTAAATTAGTTGGCTTCAACAAGTATTAACTATGACATATAGAAAGCATCATGCTAGGATAATGCTTATGAGTGACACAACTGAATGCATAAACTACGACCACAAATTGGCTTGATAAAGCAAAAGAGAGCTTACTTGTTCAACAAAGTGCGCAAGTCTGGTTTGTGCACTTAAAAAACGCTGAATAAATGCATTTACGGATTTTGATTGTCCTCCGGTAGTCAAACCCGCAAAGAAATGGCTTCTCAAAAAAGGCAAAGACCACATTGACCGCAATGCATACAAATTAGCAATATGCCTATTTGGATGCAAGGCAAATGAATTGACCATCTCTCTCCACCCCATTTCAAATTCGTCAATTGACTCCAAATTGTATAGTCGATAGAACTCAGCCTTCCATTCATTGTATCGTTCTCCAAGAACAGCATTGAACCAGGAAGGGAACTTTGCAACAATCAACCATATGCACAAAGCATGCTTCGTAGTTGGCATTTCCATGGCAACAGCCTCTTTCAGACACATATTCTGATCAGTTAGTATTGTTTGTGGAGCTTTTCCATTCATGAAACCTAAAAATGCCTTTCAAATTGAAAAGCAATTAAATAGCATAATCAGCAGTGTAAATTCAAAATTTTGGGTCAGGAATCAATGATCAGGTGAGCATGAAGCTATATTTGCGTACTTGGAGCATATGACAATTGATAATTCTATCATGAGAAAGCAAAAGCATTATCCATTAACATTATGCAGCAGAATTCAGAAAACCAGTATGCTATTGCTGTCTGAAATATATAGGTCATAGTCAAAAGATAAATTGAATATCAAAAGTTACCCTACTTACTCATGGATCCACACTATCCTAGGTAAGGCTACTATGCTAACACGTGCAAATGGCAGGATACAGACGCATGACATTATTATTCAGCGTAAAAGTCTAGGAAAATTTTATCACGATAAACTGAAAGAAGAACCTGAAAAACAGGTTGTGCATAACTTACTTTTAAAGCCCAAGAAAAAGATCTCAGATTTTCCTCTCGGACAAGAACACAGCCAAAGAAACAAGGCATGCCATAGTTATTTATCCCAACCCATATTCCAAGGGGCATGTCAAAAGCAGTCAATCGATGTGATGTATCAAATACCACAGCATCACCAAATATCTCATATGCCCGGACAGAAGAGGCATAAGACCATGCAATGTTCTCTAGCCGGTTGCTTGAATCCAATGTGTACTCATACCTGAAGTTTGCATCCTTTTCTTTGATATTTCTACACATCTTCAATAGGTCTATGCTCTCATCATCCATGTCTACTTTCTTAAATGACTGAATTAAATTTCTCACATCTTTCTCTGTAAATGGAAGATATCCAGGTTCCACACATTTCTCTAATTCCAATAGTCTCATCATCTGCTGCACTGAAATACCCGTCTTGGCATACATGAAGATACGGCTCTTGTCAGGATCCGATATTGTCCGGTACGCAGGTAAGAAACGGACTTGATTCGGCTCTAAGAGTTCATGATTGTGATGATTCACAAAACCCGTGACACGCCACTCTGAAAGACCACATTCAGTAAGCTTAGTTATACGCATGTACGCTTGACACCCACAGCGTGAAGATTTACGGTTCCTCTGTGGCTTGGTCTCACTTGCAACCTTTATAGGTGTATTTCCAGCACGGTGGCAAACAAAATACCTCCTCATAAGTCCCTTCCCTACCCCATCTTTACCCTCTGTCCTGTGGCGTCGGATAGAGAAGCCACATCTCCTAGCAAACTCACTATAAAATTCATATGCATCATCATGAGAGGCAAATCTCTGCCCTATATAAGGGACGGCATCATTTGTACTTTCCAGCGAAAGACGGGTGTCATTAGGTGAATTATCAATACTTGTAGCCTCATCAAGGGATAATGATCTTTGATCTGATGGATCATCATAAACCACCATCATGTTGCAATCCTCTTGAGACATAATCATACCCTTTGTACAATTCGAATATAACCAATAATTACACTGCAGTTATTGAAGCAAAAACATAAGCATTAGAGGAGCAATGGAAATCGAAGTCCCAAATTCCAATCCCCAGTCACCCTCCATTGCTCCTCAGTTTGTTTACCCAACAAATAAACAGCAATCAGACAAAAACCTTTAGCAGTGGGGACGACAAAAGTACAAGACAGAAATTACAATAGCTGACAAACGCAGATTATACAGCTATGAAACCCTAAATCCAACCTAACCCAATTACAAACTCAGAATAAATTAATTTAGACAATTGAACGAAGAAAAAAGACCTGGTAATGGTCTGTAAAGCGAGAGGAAGAGGGAGAGACAGAGCGAGTGGATTTCTATCAACCGCCCGCATGAATCATCTTCGCCATTGTAGCCGCTAGCGTAGCTGCTCTTGCACCTGTCCAAACTCTCTTTGTTTTTTTCTTTTCCTTTTTTTCCATCATTTTTCTCATTAAGTAATTGCTCTTTTTCGAATTTTTTATAGGATAATGAAAATCACAATACGTACTATAAAAATCGAAAATGAATAAAAAAAAAACTTATAATTCTAGTAAAAGATAATACGATTTTCATAAATTTATAAATTGGACTATTAAAAATGTAAAAAAAATGAATGAGTAATCATACAATGTACATTTATACATTTAATTTAGTTAGGTGTATTTATTTACTAATTCATATATATATATATATATATATATATATATATATATATATATATATATATAGGGTTAGGTTCCGGTAAAAACATGTATTACAGTAAGAAATAAGAACACTTAAGGTTCGTTAGATTAAAACACGGACGTTTGTGATTAATCGGTTATTAAAGGACATCGTTGATATAAATTTATTACTATAGTCGTGATTATGGTAACATATATTATCGGTTACAACATTAATGACTATATGGAAACTAAATAATATGATAAGCTAATCAATTGTGCACGAATAATTGTTCCTTCGTATGAGAAATCTGATTATTCGCCGGTGATATCATTCAATATTAGATATGTTTAGGTTCACTTGTATATGAGTAATCTTTATCTTTGTATAAATTAATGTAATTGCAATAGTCGTGCTTAGTTACTTATATTTAGTGCGTACGTTTCAATTTGGTTTGCACGTGTAGTTCAATTTAGATTTGCACGTGTAGTTCAATTTAGATTTAGATTTGCACGTGTAGTTCAATTTAGATTTAGATTTGCACGTTTAGTTCAATTTAGATTTGCACGTGTAGTTCAATTTAGATTTAATTTTCTTTTCACGTTTAGGTTTTTTTGTTTATAGTTCACTTTGCAAATTTAGGTCAATGTAGGTTCCTTGCTTATGGTTTAATTTTCAAGTTTAGATCAATTTAGTTTCAATAATCTTTGCAAATTTAGATCTCAAGTTGCTTTGCACGTTTATGTGCATTGATTTTTTATTTGCATGAAAGGCTTTACACGTTTATTTTCATGTTCAAGTATGTTTAGCTTCATTGGTGCATTAGTTTATTATCTGTATATATGACATCGTAAATCGTAATCGTGCAAATTTGTAAAATATAGGATGAATTTGTCGTGTGATGTGAATATCATATGTGCACGTATATGATTTAGGTTCGTATTATAATTAAAATAATAAATATAGCTAATGATAATTTAAGGAAGGAAGTATGTTACATAACTCATAAGGAAACGGTGAATATATCATCAATTACTATCTTTATATACTAACAAATCATATCCGTCAAATGAGTTAGATCGTGCGGTCTACGTTTGTTCTCTTTTCTTACCGTAACACACGTTCTCACCTGATCCTTTTCCTATATATATATATATATATATATATATATATATATATATATATATATATATATATATATATATATATATATATATATATTGTTCAAATAAGGCACATTATTCCGGTACGGCCGACATGTGTTCCGAATTTTTTTTTTTTTTTTTTTTTTAAGAACGAGTAAAAGTAATAGTTCAAAATTTATTATGGAATAGTTCATAACTTATAAAACGATAGTTCATGAACTATAATAGGATAATTCATAGTGCAAAATTTATAAAGGAATGAAAGTAATAGTTCAAAACTTATTAAGGAATAGTTCATAACTTCTAAAAGGATAGTTCATGAATTATAATAGAATAGTTCATAGTGCAAAATTTATAAAGGAGTGAAAGTAATAGTTCAAAACTTATTATGGGATAGTTCATGAATTATAATAAAATAGTTCATGAATTATAATAGAATAGTTTAAAGTGCAAAAATTTATAAAGGAGTCAAAGTAATAGTTCAAAACTTATTATGGAATAGGTCATGAATTATAATAGAATAGTTCATGGATTATATTAAAAAGTAATAGTTCATGGATTATATGGGAATAGTTCAAAGTTTATAGGAGAATAGTGCATGAATTATAACATGGTAGTTCAAACAAATTTTCTTCGTTTCCGGAAAAAAAAAATCGTTTCAGAAAAAAGAAAAAAAAAAAAAAATTCGGGACACATGTCGCCTGTACGGACGGCCGTACGACCGTAACGCAATATATGGGCCGTACCTGAACATTTACCTATATATATATATATTTACTAAAACGGGTAAAAAATTAGGAACGTCTAACTGTTGATCATCCTAATTCATATATATAGCTTTGAATAGAAGCCCAAATAATTGGATTGATTATATCTTTTTATTATTGTTTACCATTTAAATATCGGGATCGGTTCAAGTATGAAGTGCTCTTGTAGTAAAATATTACTAACCGTCGATTCAATTGATCTAATGGCCTATAATCATCTACGTATGATTTAGTAAAGGGGATGCAATTTTTAGAAGATAAGATTGTAACGACCCGAGTTTTAAGTAACCCAAGACGTCACTAGGCTAAGGACCACACAGTGGGTCCCATCAGTTAGCCTGACAACAACTTCACAAATAGGACCTTGCAACAAGAAGCACGAAAAATAATGAAAACATTCAACCTGTCATTTAGAAAACGTTTACATAACAACCATGCATGAAGTTAGTATGTATATCCCAAAACAACACTTTAAAACATGACACCTGAACAGGTGTCTTAAAACTTCATCCTGAAATCAACATGTGTACACAGTTGCACACAACCAACAAAAGACTCGCTTGCAAGCGATTATTTTCAAAAGCAAGTTCAACCAACCCTTGGGTTAACACTGCCCCGGCTGTCCACATCCTGCAGCTGACATCCCTGAAGCGTTCCTATGATCAACATTACCTAAAAAGATTCGGTTTAAAACCGTTAGCTACTGATCATAATCTATCCACGAGAGATTATATCATCACATCACAATACAACAAATATATTCAAATACCATATACCGTGCTCATGAGATGATATCATGCTTTTATGAATGATGCACGTGAATGCAGTATGAAATTTACAATTTTCGATCCCGGACCCATTAATCCGGAACCATTGCTTATACGGTTCTGGCTTTGGTGTGAGCTCACCATTGCACAGATTAGGTTAATTCAGACATTTGCTCTTAGGTCGTAGCCAGACTGATCAAGTCTACGGGCCAGGCTTTCTCGTGGTGAGTTATGGTCTTAACTCCTAACCACATGCAACATTTTGCCATTCATGTTAATGCAAACATTTACCATTTTCATTAGGTGTGCGACCCGAGCCTGAAGTCCATCAGACTCGGTGTCATTCTTATACAAACGCAAGTGATCCGGGCTTGGCCGAGCTCCGGTATTCACTGCAAAATACTCGCTTCACATACTCTTGACCTTTACAAGTCATCATCATATCACATGCCTCAAAAGGCTTATCATCTCATACATTATCATGTTTCAGCAAGCTTATCATGTCATTCAATAGCACGCCTCAATAGGCTAACACATGTTCATTTAACCATTTCTCATAATTATGACATGATAATAATCACAACAACATTAAGCATGCTTTACACATCATAACGTCATTTTCATCATAAACACATCAAGCATGCTTCACACATAACACATCTCAATGCATATCAACATTCACATTTCAGCACAACATGGCATTTCAAAACAACAACACATATCAACACAGTGAGATATAAATCTCTCAGGCACGGGTTTCTGCAGATCGAAGCTAAGTAAGTCCGAAGACTTACCTGGATACGCTCACTGAGCAACTAAGCTATAGTTAGTCTACCGTCTTCAACACCACATGTCGAGAATATCATATTCCTCGTATTAAACTTCTTGCTTCAAACATCAATTAAATTCATTCCTTTGAATTTAATTAGCTTATAGCGTTTTCTAGATTCCCAATTTAATTAATTAATCTTTAATTAATTAATTAAAATTCATCAGAATAACCTTTTGCCCGCAGGCAGTTTCTCAACCCAACTGTCATCAGATCTCATCAAACAAATAGCCCATAATCACCAGAATATTGTAACGAGCATAATGGAATTTCCAATTATCCATTTTGACAAGCCTAAGGTCAATTTAGGCCAAATCGCAATACTGAAAACGAATAAATTCATAACTTATTCGTTACTAACCCGATTGACGATCCGAAAGAAGATTCGGAATCACAACGACGCAGGCTACGCTCGGACACCATCAGATTCACCGGAATCTGAGCGACGGGACCGGACATATAAGGGGGATGCTCGACCTGGCCATAACTTCAACGGAAACGCAGAAACTCGGTACCAAAATGAAGAGGACGAAGAGAGGAATCCGAAAACTCAAACGGAATTGAAATCGGATTACAAACGAAGAGTAGATCTGAATTTGAAGTTGAGAGAAATCAGAGCTTTTACGAGGAAACGTGAAAGGAAATGAATTAATAAATGAATTTCCGCTATTTATAGCGAAGACGATAATTATCCTTTAGCAAAGTCGATAATTATCCGTTTATCGATCCGAAGGCGGTTTGAGCCCCTTCTCCAAACTTCTCGAAATTGGAATAATAAATCTGACATTTTGTGTGGATAATTATTCCGCAACTTTCTCGGAAAACGCGTATTCCTAAGCCGTCTTTCTTAGCCGCTAAGAAACGAAATAGCGACTCTTTTGGCCATTTTGCCTTTCCATGTTATTTCATATCTAGAACATATCCGATGTCCTGATCATTTCTTTCAACTACAATTTTATTAATTGAAGCTCCCAAATGCTCCAAATAATACCAGAGGGTAAAAATTATTCCCCGGAGGAAAAAGTGAAAATTTTCCCATAAGTCCAAATTTACACCAAAATCATAATGGTGGAATTTATACTCGTCATCTGCACACTATTCGCGGTTTATGGGTCAATTAATATCGATGATTAACTTAATCACCCTTAATCATCCTTGATTAGGATTCGAAAATTCTAGCTTTTACATCACACACCCCTTAAGAAAAAGTTTCGTCCCGAAACTTTAGTACACAGCTCATCAGAAGACTGAATCCGTCAATCACATAATTAACCTATCTTTGCATTTCGTGCAAGCATAGATTATTATCACGTTAGCGGGATCATCACGCTCATACTAGGAAAGTCTATCACTTCCTATGTTAGCAAACACAAATCAATTCACACACACATAAATCACATAAACATAGAACTATATAAGCACATTAGTTAGTGGAAAAGTTAGGTACTACTCTTTGCTTTTGTCCCAATCATTGATCAAAGAGCTAAACACCTCTGGATAATTTCTCTCCATGTGTTCAACTGTTTCCCATGTAGCCTCTTCCATTCCCCTTCGGGACCAATGGATCTTCACAAATGGAATTTCTTTATTTCTTAACTTCTTCTTCTTTCTGTTTAGCACGGCCATAGGGAACTCGACATAAGTCTGATCAAGCTCTATCTCAATAGCATCATAGCTGAGTACATGGATCGGATCTGGTTGATACTGCCTTAGTTGTGATACATGAAACACTGGATGTACTCCATCCATTGTTGGCGGTAATGCTAAACGATAAGCTACTTTACCAACTTTTTCCAAAATCTCAAACGGTCCAATATACCGAGGACTTAACTTTCCCTTGATACCAAACCGTTTGACTCCACGAGTCGGTGAAACTTTCAGCCAAACGTGTGTCCCTGTTTCAAACTCTAGCGGACGTCGGCGCTTATCAGCATACGATTTTTGTCTACTTTGTGCAGCCAACATCCTTTCTCGAATCAAAGCAACTTTTTCAATATCACTTTTAACTTTGTCTGGAGCCGTATCAAAGACATCGGCAGGCTCATCCCAACATAATGGGGTTCGACATTTCCTTCCGTACAGTGCTTCATATGGTGCCATCCCAATGGATGCATGCCAACTGTTGTTGTAGGTGAACTCGACCAACGGTAATTGATCTGGCCATATCGGTCCCCAATCAAGCACACATGACCTCAACAAGTCTTCTAAAGTCTGAATAGTCCGTTCGGACTGACCATCTGACTGTGGATGAAACGCTGTTGTAAAATTCAGCTTGGTTCCCATTACTGTCTGTACCTGGCTCCAGAATCGGGAAGTAAATCGTCCATCTCTATCTGAAACTATGGTCTTAGGAACTCCATGTAATCTGACTATCTGATTCACCAATTCCTCTGCTAACTTGTTCACAGTCCAAGTTTCCTTGATAGGAATAAATCTTGCAGTCTTTGTTAATCGATCAACCACCACCCATATGGAGTCATAACCTTTGCTACTACGTAGACTGGTTACAAAATCCATGGTGATGTGTTCCCATTTCCACTCTGGTATCTCCAATGATTGAAGTTCTCCTCCTGGCCTTTGGTGTTCAATTTTAACTTGCTGACATGTTTGACACCGTGACACAAGCTCAGCAATATCTTTCTTCATACCTTGCCACCAAAAGTAAGGTTTAATATCCCGATACATCTTGTTTGATCCTGGATGTATGAAATATGGTGTTGCATGGGCTTCCACAAGAATCCTTTTTCTAATCTCTTCATATTGAGGAACACATACTCTTCCCTGATATCTCATTATATTGTCAGTATCGATATGAAAATCTGAAGATTCACCATTTCCGATCACTGACCTTATTTTGATTAAACTATGACAACTTAGTTGTTTTTGTTGAATTTCTTTCAACCAATTGGGCACTATCTCCAAGGTACACAGATACCCTTGTTCTTTCTGAACCCATATTTCAATGCCACTACAAATCATATCTTTTTGTATTTCAACTTGTACAGTTAATCGAGCAATCGCTTTTTCTTGAGCTGACTTCCTACTCAAAGCATCAGCCACCACATTAGCTTTACCAGGATGATATAGTATCTCTAAGTCATAATCCTTTATCAACTCCAACCACCTTCTTTGTCTCATATTCAACTCTTTTTGAGTGAAAATGTACTTCAGGCTCTTATGATCTGTCATGATTTTACACGTCGTCCCAAATAGGTAATGCCGCCAAATCTTAAGTGCATGAACTACTGCTGCTAACTCCAAGTCATGTGTAGGGTAGTTCTGCTCGTATTGTCTCAGTTGTCTTGATGCATAGGCGATGACTCTTTCATTTTGCATCAAGACGCATCCCAAGCCCATTTTAGATGCATCACTGTAAACAATGAACCCTAGCGTTCCATTCGGCTGAGCTAACACAGGTGCAGTAGTCAACCTCTTCTTTATCTCTTCAAAGCTTGCTTGACACTTGTCAGTCCATATAAACTTTGCCTTCTTCTGAAGTAAGTTGGTCATAGGTCTTGCTATGATGGAAAACCCTTTTACAAAACGTTTGTAGTATCCCGCTAATCCTAGGAACTACGTATATCCTTTACGTTTATGGGTGGTTCCCATGCTAGCATAATTTCAATCCTGGATGAGTCAACTCTGGTTCCATCTGCAGTGATCACGTGTCCTAAGAATGTTACTCCATTCATCCAGAAGTCACATTTGAACAACTTGACATAAAGCTTCTCTTTCATCAATACTTGGAGAATTCCTTTTAAATGTTCTATGCTCTTCACTACTTCGTGAATAAGCCAATATGTCATCGATAAACATCACAACAAATGAGTCCTGAATGTTGTCTTATGGATATCATCTTCTTGAATCTTCAACTGGTGATAGCCTGACCGTAGGTCTATCTTGGAGAACACCTTTGCTCCTTGCAACTGATCTAACAAATCATCAATTCGTGACAGTGGATACTTGTTCTTAATCGTCATCTTACTCAGTTCTCTATAGTCGATACATAGCCTCATTGTACCATCCATTTTTCTTCACGAACAATACTGGCGCTCCCCATGGTGATACACTTGGCCGAATAAATCCTTTATCTGCCAATTCTTCCAATTGCTTTTTCAACTCAAGCATTTCCACAAGTGCCATTCTGTACGGAGCTTTAGAAATTGGTCTAGTTCCAGGCTCTAGATCATTTCTAAAGTCAACCTGCCTAGTAGGTGGCAATCCAGGTAATTCATTTTGAAAAACATCCTTAAACTCGCGTGCAACTGGAATGTATTTCAATTGAATCTTTCCTTCTTTCTCCAAAGCATAACATAAGTATGCTTCACATCCTTTCCTTACCAGCTTACTTGCTTTCATCGCAGAGATCATCACTAGCGGGTCTAGTAGCTCACTTCCTTTGAACACATGACAAGTATCATCTATCTTATCCATATACTTGATCGTCCAATCGATGCCTAGAATCACGTCATCATTATCCAATCCGGTAATAAGGATATCGGTTGGCTACTTTACTTGCCTAGCTTCCACGTAAACTTTGACTTTCTCCTCCTCTCACATTAGGACAAGATCCTTGAGTTAACATTATCCCCTAGCCTCACAAACTTTATCATATCTCTAGGTTAACTACATTTAAAACATGTAGTTGGACTTTTTTATCAGTCCTTCTTGAAATAATTTAGGTCTCCACAATTTAAAATGTTCTTCCCTCCAATTTCTCTTATGATAATGGTTGTGGAGAAGGCCTTGTTTCTTGACTCACACGTCTCGTACTCGCAAGTTCAAGAAACTTGGAGTAGACTTCTGCCTCTTTCCTCCACTAGTTTAGGAATCCACTTCTTTCCTAAAGCCTTGTCTTACTTCAAGCTTTATTATCCTCTCCTAATACTCCAATAACTTCTTATCTTAGGTGACAACACCAACTAAGAGGTCGTTTCATCCTATCGTAAACAATCTTATCAATTGATCATAAAGTGGTGCACTCTCATCCAACGATGTATACTCCTCGTGAAATTCATCTCCCTCATAGGAGAACCTTCAAATGTTGCTTGCAGAAAAGACTTTAACAAGTTAGTCCAAATCCGACTCTTGAATGTCTCGTAATCCACAATGATTGCACGATTTCTCATCCACCAATGTACATGCACCAATATTCTGCATGAAGATTGCTGCAAGTTTAATCTTTTGCTTTTCTAGCTCTCTAATGTCCCTAAGAGTCATGTTTATGTGGTTCAACCGCCAATCAACTTGCATTACATAAGCTCCTGCAAACACTAACGCATATTCTTGCATCTTCACATCTCATGTAGCTCGATGGGTAGAGGTACTTGACCTTGACCACTTTAAACATTGTACTCTCGTGTACTCATAGCTTGTCGTACTTCCACCGCTACAATTGCACATTGTGCTCCCATTGACATACTCGTAATGAAGCTGCAACTTCCTTGTCTCTTAATCAAAACGCTTACGGTTGCCTTTATCACGGTTTCGACAAACCGGAACATTCAAGATCGTTCTCTCTTCATATATATCCACTACTTATAACAATAGTGATATCCATCAGAATACTATAATCTTAACAAGTTAGAGAGAGAGAGAACTACACTTACAAGGATTCACGCTGAGGAGTGGAAGGCAGTGTCTTTACCCACAATCCCGACTATGCATATGATTTTAAATTCATTAAAACCATATGTCAGTAATTTCCAAAATCTTTTGAAAACTTAAATGTCCTTTAAAAACCAACCCGAACTGGGTTGTAGTTAGGTTGAACTATCATGTCTCATCTCAAGTCACATGTGCCCTTGTTGTCAACCTAAGCTCTGATACCAATCTGGTACGACCCGAGTTTTAAGTAACCCAAGACGTCACTAGGCTAAGGACCACACAGTGGGTCCCATCAGTTAGCCTGACAACAACTTCACAAATAGGACCTTGCAACAAGAAGCACGAAAAATAATGAAAACATTCAACCTGTCATTTAGAAAACGTTTACATAACAACCATGCATGAAGTTAGTATGTATATCCCAAAACAACACTTTAAAACATGACACCTGAACAGGTGTCTTAAAACTTCATCCTGAAATCAACATGTGTACACAGTTGCACACAACCAACAAAAGACTCGCTTGCAAGCGATTATTTTCAAAAGCAAGTTCAACCAACCCTTGGGTTAACACTGCCCCGGCTGTCCACATCCTGCAACTGACATCCCTGAAGCGTTCCTATGATCAACATTACCTAAAAAGATTCGGTTTAAAACCGTTAGCTACTGATCATAATCTATCCACGAGAGATTATATCATCACATCACAATACAACAAATATATTCAAATACCATATACCGTGCTCATGAGATGATATCATGCTTTTATGAATGATGCACGTGAATGCAGTATGAAATTTACAATTTTCGATCCCGGACCCATTAATCCGGAACCATTGCTTATACGGTTCTGGCTTTGGTGTGAGCTCACCATTGCACAGATTAGGTTAATTCAGACATTTGCTCTTAGGTCGTAGCCAGACTGATCAAGTCTACGGGCCAGGCTTTCTCGTGGTGAGTTATGGTCTTAACTCCTAACCACATGCAACATTTTGCCATTCATGTTAATGCAAACATTTACCATTTTCATTAGGTGTGCGACCCGAGCCTGAAGTCCATCAGACTCGGTGTCATTCTTATACAAACGCAAGTGATCCGGGCTTGGCCGAGCTCCGGTATTCACTGCAAAATACTCGCTTCACATACTCTTGACCTTTACAAGTCATCATCATATCACATGCCTCAAAAGGCTTATCATCTCATACATTATCATGTTTCAGCAAGCTTATCATGTCATTCAATAGCACGCCTCAATAGGCTAACACATGTTCATTTAACCATTTCTCATAATTATGACATGATAATAATCACAACAACATTAAGCATGCTTTACACATCATAACGTCATTTTCATCATAAACACATCAAGCATGCTTCACACATAACACATCTCAATGCATATCAACATTCACATTTCAGCACAACAAGGCATTTCAAAACAACAACACATATCAACACAGTGAGATATAAATCTCTCAGGCACGGGTTTCTGCAGATCGAAGCTAAGTAAGTCCGAAGACTTACCTGGATACGCTCACTGAGCAACTAAGCTATAGTTAGTCTACCGTCTTCAACACCACCTGTCGAGAATATCATATTCCTCGTATTAAACTTCTTGCTTCAAACATCAATTAAATTCATTCCTTTGAATTTAATTAGCTTATAGCGTTTTCTAGATTCCCAATTTAATTAATTAATCTTTAATTAATTAATTAAAATTCATCAGAATAACCTTTTGCCCGCAGGCAGTTTCTCAACCCAACTGTCATCAGATCTCATCAAACAAATAGCCCATAATCACCAGAATATTGTAACGAGCATAATGGAATTTCCAATTATCCATTTTGACAAGCCTAAGGTCAATTTAGGCCAAATCGCAATACTGAAAACGAATAAATTCATAACTTATTCGTTACTAACCCGATTGACGATCCGAAAGAAGATTCGGAATCACAACGACGCAGGCTACGCTCGGACACCATCAGATTCACCGGAATCTGAGCGACGGGACCGGACATATAAGGGGGATGCTCGACCTGGCCATAACTTCAACGGAAACGCAGAAACTCGGTACCAAAATGAAGAGGACGAAGAGAGGAATCCGAAAACTCAAACGGAATTGAAATCGGATTACAAACGAAGAGTAGATCTGAATTTGAAGTTGAGAGAAATCAGAGCTTTTACGAGGAAACGTGAAAGGAAATGAATTAATAAATGAATTTCCGCTATTTATAGCGAAGACGATAATTATCCTTTAGCAAAGTCGATAATTATCCGTTTATCGATCCGAAGGCGGTTTGAGCCCCTTCTCCAAACTTCTCGAAATTGGAATAATAAATCTGACATTTTGTGTGGATAATTATTCCGCAACTTTCTCGGAAAACGCGTATTCCTAAGCCGTCTTTCTTAGCCGCTAAGAAACGAAATAGCGACTCTTTTGGCCATTTTGCCTTTCCATGTTATTTCATATCTAGAACATATCCGATGTCCTGATCATTTCTTTCAACTACAATTTTATTAATTGAAGCTCCCAAATGCTCCAAATAATACCAGAGGGTAAAAATTATTCCCCGGAGGAAAAAGTGAAAATTTTCCCATAAGTCCAAATTTACACCAAAATCATAATGGTGGAATTTATACTCGTCATCTGCACACTATTCGCGGTTTATGGGTCAATTAATATCGATGATTAACTTAATCACCCTTAATCATCCTTGATTAGGATTCGAAAATTCTAGCTTTTACAAAGATGACAATTTTTTACTTTTAAAACTGTATTTTAAAAATAAGACGCTGTGATATTTTTGTAATTTTTATGAGAAACGGTAATATTTATTATGACATTTCATAACTTTACTTCAAAATTATATAAGAAACCAAAAAAAAAAGTGTCATCTTATAAGGATAGTATATGTATAATTTTTTATTTTTAGAAAATTTTAACATTAACTAAATTTTTATGAATAATTATTTTTAAAATTTTCGTTAAGTAACAGATAATGCAAAACGAAGAGAGTATTATTTTTAAATAGTATACAACTCTAAAACAACTTTTTTTCTTAAAAAAGTTAAGTAAGAAATTTTTTTTTTAATCAAGAAAAGAGTATGAAATCTCTATAACTATATAAAATCTGTTATACTTATAATTTAAAACTTTAATGATTTTTTTCCCACAAATAAAATCGTTGAATCATGTATTATATATAATACTTTAATTAAGTTGACTTTTCTATTTTCCTTTTCCTTATTTAGACTGTGTTGTTTGAAAAAAATGAGACTGAGCAGCTGATCGCAGTCTCTATTTACGGGATTTTTTTTCCTTTTCTAATATTTTTACGGGATTAAAATTTTGAAGATTCATACTTTCATGTTCGTGACTCGTCAAGAACGATAAATCAAGGCCCCCACATATATGAATTTCCGTCTGGGCGGCGTTAAATCAAGCTGATCTCTATCTCTTCTTCTCAACTACCAACGCCTTCTCCTTGAGATCTGCTCTTCACATGGTGGTGTTTACCGATACGCTTTCACTACTATAATAGTATTATATTACGACTTCAACTTCCACCTTGTGATTTCTCATGAATATTTGCCTTCTGCTCATCTGGGTATCGCCGATTTTGCCTCTATAAGGTTTGTAAATTGTATTCAAACCTTTCCCCTTTGTTTTGCATCTGTTTGTGTGATGGTAGTTTGATCAATTGAGTTTCTGTGTAATATTTGCTGTATTGGGTCATTTAGATGTGTCCTGTTGATGAATTGCTAGCATGATGTAATTCAGCTTGGTTAAATTTGAGTCCGTTGATTGATTTCTTTCGTTGTGCTCAAATCAAGTTTCTATCTTTACTGGTGATTGATCAGGTTTCAAGCATTTGGGTTTCTTTGAATGATTAGTATTAGGGGAAAGGTTCAAGCTTTTGGTATAGGTTGATAGTGATGGTTTTGCGTTCTTCCTTGTAAGTGCGTGTTTGGTAGGACTACTTGGAGTCCAGGAGTATAGACAATGTAAGGCTTGATTAGGAAGCTGATAAGGCTGGTAAGTTAATTGATGGCGTGATACCAACTACCAAGCAATATTTACCAAACACACCCTTATTGATTACTCTTTGGACTTTGGAGTTGAGTGTAAGTTAAGCTTATGTGATTCCCTGATGTATATCTTTTTTTCAGAAATTGAGGTAGTCAGGAATTTTAAAGCTTATTTGGTATCTTCTTCTGTGAGCTCATGCAAACCTGTGATGTAATGGATTACCATTTACCAGAAAAAAAGCTATAAGCTATTCATTGTAATTACGTAAATGAAATCAAATATTCGAGCTTCCGTTGGAAATCTCAAGTTATCTAGAGGCCTGTTTCTTTTCTGTATGTTTCTTTCCGGTGTGGAAAACAGTGGGAGAGATTGTATGCATCTAAGTTGATTAATTTGTCATCATGTATGACATTCTGAGCATAATTACTTGAATAGTAAATAATCATGTGACACCTCTATGTCTGCTGGATTTAGCTTGATTGGAGATGTGGAGATGACTGTCAAAGGGAAAATCGCCGAGTACCGAGAGAGGCTGGACAAAACATTGGCATGTCGTGATCTCACAGATGAAGAAACTCTTAAAACCCTTGTGAAGGAACATATGCTACGCTCGACAGATCACGGAGTTCAAGGTTGGTAGTAAAGAACTGTTCGGTTTGTTAATGTTCAATATTGGAATTGCAGTATTATGTAGCAGCAACTGCTTCTTCAGTTTGGCAGCTGAAAGAGGTCACTAAACTAGTAATTCCGTGGCCATGTATGTATTGCAGAGCCGACCGAGTATGTTATAGATAAAAGGACAAGTGACCTATCAAATTGTCTTGGCATGCTGAGAACATCCGAAAGCAATGAGGAAACGCCACAAAAAACATCTCATGCTGCTTGGAAAGTAAGTAATTGTTCTACACAACTCCATTTGTGATGCTACACCATATGTTTGGTTGGTCTGTGTACTCTGACATGACAAGTAACATAACCTTTTTCGCAAGGCTAATGTGATTGAATCTACATTTGACAGTTGAAACAGGATACTGAAGAGTATCGTGTAATGTACCGCGAAGGACCAGAAGGTTCTCCACTTCATACCTTACTTGTAGAAGGTTACGTTGATGCGCCAATAGATGCTTGTAAGTAAAGTTACTAAAATATCCTGAACACTTTGTAATAAATTGAACTACCTCAAATCTGTTAATGGTATTATTTTTCCAAATTGATTTACTATTTTAAAATTGTGTCTCGACTTCTTTATAGGTTTATGTATCTCTGTTGAAGCAGCCCTATATACCATCTGGTAAGAAGTCTCTGTGTCGGACCTGCATTTATGCTGCAGCAACTGCTTGCAGTCTATACATATTTGGAATTCCTTCTAAATCCGTCCTTCAGTTTTAGTCTATCTTAGCTTCTAGAGATATTAATTTTATACCTTTTTTAAGATCATTGGAAATTCTTAGATTAGGTGTATTGCATTCGACACAAGATGACGAGACTATGGACTCTACCCCTTGAGAGCATTCTTTCCCACCTCTTTCTACTTTTTCCTGTAAAGTAATACCTTCCATTTTATTTCGATTTTTTATAGGTTTCCTGAAATCAAGGTTCCTACCTTTAAAATCATTTTTGCTCAGTGCCTCAGAAGGATAAGAATAGGAGAAAATATATCTTTAGTAAGGTTTGTACAGGTCACAGCTTAAAAAAATTCAATAAGTTCCTTATTTCCTCGGTATCTTCTGTCGTCTGACGCTTACTTTCCATAATTCTTTGGAAGAAAGAATGAAGCTTTCATGGCCCTTATCCAACAGAGAAGCTCTAGTGCACTTTTTTGAGTTTGAGTACTTACAAGACGGTCTAGTCATTGTGATGATGAACACGGTAATTACTCAACAAGATGATTCACATATTGTTTGCCTTAGCTTCATTGATTGTCAATCTGTTGGGATTATGTCCTTATGACTTTTGTAATAGTCTCTGACTTTGAGTATTCCATTAGCCTGACATAGAGAGCATCCGGAAAGAAATCCATGATTTCTCCGACGATCATGTACCAGAAGCAGGGCAAACTGTGAGGGTTGATATTGTGGGAGCTTTTGCTTTACAGAAGGTGACAGAAGAGAGGAGCTACTTTAGGTGTGTCTTTTTCAGCTAACTCATTAAAAGTTTCTTGATTTGTCAATTATATCTGACAGCTGACTGCGTTAAGAGTTGATATAAGGTGCCACAGTTCATATTTGGGTAAATTTCAACAAATTGTGGATGAGTTTCCATAGAAAATGCTGCAAAACCTATGTGTATCATGATAATGACGTGTTGTAAGGCTACGTTTGGATGATAGATGGATGGGAATATGTTGATTGTGAGGGAACATGATAGTTTTCATTGTGCAATTTGTGATCATCGGAAAACTTGTCAGCGTAGAGGTGGCTTACAAACTTCCAACTAGGAAAGACATAATCGACTCAAGGAACGTGCTCTAATTCACTTGATTACATAAATGAGAGGAGCTACTTTAGGTGAAGTGGCAAGAAATGTGTAATTTTACTTTTGAAATCTTGAATGTGGTTTTATTTGACCATATAAGAAAAAGGAGCAAAATGAGCATTTATCTTTATGAAATGATTAGATGATAACATCCCTGTTATACTTTGCTAACAGGACGATAGCAAACATGGATGTGAAACTGGATTTTGTTCCACCATGGCTTATAAACTTTGTATCTAGGCAGCTGATAGGCACTGGTTTCAAGCTTTACAAGAAGGTAAAGATGTATCCTCTGCTGATGCTTTTGCTCATCTTCTTCAGTTATGAGAATTAGGACCCGTTTGGTTCCAACACCGGAAACGGAATGGAAAAAATCTAGTCCGTATGTGTGCAATTATTCATGAAATTTTATGGAATCATTCCTAGTGGTATAAAGTAATTGTAGTAGAATTTGATTACTTTTGATACCTATAGGGAAATAAAATGAGGGAAACAAATACATTTTACATGCAACCACAAGGAATGATTCCAAAAATATTCATGAATTAGGTAAACATATGGACTAGATTCATTTTCATTCCGTTTCCGGAGTCATAACCAAACGGGGGCTTAGTGTCATTATCTTTGTTTGAGGCACATAATTTTCATTTTCTCGAACTTTTTGCAGATACTTACTTCGAAATCTAAAGAAGATGGAGATATTGCCAAGGCATTGAATGACCCACTTTACATCCGGATAAGGAAAGTTCTGTATCCGAGTACTGAACTAAAACGTAATGCAAATATGATAACTGGTCATGTTGATACCCATTCAAGCCCGAAAGAAGAGGGTAACCGGGGTGATTTGGATGATAAACAAGCTCCTGCAAATGGACATATTTCCGAATCTTCACCGGAGCATATAGCATCTAGTGACTGGAAACCTTGTAATGAGATCGAGGAAGAAGAGATCCAAGAAATCAAGAATCCAGAAAGCACAGATAAGAGGAGCATGCCGTCGCCTGTTTATTATCCTAATGCAAATCACGCAACGGAAAGTTATGCTGTTTATAATAACGTTCGTCTAAGTCCACAGGTCCAGAAAGCACTGGGAACATTAGACAAAGCTATTTTCGCTGTAAGAGAGGCGAGAACAAAAAGTCAATCCGTGAGTCCGGTTCGTTTTTCCCTTGAAGGCTCTCCGAAAGTAGAATTTACTGAAGCTAAACTCGCTTCCATGGAAGATTACAATGGGATGCACTTAGATCATACCACTCCTTTGACACCTCCAAAAGCCGAAACAATGGACAGAACTCGACAAAACTTCAGCAACAAGACAAATATACGCAGTTTGAGGTATGAATTATGTCATAATATCAAAGTAACACTCTTAGGGCCCGTTTGGTTTTAACTCCGGAAACGGAAACGAATCTAGTCCATACGTGTACTCTTGTTCGTGATTTTTTGGAATCATTCCTTGTGGTAACTCATGCATTTTGTATGAACCATAAGGCATGATTTCAAAAAAATTTAAGAACAAGGTGCAGTGCACATATGGACTAGATTCGATTCCGTTTTCGTTTCCGGAGTTACAACTGAACGGGGGCTTAATATGAATCCTATATAAGGTTGATATTTAACACACCAAACACCAGATATCAGTTTGATATCAATGATTAATGACATGTTTCATTTTCAGGCTAAACCCACCTTCAACGGAAGTAAACCAGCATAGTCTAGCACCTGCATCACCCGAACTGATACTATCGAGTTCAAACGCGAGCCCACAAGCGACTCCAGACATGATTGAAACTACACATATCGAAACCCCAAATTCGAACATTACTGTCAATGGAAAACACGAAGATAACAACACTACACAGCACAAGAAAACCGGGCAACATAAGAAATGGAGGATGTGTTGCTTATACCTCGGCTCCAGACATCGCCTTATATCTTAACAGATTTACCAAAGAATTAGACGTTTAGATTCATTGTAGTATGCTGCTTGTTGTACACAAGGATCACAAACCAGAGAGATAGAAAACATTCTTCCTACGAATTAGATCAATACAGATTACTATTTATGTTGCTGCTGTGCGCATCAGAATTCAAATGCAGCTCTTATAAATGAAGTCCCTTTTACTGTCCTATCAAATTTGGTATACTCTCTACTGGTGTCAGATTCAGTATTTGCAAGAGTTCAACGGCAATATGACATTTACAAATTACAAGAGTTGCTGGCTTAGTGTTTTTTTTTTCTTCCTTGAAAGCTGGCAGTTTTTCTCTGTATTAAATTGGGTTCAGATGCAGACTGCCAGGCTGATGTCTCTTAAGTTGCCGTTTTTTTTGTTATTTTCCACAGGGTAAAATTACACCAACATTAAATTATGGTATTTTTAGTAAATCACCCATAAATATTATAAAATTATACTTTTACCCATTAATTACGGTTCCATTGTTAACGACCATCCACTTTTATGCTTAACAAATGTTAAATACGGAGTATCACTTTATCCTTATTTTTTGGTCACTTTATTTACTACAAATCTATACATACTACTACAACAACACCAATTTTGTCCACGTGTTAATCCGTCCATGTCAGCATTTTTTCAATTTATTTACAGATTTGCCACAACGTATTTACAGATTTGCCATTAATTATTTTATAAAAAATTTTTTTATTAGAATTTGTAAACAGTCATCATGTCACGTCAATTTTATTAAAATAAATAATTAAAAAAAATTAAATTTACTTATCTATCAATCAAAATTAACAAACTGATATATTCTAACTCGATTTGTTGAAAAAATCTAAATCTTCTAACAAGATTTGAGACATTTGTTAAAATTAAAACTAAATCAAATTTTACTCCTCTATCTAAATCTAAGTAAAAGTGATAATATATTAATGTATAAATATAATACTTGAATAATAATCTTTGTAATAAAATTTTAATTATTTTCTTTTATTTATTTTAGAAAAAATTAATCCTCACATGTTAGTCATATTAATTAATAAAAATAATTTTTATTATAGATTGATATCAAATATATGATGCATGAAAGTGAAAATATTATATTTTTTATTTAGACAAATCCGCACAAGGTGCGGGTACTAAATTAGTTATATTTCTTAAACACAATTTAATATTTTAAGCATTATGAACTATCAGAATTTTGGGATGGACTTTTTACGATTCTATTGCAGTCAAAATCTTAAGTGTCACAGTTATTTCCGAAAATGAACGTCCATAGTTGTTCCTGAAGATGTATTTTTTTGTATTTTTTTTAGTTCGTCTGTTGTTTTTTTTACTTCTCAATGAATGTCCAGTGGTTAGAACTTCTTTTCATTATAAAAAATAAAGGAAAAATAACTCAAAATAATACCAACTATCAACATTAAACCGAAAATAATACGAACTTTGAAAATTACTAAGACCGATACAAACTATCAATGTATTTACCAATAATAATATGTCATACTTTTTCGGCAAAAACTCTAGCTCCGGCGACGACGTGGGAGCCGGAATGTTACATGTCATCAAATCAATGGATAAAATGTGTGATGTGGATTTTATTTTTAAAAAAATCAATTTAATAATATTTAAAATATTAAAAAATAAAATATTTAATATTTTTAAAGTTTTAAATAATAATTTTTTAAAAACATTTGTACAAATTTTTTTTAAAAATAATTTAAATAAAGTTTTAACATATTTTTAAACAGGTTTGTAAAAAAATGTAAAAATATTTTGTTTTTAAATTTTTTTTTTTTTAAAAAATCGAATATTTAAAAAAAAATTTACAAAAAATTTAGGAAAAAAATTCCTTAGGGATTAGGTTAATTTCGAATGTTTTTTTTACAAATTATTTTTTTTGAATTAAAATTTTCATTTTATACAAAAATCCAAAAATAAATTTGATTCTAAACAATATTATATTTTTATATTTTTTGAAAAAATAAATATTATTAAATTTTTTAACAAATCTTTTTAAAAAACTTTCAACTTTTATTTTAAAAAAATTATTTTTAAAAAATAAATATTTGTTACAATTTTTTTTTAAAAATTTTTATTTGAAATTTTAAAAATTATAATTTTTATTTTTTAATATTTTTAATATTATTAAATTATTTTTTTAAAAATAAAATCCACATCACACATTTAACCCATTTATTTGATGACATGTAACATTTTGGCTGCCACGTCATCGTCGGAGGTAGGGCTTTTGCCGGAAAATATATGACATATTATTTTTGGTAAATACATTGAAAGTTTGTATCGCTCCTAGTAATTTTCAAAGTTCGTATTATTTTCGCTTCAATGTTGATAGTTGGTATTATTTTGGGTTATTTTTCCAAAAATAAATAAATGAAAATTTTGTGCTAGTTCTTATCTTAAGGAAATATCTGAAAAATCATTATTATTCTGTTAATGAATTAGATTTGTTTTCTTCTTTTCGTTATCGTTATATGTATACAAGCTTCGTTTACATCAAAGATGCAAGCTTTCAGGAATCATTTCGATCCCAGACATATTCTGGTTTTTGGGACTAACAAGTACACGTGTACCTACGTGGAGAACAACGGGTAACATGAATCCAATCGTGCACTAAAATTGATATGAATCTGATTTCCTGCAGAAATTAAATATGGAAATATAGTGGTTTAGGTGGCAATTAAGACAGAGATTCTTAATCAGGAAACCAGGGCAAGTGGGAACTGCACACTCTTCTCACGTGACCTCCCCAACGGTCATCTGACGCAGCGTCCACTTCCGCTCTTTTATACGCTTCTCAGCTTTCCTTTCCATGGCACTTTCATTCACCCTTTCAATAGCCACTGAGAAATTGAGAATTCTCCCCAATATACAAAAAAAGAAAAAGGGAAACAGTAATGGCAGGGGAAATCAATGGTAGGAAGCTGGTGGTGGAAATATGCAATGCTAGGAATTTGATGCCGAAAGATGGCCAAGGTACGGCGAGTGCTTATGTGATGGTGGATTTCGATGGTCAGCGACGACGTACTAGAACCGTATCTAAGGATCTTAACCCTAAATGGGATGAGCGACTTGATTTCGCTGTTCTTCAGGATTCAGCTGCCATGGCTGCTGAAACATTGGAGATTAATATCTACAACGATAAATCGGCTGGTCGGAGGAGTAATTTTCTTGGAAAAGTGAAGATTGCTGGCTCGGCTTTTGTACCGGTTGGATCTGAGTCGCTGATTTACTATCCTCTGGAGAAGAGGAGCGTGTTTTCGCAGGTGAAAGGTGAGATTGGGATTAAGGTCTGGTACGAAGATCCAGCTCCGGCACCGCCGAGTGATGCGGAGAAGAAAACGGAGGCTACAACGGAGACGAAAGAGGAGGAGAAGAAACCAGATCAGACACCTGAATCTGCGCCGGCGAGTGAGGAGGCGAAGAAAACAGAGGGAGAACAGCCGGCTGCAGAAGGTGAAAAGAAGGATGCGGAAACAGAGGAGAAGTCAAAGGAGGATGGAGCAAAGGAGGAAACTCCGGCGACGGAGACACCACAGCCACCTCCATCGTCGGAGGAAGAGGAAGTTCCGGCGATAGCTCAACAAGCTGAGAAGAAGCCGAGCGAGGAAATTGTTATTAGTACTAGCAAAATTAACAGCGATCTAGAGCTGCGGTCTGGTCACGGAGCTTACGATCTAGTCGATCGAATGCCGTTTCTGTATGTTCGAGTGGTGAAGGCGAAGCGTTCAAATTCAGATCCAGATTCCTCCGTCTTCGCCAAGCTTCTAATCGGAACTCACACAGTGAAGACGAAATCTCAGGCAGATAACAAAGATTGGGATCAAGTTTTCGCATTCGACAAAGAAGGATTGAATTCAACATCTCTAGAAATTTCAGTTTGGACAGAGAAGCAGGAGGAAGTAAAGAAGGAAGAAGAAGATAAATCCATCACTACAAGTACTGTTACAACAGAAAGCTGTCTCGGAACGGTGTCGTTTGATCTTCAGGAAGTACCAAAACGCGTCCCACCAGACAGTCCATTGGCGCCTCAATGGTACACTCTAGAAGGTTCTCAGCCGTCAACGGACGTTATGGTTGCCGTTTGGATCGGAACTCAAGCTGACGAGGCGTTTCAAGAGGCTTGGCAATCGGATTCTGGCGGGTTAATTCCGGAAACCCGATCCAAGGTATATTTGTCTCCTAAACTATGGTATTTAAGACTAACGGTTATCCAGACCCAGGACTTGCAAATGGGCAGCTCAGCGGCTCCAGCGCAAGCCAAGCCAGGTCGTGAGATGTATGTTAAGGGTCAGCTCGGCTCACAGGTTTTCAAGACGTCGAGGACGAACGTTGCCCCTGTATCCACCAGCTCAGCAGGTCCAACGTGGAATGAGGACCTCATTTTCGTTGCAGCCGAGCCGTTTGAGCCGTTTTTAGTGATTACTGTTGAGGATGTGGCGGCTGGGAAGCCAGTTGGTCACGCGAAGGTCAACGTGGCGAGCATTGATAAGAGGACAGATGATCGGACTGATCAGAAATCCAGGTGGTTCAATCTGGTGGGTCCCGGTGATGACTCCCCATATGCTGGAAGGATACACGTCAGAGTTTGCCTTGAAGGTGGTTATCACGTGCTTGATGAAGCTGCTCACGTGACCAGTGACGTGCAACCCTCGGCTAAGCAACTAACAAAGCCACCAATTGGGTTGCTGGAAGTCGGCATACGTGGAGCTAGTAATTTGTTGCCAGTTAAGACCAAGGACGGAACACGTGGCACTACCGACGCTTACGTGGTCGCGAAATACGGTCCGAAATGGGTTCGAACTCGGACCATAATAGACCGGTTTAATCCCCGATGGAACGAGCAGTACACGTGGGACGTATATGACCCGTGCACGGTTCTAACCATCGGTGTGTTCGATAATGGCCGGTATAATAAACCAGAGGTCTCGAGTTCGATTCCTGGAAAACTCGCGAGAGATGCGAGGATCGGTAAAGTGCGTATAAGGTTGTCGACTTTAGACACTAATCGAGCTTATTTCACTACGCACGCGCTCACCGTGTTGCTACCCGGTGGGGCAAAGAGAATGGGAGAACTCGAGATTGCGATTAGGTTCACGTGTGCGTCGTGGATCAATCTATTGCAGGCTTACTCTAGTCCAATGCTTCCAAGGATGCATTATGTTTGCCCGATGAGTCGGGCTCAACAGGATATACTTCGACAAACCGCGATGAGGATTGTTAGTGCAAGGATGGCTCGGTCCGAGCCTGCTTTGGGTCAGGAAGTGGTTCAGTTAATAATGGATTCGGATACACATGTGTTTAGTATGCGGAAGAGTAAGGTGAATTGGTTTAGGGTTGCAGGTGGGTTATCGAAGGTTGCGGCATTGGTTCGTTGGGTCGATGAGATCAGGACTTGGGCTCACTCGCCTACTACGATCTTGGTTCATTTGACGTTGTTGGCGGTTGTGCTTTGTCCTAACCTTGTACTTCCTACGGTGTTCATGTATGCTTTCTTAATACTGGCATTGAGAGTGAGGTATAGGCAGAGGATTCCTCTAAGCATGGATCCGAGGTTGTCGTGTTTGGATGGAGTTGGTCCGGATGAGCTTGATGAAGAGTTTGATGGGTTTCCGAGTACACGACCAGCTGATGTCGTTCGAATAAGATATGATCGTCTTCGGGCCTTGGCTGGTCGGGCTCAGTCGTTCTTGGGCGACATGGCAGCTCAATGGGAGCGTATTGAGGCATTGTACAACTGGAAAGACCCTAGGGCAACCGGAATATTTGTGGTGTTTTGCCTTTTGGCGTCGCTGGTGTTCTATGTGGTGCCGTTCAAGGTGTTTGTGTTAGGGTTCGGATTCTACTACCTCCGTCATCCTAGGTTCCGCGGTGACATGCCATCTGTTCCTGCCAACTTTTTCCGGCGTCTCCCGTCACTTTCCGACCAGATCCTGTAATTGGGTTTTTGTTCGCATCTAAGTAACGTATTTACCTTGTTTTGTAGTAGCATATATTATCACCATCAAATGTTTCTTTTTGAAACTTTTGGTTAGTAAAATTGATCTTTGAATTTTGTGCAAGTCAATTGGTTGACCGTCTCCAAAACTTAACGGCTAGTTCCATAAATACTTCCACAAATTTCAACTGATGGAGCCTCTTTCCCCAACAAAAGGCAAAGGGGAAAGGAAAAGAGAAGAGTGTAGCCAGCAAATCCAGCAATTAACATATGAACCAAGTGACCGTTGAAACACACAACTCAACATACAATTGCAAAAAAGTCACCTACAAGGCTACAAAAGTTACAATAGTACAACTCCAACGGGATAGGATAGCATCTCGTGTCCGTTTCCAACCAAAACTCGGAAACATGGATACACAGAAACCGGATTCTTATATAAAACTATGACAACAACATTTTCGAGTTTTCATATTGTTGCTGCCTATTTTTATTAAATTACACCTGCATAAAGCAGAAGAGACCTCTTGAACTTGCTGAATTATCCTATAAAGAGAGAAAACTAACAGTTGCCTAGGATTTATAAAATTATCCTATGAATTTGGGAGTTTCTTCTCGAGTTCCTCGTTCACTCGTTGGTAGTATTTCATTCTATGGATAGATTTCAGTGCTTCTTCGGTATCTTGATTTTGGAATGCACTTGAGAAATTGTTGGAACAATGCTTCAACTTTTCTAATACCTGAACAAGTTTGTTAGGGTAAAAAAAATGTCAGGTTCTGGGGATCTAGCTACTCGAATACTCGTATGTGGGAAGTTTAAGGAGTTAGCAGCCGGCCTTCTGTTTGTAGTAATGTAGGCAAGCATGAAAATGATTTCAAAGAGCATCTTAACCGCAAGATCAATGTACTGCAAAAATATAGCATTATGTGTGACATACCTGTGACTGCATCTGTTTCAACGTCTGAAGATCAGTAGCTTCTTCAACAGCTTCCCTGATTTCCATAATCTGCAACCAAAATTATAGTTGAAACACTTAACATAGACACCGCCAATATGCATTAGCATTGCATAAGAATCGTTTTATAAGAGTGATGCGATTGCGAAACAAACACAAATTGTTCTAAAAAGGAAAACAGAACTGCCGCAAATGCACTTTGTCTACAAACCTGTTACTCGCTAGGACAAAAAATGAAGTTATGATTGGTGGACTGATATGTGCATGACGGGCAAGGAGAATGAATCTTGCACCAGGAGGACTACTGAGGAAAAGGAGTTTGGTGGTTAGACGGTGAGGAAGGTTTATCTATAGTCACCATATGGTGACCCGTGACCTAAGAGATTAGTGCTCTATTAAGGGCATTATCAATATTTGATCCCTCTTGTGAAGGCTCAAACTTTAGCTTTGGCTTGAGCAATCAGATCTGTGGCGGAGACTTAATAAACTGGCCAGGACAGTAGTCCTGTGGTGTGTTAGTCTGTGAGTATGGGGGGGGGGGGGGGGGGGGGGGGGGTGTGTTTGATTTGGAATTCACTTTCGTTCCCATCAAAAGTGTGATATATTTGATCAGCCATACCATAAAACAATGACGAGAAAAATTTATCTAACACAGAAGGAAAACAGCATCCATTTGTGGTTTCTACTGTTGCCACTAAAAGGAGATACACAAGATGACAACCTTGTCATCAAACTTCAGTCTACCAATAAGTAGCCTAAGTTAGAACTTCAACAAAGCCCTAATGACTAACATCAATCAATACTTTATGAAGCATAATAAGTTGTTTACTGCAGTACTCAAATCCTGTTCCTCGGTCATTCATATTATCTGGAAATTCACGAGAAATGGGTTCATCCTTCATATTGAGATCTCATTCTACACGTTTGAGTTTCTCTCTAACCCTAAGCTTGCTTCTTAAGAGGATTTTTTTTACACCCTATATCATGTAGGCTATATATGGCTATACATGAGCTATGCAGACAAGGGAAGGTTTGAACAAAGTTCACATTTGTGATACCTCTGCAAGCAAGTCTGGTTCAAAAATTGTTTGTTCCTCATCAACTGTTATGCCTTGTAGCTTCATCTGCCACAGAATAAAATTCACAAAAATAGGTTACAAGTTACATGAAAAGGTTGTTCAGGAAAAAAAGATTTCTCTTGTTGTGCTGTTGAGCCTTATAAGAGGATCTCTCAATGGATGCATTTTTTTCAAGAAAAGTAACCCAGTTAAAACATGTATCTGAACAAAGAATATCAGAATGATCGGGTCATGGAGATTCTTACCAAATAAATAGCTCTTAGCAGTGGATTGTTTAGAGTCCTGCATGCCTCGATAACACGAGCAGATTGTTCAGCGGCATACTCCTTTTCTCTCTAAGAAAGTAAGAAAACATAAAACAACATATCTAAGGATGTAATAGAACTGAAAATATACTCAATTATCCAGTATTCACAGACCTAGAGAAATACCTCAGGTTTAGATTGAACTAAATCAGGATGCACTTTCTTCTGCCAATCCTGGAACTTCCCTTTAAGACTACCCTCTTCAATATTATACTTCTTCTCCCTACCAGTAAGCAAGAACAGAAGACGATAATATGTATTGTTGGCGCCACATGCAAAAATCAATGAGAGTAAAATGCTTTAATCAAAACAGCCGATCTACGTCCTACAAATCCTGTCCACCTTGGTGCACTTCTAGACAATGAAACCGACACACAAAAAACAGAAGAATTTCATACACACAACTTCATACTAACATCCCTGTAACTAGAAAACTGAAGCATTATGTATAAGTATTCTTTTTTTGTATGAACCAGCTGAATCTACTTGTAGAAGTGTTGTTTTCTAATGTTTACTGTTGCACAATTAAATTGGTTTACAACACCTCAGTATAGTAGCATGAAGTTGATCTTTTCAAGCAAGATGCACACAATACGAAGTCGAATTCTTATAAGACTAACAGCATAACACTTCATTTCCCACATAATTCGAAGCGATAATAGCTGAATATGCACAACAGGGAAACTTACAAACCAAATATCTGGAAGTAATCAACGGAATGATCAACGGGCTGAATCACACCACAAGACTCGCAAACAAGAGAAGGCCGAGAATGGACGAAAGAATCACAGCTCCAGCATTTGGTTTCACCATTGGCGGATGATTTAGAGCAGAAGCACTCCAAACGGTCTTTACAAAGAAATGGCTCCGAAACCCTAAATCCGGGAGACAGTTGCGAAAGGGGATTGGAGAAAAGAGTAGGTTGAGAGGATGAATTTGGGATGGCATGGAAATGGCGGGAGAGTGAGGGGAGAGAACGAGAATCTCGGGGATGGACATAAGTCGAAACTCGAAAGCAGAGCTTGATTCTGTTCATCTTGATAGGAGCGGCAGCTGGTACAATATCTGAATTTGTTGAAGACCCGGATTTCAGATGTCTTTGTTTCTTACCAAGCCGAATTCTCCCATCTCTCACTTCCTACCGCTTCTTTGGTGCCTGAGACCCTGAGACTCTGAGAGAGATCGATCAGCTCATACGCTAGAATCGAGAGAACAGAAATGGATCAAATGTTGAATAGGTTGGATCGTATTGGATAATTGGATTGGCAAAAAAGGCCAACAAGGAGCTCAGTTTTGGCTTTTTAGCCTTTTAGGTTGAAGAGGATTTGGGGGTTTTAGGTCGGTTGGATATTGTTTCGGTGTTTTAGGGTTGGTCAAAACTTAAAAGTCCATTTTTCTCGTCAACCGCTCCTTAGTCAGTAGCCCTTGCTTCGCTAGTACGCTCTCCGCCGTCTTCTTTATTGTCTTCACCACCCTCTTGATCGTGGTTGCCGGATAATTACCGACGGGGAGGAGGCGCTGTTGATCCCTAGGGCGCGGACCGCAGTTCACAAGTCCCAACCTTGGATTGGTATTATCGCGGTTACTGTTTCTAACACTGTTGCATTTAGTTTAGAGAAAATTTCCTCTTATTGCCAAAATCTTTTTTCCTGCCATAGAAATCTTGTTCAAGCTGCTTCAGTTTTAAAGCAACGATCAAGTTTAGTAGGAGAAATGCTATTGTGGAGTTTAGATTGTGAGGATGATAGTTAGCGGTGCATTGCTTTTGATTGAGCGGTAAATTGGTGGAATTAGATGTAGCTGTGCGTGCGTTATGATATGTAGTTACACTAATCTTGTCATTCTAAGATCTTTGTTCATAGTACGTTGAAGTGAGAAGCTCTACTTTTGATTCATGTGATTTAGGGTTTCACTAGTTGATACTAATCAAACTCAACTTTATTTTGACCTTCAGTAACTGATTTGAAAGCTGTAAGAAAATAATAGCAAGCTGCTTAGCTCCTCTGAGGTACTTTGCTGGCAGTTCAAAAGATTGTGAAGAAAAATATAGCTGATAACTGGATAAGTGCGCCTGTCTAATATCTTTGTGTTGGTCTTGTATGAACCTAGTGACAGGCTTGCTACCTCTAATTAGTTCTCTGTGCGCTCAAAAGTCAAACAATGATTAGGTAGACAAGATGTCCCAAATGAAGTTTTTGGTTTGCTTGAGGGGAGCTTTTATGCCAAAGTGAAATAACGTTAGGATATATGATTTGATTTGTCCTTTTTGTGCAATTTTGTTTATATGGCATCATTAAATATGTTTGCATAGTCATCTGAAAACTTTTCATGTGGGATCAACTTTCCCCTGCTGTAATTTATGATTGTAGGTTTTTCAACTCTGAATTCTGAAATATGAAGAGAATGATAGCCTTAGGATTTGAGGGATCAGCTAACAAGATTGGTATCGGGGTGGTAACTCTAGACGGAACCATCTTATCAAATCCTCGCCACACTTATATTACCCCTCCAGGCCAAGGATTCCTTCCCCGAGAAACTGCAAGCCATCATCTCCAACACATTTTACCACTTGTTAAATCTGCGCTCGAGACTGCCCATATAACTCCAAATGATATTGACTGCCTTTGTTACACCAAAGGTCCTGGAATGGGGGCTCCATTGCAAGTTTCTGCTATAGTTGTAAGGGTTTTATCTCAGCTTTGGAAGAAACCTATTGTTGCAGTGAATCACTGCGTTGCCCATATTGAGATGGGAAGGATTGTGACTGGAGCTGATGATCCAGTTGTATTGTATGTTAGCGGGGGTAATACCCAAGTAATTGCTTACAGCGAGGGACGGTATCGGATCTTTGGTGAGACAATTGATATAGCTGTGGGGAATTGCTTGGACCGGTTTGGTAGAGTTCTGACATTATCTAATGACCCAAGCCCTGGATACAACATTGAACAGGTACTACTTCTAGTCTTCACTTGATTAGTGTTTTTGCCCATTCATCTTTTTTTGACTATATAATGATGAGAATGTAATGCACTAGCATATTTGCTACTAATTATTCTCATGTGCTTTTTGTGAAAACCCGTTATTCGCATAGAAATGAATTCCTTTTCAGAAAATTAGCCTTATCATATGTATGTGGTTTTATTCTTTTTGTGATGGCCTGGACCAGCTAAAATAATCATTTTTGAATGTTTTATAGAGTTCTTGGATGAGAATCTGCATAATCTTTTTTTTACCCATGAATATTTATGTGAAGCTGTGAACCACAGAATTCAGGTGAAATAAAATTCTAATGCTGTTGGACAATCTAGGTTAAGCTTGAATCCAAATTTCTATGTATTTGATGTTTCATACGTTCTAAATTTTCTCTCTAATTGAATCCCTACTCTCGTTTTCCTTAATCATAACCAGCTTGCGAAAAAAGGAGAAAAATTTATAGAACTTCCATATGCTGTGAAAGGCATGGATGTCTCATTTAGTGGAATTTTAAGCTTTATTGAAGCCACCACTGAGGAGAAACTCAAGAACAACGAGTGCACACCTGCAGATTTGTGCTACTCCTTGCAAGTAAGGATACAGTCTCATTAATAGCCATTTCATTCCTGATTTTGTAGTCTTTGGATATCTTAAGAGTTATGTTATTCTGTTTTAGGAAACTCTATTTGCTATGCTTGTGGAGATAACCGAAAGGGCAATGGCACACTGTGACTCGAAGGACGTTCTCATTGTTGGTGGTGTAGGGTGCAATGAGAGACTTCAGGAAATGATGAAGATAATGTGCTCAGAGAGAGGCGGCAGGTTATTTGCAACCGATGACAGGTACTGTATTGACAACGGCGCTATGATTGCATACACCGGTCTCCTTGCCTTCGCGCATGGAATATCAACCCCTTTAGAGGAAACCACTTTCACTCAGAGGTTTCGAACCGATGAAGTGCATGCAATTTGGAGAGAGAAAGAAGCACAGAACCAAAATGATGGTGTGGTAAAGAAGGTATGAGTTGCATAGAACTGTAAACTGTTATGTATTGTATGAGTTTACATAAATTACATTCAGCTGTTTTTATAGTGCAGCATTATAAGTTGTTGGATTAGAGCTTTAAATCGCCATTGTTAAACCATGTGATTTGATTCCTGTATGCACTTTATCTATTCTATTTGATAGCTATATGCCTAAACTTTTTTAGCAAATTGGAAAATGTTTTTGTCAATTTGTGCCTTTTGGGTTTCTTAAGATGCATCAATACCTTTGTGATGCTTCTTACTTGGAGAATTGACAATTCGACATAAAGAATCTTCATAATTTGACAGCCTTAAGCTAGAGAATTAGACAAACTTTGAATGCGCTGTGCCACTGTAACATACTTGAGTTACAACTTATATTACACTTAACAGGCAAGAAGCCTTAAACACAGGATGCCAAAAATGCTTACAGGAAAACTATAGTAAGTGAAAATAGACAGTATAGGGGAATGGGATACCAATGATGCATATCATTGTGTTGTATAAATCTTCATGATTTGAATTAAGCTGGTAATTTTTCTGTAGCAGTTTAAGTGGTAGATTAGAGCTTTTAACTATCATGGTAAAACCACGTGATTCAATTGCTATATGCACTTTAATTTATTGTGTTTGATAGTAAATTCTTTGGAGTCTTGAAATATCATTGTTGACACTTGTTGTGATGCATTAGCATATTTCTCTTCTTGTGGTTGATTGACAAATCAATTGAAAGAATCTTAGCTACAATCCATGGTATGTTGAGTCAAGTTCACAACTTGATGTTCTTATGACAGCAAAACTATAGTAAGTGAAGTAGACAGCATATTGGATACCATAGACTTGTATAATTGTGACATTGCTCTATCATTTCTTCCTTTTTTGGCGTGTTGTGAAGTCTATATGCCTATATGCAATGAATTTCGGTGCCCCATTCTTGATATGTTAGGTCTGCTTACCCCTCCTATGATCAAATATTACAACCGGCCCAACCGGGTGTCTCAAGTGCACACCCCTTTTTTCTTTTACTAAGGGGTTATAATGTATAATTTTTTTACATCCCAAAGCATTCTTACGGATGATAACACTACGTTCGAAATCATTGAAGATATCAACATGATGTAGTGAGTGTTTTAGTTGGTTCAATCTGTAAGCTACACAGTTGAATTATCTCAAAGCCATTCATGTTCTAGTTTGCATTCATGTCTTGAGACTTGAGAGTACAAACTTTGTTTTCAAGGGCCATTCATGTCTTCAAAACACATGCAATTTGGCATTTATATAAATTAAATACTTGCCAATCAGAAATGGTTGTATGCATTCAGTCCAACTGTCCCCCAACCTTTCTTAGAGAATTTTTAATGCCTACTTGTTTGTATGCAACTAAATAGTGTAACTTTACCAATTGCAATCATGCATTCATCTTGGCTGGACATATATACACAAATGTTTGCTTCTCAGTAGAAATGAATTCCCCAAACATCATTTTCCAAGACAGCTAGCTGTATTTTGGATCGATGTTATATTGTTATGGCTCGTTTGGTTACAAATTACGATAACGTATCGGAAACGAAGTGAATATCCCTTTCTCATTTAGTGAATATTCTGGAGACTTTGATGGATTGATTCCATCAATTTGAAACCCGTGCTTAATGTGGGCATGAAAAATGATGAAATAAAGCAACTTTTATATGAAAAGTGAGATAGGTCAGTGTAGGGATCAATGAATATTGATTGACGACGTTCTATCAGGGCTTATTTGGTCTTGACTCGTCTAATGATGGGTCGAACTTGAGCATGTCAATGCTTAGCTCGATCAGCTAAAACTTGTCTCATTTGCCTAAAATAACCCTATAGGGTTGATATATTAGCTGATCTATTTGACTCAAGCTTGTTTAAATCTAGGCTTGTTGGACTCGTATAACGACCCTAATAGTAATAATGTAAAGCTATACCATACTCGTTTGTTTTCTAATACGTTGCATTGGCTTGTCCAAACGAGCCCTTAATTCGATTATGTCATGAATCATTATACTTGAAAAGAAAAAAAACAGACTTACCATTTAAGCAGCTTATTTTCTCTATGGTCTTATAGTGAGACTTTGATACAGAATACACGCAGCTTTAAGTCATTCTATTTTCTATATGGTCACTTCCAAATGAAGTTATTGGTATTGGTTGGGTGGAGGGTCCAGATTTTGGTCTGAAATGCTTGATAGCTAGCTGCCTTCTGCTACACAACAAAATTTCAGCAATGGCTTTACAAAGTGGGCCTTTGAAATTTGGTTGCTTCTCACAACTCTATCAACTTGAGAAGATTGGTAGCTGCTTGAAATAGCCTAAACTTCTAAAATTGCAAAAGTTAGCCCCAACTATGTGATGGATAGCGAAAACTTCACCGTAGACGAGATCTTCTTTATCGATAATGGTCACGTAACATCAACTTTAAAGCCGATGTTACCCAAAATCGATCTTGACAATGTCGGGTCGACAAAGTTCGGCTCGAGCTCGTTCATTTTCTAAACGAGCCGTATACGAACACATTTTAAAGCTCGTACAAAATTTAGGCTCGGACTCGACTCGTTTATAAACGAGCTAAACTTGAGCATGTCAATGCTCGGCTAGTTTGGGTAAAACTCGCTCGTTCCGCTAAAATAACACTATAGTAGTATTATTTTATCCGAGCTACTCGGGTTCGGCTCGATCTCGTTCACTTTCTAAATGAGCCGAATATGAACACATTTTAAAGCTCGTATAAAATTTAGGCTCGAGCTGAACTTGAGCATGCAGTCATGCAGATGCTCGGCTCATACTACATCCCTACTCACAAGTGAAGCTATTTTCTGCAGCTTTCCAAAAAGAAAAGAGTAGCCAAACAACAGTAAAAACAGCATCAGAGTTATAATTGAACAGAGAATTTCAGAAAGGAAGATCCACATCTCCATCAAAAGGATGGAATCATAGCTTCCAAAACCTTAGGATTAATGAAATGAGAAAATTGCCACAATGTATCTTACCCACAAAGATAACAATGCTTAAAACTCTTCCCATCTTTCCTGGCTTGTTCTTCTCAGCATAATGAATAGAAATATACAGCTCTCCAATTTACATATACACTTACTTCTGTAATAGCATGGATATAGATGCATTGTAAAGACTTTCAGTTCAGAGTAGTCGATATCACTTACACATCTCTAACCTCCAACCATAATTTCGTTCGGGATTGCCTCGGATTGAGTGGGTCCCACAGTCATTTCATCATCCCCGGGAACACTTTCAAGAAGGTCTTCATCCTCATCATCTGGACCACTCGGGAAGGAGATATGAGGTTGAGAAGCTTCGAGTTCTTCCTTGTTATCCATTTCGGCTTTCTCAGTGTCCTTTTCTGCTTCTTTCTTCTTTGATCTTGTTTTAACAGGCTTCCCTTCAAACTTTCCGCTGCTTGAGTCTCGAGGTTGAGTCTTGGTATGTGGCTTCTTGATCGGCTTCTTCAAAGTGTCAACGTTTTTGCCAGAATGTGATAGGCTCGCGTTGACAGAGCTGGCAACATGTTGGGTAACATCAGGTCCCTCGACTTCTGCTTCCTTTGGTGCAATAACAGAAGTCTTACTCCTTCCAAGCTTTGGAGACTTTGGACGAGTTGTTGGGATCTATGACAAGATAACATGAAAAACACACAAATTCGATGGATAAATAGCTTGGAGAATTTCCAGGAACCTATATGATTTTAAGACTAATAGCAGTATGTTTGCGGAAGTTTGGTCATATTCTACAACAGCAACGGGAATAGATGATAGTTCCGCAACATCATGTAAGCTGAACTGAAGAAAATGGTGCTCAAGTCAAGACACTCATTTTGAAGTTGAGATAATAAGTTCAAGCTATGCAATTTGGCTCGTTTTTATGATCATAAACAATTGATTTAAGGATAGGATACTTAGAAAATGCAATTTACCTTCTTCAATTCAACTTTTGGTGGAGGCTCTTTGTAGAAATTTGGCATGGGTGTAGCTTTAAATGTCAAACTCTTCCTTAGTTGTTTAATCTCTGCCTCCTGACTCTCCTAACGACAACAAACAGACGAAATCAACAAGAAGCATTATGCTGATCCAAACGGTACAAAATTTTACAGAAGTTCACCTTCGATTTAGCCTGAATGGTACACTTCTCCGCCTCTTTTGCGGTGATCTTCTCTTCCACCTTCATATTAAACTGAACAAGATTGAATGTGAAAAACTCGGATGAGATCTTCTATAAGAACAATGTTTCATATGAAAAACATTATAAATACATTCCCTACTTGTTTTCGTTTCTCAGCACGTTCATCCAACCTGAATGCAAAGCCCGGACCAGGACAGCTGTTCCTCCTTGATGAATTGTGACTGTTGGTTCTGTCAATGGTAGCAAAATTTTGCTTTACTTAACACATAAATAGGAATCCAATGACAAATAGTTAGGTAAGGCGAATACGGAGAAGTAGATTTAGCTTCATTGCTATCCATTGACATTGCTTCCTTGGCAGTTGTCAAGTCTTTGATCCTTTCATCAGTCTCCCTGCGGTTGAAGTATATCACAATAGTAAATATTCATCAACAACAATGAGAGATTGAGAGACATAAGTTTTTGGAGCATGTAGAACGAGTACATACAGCAAAGCATCAGAGCCAAGGGTGTCGGTGTTGTTCTCTGTACCCGGGTTAGTAGACTACAACATGAAAAAGACAAGGAACCGATAATAGAGGTAGTAAAGCCGACATCTCAGGATAAGGTAAGAATTGAAAACACAAACACTTACCACAGATTGCTGGACATCAGGCTCAGTGATAGTAATTGATGGGCCATCCTTCACATCATTGGTCATTTGCTCATCGGAATTGTTCACACCGGATGCTTTAGTAGGAGAGATATTCGACGTTGCAGCCTTGGATTTCTTTTCAATTTCCTTAGATTGTTTCCCATTTGTTTTCAAAACAGAACCATCAACACTCTTCTTCAACATACTTCCACTAAGACTCTTGCATGGAAAGGAAAGGCTTTGGCTAAGACTCGGTTTATGGGTCCGAGTCAATGTAGATTCCGCCTTGGAACTGGCTAGTTCCTTTGTTTTCTTGATCTTTAGATTGACATTTGCTTTCGCCCCGGATTCCTAAACCCACAAAACACAGACATTATAAGAACTCTTTCAAGAGATCCTATCAACATATAGGTGTTTTCTTGTACATATACCTTGGAGGGTTTTGTGACTCGAGTCTCCGGATTCTTCTTCTTTTTCTTCTTCTCCTCATTGTTTGAAACTTCATTAGAATCCAAGACCTTACCATCACCATTTTCAACATGTGGATCCACAGTTGATTCTTCCACAACATTAACACTTGTCTCAACAACTCCATTTCCATCCTCAAGATCAACCCCATTGTTGCACTCCATTGCTTCAATTGATACAATATGTATAAGAAGCAAAATACAAAAATCTCATAACAAAGGGAAGGGGAAAAAAAAAAGATATTATAAATCAAGCTCAAACATCAACTGAAAGCACCCATCAGAACAAACACTCAAACAACAACAAAAAACCATACAGCTTCTGCAATAGATGAAGATAAGAAGAAAACAACTCAACAGTAGGGACAAGTAATTGGACCACAATTGAAGCTTGACCCACATAAGAAAACCCTTTTACAATGATAATCTCACAACAAAATTGTCAGATTCCAACGAATTATCAAAGGCTCAACAAAAAATGAAATCAAGAAACTGCAGAAATTATACAGATGAGCAAGATCCAGTACAAAACTCAGCCCCAAAACAGAAAAAGACCCAAGAAAAATGAAACTTACAAGGAAGCAAAGTAGTAAATGACAGAAGATTCATCAATGGCGTACCTGTTAAAGAAGGAGACTGGAAGGTGGGGTTGGAGTGTGTGAAGAGCAGCAGAGTGTTGAAAACAGTTGAATCTTGATGAGGGTTGAGTTTAGAATTTCAAAATGCAAAAGACTATAATGCCCCCTTCAATTTGCTTGAGCACTAAGAGGGAGAGAGAGAGTAGTAGGAGGGAGGTCTTTTACATTGAGAAAAGGTCAATCTATACAAGTAACATGTCTTGAACTTCTCTTCTTCTACTACACTTGCACCCTAAAAATGGGAAAAACCAAATAATTTTGTTTGGATATGTTTTTTTTTTTGGAAAAAGGAAAGTTGTTCAATGCACAAGACGACACTGTTTAGTGGATCGAAAGTCCGAAAAATTCGGTAAACGGACTGACCGTCGTGATAGAACCCGAACAAGAAAAAATAAAAAATAAAAAAAAATCATCAAAAGACAATTTTGATTGTTTGGATATGTTTTGATTGTTTGGCAATGTCATATTATACATTATACTTTTTTTTGGTAGGTTAAAAAAATTATAAAATAAATATACCTATACATTACTATACTAAGATTGTAAATTCAATGATGTTTAGGTAAAATTTTAGTTTGTTGGATAAGATACAATTTACAATACTAGGTGTAGTTATATAGCACCTCATAATAAATTCAATAATTATAATTAACTTTTTATGTTTAGCTAAAATCTATATAAATAAGGATTAAGGCATAAATTATAACATAGTTACAATTAACAATTTTACATAAAATGCGATGACTAATCGACTTTAAATACCCTTAAATATGACGAGTTAGCGTTGGAACCTAAAATAAACATTTTTAATATGTGAACCTTGTTATTAAAATTGTTAAGAATTTGTGGGCTTGAATGCTTGATTAAAAAATATATTATATTAATATTAAAGAAAATTTTTTTATGTTAATATGATATAAATTCCATGGTAGGAAAAAAAAACAAATTTTATTTAAAACTATTTTTTATAGATGAAAAATGATTTGAATAATTTTGATTTTATATCTTTGATATATATAGAGATCGGACAAATCGATAGATAAACAAACTACCGTGATAAAAAAAATAGAGCAATAAAATGAAGGGAAAAAAAAAGACTTAAGTTCATTCTTGTTAAAAAAAATAAAGGATACAAAGAAATCAAATAAGATCAATTAACTTCTAATTATTCATTATTACACTTAAAATCACTTTTGAATCGTGATAATAAATGAAAAATAATAGGGAGTATTATACATTTGGCGGGATACACTTTTCACTAAAAACAATTTAGTTCCAAAAAAACAAATTTTGAGCTATAATTTATTTGTATTTTATTTATTTATATTATTAATATTTTGGAAAACTTAACATATAAAAAATAAGGAAAAATATTTCTTCCAAAAATGATTTTTAATTAAAAAACATATTTGACTTGTTATTTGGAAGGAGTCAAAGAGACAAACCCATATCTAAATCTCAATATTTCTTGTCTCAAAAGTGCATACTCACTATCCTAATATCTTTATTCAAAATATGGAAATAACATTTTTTTAACACAATATAAAACTCCACTTAGATTAAAGAAAAACATTTTATAGTATAATTTTAAAATTATTCAATTTATATTCTCACAATGATTACTTTATAATTTAATAGAAATTTAAAAAAATTATTTTACAGTAAAATATTATACAATTAATTTTTTATATTTTACTACCACTTAGTTATAATCTTACACATTTCATAATTTACATAATTCAATGGGTTATTTTTACTTAAATTTAATTTTTATTTTACTAAAAGTGAATACATATTTTTATTAATATTTTTTCTTACTCCAAAACGATTTATATATTACCAAACATATTTTTATAAGTATTTTAATAATGATAGAGAATTAAAAAAACAAAAATAAAAAGGCAATAATTGATGGGGCAATGGTGAGATTTGGGAGGTGAAGTGTCTAATAGTGATGACGTGGCATGACCAACGAGGCAATGAAGAAACAACGTGATTGGTCTCACGTCCTCACAAATTTTAATTTTTTAAAAAATAAAAAGGGAAATAATTTGACGTGTAGTGTATGTCTAACCACCACCTTGCTGAGCTGTCATAACGTGCGGAGGATAATGCATCTGCCGCTCCTTGATCGTACGATCAGCATCGCACGTTGGCCCACACATCTCAGCCGTTGGTTTTTCTCTCATCATTTTCCCACGTTCTTCTAAGGGTACATTCTACCTTGTAAGATTTGCTCCTAATCTGTAGGATTAATCTTTTTCTTTTTAACTTGTTAATTTAATTTTATTTTTTTTGAAAGGGGGGTGTGTTATTTACCAGGTTCAAGATGCGTGACCGTGATGGTCACGCATTGCGTAAAAAAAAATTAAAAAAATTTGCTGACATCACGGTTACGGGTTCCGTAACCGCGAAGCTGTCAGGTTTTTTTATTTTTTATTTTGGTTAGAATTCATGTAGAAAATTATCAGGATCCGGAACCCGTACAGTTCACGGGTATGGATCTCGTAACCGTGACATTATGACGGTTACGGGATCCGTACCCGTGGTGCGATAATGAAATCTTGAACCGTGCGTATACGACTTCCGTTAGAAAATTATAATATAATTACTGCTGGGTTTTAGGATAGAATTTACCGAACTTTATATAAAGATATATAGAGAGAGGAGGGAGGTTCGCTCCCATATAATCAGCTCTTACCATATAAAATGAGAATAACCTCTATCCGTTAGATCGTTAAATAGATGACTGAGATTAGACGATATTAAAAGGAAAAAAATCGTGTACTTAATGGAAGAAGTATTCGCCGGACTTGACTCTATATATTCGGCGTTATAGTCACATATATTCGGTGGTATAGGTACATATATTCGGTGTTTACATGTTCACATGGTAGGAATTGTTTACATATAAGTCACTGAGTCAGGATATATATATATATATATTAATTAGTAGATAATAAGTATATCATATTTGGTGGTAGACTTATCGGATGATGGTATGATAAATAAGGGTACCCATAACATGTTATGCCAACTCATAGCCTTTTGTTGTGAAAAAGAATCCTAAGAAGTTTAGTTATTAAGTTCAATGATATATACATATAATATTATATAGATTTATAAGATATAAATTTGTAAGCTCATCTTATAACTATATAATAAATATTGGAACATACTAACTGATAAAAAGAAATACATGTGGAACCCCATAAGATCATCAATGGGTTCAGAAATGGGCAAATTTTATCAATTTGCTAAATATGTGGAGATATAATGAAATTTTACTTAATCTAATATATTAGAATAATCGGCGTTGAGATTATGGGGAATAAGTGATGACGACTATGACTTTAAATAAATTAAAAGGAACGTTATATTCATCACAAAGAAGAAAAATAATATTAAATGAGATAATTTAACATTTGGGTTCCATAAACTTAACTTTGATGGATCAAAACTCGACTATTGTATAATTTGTATTGGTTTTGTTATTCGAAATCATAACGGTAAAATTATTACTTTGAACGTTAGCAAAAATGTCTTTAACTCGGTTATTAAAGCATAAATCTTCACGCTGAAAGTTGAACTAAAAGTAGTCAGATTAAATATCAAAAAGATTGACATTGAAGGTGATAACTTATGTGTTATCAAGACACTCCAAAGATTTTGGAGTTGTGTATGGGAGATGAAGATGATCGTGTATCTGACTTCAGACTGAATTTTTGCTTATTTGAAGAAATCTAGATCATGCACGTGTTCACAACTGTGCTTCTGACCGATTGACCCATTTGGAAATTTGAACCCCAACACACCCTTTTCTAACGATCCCAAACTTTATGTTTTCATCCGGAAGGATGTTTTAGGGTGAAATACCTTTAGAAGATAGTTTTCCTAACCGTTTCTCGTTTTTAAAAAACAATAAAAAAGTTAAATGGACCTTTACTGAAACATGAAGTTTTAATTTGCAACTATAATTTGTTAGAAGATTTACGATTCCGTTTCGAAATCAAAACACTGTAATTGATCTAGACTTAAACATGAATCAACCGATATATCCGTATATGAATCGAAGACTAACCTTTATCCGTTTGAGTCTTCATCACAACCAAACGAGTCCGAATCGATCGTAAGCGCAAGCGAGTAATCTTCTTCTCCTTCCTTAATCCTTCACTTTGATTAATCTCTAATGGATGAGATTACTTTTTAATCTCTTTACTTATCTCTTGTTTCTTCTGTAAAAAAATGGCGTACTTTTGATTGCAGAAAAACAATTGTTTTCTTCTGTAAACAAAAAAACTGCCTCATACCCTTTTTTACAGATAACCGTCACTTTCTTTTAAATATATATATATATATATATATATATATATATATATATATATATATATATAATTTATTAATTAATTAATTTAATGAGATAAGTATATATATTAACTATTAGGCAAGGAAGGAGGGATTATAATTAATCCCGTAATTTTAACGTCTTTAACCGATACCGATCCATTACGGTTTCGACTTTATATTAAAACTACAAACTATAAAGTGGACTTAACTTTATATATTAAACCTAGACACATTTGCCACATAGAATATATATATTATAAATATTCTTACATTCTCCCACTTGGCATGTGTGTCAACTTAATAGTTCAATATCTGTAATGCGGAAACTTATATAAGTCCATAAAATATCAATAATCCATAATTGAATCAAAATTGATTGGATCATGGCGGTCACATGTCATTGAGCGACATGATTCCTTCCAAGTATCACAAATCAATTCAAAATTCAATATTGCTTTAAGTTTGAAATACACTATAAGTCTCAAATTACGTGTCATCAAAAACAATAATTGTATACAAGTACGATGATGATGACAAGTATTGTAAAGCAGAAACATATCAATAAGTGAATTCAAAGTATTATAATATGATGAGCTAAATATAATTATAATAGCAAGGTCTTATCTATAACACCCATACGTTCTACATGGCCATTGAACGCCTTAGGTGGTAAACCTTTAGTTAACGGATCTGCAACCATCATGTCCGTTCTAATATGCTCAAAAAACACTCTATGTTTCTTCACTTCATCTTTAACTGACAAGTACTTTAACTCCATGTGCTTAGCACCCTTAGAGTACTTGTCGTTCTTCGAAAAGAACACGGCTGCAGAGTTATCACAATAAATTCTCAGCGGCCTAGCTATACTGTCAACAATTCCAAGCCCCGAGATAAAATTCCGCATCCACAATGCATGGTTAGTGGCCTCAAAGCATGCCACAAACTCAGCCTCCATAGTAGAAGTAGCAATGATAGACTGCTTCCCACACCTCCATGAAACAGCTCCTCCCACTAATTGAAACACATATCCGAACGTAGATTTCCTACTATCCACACATCCGGCAAAATCTGAATCTGAATATCCAATGACCTCTAGATGATCGGATCTCCTATATGTAAGCATGTGCTCTTTGGTGCCTTGCAAGTACCTGAGAACCTTTTTAGCAGCTTTCCAGTGGTTCATTCCGGGATTACTTTGATATCTACCCAACATGCCTATAGCGAAACTAATGTCAGGCCGAGTACATGTTTGAAGATAATTCAAACTCCCAACCACTGATGCATAAGGAATATTTTCCATTTCCTTTCGTTCCAATTCATTTTTAGGACCTTGCAGTTTACTAAACTTATCTCCCTTCTGAATTGGAACTATCCCTGCAGAGCATTTATCCATTCTATATTTCTCTAAGACTTTATTGATATAAGCTCTTTGAGACAAACCTAACAATCCTTGTGATCTATCCCGAAATATTTCTATTCCAATCACATAGGATGCCTCACCCATATCTTTCATTTCAAAGTGCTTAGAGAGATATTTCTTTATATCATGTAACATGCCTATGTTATTTACAGCAAGCAAGATATCATCAACATATAGGACTAAAATAGCAAATTTACTCCCACTGACCTTTATGTAGATACACCGATCAACGGTGATCTCTACAAAACCATAAGACGTGATGATATCATTAAACTTAAGATACCATTGTCGGGAAGCTTGTTTCAGTCCATATATTGATTTTCTCAACTTACACACCATATGTTCTTTGTTTGTGGTCAAGAACCCTTCAGGTTGGTCCATATATACTTCCTCCTCTAAATCTCCATTTAGAAAGGCGGTCTTTACATCCATTTGGTGAAGCTCAAGGTCATAATGAGCCACCAAAGCCAAAACAATTCTCAAAGAGTCTTTCTTTGACACCGGAGCGAAAGTCTCTGTGTAGTCAATGCCATCTTTTTGAGTATATCCTTTAGCAACCAATCTAGCCTTATACCTTTCAATGTTGCCCTTAGAGTCCCGTTTAGTCTTAAAGACCCACTTAGACCCAACTGTCTTGGAACCCTCAGGCAACTCAACTAAATCCCATACTTGGTTGTCACTCATCGATTTCATTTCTTCTTTCATGGCAATTAACCAATTTTCAGAATTGTCACTTTTCATGGCTTTCTTAAATGAAATTGGATCTTCATCAATGCTTAAGTCACATTCATTTTCAAGAGAATAAACCACATAATCATCTGGAATGGCAGATCTTCTTTCTCTTATAGACCGCCTTAATGATTCACGTGGTTCATTTGTCTCTTCTTGTACTATGACCGGTTCATTTATTTCATCGTCAACTAATGGATTTTGAACATCATTTTGTTGTTCCAAGTTGTCATGTAACTGTGATATGACAATTGGTACAACAACCTCAGAAGAAACCACAGGTGAAAGATCTTCAACCTGAATTTCTTGAATGTCAACTTTTCGTGGATCACCACTCCCACTAGTTTGACCATTCTCAATGAACCTAGCATTGCCAGTTTCTATGATTCTCGTACTATGGTTAGGGCAATAAAATTTATACCCCTTTGACTTATCAGGATAGCCAATGAAGAATCCACTAACTGTTCTTGGATCAAGCTTCTTTTCATGTGGATTATACACCCTCACTTCTGCAGGACAACCCCAAACACGGAGATGTCTCAAACTAGGTTTCCTGCCCGTCCACAGTTCATAAGGGGTCTTAGGAACTGCCTTACTAGGAACCCGGTTCAATAAATATGTTGCAGTTTTTAATGCGTGTATCCACAATGATAAGGGCAAAGAACAATTACTTAACATGCTCCTAACCATATTAATTAATGTACGGTTCCGCCTCTCAACTACACCATTTTGCTGAGGTGTACCGGGCATTGTATATTGTGCACAAATGCCTCTATTTTCAAGGAACTTTGCAAATGGACCTAGACACTGTCCATTTTCATTATATTTCCCATAAAATTCTCCACCTCTATCGGATCTCACAACTTTTATTTTTCTATCTAATTGCCTTTCCACCTCAGTAACAAATACCTCTAAGGCATTTATAGAATGAGACTTTTCATGCAATAGATAAATATATCCATAACGTGAGAAATCATCAATAAAAGTGATGAAATACTTTTCACCGCTCCATGAAGGAACGTCAAAAGGACCACAAATGTCGGTGTGAATTAACTCAAGAAGTTGAGTGCTTCTTGTGGCGGCTTTCTTTGTAGTGTATTTAGTTTGCTTTCCTTTAATGCATTCTATACACACATCTAAGTCACTAAAATCCAAGTGAGGTAGGATATCATTTTTCACCAGCCTCATTAACCTTTCCTTAGATATGTGACCTAATCTTTGATGCCATAAGAAAGCTGAATTTTCATTAGATGTACTACGTTTAATGCCCACATTAGCTTCAACATAAAGCAAAGATTCAGAAAATTTAATATCAAGATTAAACCTGTAAAGTGAATCAATCAATGTACCACTACCATAAAATATATTATGTTTGTACAATGAAAATTCACCATGTCCAAACTTAATAATAAAACCTAAGTTGTCCAATCTACTAATGGAAACAAGATTTCTAGCACATTCAGGTACATAAAGACATCCTTCGAGATCTATATAACAACCAGTGTCTAAGATCAATCTGTAAGTCCCGATGCCCTCTATCTTTGCCTTCATCCTGTTTCCCATGAACAAATACTGTTCAGCTCCTCTTATGGGCCGGATCATACTGAATCCCTGTTTAATATGAGACACGTGAGTAGTAGCACCAGAATCTATCCACCAAGTATTATTAGACACTTCTATAAGATTTGATTCAAAGGAAACAAAACTATAATGTATACCTTTCTTCTCAAACCAAGCCTTCCTTCTAGGACAGTCCTTCTTGAAGTGTCCCGTTTTTTTGCAAAAGAAACACTTCATTTCCTTCTTAACATGACCCTCATTGACTTTCAAAAGGTTCTTGTTCCTTCTGTCCTTTTTACCTGACTTACCCTTACTGTTGCTGGCACCATCATGACTTGTAAAATGGACAACTTGATCCTTTATCTTCCTTAATCTCCCTTCCTCTTGAACAAGCATGGCCTTTAATTCCTGAAAGTTCCATTTGTCTTTAATGGTGTTATAGTTCACCTGGAACTGACCAAACTCAAGAGGTAGAGAGTTAATGATAAATTGGACCAAGAATGTTTCATTAACGTCCATTCCCAAGGTCTTTAACTTTGCTGCCAAATTAGACATATACGCCACATGATCATGGATAGGCTGAGACCAGTCAAACTTTTTCGTAGTCAGCTCACTCATGAGGCTTCCTACAATTGACTTGTCCGCCAAATCCGACTGTGAATACTCCTTCACTTTCAGAAAGAATTCCTTTGCATTCTCTGTCTTAGGCATTGATGGCTTAATACTTTCAGCCATACTCATCCTCATGAGATTCAAACTCAGCCTGTTAGAACGCTCCCAATCCTCATAAAGAGACTTTTCAGCTTCGGAGCTATCCTCTGTAATGGCTGCTGGTATATTATCCATGAGTATAGCAAGGTCCAACGACATAATGCCCAAAGTAAATCGGACTTGTTCAGACCAATCATCATAATTCTGCCCATTGAATTTGACAACAGAGTTTGCAGATGCAGAGAAACTTGATGAAGCTGCAATAATTTATACATGCTTACCTATTAGTGCTTTGACTATAATACAGATTCAAATCATATATGTAAAATTTAAAACATGTATTCAAGTAACCTTTGGGCAATACTTAAACACACATACAATCATCGATGCTAAAATATACATTCAGTAGATTATCATGACATACATAAATCAAATAAGTATGCTGTCTTTGGATATACACACTATTCAACTTAAGTATCATAATTAATCTCTTTAATACTATTGACTATTTTCAAGGATCCACCTTTGGGTGATCTCCTATAATCATAACCAATAAATCAATTGTTCAATCAAATCACTTCATAGCATCTATTTAATCATGAACAATCGATCATATACTAAAATTTAAAAGTTAAACTTAATATAACTAGGCCACTTTGGTGACTAACAAGCTATATATAATTTTAACATTTAAGTTTAATTACTTTATTTCACTATACCCGCTTACAATATAAGATAACTGTTATTATTTTACATAATTAATAGTCACTGTATAAGCGCATGATTAAAACTAAAGTTAACAGTGCTGATAAAGGTATAAAATCAATTTAATGAATCTCATTAAATACGTACTAAATAGTTTAATGTATTCATATCTTTAAACCATTTACATGAATATAAATAATTACAGAAAACATGCATCATGTAATTAATTAAATGTCTTTCAATCATGAATGTCATCATCAATGATAACATGTACAGAAAGTCACTATAAGAACTTAACCATGTCTATATATTTATGCAATTCACTGCGCAGTAAAACATGATGAACAATACTGTGTCTAATACATTTATCAATGTGATGCACAGTGACTTAGGAATCATGAATTAAGTCATCAAACAGAAAGGGAAAACACCATTTATTTATATACGATTCTAATTTGAATTCTACTCGAATAAATCGATGAATCATGAAAGTCTAAAACCTTGCTCTGATACCAATAGTTAGAAGATTTACGATTCCGTTTCGAAATCAAAACACTGTAATTGATCTAGACTTAAACATGAATCAACCGATATATCCGTATATGAATCGAAGACTAACCTTTATCCGTTTGAGTCTTCATCACAACCAAACGAGTCCGAATCGATCGTAAGCGCAAGCGAGTAATCTTCTTCTCCTTCCTTAATCCTTCACTTTGATTAATCTCTAATGGATGAGATTACTTTTTAATCTCTTTACTTATCTCTTGTTTCTTCTGTAAAAAAATGGCGTACTTTTGATTGCAGAAAAACAATTGTTTTGTTCTGTAAACAAAAAAACTGCCTCATACCCTTTTTTACAGATAACCGTCACTTTCTTTTAAATATATATATATATATATATATATATATATATATATATATATATATATAATTTATTAATTAATTAATTTAATGAGATAAGTATATATATTAACTATTAGGCAAGGAAGGAGGGATTATAATTAATCCCGTAATTTTAACGTCTTTAACCGATACCGATCCATTACGGTTTCGACTTTATATTAAAACTACAAACTATAAAGTGGACTTAACTTTATATATTAAACCTAGACACATTTGCCACATAGAATATATATATTATAAATATTCTTACATAATTGTCATAGTGGAGCAAGTAAATCGATTTTTTTTATCTTTTGTGGGTGAGGATGTTGTTAAGGTCATTTGATGATATGTTTGTTGATGTTTAATTTGGTCGTGTATTTAGTTTGTGGCTCGCGATTTTGTTAGTTTATTTTTTTGCTTTGTAGAAGCTCGGTGTACTTAGGTTGGTGTCGAAGTGAAGACACTGAAGCAAAATGGTGTTATGTGGTTCGTTGGCGGCAGAATATCATGAATATCAATGCATGTTTATGAAATCGGCTTGTTTGTCTCTTGTGTGTGACTTTGGGAGCTACCTTGGGTCCTTGACTCATATTATGGAGGTGACGGACTTGTTATTGGCATGTAACGGGTTTTGTATGGTAATGTTGTGTCTCCTAGATATTCAGACATAATTTTTAGAATGATCGAGTTTGCTATTTAGAAGGGGTTGACGACATTGTCCGCCTACTTTTAGGCATGAAAAGAATGGTGGTGGATAATCTTGTTTTTATGGCCAGTTTTGCAACAACAAAAAAAGTGAAATATTACATGGAATTATGTGAAAATGTACCAAATTTAAGGGTGATTTTCTGTAAATTACTTTTTTTTAAAGCTAGAAATCTCAAGAGCTCAAAAGGGAAAACACAGTATGCAAGAAAGTGGTATTTACAAATCTTGGTGTTCTCAGCTCTATATTCTTAGTTGTATGCACTTGCAACAAAACTTTGCATACAATGACAACATTTTATGATTCATTTACAATTCTCATTGCTTCTCTTCACAAAATACACATCAAAATAGTCATTAAATTAACAATATGTCCTCTCAATCAATGGTGAAACCCGAAGCTCTTCGACATCTAAAATAGCGATCGATGAGTATTGAACTGAATCATTCAAGTGTGTCAATTGTCAAATGGTTATCTCCTCTATTGTCAATATGTTAAACAACCTCCACAGCTTCTCTAACTCCCAAATTGAACTTTTGCATTCCTCTCCGTCCCAAATCGACGTTACCTCTTTGCATCATTGCCACAAACTCGTTGTAATCAATCCGTCCATCCTGAAAGATCACGAAGAAAAGAGTAAAAAAAAGTCTTAAAACCAATTTACAATTAAAAAAAAGAGTAAATAACAAAGTCCGTGCGAGTAAAAGTACACATTAGATCCAAACCCAACACACAATGACATAAGACAACTAAAAAAGTTTCACGTAATATACTTGACAATAAAATTTATGATAATTTTCACCTCTTCACATGCCCCTCAAGATCGAATATTCAGATCCGGATTACCCGTCAAAATTTTAAAGGGTTCCATTTTTGGCTCAATATGACCAAAAACAATTTTAAAAAACCCCAGGCCCAACCGGTCCGGACTTGGAACGGGTCTAAATACTCGATCTCGATCCGGTTCAACAATAAATTTTCGATCCAAGTCAGATCATGGACCAATGAACAACCCTAGTTGACCGTCAATGACATGTCTTTCCGACTAGCTCAATCAACCGGACAATCACGGTTCAAGTCCGCAAACAATATCTTAAGGTCGATAGTCCAACGAGTTAGGACCCTAAAACCCACCGACCTTATATACTGTGTTCAGTTAGGAGAAAAAGTACTTACATTGTCTTGGTCTACTTCTCTTATGATGTCCTCCAAGTGAATTTCATCAACACCAAACTGTTGACAAGCTTGTTGAAGCTCATCTCTCGTTATATAGCCACTTCCATCCTTATCAAAGAAGGAGAATGCAGCAAAGAGATGATCTTCTTTGTCGAGTCTGTTAAGGTGCAGCATAGCTGCTATGAACTCTCCGTAGTCGATTGTACCACTATTGTCTACATCAGCCTGTGATATTCAATCAACTTTAGATGAACATACTGAATCAAAGTATATTATCTTATGTAATGAAATACTCACTGCTTGCATTAGATCATGAATCTCGGATTCTTCAAGATTTGCTCCAAACTTTTTGAGCCCTTCTTTAAGCTCTTCAAATGTAATCTGACCGCTGTTGTCTGTGTCTATCATCTTGAACATCTCTCGAAGTCCCGCGATTTCCTCCTCGGAAAGCCTTTCCGCGATGACCTGCGGGAGGGAACGACAATGGAGTTAAACTAAAACATACATGTCTCCTTCCAGTTCACTTACTTAACAAGCCGAGTAACAACACATTTTAAGACTCTCGGTTTTAAAAAAGTTGAATATGAGCATACCAAAAGTCAGTTGAATAGCAACACTAAAGATGATTCGATTGGGTAATGCTCAATAGGTAATTATACGAGTTGAGCTCTAGCTTGGCTTGAAGGTTCGGCTAGATTCTAGATGAGCTAAATGTGAACGTGTCAAACTCAGTTCATTCAGCTCGAATAAGGACGAGAATAAGAAAAGCCGAAAATGACTTACACTTAGGGTCATTTTCTTTAGCTCGATGAAAATTAAACGTGGACATATCAAAACTCGGCTTATTCGGCTCGAGTAACACCCCCTAAAGACGACTAAATAAGCCAATGTTAAATAGGGTTGTCATGAGTCGAGTTAGTCGAGATCGGCTCGGAAGAATCTAGGTTCAGGTTCACTGATCACTTCAATGAACAAGCCGAGTATGATCACATTCATAAACTCAATTACATTAACTGAATGAGCATATCAAAGCTCGATTCGGTTTACTAGTTAGGATCATAATAAGAAACACCAAAAATGACTTACCCTTAGGGCCATTTTCTTTAGCTTATTCATAGCAGAAAACTGCTGCAAACGAGTTAGGACAGCCGAGTCAAGAGGCTTATCAGGAGCCAAACCATCAGCCATTATCCATGGATGACCTATACAAACAATCCTCTAAAACGTAGCTAACACAATAGTAGTGAATTCAGCAATAGATCAAATGAAGAAACTTACATAGAACCTCATGAGCGGTTAACCGTTTCCTCGGATCTCGAACGAGCATTCGTCGTACTAAATCCTTGGCTCCTTCAGAGATATTTGGCCATGGTTCTGCTGAAAAATCAAGATCTCCATGCAATACTTCATCAAATATCTCTTCCTCAGTTTCTACAACAATTCACAAACAAAATATACATTACTTAGAACACTAAGGGCCCATTTGGTTCCAATTCCGGAAACGAAAACGGAATGAAAACGAATTTAGTCCATATGTATATCCTTATTCATGAAATTTTATAGAACCATTCTTTGTTGTTTCACGCAAAATGCACTTGCCTCCCCACATTTTGTTTCTTAGGGTATCAAAAGTAATCAAATTCAACTCCAATTACTTCAAACCATAAGAAATGATTCCAAAAACCTTCGTGTAAGAGTATACATATGTATTAGATTCGTTTCTAATTTCGGAGTTAAAACCAAACAGGCCCTAAAACCCTTCAAAAACAATGTAACAAGCTGAGTTTTGTTTTTGGAGCACTTCTTACCAGCCCAAAATGGTGGCACACCACTTAGGAGAATGTAAAGGATGACCCCAGCACTCCATACATCCGCTTCGTGTCCGTAACGCTTCCGGAGAATCTCCGGTGCTACGTAATACGGACTTCCAACAACATCAGTGAAAATATCACCTGAAAACCAGAACAACTTAATAGAAGTAGTTCACCAACCTTATATACTAGACTTGATTTCGGCACCTACCTGGTCTGAAGAATATAGACAAGCCGAAATCAATGGTCTTGAGAGGCGAATCCTCGTCCTCGTTAACGAAAAGGAAGTTTTCGGGTTTAAGATCGCGATGCATGACACCCAAAGAATGACAAGCTTCAACAACACTAACTATAGTTCTAGCAAGATCAGCCGCTTTCCTTTCACTATAATGTCCTCTCTTCACAATCCGATCGAAAAGCTCGCCTCCGGCACACAACTCCATCACAACATGAACCGCAACCGCATCCTCAAAGGCTTCCTTGATTGATATAACATTAGAATGTCCTTTCAAATGATGCATAATCTCAATCTCTCTTCTTACATCCTCAACATCATCTTTAGTCACAAGCTTCCTCTTAGCAATTGACTTACAAGCAAAGTGTTTACCCGTTGCCTTCTCGGTACATAGAAAAGTTGTCCCAAATTGCCCATGTCCAAGCTTCCTTCCCATAGTGAAACTATCCTTCAAGTTCCCGGTTTTCCGCCTCAAGACGGACTCGACTTGGAGGCCGGCGCTCGATACTCGCTTCACATGAGGAACCTTGTCTTGTTTCTCTTGTTGTTGGGGGATTTGTTGAACTTGTTTGTTAGGTTGAATAGGTTGAACTCTTAGTCTACTACTTTGTTGTCTCAATAACTTGCTACCTTGTCTTCCTACTTTACTCTCTTGTCTTCCAATCTTCATTGATTCCGGTGGCTTAATTGTGATTGATTGAGGCTCTTCTAAGTCCTTCATTGATGAACTCGGATGCTTCTCTTCGCCATTCTCGGCCCCTTCGCTCTCGTTTGTTAATCTCTTTTCGGGTTTCGGCCACCCGAGATGAACAATCCTTGAAACACAACTATTGCCCATTTTCTTGCACTTTTCTAGCTAGCATTGATGATCAAAAACCCGTTTGCTTTTGACATGGGAAGAAGAATGATAGGGAAAGAGGTAAGATAGAGGAAAAGAGAAGAAAACCCATTTCAAACTTGATAGCACGTTTGTGCCAACGGGTATAATGAAATGTAAGCAACATAATTGGGTCGGGTTAGCCCGACCCATTTGACCACGTTTTCAATTGAAAGCTAGGAAGGAAGTAAGATAGAAAGGAAGAGAAGAAAAGTGAAAACCCATTTCAAACTTGATAACATGTTTGTTATGTTATTACACATACGTTCTACGACTACGCATGGCGTATGCGTAGTATGGTTAGGTTCCGCAAAGCGTAGTCGTAGCTATTTTCCTTTATTTTTGAACGAAATGAGCTTGTTGCTACGGCTACGCATTGCGTACGCGTGATCGGAATATGAATAGCATGTTTCAGGTGGTACGAATAGCAATCTCGCATGTTTGTGTCAACGGGTATAATGGAAGGCAAGCAACATAACATGATTCGACCCGGGTCAACCCGACCCGACCCATTTGGCCACATTTTTAATGGACGGGTAGGCCGGCCACCATCTCGTCTTTTTCTTTTATTAATACTCCATAGAAATTAAGTCAACCCTTCGTCTTTTTCTTTTCTTTTGTTATGGAAAAAAGTTTAATATTTTTTTAAAATTGTGTGAACGTGCAAAGGGTAACTAACTTGCTTGCACGTTTGTTGATAAGCGATGCAAGTATGCATCCATCATCATATTATACATAAATTCAAAAATAGAAAATTGAATTGTTTTATGTCATAAAAATTAAGCCAAATAATGATATTTCAAAAATAGAACCCTAATTCCCTAAACATAATTGGGGGATTTGTTGAACTTGTTTGTGATAGGTTATTAAATGATTTTTTTCAAATATAACTTTAAATAAAAAAAAAGTGATTATTTTTGGGTAAATTTATACTTATAAATAATATAATTAGTTTTCTTCTCTGAATCCTCCAGTAAACTTATAAAAAAGAAAAGCTTATTCAATCTGCTATTCGATTTAGAGCCCGTTTGGTTCAAACTCCGGAAACGGAAACGGAAACGGAATGGAAACGAATTTAGTCCATATGTATATGCATATTCATGAAATTCTATGGAATCATTCCTTGTGTTTACATGCAAAATGCACTTGTCTCCCCATATTTTGTTACCCAATAGGGTATCAAAAGTAATCAAATTCAACTTCAATTACTTCAAATCAAAAGAATGATTCCAAAAACTTTCATGTACAAGGGTATACATATGGACTAGATTCGTTTTCATTCCGTTTCCGATTCCGAAGTTCAAACCAAACGGGCCCTTAAATTCCTTACCTAGAAGTTCTTTTTATTTCTTTGACATTTGGGTAAGAAAATCAAATAAAGAATGGGTAGAGTTGAAAGCATTTTGTAAATCAGAGGTGGTTTTGTGTCATTTTGAAGACAAGGGGTGGTGATGTGCAAAGTGATAAAATATCAGGATTTTTTTTTTTTTTTTTTTGAAGAGTACTTAGATCACCCCGGTTCGATCGGCTTTGTCGATCTACGTCCGGATCGGGTAGTAAATCATGACCCCTTTTACTCATCTATGGGAAATAAAGTATGAAAATCAAGCACAAGGCAGTGAGGCACCGAGGGATAATATAATACATGCCACAAAATTAAAGGATTTTGATTAGTCAATGCTAACCAGACAAGTAACTAAAGATATAAGAAGCAATTTCATATGCAATTCTTCAACCCTATACTGGCAGAACCTCAAAATTTTCATAGAGCATGGAGTATGGTGGGGAATGAAGTATAGTGAAGAGGATCAGACATCACGAGCAAGTCCGGAGAGATCAAGACCGGCAGAGCCATAGTCGTTTCGTTTAGGAGCCGGTTTCTTGTCAATATGGTCTTCAATTGGTATGCCATGACTCCGGGCTGGTGATGATGGTTCAGATCCAAACAAGGACAGGTCATCAAATACACGGAAGAAGTTCTTCATCTCATCAGCTGCGTCTAAGAAGCTGTTGATGCCACCAAACAAGCTGCGTTCTATGGAACTAATGTCATTGCGGAGTCCTGGGAATTCAAATGGATGAACATCAGAAGGTCCTGTTATGGATGAGCCTGATCTCATTACTTCATTAGTAACATCGTCCTCTGTGTATTCTTTAATTGACTGCACGACTTCGGTTGGCCTGGTGGAAACAGACAGATGCCAAATAAGTTTTCGTATTTAGAGTTTTTCTATGATCAGAAAATGTATGCATTGCTTCCAATTCATCTGTAGTACACTGTTTGAGGGATATATGTAAAAGGAAGATTCCATCTGAGGTAAAACAGCATCTAAGAGTAATTCAGGACACTATTTAAACCAAAATGACAGTCCCTGTGTAACCCCAGACAAGAATAAAAATGTTTGAACTACAAATACATTCACAAATTTCATGATTATGTTTGTTGAACAGTGAGAAAATGCCTAGACAAAGTGTACAGATACTGTATTCGAGTAAAAAGACGCAGGGAAATACACGATGGCACTGTACGCATGCGACAATTTGTTGGGAGAAAGGCGACAGTAAGCTGGCGACGAATTCCCAGTATTGTTAGGGTTCACCCGTAATCTTCTAGATTTTATAGAACACGAGAGTAGTCTTTGTGTCAATAGAAATAACACAAACATTTTATTGGAAAAATAGAAAGATAAAAAAGGAACATTTAAGTAAGAAATTTATATCTAAAATATAGTTTTTATGTTTTTCTATGATTAGGATTCAGGAAATGTATGCCTTGCTTCTAATTCATCTGTACTTCTGTTTGAGGATGATAATGTAAGAAGATTGCATGCAATATATAGCTAGATGGGTCAAGCTCTCTGAAATTATAATAATAGCAAAAAAACTACTAAACCTAGAAAACAAAATGGTTTAATGGCATCCTTAAGTAGCCACAGAGGGGAAAACAGAATAAATTACAGATTTTCACTACAAATACCTCCACAGCTTTCATCATTGAATTACAAAAGAAGATGCCTAAGCAAAGATACGAGGCATTATTAGTATATGTTCAACAGCAAATAATGAAATACCAGCGACAGACTGAAAAGATGCAATGAGATATTGAATGACACTATTGGCATGCAACAGCTTATTGAAGGGAAGGTGGTGAGCTGGTAAGGTTTGCAAAGCCTTGAATCATTTAGATTTTAAAGAACATTAGAGTATTGTTTGAGTCAGTACAGATAAGATTGACATTAGTTTTTAAAATAAAAAACTTCTAACTTGGGATGTGTCACCGAGTGCTAACAATATTCACAACCAAAGAAAGTGCTCACCAAAATTTGAAACAAGCTGAGAAACTACATGCCTTGAGCATTTCTTTGGCAAGCTATCTGAAATCGAAGAATGGAGGGCAGGGCCTGACACCAGCCACACGAAACTCCAAACCCTAATATCATCGTGTCCTCAGAATAGTGCTGCTACGTGATAGATGACCATATAACCCTCCTAATTTAAGTTCTAAGTGCACAAAGCTCTCTTGGGTTGACAAAGTAGTTTGCCTATAGCTAAAGGATTCAACAAATAAAGAGCATGTCTCCATCGAGAAGAAACCACTTGTCCATAAACATATGAAAGTCATCTAGAAGAATTGAAGATGAAGACAACTAATGATCACTCTAAGAAGAGTTGATCATCCCATTCCTCCAAAACTTTACCAAAGCTAATGTTATGATACAAGGAAGAGGAGCAGCTGATAGAAATTAATTTTATGATACAAGAGACCTGTTGCAAGAGGTTTCTTAACCATAACCCTAACAGATGCAGCTAGATTTCCAATCGCCGTAGCTATACCTAATTCATACTGACTCGCAAGTTTCATATATCACTTTTTCCTCGCAATTGAACACATGTAACAACAATATCAAAGCCTAACGATGACATCGATTTCCAATAATTCAATAACAGATGCGTAGAAGAATCAATTTAGGGTAAAAATAAGGGAAAGTGGAAGAAAGATACTAACTTTCCAAGGCAATCTCTGAGAATCTGCTCGGTTTTCTCGCACTTGCGAACGAATTTGCCAGGCTCGACCTCTTCGGTCCTGCAATTAGACTGGACAACCTTCCTTGTAGAATGGTAATCGACATTGCTAGAGCTTCGGAACTCGGATATGGCCTGTGAATCGTCGGAATTATCGCTGTGATCGTCATCTTTCCAAACCCAACCCATTCTCGATTTCTCTGTATCGTTTTCACCGTCTGTACTTCTCCAGAAACGTCGCCTTGATTTATAGTTCGCCGCTTCGTATTGTGTTTTCGTTCAACAAAAGGTTAAAAAAGGAGAACTGGATTTATAGCTTATCGGAGTTAAAAGATAAAATTTGATAATAAATAAACTTATATTTATTACAGTACGATAAATAAATAAAAAAATAAATTTATATTTTGAGAGATTTTTCTCTTAATATTTATAAATATTTTTAAAATAAAATCAGGTGCCTGAAGTTTTTTTTTTTTTTTTAAACGGAAAGCGGTTAGGTTGGACTACCTTCTCGAGGTAGTTCACCCTAAAGCATGTTTGCGGATGAGAACACGAAGTTCAGGATCGTAAAAAAAAACAGGTTTTGGGGTTCGAAATTTCCAAATGGGTCAGTCGGTTCCATGAAAATATATCTGATCTGAACTTCGTCAAAGAAACGGAGATCCAACATGGAGTCGGAAATAATAATCTCGACCTCCCACACGCAACTCCACAACCCTTGGAGTGCCTTGATAACACAAAGATTATCACCCTCGATTTCGATCTTTTTGATCTTTAATCTGATAGCCTCTGGTAGACCCGATTTAGACATTCATCTCATTACCCATTTCTTAGTTTTTATAAAAAAAAAAAAACATTATTTTATAAAAATATTTTTATATTATAATCCGAATTATACGATAAAATGCTAATTTATAAAGTAAATAAAAAATTGAACTTATTTTCATAAAGTATACAAAAAATTAGAGAAACATTATTTTTATTTGTTTAGTTTATAAAAAAAAATAAGTAAGTTTTTATTTGTTTAGCTTATTTTATAAAACCATTAAAATTTATTTTATTTTATTAATTCTTGATGAAATATCAAATATGTATAAACTAACACGATAATTAAAATTTTGGTAAGGAGAGAAATTCAAGTTTGAGGACAAGAGAAATTTGAAAATTAAAAGATAATGCACCAAGAATATCAAAAGAAAATTTTTTAAAAAGAATTTAAGCGTTAGTTCCAAAAAAAAAAAAAAAGACGTTTTAATAAGCTTCGATTTTACTATATTCACACCATAATTTTACTATATTCACACAAAAAGACGTGTTTTAGCATGCATACAATTAGGGAGGTGTATTTTAGAATTGAACCGATTCGATTTTTACGGGTGGATATGTTAAGGTTTGATACACGATTCTTGTATTTGTTAATTCCGTTTTACGATTCCGTTACCGTTTAAGACCATAAAAAATGGTTAAATGGGTCAAACCGTAAATATATTATAATTTTTACATAGGTAGATTTTGAAATCCTGCATTACTTACTAACTAAATTCCGACCATATCAGTTATGTACTGTACAGAACTACGAATTAACACATAAATCCTTGCGAATGAAATTCGGTCTGAACCGAATCCTGCATTGCTTACTAACTAAATCCAGTGTCGGTCTACTGTCCAAATTCCCAAAAATTCCGGAACCGAAACATCCTTGATGTACTATATTTTATATTTTTATAGTCACCGTATTCCTCAGCTTTATCATGATTAAAAAGATATCTTACAATAGTAATCGGAACTAGAAGTATTTCCTCAGCTTTATCATCAAAATACTTCACAATTCTTGCAATCTTTAAGAAAACCGACCCTATTTTGTAAACTACCAGTATGCATACATGATACATGTACATTTTACAACAGGTAACAACTATTTGAGATGAACACATCCTAATCCCTCTATCAGCATGCATGATTGCATGATTGAGCATTTGGACAATATCCCAACGAACAAATCAAAGACACATTCGTCGTTGCGAGTCCGAATTAAGGAGTAAAGAGTAGCTATAGAACAATAATTAACACGGGATCACAAATTACGCAGCAAGTGCCTTGTCAATGGCAGCCATATAGAACTCCTTAGGCATAGTTCCAATGATCGAGTCTTGTTTCTTTCCATCCTTGAAGATCAATACCATAGGCACAGCCTTAATGTCATATTTCTCAGCAATGTTCTGATCATCGTCTGTGTTCAGCTTTAAGCACTGAACTTTATTCTTGTAGTCTTCAGCAATTTCATCAATCACACGGTGAACCATCTGACATGGCCCACACCAGCTAGCGTAGAATTCGACAAGCACTGGGCTTTTGCTATTGAGCACCAGATTGTCCCATGACTTCCCGGTCACTGTGTTAGCTGCAGGCTCAAATCATAGTAGGTGTAAGAAAATATGGTTTTCAGAATTCAATTATAATGGATGAATCAAGAGTAGACTGAACTTAATGAATAGCAAGAGATTTAAATCAACTGAAAAACCCCACTAAGCCAAAGAAAGACCAGTTGCCTAAAGATGAGGGTTCAGCTCAAGTGTACTTCAGTAACCATTTTTAATTTCATAGGAAGCTTACACTGGCTACATGGGTTTGATTTACAGCTCAGGCAATTTAGCATCAATCAACCCATACTAAAGAATTTATAATTTTCAGTTTCCAGTTTGTTTCAAAGGTCACAAAACACCATCTCGTCTTAGATTTTGTACCATGAAACATAGGCAAACTGGTTTAAATAATCAGTGTTGGATGATAACACAGCAGAGGGCAAAGTGATTCTATTTTGTGTGTCTGACCAGCAATATATAATGCTGGATCCTTAAAACAAGGAACTTGCAAAGAGATTGCCAAGAATGTGATGCAAAAACTTGTCCTGTATAACAGCCAAGTGAGAAATGACATGTGATTGGTGAGTTAGGTAAGTGGATGAATCAAACACACAACTACAAGCATCAAGGCTTTTCGCTCCTCTCAGCAATGGGGTAAAGACTATCGGAAAGGGAATGTTACATTAGCGTAAGATGCCAGTCGTTATTCAAAAGCGGTCGGTACTTGAATGTATATAAAGCATAAATTTCACACCCCTAATGTATGCTAATTGGAGAATAGCTGGTTAAGTGTCTGGTTAGATAAGCGAAACTTATGGACAGTTCTATTCAAACATGTAGGTAGTTATCATGGGAATACGTTATTGACAGTATTAGTTAGATATGTACTTAACATGAGATATTATTTCAAGCCGAGACAGTAACATAGCTCTGTGAAAAAAGAAATCAGCAACAATGGGCAAAAGCCTCGCAGAAAATAAACATCCCTCTATAAATCATCACACAACCGGGACAAAAACCAGCATGACTTTCAATGTAGTTCATAGTTAATCCAAGCATAGTATTCAACTCAGGATTAGAAAGATGTATATATCGAACTATTGAAGTCATACAACAAACCTAGCATTGTGTAGCTTTTCTTGGTCCACCTACTCCAAGCAGAATCTAGAAACTATATAAAACAAAATTTTAACTGAAAGACAGTTTGGATAGAATAGGTCATTGAGTTACAAAAGAACTGAAATTAACCCTATGAACAGAATTTTCTTGTCGATAAAAGATCACGTATCTGTGTTGACCAAGTGTTCAGGCAAACAGCAGTGAGTTACAATTAAATTGAGTTGTACAATCACCAAATATGTTTTATAAAAAAACTTGTTCAACCAAAAAATTTAACAGCAGAATTGTCAAATTTCACAGACTCAACAGCCAGCATCTGAAAATGGTTTTTGAATATTACAATCTTGAGCCTAATCATGCTCAACAAAGGACCAAAATAACTAATTACTATCCTTTCAGTTCCACAACCGGAGCACTCAGTGAACTTACTTTCTAGCTTTCCTATACCAAATCCTACCAACGCTCAAAACAACAGGCATATAATAACTGCTATGACATCCAGTAACTACAGCAAACCACATTTTTGCAATTATTTAATCTAATCACCTAACCTAATACCGATGACATCCAGTGTCAAGAGATCAAGCACAAAAACAGCATACGTTGCTAATTAAGATGCTAACTCATCCAAAATTAGCGAACGCAAGATCCAACAGTTTCTCCAAATAACAAATAGCACGAGCAAGAAACAATCGATTGATCAAACATCGGAACTAAGAGAAGCATTACCTTTGCCTTCTCGAAGACAAAAGATCCGAGTAGATGTAGGCGAATTCCTAGGCGGAGCTCTCAAATGGAGATCGGAGCTTCCATTTCCGACGCAGCTAAGCTGGCGAAAGGAACAGCTGTGGAAAGACTTGGGATGAAGATGCGAACTTGGTGATGGAGATGAACACGGCAACAAAGAAGACGACGACGAACACGCCATTTCCTTCTATACTCCTGTGTCGTTTACTTCAATCCAGTAGCAAAAATTGCCAATTGGAGATTTGCAAATCGGAAGTTACATTTATGAGTTTATGAGCTCTTCATCTTCCTATCGAAATTTTGTTTTTTTTAAAAAAAATTAATTTTGGCGAAGGGGCCACGTTGCAAGTGCAGCGTTTAACATGTGAACCAAAATATGAAGTTTGATGTAAACAAACAAAAAGAGTTTGGTGGATAGCGCGTGATATCCCATTTGGTAGGAAACCAATATGTCAATGATATTTGTTAATTATCTTTTTTTTTAAAAAAAAAATCAAAATAATATTAACTATTAAAATTAACTCAAAATCATATTAAATTTAAAATTTTGATAGAAATTTATTTTTTTAAAATAAATTAATACATTGAAAACCTTTAAATAATTATTTTTTTGTAAACCTTTTTTTTTGTAATTTTTTCACATATTTTTAAACAGATTTTTCTTAAAATAAACTATTTTTTTAAATAATCGGAAAAAACTTTCATTATTTTAACTAGGGACTAGAAATCAAAAGACAGAATTTTTTTTTAATTATTATTTTGGATTGGTGTAATTAATTTATATCTCTCAATTTCTAATCCTTACTTGAAATTTTTTAAAAAAAATCTGAGAAAAACATGAAATTTTTTTAAAAAATTGATTTAAAAAATATATATTTAATTTAATTTAGCTTTTTTAACATATTTATTTAATTTTTTAAAATAAATTCACATACCACTCCTATTTTTTAGGAAAGGTAATAAATTGTTAAGTTATGCTTCTAATCCTTTTTTTCAAAGTAAGAGTCCGGGTGTCACAACTAGATTTTTAGCCCCAAAAAAAAGTCGTAGTAATTTTCAAAGTTTGGTAATACTTTGTTTTATATTATACCGCCACTAGTAATTTTTAAAGTTGGTAATACTTTGAGTCTAACGTTAATAGCCGGAAAAAACAAGTTTATTATTTTTGGTAAATATTTGACCTTGCAGAAATAAATTCTGATTGCACAATTCCACCGCATTCCATATCAAATAAAAGTAACATAAATACTCAATTGGTCTAGTGGAGAACGGCAAAGTCAACATAAATACTCAATTGGTCTAGTGGAGAACGGCAAAGTCAATCGAACCGGGTGTTACTATTAACCTTTCAAAAAAAGATTTATCAAGAAGCCATGAACCAGCTACCTTTCATAAAATTAGATTGACAAGTTTGAATCTCCTCATCTTAGTGTTCATACTTTATGAGTAACAAATGAAAGAGGAATCAAACTTTGGTCTTGTAAAAGTTCAGTACACATCACAGTTTCTTGCTTAAATGGGTCATGTACTCATGTCACAGGTAGGAAGGTAGGGTAAAGTGAGAAATAAATACAAATTTTAATGTGCATAAACCCTAACCTTTTTATTTTGGTTGTCAATTTACATCCTAAAGACACCATATTTGGTCTCTTCTGGCCTACGGTTCATTGAAGCATTGATGCAAAGGCCTAAAACTTTCCTTGTATCAGCTGGATCAATGACCCCGTCGTCCCATAGCCTTGCAGTTGCATAATAGGGACTTCCTTCTTTATCGTATGCATCTACGACCTTTTGCTTGAATGCTTCTTCTTCTTCATTTGTCCACTACATGTTTCGGCAACCATGTAGATATGCATAACCTTGTTATAAGCTCAGAGATGATGGTAGAAAATAGTGTTGTTCAAACGGTCCGGACTGAACCGGACCGTTTCACTGCTTGTGTGAAACGGTCCATGGACCGGACCGGACTGAACCGTTACGGTCCGGTCCACCACGGTCCGGTCCAATACGGTCCGGATTTATTTATTTTTGTATGTATTAAATCCAGTCCGGTCCGGGTTTGAACCGGACTGGACCGGATGCTCTTCCTGTTCAAAAACATTTAAAGTGTAAATTAAACGGTCCAGACCGGACCGCATTTTTACAATTACGGTCTGTTTTTCCGGTCCGGTCTGAATATGTGCAGCACTAGTAGAAAAGAAGGGAATGTTTACCTCGATTCCTCGCCTTTTCTTGTTTGCTCCTTCTACTTGTGCTAGCACGCCTGCAGCCTGATTTTTTGCAAGTTCCGAAAAGAAATGGAGCATCAGATGTATGCCTGACCATTTTCAAGTTAGTGTGTGATGTGGAAATGGAGATTGGCAATTTGCTTTACCTGCGGTCCACCCATGACCGAGATTCTAGCATTTGGCCAGAAGAACATGAAATTGGGACTATAAGCACGCCCGCACATGGCATAGTTCCCGGCACCAAAGCTTCCGCCAATCACGACGGTAATTTTTGGAACCTGAGATGTGATTGGTTTAGGCTATTTATTTTGTTAAAACCCAGAGTCAATATTGCATAGATCTAGATACTTAAAGAGCTATCACTTCTGGTCACTAGTTCATTTGCAAGAGGAAGGAAAACTATGTCTTCAGATTACCTTTGTGCATGAAACAGCCATGACCATTTTTGCTCCAGCTTTCGCTATACCATTTGCTTCAGCTCGTGAACCAACCTATAAAATAAGAATAGTTTAACATTTTAAATTTGGTTCAGCACTCGCTCCAGCTGAGCTATCATGAATACATGAACTTCCAAAATCAAACAGATGCGCTGATTCATTCGCCATTATCAAAACATCAAACTTGAGGGACTAGCGGAAGACGACTTTTCCCATCATTTTTCCAGGAATTTTAACATTAACTTGCAACACATGAAATGATGACCTTGATTTGTAATTCATTCTCTAGGAAGCATTCATGTAGGCATGTCATTTCGGTCCTTCAATAAGTATAAATTTCACAAGGCATCAGCATTCTTTTCATGCCATTTTCTACATAGGCTTTACAAATATGTTGCAAGGAAATTTCACTTATTCTCTTTTCAAAGAGCATAAGGGTTAAGGAAGCACCTATGGAGAAAAAACTGACTCAGAATTTCAGTTAACATAGTGGAAAGGTTTAGAAGCTCTGTACCATGAATCCGGTGATATTCTGGAGAAACACTATAGGAATGTTGCGCTGACTGCATAATTCAATAAAGTGAGCCCCCTTAACAGCAGACTCATTATGTAAAATTCCATTATTTCCAATGATGCCAACAGGTTGGCCGAAGATCCTTGCAAAACCTGTTACAAGAGTCTGCGCAGATACCGCCCAGTCAATTGTATAAGCCATACATATAGACAAAGGATCATAATTAGCAAGTTTGGGTGTTCTAATGTCCTCACAGTGCCATACAATTTCTTGAATTCATCGAACTCGCTCCCATCAACAAGACGAGAAATGACTGATCTGACATCAAACTGTTGCTTGAGGTCTGCTGGAGCTATGGATCTAAGTTCATTAACATCGTATAGAGGTTCCTTGGAGGGTAACAAATCGTTTTTGAAGCCACTTGGCACTCCCCTTTCACCAGCCATGTACAGATTTTTGACAATGTTTCTTCCTATTGCAAGTGCATGCAATTCATCTGCAAGGTAAAGAATAACAGGATTAGGTGAATAGCTAAGCTCAACAGGTACGTCCTTCTCCACAAAAATACTCATAGAGACAAGGAAAGCCGTCTATGTTCAATTCCTGTAGACCTTTAGGGCACGATAGGAAGATCCAGGAGATTCTCAAATTAACTATTGTGCAAGCTACACATTATTCAAAAATTGCCAATATAAACATCGGTGCAGAAATAAGCATTGTTTTCCAGTACTTACGTTGAGAAAGTTGAAGCTCCATGCTGTGTGAGAAGATTATGGTAGCTTTATAAGGCTTATTTTTATATGGTCGTTTCTCAGGCTGTGAATTAGAAAAGTCCTAGACATTACTTGGATCTTTTGGAGGTGATGACACCATATAATGATCAAATGTTCAATAGCTACAAAATGAATTTAAGCCCATTGAATAGAACATTTTTCACTAAGTTTGAGTCTAGGTATTTTGGGTTAAGCCCGAGCAAGGTAAACCGGTAAACAATAGAGTGACAGTTAAATACTTATATTGACCACGAATTTCCACTCAAACCCCACATATTCAAAAGAGATTATATGGAAAAAATGTACCCTGAGCAAAGTAATCAGAAACCCCTGATGTCTTGCAATGGACAGAGGCACCTCCCAGATCCTCCGCCGATATTTCCTCTCCTGTAGCCGCCTGCATAAATTTCTCGTTGAGATAATTCCAGAAACTTTTTTATTTGCTAGGTGCTACGGACTAGGAATGTATTTGCATTTATTCACTTAAAACTGGTAGGATATCCACATAACCTTCCAGAATTGAAAGTGATGATCATGTAAAGGGGTGAGTATCTATAACTCTAGCCCGTGCAGATAGAAATTACAGGTCTGCAAATGATCACTGACCTTCACAAGTGGAGGTCCAGCCAGAAATATGGTACCATTGCCTTTCACCATGACACTCTCATCAGCCATGGCAGGTATATAAGCACCTCCAGCAGTACATGAACCCAAAACCAGGGCGATTTGAGGTATGCCTTTAGCAGACATCACTGCTTGATTGTAAAAAATCCTGCCGAAATTCTCCTTGTCAGGAAAAACTTCAGCTTGCTTAGGAAGGAAAGCACCTCCACTATCAACAAGATACAAGCACGGCAAATTGCACTGCATAGCTATCTCTTGTGCCCTTAAATGTTTCTTGACTGTGATGGGGTAGTAAGTACCTCCCTTAACAGTAGGGTCATTAGCCACAAACATACATAATTTTCCATGAACTGGTCCTATTCCAGTGATGATTCCTCCAGAAGGAAGAAAATCTCCATACAATTCATGTCCTGCAAGCTAAAAGCATGAGCAATGGAATTAGAAAGTAAAAACCGATACATCAACAAACACTTTACAGCTACTATTTTACTTTCAATGTCAAATAAGCAGCGCATATGCGGTCTATCATATCAAAGCACATTGACTAAATTACAGGCCATGGATGAATCTTATCTTACTTTTCCGTAGCAACTAAACCAGGTGATGAGAAGAACACTAGGAGCCGGGATCAATTGCAGAAGCAAGCTACGAGCTAGATTAAACACATGTTTGGTAAATATCCTATTCAAGTGGCAACAGTCTGTAATTTGATACTACAGTGGATTCGGAAGAACGTATGCCAGAATGTGTGACCTACTAATCCAATCGACAACTAAACAAAGTAATTCAATAACAAAGAAGCGATGAATCTCCAAAACCTGAGAAAGTTCAAGAAACGAGGAGCCAGGATCAATGAGGCGATTAATTCTCTCTCGAGGAAGCAGCTTCCCTCTACTACTGTTCCTCTTAACAGCCTCAGGTCCACCACCAGCAATCACCTTCTTAATATGAGACTGAAGCTGGGAAAGAAGACCAGCCATGGCCTCAGAGTTACGGGAAAAGCTATCAGAGCTTCGTTCAACACCATCTGGAAGAACGCCCAAACACATCCCTCTAGTTTGTCGATTTTGCGCAGAAATCGAAGAAGAAAGCACCATCGGAAGAATCCGCCATGGATTAGGAAGATGATTATGCTGATGATTTGATGAAATTGAAGCTTCTCGTGATCTAAGAACGCCAATGATCGCCCTGCGCATCGTTTGGGATTTGTATTGAATTGGATTGAATTTCTGTTTGGGAAGCTGGGTGTGTGGATTATTTGTAAGTGAGGGTTTTGATTATTGTTTCTCGTTGGATATGACGAGGACGCCTATCCGGTTTGAGGTTCCATTTCTTTCTTCCCTTATCTTTGCTCTACTAGATTTTGAAGCGTTGTTTGAGGACTTTGAGCCAACTCACTTGCGCACGTAAGGCCTGTTTAATAATAGTTATAATTTAAATTATGTTTAGTTATAATTGGAAAATTTTACAACTTGTACTAATTAAAAAAATACTAACCTATATTCATCTAAGAAAAATAAAAAAAAACTCAATTTCAGCACAAAACGTGTCAAATTCTCTCAAACACCATAAAAACGTCATAGTATTTTTAACTTTAACTCAAATAAGAATCATATGTGAGTTTCTACCGAATACAAAAAGGGAAAACATGGATGATCAAATCGGTCGTATGTCAATATATCTACTTTTTTTGTTTTCAATTAACTCAATGTTCATATGGACCACTTATCTACCACTTCACCTAACTACCGACCTACTACCTATATAAACGCATATACACCCAAATAAAATAAATTATACCAATCACCTCCTACTTTAACCGCATTCCGACAACGCAATGGCCTCTATCCTTGTCGGAGTACTCGCACCACAAAATCCTCTGTTAGCTTACGTGATTTTATGCGTCAAAAGGACATCAAGTCTGATATGATCTCGATTGACATCTCTCAAGTACCCTTATTATGTAGTTAATTATTTATCATATGATTAATTATCTTATGCCTATATAGTTTTTCTCAAATATGGACTATGTCGATCTACTTGTCGAATCTTGTGCTATTGGTTCTTAATGAGGTTTCGAATCATATACAAATATGATGGTCAAATTGAGCGCTAGAAAACTCGTCTTGTTGTTCTTGGCAACAGTCAACAAGAAGGTATTGACAACACATGAACCTTCGCTTCCGATGTCAAGCTTTTCGTGGTAAAGTTATTCTTGGTAATAGTCACTGTCCGAACTGAAACCTTAGTCAATGGACATTTGTAAGTGCATGGGCACATGGGGACATACAAAAAGAGGTATATATGCTTCTCCACCTTGGTTTGGCACTCAAAAGACTATCATCAGTCATCACAAACAAATTCACATGAAAGGCACTACACTCCCTTTCGGGTTTTTTCTTGGCATCGAAATATTCCACACTCCTTCTAGTTTATGGCTTAACCAACGCGCGTAAACTCTTGATATTATTCATGACGCCGACATCCTTGGATGCAAATGCAAGTAAGCTAGCTTCTAACTTCCATCAAATCACGGCTTATAGTGTAACGTATCTGACCCTTTACACGACTCGTTGAAGTAATGTCATCTTGTCGTTGGACTTATTTATTTTTTCATCACCCAACATGAGCATGCCTACTTGGTACACATTCTCTCCCAATTCATGACAAAACCACATATTGGTCGTTGGGATGTTTCCCTCAAAGTTCTTTAATGCCTCAAGTCATCCCAACTCAATTTTTTTTTGTGTGTCCAAGAATCTCCATATCAACCACCACTCGTCGCTCCACTATCAATTATTTCATTCTCCTTGGTACATCTTATATTTCATGAAAGACTAAACGATAACTGATTGTCCAAACGTGATGTGATTTGATGAAGCATAATATATAGCAATGATCACCACTTTAAACTCATTTGGCTCAGCTTCCTCCTCGGCTCGATGAGCACATTCTATAAAATCCTTATGAGATTTTATTGTGACAACTAGACATATAATTTGGTCTTCCATGACCGTATCAAGCATATTGAAAATGATTGTCATACCGTCCACGAACAAATTTAACGCAACATCATTCACACATAATTTATACATGGCTTCAACCAACTCGTTGATATCATGACCAAAGCATTGAGACTTACTAGTTTCAAGTTTATAATGTCCAAGTTTGAAGTTGTTTTTTCAAATCTCTAGTTTAAGAAAAAGTGTTAAGATATTGGTTAATTTAATATTATATTTGTGTTTGGTCCTTATTTTCCCACATTCCAATTGAAGTGGGATTAAATTTTCTTATATTTAAATAGCCAGTTCAAGGCAATAGAATAAAACAGTCTGTTTGGTGAGGGGTGATTATGGGGATGAAATGAAGATTATAATATTATGGAAATTAAATTGAGAATTTTTATTTTATTTTAATAGAGGTAGATTATTTAAATTATGGAAATTATGGGGATGAAAATAACATTTCACCTTAATCTAATAGATGACCAAACGGGACCAATATCTTGGCCTATGATTCTCTACATGGTTGTAAAAAGGGAGTGAAGTTCCAATGGAGGTTGAAATATGAAGAACATAATGGAGGATGTTACTCGGTTCTTACATATGTATGATCCTTGACTAGCAGTTGCGGTTTGGGTTTTGGTGATGTTCATTTGAAAAATTGCATAAGCTTTTAGAGTTGTGCTTGTGTAAAAAGCCAATTAGAGTACTAGACCAATGATCGACCTTATATGATAACAAGTTATTACACTAAAAAAAAGTCATAGGTACACCTTGAACTTTTATTATCTTTGTCATGATTGAATCTCGGTTGTTTGAGTTTTTGCGCTTTTATATGTATAGTAACCTTAAGACGTGAGACGATAAGTGTAGACTAGATGGATTTCAATCTCGTGAACCTTTATTGGAGTATACGCATCTATATATCTATACCTCTTGATTAACTTGGAACAAATTATCTTGATCCCATAATATCCCACCTATCTAAGCAATTTGAATAACAAGTATGCTTATTGCTTACTAATCTGAAGCAACTCCATATTGAACCAAAGAAAAATAGGAAGGGGATAATATAACCTCGACATGAAAAGTTGGATCGGATGTTGATCCAATATCAAAATGTTTGAATTATTTTATGCATATTAATTCGCATTCTCTGCCTAAATTTATGAATTGTATTGACATTCTACTATTCTAGAGCTTGAAATTCTCGACTCCTTTGCTTGATATAACATTGTAAATTGGTAAAAAAAAACAATAACAATGATATTGTGCGTGGTTTTTAGGTGTAAGATGTATGTTCATACACCCACATACAATCATGTATTATGCCGAAAAGAAATATCACGTGCACGACCATTGTTTTTATTCCGATTATAATTGTGAATTACATGCGTCACTTTGTTGTTCATTCATTTTAAAAATATTTTATACCTTTAATTATTTATCGACGAAACTTTATTTAGTTTATATTGTTCACTCACTGAAAACTTTATAAAAAAGTTATAATCTCAACTTTTTCAAAAAAAAAATCACATATTATTTTCCTCGTTCTTTTCCTATTGAATGGAACTTCTTCATTGCATTACATTTTTAATATACAACACAATATTATTTAGGCCATAAATTAATATTAAAAATTCAAAATAATATTTGGACTATACATAACTATTTTATTTAAAAAATTGTATAACCAAAAATGAAACAAAGATTCCTTCAAAAAATTATTTCCTCGGCAAAAAAGTTTATAAAAATACAATTTTTTTTTAATACGATTTATGGCCTAAATTAAAGTGGAAGACTCGGAAGCTAAAAAATCATTATAATGCTTCCTTCGTGGAAGAACTTCTCCAGAACCCTGTAGAAGAGAAATGAGCCCACATCTCATTCTCCAACTCCTTATACTCCTCCTCTGTCACAACCTCCACCTCCATCACATCCTCCTCCGACCACCGCATCACATCCGCCATCTCATACATCTCCGTCATGTCGTCCGACATTGTTTGCACCGGATAACCTCCCGTCTTCATCAACCTCCGACGCCTATGCCGTCTAATCGCCTTCCGACAGAGTCCAGCAGGGACTTTGTAAACAACGAGGACGACTAGGTTTGCGACGCCATACGGTGCGCAACAAGCGATCGCCGCGCATCCTGCCGTCGTTCCTCCCACCATCTCCGCCATAGTCGATGATGAATCCGATGAATGTGCTCGTTTGTGGCTGATTTCCTTTCGGTAGCTTGTGACCGGTGAGTTGCGTCGGATGGTTTCGTGTCTTAGTTTTGCCATTGATGATGAAAGTGAGGGAGCTGGGAATTTGATTGAATTGATTTGTGTGAGATTAGATGAGGTACGCAATTAGATGAGGTACGAAATGGAATTGATGGATTTTCACAGGCGGATCTCGGAAGATCCGTCTGCGAGTAGGGAAGTGAGAAGAAGGGTGGAAGGAATAAGACTTTCATAGACAGGGAATTGCGGGTTGATGAATGCATTGTTGTCAACCCGATTTTGTCTCCGATTATTTTTAGGCGGGTTGAATTTGGGCGTGTTATTCACTTATTTAGTCATCGTAAATGGGTGATTTGTGGTGGAGAATGGAGATGAAAAGGAAATTTTGGATCCGACGAAAACGGGTTGATGATCAGTTGGTAAGTCAATGGAAGATCAATTTTGAAAAAAATTGTTTGTCAGGAAAAATAGGGTGAATATTCCATAACTTTAAAATTGTATAAAATTACCCTATATTAATTTTTTCCTTTAAAAAACCACTCATTATTTTTATATATCCAATGAATTATATAAGAGCAATTTTGATAATTAGGCCTTTTTGAAAAACTATAGTAGTAGCTAAGCTTTTTAATTTTGCATTTAAGTAAATATACCCTAACCTTTTATTTATTCTCAAACTCTACACACTCTTCTCTCAAGAGGTACATTTACTAAACACAAAACTAGAAAAAAACCTAGTAAACCACACTGTTTCATTATATAATAAAGTTTAATTATCACTTTGTTCTTAAATAGTTAGTATAGTTATTTATTATTTAACTATAAAATTAATTGAAAAGTTTTAAAAACTTTAAAATAAAATTTTGACTAAAATACCATACTTGCTTGGTGACATTCTCATAAAATTTTGGTATACAATAAAATTAATTTTTAAAATTTAGATTTTAAACCATAAAATAGATTATTTTTTATGTTAAATATATTAATTTTAAAATTTTAAATTACACATATTTTTCAATATTGATATATTATTTCATGTTAAATATATTAATTCTCATGATTTACGGAGAAGAGAAGAGTTGAGAGTGGTGGAAAGTGGAAGGCCGGTTTGACTTTTATAAAGAAAAGCCAGCTTTGTGAAGTGGAAGACAGAAAAGAGACGAATGTGCTATTGCTTTCTCAAGTGGGGAGGGTGTACTCAACAATAATTGAAGCATCATTCTTTTTTTCTTTTTCTTTTCTACTTTTACTTTTGTTTTTCATATGTGTTAACCCATTGATCTGTTTATTACATTGAATCTATTTAATATTATCTTCATTTAGTCAACATTTAATACTGATTGACTGAACTCAATGGAGTCACTACAACTACGGCACCACCTATATTAGTATCATCCGTAAGTTTATAAGAGAAAATTGGATGAAATGCACCCAATGACTAATTTTGCTTAGTAAATAACCTAGGCCTATAAATTTTTTAAGTGAATAGCCTTATTAAACAAATAATGACAAATTAATCCTTATTTATTATAATAAATTTTATCTTAATTTAGACGTTACTCTTATAACTTTACTTTAACTATTCTTGTAAATGAAACAGATTTCTTGTAAATTTATAATTTATTCTTGTAAAAATTTTATCAAGAATTTTCTTGTAATATTCATGATTTACATGAAGAGTAGAACATGTAACATGCTAGTTTTATCAATTCACGTAAATGTTTCTTGTATTATTTATGATTTACTAATTGATTACGCTGATTAAAATTGGTAACTTCTTCAAAATACACCTTCTTCAATTAGGGATTATAAGTCAATTAAAAGACAATAATTAATTAGAAATCTTTTAAATTATTGTAGAAGGGTAAATTAATCTAAATTTTTTTAAAGAGGTCATATTCTAACAAAATTATTCAGCTTTACAAGAATAAATTATAAATTTACAAGAAATCTGATTCATCTATATATCATACTAAAGCAGAACCCATTTCGTCCACATGTCACGTATCAAGGCTAGCCACATCAGCTTTTTTCCAATTTATTTACGATAATGCCACAAGATATTTACGGATTTGCCATAATATCTTCTATAATAAAAAATCATTAAAACTAATAAACAATCACCATACCAAATCATCTTTAATCTAATAAATTATTATGCCACATCAATTTTACTCAAATATTAATTAAAATAAAAACAAATTTATATCAAAAACATAATAAGGTGCGGGTAAAAAAAGTTGTTTCTTCAAAAGTATACGTATTTTTATACAATTTTTTTAGATGATATAAAAAAATTTACGTTATAAGTCAATTTAACCTATAATTATTTTTTTCTATTAATTAATATTCACTATATATATATATATATATATATATATATATATATATAATCATTTAGGTAAATCCGCACAAGGTGCGGGCATTAAACTAGTTTACAAGAATAGTTATAGTAAAGTTATAAGAGTAACGTCTAAATTAGGATAAAATTTGTTATAATAAATAAGGGTAAATCTGCAATTATTTGTTTAATAAGGCTATTCACTTAAAAGTTTATAGGCCTAGGTTATTTACTAAACAAAATTAGTCATCTGAAAAGAGATGGAGACTTACCGGAATGGTGGTGAGCGTCATGATTTGTGGAGAAGAGAAGAGTTGAGAGTGGTGGAAAGTTGAAGGCCGGCTTGGCTTTTATAGTGAAAAGCTGGCTTTGTGAAGCGAAATGCGGAAAAAAGATGAAAGTGTTATTGCTTTCTCAAGTGGGCACAGGTACTCAACAATAATTGAAGCATATTTCTTTTTTTCTTTTTTTTTTCTTTCTACTTTTAGTTTTGCTTTTCAGATGTGTTAGCACATTAATCTGTTTATTAGATTGAATCTATATAATATTATCTCCATTTCAGATGGAGTCACTACAACTACGGCACCACATATATTAGTATCATCCATAAGTTTATAAGAGAAAATTGGATGAAATGCACCCAATGACTAATTTTGCTTAGTAAATAACCTAGGCCTATAAATTTTTAAGTAAATAGCCTCATTAAACAAATAATGGCAGATTTAACCTTATTTATTATAATAAATTTTATCCTAATTTAGACGTTACTCTTATAACTTTATTGTAACTATTGTTGTAAATGAAACAGAATTTCTTGTAAATTTATAATTTATTCTTGTAAATGATACTTATTTTCTTGTAATTATATTTCTTGAATTTTCTTGTAATTTTATAATTGTAGTCACCAAGAATTGACCTCTGGTTTGTTGGTTGTCCCTCCCTTCCACCCTAATACCAACCGGACAAGTTGGATTTCACGATTTATCTTCTTGTAAAATTTTATTGTACACGATTTCACGATTTATCTTCTTGTAAAATTTTCTTGTACACGATTAATTAATAATTGATTACGCTGATCAATTCTTGTAAATTTTTTGTAAAATTTTATCAAGAATTTTATGTACCATTCATGGTTTACATGAAGAGTACAAGCATTTAACATGCTCTAGTTTTATCAATTCACGTAAATGTTTCTTGTATTCTTTATAGTTTACTAATTGATTACGCTGATTACAAGTGGTAACTTCTTCAAAATACACCTTCTTCAATTAGGGATTATAGGTCAATTAAAAGACAATAATTAATTAGTAATATTTTAAATTCTTGTAGAAGGGTAAATTAGTCTAAATTTTCTTAAAGATGTCATATTCTAACAAACTTATTGAGAATCACAATTACTAAACAAAATTAGTGAACTAATGTTACATAACAAATTCACTCAATGATAACGTCATCAAAGACAATTCATGTCCATTGTACTCGTCACTTAGTGGCTACTCATACGAACCAACCTTCAATTTTAGAAAATAGAATAGTAAAGAATGATATAATGTTCCACCTCAAACAATCTTATCTTCTTCTATAAATTTCAAACCGCTCAAACTATTAAGATTTTAGCTTTTCAAGAACGGAATTCTGTTGATACGTGACAAATGTCGACATCTCCCGAAATCTATCAACGCCTTAAGCTTTTCTAACGATAGCGACCTTCCAAATAACGGGCATAAACCGGAATAAGACAAAATTATAAAAATATAATATTTAGTGGGCACCAGCAAAAAAAAATCTAAATCTCAAGGGCACCAAATAAATTTATCCAATATTTTAATATACTTTGGTATAATTTATATTAGGCTGATATAATTTATAGTAGGCGGCATTAAAGAGTTTTTGTAAAATTTAAAAACTCTAATAAAATCTATTATTTGTTTAATACAGCTAGATTTTATAGTGAATTTCCTAAAATATATGATTTCAAATTTTTTTGAACCTCCACAAAAACCGACCAATACCTAATACCGATTATACCCTTCTTTTCCTTCTCCTTTCCCGTTACATTTGCCGACCCATTCTCCGTCTTTTTGAACTTTCATGTGTATCCTCGGCTCTTCCTCTTCTTCTTCCTCGCTCTCAGTTGCCACATTCTACAGTCTCATCAGCCTGCACAAACCTGTTTTTGGGTGCGGTAGGGTTTCCTTCTCTGCTTCACCGAATATACACCTTCCTCGTTTTCACTTGAATCCACACAAGTTCGAGTGATTGAAGGACCCCAAGTTTTCTTGCTTTGATCTGCAACTTCGTACTGTCCTCTAAAAGCTTCCAAATTCTCCTCATTACGTTCACCGGTAAGTCCCATTTTCGCATGCCTGCTATCGTTGAAAACCCTAATTTTTTGTGTGTCAAAATTTCGTTTTTTTTGCTGTTCTAGAAGTTTGATTTTGGGCTGTTTTGGGGCCTGAAAAGGATCTTTGGGATTTTTATTTTGTAATTACTTGTAGTTATCTTATCTGGTACTTGAATGGGTTTAGAAGTCGCTGTGTGGAATTGCAGATTGATGTTTATTGCAAGATTTGTTGATAACGGGCACATAAAATTGGATGACTTTGGTGGGTTAATCATTTGGTTTGTTCGAGCAACTCTTGTGCTTTATTGAATTAGTTATGGACTTATAGCCTTATAGGTAGGATGCTCGGAAATTGCTAATGACAGGTTGTAGGATGGAGATAACTTATTAGACCTGTAGGCTTTGCATTATCAATTGGGAGATCACTATGGAAACGGATATGTGTTGCAGAATTTCGTTTATTTTGCTGTTAGTTAGAGAGGTTTGAATTTGGGCTGTTTTGGGGTCTGAAAAAGCTCGAATCTTTAGGGTTTTCATTTTGTAGTTACTTGTAGTTATCTTATCTGTACTTTATTGGGTTAAAGGTCGCTGTATGGAATTGCAGATTGATGTTCAGTGCAAGATTTGTTGACAATGGGAAAATAAATTTGATTACTTTGGTGGGTTGCTTATCTGGTTTGTTAGAGCAACTCTTGTGTTATATTGAATTAGTTTTAGTCTTATAAGGGAGGATAATCGGAAATTGCTAACGGACAGGTTGTAGGATGGGTAGAACTTATTAGATGTATAGGCTTTGCATTATCAATTGGGACACCACTTTTGAGCATTGGAAACGGACTTGCCTTGCAGGATTTAGTTTATTTTGCTGTTAGTTAGAGAGGCTTGAATTTGGGCTGTTTTGGGGTCAGGAGACACTCAGTCATTTGCTGAGTCAATAGGATTTTCATATTTTAGTTGTAGTTCTCTTATCTGGTTTTTGGATGGGTTTAGAAGTTGCTGTGTGAATTGCAGATTGATTTTCATTGCAAGCTCGGTGATAACGGGCACATAAATTGGCTGACTTGGGTTTACTTATTTGGCTTCTCAGAGCAACTCTTTTGTGATGTTGAATTAGTTATAGGGAGAGATGATCGAAAATTGCTTATGACAGGTTGTTGGAGGGATATAACTTATCAGATGCATAGGCTTTGCATTATCAATTGGGATTTGGGACATCACTATTGGAAGCAGACATGTCTTGCAGAATTTCGTTTATATTGCTATTCGAGAAGTTTGATTTTGGGCTGTTTTGGGGTCTGAAAGCTCAATCATTTGATGAATCTTTAGGATTTTCATTTTGTAGTTACTTGTAGAGTTGTAGTTATCTTATCTGTACTAGAATGACTTTGCATTATCAACTGGTAGATAACTTATGTGTATTGGAAACGGACATGTCTTGCAGAATTTTCGTTTATTTTGCAGTTGGAGAGGTTTGATTTTGGGCTGTTTTGGGGTCTGAAAAAGCTCATTCATTCGATGAATCTTTAGGGTTTCATTTGGTAGATTGATGTTCATTGCAAGCTTTGTTGATAACGGGCACATAAATTGGATGAATTTGGTGGGTTACTTATTTGGTTTGTTAGAGCAAGTCTTGTGTTATATTGAATTAGTTTTAGCCTTATAGGGAGGATGATTGGAAATTGCTAATGACAGGTTGTAGGAGGGGTGTAAATTATTGGATGTATAGGCTTTGTGACGTTTGTGTTCTCAATTGTGACATCACTTGAGTATTGGAAACGGACATGTCTTGCAAAATATAATTTATTTTGCTGTTAGTTAGAGAGGTTTGATTTTTGGGCTGTTTTCGTTTTGGGGTCAGGAAACGCTCAGTCATTGAATTAATTGTAGGGAGAGTTAATCAGAATTTGCTTGACAGGTTGTTGAATGGATAGAACTTATCAGATGCATAGGCTTTGCGATATCAATTGGGGCATCACTTATTGAGTATTGGAAGTGGACATGTCTTGCAGAATTTCGTTTATTTTGTTGTTCAAGAAGTTTGTTTTTGGGCTGTTATGGGTCTAAAAAAGTTCATCATTCGACGAGTATTTAGGGTTTTCATTTTTTAGTTACTTGTAGTTATCTTATCTGGTACTTGAAAGGGTTTAGAAGTCACTGTGGAATTGCAGATTGATGATTACTGCAAGCATTGATGATATTAGGCACATAAATTAGCTGACTTGGTGATGTACTTATTAGGTTTGTTGATGCAATTCTTGTGTTGTATTGAATTAGTTATAGCCTTATAGGGAGGATGATCGGAAATTGCTAATGACAGGTTGTAGGATGATTATAACTTATTTGGTTTGTCGGAGCAATTCGTGGTGTCTAAAATTTTTTGTTTATTTTGCTGTTAGTTAGAGAGGCTTGATTTTGGGCTGTTTTGGGATCAGGAAATGCTCAGTCATTCGATGAATCAATAGGATTTTCATTTTATAGTTGTAGTTATCTTATTTGGTTTTTGGATGGGTTTAGAAGTTGCTGTGTGGGATTGCAGATTAATGTTCATTGCATGCTTTCTTGATAACGGGCACATAAATTGGCTGCCTTGGTGGTTTACTTATTTGGTTTGTTAGAGCAACTCTTGTGTCATGTTATATTAGTAATAGGGAGAGATGATCATAAATTGCTTACGACAGGTTGTAGGATGGATATAACTCATCAGATGTATAGGCTTTGCGTTATCAATTGGGACATCACTTTTGAGCATTAGAAACGGACATATCTATTAAGAACGGAAGTGTGTTGAGACGTGACACATATTGACATCTCCCGACAACTATTAAGGCCTTAAGCTTTTCTAAAGATGACGATCTTTCAAAGAATGGGCATAAGCCGGAATAAGACAAAATCATAGAAAATGTGAAATTTATCGGGCACCAGTCGAAAAAATTAAAATTTCGAGGGCACCAAACAGAGTTATCCAATGTATTAATATAATTTGATATAATTTATAATAGGCTGATATAATTTCTAATAGGCTTTAAAGAGTTTTTGTAAAATCTGAAAACTCTAATAAAATCTAATATTTGTTTATAGTGAATTTCCTAAAACATATGATTTCAAATTTTTTTGAACCTCCACAAAAACCGACCGATAACTAATACCGATTATACCCTTCTTTTCATTCTCCTTCCCGTTACATTTGCCGACCCATTCTCCGTCTTTTGAACTTTCATGTGTTTCCTCGGCTCTTCCTCTTCCTCGCTCTCAGTTGCCACATTCTACAGTCTCATCAGCCTGCACAAACTTGTTTTTGTGCGCGGTAGGGTTTCCTTCTCTGCTTCACCGGATATACACCTTCCTCGTTTTCACTCAAATCCACACAATTTCGAGTGATTGAAGGACCCCAAGTTTTCTTTCTTTGATCTGCAACTTCGTACTGTCCTCTAAAAGCTTCCAAATTCTCCTCACTACCTTCACCGGTAAGTCCCATTTTCGCATGCCTGCTTTCGTTGAAAACCCTAATTTATTGTGTATCAGAATTTCGTTTTTTTTTTTTTGCTGTTCGAGAAGTTTGATTTTGGGCTGTTTTGGGGCCTGAAAATGATCTTTGGGATTTTCATTTTGTAGCTACTTGTAGTTATCTTATCTGGTACTTGAATGGGTTTAGAAGTCGCTATGTGGAATTGCAGATTGATGTTTATTGCAAGATTTGTTGATAACGGGCACATAAAATTGGATGACTTTAGTGGTAAATTATTTGGTTTGTTCGAGCAACTCTCGTGTCTTATTGAGTTAGTTATGGACTTATAACCTTATAGGTAGGATGGTCGGAAATTGCTAATGGCAGGTTGTAGGATGGATATAACTTATTAGACCTGTAGGCTTTGCATGATCAATTGGGAGATCACTATGGAAACGGAGGGTTTTCATTTTGTAGTTACTTGTAGTTATCTTATCTGTACTTTATTGGGTTTAAAGGTCGCTGTATGGAATTGCAGATTGATGTTCAGTGCAAGATTTGTTGACAATGGGAACATAAATTCGATTACTTTGGTGGGTTGCTTATCTGGTTTGTTAGAGCAACTCTTGTGTTATACTGAATTACTTTAGTCTTATAAGGGAGGATAATCGGAAATTGCTATCGGACAGGTTGTAGGATGGGTAGAACTTATTAGATGTATAGGCTTTGCATTATCAATTGGGACACCACTTTTGAGCACTGGAAACGGACTTGCCTTGCAGGATTTAGTTTATTTTGCTGTTAGTTAGAGAGGCTTGACTTTGGGCTGTTTTGGGGTCAGGAGACGCTCAGTCATTTGCTGAGTCAATAGGATTTTCATATTTTAGTTGTAGTTCTCTTATCTGGTTTTTGGATGGGTTTAGAAGTTGCTGTGTGAATTGCAGATTGATTTTCATTGCCAGCTCGGTGATAACGGGCACATAAATTGGCTGACTTGATGGTTTACTTATTTGGCTTCTTAGAGCAACTTTTTTGTCATGTTGAATTAGTTATAGGGAGAGATGATCGAAAATTGCTTATGACAGGTTGTTGGAGGGATATAACTTATAGATGCATAGGCTTTGCATTATCAATTGGGATTTGGGACATCACTGTTGGAAGCAGACATGTCTTGCAGAGTTTAGTTTATATTGCTATTCGAGAAGTTTGATTTTGGGCTGTTTTGGGGTCTGAAAAGCTCAATCATTTGATGAATCTATAGGATTTTCATTTTGTAGTTACTTGTAGAGTTGTAGTTACCTTATCTATACTAGATGACTTTGCATTATCAACTGGGAGATCACTTTTGTGTGTTGGAAACGGACATGTCTTGCAGAATTTCGTTTATTTTGCAGTTGGAGAGGTTTGATTTTGGGCTGTTTTGGGGTCCGAAAAAGCTCATTCATTCGATGAATCTTTAGGGTTTTCATATTGTAGATTGATGTTCATTGCAAGCTTTGTTGACAACGGGCACATAAATTGGATGAATATGGTGGGTTACTTATTTGGTTTGCTAGAGCTAGTCTTGTGTTATATTGAATTAGTTTTAGCCTTATAGGGAGGATGATTAGAAATTGCTAATGACAGGTTGTAGGAGGGGTGTAAATTATTGGATGTATAGGCTTTGTGACGTTTGTGTTATCAATTGGGACATCACTTGAGTATTGGAAACGGACATGTCTTGCAAAATTTAATTTATTTTGCTATTAGTTAGAGAGGTTTGACTTTTGGGCTGTTTTGGTTTTGGGGTCAGGAAAAGCTCGGTCATTGAATTAATTGTCGGGAGAGTTAATCAGAATTTGCTTGACAGGTTGTTGAATAGATAGAACTTATCAGATGCATAGGCTTTGCGATATCAATTGGGGCATCACTTATATTGAGTATTGGAAGTGGACATGTCTTGCAGAATTTCGTTTATTTTGTTGTTCAAGAAGTTTGTTTTTGGGCTGTTATGGGTCTAAAAAAGTTCATCATTCGACGAGTATTTAGGGTTTTCATTTTTTAGTTACTTGTAGCTATCTTATCTGGTACTTGAAAGGGTTTAGAAGTCACTGTGGAATTGCAGATTGATGATTACTGCAAGCATTGGTGATATTAGGCACATAAATTAGCTGACTTGGTGATGTACTTATTAGGTTTGTTGATGCAATTCTTGTGTTGTATTGAATTAGTTATAGCCTTATAGGGAGGATGATCGGTAATTGCTAATGACAGGTTGTAGGATGATTATAACTTATTTGGTTTGTCGGAGCAATTCTTGGTGTCTAAAATTTTTTGTTTATTTTGCTGTTAGTTAGAGAGGCTTGATTTTGGGCTGTTTTGGGATCAGGAAATGCTCAGTCATTCGATGAATCAATAGGATTTTCATTTTATAGTTGTAGTTATCTTATTTGGTTTTTGGATGGGTTTAGAAGTTGCTGTGTGGGATTGCAGGTTAATGTTCATTGCATGCTTTCTTGATAATGGGCACATAAATTGGCTGCCTTGGTGGTTTACTTATTTGGTTTGTTAGAGCAACTCATGTGTCATGTTATATTAGTAATAGGGAGAGATGATAAAAAATTGCTTACGACAGGTTGTAGGATGGATATAACTTAGCAGATGTATAGGCTTTGCGTTATCAATTGGGACATCACTTTTGAGCATTAGAAACGGACATGTCCTGCACAATTTTTTAAGGTATTGTAATTGAAGTCTCATACTTTGGGGAAAGGAATTTAAAGCTAAGGGTTTAGAAGAGCACATTTTGCTGTTATTATGTTGGTTTAAAGGAACATTGAAATCAATCCACTTAATTTTCTTTCTTTCTTCACTGCCCACTTGATAGCTGGTTGGAAGGTCTCTTTACATTGTCTTTTCTTTCCCTTACATTCCATTCTATCACACTGAACCAAATGCTTCTCTAAAGTTCTGTTTGCAGTAGATCTTTTTTGCGAGGAAGATGAGTACATTTGTTAAATTAACCCAAACCCATTTGTCGTTTGTGTTTGCCTTGTAACTCGATAAGCTCCGTCATTTTCTTGCATAAGCACAGTCTTATTCATTATTTTCCTGACAACCAAAGTGCTTTTTTCCATCTACTATTCTGACCTTGTGAATCCTCCTCGTTTTTTTGTGCAAGTTATTTTTGGAATATACTGAACAAGCAGATATTTAGCTTTAGCTGTACAATGCTTCATCTGGTAAGATGTGTTAATTTTAGAAGTTAAATTTGTTATCCATCAATGTTTTTCTTTGATTTCTTTATTGTGTACATGATTTGCACTTCATTTCCATCCAGGACTTCTTTTACAAAATCAAGTGAAGGGAAGAATGGTGATCGTAGACATCTCTTCCTCCGATAGTGATTTTGATTCGGATCTAGATGATGATTCAGAAACTGGGATTTCTTTCAGTGCAACCAGGAGGCTTCCTGATTGGCAATCTAAGTCTAGTTTGAATGCAAGAACTCCAGGTCAACATCTTTAACTGGAGATTCACTTAACATTTACTGCTTGGTTAGCCATTCAATATTCTGGATATGTAGTAAAATCTCAAAAGCTCTCCCCTAAATGGGGTTGCTGTTTCTTCTGATTGCGGTGATGCAGAAATCGGTGCTTCTTCTCACGTAACCAGGAAGCTTCCTAGTTGGCAAACTACTTCTAGCTTGAATGTAAGAGCTGAAGGTCAGCACTTTTAACCAGAGATTCACTTCCTAGCGCTCTTTATTCCCATGGTTAACCCTTCAAATTCCAGGTAAACGAGGAAATTCTCAAAGGGTCTCTTCTCCTAAAAGGGTTTCTCACAATGATGCTGACAAGCGATCCCTTCCCGCTTCCTTTCATTCATCTGTATCTCAAGCAAAACCTAATGTTAAAAAAGTTCCTGGAACTAGTTTATTAAATGTCAAGGACAATGGGGAAGAAAACATCACTAGGGGATTCCACAATGATGTTACATTGTTGGATAAAAGTAGCAGTAGGATTCTTCCACGTTGGATGCGCCCATCGCCAATTTCTTCTGGGCGCGATGCTAAATCTACCGATCTACTTGACCCTTTTAGGACTACTGATGAAAAGATGGCAGGACCAGATGAAACTTCTGTATTTCAAGCAGTAGTACAGGTATTAAAAATTTCAAGTATGAATGATGATGTCTGCTTTATGGCTTCACTGTTGTTTCTTGTATAAGGTTTTTAGATTCACTCTTAAATATTTGGAAAATTAAACAAAGAGGGTTTTGAGTTGGCTGTAAGGAAGATAAGATTGTAAGAGAAGGCTTCAGTTTTTGGTGATTTTGAGTTGGAATATGAACCGCTCTTGCAACTACAATCAAGAGTTATGTATATCCATTTGTTTTGTGCTCGCTATCAGAGGTTTAAACAAATTTTTGGGGTAGAATTACGGGAAACCATCTGTAAACGATGCATTTTGCAAAAATCCATCTGTAGTACCAAAAAATCACAATAAACAGTCCATTACATTTATCCCTACAAATGCACCACCCAACTCATAAACCTTGTCAACCTCCCACCTTTTATATCTGTAACAAGAGGTTGTGCTTTGGTAATAGAGAAAATGTGGGTGGTCGTAAATTGCTTTGTATTACAGTCGGTTTCTTTGCAGAACACTTTCCAGGTCGAATCTCATAAATTGCCTTTTAAAATGTTTGTAAACTGCATGTTGATTGCTGCTACTTCTATTAGGAAATTGCTTATGAGCTCTTGCTTTTAGCTACATGTGGGCTCCAATCACTAAATATTAAGCTCAACTAGCAATGTTACTTGCTTCAGATGCAACACAATACGCTTATTTGATTTGCCCTTACACTGCTTTTAAGGTGCTAAGGGTATGCCTAACATGTTATTAATTTTGTTTGTTCATCATGCAGGATCTTAATCAACCTAAACAAGAAGTTGATATACCTGATGGCCTTTTGTCAGTCCCTCTGTTGAGACACCAGGTTGAATTGATTTAATGTATTCACATATTTTCTGTAAGACTACCTAAGTATAGATTTCAACAATCCTTTTTAGCTAAGTTTTAATTTTTTAAACTAATTATTTTGAACCCTTTTCATTCTCCACTGTTCTTTGAACATATCATATATACATCTAATTTTTAGTCCAATACTTGATGTTTTGTATCTCAAGAAAATTGCATTGGCATGGATGTGTCAAAAGGAAGCAAGGCATTTTTGCGTGGGTGGGATCCTTGCGGATGATCAGGTTCATCCATGTTTCAAGTTCAAGTGTCATTTTGTGAAAACTTTCGTTTTTATTATTGTCTACTTATTCTTCTATATGGTTTTTCATAGGGTTTAGGAAAGACTGTCTCGACAATCGCTCTTGTACTGATGCACAAACACTCAGAGCAGAAGTCTAAATCTGGAGAGCAACACACTCATAAAACTGAATCTTTGAATTTGGATGAGGATGATGATAATGAGATTACTAGCCTGGACGATGTTGAGTTGACAGAGGATTCTAAAGGTATTAATTCTAGTTCAAAAGCATGTTCATCCTATAAGCAGAGAGCAACTGCAGGAACCTTAGTTGTATGTCCAGCTACACTTCTCAGGCAGTGGATTAGGGAGTTGAATGATAAAGTCACTGAGGAATCGAAATTAGAAGTTCTAATGTATCATGGAGGCAATAGAACAAAGGATCCTGCAGAATTGGCGAAATATGATGTGGTTGTTACAACATATTCAATTGTTACTAATGAAGTTCCTAATCAGCCTTTAGTTGATGAGGATGATGCTGAACGAAAAGCTAAGGTGAAGTATGGATCACCTGCTGAAATTATTTTGGATAAGAACAAAAATTCATCTAGCTCGAGAAAGAAGAGAAAGAAAGGGAAAGGCACTAATAGTTGCTTGTCTGAAGGTGACTCTGGCGCACTTGCTAGAGTTAGTTGGCTTCGGGTTGTACTAGATGAAGCTCAAACAATAAAAAATCACAGAACAAAAGTGGCTAGAGCTTGCTGGGGACTGCGAGCTAAAAAAAGATGGTGTTTATCTGGAACTCCTATTCAGAATACAATTGACGAGCTGTTCAGCTACTTTAGGTTTTTGAAGTATGATCCATATTCTTCGTATAAAGCATTTTGCGAAGGAATAAAAGTTCCAATTTCCAGAGATTCACAATATGGTTACCAAAAGCTTCAAGCAGTTTTAAGGACTGTTATGCTACGTCGCACCAAAGGTGAGATAGTCTTTATGACCGTTATTCATCACAGTTTGACGTAGGGCTGGTGAACTTATGGAATTGGAGGCTTGTTTGGCATCTTTCATTGGTGTTTATATACATGCTTGCATGAGCTTTGTTTAGGTATAGGTGGAACTTGCTGGGGTTGCCCACTTACTACATTAAAAAAATAAATTTCTTCCCCTTTTCCCTAACATAAATGTTGAACAAGCTAGTAGTAGGTTAGTGTTTCATACATCTAGTTCTTGTGGTTCAAATCTCCTTGCCTAGATTCTTGCACTTTTTTACCCCTTCTATTTGTTGTCCGTCTCCAAAGCTAGTAGCATGTCAGAATTAGCAATCTGTCATTCGATATTTCTTGTTAGGAATCATATAGTGAATGACCACTGATGGAAGTATTTAGTTTAAGCACTGAATCATAGTGCAAGTTGCACAATGCCGTCAATGCAAATTTTAACATCCTTAATAGGCAAAAGAAATGACGGCTAATAACTTCTTAAAATGTTTACTGTTCCAAAACTGAAATTTAAAACATGATATGCTTCGAGAATGTTAATCCTGTTCTTCCATTTCGCTAACAATGTCATATTGGAGTAAGAGGTTTCATGGGACTTTCTTATTTTATATTTGACTTGCAATTCATCTTTCCATGATAATTTTTCATTCTTCATCAGGTAAATTAGTACTACAGATATGAATCTCATGCTTGCATCTATCTCTTTGCTGGCTTGCTGCTATAAATCAGGAATATTAATTGTATGATATAGACCAGTAGTTCTCTGTTGCTCGATTTTCATGCTCATGGGAAACAATCATTACTGCACAATGGACAACATGCATAATAAATCTTTGATAGAAAGTCATTAAGTTTGTTTATGGTTACTGAGATCAAATAAGGTTAATCTATTAAGAAAATTTTGGTATCGAACCTACTTACTGAATTATTGGTCATACAAGAATAAAGCTTGAACTTGTTGCCTTCTCACGAAATTGTCATATCTCATACCTGATTTTCTTTCTTGTTTAATAGTTCTTGCTTTTATGATTTTAGCATCATTTTTGTTTTGTGTTACATCTACTGTGAGCTATACATTTTGAATCGTCTTTATGTGTTCCTTACTGTTATAAACTTGTATGGTTCAGGAACATTGATCGATGGGGATCCTGTTATTAACTTGCCACCAAAGTTTATAAAAATGAAAATCGTGGACTTCAGTTTGGAGGAGAGACTATTTTATGCAAAGTTAGAAGCTGAATCACGGTCACAATATAAGGTCTTTAGACAGTGTGCTGTTTTAGCCTTATGTATAATTGGTTCTATGCTGTTGTTTAATTAGTATGCTTCTAGTGTGTGGTTGTAAGCTCTCATTTTGCAGGCATATGCTCTTGCTGGCACAGTGCGTCAGAACTATGCAAACATTTTGTTGATGCTTTTGCGCCTTCGCCTGGCTTGCGACCACCCGCTTCTTGCCCAGCGACTTGGTTCCGATTCATCAAGGAAAGTGTCTTCCATAAAGACATTGATTAAACCTACAGAGGATGCACTGATGAACCTGTTGAATTGTTTGGAGAGTTCACGCATCTGCCAACTTTGTGCGGTATGCTCTTTTATCTATATCTCTGCTGTATTTCTTTCTTTCACTGATGAATCTGTTTTCCAATAGGATGAGCTCTTTAGATTTGCTTGGAGCTCTAGATTGGCTCATTATCAAGTATAAAGTTGTTTGTATCACTGTAGTAATGTATTATTGACAAGTAAAGTGACATCTGGTCTTACTTTTTACATCTAGCTGTTGTTGATGGTTTTATCCCTTATCTCCCTGCTTAATCCATGAGAACATTGAGAAGTATGCAGTGTATATGGAAATTTTTCTTGAGTTGGACCAATAATTTTCCCCTTCTTTCGTTTTGGTGCACTCTATGATCTACATAAAATAGGATTTGATTTTTTGTTAGTGCTAGCTTTTCTCTCCAAAAGTAACTGCACTTGAACTTCCTGCCATTGTTAGAAGATCCTAGATGACGATGGGAGCAGCACAAGTATAGATGTTACAGTTTTCCATTCAGATGATTAATTACTCTCTGTGCCCTGATAATTGTAGGACCCTCCTGAAGATGCTGTAGTTGCCATGTGTGGACATGTGTTTTGTGATCAGTGTTTGTCTGATCGCCTCAGTGGTGATGATATAACTTGCCCTGCTAGGAGATGCAGAAAGCAGTTAGAAGATGACGTCATCTTTTCTGAAGCTACTATAAGGAGCTGGTTGTCAGATGGAAGTGAAAGCAGTCTATCAAAGTGTGATCAACGTGACGGGAGTTCGGTTATATTATCCAGTGAATTTTGTTCTGCTAAGATTAAGGCAGCACTTGAAATATTGCAGTCACTTGGTGAATCAAGCACTACCCCCGTAGATCTAGATGACAAAACATGCAACAATGGTGATTCTATTGTTCGTGTGAGAACGCAAACTATGCAATCTACCCCCTCTGGAAGACCAAAGAAAGCCATTGTATTCTCCCAGTGGATCCGGATGTTGGACTTGGTGGAGACAGCATTACAACAGTCCAATTTTGAGTACCGTAGACTTGATGGGACTATGAGTCTAGCTGCAAGAGACAAAGCTGTCGGAGAGTTCACTTCTGATCCCGAGGTTTTATTTCTGCCCTCTATAATCATAAAAAAGCATTATGAAGCATTGATGGTCGGTTTTAATATCATGCATTAGAACACAAATTATGTAGTATTGAGCTTTAAAATCAAACAATGCAATATTTATTTAGGTACAAGATGTAGTATTGATAGTGCACATGTATAGCTTTGTTAATACTACATTATAATGCAATACATCCAAATAAAACTATCACTGATATATATTACAGGCAAAAATCACGTGGTATGAAACTCGCATTATGCATCCAAACAAGCTCTAGGAAAGTTGTTTTAACATGAAAACATGCTTAGGAGATATGCATATTTTTTCCTACCATATGTATTTGCATTCAGTATAGATCATACCAGTATTCATCGTAATTCTTGGCAACATCGCTTTCTAATTCTTACTTGCAGGTAACAGTTATGTTGATGTCACTCAAGGCAGGAAATCTTGGTCTAAATATGGTTGTTGCTTGCCATGTTATTCTTTTGGACCTTTGGTGGAATCCAACTACTGAAGATCAAGCTGTTGATCGAGCACATAGAATTGGACAGACGCATCCTGTAACTGTATCACGTCTGACTATCAAAGATACGGTGGAGGACCGGATATTAGCTCTTCAGGTACCATAAACTTGCAAATTATAATTCAAGCTTATTGCAGCATAATCTATTTCTGATGAACTCATCTGCTGCTGAAACCTTTATCTGAAGAACACTGAAAATGCTAAATAATAGCAAATTATCTATGCTTTGCTTATGTTAAAAAATGGCCTATAGGGTATATTTTCACAAATCCATCCATAAAATAGGAAATTACACCAAACCACCTACATATTAAGTTTTCTTCTAAAATGCCCTTTAATTTTCCAAAGAAAAATATGAGCCCTCAAGTTTCGGTTTACTGTAGTGCTCATTTCTATGACAGGAACAAAAGAGGAAAATGATTGCATCTGCATTTGGTGAAGAAAATGGCGATGTCTCTGCATCTCGTCTGAATCTCCACGACCTGAAGTATTTGTTTACAGGAGCTCGATGAAGATTCATACATGTATGGATCTTGGCTTGACATTCTGCCCCCTTATGTTTTCTTGGAAGTACAGTACTATTAGGAAATGCTATAGTCAGTAAAGATACTTGGTGAATAGTAATTGATCCATGTTCCCCTCTTTTGCGACTATAGGGGCCGCCATGGCAGTTTATATATGCTACTTTGAACTCACTTGCCCTTACAAATCTTGTGAGGGAAATTTTGTAGCCATTAGAAAGGGAAAGCCCCAACCCAGATCCTCTTTTGTATAAACCCATTCTCTAGCCTCAAAGTTAATATATGCTACTTTTAACTTACTTGTATGATCCTCTTTTCTTGCCAACACTTGCAGTCTTGGTTAATAAGCATAGTAAGTGAATCTTTTTTTGTCTTTTAACATATTAAAATTGCTCCTTTCTTTTTTCATTTATACTATCTTATTTTACAGAGAATTAGTCATAATTGATTGTACCTCGTTCTTTTTGACTGAAAGTTGGAATTTGTTGAGAAAATAACCAAAAATCATTGAACTAATCAACATTTAGCTACACAAAAGTGACAAAACACCCAAAAATTAGAGTATATATATATATATATATATATTAACAAATAGTCACTTAACACTCGATATTAGATTTACCACCCACCCAACGCATGAAATGAATCCATTTTTGGGTTGATTACAAAAACTGTTATTTTCAAAACCATTACTAGTTTACTAGGTTGTTATTAACTCTCATAACTACAAAATAGTTTCATGTTATAGAATATTCAAATTGGGTCCATAGCTCAGTGGTAGAGCATTTGACTGCAGATCAAATGGTCACCGGTTCGAACCCGGTTGGGCCCTTTTTGATTTTTTTTGTTTTATTTTTTCCATCAATTAGTAGCCTTGCTGTATTGAAAACAAATTGGGTCCATAGCTCAGTGGTAGAGCATTTGACTGCAGATCAAATGGTCACCGGTTCGAACCCGGTTGGGCCCTTCAAAATTATATTTTATAAATTTTTTTTTTATGTCCATCTAAAATTGACATTCTAGCTTGATTAAAAACCTTCATGCCTGAATTCAATAAACTTGTAAAACAACAGTAACATACAGGAAATCTATGGACTTAAGAAACAAAAACAATACACAAACGTATTTCATCATAACATTCTACATGGTTTGTTAGATTTCTGATCATTTTGTTTGTTCAATAGATCATGCTTGTATGGCCTGACAATATCTACTAAGTACATAGTTTCAGTTCTTCAGTCTTTCTTGGAACCTCAATCTTAGCCGTTTAGTTTCATTCTTCGAAGAAACGCGTAAGCAAGTAAACGATACCCGAAAACCATTGCTACCAATGCACTGACCTCTGTCACTCCACTGTCAATTTTCACATCATTTATAACAGGTGCAATATCTTGGTACTGTATCTTCAGAAGAAGTCTGTAGGTATGGTAGTTGAAGGAGAAATAATGCATCCAGCTTATGAAAATCGGCACATTCTACATCTCATCAAAGATACTCGAGTTACGCTTTCTATCACACTATCAAGTATGTATCAATATGAGTTGAAGTTACCTTTACAAAGAATCCACCAGCAAGCATGAATGTCATCACAGTTACTGATGCTAGAGTTGTTGCTTTCTTTAAGTCCATTAAAGAAGCTCCAATGGCTAATCCAAGGCCCTGTCATATTAGTAGCTCAGTAATCTTGTGTACTAGATTTTGAGTTTTTTTTATCAGAAGAATTACCTGAGCTGCTACAATGCAAAGGAAGACAGTGAGCATTGTGTAGAAGAATGTCGCGGCATTGAGTCTGAGGGCGGCCATGAAGTAGACGACTAGAAGGAAAAGTATAGGTAGTCCAAGATCAAGTGGAAGGTCACTTGTTGTTGTTGCAAGAAAATATGCACTTAATCTGTACATGTCTGCTGATCTTTCCTTCTTTAGCATTGCTCTTTGTTGAGGAAATGTGAAGATGGCGGTGAAGACCGGAAAGAATCCCCAGAAGACAGCAATGAAGAATAGCAAACCCGCCTGCAATTATGTAACTGTTATGATAAGACAATAAATCTAGGTAGACTGATATGATAGGTTAAGGGAAACCCCAGCTGCAAGTTTCGTGCAACAAAACAAAAAACCTTTCCTCTTTACGGTTACAAATGAACCTAAATTTTGATTGAGCTTAAAAATGTGCTAATACTCGGGTCACTTTGAAAAAGTGAACGAGGTTGAGTAGCTCATTTCATATAACAACATTACTATATAGATTGTTTCATTCAGTATTTTTTATATGGGCATGTTCAACTCGTTTAGAAAGTGACTGAGCTCGGGAGATATACCTGATCTTGCAGTGCTGCACGAGTCTTAATATTGGACTGCCACCAAAGTAACCCCAATATGATTGAAGTAGCCAAAACTTGAGTAATCCTTAGCCAGCTGAAGTATTCATGGCGACGTTCTTTGATACCTCTACAGAACAAGATGGTATATTGTTCATACCAACTAGCTCCCCATTCACGTTTTGGAGACGACATTTTCGCTTTCACTTCTTCATCAAGTAGTATAGGAAGTTGAAGTTTTTCCTTCTCATTCGTTACTCGTGATTCATAGGCCTCCACAAGGTACTGTTTTACAAGGTTTCTGTCAGTAACTTCAAAAAACTAATTTGTGTAGATTATTGTAGAGCTTTGTAATTTGTGAAAGCTACGTGATGTTTGGTATGATAGATTTTTGAAGAGATCAGATTTTTGAAGAGATTAGATTTTTGAAGAGTTTTTTGGTGGGATTTGAAAAAGTATTCTAAGATAACTTTTTGGGTAGATTATCAAAAATTTTACAGCTCTTTTACCTTTTTTAGGCTTTTTGGTAAATCTATCATACAAATCTATACACAAATCTACTTGTACCTCATGGATTACTGCAGGAGAAGGCTTCCCATTGCATTGTTCAGTTTCCGACTCACCGATAAGTACTTTGTCCTCCAATTCTGATGGGACAGTAATGTCATTCAAGTTTCCATTTGCAATGTCTAAGAGAAACTCAGCTGGATTCATTGCAATCAAAGGAGAACATCCAATAGATGAGAAATATTCCATTGCTTCTGAGGCCTTGCCATAGTACAATAGACTCCCTTTTCCGAGAAGGATCAGCTTGTCGAATCTGTGGAAAAGTCTGCTTGATGGCTGATGGATTGTTGTTATAACCGTTTTCCCAGCCTGCATCCCACATCGATTATAAAGTAAGTATATAAACCAAACTAGAGCTGTAAAATCTTTTACTGTCATTTTACCTCAGCTATGTCTTGCAGCATCTGAATGGTTCTTAAAGCAATAGTTGAATCTAACCCGGATGTCGGTTCATCTAAGAGAAGAAGTGAAGGGTTTATTATGATCTCATTGGCAATGCAAACTCTCTTCCTTTCACCACCTGAAACTCCTCTTACAAAGGAACCTCCAATCATTGTGTCCTTGCATCTGTTTAAGGATTATCAGTAAATGACAGTATTTGTGTCTTTCATACTTTTGACCAAATATGTTCATAAACTATGATTTTATCATTGTTTTGCTTGCTTACAGATCAAATTTACCTTTCTAAGCCTAGTTCAGAGATGACATCCATTGCGCGTTTCTCCTTTTGTTCTTTGGTCAAGCTGTTCGGCAAGCGAAGAAATGCTGTGTATCTCAGTGTTTCTTTGACAGTAAGGTGTGGAAACAGTACATCATCTTGTGTCACAAATCCTATCCTGCATAATTAGCTGATTCATGAGAAATCATCTGAAATAATGATTAAGTAGGCCTTTTTGTATAATGCAGTGTCAAACATGCTTTTTTGTTTATCAGGAGACAAGGGTCTGGTTTGTATCAGCGATACAAAAAAGGCCTTCTTAGACCAATCTTCTCAAACGACTAAGGGCCTGTTTGGTATCCTACAAATGGCCACCTTAATTTTGAAAACAGGCAATTTTAAGAATGAAAACCAGAAAAATACAGTAGGATAATGTGAACTGTCAAAACTTGCCTGCTTTTCAAAGTCTTAGAGTAAGGTTGATCATTGTAAGTCACTGAACCTCCTGGTGTAGGCTGTGTTAGTCTGCCGCCGAGCAGATTCAGCAGAGTTGTTTTTCCGCTTCCAGAAGGTCCCATCAAAGCCAAAACCTCACCTGGATGAACTGAACCTGTAATTCCATGAAGTATATGCTTCTCTGCTGTAGAAGCAATCCCTTTGATAATCACTTTGTATGTCACATCAACAAACTGCAAGTTCTCAAATAATGTCATAGTGTCATATTAGTATGCACATTGCAAAGTAAACTGAAGAAAAAACATACACAGGTAAGAAAGACAGAAGCTACTCATACTGAACTTTACATTAAGCATCTTAAATTTCCTCGAAACCCGGATTGTGTACATTTAGTAAACTCTCTAGTCCTGTACGTTAGTTTCATAGAAAACAATACTGCACAAGACTGAACCTGACCATGAAAAGCCATGTTTAATGGAAGGGACTCCGTTGAAGTGAAGATAAGTCGTCGTCCCTGCCTTTTCAAATAGATAAAAGTAAGTCAATCCATTTGTTCTTTGATGAATGCAGGATTGACATTGAAGAAGCATTTGCATTTTTTGCATATTGAAGGAAGTTTCTTCCTGCAATTCAGAAAAAAAATAAAAAAAATAAAAAAAATCCTTGATTAGTTTTTGTACCTTTAAGTAGATTGGCAAAGTTGGTTCTGCTTCAATCCTCCTCCTCTCTATTCCAGCTTCAAGATCCTCAGCTACAAAGCAAAAGATAAGATACATTTTTCAATGAGAAAATTGCCTAAACAGTACCCATCTTTTAGGCTGACTATAAACTTTAGTACCCCGTCGTCTAAACCATCAAAACGATACCTCATCTACTGAGTCCGACACTCCGACCAAAGATTAGTATTGGATAATATCAGGGCAAAATTGTCCATCTACCTTAGGCAAAATTGTCCACCTACCTTAGATATTTAACATTGATTTGTTAACTTAACGTGTGAATACTAATCTAGATACTAATCTTTGGTCGGGCTCAATATGTGAGGTACCATTATGATAGTTTAAACGAAGGGGTCCTAAAGTTTAGTCAGCCTAAAAGATGGGGTACTGTTTAGGCAATCCAAACAGACCCTAAAGGACCGAGAAAGAGAAAGACATACGAATTTCATCATCACTGAAGGGCTTAGAGTCAGCCATCTCCTCAGGAGGCATAATGTAGCCAGTAAGAGAGAACGAGAGTCCAAAGCTAGCACTTGAAGCGCGGCTTAGAGCTGCACCACTCGTCAGCTGATCATCTACTTGCCAGTTCAGCTGAGCACTACTTGTCTTCCTGATGTGTGTGTTGTTTCTTCCAGCTCCAGCTGCAGCTCTCCCTGGTGATGCTGATGACATTGTCCTCCGGCTTGAACGTCTAGATACATTGGCACTGCTGCTTTCCGCGCCTAATGCTGCTGTAGACTCCGCCTTTGGTGGTAACTTCATTCCAGCCATTGACTCCATTAGTTGCTCAGACTTGGTCCTAACTAGACCAAGTGTTGAATTCACCTTCTCCATCCTGTGAAAAAGTGAACACAACATTGGTTGCTACATTATACATAATTGAACACAAAATATAGTAAATTTGGCTCTTTTTTCCTATGTCAATCTCTTGTATAGGAAGAAAAGGCTTTAGTTTTGTTTGCTTTGATATTTGAATGAGTTACTCCTTCATTAAAGAAAAAATCTTGAATATGAACATATATGGAGTAGTACTATGTGAATGCATTCATGTAATGATCTATATATGGAAGATTATAGCTAAGTTGTGGATTATACCTTGTGTTGATTGTTTGTGAGTGAGGAAGAGATGATAGAAGAAGAAAGTTTTGGAGTAAAGGCTCTCAAAAAGCTTTGTATTTGTGGGTGGGTACATCTTCAATCCATGTTCTTTATAAAGGAGCATTTAGGTGAGTCACAAAAGTTGGTTTTTACTAAAGTAGCCCTACTTCTTATATCAAATAACAACTCCCTAGCATATGAATATTCTATATCTTGTTTAAGTACATTGATTGTTTTGTGGATGTGAGAAAGAATACAATTCAACACACAAAAAAAAAGAAAAATAATACACAAATTTATAATAGTTTATCCAATAATGGTCAAGCGTGACTTCTTTTCAATTGACACCTGACTGAATCTGCAAAGTGTGACATTCAAGACATATCAACATTGATAGAAGATTAAGTAGTAAAAAGAGTAACAATGACAAAGTTGAATACGGGTATACTGTTCGGGTCATGTGTGACATTCAAGGCATATAACATTGATAGAAGATTAACATTGACAAAGTTGAACTTGCAAAGTGTGACATTCATGGCATCTCTTCTCATAACAATCATATATTCTTAACAAACTACGAAAACTTGCGTGTTTGTTCTTATTGATTTGATCATTTCCGTCATTTTTCTCAAGTACATTCTAACAATATACTCGCGTACACGTGGTTGGTCTAGAGAAATCGATTCCCCATGTTTCTTTTCGGATTATAATTCCATATAAGATGTTCTAATCAATCCTCCTTCTCAAAGTTTTCTCATTTTGTATGAACTCATAAGACCCAAATAGCTCAAAAAGCTTTTCTTACATTCAATGCAAGTTTTGTTTTTGTGTGTTTTGGATTTGCCGTCTAATTAAGTCCTCACAATGTGACAGAAAGCTTGGCTTGCTCAAACCCAGTTGGTTGAACAAATGTGAGGCCTTAGTTTCATTTCAAGATTACCCTTCTTGCACGTAACACAGTCATTTCTAGGGCTTTTCTTACAATCCAAATTTCCATTACTTTTCCTCTTTATCTTCATATTCTACATACTCTATATGGTAATGACAGTACTAGACAAGCCTTAATCTGTGTTAGGGTTCGTCAAAAAGGCGTAATTTGCCAACTTGAAATTTATGAGCATTGTCGTCTTCTTCATTGTCTGCATATGATGATAGGGTTTATCGTTGCAGTAGAGTCAATGTTTAACTTTTTTCATGAGTTTGGATTGTTCTTGAATCTTGATGATATGGGATTAGGGTTTTGCCCATACTTGTGTACAGCAATCATAGAGTGAATGGTTTGATGATGTCATGCTTTGCGTAACATGACATTTTTGTTTGTTTGGTTGTATTTGGTTAATGTTATTTTTGGTATCTTTTTTTGTTTCTATGTTTCTAAGTAGAAAAATGTTATATTTGGAACAAGTTTGGTACAACAATGTATCATTATTATATGAATCACATGGACTCTTTTCCAACTAGGGCAACATTGGTATATTAATAACTCTTTGTGATTCAAATGTAAAAAAACAACATGTTATTGGGATGACAATTTTACTCCACCCGTTTAGTTGAATACTCGGTTTGTTACGGACAATGGGTAAATTAATAAGGTTGAGAAATCTCAACCGATTCATTTAGTATCGTTACTAGGGATGATGATTTCACTTTAACCCGAAAAACACTCAAACACCAAAATCGATGAGAGTGAATGAAAACAATGTTGAGACGAAACGGGATGGGTCGGGTCAAATATGGGTGTAGTCACCGAAACTCTTTCACCGTTTATTAATATTGTATGTTTATAGATTTATATCTATTTTTTCCTTCTTAAAATAACCCTAAACTATCAAGTATGTGAGAAACTCTATCATATTTCACGAGGTTCTATTCCCCTATAATTACTGTATTCCCGGTAACTATTTTGTGACATTTTTACACTATTGCTTGTTGTTTTTGTATACATTTACATTGCTTGGTGTGTTTAGTTATTGTATTGTTTGTACTTAGAATCTTATTTTGTCTAGTTTATAGTTGAATTTAGATGATATTTTAAAATCAATGTTATTTTATGTAGTAAATAATTATAAATATATAATTTGGTGTAATTGACAAGAAATAACTACAATATTAATCAAATGTAAACATAAGTACCCAAAATTTAGTGTTCGCCTGTTTCATCCGACATATCAAACGGATTGTATACAAGTGAGAATTTACGTGAATGATGGGTGAGACAAAACTAAGATTTTAGGGTAAAAGCTAGAATGACGATCAAAGTCATCCACCTACAATCAAACTCGTTGTCATCCTTGATCACTAATATCATCCGAACTAAATAAAATTAACCCATTTGACACAAAATAAAAAAAATGCTATATATTCTAAAATAAATTTAAAAACATATGAAATAATATAATTAATAACCATATTACCCTCATCGTTGGAACTAGATATTTCAATTCCTTAGATAATAAATACTTATCTTGTGATTGGTCCCAAGTCATCATAAATTAGGAACGAATGATTTGAGAAATAAATGTTCTTAAGATATTATGTTACTCTTAAATGCCTTCTTCTGACTATAAACTCGGTATTCATTCACCTAACGTTTAAGTGTATTTTTATTATATTATACACACTTTTTTTTTTTTAACAATTTAGTTTACTAGACTTTTTCTAATTTTGTGCTTAGTAAATGTACCCTTAAAAGAAGAACGTGTAGAGTTTGAGAATAAATATAATAGAGTATATTTACTTAATTGAAACATTAAAAAGCCTAGTTACTACTATAATTTTTCAAAAAAACCTAATTATCAAAATTGCCTTATTTTAACATTTTACAAATTTATACTTTTATTAAAACTATAGCCTAGAGAACAATATAGTTTGTGCTCTCAGTTGACTGTTTCTTCGTATGTCGTGATTGAAGTTTTTTTTTTATCCTTTCCTCCTATACATCAATTTTTTCCGTCTCCAATTCCAATTAATCTCTACTTCTTCTCCAACTACCGGCGGAGATTCAACCACTATTGCCGGGTTGAAGACGTTGCAGATCTCCAATCCGAGTCGAGCATCCCTGATGACCCGCATTGCAAATATCGATATTAAGCCATTATTGTAGGGTTGAAAATGTTGTAAACCTCCAATTCACGGGTTACGCCTACCAATTAACCGTCATCAACGAAGAAGCGATCATCGTGAACTTCAACACCATCTTCAATCTCTATAAATAGTTAAAAACCCACACTCTACCATATACATTACCCAAACTCTAGTATTTTTGGACAATTTGGGTAAATCGAATAACTTGGGTAATATGGGTAAATCGAGTACACTAGCAATTTTGTTGAAGGGCCTAGTTTGTTTCCTATAAACAACATAAAGGGCATACTTGACACTCTTATTGGCAAATGGTGTTTAAGAAATTCATCCTCGAACATTAATTAGTATAGTCGATGACAGACAACATCCACACATCTCAACATGTTATGTATAGAAAAATCAATCTTAACAAATAATCTAAAGCCATGGAAACACCCTTTAATTTACATGAAAGTTACATTAGTTTGTCTTCTTTTTTTTCTGTCTCGGGACCAACTAGGATGTTGAGTTACATGGTTTTGATTTTAAATTGGGAACTCAATTTCCATAACTAATGATCTAAGATTAAATAGAGGACACACCTTCAGTGAACACAAGCACATGGAATCCCATTTTAAAACCAATTGACTATAAAAAGAGTAACACATAAGTTTATAAGCAAGTTACACAACGTCTTGTATTATTGACACGGAACACATTTCTTTTCATACGTCTCAACATAACACATTTCTTTTCATACGTCTCAACATAATTATAACTTCTTATTTCATACCATCTAACTCATGTTATAACGACCTAACTTCTCACGAGTACTACATGGGTCCTATTTAGCTACCAAGGCTTGCTCGGGACCTCGTAAAAACTCAGCTCAAGCAAAGTTAATTTTCTAAACGAGACGAATATAAACACATTTTAAAGCTCATATAAACTTTGGGCACGAATATTTAAGCATGTCAAATTGTCAATGCTCGGTTCATTCGGCTAATTAAAGTAACACTATAGGGGTGTTATGTATAAGGCAAGATACTTGACTCGGAAAAATCTTAGATCAAGCTCATTTACTCTCTAAACGATCCATATAAACAAATTATAAAATTCTTTTAAATTTTAGGTTTGTCATGTTCATAAACGAGTCAAACTTGAATATGTCAATACTCGACTCATATAACATCCCTAGTCCTAATAAATTCACTAAAAACCAACAATAATAGCTAGCTAATAAATTAAGATAGCAAAGGCTTAGCATTAAATGGTGAATTTGTAGTGTACACAATGACTTTGTTGTTACATTGCATTGTCAAATGTCACCTTCATCTCAAAGAATATTATAAAGCCACTTCGTACGTAAGCTAAGCTTATCATAGTTTGTACGTATCAAATTCATAAGCATGAGTTTTGTTCACAAACTTTGCCTTGGTTTAACTAAAGTTTCAACACAGCTGTAAATGAAGAGAAAGCTGTGTGATAGTTTGTGTTTGAAAAGGAAGTTATTGGCATCTTGCACGTGACAAATGCATGACCAGCTCTCACAATAAACTACACAACATTATCTTATAGTTTATTTATTAAATAAATATAAATATGTTGATTTAGAAAATTGTTTCAACACATACACACAATTATGAATTTTTAAAAGAAATATTTAGACAAAAAAATTTTAAAAAAAAACTTCAAAAGTTCAAACAACCTTCCTCAACAAAAATTTGATCTTTTTATTCCGCATACTCAAAGGTTACAGAAAAGGTTCTAAGTTGGTTTTCGGTTCTCATTTAATCTAAGATCACATCACAAATTTGTAGAAAGATAATTGTTATAGGTTTCTATTGTTGTGAATATAGTTCATTTTTGGAAAAAAAAATTCAAATAATGTAGAATATTAGAAGTATATGAAAGAAGTTTAAAGGTTGGACACTAGAGTTACTTTATCAAAAAATAAAACTTTGAAGGTGATACCATCTTAAGTAAAATAAAAATAAATAAAAAGTATGATACTAGGAGTAACTCTTGTTATGCCGGGTTAAAGATCACGGGGGTTATGTCGCACGTCTGAGAGGGTATGCGCATTGGGTCAGATCACAACATATGAGTTATGTTGAGTTTAATGACGTTTTATCCTACAATCAAGTGACAATACAATGAGTAACTCGACTGTATTTATTAAGGTTGACACATACAGACTGTAGAGCGGGTGTTGTGTACACACGAGCGCACGTGCGTGTTAGGCCTCACATAAGTTCAACTGGATTTTATCCTAAAACAATTGACAATAGAAGGAGCTTACCAACCTTATATCACGTCTAATGTCATGTTAAATTCCGACACAAACGGACCATTGTAGAAGGTCAGTGGACTGCGCCTCATACTACTAATTGATTTTAGGATGAAATCAATGTTGAACCTACACCTAACTTGTATGTACGTCTGTATGCACACGACCTCTACTATATGGTTCGTCTGTGTCGGATTTTTAACATTACTTTTATCTTTTTATCGTCAATAAGAAAACCATAATCCTCCACGATAACCGTCGATAAAAACATCAACCACGTGACCAAAAAGCACGAAAAAATAGCCGTTACCAAAAAAGTTTTTTTTTTTTTTTTAATAATCGAAGAAGTGTGAATCATGTTGTTCATGTCCAATGTAAACTTCCAACTTGGCAAAATTAAGGTTATACAAATGCCAACTAAACTCTTTTTAACTTTTTTTTTATTTCCCTTTTACAGCAATGTCCGATAGCTTAGTGACATCACGGCACCTATAAAAGTTACCAAAGGGCAACTTCCGACAACGACGTAACACGTGGAAGTAGCTAAAGATAGTAATTGATTTGGTCGGCATACGTGGCACTCTAATACACTGGACACAGATTTGCTTAGTGGGGCCCACTTTCGATAAAGATTGTATTCTTGTCACGTGTCTTTACCTTCCTAGTCCGGCACCGCCCCCTTGCCTCGTGTTTATCTATAAATGGACTATCTTTCTTTTTCAAATTTGTGAGATTTATTGGTTTATAAAAATTGAATCTTTGATGGTTTGACGTGTTGAAATTTGATATTTATAGAGTTATATGGTATACATTTTCGAGGAAATTAAGGTTGACTTGGAGATAATTTAATTAAACTTTTTTTAATAAAAAATGTTTTGATTTGATTTATTGTCTCGAGTTTATTACAAATGCTGAGTATAAAAAGAAGAGAAAATAGAGAAATTTATCGTGTTTGGATCACTTCTAGACAAATAGAAGCGAATTTAGGGTAATGTTGCGCGTTGTGGTGGTAGATATTTTCCGACAAACAAGTTACAGTCAAATATGCGGAAACGTGTATGGGTTTGAAAAAAGAGGTACTTGTTGTTAAACCGTAAAACCGGGTAAAATGCTTTATAAAATACACCGTGTCGAAAAAATAGCCATAGAAACTATCTCTATAGCGGCGACTAAAATGCCTACAACAACTCAAATTCTTATTTCAGAATGGAAAATATAGAATTGTATTTAGTTTTTTTTTTTTTTTTTTTTATCATCGTGATCAAGTAAAAAACATGCGAAAAGATAAAGGATCCGTTCGTTTGAGTCTAACTTAAGGGCCCGTTTGGTTTGAACTCCGGAATCGGAAACGGAATAGAAACAAATCTAGTCTATACGTAGATCATTGTTCGTGAAAGTTTTTGGAATCATTCCTTGTGGTTTGAAGGAATGGGAGTTGAGTTTGATTACTTTTGATACCCCTATAGGAAACAATTGCATTTTGCATTAATCAACAAGAAATGATTCCACAAAATTTCATGAATAAGGATATACATAAGGACTAAATTCGTTTTCATTCCGTTTTCGGAGTTGGAACCAAACGGACCCTAAGAGTATTAGGTAGTTTAGGGGTTAACATTTATCAATTTACTTCAACCAACTAGGAGTAGATTACGGATGTATGGGGTTGAAAGTGTAATTTAATGATAATTTTACTTAAATATTTTAATATTTTAGATGTGTTTAATAAGAATTGTTGATAAAAACTATTTTCCATTGTGTTTTTTATTAAATTACATAGCACAACCTTCAAATGCACTCATAATCGACATATTTTGTAATATGTACAACCCAAATTCAAGTATATATTGAACCAAACTCGAGTCGAATAACCCGGCTCACGTAACATCCCGATTCAATCGAAAGCCTCTATCGGTCCAATGCTCATAAGTCATAACATTGCACAAAACACACTAAGCAGAGATCAACAAAATGTTAAAACGCAAACTTAACATCAATCATTGTTACAAGAGGCAAATAGATTGATTCAAGAACTTTGAAAACATTTTTGCCACAAACTACTGAATATACTGTTCCTTAGGGGCTGAATCTATCTAGATACCTGAAGTTTTACAAAATGACACCTAAAATGCACGAGTTCGATGAGGGTAATATCGTCAAACTACAATCTAATCCGTTCCAAGAATGCGGATACAGAAGACGTTGGCATCACAAACAAACTACAGACAAATGCACAGGCTAATGATTCTAGATATGAAGAGATGGTAATCTACTTTCTAGTCCATAAACATTCATTTGTTTAACCTTCTTCCCATTCTACATCGTCGTCGTCCTCATCCTCGTCGTTGCTTGCATTAGCATCGGCTTCAACATTCAAGTCAACATTTAAGCTCCTTCCTGTGCTTGCATTTCCTGCAATGAAAGCCGCAAGTCACAATCGTGGAAAAATCGTAGTTAATGATTTTGAGGATGAAAGAAGAGAATTACCAGCTGGAGTACCGTCTTCCCATTCATTATCATCCTCTCCGCGTTTAGACTTCATGCCGACTTGGCGAGTTGAAGAATCGTCATTTGGAGTACTAATAGCATTTATAGATTCTTGTTGCTTTTTGGCAGCTGCTTCCTGATCAAGCTGCCTTTCGTATATAGCAGCGTAATAAGCTTTGAGGTATTCTTCCTACAAGGAACCAAGGTGAAGGAAACAAATCAGCAAATACTCGGAATTTATATGAGAAATTTCAGTGAGAAGCGAGCTACGTGTATATTTGCACAAACCCGAATTTCAGCCTCGGATTTTTCATCCTTTCCAACATCTGACTTTTTATCGTCTGAAGGTTCAATGGACTTTGAACTCTCGTCATCCGTCTTATGCTTCAGCTCTCCACGCTGCTCGCTTGTAAGGTTCATACCTTGTTTGATCATCCATGGAGGCAGTTGCTTCATCGGTTCATTTTTAGTACCAGACTTTCCGTCCCCGTCCTTTGTTTGCACACCAGAAATATCGACTTCAACCTGATAAGAACAATTTTTTTAATTTTAAATTCTACATAGCTCTATTTACACTCATTCTTCGATAACCACAAAGGTAAAAGACCAACAATTGGTTTATTTGGAAGACGCAAGTTAAATTCATTCATCTTTTCTTATTCGGTTTCATTAGCCAAAACAATGTGAAATTTAGAGCATCTTTTCTTCATTATTATTATTTTAATTTATCTACAAAAATAACCATAGCATGGCAAACAAATAAAGTATAATTTCTGGGATCATATGCCATTATTGAAATGAAATGATTGAAGCCACATGATGATACCAACAACTAAAGGGCAAATATTCAGTCACCTTTGTTTCCCCAAGAAAGGGCATTGGTGTTCCAGCCATTCCTTGAGCTGATCTACAGGAATCATCATTCAAGTTTGCACGAGCTTCAGCACTAGCCTTGATCTCCCAAGTCCGCAGGGTTCCAAAATCAGGAACTGGCAAATCTTTTACTCTAGCTATTTGTTCCATGAGTGGCTTTAGTTGAACCTACATGTAACAGGATATAATAAGATTTTACAGAAAATGATTGATAAGTAATAATACTATACAAGAAGAAACAACAAATTTGAAATTCATGGACAGCTTCTGTTGAACAGTTCCTTTAATTGTCTGACAACAAGAACAAGTGAGTATTTACTAAAAAAAAACTTTTACAACTTTCTTTACTAACTCCATACAGTAAATGCTGAGAGGTATGCGAGTTAAGCTACATGGCGAAGGAATAAAAAATTTCCTTCCATGAGCATAAGAAATGTCAGCATTCTGTAGCAAAAACAGTGGTGCTTACACTGATACTACCCATGTTTTATCCTTCAAAGAGTATCCTAAATAATGCTTACACTGATACTACCCATGTTTTATCATTCAAAGAGTATCCTAAATAACAACCGGCAGAGGACTTTGTTGGTTCATCACAATACGTTTCACGGCAACAACTTCAACTATCAACAAGGTGAGAATATTAATTGGCGTAACCTACGGTAAGTTAGATGCTTTGTTCTCAGGTTTATAAGCAATTATTGCTATTTAGTCAGCACATTCTTCCATACATGTCATCCTCACATATTTAGTAGCAAAAACAAAAGCCCCTAACCCCAATAGTAGTAACGTTCACAATTCAGCTTTCTAAGAGCAGCTACGTTTATTTTTAAAGGTCAAAGAGCAGCTACTTGAACAGCCAGCAGATTGACTTTATTGATTTATTTCAGGACCTTGACAGCAATAAGTTACATAACCACGAAGTAGAGAATGCTGATTGGTGTAAACTATGTTCAATCAGATGCTTCACCCTCGGGTTTTGTAAGCTCTTCTTATTGTTTGTTCATGACACCCTTCCTTCAATATCACCCAAAAGGCCAGGTCATAAATAACTAAATTTACAGGATGTGAACTCAATATGTGCATTGTTCAACCCTGGGATATTAACTTGCTACACAGTGACACAAGTAAGATTCCAAAGGAGACTTCTTCATGTAAGATAAAGGACTCTACATTTGTTCACCAACATTTCTGCAAAGCGAAGAGAAAAGTAAAGCATAGATCATAGCACCAAGGTAAAGATCATGAAGGGTTAATTATTCAATCATCGGTATCCTGCATTCATAAGCATCCTCCAGATACCTTAATACTATAATAGGAAACAGGAAAACTATGATGTAGCACCTCAGTCATTTACAAAGTAACGAATGTATAGATATGTCTGCACACCTCCATGTTCTGAAGCATAAGTCTCAATTTATTCTGCCGGCGTCTTCTAGCATTGTCATCTCCATCTCCTAAATCCTGATTGGCGAACTTATCACTCTCTGCCACAAGCTCTCCATTACAGCTTTCACAATGGAAATACTCGTCCTCCATCGAAACCAGCCTTACAGCATCCAGAGCATTGTATCTACAAATGCAGCACCATGAACTCTCTAGTTTGTGGATATATTATATCCAAAAGTGATATAGTGAAAATATGGTAGAAGTAGAACAACAGAGCTACTAACTATACCTCTTGTTGCAGTTAGGACAGATGTACTCCTGGACTGTATTCCTGCTTTCTAATTCATCTTTCAGTTTTTTCTTCATGCGATGGATCCTGTACCTCACAGCATCATATATCTGCAGCACACGGTCTAGATCTTTAAAATATACTGTAGAAAAAGTAAATAGTCCACGTATCATCACAGTGCGCGGGGAGTTCATTTCAGCTAAAAAGTGAGAGTTAGGAGGCTAAAAGGTGGCAAAACTGGAACTCAGTGGTACTCTTTCCAAACATTTGACATCAATAATAAATTAATAATGTATCCATAAGTGATGTTCTGGAATTTGGACAATGTTTTTGGACAGTATGAATATAAACTTCAAAATGGTAAACAGCAGCAATAACCCATGACATCACACTACAATCATGCACCGGTACCTTATACACAAAACCAGTGTTGCGTCAACAGATGCAATATCATCTATGAATGAGAACATGTCAGCTTTGAGCTTTTTATGGAAACGTGTCACATTTTTATTAGGGAGGGGGAGTACAGAAAAGCTAGAAAAAAAAAAGTTTGTCGTGTAGTTGAGCTTCAACAAGAAAAAAATGGTCGTTAATGAAGGCATATTTTGAAGTTGCAGTAAGTATTGTGAAACAGAACCGAAAAAAAAGGATGGAATGAGTGAAAATTAGGTGTTAGTGTTACAAAAACACGCACCAAGTCCTAAATCTAAGTAATTGTATCACAGCAAAATCATGAATGTTGTATAAAGATGTGCACAATGAGAAACTCCCAACTAAAGCATTGAGAGGACACATAAAGTATTGTGAAACAGAACTGGAAATTAAAAAGCTCTTCATACCAAAGGAAAATGATCTAGATGGAAAGCTGATGATAAGGCAATAGAAGATGTTATAAAATTGTGAACCTGTGCATAGTCCAAACAACAATACGAGTGAGTATGCAGCTTTATCTTGTCCTCCCCTTCTTTATGCGGTTGACCATCAGCTGTTGCTGCTACAGCTGCAGCATGAAGCTTTACACCTTTGGCTGTCTGAAAAATTATCAATTCAATCAAATTAGAGTATGTCGAAACATTTGGGTTTCCTTTGGGGATAACCTTCTTTCCAAGACAATTTTTTACTGTATATTATGCATAACAAGATATCCAGTGAACTGACCTCTTTCCTATGATCTCTCATGATAAGCTTTTCTTCTTCAAAAAACCTCAACGTACGCCGAAGTTGCTTATTATGAATCTTCAAATCCTTGGCCAAATCTTCTTCTCTCACCCATTCACGTCTGATATAGGATTCATGGCAAGGCAAATTAGTATACACAAATAATAGATTATGATTGTGTCCTCTTGCCTACATAGATATGCATAATATTTTTAGAAAAAAAATGTCACATTTATGTCTCTTACTAAATATGTAAGAATCCATTTAGACAGAAAAGGAAAGCTTCCATTGAACAGCCTGAGCCTCTCAACGTGCTTTTGTCAATTGCTCATTTCCGATCTACAATTTTTCCGATCTCATTCAATACATTAGGGAGTAAAACTCCACAAGGATATTAACTTGGTGACATTTAATCTCTTGCTCACTTGACTATGTGTTTGCCCGCACAAATTTTCAATCCAAATTTAGGGTTAATTTGCAACTTCGGCAGAATTTCTTACAACTGAGTTTAGTTATTTTTAACCTCTGGAAATATTTAGGATTTTCCAAGGATTCACCATGGACACTTTACTGGAACAGACTCATTAACTTAGTGGATTTGAAATAAGCATTATACATTCGAGACAGCAAAACCTAACGCCTGAAATTGTGAAAACCACAGAAGTCCACAAACATAATCCTAAACTGTCGGTTCTTATAGCGTTTCTCTATTGTGCAACCAAAATGCTTAGATAGCAAAACCACCATCAATCCACCACTAAAACAACTAGAATGGAAAATAGTAAGATAGTAAAACAAAGACATCAAAGCTAATACCTAGTAAGAGCATCTAGAACAATAACTGCAATCCCTCGATTATCACTTCTCGTCTTCGGCAAATTATCCCCTTTCGTAGTGATATCATCATAGAACGCCCGAGCAGCAAGTTTCACCAATCTAAGCAAACACATCAAATTAACCAAAAAAAGGAATAATCACATGCCAATTATGCAGCCCAAACACCACAAATAGAAACGAAACTTACTTTTTGAAGGGTTCTCTAATAACTTCGACTTTCTTGGTATCGATATTCATATTGCTGAAGCTTTGTCAACAAGTCTTCTCCTCACTCAGCAGACACCTGGAAGTTACTGGTCTCTTAGTCTCTCACCGTTCTCCGCCGGCCATATCAGCTGGCGAATGACGGCTGTGAAGTAGGAAGCTCGCCGGAGACCAGGAATCTCCGATAAGAAGGGGATGAACAAGAAATGACTCAAACTGGTGAAGAACTGAATCGAAAACGATGAACAGAAGAATCGCAGAGGAGAAAGAAATCGAGGGGAGCGATTGAGCTCTGGTTTGAGGGTTTGAAGTCGAAGATTTTGACTTCAATCTCATCCAATTCAAACCCTAATATAAACATATTTATCTTTTAAATATATAATATCAGTTATAACTTTACACGCAAAACGTTTCGAACAAAATCTTAAAATCTCATCCACTTCAAACCTTGACACAACCTATTTTCATTTGGTTTCTAATCTACAAATATATTTATTTTTTATTAATTTTCTTTTCTTAAAACTAAGTTTTTAAAAATTTTATTTCATTAAAACCGTTAATAACGACAACAAACGGCCTCAAAACAACTTCGTCGTCAACCTATAACACTATTTAGTGTTGTCGTCTACCCACACGACACAAAAAATGTATTGATGTTGTTACCGTTACCTAAACCGCCAACAATGCGTTTGTATTGTCATCAATATAAGTTAAAACTTTACAAGCAAACCGTGTCGAACAAAATCTTTAAATCTCATTCAATCCAAACCTTTACACGACCTAACTCTTTTCATTTGGTTTCTAATCTACAAGTGTATTTATTTTTTTAACAATTTTTCTTTTTTAAAACCCTTTTTTTTGAAAATTTTATTTTATTAAAACAGTTAATAACGATAATAAACGACCTCAAAACAACCTCATCGTCAGCCCAAAACAGTATTTTAGTGTTGTCGCCTACCCACAAGACACTAAAAGTCTAAAAGTATATTGATGTTGTTACCATTACCTAAAACACCAATAATGTGTTTGTATCGTCATCAATATCAGTTATAACTTTACATGTGTCGAAAAAAATCTTTAAATCTCATCCAATCCAAACCTTTACACGACCTACCTCTTTTCATTTGGTTTCTAATCTACAAGTGTATTTATTTTTTAATAATTTTTCTTTTTTAAAACTCTTTTTTTTTAAAAAAAATCATTTTATTAAAACAGTTAATAACGACAAAAAACGGCCTCAAAACAACCTCCTCGTCAACCCAAAACACTATTTTAGTGTTGTCGTCTACCCACAAGACAATAAAAGTATATTGATGTTGTTGTCGTTACCTAAAACACCAACAACGTGTTTGTATCGTCATCAATATCCAATATATTAAAATATCAACACCAAAAATAAGATATGATGTCGCAAATACTCAAAACGTTATTTTAGTATCATTACTACCATTTAAAACACTAAAAACATGATGTTGATATTGTTCACGTGTGTTTATACCAAAAGTAAATATTAATATTGTTATCAATTTCTCAAACATAAATACATCATATCACAACCATATGCCCTGTTCCGCAAAGCTTTTTAAGGAGCTTTCTTTATAGATTTTTCAATTTTAAAATTTTTTTGGTGTTCGGTAGTGAAGTTTATGCTCAAGCTTTAGCTTTTTCAAAACCTTTTTTGTGAGATTTTTGTAATCTCCCTCTAAGATAGCTTTCTTGGTAGATTATTCTTTTTTTTTTTAATCATGTACATTTTATTAATAAGGAAAAATCTCTTTTTACCGAACTTTTTGAAAATCAAGCTAATCAAAATGAAATTTCTTTACAAATGGGAAGACCTTTCTAAACAAGTGTCAGAACTATGTCACACACTCCGATATAACATATCAGTTTTGTATTCACGACAAGATCTCCATAACCTATTGTTATCAATGTCAAAACCCGTCAAACTCTCTAATATAGCATAATGGTTCCTTTGTTGTAACCTATACCCGACTCCATATAACATATTGGTTCCTTTGGTATTAACCTATACCCGACTTGTTGAGATCAATTAACTTTTACCTTCCCACACCATGGTATCTCTAAATGAACTAAATCCATAAATAATAAAACTTAGCATTCAACAAATAACAAATTAAACACTAATAGAGATTCTTTGTTTCACGTTATATGGTCCGATGGTTTGAGGTACGTCTTGATATTGTGAACTTCGTCTGAAAGAAGAATTGAATTTGTTCGTGAGAAGGAGTCGATGACAGGTGATTGAAATCTAAATACTCAAAAAAAGAGTATAAATTTGAGGTTTCCACCGGTGGTCCCTATGAGTTGTACTTTGTTTCTCCATCGCTTAGCTTGCTCGACGCTTTATTTGGTGTTTCTCCTAGAGGACCACCAGTGGTCCTAGGAGTTGTATGTTCTGGTTCCCTCATGACAGTTAGTCCGTCTGCCGATTTAATCGGTCTTCCGATCCATTAGACGGTGTGTCAACTAGTGCATCGACCGTTGAATCCATTAGACGGTGTGTCAACTAATTTTAAGGGATCCCGAGACACCGACCGTTGAATGCATAAAGCTACTTTGAATTTCTATTTTCTTATTCTCAAAAAAATTCTTCATTAATATCTAATCTACAATTGACTAATGAAAATTGAATATTACGGAATCTTCCTTTTTTTTTTTTTTTTTTTAAGTCTTCCATCTTTCTAGGGTATGCACGACTTGACTTTAGGTTTTGATAAATGAAAAATTATTTACTTGATTTCATCAATGAATATTACTCTATCTATGTACTGGTGTTAGACTATGTTCTATATTTTAATATTTATTGTTAATTGACTTTAGGTTTGTATTTTTTTATCATAAACTTTAAAATATATAATGCATATAGTAGACTTTATATTTATGAAACTTATATTTTTGATTAAAATTTATGTAAATTAAAAAGATATAAAATTACTATATTTCTCAAGGATTATTAACAATAAAACTTGTGTTTCTAATATACAAATAACTAATATTGCATATTTATAAAATCCTATATAGACAATATTGAATTTTTTTTAATTAAATATTCTAAAACTATTTTTATTATAAAGTTTATACATCTATAATTTTTCATAATATAAACTTTAAACTATTTTCTATAATATAAATAAATATAAGAGATTTCGTTTAAAATTGACAAGTTCAAGCATTTTTAAAAAAAAATCTTTTTATCTTTCAACTTCTTACAAATGTCAAGAAAATAAACATTATTAATATATTTAAAGAAAAAGCTTTTGACATTTTGAATTGAATATAAAATATCAAGCCACATGGAGATGAAGGTCAATTGTTTTAATTTTTGAACATTTCACGGGTTGGTTCCGCCGGGTCGCCGGGTCCGGGAAGGGTGACCCGGACCCGCCTAATAGGCTAACCTTCCGGGTCGCCGGCCTGACCATATTTTTCCAAATTTCGAATTTTTTTAAAGGGTGGTCCACCCGCCAACGGGTTTGCCCAACGGCTAAAATAGTCGTTGGGTTCGAATTTTCATTCTTTTTTTTAGATCGTTGGTGGGTTGACCCGTCGGGTCACGGGTAAGGATCACCTCGACCCTTATCTGCACCCGTAATTTGTTTGGTCACCGACTCGCCGGGTCACCGTGGGTCACGGGAAACCCGTGACCCGTGAATATGCTTACTTACAAATGTCAAGAAAATAAACATTATTAATATATTTAAAAGAAAAAGCTTTTGACATTTTTTGAATATAAAATATCAAGCCACATGGAGATGAAGGTCAATTGTTTTAATTTTCGAACATTCCTCTCATGAATATTAAACACTCATCGGAAAAAAAATTCAGAAATAATATATTATTATAATTTGACATTCCGACAAAATAAAATTTGTGAAAGAAAAATTAGTATTTCCAGCCACTAAATGGAGTTCCCTATCTTACAGGCAACTTAATAATACAAAAAACAATTCAAAAATAATAAACCAAAAATAAATTATTCTTTTCCAAGCTGACCCATTCCGGTCAGAATTCTTTACTTAGTTTTTTTTTCAGCCTCACATCACCTATATATACACTAATATGCATGATTTATGTGCATTATCAAAAGATACACTCAAACCCTAGCTCAATGCATTCTATGGAAGCTCAAGATTACAAGAGTGTTAGTTATAGCCGAGGAAGTCAAACGAGGAGAAAGACGATGAAGAGAAAACCGCCTTCATTACCGCCACTAAATAAGATTGGATACGAAGAAAATAGTTGGAAAGATCTGGTGAAACCGAAGTCTCCGGTGGTGATATACCTGAGATCTCCTAGGGTTATTGAGGTTAAACCCGAGGAGTTTATGGGTTTGGTTCAGAGTTTAACCGGGAAGAAACCGGTGTCCTACTTGTTAGACCGGGTTGAGTTGGATGTATAATTGGTTTTTTTATTGTGATCTATGTGGATGTGAGTTTGATGGGGGATTATTAATTGTTGTTAGTTTAATTGCTAAATTGGTAGTAATATGTTGTTAGTTTAACTTGTATGCTTCTCTACCACTTGTGTTTGTAGGGTATGGATTGTTAGTAATATATTGAGAGTTATTGAAATGAATCTTTTGTAATACAAAAATGGCTTAATATAAATTAAATTATCTCTTATACATCATAAACAATTCCAACCTACAAAAATTACTATGAATCAAGTAAACTATTTTTAAATGGATGCATTTCCACATGCAAGTCCGTAAATATAATATAGGATCCGTACGAGAGATCATCTTATGAAAACTTATCAAACTTGTAAAGATTATAAAAAAACATAAACGGGGTAATAGGTGTGTTTGAAAGACCTAACTTATGGAAATTTATGTTAGCTTATGCAAGCTTAAATTGTCTTATTTCATATGCTACACGAAGGTAGCTTACGGAACTTATGATAGATCATTGCTTGATATATTACAAATATAATCCTATAAAAAATAATATTAAATGAAAAAGTAAATTATTTTAAGCAATTTTACATATATATAAACTACAATAAGCTTCGCCCTCTCAAGCACTCATCAAACTTATGAAAAATTTTGTTCCATTAGCTATCAATAAACTTTAACTCTAATAAGTTCAAGTTGTCAAACTGACCATAGTAACAAGGCAATCTGAGACCTATACTCAGTTGGTCTAGTGGGATGTGGTGCTAAAAACACAAGTCCGTTCTACATATTGCATAACTTAACAAAGTCGGGTTTTGTTCGAACCTATTTTTTCAATCATTTTACTCTTAATTGAAGTTTAGTTATTAGACTCATTGCGTTTAAAAAATAGTTTTCAACACAGTCGATCTGCGTTGAACTATACTCAGTAAACTTTGTAAATTTGACCAAACCTTGAGCGAACACTGAAACCCTAGCTTTATTCACACATTTTGACTTTAATTTCTATCATTTTATGTCATTTTTCTTTATATTATTACTCGTGTTTTAATATTTGCAACTCTCGTATGCTATTCATCGTCATCTTCCTCGGTCTAGCTAGAAGCTTAGAACTGAACAAACGAAAAGGAAGCAACGCCGCGTCGCCGGCCAATATAAAACTAAACTATTTTTACATACAGTAATTTAAATAATCAAAGAGGGAAAGCTTTGGACATTGAATCAGATATTTAGACTAATTCACAGCAAATCACATGCAAATTAAGGTCAATTATTCTGACTTTGACGACTAAAAAAAGAGAAAATTCTGTATTATTTTAATATTTGGGAAATTTGGGATATTCCAGCCGATAATTTAAACTTTTTTAGATTATGTCCATAATTTTATTTTTATTTTCGGATGAGGTTCCTGTGGTTTATATTTTACGGAATATAACCTTTTGTTATCGTTAACATTTTGATAAAAAAAATTTTTATTATTATTAAATAATTACTATTAAGTCATTTTAAAGCTATGTATAACTTACCGGGTCACTAACTTTTTTTCGGTGTACAATTTAAAAAATTATAAAACTTAGGGACGTTGAATAACCTTTGAGCATAATTCGGAAAGCTAAACTAAAGTATAAGGATTATATAATCCAAAGTTTTCCTAAAAGATAAATATATTTACAAGTTATTATTAATATTATTAATAATTATTTTGAATGTTTAGATTAGATGAAAATGTTTTATTTTTATGAAATAATTTAGTTTACTAGGCTTTTTCTAGTTTTATGTTTTGTAAATGTACCCCTTGTGAGACTAGTGTGTAGAGTTTGAAAATAAATACAAATGGCTGGAGTACATTTACTTAATTGAAACATTAAAAAGTCTAGTTACTATTCTAGTTTTTCAAAAAGGTCTAGTACCAAAATTGCCCAATATTTATTGGAAGAATTTGACGAAATAGACTTTTTTTATGCGATTTTGTTTTGCGAACCCCTTTAGGTTTAATCATTTTAATTGACTAGTCATTATTACTCTATTAAACGTATATTTATTTAATAAATTTATATTATAAATACTCTTAATAAAGAGTAATAGTAATAAAAAACTTAGTTAAACATTTTATCCTATGTGATAATTATAACCTAAAATTAATTAATTATTATACATAATACCAAAAAAGTCTTTACCATCTGGAATTCAAATTAATACTTTGACAAAGATTAAAGAATATATAATAAAAACAATTATCCAGTCAACTTTATAATACCAATATTATTAATTCCTCGGTTCTTCCTTAGTTGACCTATTCCACTCTGAATTCTTACAATTCTAACTACTTCTCCTATATATAACAACCAACAAAGGACCAACATTTTCATTTATCAACTACCTTCACATACTGAAACCCTAAATGCATTCTTCAATGGTTCAAGATCGCGACAACGTCGGAAAGACTCATGGGAGCTTCACGAGGAGGAAGACGATGAAGAGAAAACCGCCTTTATTACTTGGCGATGATCTTAGCAAGAGAGAGTTGCATCAGAAATTGCCGGTTGTGATATACTTGAGATCTCCTAGGGTTATTAAGGTTAAACCGGAGGAGTTTATGGGTCTTGTTCAACGTTTAACGGGAAATAATAGTTTCGAATATTCATCGCATTCTGAATAACCATGCGATTTGTTATATATATATCATGTGATTTTTTTTGTAGTTACTTGACATTTGATGTATCTTATATTTGCTTGCTTTTTGCAAATTGGTAAAATAAAGGCAATAAGTAAAATTACTTTACTTTGACTTACCATCTTTAAGCCATATAATGTTGATTCTTAAAAGACAACATGCAATTTAAAAGTCTATTTTATTTTCATGTGTTAGAAGAAATGGTAAAGTTATTGCATGCTTATTTGAATGTATGGGTTGATATTTAAAAGTTTTTTTTTTGGGTGGATAAGGAGGGGTTCGCACCCCGAACATAAACAAACTACAAACGAGTCAAACGCGAAAAACACACCCCTCTTACATCGTCTAACAACAAAGTCCGAATACGATCGGGCGGGTCTTCCAAAACATGAAAATCAAGAGAAAAAGGAAAGGAGAAGACAACATTGACAAGCGAATCCGCTACCCTATTCCCTTCACGAAAAATGTGACCAAATCGAATGATCCAGTCTCGAGTAAGAAAGCCTAGCTTGGAACCGGAGAGCCAGGCTAAAAAGCAGGTGCGTAGAATCCACACCCTCCTGAATAATCCTCAGCACCGCAAGCGAGTCCACCTCAACAAAAAGCCGTCAAAAACCTTTCGCCCATCACATCCGATCTATCATCCGTCAAGGGTATCACCTGTATTCGATTCACCCACATTCAATAAATGAAGAGGGTGTATTAAGTGAGATTTCTACACATTGTATGTAATAAATCAAACATTCTATTAAAACCCAAGAAAATACTTAATCTATATAACATACTAAAACAGAACCCTTAAGGCCACATGCCGATCACTAAGGTATGCCACCTATGAATTTTTTCAATATATTTACAGATATGCCACAAGATATTTACAGATTTGCCATTTTTTATTTTATAAAATAAATTCTAAAAATACTAATAAACAATCAGCAATGTCACATCACATCTTAACATTGCCACGTAAGAATTTATTTGGCTTATTAACAAATTTGTTAAATATATCTAACAAAACTTTAAAAAAAAAACATAAGATATTTATCTTCAAATTTTTAACAAACAAGATTTTGAAATCTTCTTCATATTTTAAAACTCGGTTTTTATAATTTTTCAAAAAAAAATAATATATGCACATTTTAAAATTTTATTTCATTTTCTTCACCTTATTTTTTATTTTCAAAATATAATTTTTTAAGTTAATTATTGTATTTTATTTTTAATTTCGAAATTTATTTCACAATTTTTTTTTCTTATTTCTTTTTTTTTAAAAAATTTTAAATTTAATTTTTAAAAATTATTCTTTTTTTTAATTTTTCGTTAAATTTATATACTATAATAAAACAACCTCATTTTGCCCACGTGTCAGTTCTAAAGTCATCAATTAGCATTTTTTCAATTTATTTACAAATTTGTCACACTGTTTTCACAAATTTGTCATTTATGATTTAATAACATAATTTTTATTAATCCAATACATAATGTATAAAATTAAAAATATAATATTTTTTATTTAAACAAAACCCGCACAAGGTGCGGGCACTGAACTAGTTTAACTAAAAGTAATATAAAATTGTACTTAATGTCAGTTATCAAGTACCATATTATTGACCAAAAAAATCCAAAATAAATAAATTATAAAGAATCAATAATATGAATAAAAAAATTCATGAAAGAAAATGAATTAGCAAAGAAAATATAGAATTTGATTTAATATAATTTATATGTTAATTGAACGAATATAAAGTTATATAATATATTAAAAACACATATATGAGTGGATGAAACGTCCATCCAGATCTCTATCAATTCATCGTCCACTTCACCGTCATTCATTATTTTTATCGGGTAGTCGGATACCCATTAAATACGAATAAAATAATGATCTCTACCCACATGGTGTGTTCTTATAATTAGCATTTGCATATATTATATTTCTTAAAACTACAGTAAAATGCTTCCAAATGATATATGACACCACTTACTCCAAATGGCTTAACCCTAGTTTTTGTATTAAAACGACGCCGTTTAGAGGGGGTCTTGTCGTCAACGGAGGAGCAAGACCTGCATAATTCAAAGATTCTAATAATGTTTAATTATATCTTTAAATTTAGTAATTATGCAGTGGGTCTTCTTGCAAATTCAACTGACCATTGACTGACATTTTGTAGCCTTATGAGCAGTCAGAAGAGAAATTTCTTTTCTTGAGGAACATAGAAGAATTTTTCAAGATTTAACATAAAAATAAGATAACCACACACTTAATTCCTCTATTAGGTATCTATAATAGCCATGGATTGACTTTGAATGGTCATGGTTCCTCTTAATGCTTCAAACTTGCACTAGATTCTTCGAAGACCGGATGTTCAACTTAAGGTAACAACTTGAGACCGGATGTTCAATTGAAGATAACAACACACATGATACCCTAGGTAACAAATTAACGATGATTATTCAAGTCACGATCGTTATTTTTTTATTTTTAAACTCGTTCGTTACTTTTTTGTTTATAAACAAGACTTTAAAAAACGTTGTTTTAGAGTTTCGAGCTCTGGTTCATAGGCTAACGATCGTAACAAGCATATATTAAAAGTGTATATATCGATTATAATCGGTGTTTCACACCCATGATCACTTAGGGACCGTTTGGTTTTAACTCCAGAATCGGAAACGGAATGAAAACGAATATAGTCAATATGTATACTCTTATTCATTAAAATTTTTTGGAATCATTTCTTGTGGTTTGTAGTAATTCTATGAGAGTTTGATTACTTTTGATACCCTATAGGGTAACAAAATGTGAGGAAGCAAGTGTATTTTTCATTAAAACATGGGGAATGATTCCATAAAATTTCATGAATATGGACATACATATGGACTAAATTCGTTTCCATTCCGTTTTCGTTTCCGGAATTGAAACCAAACGGACCCTTAATGTGGTGCAATATATTGAACGTTCATTTATTAATCAGATGGTTGTTAGAGGTTCCTATATATAGAGGGTTGAGTTCAAGTGAAAATGAGTCTTAAAAATTAAAAGTAGTAAGGATTAACCATTAAATAACAATTTTCAAATATAACATGTATACCTTCAACTAAATTTTTTCAAATATATTCAAAATTGTTTTAAATATGTAAATATTCAAAATAGTTCAAATGTTCAACTATATGGTAAAATGCTATAGAAACCTATTCAAAATTTCCTATAATTTAATTACCTCTTTTATTTTTACTATATCATTTTTGGTAACTATACTATAAAAAACTACCCAAAATTTCCTTCTATTGAACACTTTTTTCGTTAGATTTTTATATTTTAATGTTATGACTCGTTCATGAGGCCAGATGGCAATGGCAAAACAAGGAAATTCAAAGTAGGAAGAAAAGAGAACTGCAAGGGGGCAACAAAACATACAGTTTAGAGTATCTGCAGCTTGCAGTTATCGTATAAGAAGTTGAAGCTGAATCATTGAATCGGTCAGAGAACGATGCTTCTGATGTTACATAATCTTATACACATCCAAAACGGGAGAAGATTTTTATTGGCAAAAAAGGGCCAAACTAATGCCTTCATAATAGCAAAATACAAACTTAACAAATCAAAGGTCAAGAAGGCATCAGAGAAACCGTGTAAGAGCCATCGCGGAACTTCAGTGCCTTCAGAGCAGCAGAATGTAGATCATGAGAGACTATGGCATTTGGAATACCATAAGGATTGGTGGTACTTTCTTGTAATCCGGCATCTTTATCCTTTTCGGTATCAGAGTTCAGATCTGATCTTTTGAGGGCAGTGTTCAAGCCGGTGGAGATAGGATCTGTTGTGAAGCTGCAAGACAAGTTACAATTGCATATATTTCAAAGTTTAGGAGGCTATTTTGGTTTTTTGGTAAAGTTAAAGAACCATAAGCACTTGATTGAGCATATACCTTGCCTCGAAGCTACTCTCAGAAGAAACCATGGCTGCACATACAGAGCTTACTATCCATGGTGGAAGACATTCACCCTTTACTTCAATGCTATAACTGATACCATCTGTTGAATCGAGAATAGATTGGCCGTTCCCTGTATAGCCTTGAAGCTGCCTAGCATAGTGTTCTGTTGTTTTGATTTCCTTGCACTTAACCTGAAGACAGAAATTAATTCATAATTAGAAACAAAAAGGCAGAATATGAATATGAAAATGGTTTTCTGCTTGCATGTTCACGAAAAGCTAGAGAAGAAACTCGCAAAAATATGAGACTGGCATATGACAGAAAGACCAACCACTGGTGCTAAAAGAGAAGCATTTTGAAATGGGACAGGTGAATACAGCATAGGCACATCAAGACCAGCTAATGTAGTCAAATAGGACCTGAAATTTAAGAGTCGGTTAGCCAAAGATAACAATATCATTCAAAACAGTCTTGTAACAGAATCATGTTGCTTACTTGTAATTTAGCATAAAATCAAATAAACTGTGCACATTTTCATTTCCATGGAATGATAGAAGCGACTGTGAGCTGTTATCCACATCTGACATGGACAGTAGACGTTTAGCCTGCATATAGCACAAACGAAAGTAAGTTGGCCAGCAATTTTTTAAAATTTTTGGGGTATTTCTTTTTTAGGCTTCAGCATAGTTGGCCAATAAAAAAATCCTGTAGGTTAACAAAATTTTCATGTTTATTTTTTGTTTAAAGGAAACTAACTACACAATTTTGCCCAAGAAGCTTCATCATATAAGATTTCTGAGATATCGACATGGATGACTTTTATTGACAGATATCCATGGCAACCAAATTACAATCTACAAACATAGCTGTGATTTTACAGAAGAACTGTCAAACCTGGCCTAGATTATGTTTCTCAATCTCTGAAAGCTCAACTAGATCTTCCCTACTTATCTGCTCCACATTAGATGAACAAAGAGGCATTGAAAAGGAAACATCCTGCAAGGAAAGAAGAGAGATAATAAATCAACAGCACAACAGATATCAACAGACGTATAATATGTAAGAAAACTAAAAAAATATTCATTAGAAGAACAAGCTGAGATATGGCACAGGGTTTTTGTGGAGAACTGGGATCATTTTTTTTCGAAAAAAGGTTAAATTTATTGAAAATGAGGAAAGAGATACAGTAGAAAACTAGTTGATTCTTGGGGGTAGTAAAAGCTCAGTTCCCAATGGAATATTCAAACCAGATTTGCTGGATGTGCAAAATATATTTTTTCTCTTCGTAGAAAACTAGTATGTGGTCAATTGCTGTTCCAAGACTCCATGCATCAATTTTAAAAAGGTCAGGAAAATAGATATTCATGGAGTATAGTAATCCCAGCCTCCAAAGTAAAGAACTCTTACATATAATATAGGCGCAAAGAAATAGATCATTAACTATCCAATAACGGCATCTAAAACTGTCACCGTGTTCATACGACACTAAATCCTCCAAAAGACTCGCCAAACCGGTAGGGCATCATCTGAATCTGAAATATATAAGGCAATGCCTAAATGACAGATCCAAACCTTTATAGCTTACATATGATTTCTATGAAATTTAAAAAGGCAGTCCTTCCAAAATACTAGAAGAAATTCTAGCTTTTCTTTTGGACAGCTTATTCATGCTGCAGTAAGGACACTTTAATGACTTCACCCAACTATACCCAAGTGTTCTACAGCGAAGTAGTTGCCATTAGCATGGATTCTATTTCTCGTTCAAAAGCACAACGTGAGTAAACAACATATCTACTAGTGAAGTGAATAATACATTCTTGTGCTAGAACCTTCCATAACGAACTTTATCAAACACAAAATCTTGGTTTCTACTTGTATGGTTACCTATTTGGTCTTACGATGATTGCTCTTGTAGAATATAAACACTTTGATTACAAGGAAAATATGCCATATCCTTGGACTTGCTACAATACAAGACAGAAGTTGTAGACAGAACAAGAAGATGGACTCACGTGTTCTTTCAGCAATGACCTTAAACCTCTTGTTGACTGAGAAATATAAGCACTGCAGCTAAGCTTGCTCTTTCCAACGCCAACAGCAGCAACAAACATGGCCACAAATTGTGAAGTGCAAACTGATTTAAGATGTTCCCACAGAAAACAAGTGATTAACATAGCATTTATGAAAAATTAGCTAAGTAACTCAACCCCACACAAAGAAAAAAACAAAGGCCATGCATGATAACATCACATTGGTCAAACACATACCGAGGCCAGAAGAAATTAAAATGTGATAAATACATGACATAAAATCCCAATAAAGAAAACTAAGGCTGTGTTTGGCTTGTTTGTAATTAAGGCGTATTTTGTATAGTTTGTTGAAATTGAAAGGGGGGGTTTTTGTGGGGGTGGAGGTGGGGGTGGGGGGGGCGCATTTTATAAGTAGATTTTTTGGGGGAAAAAGGTGCTAAATCCCTAGAGATCATATCACTTTAGGACTGATTAAAACATGTTCATATATGTAAGGAGCCAAACACAACCTAAGATCAGGCTTAACAACATCACATAGGTTAAACAGAGACAGATGCCAGAATTCAGATCATTAAATGATAATCAGAAGGTATGATAGATAAACATGTTGATAGTGTAATAAGTAATTACTAAGGAAGTAATGTGCCGACTGCTAAACACACCTTAAAATAATTCACCTCGAAGAGTTTCTAATTTTCTATAGATCACATTATTCACAGATATATACATTTACTTGCTTCTATGGTGCCAAAACACAACATTACTACATCTAATATCAATAAGTATTATCATATTTTGCAATATTTTGAATCACTAGAATCATTCAAAATTGGTCATGATGAACATGAGGTTATTACAAAATGAAAACAATTTTTTATGAGTTAATTTAAAGTAAAAAAAATATTGTTTACCGTAGAAAATGTCACAGCTTTTCCTTCTCAGTAAATAATAAAGGTTTCGAAATGAGTCCTCCCAATCAACCTGGCGTTTGCTCAAGAAATTTACATCTGAAATGAAAATGAGAAACATCTCTATGAATAACAAAAGGCTTGATGAAATAAGAAAAGATATAGGAAAGAGCTGAGTGAGGCCAAATATCAACAATATAAAAAAAATGTATATAAAGAGAAAAGGTTCACATACCTCCTCCCACAGAGCTCAATGTTGATATTAAATATGGTGGTAGAGAAGATTGAGGATAAACCCATGAATGTGGCATGATGGTACCATGCTGAGAAGATGATTGAGACATGCCATTGAAAGTGCCAGACATGAGTAGCCTGTGTAACCTATCATTTCAATGGTAGAAAGTTAATCTTTATAATGAATGCAAGAAACAGGCCCAATAGTGAAAATGTCAAGCAGCTTGGTTACATATGACATCATGAGTTCATATTCAAGACTATACACAAAACCTGTAAGGTGCTTCCACCAGACTGCCAGAGCATGGATGAAAAGCTTAATGTTCACAAAACACAAATGTTTGTTCTTGAACAGCTTGTTTAACAAGAGTAAGACATCTATAACACATTCGGAGATTGCTATACATTTATATGACAATATATACCTGAAGTAACAGTATGAAGTTTAAAGAAAACTCACCAAGTTACAGGGGAAGAAGACAGTATGCGGATAGATGTTTTTAGCGTAAAATCAACAGGAACTTTTCTTCCTAGAATATTTAATTCAAGGCAAATATTTCTAGGAGATGTGTGGTTCATATCACCGAAAGCTCCAGAAGAATTAGCAGGGTGAGGCGTGTTAGAAGATTCCTGGGACGCCAAACCTTTCAAAGCCTTATCCTACAATTTCCAAGAAAAATGAAGAGCTAAATAATAAAAAAATGAAGACAAGTTGCAATATCAAGTTAACTATAAAGGTACGTATAAACAGACAATATAAAAAGTATACCACATCAACTGTCCCAGACTCTGCAAATCTGTCACCGCCCAGGGACAGCTCAGCCACACTAAGAAATCTGTTCTGGTTAGATTTGTCGGTCTCTTGACCTTTTTGTTCCTTCCCATCTTTGGTTACAGGAAATGAACCAGATGTGGCCTTTTGACTGCCAAAAGAAGATACATATCATTACTTTATAGAAAATAAAGAAGCATACTGAAAACTGTATACTGTAAACATGCTTACCAATTAGATTCTTGTTGAGCCTTAGGGAGCAAATTTAGATAAATCTTATCACTGATATTCCCCTCAGAGGAAACATTTTCCTGAATCCACAAATAGTACTTGTCAGTCACTCGATCTATCCAAGATGATGTCAAGTTTATAGGAAAAAGAACATCTTTTTTGAAGGTGGAACACAATTACCATGATCTGGGTCCTAATATCCAGTAGTATCTTACTGATAATTAATTATGTACTTATTCTCTTATGCTTAAGGTTCACAATTTTATCAGCATTACAAGGACCTATCAAAAAGACAATACATCTGCTTAAAAATCAGTGACAAACAATGCTAGCAATGACCTTAGCAGTTGCTTTTCCTGACAGTAATTTGAGTCTGCTGCCAGGTTTTTTCACAGGATATACATCACCCAAACGCATCTCTACATATCTTGTATTCTTGGGAGGATCAGCTCTACTTGAAACACAATCCACTAGAACTGAGTTTCTGAAACATCAAAAAAAGAAGCCTAAGTCCAAATAGTTTATGTGGACTTGAGATCGAAACTAAATACAAAACAAAACTCTGAAACATATGCAGTCCAGATTAGGCTTGACGATACTTACTGCAATGGCGTTGCTGATTCGCTCATAGTCCCCGTGGTAGTTCTTCTTTTCAACTGTTCACCCTGTTATATGGAACAGAAACGTGAATACTCCAACATGTCCCCCTCATTTTAACCAAGCAAAGAGGAAATTCATATTAGATGGAAATGATGGTTGTGTCTAAGAAGGTAAGTGATGGGAACTGAAGACTGATGCACTGCACTCTAATAAGCAACACTGAATACTTTTACAGAGAGAAAAAATCCCACAAATAATTGGCACCGTGATTCAAGTAAATGTAAAAAATCAATTTTAACTCTCTTTTAGGAGTTCCTATTTGAATGATGACAAAACATGCCAGTCCAAAAGAAGAAAATGAAAACTGGTCTGGAAGAATAGCAACAGGCAAAATAAAGCCTGTGTTTCATTTTAAGGTTTATGAAGAATCTTTGATTTCTCACTTGACCTTGGAAAGAGGAAAGTATGTAACATGCTATGTTACATATTTGCATTGGTCTATGAAGAATTTTTTATTTCTCACTTGACCTTGGAATCCTTTGATGAGTCCAAAACAAGAACTTGTTTTAAAGCTAATTTCTGTTTTGATCTTATAATTAACAGTAAGTTGGAAAGATGAAAAATGTTGAGATGTAAGGGAAAGAATCCCACATCGATAACACACAATCAAGTGAACCTACCATATAAGCATCCGGGCTACTCCTCCTATTGCCAATTGGTTTTAGGATGGAACCCCGTGTGCTTGTATGCGTGGTTCACCGGACGTGTGCCCTCCGCGTCATTTGGTCCCGGGACGGATATAAGAAAAAGTAACAAAAAAAGCATGTGTTTCATTTTAAGGTTTCCAAGAAAACTGGTCTGGAAGAATAGCAACAGGCAAATCAAGACTGAGAAAGCTACAACTTACGTAAGACAGCCCTATCCACAAACATAGGCAAGCCGTGAACCTGATAGTAATAGGCTAATAGTGATGATTGAATAGCAACAGGCAAATCAAAACTGAGAAAGCTACAACTTACGTAAGACAGCCCTATCCACAAACATAGGCAAGCCGTGAACCTGATAGTAATAGGCTAACAGTGATGATTGAATAGCAACAGACAAATCAAAACTGAGAAAGCTACACCTTACATAAGACAGCCCTCTCCACAAACATAGGCGAGCCGTGAAGCTGATAGTAATAGACTAATAGTGATGATTGATTTCAGTGAGGCAGTAGCTACTCCAATCTTAAACTACTTCATTACAAACAGAAATGCTAAGCTTAGAAAACTTATATTCATCACAAACTACAAAAACTACTCATCAAGTACTTCGATCTTGAAATGCCTAATCGCTAATATCAACAAATGCAACTGAAGGAACACGAAAAATAAAATGAGCATACTCTTAATTCAGAGGGAGTTTTTCGCTTGAGCTTCATAGCGCCTCCGCATAGATGAGCCGAATCGGAAGCCAACGATCCTGGGGTAGCGACTTTGGCCATGCGAGACAATCCAAAAAGCCACGGCTACTGAAAGACAACAGGAAATCCAATTAACAGACGAGAATAGCGGCTGAATCACTGTACCCCGACGAAGTCATGGAATATCAATCAAAATCAAAAACGAACCTGATAATAATAGCTATGATTAATCGATTTCAGTGAGTCAACAAGCAAGTAAGCAACAATCTACAACACTTGCTTTTATAAACCGCGAGATGCTAAGAAATCGATTTGCCCTAAATGAGGAAGTTAGGGCAAATCGGAAGAAAGCAATATTGTGCGGTTACTGTGCGATTCTTTGTATGCGTTCGTGATTCTGCCGGAGAAAGAAGGGATGCAGATGCAGAATTCCGAGACGCCAGTGGATGAGTGGAGGAACGGATGCAGAAAATTTTGGAGTGTGAAAATGTAAGGGGGGAATTTCGCTTTTGGGGTTTGAAGTTGAACGTTTTCGTTTCCCTCCTTTCATTTGTTGTGTCACTGACGCCGTCTGTTGACGGAAGATGTGAGCGTACACGACCGTTAGTGGAATCATTTTTTTTTTTTTTTTTGAAAGTGGAAAGTGGTTCGAAACAACTAGGCGGCGCGCCGTCTAGTGGATCGAAAGGCCGAATATGATAAATTGCTTACCATGTATAATCTGATTTAGTCAGGTAGGTGTGGGTTGGGTTGGATATTTGTTATTTTATGAAACTCTGATGATCGGGATCTATGATGCACGGATACGGGAATCGGAAACGGATACGGCGAGAAACGTGGAAGCGGTAATCCTCAAAACCATAGGACACGGGAACATGGCGAAGAAAACAAATAATATATCATTTTAAAACTATTGAAATGAAGAATTCATATATCATAGTGAGATACACATATATCAAAAACTCAATAATATATCATTTTAAAGCTATTAAAATGTAGAATTCTTATATCACTTTTAAAAAAACTAATTTTGTTTTTTTAGCCTTAAAAAATAAGGTAAACTTTCGTTGAGTGTGTCTTGACCGGACAAAATCCGCGTCTTCGCCATGTCCTAGATGTGTTCTACCTCTAAAACGTATCTTGACAGTGTCGGGTTAAATTTGACCGTGTCCGAGACACGCGGACACGGTAGGACACGGAAAACTGTCGTCTTCTAGAAGTGTTCGTGCATCATAGATCGAGATATTTCAAGTTGGTTTAGTTTCGTTTATTTCTTGCCATAGTAATCGGATTTGGTTATTTATGGATTCGGGTTATAATGAATTTGGGTCTGACTAGTTTTGGTGAGTCGATGTCAACAATTTTTTTTTGTGTTATTGATATTTTTTTTGTCTTCAATAAACAATGTGTCTGTTTGTTTTTGCTCACTAAAGTATATATCTTTCATATTTTGGCGCAGAAACTAAAAAACAAAATAGACTATTTATCAAACATATTTTGATCGGTTATTTTGGGTTCTCGAATCATTTCATTTGGATTAACTCGGGATCTCGAGTCATTTAAGACTAACTGGTATGAATATAATCAGGATTAGGACATTGCAAATTCAGGTCATTTTTTTGTTTTAGGTTTGATCGTTTTTGTCGGGTCGGTCTCAAATATTCATATTTTTTTATGTCGATATCAATAGGGTTTATAACAGGTGGATCGGGTTAATTTTGAATCGTGTTCATTTTTACAACTATAATAGAGAGTTTGTACATAATGGCCGACATTACATATAGATCGTCAACAAAATAAAACAAAATAAAGCATTAAGTAAACAAACTCGATCCGTCTTTTAAACGATTCTTAAAACTTCAAGACATGCAACCCAAAAGCATGGAAAATAAAAATCAAATGACGTTGAATTTTATCGGATAAATAACCTTTTTTACTAACAGTGTATAAAATAGGACAAACAAATAAACATATGTCTTCAGAATTAATAATACGAAACAAAGCATGTAGCTCATAATTTTATTTGTTGGGCTAAACATCTATTATGTATAAACTAAAGCGGAGCATGTGATTTTTATAATGCATATTTTCGGTAAAATGAAGATTTATAGGAGGTATCGGGTTGAATTAAAAGACATACAAGTACTCGTTTTAAAAGGAATTTTGAAGGGTTACAAGTTTGTAGTTTACAGATCAAATTTTTAAAGGAAGACCTTCAAAATAGCCCAATGGTGTAAGAAAAAAAAAAGAAAAAATAATGATTTAGTAGAACCACAACAAAGTTTAGAGAACGGTACGTATAAACGGTCTCAAAGTGTTCCTGGCCAAGTACCCGAGAAGACCGGTCCCGAAGAATGGACTAAAAGAACATGCACATAACATTTTTTTCCATAGAACTGAATAACACTTCAAAAACCAGTCCAAGGCCCCGGTTGTTTCTTACGAATCATTCTTGTGCCGACAAAGCTCATTTTTAGGCTTTCTTTCCTTTTTGGTCTAGCCATACAAATAGAACTTTGGTTAAATAGTTGAGGTTTATGGGTTTTTCTCCTTTGTTATATGCTCAATCACCATGTGTATTTGGACTTTATTTATTTTTTGGTGTGAAATTTGTTGGATGACGAAGGTTGATGATGTTTTGATTATTCCATTGATTGGAAAACATAAAACTTTGTTGGATTCTTGCCTATAGGTGTTGATTTTTAATTTGAGCATTTAGACGATTTTGATAATAAGGGGTTGCAAGTGAGACATGAAATTGTTGGGATTGGTCCCTTGAATTTGCAACTTATATGGAGTGAGATTCTTTTATGGGCATTTGCTTATTGAATCATTTGGATTAAGCATGTTACCTCATGTTGCAGCTAAAATGTATAGGCTAAGTGAGATTTCGGTCAGAAGCCTATGAACGTTTTACACTAGATTTCATATGAGAATGGATAGCAAATACACTCGTGAATCACTAGCTTCTAATTTAAAGTTCAATTGTAGCTAGAATCGAGTAGATGCAAGAGCACAAATATTTGATTTTAGTTGGGAGTGTCTTCTATATAGCGACATAGGTCCTTTTATATGTTAATGACACGAGAATGTTCCACGTATGAACAAAGTTTACTTGTAATGACTAGCAAAGTGAGTCATTAAGGATCTTTTCATAATTACCTTCTTATTTTGGGTTTGATAGTTTATCATAAGATCTTGAGATAAGATATGGGGAGATTAAGCGTTTTGTGACATGCCCGATTATTTCCTCTAACCTTTTTTATAAATTTTTATTGTGATTTATGTCAAATTGACCCCGAGAGATTAATGTTATAAATCATTGGGATATGTTGCTTAATTGATCGTGTTCATATCACTGAATGATTTAATTGAATTCGTGATCCTCTATTTAACAATTTTATGCTTTACTTTACCAAACAGACCCAAAAATTACTTGATATCTCAACCAATGTTGCAAGATCGTTGTGGTTACGACACTTACGGTAATGTGTTGTACATCTTACTCGATACCACGTCAAATCACAAATCAAAGTAATTAACATGTTTTTTTTTTGGTAATGTTAACATGTATTTTATTCTACCACGTTAAAACACAAATCCAATTACTCAAAGGTAATAACTCTTATATTACAAAACATAATATACATATATATATATATATATATATATATATATATATATATATATATATATATATATATATATATATATATATATATATATATATATATATATATAACCTCTCACAACTAACTATTTATCAACTCAAATATTTAGTTTCATTTATTTATATAAAATGATTAAAAACATATGAGTTTTGAATGCATGCACAAAAAGATTTGTCCATGAAATCTAACTCACGGTCAATGTTAATTGTTGAATTAGTCATATTTTGTACATTCACCTACAACAAAAAAAGTAGGGATTGACAATACAAATATTGATTGGAACAACCTTGTTTGCTCTTGACAAAGACAATTAGTTTGAAATGACCAACGATGCCTTTAAACTTGCGTGTTGGTCACGCACCTCCAGTGTTTTGTGTGTGGCCCCTTGTCTAGAATACCTAACAAACCCGCATTGCTAGGTAGTAGTCCATAGATAAACCTAATATAAAAAAGAGAGATATATCTCGTCATTTGAAGTTATAGACAAATTGCAAATAAAACAGTTGTTATCAAATGCGACAACTTGTGCGCCATTAAGGTACTTTAAGATCTTTAGAGTTGTCCGTGTAAAGTTGAGATGATCGCCGATTCCATGATCTATATTATAATATATTCCTAATAATTAATTGTGTTGCTGAGACATTTGGGACATTCGACCTAATACCAGTTTTTCGTGCAATCTTTAATTTCTCAACCCCATCAAGCACAACCATTTGACTTGGTTGACACTTGACGACATGTCTTAAGACCGACTAGCCCAATCGGACGGATCAATGGCCATACCCAATAAATTAGGATCTGAAGTCCGATCACATATGTGCATTGAGCCCATGCCCAACACATAAGCCAGATGAAGCTCCGTCATAAACCAAATGACATATGAAGAGTTTCACCAACCTTATATATTAGGTCATTGCTCTTCTTATTATCGATGTGAGAACATACATCCTCCATAAACAACTCAATTAAAACTAGATATTAGGTGAATATTAACAGGCTTATTTAATAATTAAACTTACTTGCTTATACGTGCCCTTTTTTTCCATAGAGCTATAGATAAACACCACTGAGTAAGAGAAATAAACAAACTATTAGAATTATCACAAGTTGAAATTTATTAGCACGGATTATAAATTTAATTAATTTATAGTTTACATGTAAAAGATAACCATTAAACTTGGATTATAAATTGATTTTATATTATTTTACCTCACATGATTTTTTTTTTGTAAAATTTCCTATAGTAAATAAGCACAATGTTATTACAAGGTCTATGCTGGTAGATGCTTTGATTTTACTTGAAAAATATACTGACTAAAAATTTAGTAGTCTAATATCAACACTATAGGTAGAATCTTAAATTATTTGATTCAAGATATGTAATATTAAATATACAAACATGTTAGATTAAGCATTATAACAAAATTTGAAATCTAAATATGTCGGAAGAAAAACAAATGATTAGCATGTACCTTAAGAACTTTCGTAAGGGAAAAGTTTCCACCATATGATGGTTTTTTCACGATAACCTTTCTTTCGGTGGACGTATCTTTACGCAGATGTTGTGCTATTTCTCTTAGTAACATCAATTGAGTTTTATCATTTTGCATTGAACTGATTTTTTGTCTTAGATGTTCTCTATCAACTTCAAGTGCATGAATCTTCGAGTATAGTTTTTTAACATCATTGTCCCCCATATTTGTTCGTTGTACTGATATCATAGGTGTATGTATGAATTCTTCAAAACTTTCAGCGGCTTTGAAATCTGTATCATTCTTATACGGTACCCTTTGATGAACAGAGTCAATCGTATAAACTCTATCACTCGCATCATCTTCAGAGTTTAATGTATTATAACACTTTTTTTGTACTTCATCAACACCATCTGTAATCTTGAAATCATCAGCCATCTTACGAGAATCAACAGAATGATTCGATCCCATGTCTTTGCTACCAATAAATTGGGTTTTGACGGGATTATATCCACTTGAATTCACGTGATGTTTTGGCGAGTGAACAATAACTTTTTCTATAACACTTTTGGCTCGAGAGTTATCCCCATCTAACTCATTACCTTTGAAAGTTTTGTCTGACTCATTAATATCATTCTCGATGGATGGACATTTCTCAATATCCACAACATCATCATTCTCACTAGATTGTATATCATTTAAGTCATTGTGTAAAGGTGGATAGTTACCGATGAGAGCTTCAACGTGTTCACCAATATCATCAAAGTTCTGATTTTGGTGATCATCATCATCATGCAAGCCCTCCGCCTCAAATTCTGTTAGACCAAAACTCATCATTCTATATTTGTATGCCTTCATTTCACAAGTAAGGGATTGGACAGTCTGCTCTTTCTTATACAACATGTCTTCTAAAACTGAAATTTCTTTAGAGTCATGATCCATTTTCTCCTCGGAGAAACGCTTGAATTGACGAGCTTCCATTTGGATCTCAGCTTTCTCTTTTTGCAACCTCAAAATCATCGACATTGCCTCATTTGTAGCGGATGAAGATGCATTTCTTTCCTCTTCCAATTCCAAATACATTTCGTGAATAATCGCTTGTTGGTTGCTAACCATTTCCCTCAATGCGTTGCATTCATTCTTAATTCCAACATGAGCGACATGCGGAATTTCCACACCCGACACATGAAAATGGCCTTTCTCCTCAATTTCATCGTACTTCCGTTTAACAGATCGTAACCAAATGTTATTGTGGGGATGTGCTAGTGAAGAACAACTACCTCCACATTTACAACATTTGAACACACTTGTCGATGGCAGCGATAATATTTCCTTTTGATCCATGTGCTTCAACCCAAACTATGGAAGAGCAATATGACCCCGATCACATGATTTAACTAATCATCAATCTCGCAAACCTTTCAAACTATAATCATGAAAAATAGAGTCAAATTTTTAAGAAGAAAGTTAGGGACCGTTTAGTTTCAACCCCAAAAAACGAATGAAAATGAATCTAGTTCGTATGCGGAGAACCAAATGTATTTTACATGTAACCACAATATATGATTTCAAACAATTTTATAAATAAGGTACACATATGGATTAGATACATTTTCATTCCCTTTCCGTTTTCGAAGTTATAACCAAATGGGGAATTAGTCTTTAACCCTAAACAAACAAAAAAACAACTACAAATTTCAACCACATCATGCAATATGAGATTTGAAAAATAAGGGATGATCTGAACTCACGTACCTTTAAGTAATCTTCTAAGAGAGCGTTTGATAATTTAAAAAAAAAGCGTTAAACTTTTATACGATTTGATGCTTTTGGGAGAAGAATATAACAAAAAGGTTCAAAATAAGATATAGAGGGAAAACTTACTTCAAACTTCTTGTCCCTCTATAACTCATGAACAGGGAAAATGAAAATTACGATCAAGAGAAAAACGAGGGAGACAAATAAGGAGATAGAAATAGGATGTTTTCAAAATCTGGATTGTATTCTTTTTTTTTCTATTTCTTTAGTTTTGCTATTAGATAAAGAATGTGTTTATTTTTAGAAAATTAAAAAAACAATTATAATGAAATAATCGAAATTAATTTAAGATATCTAATGTTAAAGTACTAAAATTAAAATAATTGAGCAAGAGGAGTAGAAGTATTCAAAATGCTACTCATATATCAAAATGAAGGTGTTTCGTTTTGTTGAGTGTCTGTCTTATCTATATATAGATAATGTTGCTAATTTTTATATATTTAAATTTTACAATGGAAATTATATGGTATGATTATTATAAAAACATGTTGATGTGATGGTCAATATGTCATTTTTATCATTCTTTGTGATTTCGCAATATTATTATTATTAGAGACACATCATCAAACTTACTAAACACGTAAATGACGTGCATTTACGATGCGCGTTAGACTTTAAAAAACCTAAAATTTAAATAAGAAAATTTATTTATTCATTATTATTTTTTGTAAAAAGTTTAAAATTTACAAAAGAAAATCAACGTTTACGCACAATGAGACCGCGCGTCAACATCCAATCTCTAACACACACTCTAAGGGGGTGTATTCAATATAGATTTTTTAAAAACTTTGATTGATTTTAATAATCCATAGAATTTGCTGATTTTGTGGGATATTTTAATTCTATATAGAGTTAATACAGATTATGTCAAATTAATACATGACAAAAATTTCGAAGAAACAGGAAAGACGACCACTGCCAGACGGGTTTCTCAAAACATAGAGATGTAGTCGTTGGCTCGACTTTTGCTCGTTCAATTTATGAGTGTATCAATTTTGAGTTTATTTAAAATCTCTTTCTTTTATGTTTTTGACAACCTTGAATTATATTCGAGATTAATGAGAGGCTGAATTTGCAATGTAGGCCTTTTACAATGTAGAGTTTGGATTTTGGGTCTCTCATAATTTCATTTAGAAAATGGGCTCCTATTGTAGAAAAAATCAGAAAAGTAAGGGACATAGGTATCTAGACTGATTTGATGGGTGACATGTAGAAAAAATCATAAATTAGACCAATCAATTCAGTCAGTCCATCTTCTTCCCTCTATTGTCCATTTTTCTTCCCTCCTTTCAAACGTAAATTTATATCTGGGTATCCATATGCAGCTCTTTTCTTCTTCCAATTGAAACGCAGGAATCTGGACTGCTTATTGAGCTTCTATTTCTGGGTAAGCAGTGTTTGTTCCTATTTCTGGGTAATCTCAAACTTCTTGGATAATGTATTTGTGGGTAATCTGAAACTTCTAATCTTTTGTTTTTGTGAATCTAAAACACTGAAACTTCCTGTTCTATTTGTGGGTAAACAGTGCTTGTTTACATTGTCTATTTGTGGGTAAGCAGTGTTTGTTTGTATCCATGGATAATCTCCAACTTGTCATCTTCCTGGGTAATGTATTTCGGGGTAAACTGAAAGCTTGAAACTTCTCATCTTCCTGGGTAATGTATTTCGGGGTAATCTAAACCAGTCAAACTTCTTGGGTAATCTATTTCTAGGTAATCTCAAAATTCCTGGGTAATGTATTTCGGGATAATCTGAAACTTCTCATCTTCCTGGGTAATGTCAAACTTCTTGGGTATCCATATACTCCAACACTAATATACACATATCTATATAATTTAAATAACAGAACTTGGGTAAACATACAATTGGGTAAGCATACAATTGGGTAAGCGCATATCCATATACTCCAACACTAATATACACATATCCATATCCATATAATCTAAATAATTGGAATTGGGTAAGCATTTTTTGGGTAAGCACGTATCATATACTCCAACAGATATTGATATAATCTAAATAAGTGAACATTATCATACCCAAAAAGTAACTACGTATGCATACAATTGGGTAACCCTAGTATCAGCGGAAACCCTAGCTTCATCCGCCATCGAAGTCTCGTCGGCCATCCTACGCTCCTCTGCTTTAATAACAGCCTGCGTAAACCCTAGACTGTAAGAGGGCGCCGGAATCTGAGCAGAAAAGGAAGGGAGATCCGCCATTAAAATAACGTTCCCAAGCGGTTTCAGGGGAGGAAGAAGAGGACAAAGAAAGGAGAAGTGGGCGCGGTTTGGGTAAGGTTGAAGAATAGGGGGCAAATGAAGGGGAAGTGGGCGCCGCCTTTAGCGGACGAAGAAGGAGTGCGCCGGCTTCACCGGAGGGAGAGGGTAAAGAAAGGAGAAGTGGGCGCCGACTTTGTGGTACCAGTGGCGTAGCCCCTCCTCGTGTCAACCTTGACGGCGAAACCCTTGATCTCTTGCTTGCCCTTCTCCCGCTTGAAGGAAACCCTAGATCTCTCGCTCACCCTTCGGTGTCGGCTTGGTGGCCAAATGTCCTGGCGGCGAAACAGTGCTCCCTGTCGTTGAAACTCCGGCGGATCTCCGTTTCACCCTCTATTTCTCCTTCTTCTCTTTCGTTCCTTTCTAGATCTGTTTTCTCTCTCTTTACAAAGAGAATGAATGTTTTCTCTTTCTTCTCTGCAGATAATATCAACAGTCATTTAATATTCAATTTTTTTGACAGCCCATCCATCCATCTTTTCTTGGGAGGCCCACAAATACAGCTATTAATTTTTTTGCAGGCCTAAATTATACTAGGAGCCCACTTTGCAAAAGCAAAATTTTAGGAGCCCACTTTGCAAAAGTAAAATTTTAAAGAACAAGCAATTCTAGACATGATACACGATTGAAAACAATCAACATGACACACACGAGCAAGAAAACAATCAACATGTTGGAAAACACGAGAAAGAACGAACCTCTGACGATGCACCGAACTCAAGCACTAAAAAACGCTCGAAGACGTTGATTTGGCCGTTAGGGTTCTTGAGTATTGTAGTTTGGCGTGTAGAGAGAAGACTTTTTTAGGATTTAGGTATTTATAAAAGTACTAAGAAAGTCCTACAAACTCAATGAAATAATAGATTCTTTTAAAATCAACAAACTTTTAAAAATACCATATAAATTTTATGGAAAATTTAAAATCCTAATTGAATACCAAAAGATTTATATGGACTTTTAAAAATCTATATTAAATACTCATAGACTTTTAAATTCCAAAAAATTCTTGTAGAATCTTAATTGAATACACCCCACTAAGTGTGCGCTACTTTTACACTATTGTTGTTTTTGTAAAGTTATACTTTAAACCGAATGTTAATACACAATTTCAATTACACAATGTGAATACATTTAGTATACAATATTAATTATATAGTTAGCAAAATTGGTCATTTCTCAATTACACAATCCCAAAGGTCCGTCGTTTACACAAGGTCGAGTTACCCAAATTCAAACCCAATCGAGTTACACAAGCCCAAAGTCCGTCACACAAGGCCGAAAAGTACAAATCTTGTAGTTAGTGGGTTTCGAAAATACAAATCTTGTAGTTAGTGGATCAGTCGTTTAATGTAATTAATAAATTTCAAGGCAAATTTGCAAATTTCAAAAGTATAGGCCATAAACAACATTATAAAACATGAGATTTTTTTGTAATTTACCTAAAAGTTTTCTAAACTCAATTAGGGTTTCCATGTGAAGGGCGATTGGTCTTCTTCGATAATGCCAAGTGTCCCGATTAGGGTTTTGGGATTCAAATATGGGTCAATAGTGGTTTCCGGCGACGAAAGGCTCCGTTCCAAGCAGATGAGAAGGCAGCTGAGAGATATGGGCTTAGTATTGACATGCTTTTGCGGGTGGCCAACGACGATGGATGCTCCCGATATGGGTCGGGTTTGGCGGATTTGCGGTTGAGAGATATGGGCTTAATATTGACATGCTTTTGCGGGTGGCCAACAACGATGGATGCTCCTTATATGGGTCGGGTTTGGCGGATTTGCGGTTGAGAACGCGACTTGTGGCTCCTGATCTAGGTCGGGATCCGCAACGGCTTCTTCCTAGGATGTTCGGCTATTGGTGGCTAGCGAAGTGGTTGAAGATTACAAGTCCAGTGTCAGGGACAAAGTTCTGCAACTGCTTTGTCGGATCTGGGCTCCACTTTGTCTGGATCCGCAACTGCTTCGTCGGGATTGGTTACTTCGCTGAGTAGAGCGGCAATGGCAAATGTAGGAGACGAGAAAACCCTAACTGCTAGGCGGCTGCAAGAAAACCCTTTCGAATGTTGATTCTGTCGATTAAGGTGGTTTTGTAGGGCTTAAATTTCAATTTTCTTTTATGCCCTTTGATTAATTATTTTTAAAATTAAAAAATTAGACAAAATTAGTAGAAGCATGTATCATCAATACAAGAAAGGATTTATTAGTCCAATATTTGCATTTTTAAAGGATATAACACTAATATGGTGATCAATATGACTCAAGTTTTCTTAGTTTGTTTAGGATTTGATTTTGTTTTTAATGTTTTTGTCATGCCTTTGTATCAAAGTATCAATTTTATGGTCATTGTTATAATTAAAATTTCCTACTTGGAGCTAAAAAAAAGTCGTCTAAATATTTATAGTTTTCAAAAGATATTCTTCGCAATTAGAAGTCTAATATTCCAAATTCAATCACGTCTTTTTTTGTTTGAGTCTCCTCCAATTTATTTGACTAGTCTAGTTAGAGCTGTAATATGAAACAAGTTACTCGCGCTCACCCCGTCAAAAGCTCGGTCCGAACTCGTTCACTTTCTAAACAAGTCAAACTTGAACACATTTTAAAGCTCGTATAAATTTTAGGCTCGGCTCGTTTCTAAACGAGTCAAGCTTGAGCATGCCGATGTTGAGCTCGTTCTATAATTCTAACTCCATACTTAAGTAGGATCTGACTAGTGTGCACCCCTTATTGTGAAAGAGTCTTTGGTTTTCACTTTTGTTTTAATCTGCTACAATTTATTTTACCATTTGTCGGATTTTTCGAATATTTCCGAAATTTATTATTAACAAGGGGATTTTTTAGATCAAATTTCAGGGCAATACGAATGATGTCTAATAACTAATTCCTCAGCTGATCGGTGAGTAAAATTTTGTTTGTTTAATAAATTGATTTGTCGCTGTCCAAACATTTCCACTTATTGATCGCATTTTTGTAATGTTATAGCAAAAATCATATGACCATATTCAAAATAAATAGTGAAAGAAATGTTGTTGATAAATTAATTTTAAGTTTTCTTTTTGATACCTCTATCTTTAGGTTTTTCCTTTCGATAACTACAAGTTTTTGTTTTATTTACGACGTCTTGTATCTTAACTCGTTCCTTCCGTACTAATAACTTACCTTATATTACAAGAAGGAAATAAAAGTTGCCTTGAGTCTATTATGCCTATTTCGTCAAGCAATTTTGTTTTGCAAGTGTTTTATGGACGATGTGTCATTTGCTTTAATTTTGCTAATTTAGCTTTATTTGGTTGTTTAGTATACAACAATATATAAAACCCGATCATACATTACCAACCTTGTTGTAGTTATAGAAAACATTCAAATATTCAACTTTAATTTATCACTAAAAATGTCCGCGTACATCGGCTATTTAACCCTTTTTGGATAGTTATTTCACTTATTTGTATTGTCTTTCTCCTCTTTATAAATTCTTGAGTTTGTATCTTTCTTTTTGGATAAATATATTTTAAAAGGTTAGAGTAGCTCTCGGTTCGATTGCTTTACATTCAGAAAGCATATAAGTTGTGCATCAATTTGGGGATACCCTCTCCACACAAAAAAATTATTTTCTCTCTTATTTGAGTAAAAAAAATAGGACACTTATTTAACTAGATAAGTAGGGAAACACACTTCCCTTTCATCACCTCGCAGCCCAACTCGCTTTTATCCTCGTCTTGCATGACAAACACACCTCACATCCTTCCAACAACCGACCCTACCTCTTTTGGGTCTAGCGGAAAAACGAATGTCTATTGATTATGTGCATCGGAGAAACCCTTTAACATGGAATTGATTGTAAAGAGTTTGGGGTTGTTGGAAGATGATGGAAGATCTTCCCTGCGTAGAAAGTGTCGCCAACGGCGAGAAGGGAGGAAATGATTTTGTGCATGTATGGAAAAACTGATACTACAAGGGTATCCCCCAACAATGGGCCACATTTACTACCCTATCCGGACGTAGATCGGCAAAGCCGATCGAACCGGGTGATCTCATTTCACGCAAGACTGGGATCGTAACGCTCCATCTCCCTCGGATCTCACCTTCTACCCAAGCCAACTCGCTTTCATCCTCGTCTTGCATGACAAACACACCTCCCTTCATCACCTCGCAGCCCAACTCGCTTTCATCCTCGTCTTGCATGACAAACACACCTCGCAACCTTCCAACAACCGACCCTACCTCCTTTGGGTCTAGCGGAAAAACGAATGTCTGTTGATTATGTGCATCGGAGAAACCCTTCAACATGGAATTGATTGTAAATAGTTTGGGGTTGTTGGGAGATGATGGAAGATCTTCCCTGCGTAGAAAGTGTCGCCGGCGGCGAGAAGGGAGGAAATGATTTTGTGCATATATGGAAAAACTGATACTACAAGGGTATCCCCCAACAATGGGCCACAATTTACTACCCTATCCGGACGTAGATCGGCTAAGCCGATATACGCTCCATCTCCCTCGGATCTCACCTTCTACCCAAGCCAACTCGCTTTCATTCTCGTCTCGCATGACAAACAGACCTCCCTTCATCACCTCGCAGTCCAACTCGCTTTCATCCTCGGCTTGCATGACAAACACACCTCGCAACCTTCCAACAACCGACCCTACCTCCTTTGGGTCTAGCGGAAAAATGAATGTCTGTTGATTATGTGCATCGGAGAAACCCTTTAACATGGAATTGATTGTAAAGAGTTTGGGGTTGTTGGGATATGATGGAAGATCTTCCCTGCGTAGAAAGTGTCGCCGACGGGGAGAAGGGAGGAAATGATTTTGTGCATGTATGGAAAAACTGATACTAGAAGGGTATCCCCCAACAATGGGCCACAATTTACTACCCTATCCGGACGTAGATCGGCAAAGCCGATCGAACCGGGTGATCTCATTTCACACAAGACTAGGATCGTAACGCTCCATCTCCCTCAGATCTCACCTTCTACCCAATCCAACTCGCTTTCATCCTCGTCTTGCATGACAAACAAACCTCCTGATACGCCCCAACAAAAGGATCCAACGATGCAAGACGAACGAAAGACTAAAGAAAACTTACACATGTGTTTTGGATTTGTGATAATTGAAAATAAAGTACAAGATATGTATTGCTAGAGCTTCAAGCATCTCACCATCCACTCTACAATACTCGCATCAACTCTCACAAGCCTCTCACCTATGAGAACTAATGCCTTCGCCCTCGCATCTCACAAAGGCAACCCACCCGTCATCTCACCAAGGAGGAGGTTTCGGCATCTCACCAAAAACTAAGGGCACAAATTGTTTTCCAAATATAATCAACTCTCACTTATTTTTTCTATGAATCAATCAAGCCTTTAAATAGGGAAAATAAGGCTAGATGAAAGATAAAAAAATAAGGCCAAAAATCATAATAAAAATATAGGCCTTAAAGATCCACATAATGAGACATTGATTTTGGACTCTTCACATCTTGACCATAAATCCGGCTGTTGGAAGAACCGAAAATAAGACCCATCTCTTGGACGAATATGCTCTTGAAGTCTGCATCAATATTGTAGCCCTTGAAATCAGCTTTCCAACAAGTATTTATGGACCCTTTATTGGATAAACGTAACATTCGTTATGACCAAAATACTGAAGGATCGAATTAAAGTGAAGCCGTTTGCATTGGTTTCCCGGATCACATCACCTCCCTTCATCACCTCGCAACCCAACTCGCTTTCATCCTCGTCTTGCATGACAAACACACCTCGCAACCTTCCAACAACCGACCCTACCTCCTTTGGGTCTAGCGGAAAAACGAATGTCTGTTGATTACGTGCATCAGAAAAACCCTTTAACAAGAAATTGATTGTAAGAGTTTAGAGTTGTTGGGAGATGATGAAAGATCTTTCCTGCGTAGAAAGTGTCGCCAGCGGCGAGAAGGGAGGAAATGATTTTGTACAGGAGAGACCGATGGAAAACAAGTGATGACATGAGCGTGGATTTGAGTCATTTGACGGAGCATTCGTTGGTTGTGGCATCGCCGTGGGATCGAAAGCAATTGCTCTCCTCCTTCCAGCTTTTTTCTCATCTAAAGGATCTTTACCAAAAACCTTCACTTGATTCCATTTCTAAATAATTTGGTAGGACCATAGAACCCACCACTTATTGAAAAAGACAACATATAGAAAGTAGAGACACATACATAGTGTCAAACCACCTGGTCTTGCTCTTCTCCTTCCTTCTTCCTCCTATCCTATCCCTATCACCTGCAGTAGTTGAATGGTAGTATTGTAGAAAAGCCCTTTTCCCCTTGCACTTGCTACCCATAAAATAATCATTATTCTCACTCATTACTGGTAACCAAAGGACCACTTTTGTAACTGAAGAGCAAAGATCCATCCTTTATTCAAGCTTTCCTTCATCATCATTGAAGAAAAACAAAAATGGTTCAACCTCAATACTCTCCAGTTTCAAAGCAAGGAACTAGCCCACCCAAGTTTGCCTTTTCCAGATCAACGACTGTGATTTTAACCATCTTTCTCTTTTGTCTAATTGGATTCTATGCTTTTCATGATTATTCTTCTCAATCAAGTGATCTTAATCTTCAAAGATCATTGCCTAATTTCCCTGATTCCTTTCTTTCTCTTTCTACTAATTCCACAGTCTCTCACTACCTCCGTTCTCTCACTCTCCACCCTCATCTCGCCGGCTCCGACCAAGCTCGCCAAACTGCTTCGTTTGTCAAAGCCCACTTCGAAAACCTAGGCTTTACCACAAAATCGTCAGAATTTCGAGTACTTCTCTCATACCCAGTTAAATCCTCACTCTCTGCTCAATCCACCCAGTTGGGTACCCATGAATTTGGATTATCTGATTCGGGTCGGGTAACGATTCCTTACCATGCATACTCCCCATCCGGGTCAGCTAAGGGTAAAGCGGTTTTTGTAAACTATGGTAGAGAGGAGGATTATAAAGCGCTTAAGGAGATTGGAATCGACGTTACAGGTTGCGTGGCGGTTGCACGGCGAGGAGGCGGTGTTTCAAGAGGTGGAGTTGCGAGGATTGCGGCGGAGAAGGGGGTTTTGGCAGTGCTGACGTATGTTGAAGGGGAGGAGTTTAAGAAAGGAGTTGAAAGGGGGACTGTTATGAAGGGAATTGGCGATCCTTTGAGTCCTGGATGGGCTAGTGAAATTGATGGTGAGTTGTTAGAGAGAAGTGATGAGACGGTGAAAGGGAGGTTTCCGGTGATTCCTTCGATGGCGATATCGTCGGAGACGGCAGAATTTATAGTAAAGTCTTTGTCTGGGAGTAAACTGCCATTAAAATGGGGAGTTCAAGGTTTTGAGAATGTTGGACCTGGTCCTACTCTTCTTAATTTCAGTTATCAGGTTGGCTTTGTTGATCTTTCCTCATATTTATGCCAAACGAGCTCTAAGAACTCTCTGTGTTGTTTTCTTGATGGTCGAAGACTCAGTTTTGTTTTGTCTGCATATTTTGACCTATTTGACGAAGTTTTGTCCTTGTTAGCATGAGTTTCTTTGATTTTTTGTACCAAGAGATTCTTATTGCGGCTGTGGGTTGAGTGTTGGTTGAATTGTGGTTACTAGCTTTTCCTTGTTGCTGATGTAGAGAGGTCACTTGTTTGCTGTCTACAAATATTGACTTTGTTCAAAAGCTTTTCCTTGTTTTTTCCTAGAGTTATGGATACGGCTTAATCATGGTTTTCTTTGATTTTGCTCAAAAGAATAACAATAGTGTTCTTAGATATGATTGAATTAGTGGCTTGATTTGTGGTTAATCTTGATTAGTGAGTTGTTAAATATTGGTCTGTTGAAAGTTCATTTAGGGGATGGATTTTTATGTACAGTTGTTTTTTGTTTTGATTACGTGTAGGGAGAGGAAAGGATGGCCAATATACAGGATATTTTTGCTGTGATTGAGGGGTATGAAGAACCCGACCGCTATGTACTCCTTGGAAACCACAGAGATGCATGGACTTATGGAGCTGTTGACCCGAATAGCGGAACTGCAGCTCTGCTTGACATTGCTCGGAGGCTTGCATTTCTGATGAAGTTGGGATGGAAGCCTCGCAGGACTATTGTGCTTTGCAGTTGGGATGCAGAAGAGTTTGGAATGGTAGGTGATATCTTCCATGAATTTGCTGTTATTGAAGTGATTGAACAATAAGCTTATATGAACAGATTTTTTACTTCTGTGAATCAGCCTTTTCGATATTAACAAACTTTTGTGCTTTATAGATCATTTCGGAAAATGCTAGTTATGTGCTAAAGAGTGAAATGAGGTTGACCATAGTCACATTCAAGCAGAATTACATGAAATTAAGATTTATTTTGAGCTATCATATAAGTCATTAACCAAGTAATCTTTTGCTATATTTGTTTTTGTAGATAGGATCTACAGAGTGGGTTGAGCAAAACCTTGTCAACCTCGGCTCTAAAGCTGTAGCGTATCTAAATGTAGATTGTGCAGCTCAAGGACCCGGGTTTTTTGCCAGAGCAACTCCGCAGCTAGATGATCTCATTGTTGAAGTGACAAAAAGGGTACTAAAAGCAATAAAATCAGATGGATCATATTCTGACAAAAATAATGAAATCTTACTATAATCTATCTATGGTTCAGGTCAATGATCCTGAAGCAGCTGGCAGAACTGTGTATGATCAATGGACTAGTGCAAATAGCGGGATCAGTGTAAGTAAGCTTACTCGTTTCATATTCGCGGTTACTGCTAAATTGGTGTTTCACTGTTTGTTTCCAAACCTTGTTCTGATGTAGTCTTCATAAGAAAAAGTACATGATCAGTTTATTGTCACTGTTGAAGTGATTAATTACTATATTGCCCTCCAGATTCAGAGGCTTGGTGAAGTGGATTCCGATTTCGCTCCATTTGTGCAGCATGCCGGGGTGCCTTCTATTGATATGTACTATGGAAAAGGTTTTGCCAATAAAATTTTCATCTCACATCATTTTCGTCTTTTACAAGTTTCTCATCTTATGTTATATCTCCAGATTTCCCAGTCTACCACACTGCATTTGATTCTTATGAATGGATGGTAACTCATGGAGATCCATCATTTCACCGCCATGTAGCCGGTAAAGTTTCTTGCTTTTAATCTTATCAGCTATCCTCTCAAGTTATGATCATCATGAGCAATTTCGCCTTTTTTTCTTTCCTCGGTTACTTCAGTGGCTGAACTTTGGGGACTCCTAGCTCTTCGGTTAGCTGATGATCTGATTTTACCTTTCAATTACTTAACCTACACGGCTCAGTTGCAGGTACACATTAATCACACAATTGAACTTCCTAGCTTTTGTAGAAAAACAACATATATATAACGGGTCCAATGTGTAGGAATACGCGAGCATCCTGAGCAGGGTAATTGAAGGACGAATATCTATTGATCCTATCACTCAAGCTATTCAACATCTTTCAGATGCTTCCAGGAAAGTTAATGATGAAGTTAAGGTAAGATGACACTATAAAGATCATATTACGTTAGCGTCTGAGGATTACTAACAACGTTAAACTTACAGAAGCTACATGCGGCGGGTGAAGCTACAGCTGATCATCAGACATTGCAGAGAAGAATGTTAAACGATAGGCTAATGCTCGCTGAACGAGCTTTACTCGATGCTGACGGGATTCAAACAATGGAGTGGTTCAAGCATCTTGTAAGAATATCATTAGATTCGTTTTCATTCCGTTTTTGAGCTGAAACGAAACGGCCCTTGATGTTTCTTTTTACAGGTTTATGGTCCCTCAGGAGTTGAGGGCGAACATGATCTACCAGCGTTTCCTAGTATCGTTAACGCTATTTATCGATCAGAGAAACCGATGAAGGCGAGCGATCGGGATATGATTCAACATCAAGTATGGAGAGTGTCTAGAGCCATTAAAAGAGCAGCTGATGCTCTTAATGGATTGATTCATTGAAACTGTAAAAGGGCCGTTCAAGTTGAAAGTTGTTGTATATGTATGCAGTTTGTAGTTTTGTACACCATAGATTTTTCTTTTGTTTTCGTAATCGGGTTGACTCACTGTACGATGTATGAACTTTGTGGCCGATTATTAATTGATATGTTAAATTTTGTCAACTCTATGATAGATTGTATAAAATGTTCAACTCGATTGGAGTCATGTTTGTGTATTTTGCCGGTGCCAACTTTCACTCGGAGTAAGAGGAGAAACTATGAAATCGAAAGCTGTTTTGAAACTCAAATACTGCCTATCGAAAGTTGTATTTTGCCTTGTTCTATATTTTAGACTTTTGAGTACTTGAAAGTGAGTGCTGAGTCAAGTAGGATTAGAACAGAGTTGATGTCCACTGAATCGCGAGTTGAGATGAGGACTTTAGCTTCTTTCACATACTTGTCCACAATCTGAAATGAAAACAATCAAATTGAAATAATGGTGGGGTGATGGACAGCTTTGACTCATGTTGTTTTAAGCCAGAAGAAGAAGAAGAAGAAGGTGAATTTGGAGTCTTTGGACAAAACTGAGATTGTGTGTTGTGGTGCTGTGTGGAGAAATTGATTGATTTCTTGATGCTAACTTCATGGATACATCTTCTTCTGTAAAATGAATTTTCTTGTGGTTACAGATAAAAACAGATGATGAATCAACACAATTTCCTTACAAATATCATCAATGTAAACGCGCCAGGTAGGGGTCGAACCTACGACTTTCTGCTTAGGAAACAGACGCTCTATCCACTGAGCTACAGGCGCTGATATGTTGTACATTTTCATTTGTTAATTATTATCGTAATGTTTGGATTTTCCTCTAACAATGTAGAAGTGCTTCAAGACAAACGTCACAGGGCCCAGGCTCAAATTTGAAGAGAGCCAGTGAGGGAAAAGCGCGAAAATGGAAGAATCGATAAGCAGATTGGGGCAAACCCTAGCTTCCTTCTGCAATGGCGTCGAGTCCAGTTGCGATGCTCTCAACCAATCCTTAGACCGTCGCTCAATTCCTCTCGGTTCTTTTACTTATCTCCCTCGAATGTTGCTCAACTTTCCTCAAGCATATCGGAATTATCACTGACGAATTATGCGTTTCTGTCTCAGATTCCGCCTCTGCAACCTTCATACAGTCCCTCAACCGCCGTGTTTCTCCCCTCTCCGGCGAACTCAACCTCCTTGAAACGATGTCGTTTGGTACCGTCTCCTTTGAGGAGCTTCTCGGCCACTGCAATCAGGTCTATAAGAAGAATCAGGCGGATTTCGACAACCTTACTGACCGTCTTCGATACCTTGGCTGCCACTTTTCATCGCGTAAGTTTGTGTGTGTTTTGATTCATTTCTTGTTGTTAAGCATACTGGAGTCGTAGTTTTGTAATTTAATTTTCATCTGTGATAATTATTAGTGTCTGAGGATGATGTTGTTGAAGAGGACTACAGTTTCACGTCAAATGTAAAAGATGCGATGTTGCAACTGCCGGATTTTTACCATGGATCAGTTCTCAAGGAGCTTGAAGATGACTCTTTGTACGCTTCAAGCTTTACATATTTGGCTTTTTATGTACTGCAATTGAAATTACACAACTACTTGCTAATTGCCCCATGGATTGCTGCTAATTTGCTAATCACGGAAATTACAGTCTTGACAGTAGATATACACTATTAATGTATGCATACCATAAGGATGGTTTTTATATTGATTGTTTTCAAATTTTATTTTGGAGGCTAATCCCTCATGTCTTTGTTTTGTTGTATACATCTGAAGATTTGGAGACTCGACTTGTTTGGCAAATCTTGGACTATCTGAGGCATGCCTTGCCACTATAGCTTCTAAAGGTTAGTTGCTGCAGTTGCGATGGGCCGATGGCTCATAATTCATATATGCCGAAGCCAATTTCATGTACAATTATTACATCATGGTATCATACTGTAGTTTAACCGCATATTTGTTTAGTGACATCTGCTGTTGTTTGTCTTCTTAGGTGACAAGAATACTAATGAGTTAGAGTCTAATGTGCATGATCCACTAAAGTAAGTTCTTTCTTTATGTATAAGTTGATACATTAATCTTCTGTGAAACTGAAACATAAACCTTTTTTGAAGTTGTTATGATACCGTATCCCATCATTACAAGGATCAGAATTTGAATTCAGAAAGTATCTTGGATGAAACAGGTTTGTTGTATTGCTAACTGTAGCCATTCTGTGCAAATTATGATGATTGCACCTTTCACTAAATGCGTTACTTAAATCATAGAAATGAGCCTATTCTAAATCTCGACTTTTGTTATTGTTAATGTTTTCATTAGACAGAGTAGATGATGGAGATTCAAGTTCAATGATAAGCATTTTGGAAGAAGAATATGAAGGTCTACCTTCTTATATGAAAGGTTTGGTTTCATGGGAGGTATTGTTATCTGTCTATGCTACATTGTGATTCAGCTTACTGTTCCACTTATGGTATAGTTTTACGATATATTTGTTTAAGGAAGAAATGGCCCGGGAAATACAAACTCAATCGTTGCATTCATGGGAACAACCGAACAAAACTTGGATTTAACCTCAGCCTCTTCCCTTCCCTCAGAAAAATGAATGATTATATTTCCTTTCCAACACTCCAACCAAACTGGACCTTAGAGTTTAAAGATTGAACACAGCAAATGGCGTATGTAAACATGCCTTTGCAGCTAGTGGTGTGGAAGAAGAGATTTGGAACTAGCAAATCCAGTTTAAGGATTTTGGAGACTGGGTAGTCTAAACTCTAACATTAGTAATGGACTATGATCAATTATAATGGTCTTTCCGTGTACTCCGTCTCTCTTCCATCTCAAGTTCTCAACTGTCATGAGAACTGGAGTTCTGATGGCATCATCTTTGTTAAGGAGGGGATCTTGTGTTGAGTTTCTCTTCAAACGCTCTGCAGCTTTGCTGTCGAAATACTAAATGTGCAGAAGTTGTTTTATGGCTCTGATACTATTGGTGCTTACATCGAATTTCAGCTATTATAACACCGAAGGGAATGAGTGTCATACATGTGTATTTATGTGCAAGTTGTAGAAAAACGATGATCTTGTTATCATTTTACACAAAGCGTGCTTCCATATCTTAAAATATCTGCTTTTGATATAAAAGGTCATGCAGGCTTGAGCTTTGTCAATGTCTCTGCAGGATCTACAAATTGCAGTTGAGAAGATTAACTCAAACATTCAAAATAGAAGTAAAACAAAGGAAAGAGGATATTTTCATGCCGATGAACTTGCATCAATGGGGTTAGGTAACATGTTCATTTCATTCCTCACTCTACAAATTTCTGTTGAATTGTTAACCATGAATTGTAATCTAATAGAAATTTGATAGTACCAAACACCAACACATCCTGCTGAGATGTTGGGAAAAGAATCCCACATCGATAACACGCAATCAAGTGAACCTACCATATAAGCATCCGGGCTACTCCTATTGTCAATTGGTTTTAGGATGGAACCCCGTGTGCTTGTATGTGTGGTTCACCGGACGTGAGCCCTCCGCGTCATTTGGTCCCGGGACGGTTATAAGAAAAAGTAACATTATGTGCAATTTCATTTTCAGGACCAAAAGGTAGGTCTCATCTTCTGATGCTTGTCCGAATGAAGAGGTTAATCGTAGAGACTAAGGACGGGTCGATTTTCTACAAAGTTGCATAGACTTATATTCCATTCTGGTGCTAAGGATGCAAGCTATCATTCAATTCTTTTGGTTGCACAAAGCCTTAAATGAGTGTCAGTTGAGTGTTTTCTGGGTCTTGTCTTGTTTAGAGGTGTTCTTGGTGATCATCATAAACCGTTTTCTATTGAAAAACCGGTTTACTGAAAACCGGTTTATAAATGGGCAGGCAGATAAACAAAGCCAAGATAGTGAAGTAAGATGCGTGACGGAGTAATATTAGAAAAACTTGCCTTTGTAGTTCGTAACGGCTATTATAGTATTGCGTATAAAGACGCTATTCCTCTTATCAATATTCTCAGATGGTTTTATTGGTCAATTATATTGACCGAGTCGTTTTAATTAGAAGAGAATGGCAATTGAGTATGGTGTTGATGCTCCAGTTTTTATCTGTTTATTTATTCATTTGTGTGAATATTTTGAGTTTTTAAATCGTAGTTGAGCTGGACTTTCATACTAAGGGCCCGTTTGGTTTTAACTCTAGTATCGGAAACGGAATGAAAACGAATCTAGTCCATATGTATATCGTCGTTCATGAAAGTTTGTGGAATCATTCCTTGTGATTTGAAGAAATTGGAGTAGAGATTGATTACTTTTGATACCCTATAAGGAAACAAAATGTGGGGAAACAAGTGCATTTTACATTAATCCACGAGGAATGATTCCACAAAATTTCATGAATAAGGATATACATATGGAATAAATTCGTTTTCATTCCGTTTTCGTTTTCGGAGTTGAAACCAAACGGGCCCTAAATAAACAATTTAATGTTTACTATTTATCATTAAGCAATGTTTATTTACAAATGTAGGGTCTTTTTATTACACAATTTCTTCTTTAATTGTTCAGAATCTCATCTATCCTCATCGACATGACCACATCTACGGTTTTCATTAAAAATGATTTTCTTTTAAGTATTGTAAATGTTTCTATTTATGGCCTTCGAAGAACTTTACACTTTTCATAAATTCTACAAGGAAATGCATTCATACCAAAAAAAAAGTAAAAGAAAATAAATTGTAGAAGCAAGGTGGCTTTATATAAACACCCACTTACACTTTAACGCTAATTGGATATTCGAAATAAAATAAAAACGAATATATATATATATATATATACTATTATTTATCAAATAATAATATTAAAATTTAAATTTTTTTGGGGTTTAAACTTGAGTATAATATAATTAATTTTGATACTCTATCAAGAAATAAAATGGAAAATAAAAACACATGTGACGTAAAAATAAATAGTATATCCCTTATAATTTAATTTTATGAATAAATAATAAAAATGTAAGTGAAACTAATTTGTTTTCATTTTCAAAAATTAAAATAAACGGGTTTTACCAAATGTCACTTAACGAAGTAAATTCACGTTTTCATACAAATTAAAATGATACGTAAAGTTGCTCGAAACGGGAATATATAGTAATTGGTTAATAAAGACAGTAACTCAAAAAATAATTATAAGAATATATTTTTAGTATCCGTATATTATTTTTGATCCGACATTTTTAATATATCATTGATATAAATTATCTAGAATTTAATTTTAGAAAATATAAAAACTTGTATGCACCAAATTCATCATGCAACTTGAAAGTGACTCACTCAATCCATACTAGTGTATTACCCGCACTTTGTGCGGGTTGAGTTTTAATAAATATTTAATATTTAGAATTTTATATGTATATTTTTGTAAACAAAAAAAATGAAATGTTGTTATAATAATAATAAAATTAAAGTAAGTTTTAATGGACTTTATTATATATTATCGAACTAATAAAATATAATTAGGAAAAATTTAAAATTAAATAAAATATATAATTAAAAAACATACTTCAAAATAAGTAAAATTAAATAAAACATTTTTTGAATATTAATCCTACTTTATTTTAATAATTTTTATTATATAATAAAAAACTAATAAATAATATAAATTAAATGGTATTAGAATAATAGTTAAATTAAAGTAAATTTTAATGATATTTATTATATAAGGAGAAATGTTAATTATACGTTTAAATAAAAAAAATAAAAATAGAGTTTGTTAGGATCTTGGATTTAAATAAGTATGGTTAAAATTTTAATTAAACAATTAAACTAAATAATAATGTGACGTGGCTTAACAAATAATTGACACATGTATATTCGATGAGGTGGCTGCACGAAACTGTGCCAAGTGGAAGTTTACGGGCTGCTTTAGTATATAGATAGATAAGATAAGATAAGATAAGATAGATAGATAATACAAAATAAAATTATTAAAAATTTACTAATTTAAACACTTAAACTAAAAATCTGATTATTAGAACAAATTTGTAGATACTTTCATTAAAAAAAATCAAGTACAAAATTAAAAATCTCATATTTTAACAAAATTTATTTAAATAACTTGGTAGACTATTTTAATGAAAAATGTTTAAAATTTTTCAATTTTTTATTTTTTTAATTTATATTATTGAATAGATATTTTGAATATTTTACCAATTTTTTTAAACAAAAATTCGTTTTTAAAATTTTAATTTATATTATTGAAGAGATTTTAGTGGATCAAAAAAATATTTGGGTTGAGAAAAATAATCTATTTTAAAAAATTTAATTTATATTAATGAAAAGATATTATTGAATATTTTAACAATTTTTAAATGTATTTATTATGACTTAGTAATAATTTAATTAATAAACGTAATTAATAACTTTTTAAAATATTTTTTTGAGCTTCGAGAACTCTGGCGCTGACACGTGGCAAAAAGTCCTCTGCTTTAATAGATACTAGTGTATTACCCGCACTTTGTGCGGGTTGAATTTTAATAAATATTTAATACTTACAAATTTATATGTATATTTTTATATAATAAAAATCCGGAGAATGAAATTACAATCATTATTATGATTTTTAATTTTCTTTTAAGTATTTATCTCTTTTAATTAATTATATTTTTAAATTGATTTGTTAAGATATGCTTGGTAAAAAAAATCCGTAAAAGTTTAAAAACTATTTTTATAAAATATTTATTTAAAATATTTTAAATAAAATTTAGAAATCAATTTCCAATTTATATTAACATTTTGAAATCACTTTTTAAAATAATTTTGTAGGCTTCGAGAAACATGGCGTTGACACGTGGCAATAGAGGCTTCTGCTTTAATAGATACTAGTATATTACCCGCACCTTGTGCGGGGTTGCGTTTTAATATATTGTAAATATTTATACTTTATTACAAATAATTTGCGGAGAATAAAATTACATTTATTATTATACTAAGAGTTAATTTGTTGGATAATAAATATCGACAGAGATATTTTTACTTATATAATAGATATTGTTTTGACAATTACACCTAAATCTAGATTTTATATTAGAGAATAAAACTTATTTCAAATTATTTACAATTAAAAATTCAACAAATTCTATATCTAAATGGATTTTCTTAGATCAAAAAAATTTACGATAGAGAAGGTTATCGAGCGGGGATAGCTCATCATAGATTGACGATCAACATCACTCATGACCTTGCTTCTTTCTATTTTTGTTAGCATCCTTCCATAAAATCTCTTCGATAATCTTTCTTCCTTCATCTTCCTGACATTAGAAAAAATAAAATAAATTTAAACATCAACAAAGAATCGAATGGAATAGATGAAACTAAAATAAAGAAATAATCAAGAGGATGAGAAGAAGAAAGGTTGGACGATAACCTTCTGAAAAAGTTGAACGAATTTATAAAACTTAATAATAAAGATTAGTATGGTTTTGGAAACAAACTTATACTAATCTAAAATTTTAATAATTAATATTTTTTTTTAAATCATTAAATATGGTTTTTAGTCCACGTTTGTTGCAAAAAATTTATTAAAAAAACAATAAATGAAAATAAAAAATCTATATTTCAAGCAAAATTGTAATTTTCAAATCAAATAGAAATTAAACAGTCATATAAAAAACAATATTTATAATCAACACAATATTTTGAAAACCTACTATATGATGATATTTTTAGAAAAATAATAAATAAAACCAAAAAATAAGATATTTCTCGAGAAAAAAAATCAATGTTTTGAAAACCTGTTGTGTGATGAAAATATTAATAATATACGTACTTATACTAAAAAATCTGATTTTTAATCTGCTCAAAAAAATAATAAAATTTTTAATTCAAACAATATTTTGAAAATATTTTTTATTTAATAAAAATTTAAACAGTTCGAAAAGTTTTTTATTTAATAAAAATTAAGCAGTGCAGGGTAGTTATTACATTTTCAATTAAACGTAAGATATAATAATACACAAAATTTTGAAAACCTTTTGTATGATAAAAAAAATTAAAAAAAAAAAAGAGAAAACAGAAAATATAATTTTTAAACAACTCGAAACGTTTTTTTATAAATTTTTTAATGAGAAATGAATGTAAAACATATTGAAACCGGAAATTTTTTAATAATTTATAATTTTTTCTTAAATCAGAAAATCTGATTTTTAGAAAAAATATTTTGAAACCTTCTATCTGTTAAAAAAAAATATATATATATATATATATATATATATATATATATATATATATTTAGAAAAATTGTAATTTCCAAAGCAAATTGAAATCAAACAGTAATTTAAAAAATAATATTTTTAATCACCACAATATTTTCAAATCAAATAGAAAGCTTTTCTGTGGTTGTGGATGATTCATCGATGAAACATAATTTTTGTGGAAACATTGTTGCATAGAGGGTTTCAAACCGGAGGGTTTCAAACCGGAAAACAATAATTTTCTTTAAAAAAATAAATAAAACGAACCAAATAGATCGAAAGCAACAAAAAAATCACTATTTTCATAAAAAATCAAACGAAAGCAATACAACAGAAGGTTTCAAACCGAGAGAAATGCAACATAAAGCAATACAACGAAAGCAACCGAAGTTTATATCAAACCAAATAAAAGAAAACTCTCCAAAAAACCGAAGCCGAAAAGCATATGCTTTAAATTGAAAAATAAAATTCTTGCTGGTTATTGGAATCAATACAACAAAAAAACAAAAAGTTGAAATACGGACATACAAATAGCAGATGAATACAGTGCGAGGAAGAATTTCCTCCGGAGTTTGGAGTAATGTAAAGATGGAACGAAGAAACCATAGAACAACGGATGAATATTATCTTTTTTTTTTAATTTTATACTTAAAAAACTATCTCTTTTAAATAGAAAAAGCTAATTTCCTAGCAAAACAATCTTCTTATCGGTTTAAATAACTATCTCTTTTAACCTTTTTTTATAACTATTTAAAATAATCACTAACTTCACCGTTTTATTGGTTGCCAACGTACTTGATTGGATCTATGTAGATCAATTCTTTTTTTAATTTTTATTGACTAATTTAAATTTATTTGATTTTATTTTTATTCTTATTTTAATTTAAATAAAGAAATAAATCTCGTCAATCAAAATTATTCTTTTCAAATTTTGAATGACGAATTTAAATTTATTAGTATAATTTTCGATGTAAAATAAGTTAATTAAATCTATTATTAATGTTAATTAATATTTTTTTTCTCTTTTTTTTCAATTATAAATATATGATGGATTTTAAAAAAGTACGTGTGTTTTTTTTAATTATAACTAATGTTAATCATTAGATTATAACTAATTGTGTTAGCAAACTTTTTTAACAATTTGCTAACAACTTTGAGATATTAATATTTCTTTTAAAAACAAAATTTGTTAAAATTTTTCTTATAAAATTGAATTTGACGGATAATATCACAATTTCTATTTTTTTATAATATAAATGAAAACAAATTTTCCTAACAACTTTTCTTATAAATTTTTTTTATTTAAGTAAAAACAAAATTTAAATGTAGATTTACTAACAACTTTGAGATATAATATCATAAATAAAATTTTTGTTAATATAAATGAAAACAAATTTGTTAACAACTTTGAGAGAAATTATCATTTATTTTAAAAACAAAATTTGTAAAAACTTTTCTTATAAATTTTTTTGTCTGACGTTAATTCTGTGGGCGACGCATTAAAATTTCGTTGCACTGAGGTTAATCGTGGGGGCGACATGTGGCAATAGAGGCTTCTGCTTTAATATATATAAGATAAGATAGTAGCTTGACCTTTCACTCCTCCTCACATGTTTCATGAACTCGTTTAGTTACAATTTATTATTTTTATATAAACCTAAAGACTAGACTCTTTATAGTTTATATTATAAAAGGTAATGTTGTAGAAAATTAGCACAAAATTTATTTTTGTAGTATATTAGTTACTTTATGCTATCATATTATAATTTGAATATATCTTTCACAATTCAAAATTTCATACAATCTTCTATCATACTAGAGGTAGAAATCACTTACTATAAAGGATAATGTGGTAACATATTGGCACAAATGTATTTTGACAATATTTATATTACTTTTTGCGAATTATCTTATAATTGAATATATTTTCATGATTCAATATTTTATAATATCTTCTATCATATTATATACTATATGTAGAAATTAGTTACTATAAATGTAGATATTAGTTAAAAGTTAGTAATTTTTTTTATATACATAGGTAAGAAAACTAGGTGGATCAATTTCTAGCAACCGATCAACCTAAAACATCCTTGCGGATAATGTTTTGAACATCTTCTGAAATAGCATCAACATCCACAATGTGATTGTCTCCATGCATGTCAATCTTGTCCGCGACCATATTGATTTCCCTGAAAATATATTGGACGTAGGAGTAAATAAATTTCGAGATCATGTTAGTAATATCAGTGACAATCGTGTCCAGTTAGAGGTTAATAGTTATCATTTTTGCCATGGCCTTATGAAACAAAATCAGTTACGTGATAAAAATAAAACATTTATAAATTAAAATGGTAAAAATAAAATAAAAATGGTAACAAAAATCACGAGGGTATCCTCCCCTAAATACTTTTCTCAACGGGAACAACCAAAAACTCTCTTTCTAAACCTGATTTCGTCTTCTTCTTCGTCTCCTTCTCCTCTATGCTTCTCAATCTCACTGCACGGAATTCTCTTTGATCGCTTGCTTCTTCTATCTTCTTCAATGACTTTGATGACGCAGCCTCCATTAGACGTGCGCACTCTCACCTGTTAATCGTTTCCATTTCTTGTAATCCGTTTGTGCGTGCTTTTCTTCATGCTGCTACTCACTTGCTAATCGCTAAATTAAGCTCGCGATTTCATCTGAATTAGGGTTGTTTTTTCATTCTTTTAAGTTCGATTATATGTTGGATTGTGTGATGATTTGTCAATCTTCAGTTTAGTCTGCTGATTATCTTGATTTGCTTTGGCTAGACGTTGATTGTTCTTAGTAGTTCATATTTAGGGTTTAGTGGATCACACTAAGAGTTTGCTTGTGATTCGATTTTTTGTTAACTTCAACTTCTTTTAGCAAGAAGACGAGGAGATGCTTGTTCCTTACTCGGACGTCGTCGAAGGTCCTCAGCCCATGGAAGGTGTGTAACGATTTTTTTTTTCTTGGTTTGCTTAGGGTGTTGATATTTGTAGGTTGATTGAAAGATGTGCTAGGTTTTGTGATCTTGCAGTTATATAGTCTTGTTCAACTTTGTTCGGCTATGGATATTTGGTCGATGTGAGGCATGTGACCTTAGAATGTAGTGTTTTTTTGTAGAACAATTAAAACCTTGTTTTTATCCTCCATTGTGTTGGTGTTTGAATGGTTGGTGGATCTTTACTTTAAGTATGCTTTGAAGTAGGGTTTGTCAGTCTGTCCGTACAGTGAATTGGTGGACATTAATTTGATGGCTGCAAGTGTGAGTTTGAAGGAATCGGTTGGTTTTGTCTCTGTTTACGTGGTTATGTCGGTAATATAGTTCTTGTCTAGATTCTTGTTCTGAGTTTTGTCTGTCCGTTTCTAAATGGTAGCGTGGTGGTTAGAAACATCAGGTTTACTACTTTACTTACTATCTTTTTGCTGTATCCCCTGGGCTTTATAGCTGCGACACAAGGGGAGAGTAATAATATGGAAGATAATCAGACGGCGGAGGATCCTCCATCATCCAAGTTCACATGGACAATTGAGAATTTTACTAGACTAAACACAAGAAAACACTTCTCTGAAGTCTTCGCTGTTGGGGGTTATAAATGGTATGAGAACTTTTATTCATGTAATAAAACCTTCATCTATCCTGTTTCTGTGTTATATTTTACTGCAATTGACCTTATTACTTTGTGGTAGGCGAATTCTCATTTTTCCGAAGGGTAACAATGTGGACTATCTTTCAATGTACCTTGATGTTGCTGACTCTACAACACTGCCATATGGTTGGAGTAGACATGCCGCATTCAGTATAGCTATTGCCAATCACTTACAGTACAAGTATTCAGTAAGAAGAGGTACCGATTATGTGTGTTATTTCATGTCTTCCAGCTATCTTTTCCATCATGTTACTGTTCCAATTGTTATGGTTTTTTGATTTAAATTTTGGTATCTTTTGATATGGGTATGGTTAAAGCATTTCTTGATATGGTTTTGCATCGCTAATTCTAAACATTTATAGCATGATATTGGTGTTTTCCAGCCTCACTGCATGTCAGTGTTAGGGAGGGAGATTTCTCTTGTAAATATGGCTATAAAGCACCATAGAAGGTTTTCATTTTTCCTATTGATAGTTTGTATAGAAACCAATGGGCTATGTCATTCACGGAACTAAAACATCAATGTGTGAGAAGTGTATGATTTTCAGCTTGAGTTTAATGGAATAAAAATGAGTAGGCAATCACGTGAGCAGACTGATATGGGCCCTAGCCTAGGGGTGCCACGGTTAAATAAAAAGCTGTCAAATTAATTTATCAATTTCTTCACTTCATGCATAGAGGATGCAATAGGTACCGATACAACCAGGTTTTAATTGCAAAAGATGGAAGGCAGCTGGCAACAACACGAGTGACTTTCTCAATGGTGACTTGATTACTGTTTTGGCTAATACTTGTGATCATCTAATGATCACGGGGGCCTCAAGTTGATAGCCACTAAAGCATGATAAGTCCCATTAAGATTATTGTTTCCTCCTATTTTCTTTGAAAAGTCTCCCTTAGATTATGTACAAATGAATCTGTGTGCCGTTCTTGATATTGTGACAAGTTAGCATGATGTGAGTTGGGTACAAGAGTAAGTGTTCATTGGAACTATGAATTGCATGTGAAATTAGGTGCCAGTTGATCATGTTGTGTATTAAGTATGGTGAACATATGGAAATAATTTTAACAAAAGTATAGAAAGTTGTTTAGTTTTATTTTGTACATTGAAATGATTATTGTTTCTAAATCAACTATAATGATCAACAAATCCATTACACATTTTGTTCATCCAAATGGAAATTGAAGGAGTTATTTTGACATAGATGACTGAATGCCATATTCAAATGAATAATCAACTTGAGTAACTTTCTTTTTGAAATTATTGGATGTAAATGAGGATTAAAGTCCAGTAAAGTTTTTTTAGTCGTTTAGAGCATTTTTAGACAGCGAAATTATCGTTTTCTTATAATAACGACAATAGGAACTTTAACTTCTTTAATTGCCAAATTTACTGCTATTTTTACGGAAGGTGGCAATCGGTGAGTGCTGTTGAGTCACGTGATAGAACAGTTTACCTTCCTTTTCCCTTGTATCGGCACAAACGTTAAATAAAGAGTTTTCTTCCGTGGATCTTCTGTTGCTGCTTCCCTTGATCTACCATTCTCGTCTTCTGGCGGCAACGGGAAGGTAGCTCTCCAATTTCTTCAGATCAGCCACCTTGAATGTTCTAAGCTACTGAAAACTTCATTGTGTTTATGATGTGAGTCAAATCCAGGGTCCAGCAGTGGTCAAAGTTTTTTTTTTTTTTATATTTTACATTTGTTTGACCACAATCAGAAAGAGGACATCTTGTCAAGGAAAACTTGTACGGTGTTGTATCTACTTTCTGTTCTTGTAAATTGTTAATCTTTTCCTCTTTGTTGCGCTTGTTGAATTATCTCAAGATGCTATCAAAAAGTTCCACCAGGTTACAAAGTTTCATATTATTTTAGATGAAGTCGCAATTACTAAATTCCTGATACTTGCCCGAGTGACTTGTGGAAAAAATATATGTTCTTTATAATATGTATAGTAATTAAAGGATTCCAGACTTGAGGTGAAGTTTGCTAGTATATTGTTGCTGCATATGCTTGTTTAAACTTTTATATCTCCTCTTCTTCAGTTGAGGTGGTGTTTTGAAGGTCGACCATTCTTATTTTCACCCTTGAAAAACGTTGGGGTGCTTTTATTAATTGCCATCATTCAATAGGTTGTCTATGGGATAAATTTATAAATACTGTGTTTTGAATCTTACCATTTATAGTGGGGGTGAAATACGGGGTTCTATCTTGTGTTTTCTTGTCTTGATTTTCATTTTCTGTTGTATGTTGTTATAGTTTCTCCTTCTGTCACCTGTTTCTATACCTCCTTCAAAATGAAATATGTCTATTTGGAAAATTTTTACTTACAGGTACTGCGGTTTGGGTACATTCCACGTTGATACTGAATGATTTTGTGACTTCTCTATTTAATTTCTTTCTCATTCTGTGATCCCATTATTGATGTTGCTCCTACTTGTCCTTCTTCTTTCTCTTTCTTCCACAAGATCGCAGAATACTTTAGTTTTGCTTTATTCTTCATCCAAAAATTACTGAAGTGTTTCTATGCCTACTCTTCTGTCAACTATTAGAACAAGAACATCTTCGAGTGAAAGAGTCTAGATTTTTTTGTTCTGTAGGCGTGAACAAGTTTAGATCTCATGTTACTATAGTGGTACTACAGAAACCACATTGCCCTATATGCAGTATCGTCAAACCTCAGGAAGTGAATAATTCTCAACTTATTTTGCTCACTACATATTCTCATGTGTTCTGTTCAAATAGTAATTTTCATACTCCTTTAAATGGAGATATTGGTGACATTAAGGGTAATTAGTTGCTGAGATAGTACGACATATTCAATGTTGTTGATCTTTAGACTACATTCTTGGGATCCTGCAGAAACACAACATCAGTTCAATGCTAGGGAAAGTGATTGGGGATTTACATCATTTATGCCCCTCAGCGATCTCTATGATCCAGCAAAGGGTTATCTACACAATGATACTTTAACTATTGAAGCGGAGGTTGCTGTAAAAAAACTCATGGATTACTGGTCACATGATTCTAAGAAAGAAACGGGCTACGTTGGCCTTAAGAACCAGGGAGCTACATGCTACATGAATTCTCTTTTACAAACTCTTTACCATATCCCATACTTCAGAAAGGTACCTCTGTTTGCATGTGTTTGTGCAAATTATATTTTGATAGAGATATTGTAAACAATATTCCTTCTTCCACCTGTTTTTGTTTCAGGCCGTCTATCATATGCCTACAACTGAAAATGACAATCCTTCAAACAGTATCGCTCTAGCATTGCAGAGTTTATTCTACAAGCTGCAGTATAATGATACTAGTGTGTCAACCAAAGAATTGACAAAGTCTTTTGGATGGGACACTTATGATTCCTTCATGCAGCATGATGTGCAAGAGTTAAACAGAGTTCTGTCTGAAAAGCTGGAGGGCAAAATGAAGGTATCTCGGCCTTTTGGATTTTCAAAATGATCAAATCTTTCAATTTGTAAAGTTTCTTTATATCTTCTGTTCTATGTCTCAGGGAACTGTTGTTGAGGGTACCATACAGCAATTATTTGAAGGACACTTAATGAACTACATTGAATGTGTTAATGTGGATTATCGATCCACTAGGAGGGAATCATTCTATGGTACCTCCTTGGCTTCGTATTGTACATATATTTAATGTTTTGACCTTGTAGGCTTTCTAAGGTGTCGTAATTTAATTTTTATGTTATTATTCCAGATCTTCAGCTGGATGTCAAAGGTTGTCGAGATATCTATGCTTCATTTGACCAGTACGTTGAAGTTGAATGTCTTGAGGGTGATAACAAGTACCAAGCAGAAGAACATGGTCTGCAGGTGATTTGTCGTGGCTTTATTGTTAACGTGGACTTTTTTTTTTTTTTTTTTACCTTTATTACTTAAATTTAATGTCTTACGAGAAAATTTCTCTCTTTAATTCCGAGAAGGGCAAAGAGCTGAACCAAGCTGTGCTACTGCTTAATGGATTCATAGAAGAGATTAAGCAAAACAAAACAAATTTTTTTTGTGATACGGAATAATATATAGGTGAATAAAAAGGAACAATCATCTCTTGAGAAGAATTGTGTGCCCACTGCCCAATGTTGCTTGTTAACATCTTTCACTTTTAATCAAGGATGGCTTGCAATCTCTGTTGTGCCTTATATGTTGATTTTTCTTCTTTGCTGTAGGATGCTAGGAAAGGTGTTCTGTTCGTGGATTTCCCCCCAGTTCTTCAGCTTCAGCTCAAGAGGTTTGAATATGATTTTATGAGAGACACAATGGTAAAGGTTGGATTCTTCTCTCTTGCTGTTTAGCCATTGCCTTTCTGCCTTGCATTTTATTTATTCTTTTGTTCCATGCTAAGTCTTCTGTCTGCCATGTCATTTTGTTTTGGGGTTTATTCTGTCTTTTCAAAGTAATGGTGTTACTAATTGCTTTAGATTATTCTTGATCAGACATCTTCTGCTGCAGAGGTTAATCTTTACAAAAGCATATCATAACTTCTATATTTCTTATTTGCAGATCAATGACCGTTATGAGTTCCCTCTTCAACTTGACCTTGATAGAGATAATGGAAAATATTTGTCACCACAAGCTGATAGGAGTGTTCGGAATCTGTACACACTTCACAGGTTAGAGCTTTCTTATTGGAATTTCTCTCGCTTTCCCTTGTTTCTAGGGACATTTTGTCGATTTACGGAGAGGCTCCTTTGATAGTCGTTCGAAGATCCTTATTGACTTCCCTTGCGGTAAAGCAAACTATGCCTAAGATAAATTGCTACATAAACTTAACCAATCATATAGAGTGAAACATAACTGTATAAATGGGCCACTTACACTTACTACGAGAATAAATTGCTACATAAACTGAAGCAATCATTCCCCAAATTTTCTTTTTAATTAAGTATTGAGATTAATTTTGTGTTAGCACGATGAAACACGGAAAAAAAAAAGAATAATGTGATTGTAATGTCTGCTGAAATCAACTTGAATCATCTATGATTTGAATTTTCTTTTGTTTCCTTTATATTTTTCTCTTCTCATTTTGCTTTTGTAATCATCTCTTGATTTTATAGTAATATCTTCTTTCTACAGCGTTTTGGTACACAGTGGAGGTGTTCATGGTGGACATTATTATGCATTTATAAGGCCCACTCTCTCTGACCAGTGGTAAGCATTTTTTAACTTACCCATGGTGTTTGTGTTGTCCATCTTGTAACATAACTCAGAAAGGATAATAAAGGTATTTGAGTGGTACAAACATTGCATTTGGTAATATTGTGAGGAAATTTCTGTGTGCCTCTATACATATACTGTCACCTCAGTTAGCCTGCTGAAGATCTGGAAAAGGAAAGCCGATCTATTTTCCGTGCTTTTTACAAAAGTGGAAAACAGTTAAAAGTTGATTGATTTTTAGTTTGAAGCATATATGCTATTGCACTGTTTTGTTCTGATGACTTGTTCTTCTTATTCAGTTTCTATTTCGAGTTAGCATGTCTGAGGATCTTGTAGATAATAGTTTTGCATCATCGAAGTTCTGTGTTTTCTTTGCATCTTATGAGTTGGCCTTCTTGAAAATCATGTAATTTATGGTTTATATTTTTAAGAAAAGAATCGATCCACTTGCATTGCATCTTGAGTTGGCATGTTTGAGAATCTCGGGCTTTAATTTTTATCTTTCTTGACTGGGGTATTCCGATCTGCTTTGCATGATGAAGGTTCAAATTTGATGATGAGCGAGTAACAAAAGAAGATGTGAAGAGGGCGCTAGAAGAGCAATATGGCGGAGAGGAAGAGGTATTGCTACATTACTATTACGTCTATCATTACATTCTAATTTTCTAAATGAAGATGTTTTTGCCCTTCTAGAGCAGTAATACAGAGATGTTAGGACTGAACGAATATCTTATACATAGATGTTAGTACTGAACAAATATCTTATGCCAAAAAAAAAGAATACCAAACTTATTTTGTTGGTATCCTGCTATGTTGAATAGCTTCCGCAGACAAACCCAGGCCTTAACAATGCTCCATTCAAGTTCACAAAGTATTCAAATGCCTACATGTTGGTATACATACGTGAAAGTGACAAGGAAAAAATTATATGTAATGTGGACGAGCAAGACATTGCTGAGCACCTCAGGGTATGAGAACTTTGTCTTACTTTCCCTTATGAGGTTTAATTTTTTTTAGTGTGATTATGATGCACTTGGTGCTGGCTGATATAATTTCCCTATTGGTTTCTAGACAAGATTGATAAAGGAGCAGGAGGAAAAGGAAGATAAGAGGAAGTACAAAGCACAAGCACATCTGTATACTATCATAAAGGTTATGTCATGAATTATTTTGACGATAAGTTAAATCATCCAGTGGAATATGGTCATTCAGAGTCCATTATATATGATTGATTGGTGCAGATTGCTCGAGATGAGGACCTTGCTGAACAGATTGGAAGAGATGTTTATTTTGATCTCGTGGATCATGATAAAGTTCGTAGTTTTCGAATTCAAAAGCAGATGCTTTTTGCTCTTTTCAAGGTACAAAGTGGTTTCTCAATATTACTTGGAGTTGTACGGTTTATGCTAATAATCAACTGGTGACATTTGTTAAGGAAAAAATTTTGCTATTATGTGATAAAGAGAGCGAGTATGGGGAGGACACAAGAAGTCTGTTAAGCCAACACAAGTATTAGTAGTGACATAACAAAGACTATTGACAACATGTTCAAGAATGTTATTATGTTCTGTTGCTTTTTCTTAAATGAGGTCACTGTTTCCTGGTTTAAACAATGGTCTAGAAGCATTCATTTTGCAGAGAATTGTATTTTAAGCAAATATATGCCATTTGACAACTCCCCTTTTAAGCATCTGTTTGAAAACACGATTGTCTTTTCCTATAAATACTATACGTTACATGTACTTGTTTAAGCAGAGTTCTGCATTTTCAACAGTTCTTCAGACTGACTGCCTATTCTTCCTTGGACATCAATTTTTTCTGGTGTACTTAATGCTAGAAATGTGTGTTTCTAACTTCAGTTTATTAACGATTGCCATGTATTGATCTTCAGGAGGAGGTGGCCAAAGAATTTGGCATACCTGTTCAATTTCAGCGGTACTGGATTTGGGCAAAGCGACAGAATCATACCTATCGGCCCATTCGGCCATTGGCACCACATGAGGAAGCCCTTACTGTAAGCGATCTTCAAAGTTTTGATCCTTTTCAATTTTATGTTGCCATTGCTGCTGTTTTTCTCCCCGAGCAATGCCCCCCACCCCCCCACCCCCCCACACACACCCCTCCCCATTTTTTTCTGAATCATTTTGTGAGATTGATGTGACGAAAAACTCTATGCCTTCAATTAAATTAACAAGTTTATAAATTTTTGCTCTTCTGTGTGTAAGGCTTGGATTAGTGTGTCCAATAATCAGAAATACCATTTTATTTTCATTCTATGGCTTAATGCTCTTCTGTAAGGCTTGGATTTGGCACCACATGAGAAAGCCTTTACTGTAAGGCTTGAATTTGTGCTATGCTGGGATTCTAAAAAACTTGCTTTCCTTGAAGGATTTCGGTGTTCCACATTGATGCTGTTATTGCTGTTTAATCATTTATCACTGTTATTCAGATGCATCTTTTACATCCCTTGCTAGTAGCTTCCTTTCCAACTGTTTTTATTTTCTTCGTATAATTGTATTATAAGAAGTCTTCCATCACCATGCTCCAGAGTTTAGTGTTAATGTGCAGTAAGAGTAACATTAGAGTGCAGTTTTTAACTATCAATTTCTAGAATTGTTATATGTCAAATTTATAAGATTTATTTTTTAACAGGTCGGGCAAGTGCGAGAAGGGTCAAATAAGATGCAAAATGCTGAGCTGAAGTTGTTTCTGGAAGTAGAGCTCGGACCGGTAGGGTTGCTTGAGCTTAACAGTTCTATCCAGTTTTCACAATCCTGAGATAGAGTTTTATGAATTCTACCATTTCTGTCTTTTCATCTTGTTTGCTTTCCTTAATCTTGAATTGGTTTTCCAATGTTTCAGGACTTGCGGGCAATTAGTCCCCCTGAGAAGACAAAAGAGGATATTTTGCTCTTCTTCAAGCTTTATGATTTTGAGAAGGAAGAGCTGAGGTGCCTAAATGAGTCCCTTGTTTCCTTCTTACACCGTTCTTTTGTGTTTGACAGTCTTGTAAGTATCGTCAATGTTTCCAGGTATGCAGGTAGGCTTTTTGTCAAAAGTCATGCAAAACCAGTAGACATTTGGTCAAGATTAAATGATATGGCTGGTTTTGCTTCTGATCAAGAGATTGAACTTTATGAGGTAAGTGTTTATAAGAGACTGAAGGTTGTGGTCATAATTATTGCTAATTGAAGCATGTAGGTCAAGCATTTATTTTTTGTGAAGTACAGGAGATAAAGTTTGAGCCAGTTGTAATGTGCGACCATCTTGACAATAAGACATCGTTTCGTTTGAGCCAGGTATACTCGCTGCTCTTTTTGTGTACCAATATAGAACTTCTACATATCATGTTATATGGTGACAGTTTGGCTGTGATCTGCGCTCAGATTGAAGAAGGGGATATTATATGTTTTCAAAAATCACTCTCGGTTGAGGATGCACGACAATTCCGGTATCCAAATGTTGCATCATTTCTAGAGTATGTTCACAACCGTCAGGTATATATCAGAATCAAATGCACTTTTGGCGCGTTCCGATTTAGTTATTGTGATCATTTGGTTGTTTTGTATTTAGTTATACTATTTTTCTTTGTTTTTGTCCTGGCTGTACAGAGACTCGGCTTATGCTAAACCAGTGTCTTTCTTATGTAATGTAGGGATGTCTTTTCTATTCTAGACACTAGGTTGTTAGTGATTTAGGCCAGTCATAGATTGCTGACGGGCATTACTGCATTTGTGTGATTTGCATGCCCCTGACTGAAATGAAGACGTCATGATATCCTTCTCTAAGTTTGTTCCATATGTCACTGACCCTTGTTAGTGGCAATGCATATGATCCTCATGTATGAATAATTAGTGGGGAGTTCTAATTTTATCTATGTACCTTCTTTGTCTACTTTACTGTGTCTGCAGAACAGTTCTTTTTGCTTAATTATACCTCTCTATGTCTGCACCGTGAAATTGTGATGCCATTGTCTTGTCATTAATCAATTTGTTCCCCTTAAATTTGGCTTAACTGTGAGTTTTACTAATGTATAGATCATATAATATTACATTATGATACCAATTTTCACAATAACCAAGTTGGTATCGGGACTTTACTCGACTTGGAGTCAAGACAGTGTGTTAATAACCCAACCTAAATTAATACATCCTGAAAATATCGCAGATTTAGAATTTATAGAACCCCAAGTCAACCTGCAATTCGACTTGATGTGAAATTTTGGTATCAGATTTAAGTGCTTTTGCCTGTGGAATCCAAAACTAGGAGTGTTGTAGTTTGTCCCAAATCAAGAAGTTACTACAACCGACTCTGACTTGCCCAACTCAATTGCAGTTCTAATTATGCATTAAATTGAGTTCATACGTGTTTGGTTATTGTAATTGCTGTTTCAAATATACTTTGCAAAATTAGCCGAATTTTGAACTAATGTCTGGCTGCTGTTATTTTGAGCTGACTTTTAATGCTTATCGACTTTCTAGATTGTACATTTTCGAACTCTTGAGCGCCCCAAGGAAGACGATTTCTACCTGGAGCTGTGAGAATATCCTTAAGTTGCTCTACCTAATTATTTTAATTCTTGTGTACAGCATTATAAGTTCACCACATTATTGTGCAATTCCAGGTCTAAGATAAATACTTATGATGAAGTCGTCGAAAGAGTAGCCCAACAACTCCACGTGGACGATTCATCCAAGATTAGGTTGACACCTCATAATTGCTACTCTCAGCAGCCTAAACCGCAGCCTATCAAGTATCGAGGAGTCGACCATTTGACTGATATGCTTGTTCACTATAACCAGGTAAATATATGTCATGGACTAGGTTTTGTTGGCTATCTTTTCAATAAGTATGCCTGATGGTTCTGTATTGTTTGTATGGTTTTTGTGCATTAACCCAGATCTTGAACATTGTTTCTAATAAATTTCTTGTTTGGTTTGGACAGACTTCTGATATCTTGTATTATGAAGTTCTGGACATACCATTGCCAGAATTGCAAGGTTTGAAGAATCTGAAAGTGGCTTTCCATCATGCAACAAAAGATGAGGTAAATATGGGAACACGGTCATTCTTAAAAACCGATATCCCTTCTCAGATATACTTTCTTCTTGATCCGCATATTTGATTTTATGCTTGTTGATCTAGGTTGTGATATACAACATAAGATTACCCAAGCAAAGCACAGTAGAAGAAGTGATTAATGAGCTGAAAGCTAAGGTAAAACCTTTATACTTTCTTCTACCACTGGCATGCTACATTCCCTCTATTTCTCTCAGCATGATGAGTAGAGCTGAAGCTGCTGTTTTCCTTGTGCGAAAAGTAGCTTGACTGTTATTTTGTCCATATATAAATCAGGTGGAGTTGTCATCCCCAGATGCAGAACTTAGATTACTTGAAGTTTTCTACCATAAGATCTACAAGGTGATTATGTAATTTCAAAAGATGTTAAACGGAGCAATAAGTCTTATAGAAGAATTAATTCCTGAGTTTTTATTGTGACACTTCTTTATTCTTTTTTCCTCGTATATATATGTGTGCGTGTGTATGCTCGCCACTCATGTTTCATTTTGTTAATGCAGATCTTTCCTCCAATGGAAAAGATTGAAACCATAAATGATCAGTACTGGACATTACGTGCAGAAGAGGCAAGTTTTTTTTCCTTCTCTTTCATTTTTCTGGTTATTTCCTCATTCAAACTTGATTCGATTTTCTTTATCTGAACCCCCTTGTTTTGGGACTTCTTCTGCCATAGCTCATTCAAACTTAATACGTATTTAGTATTTATGTTGTTTCTTCTGGATATTCATTAGCAAGTACAAGTCTTGGAGAATCGTTCCTCATAAGATCATATCTACTAGTGCTTATACTAATTGATTGAACTAGAGAGAGAAAATTGAACTCTAAGCAGAGAAGTAAAGTATCATTAAATATCGATTCTAATTGCACTCTATGGTTCTCAGATTCCAGAGGAGGAGGAGAACCTTGAACCCCATGATCGCCTGATTCATGTTTATCATTTTGCGAAAGAAGTTTCACAGAACCAGGTGGTAATTATTTTGCCCGTATTTGAAGGATTTTGAGAGTCACCTCCTTTCCTCTTAAATAACAATAATTTGTCATTATACCTGCCGGTATTTATGTCGTCTTTTGTGGATATTTTTTAGCAAGTACAAAATTTTGGGGATCCATTCCTCCTAGTCATCCGGGAAGGAGAGACATTGGCTGAAATTAAAAAGCGCATTCAGAAGAAACTACATGTATCTGATGAGGAATTTGCCAAGGTTTGCTAAATTATTCATTTGTGTGCATTTTCAGTTTCTATTCAAATTTGCGCCTAATAAATTTCTACTACTCAGTGGAAATTTGCATTCTTGTCAATGGGTCGTCCAGAGTATTTAGAAGACACCGAGATTGTGTCCAACCGCTTCCAGGTTTGGTTCTTTATGCATTTGAGTTTCAACAGTTTTTTGCATGCACTAGTGCATCTATTGATAGTCTCACTTTCTTTTTCAGAGGAGGGATGTATATGGTGCTTGGGAGCAATATCTGGGTTTGGAGCACACTGAGACTGCTCCAAAAAGGGCATACACTGCAAATCAGGTAAACAATGCGTTTAGTTAACCCGGGGTTTGGCTAGTTGTGCTTCTAAATACTTATGCTCCTGTATATGTGCTCCTGCAGAACCGACATGCGTATGAAAGGCCGGTCAGAATATACAATTAGGAAACTTGGTGTGCATTTGTGAAAAAGGTTACATAGATGAACAAAAGTTAAGATGAGTCATGAAAGACAAACAGAAGCGGGATCGGATTGCCTCCTATTACAATTTGCAGTATGAATTACAATCAGTGTAGTTACAAGATTGGAAGACGGGATTTCCCCCTATGATTTGGCCAATGTTTTCTGTCCATAATAGCTCTGCTAGAGATCTGCATATAGTTCAAATTAACTTGCATTTTAGAGGTAACTCTGCAATTTTTTGCAGATTCAGAATCCATGCAGCTTTCAAAATTAGTGTGTGACAGTGTGAGATCTTTGTTTGAGGGCTTTGTAAATTGGGGGGGTACAGTTTGACTCATTTGCTCTTTCTCACTTTACTTTGTGCTTATGGTTCAGATGGCTGGACCCAAAACTAAAAGGGATGAAGGGAATTTGCTAAAGTGTTCTTTCTAGTGTTTCTGGAAATGGCTCATGGCTAAAGGGCTTTCAATTCATATTCAATAGTTTTCAATCTTTTAAGGGTACTGTTTTTCCTGTTCAAAATTATATTTCTCATGGTCAAGCGTGCGCGCGTGTGTGTATATATATATATATATTCGGCGTTTAGTATATATTCTGTAATTTGTTCTCATGTTTACATGGTAAGAGTTGTTTACATGTGAGTCAGGATCTATATATAGATCGTGACTCATATGTAAATAGGTCTTACCATGTGAATATGTAAACACCGAATATATGTGACTATACCGCCGAATATATAGAGTCAGGTCCGGCGAATATTTCTTCCATTAATACCACGATTCCCCCCTTAATATCACCTAATCTTAGTCATTTATTTAACGATCTAACGGATAGAGGTTGCTCTCATTCATGCTAAGAGCTGTTTACATAGGAGTCAACCTTTATATATATAACTTAATTTTAGCTCATGCGTCTTTTCTTTAGTTGATCGGTGGTCAAGATTCAGTAGTGCAATCTCTTGAATTATGGTTGAATTTACTTGTCAATGAAGAGAAAAAAAATGTAAGAATGTAAGATTAGCTGAAGCTGCTCAACAAGCATTCTACTGCCGAGAATTTTGGATTTTACTGAGGATAATGAGAGGCCATTTACAGAAATACAGAGCAAATATGCATGCAATTTTACCCAGTCCTTTAGAGTAGGAAGACTCGGTGCTTTCATCTATTGACGTTTTTGTTTTGTTTTTTTGGTGTGCCGTTCTATGCTTCATGGCGGTTGTTTGTTTGTGTCTTAATTTATTGATTGTGTAGCCGAATTGCTTTCTATTTAAAGAAAGAAAAAGGAAATGACTTGATAAGTTCACAAATTTTTGTTCTTAAAGCCGAGATTGTGGAAGAACATTTCAAAGTATATCTTTTTCTGCATTGTGATTCATGTTACTTAGACGAGAATTTAAAATATACAATATTTTTTCAACTCAGATGAATTGTGCTTCGAACGGAGCCTGAAAATTTACTATTTCCTATTACCCATTTGACCTTTTCACCATTGATCAATTCTTAAGATGTTTAAACATTCCATGAGATATGGGCTTCCCATGCCCTACCTTCCTCTCCACAATCCAATGTCCTAAAATACGCAATACAGAGAACGGAGAGATACCGTCAACAATTCAATGTTCTATTATACGCAAAACAGAGAACGGAGAGATACCGTCAACAATCCAATGTTCTAAAATACGCAAGACAAAGAACGGAGAGATACCGTCTAGACGGTCAAGATATTTTTGCCTTATTTTCATGTATTATACCCTACATGTTTATACAAATTACATACGATGCAACTAATATTCAGTCAATTACAAATTAGTAAAATTATACAAGCAATCATTTGAATTCCAGTCAACATGTATATATAAAAAGAGAACAGAGATGTTCATTTACTTTTGGGTTCTACGTAAACTGTCAATAATGGAGAATAGAGACTGAGAGAAGGAGGTGGGCGGGAGAAACATAGAGATGCTGGACCGGAGGCAAAGACTGGCCGGCCAAGCGGGATAGTTAAGATACCATTTACCAGTTGACGGAGAGTCTGGACGGAGAGCGAGAAAGGGAAAGTGAGGGACAAAGAGACAGAGAGGGAGAGAGGCAAAACTGAGGGAAGAAGAGAGGGAGATTACCGGTCGGAGTCCTCACTGTTGCCATGCGATATCCTCGCAACTGACGTCACGGGGAGAAAAAATCAAGAATAACAAGAATCGGGCTAATACTGAAAAGAAATCGTTCCAAGGTTTGGTTTTAGACTTAGGGTTTTGAACCGTCTAAAATTTTTTGAAACTGTCCGGACTGTCTATACCTGAATTTTTCCGTCTTAAACCCGTCTTAAATCGTTCAGGAAGGCCCGTCTATGGCAAAGTCGGGACGGCCGGTGGCCGTCTACCGTCTAGACCACTGTCTTTTAGAACACTGGTATTATGTGTTATCTATATAAAGCTGAAATAATTTATATGTGTCATTCCATTAAATTTATTACCCCTTAAAAGTGACATGTCTAATCCACAATAATATCATTAAATTTATTTTTGTATTATCTATTTAAATACTTTTAAATCATAATTTACAAAATAAATTTGATAGTTAGGTGATCAAAATTTTGTAATATTACTTATTTTATCATTAAAACTATAAAATAAACCGCATATATATATGCTAGTTTTATTTCTAAATATTATTTTTAACAAATCAAGATGGCTGTGGTTCAAAAATTACTCACCTAAACGCCATTCCTTGTTGAAGCCGCCCCCAAGAATACCCATAACGTAAAAGTCCAAATTTTCTTGCGACAGAAAGAAACTTAGCGATATCTTTTATTATATAATATATATTATTTTAGTTTGTAATTTATATATTCAGATAATCAGGAAAAATACAAAGAAATGTCAAGACTCACAGCCTGTTTATGTATTAATTTAAGATCAAGTTTTCAACCCTTGTGCAATTAGACAAAGAAACAACCAACCAACCGATTATGTATAATACGGAGAATATTAATCATATTTAGAAAGTAAATTATACTATGAAACTATAATTTAAGTCCTCATAATAGATAACGACACGATTGGTGTTGGAGTTATGTATCGGACTCAGATCCAACGTGTATGTCTCTTGGATGGACGATGAAACCCTAAACGTAAAACCCAAATATGGGAGACTAGGGTGAGAATTAGTTTGGTTATAAACGAATAATGTTTATTTTCACCCATTTATTAAGTTAAATGGATATATTTACCCGTCATTTACCAGATGAGTCGGGTCCTCCATAGATGATTGAACAAGTAAAATATTATTACGACAAATAATGTTGAACAAGTAAAGATGAGTATATAGATAATACATTATAATATCATAAACAACATTTAAAAAAAACTAAGTGTTTAATATATTTTGTAACCTTTTGTACTTAGAAATAGAATACAAATATGTATACTTATTCGGGTATATCGAATCAGATGATGTTGAAAATCTCTTTATTTGTTATTCGTTTATTTTTCAAGTATTTTCGAATTTTTACTCGTTTTATTCAGATCGAGAGATCAAACAAGTCATCACTTGCGGGTAATTTCTAGCCAGCTGCAAAGGGCTGAAGTTTGATTGAAGAGTCCAAAGAATTTTCATCAACAAATAGAAACAGCTAAAAAATGAGAAAAGGATGGCCATGCCCAATTCCAAGTCTTTAATAGATATCATTTTATGACCCTTATGTATGTCAATTTACACAAAATAATCCTTAACTTTAACTTTTGCTTATGTACCCTTAAATAGTGTTGGTCCACAAAAAAATCGGTTTTAATAATAAAGAGCAAGGAATTATGGGTCACTATCAAATTTGCCATGAAAAAAACTTATGACCAAGCTAATTAGAAGCACATCATCTGCATTTTCAAAAAATTTGGTTTTAACAATGAATTTGTGTAATGGATTAAAGAATGTAGTACTACAGTTTCCTTCTCAATCCTTATTAACAATGAACAACTGAACAAATTTTTTTTGGAAAAAGGACTTAGACAAGGAGATCCCCTGTCTCCTTACTTGTTCATTATAGGACGGAAATACTAACACAAATGCTATAAGATGATTTCAACAACTACGACAATCATATTGGATTCTCCGTATGCTGACAAGCAACACCAATCCCATTCTGATCGTTCGTTGATGAATCATTTTTTCTAAGGCAAATGCACCTTCGTGTCAAAGAACTAAGAAAATCATGGAAGTTTATTGCTCTATAACAGGACAAAAAATAAGCTTCTAAAAATTTGCTTTCCAAAAAAAAAAAACTAGTGATAATGACATTACCCAATAAAAAAATGTTATAGCCATGAGTCATACCACTACCCTCAACAAATTTCTTTGATGTCCAATCATTATGAAAGAATATCAAAAGAGACATTTGGTGACATTAACCTTGATACAAAACAACAACTTTTGAAATGAAAAGCTAACTCCTTTTCGCAAGAAGAGAGGAATACCCTCATAAAACATAATCTGGCCGTCAAACCGACTTTTGTTATGCAAAATTTTATCCTCCCGAGCCATATTGTTTAGGAGTTGGACTAAACGTACAAAAAAAATTTCATGAAACAAAGGAGACTTACACAAACATAGCCTTACAAATGAAGCTCTTGTGGAAAATACCGGCTGAACCAAACAACATTTGGGTTAAAAATGTCAACTAAAAATCTTTTTAAAATCATAATATCCTACGTTACCAAAAGAAAGGATCAACGTATTACCTTATGAAGCTAAAAACTAAATTCAAAAAAGGAATTATTTGGCATATTGAAAATGATAAAACCATCAACTTCTAACATGATAATTGGGTAACACCGACATCACTTATGAAAGTGATCCGGAGCACCAATCAAATTAACGCATATATCAAAGTTAATCACTTTATAAACGACGCGGGATAATGGGATATCGCCAAAATTGATAACGAGTTACAAAACATCATCAACCCTAATATTTTACAAAAACAAAAGAAACAATTATACCAAAAAATGAAATTCAAGATAGATTATATTGGAGAAGTAGTAACAATGGTTGATTCTCTTCAAAATCTGCGTTAGTGATGATTGAGGAGAATTTGAACACTACCCCGAACAAAACGTGTGATTGGATATGAAATCTTGATACCCAACCCAAAATAAAAAATTTTCTCTAGAAAATCTCACAAAACGGAGTTCCAACAAAAGTTAAGCTTGACGAAAGAAGAATTGCCGTAACAAGGCACTGTGAACTATGCAACCACCGACTCTAGAATGAAATCCACTTGTTTTTTAAATGTTCTTTTAGCAAACAAAGCATTGCCAAAATCGACAGATTAATCCCAACCGAATTAAACAACATTTGCCTTGATAATAAAAAAAATTAATGACCTCCTACAAGAACTAAAGAATAAAATAGGACTTAACAAGTTCGTGTGTCTTGCAACTATCTGGTGAAGTATGTGATTATTAAGAAACGAAATCATTTTTGACAATGAGCTTATTGGACTTGGTACTAAGTTTATCATTTTCATTAAAACCCAAATCCATTTGGGGGGAAATAATATCATGGATGAGGACGATTATGACATAAAAAATAACAAAAGGACATCATCTCTACTAAAAGGATAAAACACAATATTAAGTGGGATATCCCAAAACCTGACTTTCATAAACTTAATTTTAATGTCTCAAAGCTCGATTCGAGAATAACATCCATTGATTTTGTGATTTGAAATCACAATGGTAAGGTTGTTAGCCTCGATACAATTTTTTTTTAACTCGGTAATAAAAGATGAAACTTTTGCTCTTAAATCGGGCTTACAAGAGGCTATCAGACTAAAAATATAAAAGATTGTAATCGAGTGTGATAACTTATGTGTTATCAAATCACTTCAAGGATTTTGGAGTTGTCATTGGGAGATCGAAATGATCATACCCGACTCCACATTAGATCTTCGTTTTTTTGAAGAAATCCATGTCAGACATGTGTTCAAAGAAATAAACCATGTTGTTGACCGATTGTCCCATTTGAAAATTTCGAACTCCAACACACCCTTTTCTAATGATTCCGAACTTCATGTATCATGAATAAGAATGCTTTAAGATAAACTACCCATAAAAAATAGTCTTTTCTTACCAAATAAAAATAAAAAAGATATCAATTATAAATATTGGTAAATTGCATACAGCCGCCCTTTTCTCTTATTACAAGGAAATTCTTATTCTTACAACGAAAATAAATAAATTTGGTTGTCAAATGTAACCGGGATAGGATCATAGGATTGTAGGAATTAGGGGCGATTTTTTCAAGGACGAAAATAAGGGGAGGTTAACTCCAATTTACACTTTTAACATGACCAAAACACAATAAAGAAAATTTCTCCCCTTTAAAAAACTTATAATTCAACTCAAACGTCTCCCTCGCACCTTCATCTTCCTTCTTCATCTCCTCCAATGGCGAGGTGCTCTTGCTGCAAATCATCAGTATGTCGTCGGCCTGCATCAAAGTCATTATTCAGAGGTTTTTTGTTGATACCCACAACCTTAGCTTTTAGCTCTTGCCTTCTAACTCTCTTCTACCTCTCCTCAACATCCAATCTCTTCTTTCGTACTATCCAAACCAATTCATCGCTTAATCAATCCTTTACTCTCCAAACCTCAAGAAATCGTTTTTCTTTCCAAACTGAAATCTTTTCTTCACCAACTCAATTTCACAATCATTCCGCGGATTCCCTTCTTGATTTGCCAGAGACAAAGACCCGGTTGGGTGTTAGTGATGATGATGATGATGAATTACTTGATACTGTGACTTCTGAAGGTTAGTCTTTTTTTTAAAAAAATTGTTTCTTTTTTAAATTTGGTTGATTATTGTGTTTCTGGATTTCTGGGTTTGGAAAATCTGTTTTGTGTGCTTTATGATTAGGGTTTTAATTGGTTATAACAAGAAGGTAGATGAATATGAGGATTTTCTATGAGTTTGTCAGGCAGAAATTGTTTCTCTTGTGGAGTTTCATGAGTGATTTATGACTTTCCGGGTCGTTTGGTATCCATACCCGAATAAATATACGGGTACGGGTATCCGATGTTTAGTATGGGTATAAAAATGATTCCTTCGATTCTCCCTCCTCCTGCCACCGCCGAGCCTTCGATTTGCAGTTGTTCTTTTCGATCCATATCGCTAAACTCAATCGAGCGTTCTTTAGATTACCTTTCTCGTTTTTCTTCAATTTTTCTTTGGAAGATGTTCATGTATCACAATAAATCGCATCCCAATTTCCTCGCGATTGTACGATTCAGAGTTTTCGAGTTCAGGATGCATGAATTTCTCTCTGATTCATCACTCTATGGAAGACAGCAATCTAGCAACAACGATGTTCGTTCCAAGAACACTCAAGATTTGGGAATGGATTCTCCTTTTGTTCTTGGAAGTGGAAGCACACAAATGGATAACAATAATCCTTTGTATGGAACTCATTACAGTGAATGACGGTTTGCTTCTCGTGACAGAAATTGTTGATGGAACTCATTATATTGAATGACGTAGGTCAATTAAGATTGCCTTGTCTGCTAAGAACATGATCTGCTTTAAGCAGTCGATTAGACTGTGGGAGAGATGCAATGACCTAGTGTTATCTTGGATTCTGAATGGATTAAACAAGCAGATTAGAAGTAGTGTCTTGTTTTACGAGACAACACAAGAAGGTGCTCAACTATATGCTGTTAAGAAAGAACTCAAGTGCGATTGTAAGTATTTTTTTTATGTAAGGCGGCAAACCAAATTTCAGAATCCAAAGATTAATCTCTGATTTGATGGAGTTATCTTGTTGCATTTGGTTTTATGCTGATGTTTTCTCTAAGGATATCTTTGACTCGCCTGTTGTGATCAGCCAATTCCACTCTGATTTGATGGAGTTATCTTGTTGCATTTGGTTTTATGCTGATGTTTTCTCTAAGGATATCTTTGACTCGTCTGTTGTGATCAGCCAATACCACTCTACGTCCAAGCAGTGTTGTTTTCAGTATGGAGTTATCTTTGATGGAGTTATCTTAAGCCTAAACTCAAAATCCTTATAGAGAAAAGAAATGTAACTTAAGGTCTGAGTTTGTTTGTTTTCAGTATGGTGTGGATAAACATACAAATGTCTGAGGCAAATGCTGTTCTTTATCTTCTCTAGCAATTTCGACAGCGTTCATGTCTTAGCTTCACTTGAGCAATGAAAGTATATCTTAGTTGAATACTCTCTGCCTATGGGAATTGAGATGAATCTTTTCAATTGATATTAGTAATTGTGCAAATGATGATATAACTTCATCAGCTTATGCATTGTGTTGCAGAAAATTGTATTACAGTGTTGTTTTTGTTATTATATATATGTGATTTTGATTCACTGGATGATTAGTAATGGTAATTTCAGTACATATGAAGCTATAATACCCTTGATCCCAATATCTGAATTCGTTTGCTCTTTATTGTTCAGGATCCCGTACAAATGAAGATGATGTGTTCCATGACCATGAAATCTTCCTTAAAAACTATGGAGAAATGAATAGAACCCTAAAGATATATGTTTATCCTCACAAGAAAACTCATCCCTTTGCAAATGTCCTTCTTCCGGTGAACGAAGAACCTGGCGGAAACTATGCAAGTGAAACTTACTTCAAGAATGTTCTTATGAAAAGCCATTTTATTACAAAGGATCCCAAGAAAGCAGATCTCTTCTTTCTGCCTTTCTCCATTGCAGGATTGAGAAATGACAAAAGGGTAGGAGTTGGTGGTCTCTCTGATTTTGTGAAGAATTATACGACTGACATCAAACAACGTTTCCCTTATTGGAACCGTACAGGCGGTGCTGATCATTTTTATGTCGCGTGTCATTCTATTGGCCGACTTGCTATGCAAAAAGCCGATGAAGTTAAGTCCAATGCCATTCAAGTTATCTGCTCGTCAAGTTACTTCTTACCAAACTATTTTTCTCACAAAGATGTTGGCCTCCCACAAGTTTGGCCGCGAAATGGACATCCTGATCTAGCTTCATCTAAAAGGTACTTCTTTCGAAGGAAACAATTACATATCATTGTTGTGATGGTATTGAGAAAAAACAAACACATGTAGACATGGGTGCTACAGATTACCTATAACAAGTCTTGAATACAAAAGTTTACATGATGAAATAGGTGAATAAAAACTTTAGAAATTCAGGGTCTGTTTGGATGTCATGCATTATAATGTAGTTATGCAGCATTGGACTTTAAGATAATGCATCATTTAGTGTAAGATTTCAGAAAGAGGCATAAGAACCAATGTGGATCCTTCAAAGAAACACAGAAAAAGGAAAAGTGGTGGCTAATCAATCACTACCATTTATTTGTTCTGATCAAAGGGCTCTTACACTTTCATTCTGCATCCAAAAGCAATTATAGTTCAAATTGCTTGCTTGAAGAATGAGCTGACACAGTTTCTGGTTAAATTCTTCAGGGACAAGCTAGCATTTTTTGCTGGAGCAATGAACTCCCCGGTTCGGAAGATCCTCTACAAAGCCTGGAAAAATGATGCTGAAATCTTTGCTTATAGTGGTAGGCTTCCAACTCCTTATGCAGACCAATTACTGGGGAGTAAGTTTTGTCTTCATGTTAAAGGCTTTGAGGTGAATACGGCACGCCTCGCTGATGCAATGTATTATGGATGCGTACCTGTGATTATTGCTGATTACTATGATCTTCCATTCATGGATATAATGAATTGGAAAAGCTTCTCAGTCATAGTAAAAGTCTCTGATATCCCCAACTTAAAGAAGATTCTCAGAGGAATTAGTTCAGATGAGTACTCGAGGCTACACCGCAATGTGTTGAAGGCACGTAAACATTTTCAATGGAGCCTTGTTCCGACTGACTGTGATGCATTTTATATGGTAATGTATGAGCTATGGCTTCGTCGGAGCTCCATTCGGGTTACTCTTTAATGGCTGAAAATGGTTTCAGCATCTTGTGTATAAATGAGACTTAAATATGATATAGTCAGTGTTCTTGTTTATTATACTGTCTCCTCTGTTGACATTCAATTAGAATTTTAGAATGTAAATTCTTGGTTCAACTGTAAGGTGTGAATAATCTGAACTTTTACCATTTATAAATAGCTGGAAGAAACTCCATGCTCACTTACTTATATTGTACTCCACCATGGCTTAGTTAAGTTTTCTTTTAATCAGCATACAAGTAAAAATGGTAATTTCAGGATCTCGTACAGATGAAGATGATATGTTCCATGACCATGAAATCTTCCTTAAAAACTATGGAGAAATGAATAGAACCCGAAAGATATATGTTTATTCTCACAAGAAAACCCATCCCCTTGCAAATGTTCTTCCGGTGAACGAAGATAAATACTTATGATGAAGTCGTCGAAAGAGTAGCCCAACAACTTCACGTGGACGATTCATCCAAGTTTAAGTTGACACCTCACAATTGTTACGCTCAGCACCCTAAACTGCAGCCCAATAGAGTAGCCCAACAACTTCACGTGACCGATTCATCCAAGATTAGGTTGACACCTCATAATTGCTACTCTCAGTAGCCTAAACCGCAGACCAACAAGTAGCCCAACAACTTCACGTGGACTATTCATCCAAGATTAGGTTGACGCCTCATAACTGCTACTCTCAGCAGCCTAAACCGCACCCCATCAAGTAGCCCAACAACTTCACGTGGACGATTCATCCAAGATTAGGTTAACACCTCATAATTGCTACTCTCAGCAGCCTAAACCGCGCCCCATCAAGTAGCCCAACAACTTCACGTGGACGATTCATCCAAGATTAGGTTGACACCTCACAATTGTTACTCTCAGCACCCTAAACCGCAACCCAACAGAGTAGCCCAACAACTTCACGTGGACGATTCATCCAAGATTAGGTTGACACCTCACATTTGTTACTCTCATCACCCTAAACCACAACCCAGCAGAGTAGCCCAACAACTTTACGTGGACGATTCATCCAAGATTAGGTTGACACCTCACAATTGTTACTCTCAACACCCTAAATTGCAACACAATAGAGTAGCCCAACAACTTCACGTGGACGTATCATTCAAGATTAGGTTGACACCTCACAATTGTTACTCTCAGCACCCTAAACCGCAGTCCAACAGAGTAGCCCAACAACTTCACGTGGACAATTCATCCAAGATTAGGTTGACACCTCATAATTGCTACTCTCTACACCCTAAACTACAACCCAACAAGTAGTCCAACAACTTCACGTGGACGATTCATCCAAGATTAGGTTGACACCTCATAATTGCTACTCTCAGCACCCTAAACGGCAAGCCAACAAGTAACCCAACAACTTCACGTGAACGATTCATCCAAGATTAGGTTGACACCTCATAATTGCTACTCTCGGCACCCTAAAACAAGTAGCCCACGTGAAGTTGTTGGGCTATTTTGTTGGGCTGCGTTTTAGGGTGCTGAGAGTAGCAATTATGAGGTGTCAACCTAATATTGGATGAATCGTCCACGTGAAGTTGTTGGGCTACTTTTTGGGTTGTGGTTTAGGGTGATGAGAGTATCAATTATGAGGTGTCAACCTAATCTTGGATGAATCGTCCACGTGAAGTTGTTGGGCTACTTGTTGGGTTGCGGTTTAAGGTGTTGAGAGTAGCAATTATGAGGGGCCAACCTAATCTTGGATGAATTGTCCACGTGAAGTTGTTGGGCTACTCTGTTGGGTTGTGGTTTAGGGTGCTGGGAGTAACAATTGTGAGGCGTCAACCTAATTTTGGATGAATCGTCCACATGAAGTTGTTAGGCTACTCTGTTGGGTTACGGTTTAAGGTGCTGAGAGTAACAATTGTGAGGTGTCAACCTAATCTTGGATGAATCGTCCACATGAAGTTGTTGGGCTACTCTGTTGGGTTGCGGTTTAGGGTGTTGAGAGTAACAACTATGAGGTGTCAGCCTAATATTGGATGAATCGTCCACGTGAAGTTGTTGGGCTACTCTGTTGGGTTGCGGTTTAGGGTGCCGAGAGTAGCAATTATGAGGTGTCAACCTAATCTTGGATGAATCGTTCACGTGAAGTTGTTGGGTTACTTGTTGGCTTGCCGTTTAGGGTGCTGAGAGTAGCAATTATGAGGTGTCAACCTAATCTTGGATGAATCGTCCACGTGAAGTTGTTCGGCTACTTGATGGGGTGCGGTTTAGGCTGCTGAGAGTAGCAGTTATGAGGTGTCAACCTAATCTTGGATGAATCGTCCACGTGAAGTTGTTGGGCTACTTGTTGTTCTGCGGTTTAGGCTACTGAGAGTAGCAATTATGAGGTGTCAACCTAATCTTGGATGAATCGGTTACGTGAAGTTGTTGGGCTACTCTATTGGGCTGCAGTTTAGGGTGCTGAGCGTAACAATTGTGAGGTGTCAACTTAAACTTGGATGAATCGTCCACGTGAAGTTGTTGGGCTACTCTTTCGACGACTTCATCATAAGTATTTATCTTCGTTCACCGGAAGGACATTTGTAAGGGGATGGGTTTTCTTGTGAGAATAAACATATATCTTTCGGGTTCTATTCATTTCTCCATAGTTTTTAAGGAAGATTTCATGGTCATGGAACATATCATCTTCATCTGTACGAGATCCTGAAATTACCATTTTTACTTGTATGCTGATTAAAAGAAAACTTAACTAAGCCATGGTGGAGTACAATATAAGTAAGTGAGCATGGAGTTTCTTCCAGCTGTTTATAAATGGTAAAAGTTCAGATTATTCACACCTTACAGTTGAACCAAGAATGTACATTCTAAAATTTCTAATTGAATGTCAACAGAGGAGACAGTATAATAAACAAGAACACTAACCATATCATATTTTAGTCTCATTTATAGGCAAGATGCTGAAACCATTTCAGCCATTAAAGAGTAACCCGAATGGAGCTCCGACGAAGGCATAGCTCATACATTACCATGTAAAATGCATCACAATCAATCGCAATAAGGTTCCATTGAAAATGTTTACGTGCCTTAAACACATTGCGGTGTAGCATCGAATACTCATCTGAACTAATTCCTTTGAGAATCGTCTTTAAGTTAGGGATATCAGAGACTTTTACTATGACTGAGAAGCTTTTCCAATTCAGTATATCCATGAATGGAAGATCACAGTAATCAGCAATAATCGCAGGTACGCATCCGTAATACATAGCAAGCAAGGCGCGCGGTATTCACCTCAAAGCCTTTAACATGAAGATAAAAAAAACTTACTCCCCGGTAATTGGTCTGCATAAGGAGTTGGAAGCGTACCACTATAAGCAAAGATTTCAGCATCATTTTTCCAGGCTTTGTAGAGAATCTTCTGAACCAGGCGAGTTCATTGCTCCAACAAAAAATGCTAGCTTTTCCCTGTAGAATTTCACCAGAAACTTACTGTGTCAGCTCATTCTTCAAGCAAGCAATTTAAACTATAATTGCTTTATAGCGCCTTAAACATCGTTAAGATCAACACAGATGCTCTGGTGTCCTGGACTCATGGACTGGACTCGGCCCACTCGGGTCTATTCTGAGGGATGTTGATGAATCTGTTATTGGATCATCAGAACCGGTGACCACAAGTATTTAACGTTTCTGTTCCGCTTGTATCTGTAGAGCTTGCTGCTCTCTGACTTATTTAATATATCTCCACATGTTTACCTTTAAAAAAATGAACTAGGTTTTGCAGGATGATGGAATCATAGAATTCACAGGTAGTAAAACGAGCAGATATAAAAGCATTTTCGTATCTATACATTCATTACAATGCATCATTCAGGGGCAGCAATGACTTATGAGCTGTTGGAACTAATTTTAATTAAAAGAATAAATAAAACATGTTTTATTACATGTGTGCGCCGGACACTTTTCCGGGCACATTTCCGGTGGGCTCCGGCCATTATCAACACCGGAAAGTGGGAGCGTTGGCTTCATCTCCGCGAGCGCGCGGAGATGAAGCCAATGCGGAGATGAAGCCAACGCTCTCTGACTTATTTAATATATCTCCACTTTCCGGTGTTGATAATGGCCGGAGCCCACCGGCCCTTGAGTTCCGTTTGAATGAGAAATGGATGCCCAAAGTTGGTTGCGTGATAGGCAATAACTTGGGAAAAATAGTCAAAATGGGGAGAATCCCACATGGACTATATGGAGGTAAAAGGGAGTAGGATATAAGGGGTAAGGTTGCTCTAAGGCATGTGGCCTTGGGTCACTACCCATTTTCAATGGGGAACGACGTAGGCAAAACACCGCGCGCGCGCCGAGCCGAGCCGAGCTCGTGGTCGTGGTCGTGCCGAGTCCGAGCTGTGCTGCGGGGCGGGTGAACCTAATTATAATCTGGGCTGGCCACCTATATTATTTTTGGGCCGATCCAACTCGAAGTCCAACAGTCCAGATGAGGAAGGCCTTGGGCCAGGCCCATCTGTACAAAACGGATCAGCGGACTGGGCTGGATATCCGAATATCCAGTCAACCGGATCAGCCTACAAAAGTGGGCGGTTATGATCTTCAGCGGACTTGGCTTCCAATGTAAATCCGAAATTTTTGGGATTGCGGGACACTTGCCAGCTTTCTATTGGCTCCGGTTTTGGGCTGGTTCAATGGGCCTCGAGGCCCATAGCCCAATTCAGCCCCTCTAGCTCCTATAAATAGAGAGCTCTCCATTCATTCCAAAATGCACCAACAATCATTCTCTCTTCTCTCTCTCAAGCTTGCGAGCTTTTCTCATCTCAAGAGTGCAACGCACTACTGGTTCGTAGGCTTCCGATTCTATTACGAAGAACGGATTCGAACAGCAGTTGTATCCTGTGATTCTTAAACACCGGTAACCGTCGTAATACGGGGTGTTTTTAGAATTAAGAAAAGAGATTCCGATCTCGACTCTGCTCAACATACGCACTGCGGTGGTATGAAATTCTGAACCTTATCATTATACTGCATACAGTTTAACTATCGTATTACAGGTTCCTACATGAGCCTCCCTTCGTCCATGGCTTCAGAACAGTCAAGACAATGACAACGATAATGATGAGAAGGATGATAATGGCGATACACATCCACTTCCTTGAGTTCTTTTGTAGGCTCTTTGCTCTCTGAAGAGCTGTGTTTCCTGATTGGACATGATCTACTGCACTTGAGACATGAAATGGAAGATGGGTCACGATGATAATAGGGTTCCATTTGCCATAGAATATATTGTCTGTCCCAAGAACGAAATTATTTTACATGAAATGTTGTTAGTAGTAACAATATTCTTTTTACGGACATAATATTTTTTAGTATTACCTGTGATTCAATGTTATCAAGCATATCTCCTTGTGCATCCACCAACACTGCCATATCCACAAAGATCTGCAAAACAATCATGAAAAAATTATATAGATTTGCTAATACTTTTTTCTCAATGATATGCTATCTCTTTAATTAGTGCAAACAAGTCTACTGTTATCTTCACCACTTAACATGACTTGAGCAATGAGAATGATATTGTGAATCAATTTTATTGATGTGCGTAAGAACAATCAGGCTCCCAATCATTTCATAGTAATGTAGAAGCATTCTCCTGGTACTGAATTGTAGCTAAGGATTTGGCAAAACTCACTACATTTAGGACTATATTTTTCTAAGAGCGATAATCAAATAATATGAAACTTATAGCTCTCATTTTATCTCCAAACCATAGAAAACATACTTGCTGCAGCTCGAGAAGTTTCCGCTCTACTTCTTTGACAGCATCAACGCTCGTGGATTTCTGACACGGTATCCATTATCTTCAACCAAAATAATCTGATCAGAGATTATATAACACTTACTCCACTTAAAGTCACTTCAGTTAGTGGAAAACCTGGCCTCGTCCTTGTTCCTGGATTGCTTTCTGAAATATTTGCTCACTGTCACCAGTCTCGATTAATTGATCAATTGTCTGTCCATGGAAAAAGTAACCCACACATTGCAAACTTATTAACCGTTAGAGTTAAAAAAAAAGATCAAGATATTCAATGTTCACCTCTTCATCAGCATGTGTCCCCGTCACTGTCAATCGCAGGAACCAATAAATGATAAGTTCCTCAATTTTACCAAATTTCCAGATCAATGACACATTACAAGATTTGTCACTGTTGTGCATGAAGAAAGAAACAGACCTGTAAATACCCGCCTCTCCACAACTTCCCGATACTCTTGATGAATATTTTCACGCAACGTCTGTAGAAAAAGGTTACAAAGAGGTTAAGATATGAAGGGAAATGAACAAAGAGGTCCATTAATGTATTTTTGCTACCATACATACCTGAAATTCAGCCATCTTGTCTTTAAACTTCTTTTTCAGGGCACTGCATTGAGGAATGACCATAATGAGTTATCATATTAGATGTTTATATCAATCTAGTAATTTTTACTTGCTTTACATGATTTTGCCTTTATGCAAACTAAAATTCAATATAACTCTAACAAGGAGCATTTACAAATTTAACTTTAGAAGAAGTCCCACTTCATTGTGTTTTTATTTTACTTAAGCAGCCATCTGTCATGCACACTACTCACAATTAGTCTGTGACTATCTAACTGCATTTGACCTTCATTAGAGTGCCCTCATGCATAACTGTCAACCTCAAACTTTTGCAACCCCAGAGGTTTTCCATCACCATAAACATGCAATACAAAGACATAAACCTTAGAAAGCTCCTGACATGTTTCTCCACTATATAGCTGTCATCAAGTTCTCCACCTCCTTGCTCTTTAAAGCAGGCGATTCAAAAAATAAAGGGTAGTTTCTGCTTACATGGAGTTAATCTAATAAAAAAGAAGAGGTAGTAGGTAGCTCAAAGAACATACAGAGTAGTTGAACTCCTTGAGCGGTCAACAGCTGTTCCTTTTTCACATCCCAGCTTCTGTCTGCTAGCGAAATTCTGGAAGAAAATAGAAAGGTTAGCCAATGATCCTCAAACAGATGGTTATAAGGTTACATGAAACAGAAGCAGTCATACATCTTTGTCAAGCTCTTCGATTTTTGATTTTAATGACCGAGCAATCTTCTGGACTTCATCCACATCTTTTTGCATTCGCTGCTTGATAGCTTTACGAAACAGTTTTCCAACATTAATTCCATAATTAGCATAACATAGTTTATACACTAATACATAAAGAAAAAAAATCATCTACTATGCAAACATGAAATTTTACCCCATGTAGTTTGTCACAAAAGTTACCTTACAATTAACTAAGGATAAAAAGATTTATAAAAATCGTTTCTATTCGCCCAAATTATATACTGTGACTTCTGAAGGTTAGTCTTTTTTTTAAAAAAATTGTTTCTTTTTTAAATTTGATTGATTATGTGTTTATGGATTTCTGGGTTTGGAAAATCTGTTTTGTGTGCTTTATGATTAGGGTTGTAATTGGTTACAACAAGAAGGTAGATGAATATGAGGATTTTCTATGAGTTTGTCAGGCAGAAATTGTTTCTCTTGTGGAGTTTCGTGAGTGATTTATGACTTTCCGGGTCGTTTGGTATCCATACCCGATTAAAGATACGGGTACGGGTATCCGATGTTTAGTATGGGTATAAAAATGATTCCTTCGATTCTCCCTCCTCCTGCCACCGCCGAGCCTTCGATTTGCAGTTGTTCTTTTCGATCCATATCGCTAAACTTAATCGAGCATTCTTTAGATTCCCTTTCTCGTTTTGCTTCAATTTTTCTTTGGAAGATGTTCATGTATCACGATAAATCGCCTCGCAAGTTCCTCTCAATTGTACGATTCAGAGTTTTCGAGTTCAGGATGCATAAATTCCCCTCTAATTCATCACTCTATGGAAGACAGCAATCTAGCAACAACGATGTTCGTTTCAAGAACACTCAAGAATTGGGAATGGATTCTCCTTTTGTTCGTGGAAGTGGAAGCACACAAATGGATAACAATAATCCTTTGTATGGAACTCATCATTTATTGGGTATTTACAGGTCTGTCTCTTTCTTCATGCACAACAGTGACAAATCTTGTAATGTGTCATTGATCTGGAAATTTGGTAAAATTGAGAAACTTATCATTTATTGGTTCTTGCGATTGACAGTGACGGGGACACATGTTGATGAAGAGGTGAACATTGAATATCTAGATCTTTTTTTAACTCTTAACGGTTAATAAGTTTGTAGTATCTCATGTGTGGGCTACTTTTTCCATGGGCAGACAATTGATCAATTAATCGAGACTGGTGACAGCGAACAAATATTTCAGAAAGCAATCCAGGAACAAGGACGAGGCCAGGTTTTCCACTAACTAAAGTGACTTTAAGTGGAGTAAGTGTTATATAATCTCTGATCAGGTTATTTTGGTTGAAGATAATGGATACCGTGTCAGAAATCCACGAGCGTCATGATGCTGTCAGAGAAGTAGAGCGGAAACTTCTTGAGCTGCAGCAAGTATGCTTTCTCTTGTTTGGAGATAAAAACTGAGAGCAATAAGTTTCATATTATTTGATGATCGTTCTTAGGAAAATATAGTCCTTAGCTACAATTCAGTACCAGGAGAATGCTTCTACATTACTATGAAATGATTGGGAGCCTGATTGTTTTTACGCACATCAATAAAATTGCTTCACAATATCATTCTCATTGCTCAAGACATGTTAAGTGGTGAAGATAACAGTAGACTTGTTTGCACTAATTAAAGAGATAGCATATCATTGAGAAAAAAGTATTAGCAAATCTATATAATTTTTTCATGACTGTTTTGCAGATCTTTGTGGATATGGCAGTGTTGGTGGATGCACAAGGAGATATGCTTGATAACATTGAATCACAGGTAATACTAACAAATATTGTGTCCGTAAAAAAGAATATTGTTACTACTAACAACATTTCATGTAAAATAATTTCGTTCTTGGCACAGACAATATATTCTATGGCAAATGGAACCCTATTATCATCCTGACCCATCTTCCATTTCAGGTCTCAAGTGCAGTAGATCATGTCCAATCAGGAAACACAGCTCTTCAGAGAGCAAAGAGCCTACAAAAGAACTCAAGGAAGTGGATGTGTATCGCCATTATCATCCTTCTCATCATTATCGTTGTCATTGTCTTGACTGTTCTGAAGCCATGGACGAAGGGAGGCTCATAAGTCATTGTTGCCCCTGAATGATGCATTGTAATGAATGTATAGATACGAAAATGCTTTTATATCTGTTCTTTTTACTACTTGTGAATTCTATAATTCCATCATCCTGCAAAACCTAGTTCATTTTTTTAAAGGTAAACATGTGGAGATATATTAAATAAGTCAGAGAGCAGCAAGCTCTACAGATACAAGCGGAACAGAAACGTTAAATACTTGTGGTCACCGGTTCGGATGATCCAATAACGGATTCATCAACATCCCTCAGAATAGACCCGAGTCCACTCCATGAGTCCAAGACAGCAGAGCACCTGTGTTGATCTTAACGATGTTTAAGGCGCGTAAAGCAATTATAGTTTAAATTGCTTGCTTGAAGAATGAGCTGACACAGTAAGTTTCTGGTTAAATTCTTCAGGGACAAGCTAGCATTTTTTGTTGGAGCAATGAACTCCCCGGTTCGGAAGATTCTCTACAAAGCCTGGAAAAATGATGCTGAAATCTTTGCTTATAGTGGTAGGCTTCCAACTCCTTATGCAGACCAATTACTGGGGAGCAAGTTTTGTCTTCATGTTAAAGGCTTTGAGGTGAATACCGCGCGCCTTGTTGATGCAATGTATTATGGATGCGTACCTGTGATTATTGCTGATTACTATGATCTTCCATACATGGATATACTGAATTGGAAAAGCTTCTCAGTCATAGTAAAAGTCTCTGATATCCCTAACTTAAAGACAATTCTTAAAGGAATTAGTTCAGATGAGTACTCGATGCTACACCGCAATGTGTTGAAGGCACGTAGACATTTTCAATGGAACCTTGTTCCGACTGATTGTGATGCATTTTACATGGTAATGTATGAGCTATGGCTTCGTCGGAGCTTCATTCGAGTTACTCTTTGATGGCTGAAAATGGTTTCAGCATCTTGTGTATAAATGAGACTAAAATATGATATGATTAGTGTTCTTGTTTATTATACTGTCTCCTCTGTTGACATTCAATTAGAAATTTTAGAATGTACATTCTTGGTTCAACTGTAAGGTGTGAATAATCTGAACTTTTACCATTTATAAACAGCTGGAAGAAACTCCATGCTCACTTACTTATATTGTACTCCACCATGGCTTAGTTAAGTTTTCTTTTAATCAGCATACAAGTAAAAATGGTAATTTCAGGATCTCGTACAGATGAAGATGATATGTTCCACAACCATGAAATCTTCCTTAAAAACTATGGAGAAATGAATAGAACCCGAAAGATATATGTTTATTCTCACAAGAAAACCCATCCCCTTGCAAATGTCCTTGCAGTGAACGAAGATAAATACTTATGATGAAGTCGTCGAAAGAGTAGCCCAACAACTTCACGTGGACGATTCATCCAAGTTTAAGTTGACACCTCACAATTGTTACGCTCAGCACCATAAACTGCAGCCCAATAGAGTAGCCCAACAACTTCACGTGACCGATTCATCCAAGATTAGGTTGACACCTCATAATTGCTACTCTCGGTAGCCTAAACCGCAGAACAACAAGTAGCCCAACAACTTCACGTGGACGATTCATCCAATATTAGGTTGACACCTCATAATTGCTACTCTCAGCAGCCTAAACCGCACCCCATCAAGTAGCCCAACAACTTCACGTGGACGATTCATCCAAGATTAGGTTAACACCTCATAATTGCTACTCTCAGCAGCCTAAACCGCACCCCATCAAGTAGCCCAACAACTTCACGTGGACGATTCATCCAAGATTAGGTTGACACCTCACAATTGTTACTCTCAGCACCCTAAACCGCAACCCAACAGAGTAGCCCAACAACTTCACGTGAACGATTCATCCAAGATTAGGTTGACACCTCACATTTGTTACTCTCAGCACCCTAAACCACAACCCAACAGAGTAGCCCAACAACTTCACGTGGACGATTCATCCAAGATTAGGTTGACACCTCACAATTGTTACTCTCAACACCCTAAATTGCAACACAATAGAGTAGCCCAACAACTTCACGTGGACGATTCATTCAAGATTAGGTTGACACCTCACAATTGTTACTCTCAGCACCCTAAACCGCAGTCCAACAAAGTAGCCCAACAACTTCACGTGGACAATTCATCCAAGATTAGGTTGACACCTCATAATTGCTACTCTCTACACCCTAAACTACAACCCAACAAGTAGTCCAACAACTTCACGTGGACGATTCATCCAAGATTAGGTTGACACCTCATAATTGCTACTCTCAACACCCTAAACCGCAAGCCAACAAGTAACCCAACAACTTCACGTGAACGATTCATCTAAGATTAGGTTGACACCTCATAATTGCTACTCTCAGCACCCTAAAACAAGTAGCCCGCGTGAAGTTGTTGGGCTATTTTGTTGGGCTGTGTTTTAGGGTGCTGAGAGTAGCAATTATGAGGTGTCAACCTAATATTGGATGAATCGTCCACGTGAAGTTGTTGGGATACTTATTGGGTTGTGGTTTAGGGTGATGAGAGTAGCAATTATGAGGTGTCAACCTAATCTTGGATGAATCGTCCACGTGAAGTTGTTGGGCTACTTGTTGGGTTGCGGTTTAGGGTGTCAGAGAGTAGCAATTATGAGGTGCCAACCTAATCTTGGATGAATTGTCCACGTGAAGTTGTTGGGCTACTCTGTTGGGTTGTGGTTTAGGGTGCTGGGAGTAACAATTGTGAGGCGTCAACCTAATTTTGGATGAATTGTCCACGTGAAGTTGTTAGGCTACTCTATTGGGTTACGGTTTAAGGTGCTGAGAGTAACAATTGTGAGGTGTCAACCTAATCTTTGATGACTCGTTCACATGAAGTTGTTGGGCTACTCTGTTGGGTTGCGGTTTAGGGTGTTGAGAGTAACAACTATGAGGTGTCAGCCTAATCTTGGATGAATCGTCCACGTGAAGTTGTTGGGCTACTCTGTTGGGTTGCGGTTTAGGGTGCTGAGAGTAACAATTGTGAGGTGTCAACCTAATCTTGGATGAATCGTCCACGTGAAGTTGTTGGGCTACTTGATGGGGTGCGGTTTAGGCTGCTGAGAGTAGCAATTATGAGGTGTTAACCTAATCTTGGATGAATCGTCCACGTGAAGTTGTTGGGCTACTTGATGGGGTGCGGTTTAGGCTGCTGAGAGTAGCAATTATGAGGTGTCAACCTAATCTTTGATGAATCGTCCACGTGAAGTTGTTGGGCTACTTGTTGGTCTGCGGTTTAGGCTACTGAGAGTAGCAATTATGAGGTGTCAACCTAATCTTGGATGAATCGGTCACGTGAAGTTGTTGGGCTACTCTATTGGGCTGCAGTTTAGGGTGCTGAGCGTAACAATTGTGAGGTGTCAACTTAAACTTGGATGAATCGTCCACGTGAAGTTGTTGGGCTACTCTTTCGACGACTTCATCATAAGTATTTATCTTCGTTCACCGCAAGGACATTTGCAAGGGGATGGGTTTTCTTGTGAGAATAAACATATATCTTTCGGGTTCTATTCATTTCTCCATAGTTTTTAAGGAAGATTTCATGGTCGTGGAACATATCATCTTCATCTGTACGAGATCCTGAAATTACCATTTTTACTTGTATGCTGATTAAAAGAAAACTTAACTAAGCCATGGTGGAGTACAATATAAGTAAGTGAGCATGGAGTTTCTTCCAGCTGTTTATAAATGGTAAAAGTTCAGATTATTCACACCTTACAGTTGAACCAAGAATGTACATTCTAAAATTTCTAATTGAATGTCAACAGAGGAGACAGTATAATAAACAAGAACACTAACCATATCATATTTTAGTCTCATTTATAGGCAAGATGCTGAAACCATTTCAGCCATTAAAGAGTAACCCGAATGGAGCTCCTACGAAGGCATAGCTCATACATTACCATGTAAAATGCATCACAATCAATCGCAATATGGTTCCATTGAAAATGTTTACGTGCCTTGAACACATTGCGGTGTAGCCTCGAGTACTCATCTGAACTAATTCCTCTGAGAATCTTCTTTAAGTTGGGGATATCAGAGACTTTTACTATAACTGAGAAGCTTTTCCAATTCAGTATATCCATGAATGGAAGATCATAGTATTCAGCAATAATCACAGGTACGCATCCATAATACATTGCATCAGCAAGGCGCGCGGTATTCACCTCAAAGCCTTTAACATGAAGACAAAACTTGCTCCCCAGTAATTGGTCTGCATAAGGAGTTGGAAGCGTACCACTATAAGCAAAGATTTCAACATCATTTTTCCAGGCTTTGTAGAGAATCTTCTGAACCAGGAGAGTTCATTGCTCCAACAAAAAATGCTAGCTTTTCCCTGTAGAATTTCACCAGAAACTTACCGTGTCAGCTCATTCTTCAAGCAAGCAATTTAAACTATAATTGCTTTACGCGCCTTAAACATCGTTAAGATCAACACAGATGCTCTGCTGTCTTGGACTCATGGACTGGACTCGGGTCTATTCTGAGGGATGTTGATGAATCTGTTATTGGATCATCTGAACCGGTGACCACAAGTATTTAACGTTTCTGTTCCGCTTGTATCTGTAGAGCTTACTGCTCTCTGACTTATTTAATATATCTCCACATGTTTACCTTTAAAAAAATGAACTAGGTTTTGCAGGATGATGGAATCATAGAATTCACAGGTAGTAAAAAGAACAGATATAAAAGCATTTTCGTATCTATACATTCATTACAATGCATCATTCAGGGGCAGCAATGACTTATGAGCCTCCCTTCGTCCATGGCTTCAGAACAGTCAAGACAATGACAACGATAATGATGAGAAGGATGATAATGGCGATACACATCCACTTCCTTGAGTTCTTTTGTAGGCTCTTTGCTCTCTGAAGAGCTGTGTTTCCTGATTGGACATGATCTACTGCACTTGAGACCTGAAATGGAAGATGGGTCAGGATGATAATAGGGTTCCATTTGCCATAGAATATATTGTCTGTGCCAAGAACGAAATTATTTTACATGAAATGTTGTTAGTAGTAACAATATTCTTTTTTACGGACACAATATTTGTTAGTATTACCTGTGATTCAATGTTATCAAGCATATCTCCTTGTGCATCCACCAACACTGCCATATCCACAAAGATCTGCAAAACAGTCATGAAAAAATTATATAGATTTGCTAATACTTTTTTCTCAATGATATGCTATCTCTTTAATTAGTGCAAACAAGTCTACTGTTATCTTCACCACTTAACATGTCTTGAGCAATGAGAATGATATTGTGAAGCAATTTTATTGATGTGCGTAAAAACAATCAGGCTCCCAATCATTTCATAGTAATGTAGAAGCATTCTCCTGGTACTGAATTGTAGCTAAGGACTATATTTTCCTAAGAAAGACCATCAAATAATATGAAACTTATTGCTCTCAGTTTTTATCTCCAAACAAGAGAAAGCATACTTGCTGCAGCTCAAGAAGTTTCCGCTCTACTTCTCTGACAGCATCATGACGCTCGTGGATTTCTGACACGGTATCCATTATCTTCAACCAAAATAACCTGATCAGAGATTATATAACACTTACTCCACTTAAAGTCACTTCAGTTAGTGGAAAACCTGGCCTCGTCCTTGTTCCTGGATTGCTTTCTGAAATATTTGTTCACTGTCACCAGTCTCGATTAATTGATCAATTGTCTGCCCATGGAAAAAGTAGCCCACACATGAGATACTGCAAACTTATTAACCGTTAAGAGTTAAAAAAAGATCTAGATATTCAATGTTCACCTCTTCATCAGCATGTGTCCCCGTCACTGTCAATCGCAAGAACCAATAAATGATAAGTTTATCAATTTTACCAAATTTCCAGATCAATGACACATTACAAGATTTGTCACTGTTGTGCATGAAGAAAGAGACAGACCTGTAAATACCCGCCTCTCCACAACTTCCCGATACTCTTGATGAATATTTTCACGCAACGTCTGTAGAAAAAGGTTACAAAGAGGTTAAGATATGAAGGGAAATGAACAAAGAGCTCCATTAATGTATTTTTGCTACCATACATACCTGAAATTCAGCCATCTTGTCTTTAAACTTCTTTTTCAGGGCACTGCATTGAGGAATGACCATAATGAGTTATCACTTATCAGATTAGATGTTTATATCAATTCTAGTAATGTTTACCAGCTTCACATGCTTTTGCCTTTATGCAGTTAAAATTCAATGTAACTCTAACAAGGAGCATTTACAAATTTAACTTTAGAAGAAGTCCCACTTCACTGTGTTTTTATTTTACTTAAGCAGCCATCTGTCATGCACACTACTCACAATTAGTCTGTGACTATCTAACTGCATTTGACCTTCATTTGAGTGCCCTCATGCATAACTGTCAACCTCAAACTTTTCCAACCCAAGAGATTTTCCATCACCATAAACATGCAATACAAAGGCATAAACCTTAGAAAGCTCCTGACATGTTTCTCCACTATATAGCTGTCATCAAGTTCTCCACCTCCTTGCTCATATAAAGCAAGCAATTCGAAAAAGAAAGGGTAGTTTCTGCTACATGGAGTTAATCTAACAAAAAAGAAGAGGTAGTAGGTAGCTCAAAGAACATACAGAGTAGTTGAACTCCTTGAGCGGTCAACAGCTGTTCCTTTTTCACATCCCGGCTTCTGTCTGCTAGCGAAATTCTGGAAGAAAATAGAAAGGTTAGCCAATGATCCTCAAACAGATGGTTATAAGGTTACATGAAACAGAAGCAGTCATACATCTTTGTCAAGCTCTTCGATTTTTGATTTTAATGACCGAGCAATCTTCTGGACTTCATCCACATCTTTTTGCATTCGCTGCTTGATAGCTTTACGAAACAGTTTTTCCAACATTAATTCCATAATTAGCATAACATAGTTTATACACTAATACATAAAGAAAAAAAATCATCTACTATGCAAACATGAAATTTTACCCCATGTAGTTTGTCACAAAAGTTACCTTACAATTAACTAAGGATAAAAAGCTTAAAAAAACCGTTTCTATTCGCCCAAATTATATAGTTTGTCTTGAGCTCCTGATTGTATGCAAAATTATTTTCCCAAGAAAGTGAAAACACAATGGACGAAGTTGGACACAACACAAGAAAATATTCCATAAAAAGAGCTTCTATTAGGAAAAAAATAATTTCATCACATATAGTAAGAAAATATATTTATTAAATTTTTTGAAGAAACCCAAAATCAATTCATTGTGTATAACTACGAGGATTCAAGTAATAGTTATTAACCTTTTCAAAGACAAGTACAAACATCATGCAACATTTGGGGATATTTGGCGTAGCTAATAATATTGTAAAATCCAAGATTAAATATACAATTCTATATGTGTAATTTGCACAAAATAACACCAAAATTGATTGGAAAAGCAGAGCAGGTAGTACCTTTCATAGCAGCAGCCTTGGTAACAGCCTTAGACTCCTCCTGTGAACCCTGTATGCACAAGTTTCAACTTTCAACATGAGTTCAAGAAATAGAGAGAATGTTTTGCCTATGTCAAGGGACAGAAAACCAGCAGGGGAATTTACTTTACATAATTATGACGGTATGAGAGTCGAAAGCTAGTGTATGTCCTAGGTAGCTAAAAAAAGGTAAGAAGTTCATACCTGGAGCTTTGTCAATAGGGTATTTAGCTTATCATATTGTTTATCGATCTCTTGAACCTAGAATTAAAAACAATCTGAAGTATAAGTAACCTACAAAAACACGGTGACCTTATAACCAAAATTGTTCCAATATATAAAAATGCAAACACAAAATTAAATTGATATAAATTGCTGATGGCATATACACATAAGATAGCAACAGCAATTATCATATACCTTCTTAAAGAAACCTTCCAAAGCCAATTCTCCGGAATGGGGAGCATTTCCTAGTTCAATGTCGCCACCACTTGTTGAAGATTGATCACGAGGGATCTCAAACGATTCCTATGAATTTCATTTGCATTGGAATCAAATACAGTGGCAATAGGTTCAATTATACAGCATTTGCAAATGTATAACAAACAATCACAACACTTGTAAGCATCATCCTAATGATGAAGAGATAAACCTTGATACTAAATTCTCAAATTTTTACAAAGGGATTGTCATCCAATCAGACAAATTTCATCCATTATTTTGATAAACCATTGGAGACACTTGGAAGAACAAAATCACTTCGATTTCACAGTAAGCAATCACACTAATTGAAAGAACATACTTATATATGAATCAAGCAAATAAGATGACGAGACACGAAGTTTCAAGTCACTGTTAATCCGGCAAAGCAACATACGTAAAACCCCATAGGGTTTTTCAGACACCCAAATCAAACTAACCAAATAAAGACAAAATTGAACATAGAAGCAGAGAAAAACCGTAGAAGCATACCGATAGAAGGTCGTTCATGGTGGAAGAGCGGGGAAATTCGATCAAAACCCTTAAGGGAGTGAAAGATCAACACTAAAACAAAAGAAAATAAAAACTTCGGAACTGAATCCGATTGGATAAAGACAAAAGCTAGGTCTTGTTGTGGACCAGGATTGGAAGAAGTAGCTGCTTAAATTGGACCGAAAGATAAAGGCTTGAAATTTAGGGTTCTTATCGTCGTTCGGTCACACCATATACACAAGTCAAAAGAGTAATTGGTGAACAAAACCGCTTTCCTTTTCTAGACCGTTAGATTCTGTTGATTTTTTCCCCTGGATGGTATGGTGTAATTTATGTATATTTACTGAAGCTTGGAACAAAATGGTAGCCGAATCGAAAGTTAGAAATCAGAAAGTATGATCGAAACCAAATGAAATGAAAATATTGGTGTAGTAGCATTTTTTCATATCACAAATACAAAGTAAAGCCCTACAATTTCACAATTTAAAATAATTAGAATATTAGTTAGACTTTAAATTAGAGGACTAGTTTATATACATACAAGTATAATAGTCTTGTAGGTACGATCCATAATACAGAAAATCCGTGAGTTGTGATAATAATTGGAATAAAATGATTTCGGTTGGATGAGAAAGGAACCATATAACGTAATTATTACTTTGTGTATATCTTACACCTTTTATTTGGAAGCCCTCGCAACATTTTGCTTCAACGAGGTCAATCATCACATATAACGTAATTATTACTTTCGTTTTATTGTAGACCAGTCAAAACAATTTTATTTATAAGTCATAACCATTCGAATAGAAAATTTTAAGTCATTATGCAACACTATATTTATTTATCATAAATTCAGAAATAATAGCAAATTTCTCAACTTAATCTGTATATCCGAATAATCATGAACATCGTTAGTAACATAAAATTTGACTACTTGAATCAAATTTATCGATCCTATACCATCATATTTGCAGCACTTATTGCTAATTAAATTAATATTCATGAATTTTATTAGTCAAATATATAATTTTTAAAGTAATAAATAGATGAGTATAATAAATTTAGTATTTCAATCTTGTTTACTTATTTCCAATCTCATTTACAATTCACTAGGCGGAGCGCGTCGAGTCCGGCGAAGTTGCTTATTTGCGGGTGATGCTGTGACAGAATTCAAGATTAGATGCAGATGTGGCAGAGTTCAAGATTAGGTGCCTAGTACACCAGTAGTCAAGTTTTAAACTTTTTGATATTTGAATTTCAATAGGATATAGCTTTACCATGAATGAAATGTCTGTTCAGCAAGGATTGCGGGAGAGGGAGAATATCTGCTCAGCAACTACCAATCAAGGGTATGACAGAATTACATTTCGTGCAGTCACAACGTTGAAATTCTATGGTAGCATTGGCCTTTTCTAGTCTTGTGATGCTAAACACCGCGATGCCTTGCCTGATCCATGACAAGTAACACGATACCAGTCAAGCTGATTTGAAAGGGGTCATTGTGTATTGCTCAGTTGAAAGTCAAAAACCAGGCCCTATTTCTGAATATTGAAGTCATATAACAGTCATTAACACAACCCCATCTTTAATTGACAAATCAAAATCACCCATGGAAATGGAACCTAGTGGTAGAGAATGTCACAAATTGGACCAGTGGAGCAATCAGCTGGAGGATACAAATGAAGTTCTTCCATTTCCTTTTGAATCTGTTAGGAAATTTGATCTCCAATCCGCCTCTGTTAGGAAATTTGATCTCCAATCCGCCTCTGTTGAATAAGAAAACATGGAGGAGATCTCGCCTTCATATCTGAACAACAACACATGTACATCTTTAATGGAGCCAGTTTTCAGTAATCTGTTGCCAGTCTCTGTGTAGCCAAACTCGAACATCACTCCTGTATAGCGTGATATTCGGAGGTAAGCATACTTTGGTAAGTAGTTTCTATGCTCATGCACAAAATCCTGGGGAATCGATCTCCTGTTGAAAAATGTAGACGAGCTAAGAATATAAAGCACTATTCCAATTTCAAGCATACTTTGGTAAGTAGTTTCAATGCTCATGCACAAAATCCTAGTGAATCTTCTGCTGGTAGTATGTTTCCTGACTCAATATTCGTAAGTAAACAATTCCAATTTCAAATATAAACAAACGACATATCAAAGATGAATCATAGTTTACAAAAACCACCGATTCGGAGAAAAAACCATACAATTTCCGTTCGATTCAGCGACAACCTAAGAAGATGAAAATCACAAGAACATCAAAAAAAATGGAAGAGGATTTATGCAAATAATTGATAAAGTATGAAGCAGAAAGCCCATAAAAACGAGGGGATAAAGATAAGAATCGGAAAGAGAGAAAGATCACCGCAGTAGCGAACAATGTCGGCGAAGGGAAGATGAACGAGGAAGGAGAGGGAGATGAGGAGAGAGAAGAGGAGCTTAGAAGAGGAAGCCATGAACAAGGCCGAAAATAAAAGCCCTAAATCAGGATTTGGAAATCTTGCGAGGGTTTAGCGAGAAGATGATCACCTGAGCGTTTAGCACGGACGTAGGGGGAATCGCTTCAAGATCGCTTCAAGATCGGTTTATCCAGGGCTTAGGAAAAGAGCATGATGAAAAGGGAAGTGATATCACCATCGTACCTTGTTCAAGATTGGTTTGCCTAGGGTTTTGGCGAAGTGCAGGATGAAAAGAGAAGCGATATCACCATCGTACCTTGTTCAAGATTGGTTTGCCTAGGGTTTTGGCGAAGTGCAGGATGAAAAGAGAAGCGATATCACCATCGTACCTTGTTCTGCGCCACAGCCGGAGAAATCGCTTCAAGATCGGTTTGCCTAGGGTTTAGGCAAAGAGCAAGATGAAAAGGGACGCGATATCACCACCATCGTACCTTGTTCTGCGCCACAGCCGGAGAAATCGCTTCAAGATCGGTTTGCCTAGGGTTTAGGCAAAGAGTATGATGAAAAGGAAGCGATATCACCATCGTACCTTGTTCTATGCCACAGAAATCGCTTCAAGATCGGTTTGCTTAGGGTTTAGGCAAAGAGCGGGATGAAAAGGGAAGCGGTATCACCATCGTACCTTGTTCTGCGCCACAGCCGGAGAAATCGCTTCAAGCTGGGCCTGCATAGCGTTTAGGCAAAGATCAAATGAAAAGGGAAGCGATCAAAGAATAAGTGGGAGGCTTTGAAAAAGAGAAGCCAGTCGAAGAGAGGAAGCGAAAGCAGAGGCGGTAAATGAATCAGAAGAAAGGGGAAGACGACATGTATTGAGGGTAAATAAAGGAAGAAAAAAAATAAGAAAGGGTATATTTCCGAATTAACTATTTATTGGGCATTATTATGGTTTAGTTTTAAGTTTTAACTGGTTCATAAGCAACGATTTTAAATTTTATTGATCAAATTAATTTTCTAAAAAGTCTATATTTTATTTCTGTCTTTTTATGTTTCAATGTCTATTAACTAGTCCTTGTAATTTTGAGAGAAAGATAAAATCTAAAAAAAATTAAGATACTTTCAAAATTAAAAAAGAAAAATGAGAGTGGTCCCCTACAATTATTTAAAATTAAAAAGATTTTCTCCCTTAATTTTCTAAAATAAAAAGAGAAAATGAGAGTGGTCCCCTACAATTAAGGAATTAGTTTTAGCATTAAAAAAATTTTCTCTCTTAATTAATATTTTTTTTAAAGAGTCGCTTATTTGTTGGCAATAAAATTAATTACATAATTTTATGTACATAATTTGCGTGCGAAATTATGCACGTGCTGTACATAATCTGCGTGCGAAATTACGTACATAATCTGCGTGCGAAATTACGTACATAATCTACGTGCGAAATTACGTACATAATCTGTGTGCGAAATTACGTACATAATCTGCGTGCGAAATTACGTACATAATCTGCGTGTGAAATTACGTACACAATCTGCGTGCGAAATTACGTACATAATCTGCGTGTGAAATTATGTACATAAAATTATGTACAGAATTTGTGAGACCACTCTTAAAAAAACGTTATATCATTGCAAACTAATTTTGTAAAAATAATTAAAAAAAAGAAGATTAATGTGTAAACATAAAGATACCCGCAAAAAAAGTTTTTCAAACGTAATAAACTTTATTGAAAAAACAAACCTTTTTGTACAAAAATAGTTATATCTGTTTATGTAAACATGTATACAAATCAAATGCAATCAAAAAGAAGATTAATGTAAAGTATGAGGAAGAAATCAATGGACATAGACCCTTCAAAATGTAAAGAGAAACTCAAAAACCATTGAAAAGAAGAACATTGAAAACAGTTTAAACATTGAAAACAACTTTTGAAACGTAATCATAAAGAGACCCGTAAAAATTAGTTATATGGCCAATACGAATTGATGTATGAGAAGATAAATTAGAAACCGAACGTAAACCACGAAACACCATTAATATAACGAAATATTGGAATTTAAAGTTATAGGAATAAGTAGGTCTACCCGGAAAAGAAGAACACGTTGTTTGCTTTATGAGAAGACGTGTTGAATATATATATATATAGTGAAAACGATTTGTCAAGCGTAGGTGTGAAGATTTCATATCGTATTCGATAAGTTTAACTATTAGAATTTTTTTTTAATTAATCGAACTCAATTGGTTATAAAGCCAAAAAATCGGCCGGATGCCATAATACTTTTACTATAATAAAATAATAATATCCTTTTAAGAAACTAATTTGATTTTTTTTAATAAATTCAGATATAATAAGATTTTTTAATAAATTCAGATATAATAAGATCTTTTCACTGGCTGTCACTGCCTTTCTATATTGTTATTTAAAATTTACGTGAACTTTTTATGTAATTTAAATTTAAATGTAAAAAATGTATATTTTAGATTTTATTTTAATAAAAAAAAAAATTTTGGCTTAATTTATTATTTAAAAAAACATTTTTTTTTAGATTTTATTTTAGTAAAAAAAGATTTTTTGGCTTAATTTTTTATTTGATAAAAAATTTAATCCGACAAAAAACGTGGAGCGCCACGTCAGCAACATAGTCTACTTTAATAATATATATAGCTACAAACTTATTTATGCTATTTTAAATATTATATAAGTTAAATAATGTAATATAAAAAAAATTTATAAAAATATCTCCGATCACTATCAAAAATATATGTTTGTCTTCTATGTCGCCACTTTATTTTTTCCATTATGCGATATAACACCAATCAAATTGTCCCAAAAATATGCAGCTTTTCCACATTCAACTCATAAAAATATACATCCACATGGAAACTAATCACATTCATTATAAATTCAGAGAAATATTATGTTTTGTTTAACAACATTTATATTTTGTTTTTTATAAATTATTTTTATTAAAAGTGTTTTGACAAGAGATTTTTAATATTGTTCTTACTTAATTAATGGTTATAAAAAATTAAGAATTATTATTTTTTTATAAATTATTTGTATGAATATTTTAGTCTTTTTTTAATCATACATTGTCACATAAAATATCAAATATTTTTTTAGATGAAGAGGGTATTCCAAATTTACATGCAACTTTTCATAATAAATAAATAAAAAATTCCATAACATAATATGAATAATTTATAATAAAAAAGAATTGGGTGAAATAGACTCTTTTTTATGGACTTCTGTTTTGTAGACCCCTCTAATTTTTACTGTTCTAATTGACTATCACTATTATTATTAAGGGTATATTTCGGACCATCTTTGATAGCACCTATCTTACATGGACCTCTCACTAATCCAAGAACAGGAGATACCCAAGGGAAGGTCGCTTGCAAGCTGCAAACATGGGAGGATCCGAGAGAGTGGAAGATTGCATGGAAGATGCAAAACCTCGACCAACAACATTAAATCTCGGCCGAGATTTTCATCCGAGATTTTGAATCTGACGTGCGCTAGAAGATCCGGCCAAGATCTTCTATTTTTGAAAGAACTATCTTTATTATTTTATTACCTTAAAATTATTAAACATTCTTTAAGGTAACTAGTGTATAATCCGCACCTTGTGCGGGTATTTATTAAGAATTGTTTTCCAAACTCCGACCCAACGTGACACGCTCTCCATATTGAAATTTATGTATGGTTACGATTAAATTAAATTTTCAAAGTTGCTTCGTCTAAAGTTGCCGAAAGAAACCGGCCACAAACGAGCACAAGCGGCCGAAAGGAAATAACTCATAAAACCTAAACTTATATTAAACACTTACCGAAATGGAATTGATGGATATTCACAAGCGGATCTCGCAAGATCTGTCTGCGAGTAGGGAAGTGAGAAGAAAGGCGGAAGGGGATAAACTTTCATAAACAGAGAATAGTGAAAACCAAAATTGTTGAAATAACAGTTATTGAAAACAAATTAAGGAATGAATAAACAATAGCAGATTGAATGTGATTATTGAAAACGTAGGGGATAAGCGGAAAATTTAGACGAAGTAGCTTTGAAAAATTAAATTTTCAAATTATCACAACCCTGAAACAGATGAAGAAATATGTTCAATATTGAAAGAAAAAAACTGTATGGAAAATGATGGGGTATTATCTACATATATAGCGTGAGAGATAAAACGTGGAAGAGAAGTTTAGGTTTTATGATCAACCAAGGTAAATTATGGAATTAGTAGATTTTGTTAGATTTTGATATTTTTTTAATCTGATAAAACGTACAGGAAAAGTCTAGAACGTGATATATTGAACTTTTTGGATTCATTTTTTTAAAAAAAATGTTAAAAAAGATTTGTTTTAGATTTTGTTTTGATAAAACGTATGGAGAAGTTTAGAACGTGATATGCTTAACTTTTTGGATTAATTTTTTTTAAAAGATTAGTTAAAAAAGATTTGTTTTAGATTTTGTTTTGATAAAACGTACCGGAGAAGTTTAGAACGTGATATGCTTAACTTTTTGGATTAATTTTTCAAAAGATTAGTTAAAAAAAGATTTGTTTTTAGATTTTGTTTAGTAAAAAAAGATTTATTGGCTTAATTCTTGATTTAGTAAAAGATTTAACCCGAGAAAAATTGTGGGGGCGCCATGTCAGCATTAGTGTAGTGTACTTTAGTAGTATATATAGATTGTTAATTTTATTTTTTAGGAATATTTTAGATTATCTTAAAAAGATATGTTTGCAAGATTATCTTTTAAAGATATCTTTCATAATTTAAATAAGAATTTTTTTAATATATAGCCTTAGAAGAAGAGATTTTTAGGTAGATTAGATTTGATTAATATTTTCACAATATTGTGTGAACTCGCAATTTCACTTATGAAATTTGTGTTTTCTTCATTCTTATTCAATCAAAGAAAGAGTCTATTGAATCGTTGTGAAGTTCTTGCTAGATTGTGCTTGTGTGTGTTAATCTTTTTGAAGGTTGGTGCTCCTACTCAATACTAGTTCCTCTTTGTGTTTGTCTTATGTAGAAGGCTTGTGTAAAATTAAAGAAGGAAGAGTGAAATGTAATTCTTTGTTTAGGGTTTTGACACATAATTAGTCAAGGTTCTTTGTAAGTCTTATAATAGTCCGATCTTCTTATATTTATCACATTTCATTCCATTAATCATATTCTTATCTTTCGATATCATTCATAATTCCGCATTATGAGTTTTTCATAAATCTCGATTTGTTCTTTCCAAAATTTTGCCAGAGATTTTCATTATTTAACCGAGATATGCTTTAGTCGCGGACTTTCAATTTAGATCGGGAACGGCATCAACCTTGCATCAAGTCTAGTTATCCATTTTACCCAAAATGTGTATCTTAATGTTTTTGCTGAGATGTGTATCTCTATCGACCATAAAAGATAACAAGTATACAAGTTTGGTGACCTCAGCAATTACTTTTAAGATAAATAATCAGTGACTTGTGTACATTAATGTTGAACCTAACACACATGATGAGATGATCTCCAACAAAAACTGATGTTTTTTTTTTATAGTTTGTTATATTAATATGACCGTTATCAAATTGGTCTCTCACTTACTTCTAAATAAGGGTTTTGATTTCTTCATAAAATTGTTAGCGGTTGACACTTTATTTATTAAACTTATTTCTTAAAATGCAAATAATTTTTATTGATAAAATTTTAAAAATAACAAATTGAAGGTTGTAAAGTGTAAACTAGTTTAAATAAAGCATGAGTTGAAAATTTATAGATGAAATACCGTAAATGAATCATTGTAACATCCGTCATTATTATCTTGCTCGAAATACACCATTAAACACACACACCTAAAACCCGAATTTCAAGCAAATTAAGATCCCCTCTTCATGAAAGAACATCATCTCAACCTATTCTTTCGAAGGCTTTGTTGTTAACCCAAACCCGAAAGCAAAAAGTGGGTCATAATGTGAGTCACCAACATTCATTGGCAACTGATCAACACTCTTAAACCAAGTCCTAGGAAGCTTTCCAGTGAACCCATAGTCCCCAAACAACACATCCGCAACTCCTTGGCCTTCGGTACCCGGTAGCCAAGCCGCCACGAGTGCATCTATCGATGAAAGATACGGTTGGATCACAACGGGTCGCCCGGAGACTACAACAACTACACATTTTACTACACCACATACATTTTTTATGGTTTCTGGACCCGGAGCTGAAATCGTCAAGTTTAAGCTGTCACCAAAAGTTTCGGCATATGGAGGCTCGCCTATCACCACAATCGCATAAGAGAATTTGTTTGCCTTTACGTATTTCGCATCCGGATTCTCTTTGTATACAACTTTGGTTTTTGGATCTACGGTGTTTTTGATACCCTTGAGACTTGTTGTCCCTAAAATATATCCAAAACGTTAATCACTAAAATATTCAATACAAAATTTCAATGAGATTTCATTCTAAAACCAACTGAATAGGTATGCTCAAGTTTGATTTGATTTAGAAAAGTATATTCGACGTACCAACAATGTTGTTGTTACCGGTAAGACCTTGCCAAGTGATAGTCCATCCTCCACATTGGTTACCCAAGTTATCAGCATGGCTACCCGCAACAAGAATCTTTGCTGCTTTCTTCGGAAGAGGAAGAAGCGGATAACCGTCTTTTTTGCCATTCTTCAATAGCACAAGTGATTTTCTTACTGCTTCTCTTGCTAGATTACGGTGTTCCTGTTGCATACCAAACTCAAGTGTGAGATAGTGTTTACTTACGTTATGACAAAGCCGATAAATACGACAAAAACAACCAAACACGGATTCATAGAGAAATCAAATTCATATTCAAGTCATACCAACAACTTGTATAAAACCGAAAGACGAAGCACAATCAACTACAAACCTGACTTCCAAGCTCGTGAACAAGGCTTGTATCCGCCAACGGATTCTCAAACAAACCCATTTGAAACTTTACGCGTAAAATCCTGCTCACGGCATCATCAATCCTGCTCATCGGTATGATCTTGCTCTTCACTTGCGCGGTTAGCGTATCAATGAACTCAGTGTAGTTAAAAGGAACCATAATCTACAAAATAAGTTCAATAGAGTTCCATCATAACCAAAAAAAAAAGAAGTAATCCACCGACCTTATACACAACACTAACCATATCAATACCCGCATGAATCCCCGCATAAACCGAATACGTATAATTCGCATGAGCCGGCGTAGTAATCCTATCAATCCCTTGCCAATCCGAGATCACAAAACCCTAATTCCACACAAGTAAAAACATTAGAACTTCCTCCAAACCTCATCATACCAAGCATCATAGATAAAGCTATGATTCTCATACTCGAAACTTCAACTTGTTCTTAAGAATTCCCGTCACAAGATCACGATTCGCGTGCATCTTGATTCCATTCCAACTCGAGTACGACACCATGATTGTCGAAACTCCTTCGATGATTGCATTGTAGTAGCCAGGCATGTGGATGCTTAGCAGTCCATGGAAGTCTATAACTGTGTTGTTCTCATTGATACCATCAGTTGTTCCTCCATCTCCAAGATAATGCTTAGCACAAGCTGCTACATTTCTCCTATAATACAAACAAAAACATCAGCTAATCAATCTTAGCTTAAAAGATAATTATTAGTTATTTCATATAATAACTTAAGTATCTGATGCCTTGTTGATAAAATGGACCACCATTTTTGACTCTTTTTTCTTAGACTTTTCTTTGTTGAGTTTGTCTTGTATTCTATCATTGACTTGCAGATGAGTACACATGATTCCAGATCTACAACAATATGTCCTCATCCATAAATTTGATAGGGTAACCGATTAATGTTATGAAATTATATGTATAATCCATAGATTTTTATTCAATGGTTTTTGGTCCTTAACTAAAAAAAATTATTTTCTTTTATTTTTTGGAAAATTTAGTTTTTGAAAAAAAAAATTCTGAAATTTTTGCTGACAATATGGAAAAATTCAAAATTTTTAATTAGGTAAAAAATCAAAATATAAAAAGTTAAGGGTTAGATTTTTTTCAATTTCAAAACTAAATAAGTTAGAAAATGCACCCAGCAGCCTTACAAAAAAATTAGTAGGATAATTATTTTAACTCATGAAATTAGGAACTTAACCCATAATTTTTCATCTTTTGATTTTTGACTCTTTAATTAGAAAAAAAATATTCTCTTTTCTTTCTGATTTTTTGTTTGACAGCACTAAAAATAATTGATTTTTTTTAATTAAGAATCAAAAACCAAAAAAATTAGGGTTAGATTTTAAATTTCAAAACTTAAATAGGTTAATTAGAAAATCTAATTATATAAAAGACTCTTTATTTTTATATTTTTAGGGTCCGGTTGGTTCCAATTCCGGAAACGGAAACGGAATGAAAACGAATTAAGTTATATCCTTATTCATGAACATATGATTCCCTATAGGGTATCAAAAGTAATCAAGTTAACTACTTTCATGAAAAAGGTATATATATATATATATATATATATATATATATGGACTAGATTCGTTTCCATTCCGTTTCCGATTCTGGAGTTAAAACCAAACGGGCCCTTATCCTTTTTCCTTTTCACTCATACCCTCTGACCAAATGTCCTAAAGCAGATCTGATCTATCTCTGACCGCACAAAGTGGCAAGAAAAAGGTTTCCTGATGTCAATTATCTATCCAGTAACTTAAAAGATCAAGATAAGCTGAAAAAATTGAACTTAAGTCATTGATTCATAAATCTTATGACAAAACAGTATAACAATTGTCAATTATGACAGCTAATTATCAAGAAAAATATGAAACAAATTGAGTTTCTTTAGTAATTTCTGTCAATCTCATGATCTTCAACAAGATTTTGTTTGATTACTCTTCCAAATGATGCAAATCACGTTTTAAGAACAAATTTTGATCAAAAATCATAACAGACTGTCAAGATTTGAAGATATACTAAAGAAAAACTTACTTCCCTGCAACATATGGAACACCTTTCCGATCATTTAGAGGAATCTCGCCTTGTAAACCCGGAATGATCTGTGTCATTGCTTGAACAACCTTAGGATCCTCACTATAGCTTTCATAACACCTTCCCCATCTCGGATCTCTACAAACCTGTAAAAAAAAACCCGAAAAAATCTAAGTATTGTTCAGTAAATTTGCTTCTGTTCAATTGTTCTTGGCTTCATACCGCGATACAAGGTGCAAAAACATAAGGAATTCCGGTTGCTCTAACTTCTAATGCAGTTGCAGCTCCAATTCTCTTAGCAAGTTCAGGATCTCTATATCAATTCAGCAAAAAAAAAAAAAAAAAAAAACTAAGTTAAAAACTTATACAGAATCAAAGAATAGTAAAAAAAAATGACAGTAAAAAACTTGCCTTGTTGCTCCTAAGCCAACATTGTGAGGGAAAATTGTTGCCTTATAGACATTGTTGTGACCATGAACAGCATCAATACCATAGATCATTGGAATTCCTAAACGGGTCGAAAGTGACCCGTTTTGGAAAGAATTTACCATGTTGATCCAGGTTTCAGCTGATGCTTTTGTTGCAGGTACACTTCCTCCACCACTCAAAACACTTCCTGTAAAACATAATACAAAATGACAGTAAATTTTTGTTCAGTTCAGTAAATTTATACAGTAAAGATTGAATTGTGATTACCAATGAAGTATTTCTTCATGACATCAGTTGAAGCAACACTTCTCTCAATTTGAGTCATTTGGCCAATCTTTTCTGCAAGTGTCATCCGAGCTAGAAGGTCTTTAACCCGAACATTAACCGGTTGGTCCGGTGATTTGTACTTTGGATAACCCGCATTTGCAATTGATTTGCAGCAGCATAAGAAGATGATTCCTAGCCATAGGATGGATAATTCTCTTCTCATCTTGAAGAACTTGGGTAAGAATGAAGGGGTATGGAAGTAAGAACCGGATTTACTGCAATAGAAAACAATAGAAGGTAATAACAATGGAAGAGAATAGATTGTTTAGAAGCTTACTTGAGCAATCTTTGCAAGAATGGAAGAGAAGAGAATGTGTGATTTTTATTGGCTTTGGGTAAGAGATTTATAGCAAGGGGGCAACTTATGCTCCTTGGTGGTGATGGGACCCATAAGCCATTGAATATTGGGGCCAAATTGAGCTAAGGGCAACTTTTGGCCTATATCTTGATCTAGCCGTCTGCGTATCTCAATAGGATTGTTACACGATTTTAGCTATGATCTTGTTCGTCTAGAATTATTCTAGTTGAGTTAAAATTCATCATAGGCCGATAAATTTAGGGTCCGTTTAGTAAAGTAAGATTACGTAGATGAAATTGGAGATTGAAGAGAATTATATTGGCTCCGTTTTGAGAAATAATTCTCGTAATCTCGTTTGATAAGGGGATTAAAGGGGTTAGATTACGGAGATTAGGGAATTAGATTATGAAAATTTTGTAATCCTATAAGGGATTATGAAGATTATTGAGGGTAATTTCTCACTTTTACCCTTCTTTCTTTCATTTCTTTCATTTATAAAAAAATATAACACGTATTTTTTCGTAAATTTACCCACAATCATATTAATTTTATCAAACACTTATTTCACTTATATCCATATTCATCCTTTGAAACAATTTCATCTCCTTAATTTTTCATCTAAATAATTATCTTCATCCTCATCTTCATCTACGTAATATTCCGTTACCAAACTCACAAACTGACTCATTAGATGAAAAAATAAGGAGATGAAATTGTTTAAGGGGTTGAGTATGAAATAAATTAAATGAGTATTTGATAAAATGAATATGATTGTGGGTAAAATTACAGAAAAAATGTGTTAAATTATCTGTAGATGAAAGAAATGAAAAATGAAAGAGGGGTAAAAATGAAATTTTAGCCTTTATAATCCTTATAATCGAAGTTTAACATAATTAGACAATTTTTTTTAATATTTATTCTCTTAATCTCCATAATTTAATCTCCTATCAAACAAGGCTAGGTGAATTATTCTACCATTTTCATCCTTCACTCCTAATGTTTGGTAGGGCTGTAATATGAGACAAGCTACTCGGGCTCGGCTCGGCAAAAGCTCGACTCGAACTCGTTCACTTTCTAAACGAGCCAAGCTTGAGCACATTTTAAAGCTCGTATAAATTTTAGACTCAGCTCGTCTATAAACGAGCCAAGCTTGAGCATGTCGATGTTCGGCTCGTTCGGCTCGTATTACACCCCTAATGTTTGGGCTCGACTCGGGCTCAGCTCGTCCATAAGAATTAGAGATGTTCTAAACTTCACCTAATTTTATTTGATTTTTACAATATTTTATCATTATATATCATCATTAACATAGAGCCGAGGACTTCCTAGTGTCCTTTTTGTTCTTTAATGGATAATTATTTCTCCCTCTTGAACATGGATCATTATTACTAATGTTGTTGTATTTTTAAAATGAAAAGTTATTAAATTACTAAAATGCTACCAATTTAATATATCCTGTAATCATTTTCTGATACAAACAACATGATTAAAATGTTTAATTTAGAAATAATTTTTACATATTTTTATTTTATTTAAAAAAAGCATTTTCATCGATCTATATCCATATATATATGATTATAAAACCGATAATATACTTTTGGATAATTTATACGAAGCTTCCTCTCGTTGCATTTTAATTTTTTGTTGGTTGGCTGAGTCAATACTTCTAACTCTGACATTTTCAGTCCATGAAGGCGTTGTCGGTGCTTAAGGTTACAAGGTACTAACAATTACGAAATTGAGCCGGATAAACATGCTATTTATCCAAATAATATTGGTATTTTTATCGGACGTTAGGGTCGTAATATGAGACAAACTACTCGGGCTTGATTTGGACTCGGTTCGTCAAAAGCTCGACTCGAGCTCGTTCACTTTTTAAACGAGTCAAGATTGAGCACAATTTTTAAAGCTGATATAAATATTAGGCTCGGCTCGGGCTCGGCTCGTTTATAAACGAGCCGAACTTGAGCAGATCAATGCTCGGCTCGTTCGGGTAAAGCCCGACTCGTTCGGCTACAATAACACTATAAGAGCATTATTTTAGTCGAGCTACTTGCGCTCGGCTCGTCAAAAGCTCGACTCGAGCTCGCTCAATTTCTAAAAGGGTCAAGCTTGAGCAAATTTTAAAACTCGTATAAATTTTAGGCTCGGTTCGGGCTCGGCTCGTTTATAAGCGAGCCAAGCTTAAGCATGCCGATGCTCGGCTCATTCAACTCGTATTACACCCCAACCGAACATCTCTTAGTTACAACGCATATGAGTCCCGCAAGCTCAATCAAAATATGTTCCATATTTTAGAACTCATCAAATTTCAAATGTTGGAGCAACAATCATAATTCTGTCAATTGAATTCGAGCGTTGGCTCGATTTTGGACGCATAATGTGCGTGCCGGACTCAATAAGAATGCGCCCCACGTGCAAAAACTCGTCAAAATTATAATATTCAAAATTTAATATTTGAGGTACATTGCACACAATTATCCATAATTAGCGGAATTTGTAGATTGGCATATATATGAGAAATTATTAGAAAATGTATATAGCTCCATTACTTGAGCATCACTCGAACCCAATATCAATAAAATCACTAAAATAACACTAACGTGCTCTCCTATGTAACGGCTAATAATGCACATTAAACTATAATACATTTATATATATACTTATCAATCCGTACGTAAGAGATGGTTAAACATATGCAATTGTGCATTCAACCTAATTATGAATAGTTTCTAGTATTTGCTTGGAATTCTAACAAATTCGAGTTGTCGGGTTCACCCGATCCAGCTAAATGGACAAGACGACTGTTAGTTTTTCACACGTTGACGTTTCATGAACATGAACATGAACATCACTGCCCGTCTAGTATGTAAAATACGCAAATATATACGTCTTATAGCGTGAAAATTTACACGGTCAAATACACACGTCTTAGATCATAGTAATCCACAAATTCCCATCCAAAATTACCCGATCCGATTTACAAAATTCTGGTGGGTCATATAACATGAAGTTTTACACGGTCAAATACACATGTCTAATTATATCATAGTCTATCACATGTTTATCTTAAAATCATTCGAAATTCGAAAGGGTACACCAACCAAATAAGTGTTAAAACTAATATTTTAAATAAGTAGTGTGTCGGGTTTTTCTGACAAATTTCAGGTGAGATCCGACCATCGTCAACACCGAAAAACGGAAGCATTTCGTCTCTGCAAGCACTGAATTGTGTGGTATACTTATTTGCTAAATTTTTTTTATTCCGAGTGGATGGGATAATGATGTCCGAAGTTACGTGTACGAAACACAAAACTTGGAAAAAAGGAACAAAAATGTGGCTATCCCACATCAACTAAAAAGAGTAGAATATTTATAATATATAAGTAGAGAAAACGCTTAAACACCGTGATCTTTGGGTCACTGTCCATTTTCAATGGGAACGAGCGTAGCTAACCGACCAAGCGCGCACCGTGCCAAGGGTTGTAATGAGAACGGATTGAATTGGGCTGATGGTGTTGGACTGATCACTCAGTTATAGGAAATATTCGGAGTTACAAATCTTGGATTAAGGTTTGTGTTGACTGATCTCCTCATGTGACGATCGGGCCCTCCCAGGTTCATAATCATATCCCCATGTAACATGTTGGACTCACTCATTCACATTAATGAAACATCATTAATTATATCTCAAGATCTAAATAAATAGACAAACTATCTTATCTTTTGACTCATTTCTCCATAAAATAGTAAAACCAATTATAACTTGTTGAGTGAATTTGGTATGTAGCATTAGCTCACTAATATTGCTTAGTAATTGTCCACCTCACTAATTTTATTAGAATATGACATCATTTAAAAATTTTAGACTAAATTGTTTTCATATAATCAATTACAAGATTTTGTATATATTATTTCCTTTTAAACCGTAATATACTCTAATTCTAGTAGGTGAATCATTAATGGTTAATAATTTGAATTAACGTAATAAATTTTCAATCAAAATATCTTGTAACTATATCTCTGGTTGGTAGTTCCTCCCTCCACCCTAATGCCAACCGGACAAGTTGGATCTCACAATTTAATCTTCTTTTTAAAAATTATACATTAACGTTAATTTTGATAGTTCCATGTAAATCTTGTAGCTGCAATCATGTACCTTTCTTGTGCATATACTAATTTCCTGTAACATTGAAAATCCCTATTATTATATTATACTAATCTATGTAGTTCTTGTAAGATGGTAGATTTATGAATTCATGTAAGCCATGTATCATCAATTTTTTTGCAAATAACGTGTGAGATTCTTATATATGGCCCGTACATGCTTGTACAGTTCAATGCAAATCATGTATATTCAATTCTTGTATATTTCTTGTATACATACTAGTTTCATGTAACATTATACATTTCGATGATATTATAAAATTATCGAATTCAATAATATTACGTTCCAACATGAATATTGATAAATTATTCTATGAATTATTTACCTTCTTAAATTAGATTTTGTATTAATAATTTTCAGATTCTCTTGTAACTAAATTGGATAGAATTGAGATATGTTAATAGGGACAAATCTGATATTATTGATTAAAAGATGCTATTTAGTTAATAAATTATAGGCCTATGTTAGTTAAGGAATTTTATGTTGGGGTGCATTTTATCTAATTATCTCTTATAACTTTTTAATTTGTTTGACTTACTAGTTTAAAGACCTTACTTAAAGCGTAAATTAAAACTTCAAATTCTTAATGTCTTTCAAATTTGAGCTTCTTCTAGAGACCTTCACAAAATTTTAATTATATGTTTACTGTGATTTAACTTATTTTCCCCATATCCTTAGTTAATATTAGACATGTACAAATTAGGTAGGCTCGGAAAAAAAAAAGAGGCAAGGGCACCTAGTCTAGCCCATTCAGATTCGACCCGTATTTTGATGGAACGGGTATATGTAAGCGTTTTGGCCTACGAGCTAACCCAACCCGACCCATATATATATATATATATATATCATATAAATTTTTTTATATAAATTTATATAAATATAATTTAGTTCGTTTTGAGTGTCATCTACTCTGTTTTTTTTTTTCATTTAGTTTGTTTTAAATATTTTGATGAACTATACTAGTTTGTGATAAAAGATTACATGAATAACTTTACTGCAATGGTATTTGTTTTTTCACGTATTTGAATTTATTCATTTTTTGTGTGTAAACTGTTGTTGAACTCGTTGGTAGTGCACTAATTGGATTGTTTTTTCACGTATTTGAATTTATTCATTTTTTGTGTGTAAACTGTTGTTGAACTCGTTGGTAGTGCACTAATTGGATTGAAAAATTGTGTTAAATACCTTGTTTTCCTACAAGAGGACATTCAATAAAGGAGCATAAGAAGAACAACCCACCACATATTGCCATATTGGATCCTAACTAGGCAAACTTATCCTTAATCAGGCAAGAACTTAAGTTACTCAAGAAAATGTCATCTGACCTTCAGCCAAGAACTACTAATCAAATCTTCCATCAGCTAGCCTTGTTAGGGGTTGTAGTGAGGCCAAACCCGAAAGGGAAGAGGGGATCATAATGTGCGTCGCCTACATTCATGGGGAGCTGATTCACGGTCTTAAACCATGTATGAGCTAGCTTACCGGTGAACCCATAGTCTCCGAACAGCACGTCCGCAACCCCTTGGCCCTCGGTTCCAGGAAGCCAGGCAGCCACGAGGGCATCGATTGACTTAACATATGGCTGGACCGTCACAGGACGCCCTGAGACAACAATGACAACACATTTTACCGCCTTGCATACGTTCGTTATGGTACTTGGACCCGGAGCTAGAATAGCTAAATCTGAGCTGTCGCCGAAACTTTCTGCATATGGAGGCTCCCCGACAACTACAATGGCGTAGTCGAACTTGTTGGACTTGACAAAGTTCCTGTCAGGATTCTCGTTGTAGATTACTTTCGTCTGTGGATCAACTGCCTTCTCTATGGCTCCAAGGATTGTGGTTCCTGGAAAACAAAGGAATTGTTTCTTGTTAGTAATGAATGATTATCATTCGTAGATGAATTTTGACAAACAAGCACTTTGATGTTACATACTAATAGCTCGGTTTCTAACCTTTCATTAAAATTCAAGGTATTTGTTCTATCCTACAAACTAGCTAGATGAAAACATGACAACAAAGCCCTATACTAACAATTCATTTTATACAAAAGTATAGAAAAAATGACAGTGTGCATACGAGCGCATAGGCGCATTAGGTCCAAGCCCAACACATAAGCCCGATGAGGTTCCATATTAAAACCAATTGGCAATAGGCGGAGTAGCCCACCGACCTTATATACTAGGTTCGGAATGTCCCCAATTTCGATGTGGGAACTTATTATCACCAACAACAACAACCATTCTCCACACCCGAACCAGAATCTACACATAAATGCATTAACTACTAATTCTACTGAGGTTGGTTCTGATGAGGAGGGTGTTTGTGATAGGGAGATGAGGGTGGTTTTGGCTCAACATTTCATATTTGTATTTCATGAAAAATGAAATGAACTATCAGATTATCAATATATAAAAATGAACTAGTTTAACAGATTTATTAATCAGTTTAACTGCTAAACCCAATAGAGAAATCAGCTAAGTTAAAGAACTTTATTGATCAGGTTACTGGAGGGTAGATTCAAGGCAAAATTCCTCATAGACATGAATACAAGTGTAGTTGATATTTGTTCACGTACCTACAGTGAGGTTGTTGCCACTAACTCCTTGCCACTCCATGGTCCATCCGCCGCATTGATAGCCCAAGTTGTCGGCATGGCTCCCTGCAACCAGTATTTTTGAGGCTTTCTTAGGAAGAGGCAATAAAGGCTCACTTGAAGTCTTTCCATTCTTCAACAACACCAGTGATTTCCGAACGGCTTCCCTTGCTAGATCTCGGTGTTTCTGTTTCATTCCACAACGCAAACTAAGTAAGTCTAGATGCTTGTGAAAAAATTTGCAAAAACAGTATAAAAAATGGTTAAACGAATCCTCTTCACCTGATTTCCCAGCTGGTTAACAAGACTGGTGTCAGCTAATGGTTTCTCAAATAGACCCATTTGAAATTTAACCCGAAGAATCCTCTTCACTGCATCATCAATTCTGCTCATGGGAACGATATTACGCTTCACTAGCAATCTGAGGTCATTTCCGAATTCCGGATAGTCAAATGGAACCATGATCTGCCATTTACAGGACATGAAAGATTTTGTTAGACACAAACTATGTTCTAAAGTATTGCTTTCCATTGGAGCAACTTTACAGCTCAAACTATTTACCATATCAATGCCAGCCAAAACTCCAGCCTGAACCGAGTATGTGTAATTGCCATGGGCAGGTGTTGTAAGCTTGTCGATTCCTGTCCAATCAGAGATGACAAAGCCCTGATACATACCATTCAAGAAAATGTAAACCATTGTAGTCTTATGACTTAATTTGATTGTTAAAATTATGAGCAGTGACCACTCAGTATTTTTACCCTGAACTTCAAAGTGTTCTTAAGAAATCTGGTCAAGAGATCATGGTTAGCGTGCATCTTCACACCATTGTAGCTAGAGAAGGAGACCATGATAGTAGAAACACCATAAGAAATAGCCTTGTAGTAGCCTGGCATGTGGATACTCAGTAAACCATGCCAGTCTATGACGGTGTTGTTTTCGTTGATGCCTCTTGTAGTGCCACCATCACCCACAAAATGCTTAGCACAAGCAGCAACATTTTTACTATGCAACAAAAAGAAAGTATTATCAGTATGAGCAGATGCAACCAGATTGCCTGATTTGTTGTGATGTTTCAGAATGTTAATTGCTTACCTTCCTGCAACAAATGGTACGCCCTTACGAGAATTAGAAGGGATATCTCCCTGTAAACCCAATATGATTTGAGTCATTTCTTGCACAATAGTTGGGTCTTCACTATAGCTTTCATAACATCTACCCCACCTTGGATCTCTGCAAACCTGTGAAACATTTCACATATTTTCTTACTTCATTCAAATGAAAGTCATTTGGTTGATAATTTTGGATTCATACTGCAATACAAGGTGCAAAAACATATGGGATGCCGGTAGCTCTGACTTCCAAGGCTGTTGCAGCTCCAATCTTCTTCGCAAGTTGAGGATCCCTATATTCATATGACAATTAATAGTGCAAACCAAGATCAACACTTAGACAAATCAAGTATAAATGATATCCATTGAAGTTACCTAGTTACACCCAATCCGACGTTATGAGGGAAAATGGTAGCCTTGTATACATTATTGTGACCATGAACAGCATCAATTCCATAAATGAATGGAATCCCTAGACGAGTGGATAAGGCCGCCTTTTGCATCTCATTCACCATGTTGATCCACTGCTCAGGAGATGCATGCGGCGCAGGACCGCTTCCACCACCACTCAATACACTCCCTGAATGAACAATAACAGTCTATTATTATAGCTCTTCAAATTCTAGAAATGACTTCGAGTTCTAGTTCTTTATTCATATAGCTACCTATGAAGTACTTTCTCATAACATCAGCAGTTGCATTTGCCCTCTCAATTTGCATCATTTGGCCAATCTTCTCGTCCAATGTCATTCGGCTAAGGAGGTCCTTAACTCGAGCACCAATTGGTTGTTTAGGATCTTTGTATTTCATGTATTTTGCATCTACTATGAATGCTGAGCAACAGAACAGCAGCAACAGGACATACATTTTCCCCATCTTCATTGCCTTGTTTCCTTCAAACACCAAATTATAAGAAATCAGCAGTGAGATAAAGTACAAAACCATTTCCATATCTACAAACCTTGATTTAAGAACAGACAGCACCAAATTATAAGAAATCAGCAGTGAGATAAAGTACAAAACCATTTCCATATGAGACAGCACCAAATTATAAGAAATCAGCAGTGAGATAAAGTACAAAACCATTTCCATATCTACAAACCTTGATTTTAAGAACAGACAGCACCAAATTATAAGAAATCAGCAGTGAGATAAAGTACAAAACCATTTCCATATCTACAAACCTTGATTTAAGAACAGACAGTGCAAGCTAGCAGATTCAAATGCAAACTCATAACTACAGCATCTTACCAAATGATATTCAATAACCCTCCATTCATAGATTTTGAATTAGTAACACAATGTTGCTTCTCTTAAGTCTTTAACCACCCCATCATTTAACCCTAAATGCTAAACCCAAGTGGATTTTAGAAAATTTGACACTACAGAACAACATATCAACTAATGGAACCCACTGATGAGCTCCTTCAACAAACAATAAGCACAAAATCACGAAGAACTGAAGATGAAGAGGGACTGAGGGAGAGAAGCTTACTTGAACAATACCCAGAAGCGTATTCTCAAAAGTCCTCTTTTGCTACTCTTTTCTTTGAAAGTTGAAGCTCACAAAGAAAAAGAGTATTCTTTATGAAAGTAATGGGACTCTGCAGCTCGTTTGTTCACCTGGAATTGAATTATGAACGTCAATTTCATCTTCTTTCTTGAGATGGGTGCCCTCAGCCACGTTTTCCTGTCTTTTCTTCAATTGTCACTTTCCTCAACAGAAATCTTCGTACACTCTTTTCCAAGAGGCTGGACGTAAACATATACCATCGAGATACAAACGGACATGGGAAACGAGCATAAGGAAAAGCGGAATTTTTTTCAAACCCAACATTTCAATTCTTCAAGCATTAACTTGGGCAAATAACAAAAGATTTTTTTTTTTTTCAAAAATTAAGGGTAACTTTGGCAAACTACAAATCATTTTAATCGATGACAAATAGTGAGTGATATTGATTATAGTTTGTAAAGCTATATACTTTTTTAATTTATAAAATTATAATTATATTATTTTTAAAGTTGATATAACTTTTAACCTATAAATAGTGAGTGATATTGATTATGATGATTTTTCTTAAAATAAAATAAAACTATTTAGCTAAATAGCAATCTCTAAAATTTATTATCCATGTTCGTTTTTGTTCGAAATTAATTTAAAATTTTGGTCTTTTATCCTTTGTACAAGATTAGTCGTAATATGTGGGATATTTTTGTTTTATTTTAAATTTTTTAAAATCGGATAAGACAAAACACGTGACAATAAGGAGATGAAACACCGGAATTTAACCAGATTTACGATTTGAGCGCCGACGCCAGGAGCCGGCACTCAAATAAATAATTTTTTTTAAAAAAAAAGCGCTTACACCTACGCATGCTAGACGTGTAGCTCAGATTGATCTTAACGCTACGCATACGCGATGCGTAGGCGTAAATGTAGTACGAATAGCATGAAACGGGCGGTACAAATAGCAATCTGGATGTTATTCCGAACAATGAATGAAAAAAACTACCGCATGTGAACTGTTGGTCTTCACTGCATCGCTGTGTGCACTTTCAGATAAATTTATTACAGCATAGCTGCTACATAGAATTTGTAACTTTTTCTTCTCTCCACCGTCCATTATTTTTAGTGAAGAGTTATAATTATATGCATAGAATTGTATGTAAAAATTATGTTACAAAGTTGTACAAATTTGCTGCCAAACGCACCAACAATATTTATGATCACAAGTTTCAGCTCACAGGATGAGTTTATAATAAAATAGGTGTTTACAAGCACCATCAAAAATATAAAAAAATAAATAAAAACTATCAAATGTAGGATGTAATCACTTTTGAGAGAAATAAAACTGGTAATGCCACAGAAAAATAAAAATAAAAAATTCAATGTACCAGCAATGAAGAGAAAAGAATTACAGAAATCACAAAGACAGCTTACCTAGGGGGAACAATGAAGATACACACAGGGGTTCAGAGAGGGGGATAGGGGAAGAGAAGCAGCAAAAATGAATTGCAATGGCAACTGAATAACTGATCTCCCCAGGAAATCATTCGGGCTATATCCCGGATCCTTAACAAACACTATTTTGTTGTGCAAGTATCAAGGTGTCGCCTAACCTGATTGATCTGAGCTTAATAATGATTTAAGCAGCAATTGGATCCTGAAAATCATGAACAGAACAATTTCAATTGATTGTATTTGCAGTAAGACCATCTTGGTGGATCAAAATCAAAGGATAAAAAAAATAACCAAATTAGTTGAATGCCAAAACTTACCTTGGCGGTCATATTAGACATGGCCATATTAAACTTCTGTTTTGTTCTTGTACCAGCAACTTGTCCTGCCTTTGCTACCCTGTTAAAGGCACCACTGAACCAAGCTGTACCCGCCGTCACATACCTATCAATGTGTGGCATTGGCATTAGATATGTTCACTGAATTCATTCAAATGATAGCGCATACAACAATGCTCAAACCTTATAAGAGATCAGTAACAGTAATATCTTTGATAACAGAAGAAACTGACATGATTTGTTAGACGTATATGACAATATCTCAAGTGCATTAAATAAAAATGTAGGAAAAAGATCATTTACCTGCTTGATTTAACCGCTGATCCAGTATCACTTAATTTTCTGTCAGCTGCAAGTAATGCTGCCATTGTTTTATCTGAAACTTGAAGCCTTTCATCTACAGACTTGACCTTCTTATTCACAACAGAAATTCCAACGCTGAATTTTTCTGTCAAACCAACTCTCTTGTCAAAGGAAATAACCTTTGCAGAAGCACTGGCTGTTAATTGATGCTTTTCATCAAATGCTTTAGCTTTACTGACAGCATCTTGCTTCATTGCAGAACCTTTAGCTATCATATTAGAAACAACTTCTTGAGCTTTAGTGACATATACTCTTCCATTGCTGGGTGATGAAGGTTTGACCTGAAATCTCACAATCAAATAAAGATATTCAATAGGGTACCTATGATTCTGAATTGTCCATAGAAAGAGTGTCATTGTGTTAATACAATTGTCAAATGCATTCATTTATGGCAACAGTTATGATAACCCATTTTGAAAGTAAGGAATTGTATTGTTATTATTTGGGTTGATACTATAACCATAATTAAAGCAACATGCTGATTGCAACATGAGGAATGCTTGCCATAATTTGAAGTTCTAACTTCTAAGAGCATTTTCAACCACCTCGACTTCAGGTGAAGCATCTTCAGAGGGAGTTGTTGTCACAGCAATTTCAAGTATCCTTTCTTCCTGAAAAATTACAATCGAGTGTCATGATATGGAGACAACATGTGAAAGCATGTGCATTTATCTGCTCATAAACTTATGAATACCTTTGGTTGGACTACATAATCTTCCACAGGTGAAATGGTTACAATTTGATCCACCAATGTCGCACCCTGCCATACAAACAAAATGTAAGAAGTGGCGGTAAATATGGTTGTCACTGATTCAGCAAGGGTTGGAGCATGCCACAACCAATACTCATAATATAAATACACCCAAATTTAATCAGGTTTGAGAGAAAGGGACATTACAGTTCTTTTTTATTTTTATAAAATCTGAACAGATTAATGCACAATAATCCATTATGGTAAGTAACATTGCAATATAAATTCAAGTATTCAATGACAAAAGTGGAGCAACAACTGCAAAGTACTTCCAAAATTATATGCTTATTTAAGTATTACAGAAATGAAGCAGCTATGATAAATTTATTAATTCAACATAAACACAGATGTAATGTTTGTAGTGCTATCAGCTAGAGGTATTAATTAATGTTTGTAATCCAATGACAGCATTGAACAAAGCTAACTAGCCTCGTAGCCGTAGGCCCTCATATCTAAGCTGCCCAACTCAACTTCCATTTTCAAGATCAGTGTTGAAAAAGTGAGGTGTGATAGTTAGAATTTAGAAGTGTAAACTTGTGCATACAAATCAAGCTTGTAGATGAGCATACTAGGTGTTATACATCCAAGTGAGCACAACATATCTCTAATCAAAGTCTGGTCAATAGTGCCTATTCTCATGATACAAGCATGCATAGCTCATAAGAGATTAGCCATTCATCACTTTCCATATCAGATAACCGACATTCTGAATGACAAACACAAGACAACAAGGTCAATCGTGTTTCCAACAATTAAACTTGAAACAACTAAAAATTTGAGACACCGCTACATTTGCATTAAGTAGTAAAAAAATAACAACTAAATTCATGAGAGCAAAAGCAAATACACCAGTTTTTGATATATTTGTATATTCAAAAGATTCAGCTCAATGAAGTGGAACTAAAACTTGTTAAAAACTAAACCAAGAAGAAGAAATCACAGAATCCAGAAATTTACCGATAATAAAAGAGCAATTTCAAGTGCTTTGGCTTCTTTAAATGTAACAAAAGCCGTTTTAAGTCCCGCTGATAACCTGCGCACATAATTTCAGCAACAGAACACCAATTTTCAAATCTCCATTCAAGCTACACAAACCACAAATAGATCAAAAGCTAAATAGGAAGCAAACCGGCGGATCTCAATATGATCGATGTCACCAGAAAACGAGAAGAATTCATGAATTTCCCTCTCTGTAGCTAGATCTGAAAGGCTACTCACTTGAATCGTTCTCGTCTGTGCAACAAAAACGCATAAACTTGAAGGTTCAAATTCAAACTCAAAACAAAAACAAAAATCCCAGCTGAAATGCTACAATAACAAGAAGACATAGACAAGTGAAATTCTGACTAAAAACCTGCATTGTTGAAGGTAGAGAGGATTTGTTGCCGTCTGCGACAAGCTCCTTGTCTCTTCCTTCTCAGGCTGGAACTGGAAGGCAGAGGGAGAAGGAAGAAGATGCTCTCTGTGATTTGCTTGCTGCTTTAATTCGAAAAGAAGGAAGACAACTCATATGTAACAACTAACAAACAATGTGAAAGATAAATATGTCTTAATTTTAATTTATTTTAATTTATTTTAATTTATTTTAATTTATTTTAATTTATAAATTTAACGATAGTGATTTTAAAAACTATGTCTGCATCACCTTTTCCACACTTGCATAGGGCCTAGGCTGCATTATTTCGGCAATTTGTCCCACCAAATTGTGGAATGTCCATTTTGCCTTCTCAAATTCAATGAATTTACCAATTACCCCAATACATATAGAATGAAAATATCTATTGATAAAAATATTTATTTGTTTTTTCATATAACCTTTGAAAATGGAAAAAAATGTCCTAGTGTGTATATATCTTTTTTCTTTATTTTTTCCTTTAAATATATTCAAAAATCTCATTTTACCATTATTGAATGATGCTAATGGATTTGCAAAATTTTAAATGTTTAATAAAGATAATTGTAAAAAAAATATTGAATATTAATAATATTTGACCTCATTTCTTGATAATTTCATTTTTATTATTTTGCTTCTATTATAATTACACTATTAAAACCGATAAATCGAGAGTGGTATATAATATTGAATTCATAAAGTATTTTGAAAAAATAGAACTGTACGTTTGAATTGTCGGTGTAATTAATTTTTCTACTTACTTACATTTATGATGTCTTTGGATACTAGTATTTTCTACCTACTATGCATCGAAATCGTTTATACGGTTAGAAAAAGGTATGCATGTCTTCGAAATACACAATCATACATTTATGATGTCTTCGGATACTAACTTTTTCTACCTACTATCTGTAAAAACCGTTTATACTGTCAGAAAAAGGTATGCATGTCAGTCATACATTATAAACAGTTGCTCTAATTTCGATATACATAGTTCAGTTGCTAACCTTTTGTTGGTTATAATATATTCACACATCTAAAATGAGAATATTTGAGTCTATTATATATGGTCGGTGAGCTACGTTTTCTATTATCAATTGGATTTAGGATGAAACTTAACGGGCTTATGTGATGACTCCTATGTACACAAATATATGTACACTCTTAACACATCTAAAATGAGACATTTTGAGACTATAGTATGAAACTTCATTGAGATTATGGGTTGAGTTTAATGCATATGTATACTATTATGTAAACATGTCAACGGGTTACCTGTGACCCGACGGGTCCGGGTTCCGCCGGGTTACAGGTGCGGGTAAGGGTCGAGTTGATCCTTTCCCGCAGACCCAGCGGATTGACCCGTCAACGGTTAGATTTTGAAGAAAAATATTAATAATAATAATAATTCAAACCCAACGGCTATTTTAGCAGTTGGGAGTTGTCGTTGGCGGGTCGACCCGCGAATTCTTCCTTTTTAAAAAAAAAAAATAAATAAATTGGGTTTAAAAAAAAAAATATGCCAACCCGCTAGACCCGACGGGTTGACCAATATGGCGGATTAGGGTCCGGGTCGTCCTTCCCGAACCTATATCCCGACGAATCCGACCCGTGAACATACTTACTATTATGTACAAAAAATAGAAGTAAGATTCACTATAATAAACTCTTACAAAATTTTAACACATTTTTTTATTAAATATAAATAATCCCAAAGAATCACGCCATTGTTGACAACCATTTGTAAACGAATTGGATTAAAATAAAATATTTAAGTCAAATATAAAAAGTGAAGTTCTGCGCAAGCATGCAAAAACAGCATGAATTGATATCGACAACATGTGCCTTTTCTTATCATTTATCTTATTCAATTTCACTGACAATTTTCATTTAATTAGAAAAAATAACTCAAAATAATACCAACTATCAACATTGAACCGAAAATAATACGAACTTTGAAAATTACTAGGAGCGATACAAACTATCCATGCATTTACCAATAATAATACGTCATACTTTTCCGGCAAAAACTCTAACTCCGGTGATGACGTGACAGCCGAAATACTACATGTCATCAAATAAATAGATTAAATGTGTGATGTGATTTTATTTTTCAAAAAATTAATTTAATAATATTTAAAATATTAAAAAAATAAATAAAATAAAATATTTAATATTTTTAAATAATAGTTTTTTAAAAAAAATTTGTACAAATTTCTTTTTAAAAAAAAATTTTTTGTAAAATTTTTTTTAAATAAAGTCTTGAACATTTTTTTAACCAGGTTTGTAAAAAATGTAAAAATTATTTTTTTAAAAAACAATTCGAAATTTTTTTTTTTTAAATTAAATTTTATAGAAAATTTGGGGAAATTTTTTTTTAGGGATTAGGTTACTAAAAAAAAATTCGAATGTTTTTTTTTTTAAATTATTTTTTTTAGAATTAAAAATTTAATTTTATACAAAAATCTGAAAATAAATTTGATTAAAAAAATATTCCAAAAAATATTATATTTTTATATTTTAAAAATATTCTAAAAAATATTATATTTTTATATTTTTTGGAAAAAAAATATTATTACATTTTTTACAAATCTATTTACAAATCTATTTAAAAAAAAGTTTCAAATCATATTTTAAAAAATTATTTTTAAAAAAATAAATATTTGTAAAATTTTTTTAAAAATTATTATTTAAAATTTTAAAAATAATATTTTTTATTTTTTAATATTTTAAATATTATTAAAATGTTTTTTTTAATAAATAAAATCCACATCACACATTTAACCCATTCATTTGATGACATGTAACATTCCGGTTGCCACGTCATCGCCGGAACTAGGGTTTTTGCCGGAAAATATATGACGTATTATTTTTGGTAAATACATTGAAAGTTTGTATCGCTCCTAGTAATTTTCAAAGTTCGTATTATTTTCGGTTCAATGTCGATAGTTGGTGTTATTTTGGGTTATTTTTCCTTTTAATTATTTACCAAATTCTGCTAAACTTTTAGGGGTTTGAACAAAAATGCCTTAAAACTTGTTTAGACAAGCTTTCACTTTCGAATTTATAGTTTTTTTTTGTAAATTTGGAAATACTTTTCTACATCTTAGTTTTTGAATTGTCGATTGGAGAAATTAATTTAGCCATTACAATATATATTTTTAATTTATTATTTCAATAATTAATAAAAACTTATACAAATGAAACCGACAATAATATCAAATATTTGATGACATTCCAAATTTAATGTCGGATTAGACCCAGATAAATCCGAATTCAGACCAGACTTTTTTAAAAAATTATCCGTTCTTTTTCGGATTGAACTTTGACTTACTTCACAATTAAAGCTTGAAGTCTTGTCCATATCCGCTCGAAGTCGGGTAGGTACCCGACAATTTTTTATTTTTTCGGAAAAGAAAAATACTCATAATATCTAGGTTCATAACCTTTTTTTTAAATACAAATTTGAAAATTTGGGCTTTCGGCTGGGTTGATCCGACTTTGTCCATAGTTCTATTGGAGATGTAGGGGAAAAAGTCCCACATCGACAATATGATATTGTGTGAACCTAATATATAAGCACTAGGGCTACTCCTCCTATTGCCAATTGGTTTTAGGATGGAACCCGTGTGCTTGTATGTGTGGTTCGCTAGACGTGTGCCCTCCGCGTCATTTGTTCCCTGGACGGTCCCATCCGGGTCCAGCTTCCCGACTTCGGAGATTCTCTAAAAGAGAATGAGATGTGAAACCCGTCGAAAAACAAAATCAGAAACAAAAATCTGGGCGAGTCCGGCTTCCCGACTTCGGAGATTCTCTAAAAGAGAATGAGATGTGAAACCCGTCGAAAAACAAAATCAGAAACAAAAATCTGGGCGAGCTAAAAAGAGATTGAGATGCTGAACCCGAGAAAGAAAAAAGTCCCACATCGACAATACGATATTGTGTGAACCCCGTGTGCTTGTATGTGTGTCTCGCTAGACGTGTGTCCTCCGCGTCATTTGTTCGCGGGACGGATATAAGAAAAAGTAACAAGTTCAAATACTTTTTTTTTTTATTTATTACCTGTATAGACTAACACAAGTATTTAGATTTTACCACAAGAATACAAGATTTTATTACAACGTAATGTAAAACCGTGAATTATTACATCGTATAAGATACTTATTGAGAAATGGGCTTATGCCCGAGTGGAGTAATATGGGCCTAGGCCCAAAATGAGTAATATGGGCATAGGCCCAAATTGAGTAATATGGGCCTAGGCCCATTTTAAAGAAGTGCCCGTTAGCCCATTTAAAATCTTGGTTACATATGAATACCTTATAAGATACTTATTGAAAAAGAACAAAAAAAAAAAAACTAACATTGGTTGAGTGGAAAGACAACGTTGATCTTTAGTGAGAATTCTTGAGTGCAAATCTTCACATTCCACAATATATACTTTATACCTAAGCAAAAGTTAGGTTCATAATCTTTACACAGTTTTGACAATACTTAGTTTATATTTGATAAATATTAATTGATTCGTTTGGTTAGAGGCATCGAGTAGAAACAAAAAGAAAGGGGGAACTTGAGGGGACAATCTCAACGTAGTCAATGTCATGGGTGTATGAAAATTATTATGACAATATGAAATACTTATTGGTGATATTATTTTTTATATACAGTTCTTTTATGAGGTTTGGATCAAACGTTTTTTCAGGGTCGATGCATGGTTGTCCTAGGCCAATTGCTCCCTGGTCACTAATGATATTTTTCATACTACCTTTCATGGAGCTCATCCAAAAGAATGTCCTGTAATAGTCAGTCTCTAGAGCATGGCTTGACGCTTCCCACCATATGTCGTCTTTCATCTAAAGATGACCACTCACACTATTATTTGAGTGTCCCGAATCACTTTCCATGTAAAACAAAATTGGGGAGAAAAAAATGGATGAAAATTAAAATAAATAGATTTTATACTTACAAACTATTATAAATATTGGGCTGATGTAATGGTAAAAATGAAAACGCTCTCTTCGTTTCCAAATCTACGCGCCAGACGCGCCCCCTTTCCTGACCACGATGAAAGTCTAAAATCGAAATCCCTAATTTACCTCCTCTTCCGACAAGCCTTTCTCCGTATCCAAATTCAAAGCAAACACGATGAACATCCTCCTCAAAGCAGTAAGCAGGGCGATCAAAGTATCGACAGGATCCTGCTGGCCCTTCTCTGCCTCGACAATCCAGATAAACAAAACAATCGGAAAAGTGGCTTGAGGCGAGAAGAAATTCATGATGAAATCAGAAGAGGGGTTTGGCTTCCAAATCGGGTGAGACAAGGCTGGAAAAGGAAAAGAAAGGAAAGGGATAAAGATGTGTTGACCTGGGGAAGATCTCTGTTGCAGAAGAACTGTCTGATTCTTGTTACAAGGTTGCGAAGGGTTCCAAACCGAGCTGATTCTTTTCGGCTTGAAAGATCTCCTTGTCGGGATCCTAGCCCTGAATTTCTTGAGTCTGTGCATCACATAATGAACCCTCAAACCCTAACTGAATCTCAGGAACTCGATTTGGCTGTAACCTGGGATGACGAAACGACTCTGGCTCCGACAAGCCCTGGAAAAACGAAGAGCTATGCAATGCTCACTGCTACACACCCAGAAAATCTCCTGAACTCCGGCGACTACAGGTGCGTCTTTTCCCTTTCTCTGTCTCTCCTTTCTGTCTTGCGGATTGTTTCCCTGTCTGTCTTGATTTTCCTTGCTGCTGTGTTATGGATTGAAATTGCATCTGACTCTAGGCATAAAGCCCTGCTAGGAGATCATCCTCATGTTAACCTGACCAAATCTCTTGTTTTCTGGTTTGAAAGAAGTGTTTGCTTAGGCAAACGATGCTATAAAATGAACCCCGCCCCCATACCAAAAACTCAAACAAAACATATTTACATTGCTAAGATTATTTCGGATTTAAGTATGAATGAGAAAATCAAATCTTTCAAAGAGAAAGTATGTGAAATCCCTAAGAATTTGTATCAAGAGAAACAAGAGAAGACCAGCCCTGCTAAGATAGAAGATCCAGCTGAAGCCAAGAAAAGGAATCCTGCTGAAGCTACACCAGGAGAAGGAAATGCAGAGAGCAAACCAGGGAAACCTAATTCCAGGAAGGGCAAGGAAATTCTGGAAGATGAGGTAAACCTTGATGAATACCTGAAAATGCTGTCCAAAGTGAAATCTGATTTCACTAAAATCAGGGAGTACTCACTGATGGGCAGAATCTTTGGCAACCCAATAGAATTTAGTAAAGTAAGAACTAAATTATTGTCTGAATGGAGAAATATTAAGGGAGAAGTCCAACTCATCCCAAAGCTTAATCACTGGTTTGAAATCAATTTCTCTAACCCCTATGATAAAACCATGATTTGGGAGAAGAGGCCTTTCCACATCTTTGGTCACATTCTCATTCTCCGACCCTGGAAGCCTAACTTCAATGTGTTCACTGAGAATGTTTCGGCTGTTGATGTGTGGGTTAGGATCCCTATGATCCCTCCTGAGTATATCAACAAGGAAGCCATTAGAACCATCATCGAAGCAAATAAGGTTGGAAAATTCATTCGTCTGGATCCCTTTTCTGAAAAGGGCATGGGAGTGAATTATGCTCGTATTTGCATCAACTATGATCTTGAGCTGAATTTCCAAAAAGAGAAGGAAGTTCCCATTCCGGATGAAGATGGAGTTACTAAAATGTTTAAAATCTGGTTCGAGGACTTTTCCAAAGGCTGCGGTTTTTGTGCTAAGAAGGACCATGGCTTTGAGCAATGTCCCATGAGAATGATAAGTGTTAAGAAAACAAGCTATTCTTTCAGGAATGGAAAAAAATGGGAATCTGGTGTAAACAAAAAGGGGAAAGAAGATGAGAAAGACGCTGACTGGACGCCTGTGATGAACCACAAGAAGAAAAAAAGAACTCCAGTGTTTGTAAGCGGAGTTAAGCCCTACCTCTCGGGGTCCACTGGGATCATAGTTGCATTCAATGATATCTCTTCCCAAAGTTCGAAAAGTAGCTCTTTTGGCCCTTGTGAAAGCAAGGAGCCAAAGGCTAATCCCAGCTCCAATGAGGAAAAAACTGAGGAGCAATCCCCTAAGGATGACAGTAACGAGATTTTTGGCAAAGTCCTAGTGCAACCCACCTTCCTGGAGCAAGAAAAAGACATTCCCCAGCCTGAAGATGAGCTGTTTGCTATGAATATGATCAATGATCATGATACTGGAATGAATCTGAGTGAAACTGAGAACGGCACTGTCTTGGCCAACCTGCTGCATAAAGTTCCAGCACCGATAGATGACGAAATCTTGATCTCTGAAGGCTCTTTCCACTCCTTCCACACCAATAACACAATGCATAGGCAACTGGAGGAGCTGGAGGTCAAAACTGAGGGGTCTAAGTCTACTTCAAGTAAGAGGAAGATGAAGGAAGGCACTAGTGACACTGCTACCTCAACTCTGAAGGGGGCGAAGAAAGCCAGAACTTGAATTCCCTAACATATTCTAGAATGATAAATAAATGCTGTCTTTTGAATAGGGTATGTGAGCCTCCCTTGAAAAAATTGGCCTTACTGTTTCTGTTTAGAATAAAGATGTGTGTGAATTGGCTTCTATGCCTTGAACTTTCCTCCGGAAAGTCTATCCCTGTTATAACCCTTTATGTGCCCCCTAGGAATAGATTTGACACTTGTTTCTATTCCTGCACTTATGTTGAGATCCTTTGTGATATTGTCTTCTGGTGCGTGAACTTGTTGTTTCGCCTCTCTCTGGTTTTGTTTTGTTGGACTTTCTGGCGCTGCTGTGTCCTTTCTTTGTTGTGCAGTCACTCTTCGAATAAACTCTTCTGGGCTCCTTTGACTATACGAAGCCTCTACTCTAGTGAACGACTACAATCCTGGAATGTAATGACTCTCCTTCCCACAGCTCCTATACTGCGGGATTGCAAGCAACTTCATTGGAATGACGATCTTGGAGAAGAATATGAAATCTACAGAAACTCTTCTTTTTATTTTGCTATGTACCCCAAAAATTGTATTGATCTGTCGATCTTTACGATACTGGAAATGGTTGTAAATCTCATGAACTTTTGGTGCCTCTTGTCTTTGAAATTTATTTGCCAAATCTACTCATGCCCCTTAATAGGAAGAAACCGAAACAAAGGTACCCCTCGTACACAATGTTTCCCCAAAGGGATGTTTCGAAAATGTAATGTCACGAGAACAATTGCCATAATTGATGAACCGAAATTTACGCACCAAAAACGAGCTGTTTATAAAAGAAGTAATGTTTCTTAATTTACTAAACGAAAGAGGAAGATAAGCTCACCCCCAACCTGTAGGAGGAACAAAAGCGCTAAACAGGTGCATTACAGGCCAAAACGGTTAAAATTATTGATAGGCTTGGAAGGAACTATGGGCTTTCCACCCAAAAATCCTAATCGGTGTTAATGAAAGTAGCTTTCTGGAATTGTAGAGGTATGCGGAAAAAAAATTTTTGGACCGACCTCAATATAACCTGCAAGATTGACAAAATTCAGATGATCATGCTGGCAGAATTAAAAACGAGTATGGAACCTGACGAAAAATTTTGGAGAGGTGCAGGATTTGATAACATCTGCTTTGTCCCAGCTGATGGCCTTTCAGGAGGTCTATGCCTCCTTTGGAAAAGCTATCAATTTATTAATGAGAAAATTGAGATTATCACTAAGGAAAAAAGATTTATAACAATTAATCACAAGAATCTCAATTCGAACTGTAGTATTAATATTACTTTTCTCTATGCACCCCCAGCTAAGCATCAGAAAGGAGAATTCTGGTCAAAAATTAAAGAGCATATCAGTGCAAGCAACTTTCCCTCCCTGATGTTGGGTGATTTCAATGATCTGCTGCAAACTTCTGATAAGAAAGGAGGAGCGGACGTCAATCTTAATAGAACCAAGAGACTCCATGAATTTACCCAACAATGTAATATGATCGATCTAACTACAAAAGGAAATGACTTTACTTGGAGGAAACGCAAAGACGGGGATAATAATACCTTTGAAAAACTCGACAGGGCATTAGCACAGCAAGAAGTTATTCAAGCATACCCAAATATCTTTACTTGGAACCACGCATTTACCACCTCGGACCACTGCAGGATCTCAGTTAATTTACAAAACACAAACCAACGAATTAGGAATAAACCGTTTAGGTTTGAATTAATGTGGACACAAAGGAAAGAGTGCGAGAATCTCATTAAGCAAACTTGGAGAACCCAATTTCAGGGATCACGGATGTTCAATGTTGTCAAGAAATTGAACCTTCTTAAGAATAAACTCAAATCATGGAGCAAAGTCCACTTTGGAAATATCAATAGACAAGTAAGTGAGGTTGAAAACACAATCGAGAAGCTGCAAGGAGAAATTTTTTCTACGTTCTCAGTTCCTAAAGAAAATAAGCTAAAAAGATTATACAAAAAAAGGGAATGTCTTATTGATTACCAACATAAATACTGGACTCAACGGGCTAAATCCAACTACCTCAGTCTTGGGGATAGGAACACCAAATTCCACCACAGGCGAGCAACATGGAGAAGAAATCATAAAAACATAGCAGCTATTGTCAATAATGAGGGGACGGTGCTGGCTTCGGAAGTTGAAATTGAAGAAGAGTTCTGCATGGATTATGAAGCTAGATTCAAGGCCTCACACATTGACACAGTGGAACTTCACAAACAACTGGAAGTCATGCAGACAGAAATTACTGAAGAAGATAACTTGATGCTAACTAGGCCATTCACAAATGATGATATCAAGAATGCAACCTTTGAGATCGGGTATGATAAATCCCCGGGACCAGATGGCTTCCCAGCCGGTTTCTTTCACAAATACTGGCATATCGTAGACCCCTCAGTTATCTGTGCAATAAAAAGCTTCTATAGATCGGGGAAAATCCTCAAACAAATTAATCACACTTTCATTGCACTAATCCCAAAAATTGATAACCCATCATCAACGACTCACTATAGGCCTATCAGTCTTTGCTCAACAGTTTACAAGATTATTGCAAAAATCTTAACGAACAGATTAAAGAATCTCCTCCCAAAACTAATTCACCCCTTACAAGGAGCCTTTACTCAAAATAGATCAATCCATGATAATATTCTGATAGCACATGAGATATTCCACGGGTTCAAAACAAAGAAAGGTAAAGAAGGCTATGTTGCAATTAAACTTGACATGGAAAAAGCATATGACAGAGTTGAATGGCCTTGCATCCTAGCCATTCTTGAAAAGCTTGGTTTTGCGGGAAAATTTATTGGCTGGATTAATGAGTGCATCTCTACAGCCTCCTACTCCATCCTAATCAATGACAACCCAACTAAGATTATCCACCCTTCTAGAGGGTTGAGACAAGGGGACCCACTATCCCCACTCCTTTTTAACCTTGTTGCTGAAGTTCTGGCTAGAAACCTTCAAAAACTAAGTAATGAAAATAAGAAAAGTATTGGTTTCCCAATTACTAGAACTGGAACTATTATTCCCTTCCTGGCATTCGCCGATGACATCATTATCTTTGCAAAAGGAACTAACCCAGCTTGTAACAAAGTTCTAGAGGCTCTTTCCAATTACTGCCAAGTCTCAGGTCAAAAAGTTAACTATCATAAATCGGCTTTTCAAGTCTCAGGAAACTTAGATAACCAATCAAAGAGAATGATACAACAAAATATTGGCATATCGCCAAGTTCAAACTTGGAGAAGTACCTCGGCTGCCCGATAATCAACGGTAGAGTGAACAAATCGGTCTTTAAAGATGTTATTGAGAACGCTAGGAAACAACTTACTAAGTGGAAAGCTTCTTCCCTTTCCCAGGAAGGACGTGTAGTCCTCATTAAGGCCAATCTTAATGCGAAGCCTAACTACCTAATGCAAAACTTCATGCTCCCATCTTCCATACATACAGAACTAGACCAAATCAATAGGCAATTCTACTGGAATAAAGGCCCAAAATATCACCCACTTATTAGCTGGGACAAGATCTGCAAGCCGAAGGAAAAAGGAGGAGCTGGAATTAGGAAAGCTGAGGATATGAATAAAGCTTTACAAATGAAACTATTATGGAAAATCATGGCGGAACCGGATAATATATGGGTTAAGGTTGTTGAGGAAAAATACTTAAAAGGAAACCGGCTTTGGAACTACAAAACTGGTCAAAATACGTCTTGGCAGTGGAAGAGATTAATGAACCTAAGGCAAGATTTTGATCAAGGAATCCGATGGAATGTTGGGGATGGGAAAACCATTAGAGTGTGGAAGGATCGATGGATTGACGATTGCCCCCTAGAACAATATGCAATCGACAAGGAACTAATCTCCAAAAATGACGAAACTGTTTGCTCCCTCATCACAAACAAGAAATGGGACCAAAAAAAGCTAAAACTTCTAGAAAATCAACTCACCACTCCCAACATAATCAACCGCATTAAAAACCATCCAATTCCGATTTGTGATATTCGGGATAGACTCTACTGGGCTCCGAGTGCAGATGGCTGGTTCCATACAAAAGATGCTCTCAATCTTCTTCATAAGCAAATCTGCTCCCCGCAAGTCAACAACTCATGGATTTGGAATATTGACATTATGCCAAAAATAAAAAACTTCATTTGGAAACTGTCTATAAATGGACTCCCAGCGAAAGAAAACCTGGAAAAACAAAAAGTACCAGTCCCAATGAGCTGTGTACTTTGTCAACACCCTTTTGAAAGTGCTGGTCATATCTTTCTCAAATGTCCATTCACTCTGGACAACATTACCGACCTAAAAACTCGAGAATACATACAAAACTTGGACACGACAAATAAAGATCTAAGGGATGTAATCTCCATTATTAGATCTAACTTTGATGATCCAGCGATTATAGCTCTGGCTGTCACCTGGTGGAATATTTGGTTTGTAAGAAATAAGAACATCTTTAACAACAGCAAAATAACAAACGTTGCACACATCGTTCAATCCCAGATTAGGGACTGGAAAAACCAGAAGAAGAAGGAAAATGTCACAAAAGTAGCCAAAAATGGAAGAAAACAAAAGAATATCAAGTGGCTGCCCCCTAAATTTGGATCAGTTAAACTTAACTTTGACGGTTCAAAGAGATCTAATGGCCAGAGCTCATTTGGATACATTCTTAGAGACCATAATGCCTCAGTAGTAGGCTTTGAATTCGGTCAGTGTGGCCACATCTCTGTCCCCCAGACTGAAGCGTACGCTCTGAAAATGAGACTTATAAAAGCAAAACAACTAGGTATTAGAAACATAGAAATTGAAGGAGATAACCTCATGATTATCAACTCAGTCAAAACCATTTGGAAACCACCATGGGAAATGGATATTTGTATTACAGACATTTCTCTCCTAATCGCAGATTTTCATCAAGTTCAAATCAACCACATCTACAGAGAGATTAATGGTGCGGCCGACAAGCTGGCTAACCTCGGCCATGACAATCCTGCTGCTGTCGCTTCTCGTCAAGATATCTCCGCTTGGTGCCCCTGTATTCCGGCATCCATTGATGCTATCATCCGCAAGGATGCCTTAGGCTGGTCAACCAATCGGTGTTGACTTGCCTAAACTACTTATCTCATTATTCAAAAAAAAAAAAAAACTATTATAAATATTATTTTATCATCTAAAATCAGTCCTCTAATTTAATTAGTTCCATCCATATTCAAAGATATCGAGGCATGTTATTTACGTGACGCTCGTTCTACCATTTATCGACGAAAGTTACAGTCCGACGACGCACTCACGGAGGTTGTTGGTGCGGGATGGTTGGACGCATTCGGAGGCGGCCGTCCGAACCAAATCAACCTAATTTTATGATAAATTTTGAACACCAACACCCCACGTTAACACTCAATAAACTTTTATAAACCGTTGCGTACACGAAATACGAGTTTCTTCGTCGAGCGTATGTCTCCGGCTTTACTTGATGATATTTTTTTTAACGAAACTCAAAAGTAGTCCTCTACAAAGTACTTTTTTTTAACTCATCTTTTACCCTTTTTTCCACTTTCATTGATTTTTTTAAAACCCTAATCTACTTTGTTGTGTTTTTGGTAGAAACGTCTCTTTATGGTGTGGACCTATGGTAGACCTCATCGAACAAATTTGTGGGTTCCCACTAAATGGCACGAACAAGTGAATTTGGTCTTGATACCGTTTATGAAAAAGCTAAATACACCGGGTTTGAATTACTAACGTCAAATTTAATCGTAATCTGGCAGCGTTCAGTGGACGCCGGCGCCATTAGCCGGCGCCCAAAATTTTTGAAAAAAAATATATATATATTTTATTTATTTATTTATTTAGGCGCCGGCAGATGGCGCCGGCTCCCAGATAAAAAAATTTATTCGAAAAAATTAATTCTCTACTTCAAGGGTTCCAAAAAAAATAAAAATTTGGGCGTCGGCGCTATCAGCCGGCGCCTTGCGGTTGATTTTTGTCATTATAAATTTAAGTTCCGTGTATATAACACGCCCCTATTATTTATATACTTAGCTTGTGGGACTTATCTTCTTTGTAATAAAGAATTTGGTCTATTGAGTTGAAACGAAATATTCTTAACTTGTAAGCCAAGGACAATGTTGATTTCTAGTATATATATATATGTCTTGAAGGGTTCGTGCCACGTGACACACGAAACAAAATAAAAGAGTGAATTAAAACAATGTAATATTTTATAATATAGTTAAATAACAAATAGTCTTTTAAATAATTATATAACAAATGTAGTACAAAGAATATAGTATAATTTATATTTAATTAAACTATATTATTTTTTATATATAAAGGTTAGGAGAAAGGGAAAAATTAAAATAATATTCATAAGTTTAGTTAGGTGAAATGTATATATAATCGAAAATCTAGGAAGCTCTACCCATATTAAAACCAAGGCCGGCCGTCACATACCCGTCAAATTTTAGGTGTATATTAGGGGTGAGCAAAAAAATCCGATCTGACTAACCCGATTCGCTAATCCGAAGATTCGATTAAAAAAAATTCGAATCCGAAGATATCCGGCAATTGGTGATCCGAGCCCGATCCGATCCAGGCATATTTTCGGATCATGGGATCGGATACGGATCTGGAGGAAAATGTCGGATCGGATATCCGGGTGCTCTCGGATCGGATTCATATCAGACTTTTTAAAGTTTGTCAAATCGGATATCCGAGCCTTCAGATCGGATCAGATATCCAAAAATGCCCACTAGGGTGTATATGGCTTGAGCTACTCCTTTGTCCGGCTTAATTCATACTTAAGTCATATCGAAAAATCTTCTCAAATAATACATATCTTTATTCAAGTAATAAAATAACGAAATTGACACACGTCGAGTGCGCTTAGGCTAAATAAAAGAATCATTTTAAATACATTACGATCGCATCTAAGTTGAAACTCAATGATTTTTTCTTCTTTTCTCAGTTTAAATCTGACTTAGGATGCGTTTGACGGGACGAAGATACAGGGTTATTGGAGGAATTATTATACTCAGATTATTTTTGGATCATTTTGACCCAAAAAAGTATTCAAATACACATGTATTACCAAATTATTGAAAAAACATTAAAATAATAATCTCTCAAAATAATCCCGCTGACATGCCGAACGGAGCCTTAAGCCTCAACACGTCCGTCTTGCGTTAAAGTTCAGATTTTCGGCATAAATCGGTATTGGTGTCCTTTAACCCCTTTTAAAACAAGGCAAAGAAGAAAAAGGGCCAAAAGTGTAAATTGCAAAAGTCACTAAGCCAAGTGCGAATTCCACATAAAGTAGAGTCACTTCCTAGTAAGCATCCCATGTTCTCCATTCACTATGAGGCAAAAGCCTTTTGACATTTTGCCAACTTTGTAATGCACACATTCCACAATGGACCCAACTTTGCTTACAAAGTTATAACTCATTCCTTGGCTCCCAAGTTTCTTTTGAGTCTTTATATACTTCATCACAACTTCAAAAACTCACAAAACATACACTCACCTTATTGCTATGGCTACATTAGCCTCAAGCCCAAGTGCCCACAACTACGAGAGCGCTTGCAAGGTGATCCGCAACTCGTGTGCAAGGCTCGGTGACTTGGTTCAAGTATTGGCCACACGGTCACAAGCCGAAAGACGGCTCATAAGAGAGACTTATAAGTCACTATATGGAGAAGATGTGATAGATCATTTGCAAAAGGTTGAAGTGAAGATTGGTCAAAAGGGAAAAGATTCAATAATGACTTGTCGCGCTTTGTCGTTGTGGATGGTTGATCCTTATTTGCGTGATGCCATGTTTTCTCGGGAAGAACTCGAGCAATTTGAGCCGGATTACCTGGCTATAGCCGAGATCTTCGTGAGTAGAAAGTCGAGTCATGTTGTTATGATCAAACAAGCTTATCAAGCTAAGTTTAAGAGTCATTTGGATCAAGATATTGTTAGAGGTGATCCTCCTCATCCGTGTCAAAGGGTAATAACAACATTCTTTCACCAATTAATCAATATTCTTAAATTTCATAATTAGCACCTTTATTACAAATTTTAGAAGTTGATTTATTGATTTTTTTTTACATTTTTTTAATAATTTTGTTTAAAGTTCGTTTATTTGTTCAACTTCATTTATTTAATCTCAATTTCACGCGATGAAAACTACGTGTTTACTTTGTTTCCGACAGATATTGGTCGCGCTTTCGACATCTCATAAGGCTCACCAAGCAGAAGTTAGCCAAAACATAGCAAAGAATGACGCGATCCGTCTATTCCAAACGGGCGAAAAGAGTTCACCGGGTAGCGTAGATGAAGCCGTTGTGCTAGAAATACTTAGCAAGAGAAGCATTGCACATCTCAAGCTTACTTTCTCTTGGTACAAACGAATATACGGACATTCTTACACTAAGGTAAGGTTTCAAAATCGGATCAATTACTATTATGAATATATAATAAGTTCTCACATGATCATTTTTCTATGTACATATTCTTAATTCGTTTTCTTTTGGGAATTTTTAAAGCCCTTAAAGATACAGAAATCGAGTCAGTTTGCAGATGCTCTGAGGCTTGTGGTGAAATGCATCTATAATCCACCCAAGTACTATGCTAAGGTACTTTCTTTTGTTAAATAATAGGACGACCCACTTCGATTATAGAAAGAGATCAAACGATAAAATCAAATAACTAGCTAGTTCATATTTTTATAATGCATGTGACCGTAAATTTGGTGTTAAAGATAATAAATTTTCGTGTTTTAGATGATACATGCTTGCATCAAACCCGAAAGCAAAGTCGATGACAAGGGTTCGAGATCATTAGCGAGATTGATGATGAGCAGGGCAGTGGAAGACATGAATGAGATTCAAAAGGTGTATAAGAACAAGTATGGAGTTGAGCTAAGGGATTCAATATGTCACAAAATTGATTATGGAGATTATAGAGACTTTCTTGTCGCCTTGACCAAGACCCCATAGCTTTCATATTAGGTTTTGTAACACTTACTATACATATTGGGTTTTGATCGATTTGTTCATAAATTACTTTGGTCGGTCACAATCTTTTCTTCATCGAGTTATAAACAAGTTTCTAACGTTTATTTTGTTGGTATTATTTTTAATAACATATTTTCGCAAATTTTTAAACATTTCCACTTACGAAATTTATAAAATATGTTTTTACCACCCGTAAAACTTCTATCATAAAATATGCAAATCGTGTTTTCGATCAACATACATTAAAAAAAATCTATAATTTAGAAAAAAGCATAATTGTAAATTGGGCTTGATACAGTAGCTTTAAATTGGTAAAATGACTAACCAAGTCTTTTACAGTACACTTATCATAAACTCGTTTATTAAATATACTCTATTTAACATAATTCTTACATCTAGGGAGAATTATATATAGGGTAAAATTAGAGGGTTTACAAAATAAAAATCTATAAAAAAAAAAGTCTATTTAACCCAATTCTTTCACTTTAAATTATTTTATTTAAATTATTCTATTAACACATAGTATAAACTATTTATTTTTAGCATATATAATATTTAATTGATTGATGAAATAAGCTGTTTATTCAGATAAACTAGACTTTTTTTTATAGCTTTAAATAAATTTTCTTACCCTAGAATTTAAAGACACGTCTTAAAAATAAGATATGAAGCCTAAAAAAAAATCAAATAAATAAATTTAAGCAAAAAAATATTTAAAAAGGAGAGTATTTCCCATATAAATGAAAAATAAACACAACCTACAAAGAAAGGAAAATGCATTGTGAAGCAAACATGAGAATATTGTGTATGCAAGGCCAGGGAAATATAAACACAAATCCTTGTACTCAAACAAAGGAAAAATCAAACTTCAAGGTAAAGAAAACAATTCTTATTCATTAGGGATTCCTACAAATAAGTTTGCATATACTTATCCATACCATAAACAATCAAGATTCTCTAATCACCTAGGTTGCTAACTATAAAATGAGAGCTTAGGGCAATAGTGTTTATTCAAATAGAAACCAATTCAAAGATTTCAAAGGTAATATCACCATCTAATGGCAACAAGGACCAACTCTATAGCTTCCGCCATTGATGTTTCTCCGGTCTACCATGATTTCGAACCCTATTGCGAATGGAAGAGAGGTGAAGACTCCCTTGTCGTGCACATTCCGGGTAAACATTTGGTGCATAATCATATAAAATGTCGGCTTTATGCGGCTTTTAGTATTCGTATGACTTGAATATATATACGGTATATTTGTTGTTATCTTGAAAAACAAATCTGGTATATACGTGAGGATTCAAGTCGAATAAAGATTTATCAACTTATGAATCAAATAAGAAAATAGTGAATCCAACTATGTTTAGGAAATAGTGATAAATAATAAAATAGTGCATTATATCATTTGATTCTCCTAGCTATTAGATCTAGTCATGGGTCCGGTTTAGGGAAAACCGTTGAACCGGCGATTTTCAAACCGGCCCAAACCGACGGTTTAGGTTTACCGGTTTGACCAAACCGCCGGTCGACGGTTTAGGCTTAGGTTTGTCATTTCGACAAACTTAAACCAGCGGTTAAACCGCCTAACCAAACCGTCGGTTTAGTTATTTTTTTTAAGGGACGTTTTCCAATTTTCTTTTTAATTTTTTAACAAACCGTCAAGCTGCCAATTTGACGGTTTATGTTAAACCTAAACTGCCATTTTGGTTTTTTCCGGCTTAGGTTTAGGTTTGACCTTAGGCCAAACCTAAACCGACGGCTTAGGTTTAAGACCCATGTCTAATTAGATCTAGCAAATCTAGACTTGGACATGACTTTTCAAAAAATTGCCCTTTTGGGCCGGATTCAAACCGAGTCTGAAATTCGAGTCTAAGGTCTCGTCCAATAAATCTGAGTTGGGTTTTGGGATGGGCAAACAGTTCAACCCGACTTTGTACAAGTCTAGTAGTCCTACAAGGTTTAGGATTCTTGGGTCTAGAGTCTCAAAACCTATATTATTCTTGTTTGTTTGATTATTTCTTATCATTGGTTACAACATGTACAATGTTGAGTGATTCCTTAAGATCTTTTTTAGAGTTCAAGAAGGATCAACTAAGTGTCCAAGTGAACTCCACCGGAGTCCTGAAAATCAATGGAGAAAGACCTATAGAAGGAAATAACTCGACAACGAAAAGCCGATTCTACAAGGAAACTCGAATCCCAGAAGGATGTAACATGAATGACATTCAGGCAAAGCTCAACGACGGAAAACTCATTATAACAATGCCGAGGAAATCTTTAAGTATTACTCCTCCTCCTCCTCCATCATCTTCATCAGATTTCTTGGTTCCGAAGAAACCGAGTACTACTGATCAAACCGAAACCCGTTCCTCATTACCGGCCGCGGTGGAGGGAGTATATCAGGTAGATGAGAATGAAGATGATATGATTGTGTTTGGAAGGTTGAAGGTTGCAAAGAAGATAGCTATGAATGTCGGAATCGCGGTTATGGCTATTGCAGCCATTGGTGCTCTCTTGTTTCTCAAGCCTGAAACTCCTTCTCCTTTTACTTCATCAGCTTTAGTTGTCAATAGAATTAAAGATGAATAGATCAGAATGTACAAATATATGATCCTTAATTGTTGGAGTTGTCAATAGAGATGTTAAAGAGAAGGATTTCTACAAGGAGTTGTTTGATCATAAAAATGAGAAATATAAAAACATGTACAAAATATATGTGTTATGTATGTATGAATTACATATTTTGAAATTTTAAATGTGTGATTTTTTTAATATAAATTTTACCTACTTTAAAATAGAAAATTTGCATATTTTAACATGTACTTTTTATATTTGTAAAATGTCACCTTTTAGGTACAATCTATGTCCTCTTAGGAAAAAAAAATGTCTGGTTCCGACACCGGAAATCTAAAAATGTCCTTGTCACGCCAACGGCCCCAAATCTCCATCCTCGTATCCATGAGTTTTTCGAGCGAACTCTCGTAAATTGTGTTAATATTAAACAAATAAAAAATATTAAATAAAATCGGTAAAAATAAATATGTTCGCAAATCTCATTTTGTTAGCAACCTAAGAAAATGAAGAAATAGCATTGCTATTTCGAAATCGCGCTGTAATTTAAATGAAATTTTGTTTATATCCATTTTGATTTAATATAAATAAGAAAATATTTATCATTAATTAAAAATAATATACAGAAAAGTGGACAAAAAAAAAATTCTTTCAAATTTACCCCTCGAAGCTAAAGCTTTTGGCTTTGCCACCGTTTTAAAATATATTTGTGAGGGTCTCTTTCACTCAAATCTTATGAGCACACAAGTGTTGAAAACAAAGGCTAGAAAAGAACAACACAAAATTATCTTCTATCATTATCAAACTGCAGCTTCTAGGCAATCAGGCAGCAATCACATTTGACCTCTTATAAATTTACCTCACAAAATGAGAACCCTAATTTCTCATTGATACAATCAAATCATTCTCAGTGATACTTGATATGCCAAGCCTTCCCATGCATAGCCTTTCATGGCTTCTACTTCTTATGTTCACAACACCCACTTTATTCGACACCATCTCGCATGGCTTCCCGACATCTCCGTATCGCGTTGGATTACCCACTATGGGTCGAGTTTTATTGAGAGGACGTAACTTGATGGCCATGAAGACGTTGTTCTACAGCCAAACGTTGGATCATTTCAGTTATAGACCGGAGAGTTATAGACGATTTCGACAAAGGTACGTGATCAATGATGAGTATTGGGGAGGCGTAACGTCGAACGCTCCCATTTTCGTGTATCTTGGTGCTGAAGATACCATAGATGATGATCTTTTAGCCGTTGGGTTCCTTTCCGAAAATGCACCGCTCTTTAAAGCTCTTATGGTTTTCATAGAGGTTAGATCTTCGCGTTGTTGTTAGGGTTGTTATATGCCGAGCTAATCCGACTAACTTCCTTACAAATTTTCAACATAAAAAATCAGCATCGATATTATGGGATGTCAAATCCGGTGGGATCCATGAAAAAGTCCATTGAATATCCAGAGATTCGTGGCTACTTCAATTCTGCACAAGCAATTGCAGATTATGCTGAAATAATACAGTTCTTGAAGGAAAAGCTCAATGCTAAGCATTGCCCGATGATCGTTTTCGGAGGTTCTTACGGTGGAAGTAAGCATTAGTGATGAAATCTTTACTTGCTTGAACAAATTTTACTTTGATCTAGCTTGATGTGTTATGCACCAAGCATTAATATGTATTGGTACCATTGATTTGATCAGTGCTTGCAGCTTGGTTTCGGCTGAAATACCCGCATCTTGCCCTTGGAGCTCTCGCGTCATCAGCCCCAGTTCTTATGAATGCTGAATCTAAAGACACTTATTTCAACTGGGTCACCAAAGTCTATAGGGTAAGTACACATGTGAGCCGTGTGCATTACAATTGAAGAGAAAATACCCTAAACCGAAATAATCAGACCCAAAACCGCCCAAATTAATGACGGGTGTTAGGGCATGTGTGTCTCATAAGGCGTGCATATGCACATGCGCCTTACGATACATATATATACAGCTTATGAGGCGTAGGGCTGTAATACGAGACAAGCTATGCGGGCTCGGCTCGTCAAAAGCTCGGATCAAGCTCATTCATTTTCTAAACGAGCCGAATACGAACACATTTTAAAGCTCGTACAAAATTTAGGCTCGGTCCGGGTTCGACTCATTTATAAACGAGCCGAGCTTGAGCATGTCGATGCTCGGCTCGGCTCGTTCAGATAAAACTCGGGCTCGGCTCGTTCGGCTAAAATAACACTAAACTGAGCTACTCGGGCTCGGCTCGAGATCGTTCACTTTCTAAACGAGCTAAGTATGAACACATTTTAAAGCTCGTATAAAATTTAGGCTCGGTTCGGACTCAACTCGTTTATAAACGAGCCGTGAACATGTCTATGCTCAGCTCGTATAATACCCCTAATGAGGCGGACCCCTCTACGCTCACCGTCGAATCCGGCGGCCGACGTACGTTTTCTTCTCACCCTAAATTCGGTTCTTATTTGATCGCTTGTGTAGGATACAAGCGAGAATTGTTATAGAACAATAAAAAGATCCTGGATGGAACTTGATAAGTTGGGTTCCCAACCAAATGGGCATTCCATTCTCAGTGAAAAATTCAACACATGCAGGTACTTGTATATGTTGCAGTAAACTAAATGGCATTATAATTCTCAGTGAAAAATTCAACACATGAAATCCTAGAAAAGAAATAGCTCAGATGATGTCAAACGGAAAATTTTGCGTCTCTATCGATATGGCGAAATAATAAAATCTCCCCTTGTATATGTTGCAGTGAACTAAATGGCACAGATATACTAAAGACCTACCTAAAGTTCACATACGCAAGATTAGCTCAGTATAACATACCTCTTGTCTACCCACTGCGCAAGATTTGTGACGCCATTGACGAGGATTCCAAATTCGAGGGAACTGATCCTTTGGACAGTGAATTAGCCGGGATTGCTTCCGTGAGTGACACCGGGCTCATTGCAATGGGTACAGGCAACAAAGGGAAATGCCTCAATGTGTATGCTGGAGAGTACTTGACTTCTGAACCTACTAACACAACTCAGGGCTTGCCTTGGCAGGTAAGACTGTTCGGTTGTCATGCATTATATCACACTTGTGCATAATGCTTTAAAATTGGGTAAAATGGCTAACTAGGCCTTTTACCAATATTACTCTATCAAGAGTACCCATAACATAAACTCATTAAGTAAATATACCCAATAGAGATAAGTCAATTAGAATGGTAAAAATTAGAGGGATCTACAAAACAAAAGTCCATAAAAAAAAATAAAAAAAAAGCCTACTTCACCCAATTCTTTCTTTATAAAATTTGGATGTGATGAATATGTATTTCCAGTTTTGTAGCGAACTGGTGAATCCATTTGGAGTTAGCAACAGCAACTCCATGTTTCCATTAGATCCCTTTGATCTTAATGACTTCATCAAGCAATGCACGCTTCAATACGGCGTGCCACCTCGACCCTTTTGGCTCGGTACCTACTATGGCAACGAGGTTTAGTTCTTTCCTGCTTACCTCGTCGTTCTTACTACATTGTGGAGTACAATGTCATTGGGAAAGATTAATTCCCACAACCTTTTCAAAGAACTGCAGGGTCTGAAGTTGTTTCTCAAAAGGTTTGGTAGCAACATCATATTCTCTAATGGATTGGTAGATCCTTATAGCCAGATGAGGTGAGACGTGAGAAAGATTTTTCCAGCTAGAGACTGTAACTTATTCACCAATTATCGAGATAAGTTTTTGAACGTAGCATTGATTTCAAAGAGCTCCTATTTTGCAGTGTATTGGAAAGCTTGTCAAACACAGTGGTAGCTGTCAAGGCAGCTGAAGGCATGGTTTCTAATTTTCTATACTCTTATGAACTTTAGGGTCCATTTGGCATGTGAGGGAGATTATTTTTGGGATTATTATTTTCAATAATCTCCCAATAATCTGATAATCCATGTGTATGGGGATACTTTTTTGGGGCCAAAATAATCCCAAAAATAATCTGGCTACAATAATCTCCATAATAATCCCATAAAAAAGACTCACCAGACGGACCCTTAGTCCTAAACTAACCTATTGCTTAATTTATCAAGTTTGAGAATATTTCTCTCTTTTCCAGGTTGTCATACCCTGGATTTGATCCAGTCATCCTCTACAGATCCGGAATGGCTAACAGAAATGCGGAAGAAAGAAGTCGAGATAATTAAAGCATGGCTATCGACATACAATGCAGATCTCAGCACAGTTCTCAGAGGACAGTAGATATAATAAGCTTCCAGAAGCATGAGGTATTATCATATTTGAAAATCAGCAACAAAACATACATAGAGAATAATTTATTACCTTTCCCATGTTGTAACCAAAGCAAGTTTTTCTAATTCAAGAGCATGCTTTCTTATAATATACGGGTCCTAATATCTTCTAGTCTTGGCAGATAGATAGGTGTATAAGTTTATTGTTACCTGGTTCAGCAGGAACCTGTGGCAAAAGCTATCCATTTGTCATCTCTGTGCATCACATGATCATCAGGATGACTCCAGGTGACGAAACTTGAAGGGAAAACCGTGATTTTCTTCTTCCTCTTCTTCTTCTCCTTGTCTGAACCATATAATCCACCGACAAGATTGGAGCTCATGCATGAGCTTAGATCATTTGACCAAGAACAGGATTCTGTGCCTGAATCTGTAGCTTTGAGCTCTTCTTCTATCCATCCAGGCAAAGAAGCCAAATAGATCGTTAATATATAGAAACTGTGCACATTTAAACGTCATAAAGCTTCGAGTATATAATTCAAATGGACAAGGCTATAACCAGACTGAATAGCTAGTTGAACAATTTCATTACGAGTCCACAACTTTGAACCAAAATCATCTAACTGAAGCCGTCTCAAAGAGTCAAGGAGGCAGAGTAATGCAACTTTTAGACAGAAAAGCCCAAGTGCCCGTGATAGAATGGCAAATTATAAAGATCTCATTTTTGCTTTACAATTATGAGAAATGCCATTTGTAATTTGGAATGTTACCTTGATTACACTCAACTTGTTTATCAAACAAGATTTGAGTATCGGTTTCACTCTCAGGTACATTGACAGATGAAAATTGAAGAACTTCCTTCAGATGAGCTCCTAGAGCATTCACATTATCATCCTGCCTGCACCTTCCTGAATGAAGTAATTGATTATAGATAGCCAACACCATAACAAATTTGGGTAAAATGGCTAACTAGGCCTTATACCTACCATAGCATAAACTCATTTAGTAAATATACCCCTATTTACCTCATTTCTTTCATTGAGAGGGGAATTATATATAAGGTAAAATTAGAGGGCTCTACAAAACAAAAACTTATAAAAAAGAACCTATTTAACCAAACTCTTTCAACATATTTGCCCTATCATTTTGAAAACATTTATTCTTTCAAAATGGAATTATTTAAAAAAAAAAAGTTACTCTATTAAGAGTACCCATAGCATAAACTCATTTAGTAAATATACTCCTATTTAACCCAATTCTTTCATCTATGGAGATATTATATATATAGGGTAAAATTAGAGGGGTCTACAAAAAAACCTATAGAAAAGAGTCCATTTAACCCAATTCTTTCAAAAAAAAAAAGAGAAAAAAATCCAATATAACTTACAGGACATAAAAAATTGAGAGCTTAAGGGCCCATTTGGATGTCATGATTTATAATACAATTATGAAGAATTGGACTTTCAAATAAACTCTGCAGTATTTGCGTAAAATGTAGTATAAATAGTGTCATACGGTTTACAATTGGTAACTCTCAATAATAAAATATTATTGCAATGCATCCGAGCACCGCTTTGAGTAAAATGCATTATAGACAAGAACGCGTACTGTATAAAGCAAGTGTTATACATCCAAAACAGACACTAAGAAGATATTAGTAGAATCACTTGCCATGAAGTGGGGAAAATAGGCAGGCTAATAAAGTCGGTAAAATTAGCATACTTCCTATTGTTAATTGTGTTCTTTGAATCTTTATAATTGCAGATTATGGAAGCTAATCACGGTGTGTGACATTTAGAAACAAAAGTACAGACTCGACATCAAGAAACAATGCTCCTATGAATTTATATATCATGAACAATTCAATTCATTTATTTTCCTGTCGTCACTCCTCACTTATCCTATATGGCTAAAGACAGCCAGCACCTCTTGGATGTTCTTATCTTCTCGCTCTAACGGTCAGTTTCACATAGAAGCTTCTTGCACTAAAGCTCAACAGATGCCAGCTTCATAATCAAGAGGTGCATTACTGTGTTATCTCCTTAAAACAATTTCAACCTAAAATTATAAGAACACATGAATGCGTGACTGCACTAGAAATACTATTTCTACAAAGATGAACAGGCCAAAAATAGTCTCGTGCAAAATAAAAAGTCTATACTATGGACACCCAAATGACAACAACTTGTCAACTAGAATCTTATACAACTCAATGCAATAAGCAACTTTTCTTTTTGTTAACAAAAAGAAATAATTTGTATCACACCGATGCAGAAGCAGTTTTTTTTCCATAGAAAAGACACAAAAGTAACAACTAAATAGTTTAGAATCTCATTCGAAATAAAGATACTTACGGTCTCTAAGAGTAATATATGCAGCCTTAGCCACATTCATCTCTGCTTGCTTCTTGGTTTTTGCTTCTTGTCCTCTAAAGCTCTCCCCTTGGATTTCTACCATAGAAACAAATACTGGCATATGTGAGGGCCCCACCGAAGTTGTAGTATATTTTGGAAGACACGATATTTCCCTATGTAGAAGATTTTTATAGACAGAAGGATCCTCCTGAAGTAGATTAAATCACATTAAATGATGTTAGAATAGATACTACACAAATGCAACACATAATGAATTAATGATCTAATAAAAAATTCTAACCTCTTCAAACCCTCCAGGAAATATTGACACCAAAGCAACTTTTGCAGCTGCATTTTCAGCTTCTTTAATAGTCCGGAAATAATCTTCGCTTTCGTAGGTTTTATTTTCGAATGTAACTTTACATTTATGGCGGTTTGCATGAGTAGGGCCTATGCTCTCTACAGAGTATACAGGTAACTCAAGTTTTCTCCTCTGTGCCCATATTTGAAATTGATTCTTGTACATATGTATCCCAGCTGTCAGCGACTCAGCCCAAATTATTGTAACTTGTCAGTAATTAGTATGAAGGAATAAAATAAAATGAAACACAAATCACAGCATGAAATTCCTTTAATCTTCTTCTTTTTAGAATTGAAAGCATATCTCCTCAGCCTATGATGTTTCACCTTTACACTAGTTGCATTGATCAGCTAACCTCACCTTTAAACACACTATTGTCTTCAGTTACTCCACTGGTGCTATCACAAGCAACAATGGGAGTGGTTTGTTGCGTTTCTGACATCCGTCTATTGCTTGAAACAGGTTCACTAGTCATTGCATTGCCCATCTTTGAACACCCTGCACATGGTATTCAAACCAAAGCTTCCTTAGCTTGCATTCACATTCGAAAATTCGCAATAGATCATCATAACAAAGTAGCCAAAATTTTGTAGGAGTGTCATGTATTCATGTACTACAACAAACCTAATATAAAGTTAAATAAGTCTCACATCATGTATAAATTGAGAATTTTGGCAGAAGCTTATCAATTGGTGTATCATCCATTGTGGTCTGATCCGGAGAACCTCCATGAATACTTTAAGCACCCGTTTATTTGTAACTCCGAAAATGAGAACGGAATGGAAATGAATCTAATTCATACGTATACATACCCTGCTGTGGTTTCAAGCAAAATGCAAATGCTTCCTCATTTTGTCGGGTATCAAAACTAATCAAATTTTACTCCAATTACTTGTCCACAATGATTGATTTCATAAAATTTCACGAACAGATATATGTATGTACTATATTTCTTTTCGGAGTTAAAACCAAGCGGGCCTAAAAGTAACAACAAACGAGTAAAACCCTAAAATTTTCCCATTAACCCTACAAAAAGGAAGAAATCAGAACAATTCACGAACAAATTAAGGTTACCCACCAACCCATTTCTCAAATCACACAAGATTGAAACAAAAATGGGGTTAAGCCACCGCTCAATTTCACAAAATTGAAACAGAAGATGTAGAAGCAATTTACCAGCGAAATGCTCCAAGGCAAGCTTAGCAGCCGAATTCTGTGCATCCTTGCTAGTTCTACAGAAATTAGGGGAAGTGAAGGAGACGCCATTAACTTCAACCACAGCTTTGAAAAGAGGGCAGTGGTCTTCGCCTTCTTTTTTGACGCCATAGCCAGGAAGAACCCAAGCCTTCGACTGGCAATACTCTTGCAACTTCGATTTGAACATTTCTTTTGGAACTGAAATGGCCGTGCTTTCAGCTAACTTATCCATCTATTCAGTCAGAGTGTTTATCTCAATTTAGGACATTGTGGTACTGATTTGTGACGCGTCAAGTATTTCCGGTGCAGATTTCTGAAAAAGTCAAGTTCCGTTTAGGGTCCCTTCAGTGACATCAAAAAAAAAAAGTATTTTTAAACACATAGTCCACATTTAATAGTTTAAAATCAATAAAATAGATATAAATACAATTTATAATGTGTTACTACGACACAAATAATACTAATTTTGTCATATATTTATTATAGTTTTAAGACTATGTTTAAAAATTTTAAATATTTCATATATATTAGTATTACTAAATTTGTCATGTATTATAGTTTTAAGACTAAGGGATCGTTCGACAACAACTTTTTACCGGATTATTGGAGTATTATTATACTCTGATTATTTTTGGAGATTATTTTGATCCAAAAAATATATTCAATTACAAGTAGATTATCATATTATTGAAATATTATTAAAAACGATCATCACCCACTTTATTTGAATCGGGTGATTCGGATATCATCCAGATTGATTGATGTTGAATCGGGTGATTCGGATATCATCCAGATCGATTGATTGGCTCATCGGATGTGAGTGTAAATGTTTTTAAATATAACATATTTTACTATCAGTATTTTTTATAAATTAAATATTTAGCATATAAATATTCAAGATATTGCAGTGGACGATTTCTTATCTAGCAAAGCAAAAAAGGCATCTGGAATTGTGGCCCATTTAGCAAAGTTGCGAAACATTTCTTCGATTACCCATATAGTAAAACATTCAAACTCAGCAGAGTAGATCATGCCAAGACAGCTTTAACAATGCAAAAGAACCGAATTAATGGATTAAGAAAGAACAGAGAAAACAAAATCCGAAAGACCAACCTAAGAATTAAGCATTGCAAAACAAATCTTTCCCTTTCTCCCAACAGAATATATTATCGGAGGATTGCATCGTCGTAATAGAAGATATGATTGGGCTCTTGTCGATGAAAAGCAGCTCACTTGGCGCTAGCGAGCTCCTTGCGGAGAAGCTTAGCAGCAGCAACCATGTTGAGGAGAGCCGGCTTCACTTCGGTGTACTTACGGGTCTTGAGACCGCAATCTGGGTTAACCCAAAGGATGTTGGTCTCGAGGACAGCGAGCATCTTTCTGATACGGTCAGCGATCTCCTCGCTTGAGGGAATTCTTGGGGAGTGAATGTCGTAGACACCGGGACCAATACCGGCTCCGTACTTGACTCCTTCACGGAAGACAGAGAGGAGCTTCTCGTCGGAACGAGAGTTCTCGATTGTGATGACATCAGCGTCCATGTCGATGATGGAGTGGATGATGTCATTGAAGTGAGAGTAGCACATGTGGGTGTGGATCTGGGTGGTGTCCTGGACGCCGGAGTTGGTGATACGGAAGGAGTGAACGGCCCATTTCAAGTAGAATGAGTGCTCAGATTTGCGGAGAGGCAAACCTTCTCTGAGGGCAGCTTCATCGATTTGGATGACATTGATTCCGGCCTTTTCGAGGTCCTCGACTTCATCCTTGATGGCAAGGGCAATCTGGTAGCAAGTTTCAAATCTGGAGTAGGTAGATGTGAATGTTAGTCATGTATCACAATGTAGGTAACAAGTATCATCTAGGAGTAGTTGGGAAGAGATTCTCGTACCTGGGTTGGTCGTTCCTAACAAAGGACCAGTTGAGGATGGTCACGGGTCCTGTAAGCATACCCTTCATTGGACGGGAAGTCATGCTCTGGGCCATGGATGACCAGAATACAGTCATTGCCTTGGGGCGGCTGACATCACCGTAGATGACTGGTGGCTTCACACAACGGGAACCGTATGATTGTACCCACCCATTGACGGTGAAGGCAAAACCAGACAATTGCTCCCCAAAGTACTCAACCATGTCATTCCTCTGTAGAAAAACAATAAGGATAGACTTTAAGCTGACTGTTATTGCTCTGCTTCCATCTTTTAAATTAGGGAAATTCCGGATGGTACCCTCGTGGTTTGGGGTATTCCGGATTTTGCCCACCAGTTTTTTCAAGTTCGGATGGTACCCTCAAGTTTATGTTGTTTTCCGGATTTTGCCCAAATTCATTACACTTTTTTAAATTCTATTAAAAATATACAAAAGAAAATAAACTAAAATTAAAAAACAACTTAAATAGAAAGAATAATTTATTAATTTTAAAAATAAAGTAAAACAGTAACTTTTAAAAAAATATATATATTATATTAATTTAAAAATAAATTCGTTAGATAATTTTAAAAAATTAAAAAAAATCAGTGTTTTCTTTTATTTTAAAAATAAATAAATTGAGTTAGCATTTTTTAACAAAATCTAAAAAAATAAGTTTTATACTTTATTTCAAAAATAAATAAAATAAGGATTTTTTTAAAAAAATTTAAAAAATCACTGTTTTAATTTATTATTAAATTGAATAAATCAGTTTTCTAATATTTTTTATTTTTTAATATTACTTTATTTTCTTTCTTTTAGTTTTGGGAAATAAATAAAATAGAAAAATTATTTATTTATTTTAATAATAAATTAAAACAGTGCTTTTTTTTATTATTTAAATAAGTCCTTATTTTATTTATTTTTTAAATAAAGTATAACAATTATATTTTTAGATTTTGTAAAAAATATGCTAATTCAATTATTTATTTTTAAAATAAATAAAACATTGATTTTTGAATTTTTTAAAATTTATCTAATTTATTTATTTTTAAATTAATATAATATATATTTTTATAAAAGTTACTGTTTTACTTTATTTTTAAATTAAATAAATTATTATTTCTATTTTAAATTGTTTTTTAATTTTAGTTTATTTTCTTTTGTATGTTTTTAATGGAATTTAAAAAAGTGTAATGAATTTGGGCAAAATCCGGAAAACAACATAACTTGAGGGTACCATCCGAACTTGAAAAAACTGGTGGGCAAAATCCGGAATACCCCAAACCACGAGGGTACCATCCGGAATTTCCCTTTAAATTATAATAACTAAACATAAAACTGACCTCAGGCTCTCCGTGAACCAAGACATCAATATCAAGCTCCTCTTGAAGCTTGACAACCTTGCTGATTTCCTCCTTAATAGCCTTCACATACTCTTCCTCAGAGACCCTGAACAAATTAGCCGTTAAAATGTTAGATATGAAAGAGAGAATATTATTTGAAGTGTTGAAATTGGAATATAAAATTCGCTCACTTGTTGGCCTTGTATTCACGTCGGACTCTCCTGAGCTCAATGGTTTGTGGGAAAGACCCAATGGTGGTGGTTGGGAGAACAGGAAGGTTAAGCTTCTTCTGTTGAGCATCTAGTCTAGCGCTCACAGTTGTTGCACGACGGTGGTCAGACTCCTTCAAAGCAGCAGCCTGCAAAGGTGGTGAAATGTGATAAATAAGCAGCTAAATTGAAGTAACATATGAAGGCATCTCAGATAAGTCTAGAAGAACATACAGCCTTCTGAACATCTGCGTTGTTCACCCTTGGGGAAGACCTCCTTGAAGCTTGGGCAGCAGCATTGGCAGAGAAGAAGGCCTGAAACAATGGCAATAATGTGGTGAACAAATATGCAACATAGTAGGATAGTTTGATCAAGATTAGTTGGTAATGCTCCCCTACATTTATAAATTAAAGCACAAATTCAAATACATTACAATGAGCCTAAATTAGGATAACTGAATTATTAAACATGTAATGTACCTCATCCTTCTGACCAGCCAAAGCTTTTCCCAAAGCATTAACTTCTACAACCTTTTGGGCAGCAAAAGCAAGCCATGACTTGATTTCGTCATCTAGCTTAGTCTCGTTGACAAGGTCAACGGCTGTGTGAAGGAGTGAGCACGAGGTGGAGACCACAACTTTGTCTGCAATCAAATGATAAGTTATTAGTCAAACCCACAAAGATTGAAAGTTTGTGGGGTATCATAGTGCTGACAAAACATGTACCTTTCCCTACAATGCCCTCAAGGGACTCGAGGGTGGCAATGGAAGCAGCAAGGTCGTTGGCCCAGATGTTCCTTCCATCAACAACACCAGCAAAGAGGTACTTCCCTGAGGGGAAACCGGCTTTGATCAAATCAATAGTCTTTGTTCCACGGACCAAATCAAATCCAAAACCAGTGACACCCTTCAAAGAGGTGAGAGTCTTGTATGCCTCAGCGGTCACATCAGCAAAGTAGGTTTCAACCACAACATTCAAACCAGACAAAGTAGATTCTAGTTCGGCATAAGCCTCGGTGAATGCATGCAATTGGTGGGCTTCAAGGTCCATCACAAACAAAGGCTCGTCAAACTGAATCCATTTAGCACCAGCTGCCTTCAACTCAGACACAACTTCCCTATTGGAGTATGTGTATTAGTGTTATAAAACTGCAGATATGTTAGTAAAAAAAAATTTATCAAATACTAGTCTCATACTAACTTGTAAATTGGTAAGATCTTGGGCAGGAGGGAAAGAAGAGAGAAGGATTTCTCAACGCCCTTAGCAGGCTTGGATAGCAACAAATAGGAGACGGGTCCAACAAGAACTGGAACAGTGTCCACCCCAAGCTGCAAGAAAAGGAAGAACTTAGAAACAAAGAAAGAAAATACTCATTCACTAACAGCGTATTTCACTTCTCCAGAATGATTTAACAAGGCATTTGATATTAAGACAGTGACGGCTTTATTATGACAGTGAAGGTTAAAAAATGAACATTAAGGCACAGAACAAGAGGGTCATAACGGCAATGACCATCACAAAGCATCTTTCTGTATTTAATTATTTATTATCCCCACCAGCAAATCTTCTCATCTAAAAATCTACAAAGAAAAGAGCTTCTAGCTTTATTATCACCATTATCATAATTTAGTAGTATCTATGCCATTCTTTTGGTCTTTCCAAAGTGTAAAAGAGCACCAAGTAAGCTTGTTTAAGTACAACAATGAAGCCTACATAAGTAACAAGTATGAACTTGTCATACATGTCACCCATTGAGCATTTCATCATATTTCTTTCATAGGCTATAAGTCGTAAAAAACTTAAAATGATATGAAAAAGAATATTGACACATACCGCCTTAGCCTCCTTGTACTCTTCAACAGCCTTGTGAGAGGCGTACGAGAAGTTCACCTCAGGTCCCAACTCTGGGACAATGTAGTGGCTGCAAAAGGAAAACAATCACATAATCACAAGTTAGTATGAAATATGTAAAACATACATCACATAATATAGAAGCAAATAAAAAAACACAAGCATAGGGATCGGCAGCACTCACTAGTTGGTGTCAAACCACTTGGTCATTTCCATGGCGGGGACAGAGGCGTTACCTCTGGCCATGGAGAAGTACACATCAAATCCAATCTCACCACCATTGAAACCGTATCTAGGGGGAACAGCTCCAAGCATGGCAGTGGTGTCAAGCACCTGGTCATAGTACGCAAAGGTGTTGCTGGGGATGTACTTGATACCAGCATCAGACATCTGCTTCCAGATGGAGGATCTAAGGTCAGCTGCCACCTTCTTCAAATCCTCAGCACTGCTCTTTCCATCCCAGAAGGACTCGAGAGCGAACTTGAGCTCTCTCTTTGGTCCCATGCGGGGGTATCCAACAATGTGAGAAGCCATTTTACTGGGAACAACACAAATCAACAGTTAGTCCACCTTCATAGCAGATTTATATTAAAAGAAACTCAATTCTTTCAGTAATTTTTGGTAAAGGTTAGATCAAACTTTAGATCCAACTCAAGATCTAGATTGTCACTTGTTAGTTACAAACGCAACAAGAAGAATGCAGATCCTATGGCCTGAGTAATTACAATAATCTCTTATATGCCCTTTCCAAAGTCAGATACGCCATGAATCATATAATCACATAATCATAACTCATAAGCATGCAGAGACGCTACAAATTCCTAAAGCTAGATCTACAGTACGGGAAAAACCTTCCAAATTCATAAGAGGACGTCCTAGTATGTTTACCGTATTACCTGGTATCAAGAGCAATCAAAATTACACTCCACAGCAATCAAAATTACACACCAGTCACCAGATCCAGACAGACGATGTCACAATATCACTCCGACCTAATATTTCCAACACGGATCCTCACTAAATTACCGATTCACACTCGTAAAACTAGATCTGATAGTAATTTCGGAATACGGAATCTATAAGAAGGTGCACCGACAACAGATCTATGTCAAAACAGCATCGTATTTAAGCAAGACAACAGAAGCAAATTGAGTGAGGCGTATAAGCAAAGCATGACAGTAAAAGCACATATCCATGTTTCTCAGTCAACAGTCATCAGTTTTCAGTCTGAACAACGAAGAAATGCGGGAGTAACAATAACGATAACGAAACAGAAAGAACAACAGCCATGGATTCGCCATACCTTGCGGAAGGAAGGCTTAAGAGAAATCAATCCAGTCGATTCTAATAAGATAGGGAGGAGAAACGAAGGGCGAAGGCGAGGAACACAGAGCAAATGGCTTGTATATTTATAGAGGGTTCATGGTGAAAAAGTTGTCGATGTGTGTCCCATTTTCCTTAATTTCTTTTTTTTAAATAAAATTAATATTACTGATCTTTTGTTTGGTGGTTGGTATTTGGTAATTCTAACATAGTAACATATTGATGTCTATAGATCTCACGCTCTTGATGTAGCGCGTGGGACGTGGTTTAGGGCGTGTTTGGTAATGTTGGAACTTGGGATTTGAGACTAGGTGCAAACCCGCAAATGGAATGGTGGGTCCCATTGAAAGAGAAATTGTGTCTGATCTCTAACCTGATGGCGTTTGAGACTAGTTAAACTCGAACGTTACAATTTGGACTAATGATGTTGTAGGTAGGATTTGGAATACGAGGGGTCTACTTAAATATAAATTTACGATATTGTTATTCGTATCACTCGTTTCATGCTATGCGTACTACATTTACGCCTACGCATCGCGTACGTGTAGCATTAAAATCAATCTGAACTACACGTCTAGCATGCGTAGGCGTAAGCGCTTTTTTTATAAAAAAAATATTTATTTGAGCGCCGGCTTCTGGCGTCTGCGCTCAAATCGTAAATCTGGTTAAAATTTCGGTGTTTTTCGAAGTAAAGTGTGAAAATTGCGTTGAAAAAAAAAAGTGTTTGAGCGTCAGCGCCTTGAATAGCATGTTCACTATGGTACGGATAGCAATAACCATAAATTTATATATGTATTATAAATAATCTCTGACGATAAAACTACCCCTAAAAATAAAAATAAAAATAAAGGTTTTGAAAACCTATTCTATCGTGTATTGGATGTATAGCTTGTCGACTTCAATTTTCCTCGAGGATATTTGATTCGATGATTTATGTTTCTTTGTCCCTTATCTCCGATCAAGTTTTCTCCTCTCTTTAGGTGTTTTTTGATGTATTTGAAGATAGGTCGGTGTTGGACTATGACTCTTCTCATTTGATTCCAAAGTTTTTGCTTGTATGACTTGTATTCATCGTCAATTTCATCACTATTATCGAGTTTAATTATATAGATCTTATTTGGTTCTATCTCGGTGGGCTTTTTGCTTTTTGAAAAAATAATTTAATGAAGATAATGGGGTTTGATAAGGTTATTTGGCTTGTAATGTACATAGTTCTTTGATATAACTATTCAATGGAAATATTACTTTGGTGACAACTCTAATTGGTTAGAGTGGGTAGATGGCAATGGTTTGTTGATAATATAGTAGATCACGATTGGTTGTTGACAATAAAATATGTCACTACACAATTGATGGCCAACATAATTATATTGTCATTAATTGTGGACCGTACATTTGGTGATATATAGTCGATGACAATACATTTGTTGAAAAACACATTAATGTTTTCCTCTTTACCCTTTTAGCTCACATCCTTCTATATACAAGTTGTTTGACCTCACTGGTAATTCATGTTCAAATTAAATCAAGTTTAGTTGAGAAGTATTTTCATACTCCTTGATTTTGGACACCACAATCTTCTTACTCAAAGTTCTTTATTGGATCTTCAATCCAAACCTTCACACTCGAGGATTCTTTAATAATAAATCTATCCACCCCACTTCACAGATTGCTCGATCAACCTTGACCGAACCTATCAATCGCTTATGCATCCATATCCTAGCTTCCGCCAACCATTTTCTATCATTTGAATCCATATGCACATCAACAAACGGAGTTGTTGAAATTCAAACTCAATTTAGATACGAAATTTCTCCTTGAACGCATCCAATGACACATCATATAACTTTTGGGGGAATTTTTATAATAGAGATTCGGTTTAGAGGCTTAAACCGTTATGTGTATAACAAAAGAGCTTATTTGACATTTATATATGAAGTAGGAACTCAATTAACCAACTCACCCTTTCTTTTTCTCTTATCAATTTTTGAAATTTTAGGTGGCATGGCCGTAGTAACATGATTATTATTTGCACGATGCCCCATTTACTAGATGTCAACGATAATTGCTCTCCGAATTTGCTATAAAAAAGTTATGTCAAAAAGAATTTAAAGTTAATTTACGTATGATTTGTAGATGATTTTTTGTACCGAAAGTCTCTTAGTTATACGACTCCTACGCAATTACAACGATTTTAGATATCCGAAGAGGATGAAAAAAACTCGCAATTTCATCCTCATAATCCGTTAATCTTCTGGTTATTTTGATTTGCGAATGGACAGCGGGGTCCACCAGAGTAATTGGGTATATTAATTTTTTTTTATTTTTTCTTTTACCAATTGAAGTTGAGGTTGGTACTTGGTTGGTGAAGGCCATAATCCGTAGGTGGCTGTATTTTCCTTTTTTTTTTCTTTCTTTCTTTCTCGTAAGTCTTAAATATACCACAAAAATTGAAGGTGGTCAAGCATAAAAGGCTTATTTCATGGTTGGTGAAACGTACTTTTCATTTTACTTATTTTTTAAAAAATATTTTGAAGTTGTTGGAGATTAAATAACTCTAACTAAATAATAAAAAAAATCCCAACAATGCATGAAGAAAAAGTGTATACAATCATTTGATTTAAGATTGACAAAACTTTATAGTACTATATGCTATGAAATCATGTTCGTTCATAGAATCAATGACTTTTTATAGGTATAAAAATAATTTGAAATTAAATTTTTTTTTTGGTAAAAATGGATAATTTTTTATAAAATATTAGAGAAAATTACCTAAACAGTACCCATCTTTTAGGTTGACTTAACTTTGGTACCCGTCTTTTTAACTATCAGAACGATACCTCACCTATTGAGTCCGAACAATGATTAGTACCTAGATTAACATTCACACGTTAAGTTAAAAAAATCGGTGTTAAGTATCAGGGGCAAAATTATCCGGTTTCCTTAGGCAAAATGGTCCACCTACCTTAGATATGTAACACCGACTTGTTAACTTAACGTGTGAATACTAATCTTTGGTCGGACTCAATAGGTGATGTACCGTTCTGATAGTTTAAACGACGGGGTAATAAAGTTTAATCAGCATAAAAGATGATACTGTTTTGGTAATTTTCTCAAAGTATTAAAAATTAAATATAAGACTAAAATTTTAAACTAATCTAAAATTGAGGATCTAAACATCAATTTCTCACACAAAAAAAAAAAAAACCAAACTTATTTTTTTAACAAAAAATTCAGGATTTTTTTCAGAAATAAAAGTAAAAATTAATTATATTTAATTAGGAGGTAAATAATTATAAAAATAAAATATTTAAGGTTATATTTTTAGTTTTATAATTTGAAGTGATTATCTATTAACTTTTTTTAAATACATTAACGGCCCGTTTGGTTCCAATTCCGAAAATGGAAACGAATTTAGTCCATATGTATATCCTTATTCATGAAATTTTTTGGAATCTCCTTGTGGATTAATGCAAAATGCACATCCTTTCCCACATTTTGTTTCCCTATAAAGTATCAAAAATAATCAAACTTTACAATTCCTTTAAACCACAAGGAATGATTCCACAAACTTTCATGAACAATGATATACGTATGAACCAGATTCGTTTCCATTCCGTTTTCGATTCCGGAGATAAAACTAAACGGAACCTAAGCCTACTTTGTATATTATATTTTAAGAATATCGATTAGAAAAAGGTGAATATGAGGTATTGGGAAGAATGTTGCTTTCGAAGGAGTTGGTGAGTGAATCGTATAATTTTGTGGTGTGGATACCACTTTCTAACACTTTATTGATACTTTACACTTGGATTTTATAATTAAATTATCATGTATTTGGTGTAAAGATTAGTTAATTATATTCAACTCGAAATACTCGTTTGCATTTCAGTCTAAGGGAGTATTTTATGTGAATTCATGTGATATAGAAAGTGAAATTGTTCATGAGACTTGTGAGAAACCCGTTTCAATATATAAATATATATTTAAAAAAAACATTATTTTATAGGTGGGTGTTTGGTAAGAAACTAAGAATGAGTCCGAAACTATCCATGACATGATTTGATTTTTAAATATGGTATTTGATTAAATTTATAAATTAAAATTTGCGTTGAAAATATCTTGATTTTATAAAAATAATAGTTGGTGTCTTAAATTATCCATAATAAATCAATATAGAACAAAGCACTATTTTGGAAATAAATCGGAATTATCTAACACATAAAATTTAAGAATTAAGAAAATGAAAAGCATTCTCATTCTCATTCTCATTCATTTTTACTACCTAACCCATCGACTTGTTTGAGTGATTCTAAAACCAATTCATGATTCTATGAAAATTTTGCCAAACATAAAAGGTCGAGTTTGAGTAGTCAGGATCCTCTATGACCTTTTGTGGTTGCGCTCTGGCGGAAGCAGCGAAAATGGAAGAACAGAGAAATCGATTAACGTTGTGAAGAGAGAGAATAGATTTGGTATATTAATTTTACTGAAATAAAGATTTTTTTAAAAAAAATATTAAAGATATTTTGAAGTTAAATTAATAATCTGACTCTTTAATTTTAATTTATGGGAAATACTGTATGTAAAATTAATAATTTAACCAATCAAAAATAGGCAATAGAGTAGGCTACACAAAAGGCCATAGAGGATCCTGGAGTTTGAGTTAGGAAAAGTTTAAACTCTTCAAAATTAATTTTGTAGTAGTAGATATTAATAAGTCAAAAAAATTCAAAATTAAAATTATAAGATATTTTAGTACATGACATATTTTCATGTGGTTACTTTTTGTCGCTTCTCTTTATTAAGGGCCCGTTTGGTTTTAACTCCGAAATTGGAAACGGAATGGAAACATATCTAGTCTTTGTTCATAAAAGTTTTTGGAATCATTATAGTCTGAAGTAATTGGAGTAGAGTTTGATTACTTTTGATACAAATGGACTAAATTCGTTTCCATTTCATTTCGTTTTCGGTTGAAACCAAACAAATGTATTTGTTGTTTCTCCGCATAAAAAACAAAAGAAAAAGAAGAATCGAGTGCAGCAGAATTGAGATCAATTGGAAAAACTACGAAACGTTTCTCGAATTTTCTATAACGCACATGCATAAAAACTTAGGTATTGCAAGAGAACGGAAAATGGCGATACAAAGAAAGTACACGGAGGAACACAGTCCAAAAGCACAACCTAAGAATCGAACATTGTGAACACAAACTCAATCTAAAGATCTAACAACACATCCGAAGATTATTCAGCCAATAACCAAACACAACAAATCTCTCCACCGGCAATATATGAATCATCATCAAGCAAGAAGAAATGTGTTTTCAGTTCACCACCACTCACTTAGCACTGGCGAGCTCCTGGCGCAGAAGCTTAGCGGCAGCGACCATGTTAAGGAGAGCTGGCTTCACTTCGGTGTACTTACGGGTCTTGAGACCGCAGTCGGGGTTCACCCACAAGATGTTGGTCTCGAGGACAGCGAGCATCTTCCTGATACGGTCGGCGATCTCCTCGCTTGAGGGAATTCTTGGAGAGTGAATGTCGTAGACACCGGGTCCGATGCCTGCACCGTACTTGACTCCTTCGCGGAAAACTGAGAGGAGCTTCTCGTCGGAACGAGAGTTCTCGATGGTGATGACGTCAGCGTCCATGTCGATGATGGAGTGGATGATGTCATTGAAGTGAGAGTAGCACATGTGGGTGTGGATTTGGGTGGTGTCCTGGACGCCGGAGTTGGTGATACGGAAGGAGTGGACGGCCCATTTTAAGTAGAATGAATGCTCGGATTTGCGGAGGGGTAAACCTTCTCTGAGGGCAGCCTCGTCGATTTGGATGACATTGATTCCGGCCTTTTCGAGGTCCTCGACTTCATCCTTGATAGCAAGAGCAATCTGGTAGCAGGTCTCGAATCTGACATGGGTCCATGTAAATGTTATTTAGCAAATCATAATGTACAAAAGTTGACGGGATAGTAATGAAGAGATCTGCGAACCTGGGTTGGTCGTTCCTAACAAAGGACCAGTTGAGGATGGTGACGGGGCCAGTAAGCATACCCTTCATTGGGCGGGCAGTCATGCTCTGGGCCATGGATGACCAGAATACGGTCATTGCCTTGGGGCGGCTGACGTCACCGTAGATGACTGGTGGCTTCACACAACGAGAACCGTAGGATTGCACCCACCCATTGACGGTGAAGGCAAAACCAGACAATTGCTCCCCAAAGTACTCAACCATGTCATTCCTCTGAAGAAAAAATAATAAGGATAGACCTCTTTCAGCTGACTATTCTTGCTCTGATTACATTGTCAAAAGTATACGACTAATAAATAAACATAAAACTGACCTCAGGCTCTCCGTGAACCAAGACATCAATATCAAGTTCTTCCTGAAGCTTGACAACCTTGCTGATTTCCTCCTTGATAGCCTTCACATACTCTTCCTCAGAGACCCTGAACAAATTAGCAGATAAAAATGTTAGATATGAAAGAGAGAATTTTGGTTATAGTGTTTCAATGGAAATATAGAATTTGCTCACTTGTTGGCCTTGTATTCACGACGGACTCTCCTGAGCTCAATGGTCTGTGGGAAAGACCCAATGGTGGTGGTTGGGAGAACAGGAAGGTTAAGCTTCTTCTGTTGAGCGTCTAGTCTAGCGCTCACAGTTGTTGCACGACGGTGGTCAGACTCCTTCAAAGCAGCAGCCTGCAAGAATGGTAAAATTGTTAAGCAAAGCAGCAAAATTATGAAACATCTGAAGTCGTCTCGTATTTGTATAGAAGAACTTACAGCCTTCTGAACATCTGCGTTGTTCACCCTTGGGGAAGACCTCCTGGAAGCTTGGGCAGCAGCATTGGCAGAGAAGAAGGCCTGAAACAATGGCAATAATGTGGTGAACAACAATGCAATATAGCAGGATGGTTTGATCAAGCTTAGTTGGTAATGATACTTGACATTTATAAATTAAAGCTCAAATTCAAATACATTACGATGGGTCTAAATAAGGATAACTGAATTATTAAACATGTAATTTAACATACCTCATCCTTCTGACCAGCCAAAGCCTTTCCCAAAGCATTCACTTCTACAACCTTTTGGGCAGCAAATGCAAGCCACGACTTGATTTCGTCATCTAGCTTAGTCTCGTTGACAAGATCAACGGCTGTGTGAAGGAGTGAGCAAGAGGTGGAGACCACAACTTTGTCTGCAATCAAATGTTAAGTGATTAGTCGAAGCCACAAAGACTGAAAGTTTGTGGGGTATCATATTGAGGACAAAACATGTACCTTTCCCTACAATGCCCTCAAGGGACTCGAGGGTGGCAATGGAAGCAGCAAGGTCGTTGGCCCAGATGTTCCTTCCATCAACAACACCAGCAAAGAGGTACTTCCCTGAGGGGAATCCAGCCTTGATCAACTCAATTGTCTTTGTTCCACGGACCAAATCAAATCCAAAACCAGTGACACCCTTCAAAGAGGTGAGAGTCTTGTATGCCTCAGCGGTAACATCAGCAAAGTAAGTCTCAACCACAACATTCAAACCAGACAAAGTTGATTCTAGTTCGGCATAAGCCTCAGTGAATGCATGCAATTGGTGGGCTTCAAGGTCCATCACAAACAAAGGCTCGTCAAACTGAATCCATTTAGCACCAGCCGCCTTCAATTCAGACACAACTTCCCTATTGGAGGCAAGTATTTGTGTTATAAAATTGCAGATATGTTAATTAACATAATTTATCAAACACTAGTCTCATACTAACTTGTAGATTGGTAAGATCTTGGGCAGGAGGGAAAGAAGAGAGAAGGATTTCTCAACACCCTTAGCAGGCTTGGATAGCAACAAATAGGAGACGGGTCCAACAAGAACTGGAACAGTGTCCACCCCAAGCTGCAAGAGAAGGAAGAACTTAGAAACAGAGAAAGGAAGTACTCATTCATTAACAAAATGTACTCTTCAAGAATAAGTCAACATAACATTTGATAATGAACATCCAAGGAATCAAGTGACAGCAGTCACAGCACTATACCGAAAATGAAGCTACAAGCAAAAACAACTCGAATAAAGGTTCTAGGAGTCGCTCTTTGCACTAGCGTTCTCTTTGTTGCAAATAAAGCCTATTAAGATACACTAATTGATGGTTCGGTTGCAGCCTAGAAATGGAAACAGTATTCCAACCATTAAAGGTTAAGAAAAGGAAATGAATATAATTATACTTCCTCCATTATGGTGACAAACAAACACTTTTTGATGATATAATAGGGTAACAATCCATTTTCTTAAGATAAACTTTAGCAAAGAAATAGTTCCTAATTGTAGGAGTAATTGCAATGATTCTTTCACATTTGTATCCTCAGCAATGATTTCTTCTCATCTTTTGAAAGAAAGTGATCTCATTGAACATGGGGCACAGAAGTATTCTATTTGATAAGCCATACAAACGCACCTTTGAGTAAAATATGAAACTTATATCAATAACTAATCATGTATGTTGTCCATTCAGTATATAGTACAGCTACCTAAAGTTTTTAACTCCATAAGAAAACAGAAGAAAGAAAACCCAAAATGTAACGAAGAAAAACATTTGCACATACCGCCTTAGCCTCCTTGTACTCCTCAACAGCCTTGTGGGAAGCGTAGGAGAAGTTCACCTCAGGTCCCAACTCCGGGACAATGTAGTGGCTGCAAAAGAACAACAATACCACATGTAAGCAAGAGGATAACTCAAAATACATCATAAAAGATAGAACCAATAAAAGAAAAAGCAAAGGGATAGGTAGCACTCACTAGTTTGTGTCAAACCACTTGGTCATTTCCATGGCGGGGACAGAGGCGTTACCTCTGGCCATGGAGAAGTACACATCAAATCCGATCTCACCACCATTGAAACCGTATCTAGGAGGAACAGCTCCAAGCATGGCAGTGGTGTCAAGCACCTGGTCGTAGTAAGCAAAGGTGTTGCTGGGGATGTACTTGATACCAGCATCAGACATCTGCTTCCAGATGGAGGACCTGAGGTCAGCTGCCACCTTCTTCAAATCCTCAGCACTGCTCTTTCCATCCCAGAAGGACTCGAGAGCAAACTTGAGCTCTCTCTTAGGTCCCATGCGGGGGTATCCAACAATGTGAGAAGCCATTTTACTAGCAGCAACACAAATCAAGAGTTAGTCAGCCTTTTGCCTTCACCTTCAGAGCAGGTTATATAAAGATAAATAAAGCAACTGTAGCAAATAAATTCATTTGGTAATTTTTGGTAAACATTGCCATCATGATCAAAATACAGATCCGACTTAAGATCTAGATTGCCACTCGTTAGTTAAAAATACAACAACAATACACACCATATTGCCACACTATTATTTGCCCTTTCACAAACCAGATAAGCCATACATCATAACTCATAAGCATGCAAAAGACATAGTAGCAACAAGATCTACATGAATAAATCATCCACACACCTATAGCAAAATTAGAACCAGCCTAAAACTAGATCTATAGAATTCATGTGGCAAAAACACTCAAATTCCTAAGACGGCGTCACAGCATATACACTGGATTACCTTGGTGTCAAGAGTAATCAAAATTACACACCAGTAACCAGATCCACCATAAGACGACGTCACAATATCACTCTAACCTAAGATTTCCATCACGGATCCTCACTAAATTTACCGTTTCACACTCGTAAAACTAGATCTGATAGGTAATTTCGTTATACTGAATCAACAAGGTTCACTGACAACAGATCTATTTCAAACAGCATCATATTTACGCAAGCAAGCAAATTGAGTGAGGCGTATAAGGAAAGCATGACAGTAAAGCAGATCTCCATGTTCCTCAGTCAACAGTCATCAGTTTTCATTCCAAATCCTAGGGAAATGCGGGAACAAGTAAACAGACATAACACCAATGAAGAAGAGCCATGGATCCGCCATACCTTACGGAGAAGGATAGCTTAAGATCGAAAAATCAATCCAAATCGATGATTCCGATAAGATAGAGAAGAGAAACGAAGGGCGAAGGCGAGGAACAAAGGGCAAATGGGTAGTGTATTTATAGAGAGGGTTCGTGGGGAAAGAGATCTGTGTTCTGTGAGTGAGCTGCCATTTCCTTTTTCTTTTTTTTTTTTAATAATATTGCTGAATTTTATGATTGGTAGTAGTTTTTGAGGGATCAGATCTCCACGCTCTTGATTTAGCGCGTGGCGCGTGGTGGAAAAGTGTGGTTGGTGAGAGTTGGCCTTTGTGACTGAGTTGAGGGCCTACCTCTCGACAACACAACGCTTTGAAACGAAGAATTGTGCAGATCTGCAAATGGAGTAATGGGGCCCATTGGAAGAGAAATATGCATTACTTTATTTTATTTTTTTTTCCTTTTACTAATTGCAGTTGAGGTTGGTAGATTGGTGTTATATTTGACTTTTAAATAAGCCAATTATAAAGGAGTTCAAACATTTGGAGTTAAACTTTATCGCGGATATATATCCGTATCCGTTTTGATCCGTTAAAAAATTTCGGATACACGGATCATATATGAATCTAGGGTTGTTATCCGGATATTCGTTATCCGAATATATAGAAAATATTTATCAACATATATCACTTCAGTTGCAATAGTTTAATTGATAATTGATGAGAGGGAGATTTAGTATTTTCTACATTGCTTTAGGTCCCTAGTTCGAACCTCCTTGCCCCTCCCTCTTCGACCCTTAAACGATTCAAAGCGAGACCGCACCGGCACGCCCTGCTCTTCTTGTTCTCTCAAACTCGTTGAACTTGTCACTCTGATAGTGGACCGTCGCCGATTGTTGTGTTGTTTTTGTTTCCCGCGTCATTCTTGCTTAGACCGATACCATGCCCCACTCTTTGTCTCTCTTGGACTCGGAGTCTCATACCACATCTCTTTTATAAGTTGTAAACCCTAAGTCGATTTTCTCTTAGTGTCTTACTGCCTTTTCTTGCTTCGCTTGCTGGTTTTTACAGTGAACACTTGTTGAGTTTTTGTTGAGTTGTTGTGTTTTTTTTGGTGATTGTGGACACTTGTTGATTGTCTAAGTTGTTGTGTTGCTTTGTTTTCAGATTCATCAATGGTAAGTTTCTGGCAAAAACTAACTAGATATGATTATGAGAATGACAATTTCCTATAAGTTATCACTAGCATGTTGTTTAGTGTTTACTACAAAGGAGGAATATGCTAGTTTTTCATTGTTAAGTCTTAAGGATACATATTGAGGTCAATTGGTTAGGGTTTTGATCAATTTATGGTAAATTATAATTAAGAACCTAGATTTTGTATTACACTATTGGCCCAACTTTTTAGAATTTATAAATTTGCCTCTAAGTGTAACACCCCGAATTCGCGGGACTCGAGATGCCACATTGGGGTAGAATCTCACAATGGATCCTGACCCTAGCCTGACAACAAGTTCACTGGATCTTACAACATGGCACTGACAGATATAAAACAAATGCATAAAACTGTATAAACTGTACAACCAAAAGCTAAAGACACCATAGCCGATTATAAAACAACGACCTCACACATGAGGTAACAAAAGATCATCCTCACGCAGGAGGGAAAAGTAAACAACCCTAAAAGACCACAACCATCCTATGTACGAGAGGTCCTCGGTCTGCCACATTGTCGGATCACTTAGTAGCACGCCTATCATGTAAGGCATCTACAACATGGTAATAAACCATTAGCTAACCATACACATATAAGGTAATGCATAAGCACAAACACAATCATTGAAAAATACACACATCAGCATACTATCACACATTGACCCATTTATCATCTTTATATAATAGTCATTCACTCGAATCGTATATATATAGATAAAGGTATGTGACACGAGAACCGATACATCTTTGCCTCTGAGCCTGATAACCAGCTGTACGAGTATCGGTCACACAATCCGTGTACCCTATGGGAGTGGATTGCGCCCTTCCTGTAAACCAGTATGACCTGACAACAGAGAACCTCTCAGTCTCCACGGCGGGATGAAATTGAAAGGTTATCACAGCCACGCAACGGGGCAGTCAATAAAACATAAGTCCGTATAAACGACATCTCATGCTATCATAGCAAACATATTTTTATAATGCTATCATCCGGTTCAAATAACATGTCCTTTTTTATTTTTTTTTACCGCATAACAGTTTCTCAAGGTAATAGATTTATTTTTCTTTTAAAAACCACATATTTTTATATTTTTTTCTAATTTTATAATTTTTATCTTCATAGAGGTGCCACCAATAAACTATTTAGCAAATTGATCAATTGTGAAATAAGTAATTGAGTATTTAGCACTTACTCCGTACTGTTAAGTGTAAAATGAATTAAAGTGTCGCAGATTTTAGTAAATTAATGTCAGTCAATAGTAACCACCTACCACCGATAAGAATAGTAACCACCGACTGGGGAATGGCGACGGTTACGTGCTAAGCCTAAATAGGCTTATTCCCGATAAAAACTTGAACGCGTGTATGCACGCCAATAGAAAGCGGCCTATACTATGATAACGCCAAAACGGTCGGTAACAATACTGTCGGCATTTTATTTGCCAACGCTCTGCATTGCCTGCACCGGTTACAAAGACGCTTTTGACAGCGGATAAGAATTTTCATCAATTTTTTCCAAGTTTGAAGTTTTACTCATTATTGTATACGTAGTATCAAGTTTATCCGTTCAATTTTAACCGGTTTTAATCGAGATAAATCGATGTTGGACATTTTATGTTCAAAAACCGGTGTTCATAGCCAACTTTAATTTAACATTTGGAGACCTTTAAATTTTCAAATGCTAAGATTTAGACATATTTGACGATATTTGTTAACAACATTGGATTTAATACTAGTACCTTTGTGTGATTTGTTTTTAAATTTTGAGAATAAAATAATTTATATTATATTTTTTTTTAGGGAAATTCCGGATGGTACCCTCGTGGTTTGGGGTATTCCGGATTTTACCCAACAATTTTTTCTTTTCCGAATGGTACCCTCATACTTTTGCAACTTTCCTGATTTTGCCCTGAACCGGTTCAATTAATAAAAATGTAAACTCATTTAATTTAAAACTCAAACCAAGAAAGGAAAAAAAAACATGAACTCCATTCCTCCTTTAATCTTCTTTCATGTCTGTTTCTCATCAGAATCATGAACTCCACTCTTCCTTTCATCTTCTTCCATGTCTATTTCTCATAAGAATCATGAAAATCTCAATTCAGGATTGAATTTCGAATTATAAATGAATTCAAAATTTTTGCTGGAAAACTTGATTTAGAAACACCCAAGTTCACCATATATTAAATCCATGAGCATTGACAAAAAAAGACTACAGCAAATCAAGATCCTAAAAATGTGCAGATACTCCCTTATTCATCTCAACATAAATTGCACTCAGAACAAGATTAAAAAAAATGTATAAGGGTTGCTCAACACTCGATCGAAAGAACTATGAACCTTATGCTTGCCTATTCCGCTCAGATCCACCAAAATCAACTCAAAAACCGCTCAAATGTTTGTCCCTTTGCTCACTAGGGTTATGAACACAAGACACATACATGGATTATCTTCAATGTTCATCCCTCAAGGTAGAATTAAATCGCCCAATCGTAATCTCCAACATTAAGCATATCACTCGGGATATACTTCTCGCCCCAATTCCCTTCGCGTGTTGCAGAGAGCGAACTGCGGGGTTGAGTTTGCAGAGTAAAGATGCCAAATGAATTCACCGAGTATGCAAATCAACGGTGCTCTCTCTCCCTTCCTCTATACATTCACTGTGATATCATAGAAACCTAGTGATTAACTTGGATGGTTGAAAGATGCAGAGGATCAAACATCCATGATCTCCGTTGAGGAAAAAACGCAGATCACGATCAATCAAGCTTTAGCGAGAGATCTTATTTCAGGTTCTTCCTCAATTTCATTCTTCATCCCTCTTTCTTCATCCTTTTTTTTCTTCACAATTTTCGGCCAAATTGAAATTGATGAGAATTCATTTGAAAATCAACCAAATATTGATCAAAAGAAGAAGTCTAGTGATGAATCTAAGATACTGCTATGCTATTGGGGGTTTTAATTGTGAATTGTGGCTGTTGGATTCCTGGCAATGTTGTAGATGAGGGAAGAAGATGACGGAAGGAGTGGGTTTAGGGCTTTTTATTTTATTATTTTTTGGTGGGAGGGCTTTTTATTAAACCGGTTATTATTGAACCGGTTCAGGGCAAAATCAGGAAATTTACAAAAGTACGAGGGTACCACCCGGAAAAGAAAAAACTGCTGGGCAAAATCCGGAATACCCCAAACCACGAGGGTACCATCCGAAATTTCCCTTTTTTTTATCATGTTATTATCAAATGTGTTATGTTTTGAAAAATTGTTTTCGGTACATTCGAATATGGCTTTAAATGGAAGTCGGTTGAACTCGAAAAAAACCACGTAATCACGCGTAGTGGAAATCCATATCGATTTGGAGTTATAATTTAGAAGAGACAACTTTTCTTCCGCAATCCTCATGGGTAATCAAAATTTGTACTGACCTTAATATGCGTAATCATCGGATTTGTTAACGACTTGAACAACCTCCATTTTGAAACCCACGAGCGTAATTGACTTAATAACTATTTTTATTTTGAAGCTCATACGTATAATTGACATGTTATCCATTTCCGTTTTAAAGCTCACACAACAATATGTTATATCCTAATTACCCATTCCGTCAATGTAATTAGGAGGACGAGGGAATAAATATATGAGTTTGTTTTAAGTTATATTTAAAATAAAAACAAACATTTGAATAATTTTTTTATTCAAATGTTTGTTTTTAGTCCATATGTATTCATGAAATTTTATGGAATCATTGTTTGATGAAAAATGCACTTGTTTCCTCACATTTTGTTACCTTGTAGGGTATCAAAAGTAATCAAACTCTCATCCAATTACTACAAACGACAAGGAATGATTCTAAAAATTTTAATGAAAAAGGGTAAACGTATTAACTAGATTCGTTTCCATTCCGTTTTCGATTTCGAAGCTAAACGAGATGTGATCCACGGATTCTGAGGGAGGCAGTTGGTGTGGGGACTTTAAGTTTGTGGGCGTGGATGCCACTTGCTTAAGTTGCTTTGCAACGTTATATACCTGTCACTTGATGCATATACACTTGGACCGGACTTTATAGATTTTTGATCCGTTTATTCGGATCTGATCCGGCCGAGCCCGACTGCCGGACTACAGTGGGTGCCGTGCCTATCCGGCCAGGTCGGATATGCGAGTATCCGTTTTAATTTTTATTTATTTTTATCATATAAAATTATTTTAAATTTTGGTATTTTAATATAGGTTTTGTTTAAAAAAAATGTATGATGGAACCGTCAAGAATAAACAACCACGACCGAATACGACTCAATCCATACATATATTTATGTTGTGTTTTTTCGATAATCCTCTTTTTTAATGTAGGAGTGTGCGACCGGTCCGACACAAGAACTTTAGAAATCCGGTCCGATGGACTTGAATTTTAGCCCAACTAACCGCTATTTTTTTTAATTACCTTTCTGACCCGAGTCACTATTTTTTAGGGTCTTGGACCAAAATCGACAATCAACATGGAAATTAAAACCGGTATGGATCAAAACTAGGCAGCTCTAGTTTTATGGTTAGGCCATTTTTCAAACTTAATTTAGTTTTCACATAACATGAAAATTAAGACACGTATATCGTATAAATATGTAAATAGTTTAATATTCATAATTCACATATATACATATATTAACCGGGTATTATTCAAGTAAGGCCCATTATTGCGGTACGGCCGTGCTGCCGTACCGCAGGGCGACACGTGTCCCGAAAAAAAAAAAAAAAAAAATTTTTTTTTTTTTTTTTTTTTTTTTTTTAAACGAGTAAAAGTAATAGTTCAAAACTTATTATGGAATAGTTCATAACTTATAAAAGGATAGTTCATGAATTATAATAAAATAGTTCATAGTGTAAAATTTATAAAGGATTGAAAGTAATAGTTCAAAACTTATTAAGTAATAGTTCATAACTTCTAAAAGGATAGTTCATGAATTATAATAGAATAGTTCATAGTGCAAAATTTATAAAGGAGTGAAAGTAATAGTTCAAAACTTATTATGGGATAGTTCATTAATTATAATAGAATAGTTCATGAATTATAATAGAATAGTTTAAAGTACAAAAATTTATAAAGGAGTGAAAGTAATAGTTCAAAACTTATTATGAGATAGTTCATGAATTATAATAGAATAGTTCATGGATTATATTAAAAAGTAATAGTTCATGGATTATATAGGAATAGTTCAAAGTTTATAGGATAATAGTGCATAAATTATAACATGGTAGTTCAAATAAATTTTCATTAGTTTCCGTAAAAAAAAAAAATAAAAAAATAAAAAAAAAAATCGTTTCTGAAAAGAAAAAAAAAAAAAAAAAAATCGTTTCAGAAAAGAGAGAAAAAAAAAAAAAAAAAAAAAGCCCTGCGGTACGGCCGTACGGCCGTACCGCAATAAAAGGGCCGTACCTGAACATTTACCTATATTAACCAGGAGTACAAATTTTCAAATATATAATTGAAATAGTAAAAGATAGAGGAAATTACCAAAAACCACCGCTAAATGTATCATATTGCATATAACCACCCGCTCTATCACCATTTACCGGAAACCACCCTCTATTGATACTCTGTTACCAAAAAAACAACTATGTGTCAGTATCCCGTATGTTTTCCGTCTCGTGGACCCCACTTTGTAGTAAAATAATAATTTTCTCTTGTTTTTCTATCTTTTAACTTTTTTTTGTTTCTTTTTTGGTGATTATTATTTACCGATTAATTGTTCATTTCAGCCTTAAACCCTAAATCGAAAAAAAAAAGGAATAATGGAGAAGTGAAGAGAAGAACACCAAATCGAAGAAGGCAATGAAAAAGGTGAAGTAAGGGGAATCGACAAAGAAATCGGTAAATAATAGACACCAAAAAAGAAACAAAATAATTTCAGAAAACCGAAAAAACAAGGGAAAATATTATTTTATTACAAAGTGGGCCCCACAAGACGGAAAATAGACGAAATACTGACACATGGTGGTTTTTTGGTAACAGAGTATCAATAGCGAGTGGTTTTCGGTAAATAGTGATAGAGCGGACGATTATTTGCAATATGACCTGTTTAACGGGTAATTTTCGGTAATTTTCTCTAAAAGATATGCTATATTATATTGGACATCCTTGTAGATAGTCCAACGATAAAGAAAACGATCAATAGTAGATGAGGTTGGTCCAAAGCCACATTCTCAATAGTTTTTTATTTTTATTTATTTTTATATATCGAACTAATGACAAGTTGAAAGGACGTGATGTGCTTCCATGTCAATAATAATAAAGATAATAAAGAGTTTAATAATAACTATGCCATAAAATAAGTTAAATATCAAATTATGGTTGAACTGTATTTATACCAAACAAAGTAGAATAAATTACGAGTAAAACTGTAAAAATCAATAAAAAATTTATAACATATAGTTGAAAATTAGCATAAATTTATCTACTAAATAGGAAATATGCTAAAAAATAATCCTTAAAATTAAACTATTTTATTTAATATGACTGAACAAGTTTTTCAATGATATTAATTAATGTATAAATATATAATATTTATTTATTCATTTTCTCAATCAAATGGGTAAGCAATAGATATTACAATAAATTATTTTATCATACATTTTTAAAAAACATTTAAGATAAAGCTTGTAAAAATTTTATCATATAAATAGTTAACACGGTTTATCTTTATTATATTTATTATATTTTGTATTTTATTAAAATTTTTAAGTATATAAGTTGAATTTTTAAACAACGCAAAGGTGATTTTTTTTCCTGAAATAAAATTATAAAATAAATATTTTTTAAATATGAAATAAATTTATGTATGAGAATACAAAGATGTTTAGGTTTGGATTTGAAATAATTTTTAAGGGCCTGGCTGTGGCCGAAATTGACTCGGACGTTATCGAACTGCTCTCGGAGAAATGGAAAAAAGCAGTCATCATCAAGGTTCTCGGAAGAAGTGTGGCCTTCCGATTGTTGGAACGAAGGATATACCAATTATGGCGCCCTGCTGGCTCCATGACTATTCTGGATCTTCCTAATGGCTTCTACGCCGTGAGGTTCGACAAAGAAGAAGACTTCCTCAATGCCCTCACTGGCGGTCCTTGGGAGATATTTGGACATTATATCACTGTTCGACCGTGGTCTGCTGAGTTCAACCCATACAAAGATACCCTCCGTACCATTTTTGCATGGGCCAGGTTATCAGAACTACCTATGCAACTGTATGATGAAGGCGTCCTCTACGGGCTCGCTTCCGCGCTGGGTACCCCGCTGAAAGTTGACCTGAATACCCTCTACGCAACGAGAGGGAAATTCGCCCGTGTCTGTATAGAGATAGAACTGGACAAGCCACTTATCGGAACTATCCTTATTGGAGACTCTCGGGTTCATGTTGAATATGAGGGGCTAAACTCTATCTGCCATCGCTGCGGTTTATACGGTCATACTCAGGATCGTTGCCCGCAGGCCTCTTCGTCGGCTCCCCAGTCCACTGCCGCGGTTCAAAATTCAGAAAATGGGGTGCCTGGTGGTGCTGAATCAAGTCAATCAACTACTCAACCCCAATCAATCGAAGAGAATTACCTGGGCACATGGATGACAGTAGTAAGAAAACCCAGGAAGTCTATCCACAAGGCGTCTGGTAAATCGGAGAGCGGCAAAAATCATGCAGAGACGAATAGGTTCCAAGTGCTTGCAACCACCGACAAATCCGAAACTCCGATGATCGGAGAGAATCCAAATGTCACAAAAGCGGTTACGAAAGGAGTTATTACGCCCATAATTGCTGCTGTTAACCCTGCCAGTAATGACTCAATCACTGCCAATCAGAAGAAAGTAACGCTCCAAGCTAATGAAAAACCTAGAGTGCAACAAAAACAACCTAAAAGAGCAAAGACTGTGGGCCCAAGCCCAAATGAAGTACAATCTGGCCCAACCAGTACCCATATGGCTGTGGACAACCTCCAGACTAACCCACCTCTCACACCGACTGGAACTACGAGAATAGACGACACTTCAACTCAGAAGTTGCAATCTATTCAGCAACCACCACTAATCATGGAGATCGACTGTTCTAATCCTAGTATTCATCCGGAAAGAATGCCGCCGGACCCACCAGACACAAACATGGTTGAAGCCCAACAGGTTATCGACAATCAAACTTCGCCACCGACAGCCGCTGTCAAGGGAGTTTCCCAATGATAGCCCTTTTCTGGAATTGTAGGGGTGCCGGAAATAGACGGTTCCGTAAATCCCTCAAATATATGATAAACCGTCATAAAGTCGACCTATTATGCCTGTTCGAAACCAAGATATCCGGAGGACATGCTGACGAAGTTTGCTCCAAATCTAATTTTACTAATTACACTAGGGTGGAGGCCTGTGGATTCGAAGGTGGGATATGGTTGTTGTGGAATGCGTCGTCCATTGATATCTCTGTGAAACGAAAGGAGATTAATTTCATCCAAGTCTTGATTAATATCGAGAATAGAAGTTTGGATTTGTTCGCAGTGTACAATCCGCCAACCCCACGAAGACGTGCTGAAGGATGGAGTACACTTCTTAACGCCATCTTGGATACTTGTGGGCCTGCCCTTGTCGGCGGTGATTTTAACTGTGTTCTCAATCATGATGATATTGGAGGAAATTCGTGCAACCTTTCACCTGATACTGCGACCTTTCTGAACTGGGTTAATGAAACTGGCCTTATCGACTTGGGTTTTAGTGGTCCAAGTTTCACTTGGAATCGAGGGCTGTATGCGGAGACTAGGATTTCGAAACGGTTGGATAGGGTATTCATAAATGACGAGGCACGGCTTTGCTGGCCTGAAGCGTCCATCCGGCACCTTCCTGCTCTCTCATCTGACCACAATCCTCTTCTCCTTCAATTTCACCCATCCAGGCAAGTCAACGTTTCTAGACGACCCTTCCGGTTCGAAGCCGCTTGGACGCTACATCCGGAGTACAAATCAGTTGTGAGCGAGCATTGGGCCAACTTGCAAAGTACAGATCTCTGCAGGGATTTGGTCACATTAAAAAACAAACTTCTACATTGGAACAAACATACGTTTGGTTCAATTGAAGTAAAAAAGAAATTATTGCTGGATAGAATAATCAGTGTCCAAAAGGAATTAGAGCGGAATTTAACGCAAACGCTTTTAGATCTTCTGTCCTCCCTACAGGTCGAGTTTGATGCGGTGCTTGATCAAGAGGACCTTCTTTGGCGACAGAAATCTCGTGATAACTTCTTTGTGAATGGAGATAGAAACACGGCTTACTTTCATCTTAGCACCATAGTGAGACGAAGACAAAATCGGGTTGAGAGTATACGTAACAATGAAGGGCAGTGGATCTCGGACCAAGCACTTCTAAAAAGCAACGCAGTCTCATTCTTCCAAGATCTATTCAGTGGACCATCAAACGACCCCAGGAATGTGGGTAAGTTCTATGCTAATTTTCCATCTCTGTTAACGGATGAACTTTCAAATCTATGCAGGCCATTCACTGCTCTTGAAATAAAGAACTGCTTGTTTGGTATGTCGCCACTTAAAGCCCCTGGTAAAGACGGGTTCAGTGCGGTATTTTTCCAACACTCATAGGATACAATCGGCCCTGAGATAATCAAGTTTGCTACCAGTTCTTCGAATCAGGTAATATGCCGGGCGGGGTGAATGAAACTCTGATTTCCCTCATTCCCAAAGGAAATAACCCAGATCACATGTCCAAGTTTAGACCTATCGGCCTGTGCAACGTGAATTACAAATTGATTTCCAGACTTCTGGTCCTTCGCATTCAACCTCTTATGACCAAGCTGGTGAGCCCATTTCAAAGCAGTTTTATTCCGGGACGAACCATTGAGGATAACGTCATCATCGTCCAAGAACTGATGCATTCTATAGTGAGAAAGAAATCGGGGAAAAAGTGGATGGCCATCAAAATTGATTTAGAGAAGGCCTACGACCGCCTTTCTTGGGACTTTATCGAAGAAACCATTGATGCCATTGGGCTTCCTGACAGGTGGAAGAAGTGGGTCTCGGCTTGTATCAGGTCACAAGCGATGTCGGTCCTTTGGAATGGAGAGATGACTGACTCTTTTACCCCTTCGAGGGGGGTGAGACAGGGTGATCCGATCTCGCCCTACCTATTTGTTCTTTGTCTCGAACGATTAGGGCATGCAATTCAGGAACGGGTGGATGTGGGCGCGTGGAAACCTGTGAGGGTCAAACGTGGATGTCCGGACATCTCGCATGTGTTCTTCGCAGATGACATTGTTCTCTTTGCTGAGGCTTCCGAGGCTAATTCCCGAGTAATGTTTGACACTTTAACTGAGTTCTGCAAATGCTCTGGGCTCAAGGTGAATCTTTCAAAGTCCCAGTTAATGTTGTCCCCAAATGTTGGGGACTCTCTCAGGAGCATCATTCAAGCAACTGCTGGTCTTCCTATTGTTTCTGAATTTGGCACTTATTTGGGATTTCCCCTCCTTCAATCAAGAGTTAGCAGAACCGACTTTCGATCTTTGATTGAGAAAACTAATAATCGACTCACTTCTTGGAAGGGGAGAACGTTGAGCTTTGCTGGAAGATTAACTCTGGTGAAATCGGTCCTCTGTTCCTTCCCATCTTATATTACGAGGATTATTAAACTCCCTATTTCGGTCTGCAACGAGCTCGACAAGATCTATAGAACATTTCTATGGGGCAACAGCGATGCCAGAGCTAGTATCCATCTCATATCTTGGAGCAATATTTGTGTTCCCTTTGAGTATGGAGGTCTCGGAATTCGATCTACAGTCGACGCTAACGCTGTCTCTTTGGGGAAGTTGGCATGGCGATTTATCACCAATTTTGACACACCTTGGGCCAAAGTGTTGGCTGCCAAGTACGGATTCAACGATGGCCAGTCGTTCCTTGATTGCAGCATCAACAGAAGAGGTTCTTTCATCCTCAAGGGTATAATTTGGGCCAAAGAAAATATCCTCAAACTGGGCCTAAAATGGATTGTGTTTGATGGGTCACTGGTTCGATTTTGGACGGATTACTGGTGCGGGTCCGGTGCCCTAATTGAAGAGATGACGCTTCTTCCCTCTTCGGCTGATATTTCAGATAGGGTTTGTGACTATTGGACGGAGGAGCATGGCTGGGATTGGGCTAGATTCGGATCGGCCTTGCCTACCCAATCTCTCGTCAATATTGACGGCTGTTCACTCAATCAGGTCTTCTCCGTGCAGGATTGTGTGGCTTGGGAATTGTCAAACGATGGCTTGTATACATCCGCCTCTGCGTACCGTGCTCGACTGTCGCGATCCGGGGTGATGACTTCGCCGAATCCCCTTTTCAAGATCATATGGAAGCTCAGAGTTCCGGAAAGAATCAAAACCTTCCTTTGGCTTGTGGCTCATGGAAGGCTATTAACCAATGCTGAGAGAAGTCGCCGTCATCTTGCATCTGATGACAAGTGCCCTTCTTGTTCCGAGGCTCCTGAGACTTTACTTCACCTTTTCAGGGACTGCAGGAAGGTTAATCCGGTATGGGGGAGTTTTCTCGATATTGATTACTCTGGAAGTTTCTTCTCTTCTGCTGACACTAGCGAATGGCTCATGCTCAACCTGTCCAGAATGGTTGACATTGATCATGAGCTTCCATGGAACACGTGCTTTGCTGCTGCTATTTGGTGGTGTTGGCGATGGCGTAATGATCTTGTTTTCCGAGGAAGGTCTTTTCCTGTGAATCGTGTGTCTATCATCTCTGAGTATGCTAAAAGCTTTACTAGGGCATTCAAAAATTATCGGCTCAACCAAACTCTTCCGGGCTGGAAGGATATCCTGGTTAGTTGGAACGCACCACCTGAAAGTTGGGTTAAACTGAACACTGATGGCTCCGTCCGACAGGAAGATGGCAACGCATCTTCTGGGGGTATTTTCAGAGATACGCATGGACAATGGCTATGCGGATTCGTTATGAATATTGGAGCATGCACCGTGCCTATGGCGGAACTATGGGGACTATGTATGGGACTGTATCAAGCTTGGGAGAAGGGATTTCGAAGAATTATTGTGGAGATGGATTCCGAACTCATCGTCAATCTTGTCTCACGTAAGATGTCACCCTCGCACCCGTTATTTAGTCTGGTATCAAGATGCCAATGCTTCATCAGTAGGAGTTGGTCAATCCACCTCCGTCACACATTTCGAGAGGCCAATAAAGCAGCCGATCATTTGGCGAATTTGGGCTCAACTTATCCCTTAGGTTATTTTTTTCTTAGAGACAGTCCTATTACTATTATAAACATTTTGAAGAACGACGCTCGCGGGGTGGCGACCCGTAGGCGAGTCCAATGTTAGGCCTTCTTTTGTTTTAATAATCGTACGGGCCGGATCTAATTCCAGCTTCGTATTCATTACCAAAAAAAAAAATAATAATTTTTAATACTATAATCGTGATTTTATATTTAAAGTTTTTTACTTTAACTCGTGGCAAAACTTGAATGTGACGAATCAGTTTGTAGAAAGAGGTGATTTTAAATTCAAAGGATTTTTATCAAAAAAATAAGACATTATTTTTATCTGACAGTTTGTATAGCTCCAAATAATTTTCAAATTTTGTATTATTTTGAATTCAATGTTAACCGTTAATTTTATTTTGAATAATTTTCGAATTTATTTTACAAATATTATCATATTTCATCATTATTTTAAGCTATTCCCCCTTGGTTCATTAAGTGATAAGCATTATCTTTGCATATTGCTTTTTTTTTTTTTTAAATTGCACATTTGTTAGATGAGAGTATGACTCGAATCTAAATACAAACAATGAGAGATGTGTTTATATTCTATCCGTTTAGAAAATGAATGAGTTTGAGTTTAGTTTGAATAACCCAGTTAATATAAAATCCCTATAATATTATTGTAAGCGAATGAATACAACTTTAGCTAAACGAACCAACAATTAACATGTTCAAACTCAATGAACAATCCGTGTCTGAGCCAAACCTAAATTTTGTACGAGTTTGTTTATTTAGAAATTAAGCGATCTTAAGTCAAACTTTTTACTGGACAAGTTCAAACTGAACCCGAATAACTCTATTTATTCTTGCCTAGAAATTAATCACAAAAAAAATTATATGCTTATTTTACAGTGACATCAGGTCAATTATATTTAATTATTCATAAAAATAATTATTGCCACTTTTAAGCATTACGCAAAAGTAACATGGCAATTAAAATTAATAATTATAAAATTTGTTTTTTTTCTTTGAACAAACTATGATTTGTAGTTTGAAACAATTAGAAAAAATTGACATGCGAAAGTAGCAGCATTGATGCACGTTCCAGCGTGTCACACGTTACTTCCGCTACAACTTATATAATAAAGATCCATTTTAATAAATACATAAATTATAATATTAAAGATTGAGGGTAATGTTTATATTGTTGGAGATAATAAGGTCCTTCATCGAAAGATGGGGACACTCCGAGTCTAGTATATAAGGTCGGTGGGCTACTCCTCTTATTGCAATTGATTTTAGGATAAAAGCTCATCGGATTTATGTGATGAGTTTGGGTCTAATGCACATGTGCGTTCGGATGCACACGACCCCGTTCTACCGGTATGTCTGTATCGGACTTTGACATATATATGTATATGAACAACCACATGATGAGAGCCTAACTTATAGAGCCGATTGGTGAGGAATTCCGGAGGGCGGCGTGATTTGCTTCAGATCCGGTCCGGATCGAACTTTGAATCTTTCGGATATGAAGTGGTGAGATTTATAAAAGATGGTGGTAAAAAGAGAAGAGGATATCCGAGGTGAACCGTATGGTTATTGCACTAATCCATAAAGTGCAAGCACCGTAGTTAAGTGCGGAGTTTAAGTCTATTAGTATATACTAACGGTTTTGTATAGGATTATCTGTACAGTTCTCGCAAATCGATTAAAAGCATGACAAATTTAGGGTTCGAGAAAAGCCCAAACCGGACCCATGTTTAGTTTGAGTCTAATGCACATGTACGCTCGCTTGCATACGTTCTATGCTATACTGTGTGTTTGTATTGGACTTTGACATGGTATCAAATCGGTTATCTCTTCGGCTCGGGGTTCTAACCTTTGGCCAAGTGCAACTCGGTCCATTATCTCCAACTTTCGATGTGAAATTCTTATTATCCTACATGTTAGGATCGCAAGTCGAATTGAGGCTAACCGCTCTGATACCAATTCAATGTCCGATACAGACGAACCGTAGAGCAGGTGACGTGTGCATACGAGCGTAGATGAGCATTAGACCCAAACCCAACAAGTTCCATCATAAAACCAATTGTCAATAGGAGGAGTAACTCACCGCCCTTATATACTAGGTTCAAAATGTCCTCAACTTTCGATGTGAAAACTTATTACATATGAGTAAGTAGGGATTTCGAGACTTCAAAGTCTTTAACCAGACCCTACTAACAAAACAAGGTTAGAGAATGGTGAATAATCAAATATCATCGGTTCATGAGGTCCCATAAGCTAAATACTTCGAAACATCTACTTTCATTAAGTCTTTTCTTAGAGCAATCTCGAGCTATTTATGGAGAAGCATTTGGAGACGAAGTCATTTCTTATTGAGGGACTAGGCCGGAGAGTTGGAAACAACACCAATATCAATACTTGGGCAAAGTCATTTCTTATAGCATCTTTCGGGTCATTGCTACCTAAACTAGATAATCACCCATCTAGTTGGCAACACATATACTTATAGCTAATACATAAATCAAACACTTGCATGATTTACATTGTTACAACTTATTACAAAAGTGAACTTAGACCCATAACTTTAATATAACTATATAACACAATACGTCTGAACTTTACGATCCATGTAATTTTGGTTTAATATATATAAAATTAAGCTTAGCTCTACCAAAAAAAAAATTAAGCTTGAATCAGATTAACTTTAAAGGTCAACTATTAAAGATTATTTTCTTAGCCAAAAAAACAGTGAAATAATTAAATTATTAGTGTCACCTAAACTTAGGTCAATTGCTTGCAACTTGTAATCCTATTGCAGTCAAAAGATGTAATGAAGAGGATCTCAATTTCAAATTAATTTCACTTAAGAAAATTTACTATTGCTTTCTTATATGGCAATTGCACTTTGCATTTGACCCTCTCCTCCCCTTTTAGCTTGAACAGCTCAGCACCTTGACCCTCTCCTCCATGAAAATCCTACTGACTTTAATCCATGAAGACACGGCTGCGATATTTGGAAGGTGAAGTTACTGTTTAATTCAAGAAATTGAAGAACTTGTTAATCAAAGGCGAGACCTAACTGGGAATGCGCCGCCGAGAAAAGCCAAGTCCACCATCACCCCCTTCCATCATTCGACTAATTCCCAGGCGTAATTGGGAGGTTTGTTTCTGAAGTGCAATGCAAGTGTTAATGGTAGTTGATCTACGCCCGCCAAGTGTTCGATGAAATGTTTTTGAGGTTTTTTTGATCTAGTTTGGCATGAAGATAGATTTCTTACCCTATGGATTGTCGTCCGTCACGTGTTTGATGAAATGTCTCTAGGAATTGCCGGTTCTGATATGACAACGGATGATAGAGGTTTCCTTCATTGTCCTCTTAGGGCATTTCAAGGTTGTCGGGATGGAGTAGAGGGAAGCAAAGGTTTCTCTTGTTTGGTTTCTCATCTTAAAAGACAACATTTTTGTTCCGAAGATAACAAAAATGTGATTCGCAACACTATTGAGAATAACCTTGATGTATTTGTGGCATTTGAGGAGTCCTTGGCATATCTTGGGTTGTGGTTATGTGGGCGTTGTATGAGTATGCATGCTTTGAGTCGTGCATGTCATCACTCTGATGGTTCCGTTCGTGTTGCTTATGAGGACGGAATGATTAGAAGCTACATTTTGGGTATCTCGAAGCCGGTCGTAGGAGAGTTGTCTGTTGCGGTTATTGAAGAAGGGTTGGTTTTTGATGCGGGTTTGCTCGATAGAGTTTTTCGCATTCCTATCACTACTGTGAAGAGTATCCCGCATAACTGTCGTCTTGCTTTCTCTCAAGCTCTAAAGGGTGCTCTTCAAAGAGTGGTCGCTGAGCCATGTTCTGTGGATGCTTGGGTTGCGTTGCTTCTTCTTCCTCGGTGCACTTTGCAAGTGTTCAGGCCTTCGAATAGGAGAGATAGTAGATCAGGGAGTAGAAAGTCTATTCAACAGCAGCGGATCATGCAGTCTCTGGCTTTGTGGGGTGAGGACGGCGGTATCGACAAGCTAGTGCGGGGTTTGTTAGACCATTCTGAGCATGGGTTTTCGGCAACTACTAGGGTCGCCTCAACGGATGGTGATAGACAGAGAGTGAGACCTAATATCAAGCAGTGTCTTCGCAAGGTCTCTGATGGACATTTCACGGCGGCTGTTAAGGTTTTGTCCTCTTCTGGTGTGGCTTCGTTTGATGATGAGACTGTGAAGGTTTTGGAGGCTAAGCACCCCTTCAAGTCTCCACCTTCTCGGGTATGTGAGGTTTTGGAATCTCCCTTTGTTGCTGATGTTGATTTGGTTCTTAGGTGTATTAAGTCCTTTCCCAAAGGTACTTCTTGCGGCAGGGATGGTCTGAGGGCACAACACGTGTTAGATGCTATGTGTGGGGATGGTTCCGCTATTGCTGTTGATCTTCTACGAGTGATCTCATCTGTTGTTAATCTGTGGTTGGGAGGCAGATGTCCGGGGAGTTTGGCGGAGTTTGTGGCTTCTGCTCCTCTTACGCCATTATTGAAGCCTGACAATGGGATTCGACCCATTGCAGTTGGCACTATTTGGAGGCGGTTGGTTTCTAAGGTTGCCATGAAAGGGGTGAGTAAAGATATGTCAACCTATCTAGCGGATTTTCAGTTTGGAGTAGGCGTGTCTGGTGGCGCAGAAGCTATTTTGCATAGTGTCAATAGAGTTTTGAGCGAGCTGCATGATGATGGTTCGCTTGCTATGCTTGCCGTGGATTTCTCGAATGCTTTTAATCTTGTTGATAGGACAGTATTGCTTCGTGAGGTGAGGAGAAGATGTCCATCTATTTCTTTATGGGTTGAGTTTTTGTATGGTCAGCCTGCTCGATTGTATCTGGGAGATAGATTTATCTGGTCATCCACAGGAGTTCAGCAAGGTGACCCCTTAGGGCCACTTCTTTTTGCGCTTGTCTTGCATCCACTTGTGCACACTATCCGTGACAACTGTAAGCCTCTTCTTCATGCTTGGTATTTAGATGATGGGACAATCATTGGTCGATCGGAGGATGTGGCTAAGGCACTTGGTATTATTTTGGAGGTTGGTCCGAATTTTGGACTTGAGTTGAATGTTAAAAAAACTGAGTTATTTTGGCCTTCATGTGATGGTTCGAAGCTTCAAGACGGGTTATTCCCTAGAGACATTGCGAGACCATCTTTGGGGTTGAAGTTGTTGGGAGGGGCTGTGAGTAGAGATAGTGGGTTCATTAAAGAATTGGTTATGAAGAGAGCTGATAAGGCATTGGAGTTGATGCGTCTTCTCCCTCAGCTTAGGAACCCGCAGAGTGAGCTTCTTTTACTTCGTTCATGTTTGGGTGTAGCGAAGATGTTTTTTGGCCTGAGGACTTGTCAGCCAGAGCATGTGAAGGATGCGGCATCTTGTTTTGACGCGGGACTTCGTGAGTCGATTGAGGATATGGTGGTTTGTGGGGGTCCTTTTTTCGGGGATCTTCAATGGCGGTTGGCTTCCTTGCCTATTCGTCGTGGAGGGCTCGGTTTGTACTCTGCTATGGAGGCGTCTTCTTACGCTTTTGTTGCCTCCAGAGCTCAGTCTTGGGTGCTCCAAGACCATATCTTGCGTGATAGTGGGCTATCCGGTATGGATTCAGATTTTTACAAAGCTTTAGATGACCTGCATGTGGCTATCCCATAGTTCGACCTTTCCAACTTTACTAGTAAGGACACCGTCCCCCCTAAGCCCCAACATATTTTGGCGGATGCTCTTTTTGGTAAAATTGTTCAGGAGATGGTTGAGAGGTTTGATATGACTAATAGACAACAAGCAGTTTTTGGATGTCTGCAAGCGCCGCATAGCCAAGATTTTCTTCTTGTCATTCCCATCGATGGACTTGGTCAATGCATGTCCCCTGTAGAGTACCGCTCCATTCTCAAGTACCGACTTATGATTCCGCTTTTCTCAGCTGGTGAGGTTTGCCCCATTCCTAATTGTCGGAGGGTGTTGGATGCTTTTGGGGAGCATGCTGTACATTGTAAGGAACTTCCTGGCTTCAAGTATAGGCATGATCTGGTTCGTGATGTTCTTTGTGATACCTTTAGACGGGCCGGAATTTCTGTAAAGAAAGAAGCACCTGTGAACTTCTTGACTGATCCGCGGGATGGAAGGTCGACATTGCGGCCGGCGGATGTTTTGGTGTTTGGTTGGAGTGGAGGAAAGCATGCATGTATTGATTTGACGGGGGTCTCACCGCTTGTGGGATTAGGGAACGGACCTTTTGTTGTGGGTCAGGCAGCTTGTAGAGCGGCATCAGCTAAGGTGGCCAAGCATGGAAGGGCATGTGTTGAAAACCAACACGTTTTTCCTCCATTTGCTTTTGACACGTTTGGATTTTTTGCACCCGATGCTGTTGATATTCTCAAGAGGGTGCAAAGAGTTATGCATAGTAATATTATGTCCTCTAGATTTGTAAATGTTGTTTTTAAAAGGTTAGGTTTTGCCATCCAAAAAGGGGTAGCGGCGCAACTTGTTGCCCGCTTACCTTCTACTTCTATGTAAATAGTAATACCGGATAAATAAAAGAAGAAGTTTTCATTATTAAAAAAAAAAAAAAAAAAAAAATTTGATCAATAAAATCTTTATTATAATCCATTTGGTTTGACATGATATAAGTAAATTGGTTGTTGAGTTGTTAAAGACATTTTTACTCATGCAATGATCGACTGATCTATCCATTCACTATACTTTAAGGTAGAATTGATCGAACCCGACGAGTTATAAACAAGATCTGAAAAACACAATTCTTTGTTCAAGTAATTATAACATCAACGTATATAAGACCAAAGTTATGTATTTCAACAAAAAAAAAGTTATGCCAGTGTCTTTTCAGGAAAGCGAGATTGTTGAGAGTATAACAACATACTTTTTCAAATCATATGAAATTTCTAAATTATTTATCTGATAACCAACCACATACACAAAGATGTTATTCAACCCAAATCCGTTGCACTTTGATATGATTTTACTCATCTCATTTAAAACCCATCTGAGTTCAACAAAAATTAAACTTTAACGAAACTTAAAATGTGTCCATACACGACTTTTATAATCAAATCAACAAACTCAAGTAATAAAGTTAATGAAACAATCCTACCGAAAATCGACTAATCCAATCCAATGACTCATGCTATTTCCAAACCTAGATAACATCAAGTAAATGTAACAATGAAGTTAGGTTTTGAATTTACACTTTAATATCATTTTAGGAAGTTTGAATGTTGATATCAAACTCCTACAACACCCTCCTATTTGTCTCCTTATCATCACAAAAGCTTTGGTAGAGAGACTCATCATGTTACGTAAGGTAGGTGGAAAGCAATACAAGTCAAGGCAAGTTATTTAGACTAAACCAACTACTGATCCGTCACTTTCTAAGTCCAACTTTTTTTGGTTTACCTACTCCCAATATAGGTATTGCTTACAACACATTTTAAATGAATTTAGTTCCATTAGGGATAAAATATATGATGAATTATGTTATATTATGTTAGGAAAGTGTGCTTTAACCCTAGAGAGATAATCTAATGTTTAAACATCGATAACAAAGAGATTACTGAGTTTAGTATATAAGTTTGATGAATTACTTTTTCTGTTGTTAGTTGGTTTTAAGTCTCATTGAGCTTATATGTTAGGCTTGAGCCCAACGTACATATGTGTTCATACGTGCGATAAAACCCTCCAGCACGCACACAAATGTTCCACATCGATGCCAGAAGGATTAACGAGGTTAGTATATAAGATTGGTGGACTCCTCTTACTTTTGTCAATTGATTTTAAGATAAAAATCATTGAACTTATGTGTTGAGTTTGAGCCTAACATACATATGCATGTTATATTTGACCTGTAAATGGGTACATGGTCATGGAATTGGTCATCCGGACTATTCATACCATAAGCAATTTTACAATATTTTGGAGTCTTAACATGAAGAGATCACGCAATTGAGTGATATTATCAGTGAAGAATGAAAAATGTAAATGGGCTTTAATTGGGCTGAGATAATTTGAGAAATAGTGGGCTATAATTGGGCTGAGATAAATTTGAGTACAATTGGGCCGGCCCATATTGATTCGTGGACTGTGATCCAGCCCACTGAAGTAATACCTTTTATCTGTATTTCCATGTATTTGATTGGGCGGGTATAATTCGAGTAATACTGGGCCGGCCCATATTGATCTGTATAGATGGCCCAGCCCAAAATTGTACTATATTTATCAGTATTTTCATCGTTTATAGCCTTTGAAAAGTATATATATATATATATATATATATATATATATATATATATATATATATATATATCATTTTTGAGCATCAAATAAATATTTGGATCATCTAATTTCTATAATTGTGTCATAAATACATGTTAATCTTATATTTAAGTTAGTACATTCATTGCGTTTGATTAGCCTTTATAAAGTTCGAGTATTAGGCTCCGAAAACTCGAGTAAGGAATCTAGTCGTTGACATATTCATTAGACTTATCGCGACAATGTATCGGATGAAGAAGTGTGACTAAGAAAAAAATTAAAAGGCCAGTCATTTAGCTAATACCCATGTTTCCTTTTAGTTCGAGATTATATTTATCAATGCGATCAACGACACGGTTTGTGCGAGTGTTGCCAAATAACAAATGCAATGTCTTTTTGATGAAGATTGCAATATTGCTAGTTCACAAGTTACCACAAGTTTTCTTTAATATAGTTTTTTCTTGGTTGACAACTTGACATGCTTGCTTCTTTGAGATTCGTTAGAGAAAGGTTTTAATTTTTTTTGTGTATTTATGTTTCATAGATACATTTTATTGTTTGTATCTTTGTTAATTAATTAGTGAATTTTTGTTATTTCTCCATTTCTCACCCGACTTTTGCGTATACATGTCCTTTAGACCTGGGCAAACACGGGTTGATCCACCTGTCTGAAAAAACGGACAAGTATGACAACCTAGGTAGACATGTTCGGGCCACTGAGTCTGGCTCGCTAGACAAGTACGATAAACTCAGCGGTCCGTTCGGGCTGCAGAGTTTGACCTTTTTTATAAAAACAAAATATAAAAATGTATATGAATCTAGATCGACCGGCGACTTCTTTTTTCCCTGTTGAGATTTGCAGCTCTAGATCTCCCGACTGGCGGTGACTACCCTCCTTCGCCTAGCTAGGTCCGGGGAAAGGGGACAGGTCCGGACATGATGGGCGATGCGAATTCTGGACTCAATTCGAGTCCGACCTGAATAAACGGGCAAAATTTGATACAAAATTCGGTCCGGATCCGGTCCGAGTTCGAAAATATTTAAGTCTAATTTCCTTTTAATTTATCCGAACGAGCCGACACGACTTTGCGGATATCCGGTCTCAACCATCTTCCATCTATAAAAAGACAAACGATCACAATTCACAAGAGGTTGATCACAAGTTCACAATCATAATTAATTAAGGTAAAACCACCGGCATCAATGATTAATAATTACTAGATTACAGCCATGAAGTTGAATACTTCTGCATGTCAAGTGGCAATAGACCGCGTTGGCCTTACCTTTTTGACTTTTTACATTTCAACTATTTAAAAAAATAAAATAAAAACTATTAAAATTGAAGAACACGCAGCCTCTTTACATGCACTTTTGTCAAAGTCAACCATATTTTATTATTATTTTTTGTTTACAAAAATGATTTTGCACTTTATTAATTACAATTAATGAATATCAACGCACTAAGAAACTCTTCTTTCTCTTTATTTCGGGTACGACCGTACGTATATAGAAGCTAGAGGAACAAAAGGACAACATAGTCTACTCTAAAATAACGTGATTAACGTTAAATATTTCAAAGTTAAATGATTGAGTTGATTACGTCCTGCATGGCTGCATGTATACGCAAGCTGTCTTCTACGTTCAAAGCTTGCAACTTTGTTTACCATTTCAACTATTCAACGTCGAACCTAACACACGTAAAACCCATATATATAAACCCCATCACATTTCCCCCTTAGTATCAACATCAATCTTACTTAGTTTCAATAATCTTATATCAACTTATCTATACTCTTTCTACACTCGATTCATCGTATTATCGTAAGAGGGTCTTTTTGATCACTTCGAAACATCGAAAAATGGCAAGATCTATGATGTCCTTGCTCGTTTTCTCCTTCATCGTGTTTTCAACAATGAATGTCTCGTTGGCTTCGCTTCGAGTTGGATACTATCGCAAAACTTGCCCCTCAGCCGAGGCAATTGTTAGAAAAGCCGTTAATAAGTTGGTGTTGCAAAATCCCGGCCTTGGAGCTGGTCTTATTCGGATGCATTTTCATGATTGTTTCGTACGGGTAAGCTTAATTAAACATAAGTTTTAATTGAATTTTTCATCGATAGATCAACGAATTACTCGAGTTCGATGTATGTTTAACGAGATTCTATTTACAGGGATGTGATGCATCGGTACTAATCGATTCAACACCAAGCAATCAAGCCGAGAAAGACAATATCGCCAACAACCCTAGTCTCCGAGGCTTCGAAGTAATCGATGAAGCCAAGGCTGAACTCGAAGCAGCGTGCCCTCAAACCGTCTCATGTGCTGACGTTCTCGCCTTTGCAGCTCGTGATAGTTCCTACAAGCTAGGAGGCATTAGCTACGCGGTTCCATCCGGAAGAAGAGACGGGTTAGTCTCAATCGAATCCGAGCCCACACAAAATCTTCCTCCACCATTCTTCAACCTCCAACAACTTCAAAACAATTTTGAAAACAAAGGGATGTCTCTAGAGGATATGGTGACTCTCTCCGGAGCACATTCGATTGGAGCTTCCCATTGTTCTTCGTTTTCGAATAGACTATACTCGTTCAATGCAACAAACCCGCAAGACCCTTCTATGGATTCGAGTTTCGCAAGCTCCCTAAAACAACAATGCCCTTCATCGACAAACAATCCGAGCCAAACCGTTGTGCAAGATATTGTGACACCAAATAGATTGGACAACAAGTACTACCAAAATGTGCAGAATCATAAGGTGTTGTTTACGTCGGATCAAACTTTGATTACAAGCCCTTCGACGGCTAAGATGGTGACGGCCTTTGCCGGAAGAAATAGGGTTTGGGCTAAGAGGTTTGCAAAGGCTATGGTTAAGATGGGTTCTATTGAGGTGCTCACTGGTTCTCAAGGTGAGATCAGGACTAACTGTAGGGTTGTCAACTAAGAAGTCACATATTCTTTAGATTTTTTGAATTTTTATACTCTTTATTCAATTTCTTTCATTGTTAATCAATGTATCTAGTATATTTCTTCCTTCCTATTGTTTGTATAAGGCATGTCCAAACTTGACAATTCAAATAATGATATTAGAGCTTCAATTCATGTTGTTCAGTGAGATTGTTTTGATGGATCTTATTAGTCTCCTTTGAGTGCCAAATGAAGTTACTTGAACCCAAAATATGCTATACTTCATATGCCTTGTAAGTTATAAACAATGGCGTTACGTTGGATATGCTACAACTTATTCCCTACAAGTCGTATAACTACGGAATATATTCTTTAATAGTGAACACCAATGTCAATTTCATCTGAATCCGACGGTTTTTCATTCACCCAAATCAATTATAAGGAAGAAAACCTGAAAAAAGTGTTGTTGAAACTCGGATAACGGTTGATTGAGTGACGATTCGGTTTAGGGTTTAGGGTGACGCTAGTAGAAACCATCATCCTACCCGTAACCCGACCCACTACCGAGTACCGATCCGAGTTTCACCTTTAACCTTATTAAAAAAATAAGTAACATAAGTCATTTGCATGCAAACATTAGTCCTATTAACATTAAACATAACTTCTTCACTAAGGTATGCAACTTTTCTTCAATTTGCTGCAACCATTCAAAGCCCTACAAGATTACTTATTATAAGATTTTAAAAAATGTGTTACTATGAAGAAGTTGATCTATGTGCAATAAAGATCCAGACCGTATACAATCCTCTATCTACTCAATTCCGGTTTTTGGTCTGGACCTTGTCTTGGACTAAAAAAACCCGGTAGAATGGTTGGAGATAATAAAGTCCCACATCGAAAGATGGGGACACTCCGAGCCTAATATATAAGGTCGGTGGGCTACTCCTCCTATTGCCAATTGGTATTAGGATGGAACCTCGCCGGGTTTATGTGCTGAGCTTGGGTCTAATGCGCATGTGCGCTCGTATGCACACGACCCCCGCTCTACCGGACTTTGACATGGTATCAGAGCCAGGTTAGCCCCAATTGGGCTCGCGATCCTATTGCCAATTGGTTTTAGGATGAAATCTCATCAGGTTTATGTGCCGGGCTTGGGCCTAACGCGCATGTGCGCTCGTATGCGCATGACCCCGCTCTACCGGTCCGTCTGTATCGGACTTTGACATGGTATCAGAGCGGTTAGTTTCAATTCGGCTCGCGATCCTAATCTGTGGACAAGTACAACTCGGTCTATATCCTCTAGTTGCACTTGCGGGGGCGTGTTGGAGATAATAAAGTCCCACATCGAAAATGGGGACACTCCGAGCCCGACACTCCGAGCCTAGTATATAAGGTTGGTGGGCTCCTATTGCCAATTGGTCCGAGGATGGAAACTCGCCGGGTTTATGTGCTAGGCTTCGGCCTCATGCGCATGTGCACTCGTATGCACACGACCCCACTCTACCGGTCCGTCTGTATCAGACTTTGACAAGAACGCGCCGCACAATATGCTATATTATATAGTTTTTACCCTAACTCTACAGGTTAGATCGGACGGGCAAATCGAGTCCGGGCCGAATTTGGACCGTCTTCTTCAAGCAAGTAAGACTTTGGGCGTCATGCTAAAAAAATTATAGTCCGAACCCGTCTAAACCTCATCAGGACTCAAATGGACTGAAACGGTCCAGACCTGGTCCGGTGTTTGTGAAAATTTCGGTCCATTGGTCCGGATGATCGGGTCTAGTCTAGACCGGATATACAATCCCCTAGCCATGAAGTTGAATGCTTGTGCCTTGGTATAGGCCCCTAAGGCCCGTGTTGGCCCAAGCTTTTAGACCTCTTCATTTCATTTCTTTTGTTTTTCAAAAGACAAAATGAGAATGAATACGCAACCTTCTTGACTTTTATCAAAAGTCAACCGTTATTTCATAATTACTTCATTAATTATCTGTAATTAATGAATATCAAGGCGCTAAACTTATTAAACCTTACGTATCAGTGCATTAAATAATCAAAAGAATGGAACCAGTCCACTCTTAATCACATGATTAACATTAAGTATTCAAATTCAAACAAAAGAAACACAGGAAATCGTCAAGTTTATGATTGAATTGATTATGTCCTGCATGGATATGCAAGCTGTCTTCTTAGTTCAAAGCCTGCAATTTTGTACCATTTCAACTATTCAACCTTGAAGAATGTTTAACCTAATACACGTTTCATGACTTCCTTCGTTATCTATATGAATTCTAAACCCTATATAAACCCCAACACATCTCTCCATTTGTCATCAACTCAATTAATCATACATCTTTTAATCTCATCAACTTATTGAATACTCTTGTTCCTACACTCATATAAGAAGTTTTGATCACTTCAAAACATCGAAAAATGACAAGATCAACTACGATTTCCTTGCTCGTTTTCTCCCTCGTTGTGTTGTCAACGATGAATGTCTCGTTGGCTTCGCTTCGAGTTGGATACTATCGCAAAACTTGCCCCTCTGCCGAGGCGATTGTTAGAAGAGCCGTTAATAAGTTCGTGTTGCGAAACCCTGGACTTGGAGCGGGTCTTATTCGGATGCATTTTCATGATTGTTTTGTTCGGGTAAGGTTAAGGGTCTGTTTGTTCATCAATAGATCAGTATAAGTTGAGTTCAATGCATGCTTAATGATATGCTAATTTCTATCTTGCAGGGATGTGATGCATCGGTACTGATTGATTCAACACCAAGCAACTCTGCAGAGAAAGACAACATAGCCAACAACCCTAGTCTCCGTGGCTTCGAAGTAATCGATGAAGCCAAGGCCGAACTCGAAGCAGCATGCCCTCAAACCGTCTCATGTGCTGACGTTCTCGCCTTTGCAGCTCGTGATAGTGCCTACAAACTAGGAGGCATTAGCTACGCGGTTCCATCCGGAAGAAGAGACGGGTTAGTCTCAATCGAATCCGAGCCCACACAAAACCTTCCTCCACCATTCTTCAACCTCCAACAACTCCAAGACAATTTTAAAAACAAAGGGATGTCTCTAGAGGATATGGTGACTCTCTCCGGAGCACATTCCATTGGAGCTTCCCATTGTTCTTCCTTTTCGAACAGACTATACTCGTTCAATGCAACAAACCCTCAAGACCCTTCCATGGACGCGAGTTTCGCAAGCTCCCTAAAACAACAATGCCCTTCAACGACAAACAACCCGAGCCAAACCGTAGTGCAAGATATTATGACACCAAATAGATTGGACAACAAGTACTACCAAAATGTGCAGAATCATAAGGTGTTGTTTACGTCGGATCAGAGCCTCGTGACCAGCCCTTCTACAGCTAAGATGGTGAGGAACTTTGCCAGGAGAAACGGGGCTTGGGCTAAGAAGTTCGCCAAAGCCATGGTTAAGATGGGTTCTATTGAGGTGCTCACTGGTTCCCAAGGAGAGATCAGGACTAACTGTAGGGTTGTCAACTAAGCAAATTCTTACAATTCTTTCAAATTCTTTATTTATTTCATTTTTGAGCAATTCAATTGTGTTTAGTTTATTTCCTTTCTATTGTTTGTTTGTAAATTGTAACTCATTCTTTGAGAACTTCCCTATGATGATTGAATTGATAATGTCAATTGTAATGAACTAGTGTCTCAAATAAAAGGACTTATTCTTATTTACATGTGCAATTCTTTGAAACTAAACACTAATTACATTCAACATAATTTCTCATCAATTTTATCAGTTCTCAAAGAGTTGCTAGATTCAAAGGATCAATAATATGGTTCTCAATTGATTAAGAGATTTAACATAGACATTATCTTAAAATAAATTGTATAGCTTCCAACCAAAAATGTGAAGGTATTATCAAACTATGCACACAGTTATAATTACTTTCATCAAGTATATGAACACCTGTAGTTGGAGGATTGCATCATCTGATTGCTCCAAGTAGGTTGGCCCCATCAAGCTTTGCACCTTCAAGATGCTGCATAGGGATAAAGGCGAGAAGAATTCGTAATGTTAGTTTTAAGGCAAGTATAGTATTTTGAGAAAAGATCTATGCGCAGATAATATAAAATGAAATATTGTACTCACCGTCTCCCGGAGATTGACATCTCGTAGATAAGCACGTTGTAGGTTGGCCCCCTTCAAGTTTGCATTAGTCAATTTTGCTCCCTGAAAGACAAGGAGAATCAGTTGTCGGACAAAGAGCCACAAAATATATTACCGTAAAACAGACGTATACCCTCAAGTATTACGACGCAGAAAAGATGAGGCACTACATAAAACACATGCAGCTAGCTGCCATTTCAAATGTTGCTCTGCAACAGATGCAGTCCAGGAAGAGAGATGCATTGAAATGGCAGTTTCTGTTTGACTCAAATCCCTTCTAACACATTTTATTGAAGGCTAAGGCTGAATTGTTTAAAATAGTACAACTATACTATTCTTTATGTTTTCCATCATAGAAAAGTCACAAACACCATTATTTTGTCAGGGGAAAACCATGATGTACTCGTCAAACACACTAAACCTCCACTAAACCCACAAATAGATTCACTACTGACAGCAATTATTTAAAGAGAGACAATTAGACGAATACGTGTTGGTGACCTCTAATTGAAAAGTCTTGATCAGACAACTTCAAGGTAGCATCTACGACAAAAAAATCTGAACTAAGAGAAAGGAAGAACCACGGGATAGACGGCAACAAAGGGGACAAGCATACGGTCATTCCACAACCCTGACCTAGTAACACTCTCATTTCTGCAGTATAAATTATATGTTGTAATTCAGCTTCACCTTTAGATTGGCCCCTTCAAGGTTAGCACCTTCCAAGTTGGCATTAGTAAGATCGGCACTCTGTACACAAAGGGAATAAATTCATAAATGTAACTGCAACTGAAACATTTTAACATTTTCTCAAAAGAAAAAAGTGAAGAAAAACTGCAGCAGCATAGATATAACTACCACTGCCACCTTCATATTAAATAACTCCCCAAAAAACAGCTTGTAGAGCATTAATCAGAAAGCAGCAGCTTCAAAAACAGTGAAGAAAAATTGCACCAGCATAAATCAAATCTTATCAACAGAGGCGTCCATAGCAATCAGCGACTATAGGGGGCACGACTATGCAAGGGTTCCTAGTTCCTACTGAGTATTGAACTTGGGAATTTGAATTGAGAAAGGGCAGTTCTCTTATATTTTCCAAATCATTCTGGTTCAAAGTTACAACATTCTTTTCAGTGATCTTCACCACTACTGTTTGTCCTCCATTTTATACATAACCAACACCGATTTTTGCAAACTGGAGGTTACATTGGTTCAAACTCAGCACATTTTGTTTCGTAAGCATACTGACTTCAATTAAACCACAAAAGGTATATGCATTTACCATCCTCATCATTTGGCAGTCGCCAAATAACAGCAGTATGCAACACCAGAGATTAAAAAAAAAAAAGTATAGCCACCACAAATATAGACCAAGCATGATATCCTACATTTTTAGGATGTTGTACGAACCTGTAAGTGTGCAGATCGTAGATCTGCTCCACAGAAACTAGAGTCTATTAAACAAGCATCTGCATACACAGATTGTCAAAGTGATGTAGTAAGAGAATAAGAATAACAATCACAAGAATAAAAGTAGTCACTTTTGGGATTTGAAATCGGCAGTGCATTACATAGTCTATTAAATAAGTATGAAACTTCATCAGCGCTTTTCATAAAACTCACAAACATAATGGATAATGCAGTCATTATTCCAGTCCCCCTCCCCATGGAAAAGAGAGAAAAGGGCCAAAATGCAGATAGAGAAAGAAACAAAAATGTTAACTTCTATCTCGAAACACTCTAGACGCCAATATAAACACCCCATTCACACGCGAGGTATAAAGAGTTTCACAAGTGCACTGCTCAGAGGTCAGAACATCATAAATAAGGTTATCAAAAAATCATTCAGAAGGTTAAGGTTAGGAGCAAACATGTAACACAGGTGCCTTTTACACATCCTAATTTCTGTAATTACAAAATATAGGTAGGTACACTTCCAACTATTATTTGGAAAAAGGCCAACAACACCAGCAACAATGAAAAGAGATAAGAATTATATTTTAAGGATAATAATACCTTGTAAATTTGCACTTTGAAGATTAGCTCCAGCTAATAATGCTCCTCGAAGATTTGCACCGGTGAATTCACATCTTCCCTAGGCAATACAAACATTAGAGGAGGAAATCCAAGCACATTCAAAGAGAGCATAAGATAATGCAGAGTTCAATGTTGGAAGATGCTATAGGCAAGCATAATCTATGTTCAATACAAATTACTCTCATAACTCATGTATTATTCACAATGGATGTTGCATAAGAATGTTGAAAGTATTGAATAGCTGCTCTCCAATTTCTTACTCGCGCAAGGTTGCATTATGGAAAATAGATCCTTCCGCATCCACATCCTGATCCAAGAAGATAAAAAATCCCATAAAACAATGTATCACCGCAGTAAGACATTTGGTCAAATGAAAAAGAGGGGGAAGTGGATCTTAATAACCTACTCGAAATTTTGCACATTGAAGGTTTGCACGTGAGAAAAACACGTGCTTAAGACATGCATAACTGAACTCCACAAAGGAGAGGTCCTGCAAAAATAAACAGAAGATCCCTATTTCAGAAGTAAAATCCAAAAGAAATACTGAAGCCATAATGTGAAAAATAGGCCCCAGAGCATCTTCCCTATTCGGTTCACTAAAAAGGATTAGAAAACACAAGCACTGAAATGCAAAATCACCGTCTAAAAGAAAATTCCATCCCATGGAGGTTTTAGGCTTCAATTTTCTTCTACAAATTAACAAAAGTCCTGTATTCAATGTTTTCCCGTCAAAGAAAGAAAAGAAAAGGGTGTGGTCAGCACAGAGGCAATTGGCGAAAAAATAAATACTCGGTGGTGCCCAGTGGGACAAACTACTGATAATAGAAACAAATTGAGAAAGAAAGAAGTCTGAACACAATGTTCAGAAACTAATTAGCCATATTCTTGCAGTTCATAATGTGAAAAATCTAACAAGCAACATAATATTACCAGCTTGGAAAGATCAAGGCCAGAAAGATTCACTCCTCGAAATCTAACTCTCTCCGACTGAATGCATTTGATGATATCAGTACGTGTCAATTCACTATTCAGCTCCTCATCCTCCTTCCTTTTGACCAAAGCATCTTTTATTCCCTCCATAAGTCCCTAGAACAAAAAAAAAGTAGGCATAATCTATCGATCCTGTATCAAGACATACAGAGGAATAAAATTAAGCAAAGAATACCAATACTATGTGATGATTTAACCCTATACTTCAAAGAGACAATTCATATTCTATATGGTCATCCTTTTCTAATGAGCATGTGAAGGACATATTGCGCCTTCCTCTAAAAAAACTCCAACTTTCACAATAAAAATGACATTTCAGAATGACGATTGGACAATGGAGTAGCTTACAAGTAGTTGGTAGTATTCTGCCTCCCGCAGAAGCTCAGAGTAATCAGAATCCATTAATGAGGGAACAACACCTTCTCTTAACCAATTCAAGATATGTCGAAAGTGCTGTCCATCCCTATCAAAAAATATGTATCCCTACAATGCAAAACAGTGCGATGAAAATTTGTTTTTGAACAATCATGTTCTACCAAACATTCATAGAGCACATATAATATATATGGGTAGACTACTTCAAAATAAACACAAAGGCTTTATATTTATGGAGGTGGAAACCAGTCATGACACCATGACCTTGAGGATTAATAAGAGTCGAATCTTGATAGCAAGAAAGAGTATCAAACCCAATAAAACATGCTGCTAGCATAAGCCAAATAGAAGATAGAAAATAGAGGATGCTGTTTCATGAACATACAGAGAGTCATAGTATGAATGAAAGCGATTCATGAGTAATAGTATTAATAAATCACTCATAATTATGATATAGTTGGAAGAAGCAGAGGAGAGACCTGGAACTTCTCGTAAAACTTTTACAAAGGCTTCAACAAGCAAAGTATTCTAATTTCTACTGAAACTAGAAAACACACAAATGAGGAAACAAAAAGTAAATGCAGTAGGAAACACAATTGCACATTTTGTACACTGCATAAGGTAGAAGATTCGGCAAAAAACTGCTACTTATCAAAAATTTTCAACACGGCCACAACCTAAACATGAAAACAACTGGACAGAGAGAAGGAAAAACCTTCTCTGCATCTTGACAGACAGTATGGCGGCCACTGAACATAGCGGCAAACATAGAATCAGGCTCTCGTTGTGTTAGTGTGTCAACTGTAGTGGAAAATTTCTTGCCTCCTGCATAATCAAGAGCATGCTATTGTAGCAGTATTCGCAGAAAAATGGAATCCTCCATAGATAAAACAGCAAATAACAGTATAACACTAATTTTATATGATCCTATGAATAAAACAACAAGAAATTGCGACCATCTCGTTCATAAAAAAATGCCACAGTAGGCAATTTTGCTCATGATCATCTAGAAATGAAGTTCCTCATTACATAAAGTGATCCAACTGAATTTCTACAATAAGATGATATAATCCATATCATAAATAAGAAACAATGTAACAATCCAACAATCACCCCCCCTATCAGTGGCCTGGATTCAGCATGCCAAAACATCAAAAACTTCAAGGAGTTGAATGTAGATGAAACAAACCTCCAATTAATATAAACAAACACAAAATCAAATTTCAATTTCATTCCACAGGCACAAGCCCTAGATGACTTCTTCGGTAAGAAACAAAAATAAAAATTGCCGACAAAATCGAAGGAAATTCACGATCGGAGGAAGTCAAAATCTCATGAAACTGAAAAACGAGATTCGTAAGAGAAAATTACCGATGTTGAGTCGGACGACCGAATCGACATTGGAGGCCATCGTTGCCGTTAGGTTCGTCTCCAGTGGAAAAAAGAGAGAATTGGGGGAAGAGGAGCGCCAGAAGTCAGAGGGGAACTGTGTGAAGTGTGAATGCGAAATACCTGGCCATTTGTCCCACTTTGCAAATAAATGTTTCTTAGGTCCTTCCTTGCAAATAGTGATGATCAATTTACTCATCGGTAAATTATGTCGTTAGTGGATAAATTTTGTAGAAATTGTTTATTCGTCCCTAAACTTTTTGTTATCATAAATAACTTCCTAAATTTTGTGAAACCATGGGGTACTTGGGACAGATGTTCCAAAGAAAGTCTTTTTGGGAAGGCAATTTATTAGAGACCTTGTAGGTTCAATTTTTTTTATTTACATGTTTAGCAATAGTGTTTTACAACAAAAAGTTAAATTAGGTTGTCCGGAAATAAAAGGTGTAATACAAATTTACCGTATATTATAAATATCGATTTATGTTGGTGTTCAACACAAACAATAGTTAAATACACAGACCACCAACGTGAATATCATCGAGCCATACTGACGATCAACGTGGATATCATCAAGTCACACCGGGAAACAACAACTCCATGTTAATAAGGCTTGTTCAAGCCACAAAACCAATGTGGATACTATTTATCACAGGTGCACCAACATGAAATTGGTTCACGCGTTGAGCATTAACGCATGTCAACACCTTCATAAATATCCACTTTAACCTATATTTGAAGCGTTTCTTAGAAAAATTTTACTTCAAGTACGTACATGTCTGGTGTAATTATTTTTAGCACTCAAAAGTTGAATTCGACCAAAATTTAAGTCTTGAATTCAATTTAAAGTTTGATAGAGATAACGAGAGTGTAGAGGATATAGAGACGATAAAATTGGAGAAATTATATATGAGAATTTAAAATCATGTTTTATAATTATGGCAAAAGTTATACTTTTCGTAAATGTACTTCTAATCAAACTTCTTACCTTTCAACTTTAATGGGGTAAACAAACTTAATGGAAATAGAAAATGGCCTGTCCAAATTTTTTCGAAGTTTCGAGTTATATTGTGACTTTTGTTTTATTATACAGAGTTTTTTTTAACATCTAAGGACGACTTCTCACTCGACGATTTGATGACACTTGAACTCTTACATACCTCACATAAATTCATGTTTAATTATGTGCAATTTTAAGAATAAATAAGTTTAGGAGCATATTAAGAGTGATTTAATATATATGACGGCCAATATCATAAAATTACAAAGTCATGGGATCGACCGCATAATTTACTTATCTATTCATGCTGTAATCTGCAGTTGCACTGCATGGCTTCCATGTGTCCACTTATGGCGATCAATTACGCATCTTCAAGTTCTCTCACTTATAAAGCTTTCATCGAACATCAAAGAAGACGATCATCTCTTCCATTCATTGCGATCAGGTTTTGTCTTTATTTTCCTTTTTTATCGTTTAATTTTTCAGATTTCTTCGTTGTTTCTAGAAATTCAAGCAAATAATCTGAGGTATGTAAAAGCCCTAATTTCCGTTGAATCTTGCGCTACGTAATGAATTATCAGTTTCTACTTTATTATCCGTGACGAAATTAAGAACAATTTCAATTCAATTGTATATCGGTTTCTGAGAATTTCATAATTGAGACATGGTAGCTTTGTTATTATATTCAGATATTACCATGACGGCCAGCTAACATGGCTGACAGCTTAATTAGCTGATAAGATCAGGATTAACATGGCTAATGAAAGTGCAGTAATCCTTAATCTGCGAGTTTGATAGAGTTTTAGTCTGTCATTAAAACGTTTCTGTTTGATACTTGATAAGGTGATCAGCTATTTTTCACCAGTAACTAGCTGTTCTCTGAAAGGACTTCTTTTGCTGTTATTTGCAGGATCATTCATCTTTTGAGTTCATCACAGATAAGGAGATTATCAAAATTGTTTCAGCTTAATCTGTATCAAGAAATAAGTGGTGTTCATGGAAGCCAAAAGGATGCTGAAGCATCTCTCACGTATTGCCAATGATGTTGTCTACAGATGTGCAATGTAATCTCTCTTACATGATTCTCGTATCATATGCTAGAACTGAAATTCTGGATTATAAAGTGATAAAGGGCCTACTACTCGTATTATCGAGTGATTTTAGGATTAAACTTATCAGACGTGCTCGATCGGATGATTTGAATGACAGCTAAGACTATTGATTCTTATAGGAAGTTGCACACTTCAGTTGATGCAATGGAGGATGATTTCAAAATTGCATGGAAACCGGAACAAGGCGACTATGCACGGAAATTTGTGGAGTACTGCTCAACAAAGGCGCTAAAAGAGGCTTGCAATGCTATAGGAGAACCAATTGCTGATGTTTCGTTTAGCCGGTTCACATTTGACATGATGCTTGCTTGGCAGACACCCAGCTCAACTGAGGAACAATCTAATACAGTATGGACAATAAAGTAAAAAAGTTTTACCTTAAACTGATCATGATCTTACAACATGTGCTATATTTTACAGGAAAGTTTAGGTAAAGAGCAAGAAGACAGAAAATTAACAGCTGCAGTAGTTGAAGAAAACGAAGACGTGCCTCTTTTTTATTCCGACATCATGCCACTCCTTGTAAGGAATTTATCTCTTAGTTCTTTCAAATTACCGAGACACTGCGTATTCGGTGACATTTTTGAGTAAACGCGACGTTGTTATTGTTGGTAGGTTGATCATGAACCGGGTGTCCAAGATGATGCTTTTGTGTGGTTTGCCTCGTTATTTCCACTGTGTGGAGATGTTGTTAATGGTAGATTTACCTTTGAAACTTTAACAGCAGCAACTGCATACCGACTCCATTTTCCGGCCTACGACAAATTCCTGAAAGAAGTGGACAAGTAAGAAACTCCTGTTTTCTGTAGTCTTTTAAGTTAACAATTTGATGATGTTGATCCAAACTATAGCCCTTCGGACATGTAGAAGGGATGACTTCTACACTCGATTGGTTCTTTAATAATTTGATGGAAGTTTTTGTACTAGATAATTAAGGAATCCTGCTGATACAAGCCTGAGAATGCATGCGTGACAGTTTTCGTGATCTTTACTAATTTCTCTATTGGCCGATATCTTGTTTTAGATGTGCAAAGTATTTGCAAAAGCAACACACTCCGACCGGAGTCGAGCTTGCGCAAGATGAATTTATACTGCATGTAGAGGGAACTACAGGCAGTCAAAGAGTAGTTCGGCATATCGGTAGCGCAAGCTGGCCTGGTTTGTTTTCTAGTTTTTTCACTAAATTTGTGCAAGGATTGATCATTTGTTGTTTCTTTGTCTCTTTTAGTTTCATTAGGTATCTTACTTTTGAGTTTTTTTTGTCTCTATATAGGAAGGTTGACACTTACCAATTATGCACTCTACTTTGAGGCTTCTAGTGCCGTATCTTATGAAGACGCTATAAAAATTGACCTCTCGAGAAACAAGGAGCAAAGTGTGAAACCTATTGCCACTGGCCCATGGGGAGCTATGCTTTTTGACAAAGCCATAATTTATGAATCTTGTGAGATGTAAGAGTTTGCATTTTGGTTGGGTTAAGGGTTTGTTTGGATGCAAAACACATGTTTATGATACAATTCTTATGCCTTGAAAACGCTACGTAATTGTATAATGATGCATGACATCCAAACATAGTTTGAATTGTTCATACTTGTGAAATTCTAATATGATGGACAATGAAAATATGGCTTCTAGGTCGGAAGAAATTGTCCTCGAGTTTCCGGAGATGACAAGTTCTACAAGGAGAGATCATTGGCTTGCTCTTATAATGGAGATTATGCTACTACACAAATTCCTCTCCAAGCACAAGCTGAGAGCTTCAGCAGAAGGATGGGAGATGCAAGCGAGAACAGTCCTAGCAATCGTAAGACTACACGCTGTCCGAGAAATGCTACGAATGGCTCCACCGGTACCGAAAAGTTTCCTGATTTTCACATTACTGGATGAGCTTCCGAAGGGAGACTACATACTAGAAGAGCTTGCAGAGTCTCTAAAACAACTTACAATCGATCAACCGTGTAGTGCTCGTTCAATCCTCAAGAGTCTTTGGGCGTCCGGTGACGATGCATCACATCATGTAGTGAAAAAGGATATGTTAGATGTTGATACAAGCAAGGAGGTAATTGATCCTCCTCTTGTGTTAGATAAAGATTTGGAAAGAGAGGATAACGCGAGCAAGACGGTAGTTGATCCTCTTGTACTAGATAAGGATATGAAAGGCGAGGATAATGCAAGTAAAAAAGTGGCGGATCAAATTGCGTCATTGGATGATGCAATAGTTGAAGCTAGAGAGCAAGAAGAAGAAATCGGAATTGCAAAAGCTACTACAGAAGGTATCAAAGAAGAAGGTGTCAGCGATAGCTTCTCAGTACTCATTGTAAGTGTTGTTGCAAACTCATTTACTCAGCTCTTATGTAAAGCTTCTTTTTAACTTAGAATTTTTCAGGAGCTCTTAAAACCGCTAAAAAGCGGATTTCTTTGGTCTCAAGAAGTTCTTAAATGGGAAAGACCCAGCACGACGGTCTCGGTCTTGGCCACCTTTCTCTTGGTAACATACATGTAAGTTGTTTCTTCGAGCTCCATGGTCAAAATTATGTTTAGTCTTACTGGATGTAGGACTTCGCTCGATTTGATTAAGGTTTCCGAAACATGCTTTGTTCGAATTCTATGAATCCGTTTTTTCTTCCCAAGTAGCTTCTAAGATCATTGTTGGCAATCTTGAATCTTGTTGGCAATGTCAGGGAATGGGTTGGAGTAGCACTGGCAGCTTGCTTATTGTGGGCGGTTGTCGAGATTCTCCGGGCAAGAAAGAGGCGAGTCAAAGACAAATACAACAAGGTAATAGTGTGCACGGCTTCGGATAAGTCTTCAGTGGAAAACATAGTCTCGGCTCAACACGGTCTAAAAAACGCCCATGACTTGGTGCAACATACAAACATTGCACTACTCAAAATCCAATCTTTACTTGTCTCAAGAGTTGAAAAGGTACTTTCCTTGTGATCTTTGCCATACATTTACGGATTTGTTTGTGATATGACTAGGAGTCATGCGCTCGAATGCACGCGTTAGAAGTCAAACACAATCTTAGTGGTTTAATGAACTTATATACTAGATGTGATATACATTATTGCAGCAAACAAACATGGTGATTGTGGCAATGCTCGTAGTGGCGGTTTTGTTAGCCTTGATTCCTTTCAAGTACATCTTGATGGCCGCAATATTGAGCATTTTTACGGCAACATCAAAGGTGGGGAAGAAGCGAGACAAGTCAAGTGGCGACCGGAGACTGAAGGAGTGGTGGGATTCGATTCCGGTTGTTCCTGTAGAGATTATAGATGAACTCCCACAAGCTACTACATAAGTTCAGAAGATTTCGATCATGTTTGTTAGTTACCCATTGCGAAAATAAGATCTTTTTTGTGTACAATAGCTATCAATCTCGAATGTGACATAGATATATACCAAGTCTTCCCCTCATCCGTGTGGTTGTTTTGTCTTTCAACGGTTGAACGGATGTTGTGGTTGTTTTTTCTTTGAACGGATAGTCTTGCTTTCTTTCTTCTTTATCGTGTAGTCCGGTTGTCTAGTTTTTTCACTTTCAATTTGCAAATTTAATATTGTCTAGTTTTTTCACTTTCAATTTACAAATTTAAAGTATTAAAGTATGTCGAAAGAATTTGGTCAAATAAGTCTTTTTTTATTAGGTTTACGTACCCCTTTAATTTTTACCACTTTTGAAGTCCGAAGGTAAGGGGTTTGATTAAGGGTATATTTACTAAAAACATTTCTATTCTATGGTAAAATTTGCATCTTCTTGTCACGTTTATCATGGTAAAATTTGCATCTCCTTGTCACGTTTACCATATTGTATTATGAGGATTTTGATTTTTGCTTCTCTATCTAGTTTCCTTCTTTGATATCATATTGATACTCATACCTGATACTTTTGATATAAACGACTCCTGATTGTTTAGGTCAAATACGCCGGGCTTTTGTAATCCGTGGTATATGTTTAAAAGTTTAAAATTTTTCAACTTTATACCTCGGATATATTAATATCCGGGATATATATTATCAACTCTTTTTTTTGAAACTTTCGGCAAGGGTTTAATACTTTGGAATTATAACACCCGGGATATCTTAACGTGGTATATTGTCATTTTGTAGTAGTGGAAATATGGTTGAATAGATTAGAAGACTGAGACATAGACTTGCAAATCAGTATAATTAATTTTTAAATTACCTTCAAAATTTTGAATATACCAATAAAACATTTTGTATGCAAAAAAAAAAGGAGCAAATGATGGCTCCTTGAAGTATTAAAACCTTAAGATATCCCGGGCCTTAAGATATCCCGGGCGTTTTAAGTAATACATAATTAGATTTAAATGTGCAATGCTGCGACAAGCAAGACCATTTAAATGTCAAAATTTACGAAAAGTAATTGGTTAAAAGTAATTTATAACACGGTAGAAAATTATAATAGTAACTATTTTATTGTTTAAAATCTAAAAATCAAACCCATAAGATATGGGTATTAAAGTACGTGATTTTTAAATGTACCGGTGAAAATCTCTATTAGTGACCATAACTACGCACTTCGTGTGCGTAGTTGATAAGGTCCTCAACTACGTTTTTGGGAAGCGTAGTTGAAGTTCCAAAAAAAATAAAAATATCAACTACTCCTTTGGGGAGCGTAGTTGGAGTTCCCCACAAGCGTAGATATTTTTATTTTTTGGGAACTCCAACTACGCTCCCCCAAAGCGTAGTTGGGGGCCCTAACAACTACGCACGCGAATAGAGTAGTTGGGGTTACAATTATAGATTTTCGCCGGTACATCTATTAACCCCCTTAAAGTAGTTTGATATAATATCTATTTGAGTAGGTAATATTCATGAATGGGTTTAGTATGGAGGTGTGAATCATATTCATAAATGCATTTGATATGTACTGAATATTCAAATTCAGAGTATAATGTGTGATGGTAGTTGGACTAGATACACAAATATAGACATCATTCATTGTATAGGAGCGTGTAGTTATTAGTTTAAGATATACATGGATAGACTTTGTTCATTGTACATGAGCGTGCCGATAATTATATATACTGCCTTTTTTAGATAGAAAATATTCCCACATCGGTTGTTAGACATAAGTTGAACAAACACATTGTATATAAAAAGACTCAATTCATTCAAGAAAATACAATTGAAGAGAAGTTTCATTCTATCCATTCAAAATTTCATACACGTTTCCTCGCTGTTGTTTTTTAGATATTCCGATAACTATGAAGTTGGACGGAATGCTTCGCGATAATAAAGGGTAAGTAATTTTTTTCTAGTTTATTTATTTTAATATTCTGGCATTTAACTAATCGTATTTTGTTTTATATTTTACTAGATATTGAAGCACATACAAACGTTATTCATTACATTTCAAAAGGAGGAGTTAAATGAGGTACTCTCAAACTCATAGCATCGTTACCATTATACACAGTATGAACTTCTTTAACATGAAATTTATGTAATATCATGTTATAATAAAATTATTTTTTTATTTTAAAATTTTTTTTACTGAAAAGCTCAGGATTTGTTTTCAAAAAAAAAAAATCATTTTTCTATGGTATTTTTTCTTTTAAAAAAATTCAAAATCAAAATATTAGAATTTCTTTTTTGAAAAGTTCACTTTGAAAAATACAGCTTGGATCTAGTCAATCTAAATATAAATATTTGAAATACGAATAAGCCAAAAGAAATAAATATCATACATAAATGTTTATTAAAAACTTATTTTCTATTTTCGGGTTTGATTACACTCCTAATAATTATATTCTCTCCAATTTTAAATTAGCACCGCCATATAAGTTGGCGGATAGATAAGAACAATTAAACTAAATTAAATATAAATGCCTAATTTTCGAAAGAAGAAGATAACATTGAATGTATAGATTAGTATATGCAATTAAATAAATTAGGTGATATATTTATCCTTTTACATATAACCTTTAAAATATACATATTATTAAATTTGTGTGGCACGTACGTAATTGTCGCCGGTTTAAATATAAATATGTAAATAGTTTTAAGAAATTAGCATATCAACAATATATAAGGAATATTTACATAATTTTCTGTTCTCTAGTGTTAGCCGATGTGCTATCGTGCTCGTATTCAATAAAATTATCTAGAATAATCAATCATTTTTAATTTTTGAGTTTCTTTTTTTAATAAATAATAGTTAGAGTTAATAAGACTTCATATTTATCTGTAAAGTTTATCTCCGATTTAATTATGTATATTATAATTCTAAATTTCATAAAACATTTACATTTTAATACTTTGTTTTCTTGATATAATTTCTTTGTTCAAATTTTGTAACTAACAAAAAGATTTGGTTTCATTAAAGAAAATATTATGGCTTCCTATTTATTTGCAAATCCAATATATATTCATTTTATACATTTTAATACTTTGTTTTCTCGACATGCATTATGTCTGATCTATGGAGCAGAGATCCCTGGTGCTTTAAGTTAGGGCTCATCCTAGCCATCTTGATTTGATTTTGTTTCTTTTATTAGCCATTTGTTTGTAACTGTAAACCTTGGGCTTATTCAGGAACCTGAAGATTTTTAGATCAGTGCGCTGGAGTTGTGGGTCCAACGGAAAGCGGCTCCGCCCATCGGGGTTTTGGTACTTTGTTTTCTTGATAAGATTTTCAGATTAGTTGACTCTGCAGCAAGAGCCGATCAAGCTAGCTACGAAGACAATTAGGAGAGAGACGTTTGAAATTTTGCAATTTCAAGTTCACACGAGTGGTGGAAGTGGAAGACAATTCATGGCTACTGACAATATGTAGAGAAAAATAATCCGGGGAATGGTGAATTAGAGCCAGTGGTGGAAGTGTGTTGATTCTTGTGATTTTGGATCGATTGATATAATCTTCGATTTGATGAAACATCATAAGCGAGTGTTTAGGAAAGAAAACTTCATTTTTGACTGGTTTTTCCTTATTGATATCATATCATTAATACTATTCTTCTTGTGTATGTTTCTTTGTCATTTAACAAACTAATATAGGAGCACCAGTAGGATATGTTGTATATTGTAGATTCTTATGAAAATTATCTGGTATGATATTATTTGGTATGATATATTTTTGTATGATATTTTTTGGTATGAATATTTTCTAGTATAATATTTTTGTGTAAGAATATTTTCATGATATTTTTTGGTATGAATATTTTCTAGTATGAATTTTTTCTGGTATGAATAACTTAACTTCTGGTATGGTAACTTAACTTCTCGTATGATAACTTCCGGTATGAAAACTGGTATAATAACTTCCGGTACGAAAAAATTCTGGTATGAGAAATAAAAAAGAAAATAAAAAAGCAAAAATAAAATAAAATAAATAAAAAATAAATTTAGTAATTAAAATTTAAAACTTATACTTATATAACCAATAACAAACATCGATTTTTTTTTTCAAATAGAAGGGTTAATTATTTTTACCTATCATTAAATGAAAGTGGTAAAAAATTATGAGGTACATATACTAAAAATAAACTAAAAAAGGACTAGTAGGCCAAATTCTTTCAACTTTTATTATTTGTTTTCCCTTTTGAAAACTTTATCCTATCAAAACAAGAAGACTATTATTATTTTTTTTTTTATTTTTTTTTTCATTATTTTCCTTTTTAAATTCATATCTGACCAAATTATAACAACTTATAAAATGTACAACATTTTTTTAACGGATTAATTACCGGTCCTTAAAAGTTCATATATATATATATATATATATACATATACATATACATATACATATACATATACATATACATATACATATACATATACATATACATATATATATATATATATATATATATACATAGGGTTAGGTTCGAGTAAGAACATGTGTTACAGTAAGAAATAAGAACGCATATAAATCGTCGGATTGATATATGAACGTCTAAGATTTAGTTATTATATATGGTAATCTTCAATCACACAGTTATTGTAGTAATTACTTATTTGGAAATTATGAACAAAGGTAGATGTATTTCACTCATACGATAATGCAATATTACTACGGTATAATTTTCAATTGATTCAGTTGTGCGACTGAATTAAATACGTGTGAGTGAATACACGATAGAGTAATAAAAGCACGTATAGGTGCACGATTAATTTCAACCTTTTGTGCACGAATTATTTTTTTATTTTAAGAAACTATATTACTGTTTGCACATTGTGCACTAGTTGATTGATTAATGCACGACTAATTTCGAAGGCATGGAAGTTAAGGTATGCCCATCTAAGATTTAGATATTGAATTTCAAAGAAGCCATGCACCCAAATTTTTTTTAAAGAATACGGACATATTTAGGTATTGAATTTGAATAAAAAAAGGCACGCACCCCAAAATTTTGAAAGAAGGCATGCACGTCTTCAACAACTCGTGCACGTTTTCACCTCAAGTTTCTTAAATTTACACAGGTTATATTCTTGATAGATAGCTCGTGCACGACTGATTTAAATCCACACAAGGTACTAAATTAACAAAAGAAAATCTACGTGCACGAGTACTTTAAAAAACACGAATAACTTAAATAAGTTGTGTACTAACACAATTATATATTCATATCAAACATGACGAAATAAATATTTGTGCAACTAGCACGAATAGATATATGTGCATGTAATGTGCACGACTAAAATGAATAGATAAATTTTTGTTCACGATTGATTTCAACCTTTAGTATGTATAACTAGTGCATCAAACGACGGAACAATGTAGACAATGAAAGTGTTGATAATTAGGTAAAACATGTAAATTTATTATGGTAATAGAAGTATTCATTTCTTAATAGGGAACTAATTAATTATTTCCTTGTATATTAGCGCATCATAGCCTTTAACTTTATTTAATCATGTGGTAGAGATTCGTTCTCATTTCTTACTGTAACACTCGTTCTTACTCGATCCTATTCCTATAGGGTCAGGATCCAGTAAGAACGTGTTTTACGGTAAGAAATAAGAACAACTAATGATCGTTGGATCAATGCACGGATTGCTCAGATTTGACGTCTATATAAGGAAACGTTATATTCTACTTTATTACATGATCGTTGCATAAGGTAATTATGATATATAATTTTCTTTATGGAAATAAACGTTTTTTTCTTTAATTTACAAGCACACGAATAATAATCTGTATCGATTCATCGAATTCACCATTGTGACACGAGTAACCTAAAATATACATGCACTATATTATGTTTCATGCACTACTATACACACGACCAAATTCACCACTACACTACTATTTTTATATTAGTTAACTTTATACATGGATATATTAAACGTGCACTTAAATGTGCACTACTATATTCACCCATTATATACACGCGCTATTACTATATTAAACGTGCACTATTATATATATGTGTACTGTTATATTAAACGTGCACTACTATGTTCAATCTAACACGTATAAGAAAATAATAACTAATAAAAACATGCACAACTATATATACACGAGTAAGTGTATTTATAACACGTATATTAAAAGCTTGGACGATAAATATATATGCACGAGTAAGTGTATTAAATCGGCGAAATATTATAGTAAGTTGTAATAACATATAGTCTATATATGGGAATTGATATATTTCATTATTTAACGGAGGAAACTAAATTATTTTTTTCATTATTATCTAAATTATATAGTTAATCGTAGTCGTTGAACGGAATTAATCGACGTCTAATATACGTTCTTATTTCTTACCGTAACACTTGTTCTCACTTGATCTTATCCCTACATACATATATATATATACATACATATATATATACATACATATATATATATATATATATATATGAGAGAGAGAGAGAGGAGAGAGAGAGAGGAGAGAGACTCCCATGTAACCAGCTCTTACCATGTAAAATGAAAACAAGTTGTATCCATAAGATCGTTAAGTAGATGGTTGAGATTAGGCGATATTAAATAGGGAAAAAAATCGTGTTATTGGTGGAAGAAATATTCGCCGGATCTGACTCTATATATTCGGCGGTATAGTCACATATATTCGGCGGTATAGTTATATACATTCGGTATTTACATGTTCACATGGTAAGAGCCGTTTACATATGAGTCAAGATATATATAGAGGTTGACTCACATGTAAACAACTCTTACCATCCAAAATGAGAACGAATTGTATCCGTTATATCGTTCAATATATATATATATATATATATATATATATATATATATATATATATATATATATATATATATATATATATATATATATATATAGGTTGGTTCCCATATAAACAGCTCTTAACATGTAAAATGAGAACAACCTCTATCCGTTAGATCGTTAAATAGATGGCTGAGATTTGACGATATTAAAGGGAAAAAAATCGTGTTATTAATGGAAGAAATATTCACCGGACCTGACTCTATATATTCGGCGGTATAGTCCCATATATTTGGTGTTTACATGTAAGATCCCAGGTTTTGCCTTCACCGCCCCCGCGGTGAAGAGGGCCGCCCCCGCGGCCGAGGTGATCCACCCCTACGGATTTGCGACAGATCGCGCCGATCTGTTTTCGTTCGTTCTATCTTTCTTCCATAAATAGAATATCCGATATTCTATCTTATGTGCCGGTTTCCTTGTCTCCTTTCTGAACCCTAGACGCCTTCCCGTCTATCTTTCCAGCCCGTTCCTATATATTCTCTTATTTCTCTCCTTTTTCCCGTTCCTTGCTATCATCTTCTTCAACCCTAGAGAGCTGCAGCCGTCCTTTGCTTCCTGCAACTTCGCTGAACGTGTAAGTGCATCTTTTCTGGTTCTTCCTCACGTTCCTACAGTGCTGCATGCCTTTCCCTTCTGTTTTAGTTTCTTCCTTGCGTTCTTCTCTTTTCTTCTTCTCCAAGGATCAAGCATGAGCCTTGATTCTTGTGGAGTGTTCCGTTATTGACCCTTCGTTGTTCTCATGCTCTCTGGAGTGGAGTCTCGACGTGTTGGAACCAAAGGTTCGAGCTTTGGTTGCCCCTACTGTGAGATCTGTCGAAGAGAAGCCCGACAGTAGCTTTTGACGAAGATCCGTCCCTGCGCCTGCACAGAGCCGCCCCTGCGCCTCTGCCACAGCCGCCCCTGCGCCTGAACAGAGCCGCCCCTGCGCCTCTGTCCAACCGCCCCTGCGGTTTCTCTGCAGTAACTCCCGTCTTTGGTAAGTTGCTTCCTTCCTTCCTTTCCTCGTTCCCTCATTGGTTCCTTATGGTTGTTCCTTGTTCCCTTGAGTTTTTGTAAGACTAAGGTTGAGCCCTTAGCATGTGTTGATCTCTAAGAGATCATTGAGACTAGAAGTTATAGACTTCTAGCAACCGTTTCGTTCCTGATCCGTGTTGCTTGTTCGTACAGACTTTCCTTGCTCCTTTCCTTAGGGAAACTGAGCTTCCTTGAGTGGTTTTTGAGTTGTTCGCTGATCTCTTGTGTTACCTTCGTGTGAGGTAAGTCTCTTGGACTTACTTAGCTTCATTCCACGTATTGGTTTGAGTGTTTTGGCTTGTTGTGTTGTTTATTCATGTTATAACGGATAACCGGAAATAGGATTCACCTTTACAACCTTAATTGGCCCAAGTGCATTATAACCGGGCGGTGACCACTTGTCTAGTTCTCTAGGAAACTAGAATGTGCTCTTGCAACCCAGCCCGTAGGTAACGGATAGTACTGATCTGTTCCTATTGGTAGACGGAAGCGGAGGCGAGTTTCGAAAGGATTCTCGTGTGACAAAATAAGTTGAATTAGTATTGAATGACTTAATGAACCGGTTGTGTGCAAGCATGCTATATATTTATTTTACCTTATGTGTGTTTGTGCCTTCACGCTCTTGCTTATACCTAGAATGTTAGCTAACGGTTTATACCGTCGTTGTAGATGTTCCGCAGGTTTAGGATGTTGCTTGGTGATCCGGATGGTGTGGTCAGCCGGGGTTCCCGTACATTATAGGACGGGATCGGGTTTATGTTCTTTTGTTGTTTCCCTTTTGTTTTGAATTCGGCTGCGAGTCTTTTCGCTTGTGTTGTTGAAACCTTTGGTTTTATATTGAGTTTTGTTTTTCATTCGTGTGTGCCTTGATGTAAGATCCGTTTGTTGTTGCTACTCTGAGGGTCGCGACCCATTGTGCGGTCCTAACCCGTAGCGCTTCGAGTTCCCAGAACTTAGGGTATTACATTACATCTTCACGTGGTAAGAGTTGTTTACATATAAGTCATCATCTATATATATTTTTGAACGTGACTTTTTATTCGCTCAACCTCATCTCCTCCTGTAATATCATTTCTTCATACAGTTCGTTCATTCACCATCTCTTAGTGAATCTATATCTATGAACTTTTTGTTAATGCATATTTATTAGTATTATAAATATTTGGTATTGGTTTCTTAAAATTGCTAGTTGGGTTTTTTTCAATCTTACTTTTTGCTTGTATGTTGTTACGCAGGTGTTGCATCATTACTGTATGGATGGTTCATTTGAGATACAATGTTGAGTTCTTTAGCTAAGTTGGCTTTATCACCCTGTTTGATTTAAACTCTGGAAATGAAAACGGAATGGAAACGAATTTAGTTCATATCTATATCATTATTCATGAAATTTTATGAATCTTACTTGTCTTCTCATATTTTGTTTCCCTGTAAGATATCAAAAGTAATCAAAATCAACTCCAATTAATTCAAACCATAAGAAATGATTTCAAACAATTTTATGAATAAGAGTATATATATGGATTATATTTGTTTTCATTTCATTTTAGATTTCGAAGTTAAAACCAAACGGACCCTTAATTTCTTCAATGATTATATCTTTAGTGACATTCACGAGTGATTCTTAAGCAAAATCCAACTGTGATGAAGAGGGCTCGTGGAGTATTACGAGGATTTTAGAATGCCAGAAAGCGAGCGATATTCACGAGCGAATCTACATCAACTTAGATCTTCTTAAATATTTGAAGAACCCATGTGAGTATAGATGACTAGTAGCATAGTGTGAACAAGCAACTGAATCTATTTATTACATTATATAGCACACATGTATTTATTTTCGAGGAACATTCCTTGTGTCAAAATTTATATTTGATAAACTATCAAAGGTGAATAAAAATAATGAAAAATATTATTTTTCAAAATCTTATTAAATTAAGTCAAGAGAAGAATTACGACTTGGGAGAATATGACGTACATAATTTTAACGAGGCAATTTCGAACAAGGAAATTCCAACCTATATCTATTTCGACTCATGCATTTCATTTATCCTTTTACATCTACCCTTTCAAGCATACATATTAATAAATATGTTACGAATTTTGATAAACAACAAATCCTAGAACTGACATTAAACCCCTATTGATCATCCGACTCGACTTCCACCCAATTGTAATCCAATTCATTTTCAACATAATTTAAAATTTTGAAACCGAAGTAAACCGACCATAAACAAACCGACTCATTGACAACTCTAGTTGAATGGACCAAGTGTATTATAATCGGGCGGTGACCACTTGTCCAATTCAGAATTGAGAAACTAGGAGGTGCTCTTGCGACCAGGCCCACATGTAACGGGTAATATGCATCTGAACTATTCTTGTCGGTAACAAAAACGGAGGCGAGTTTCGGGAGATTCTCGTGTGACAAAATAAGTTGAATTAGTAATGGATAACTTATTAAAAGATAATAACCGGTTGTGTGCGAGCATGCTATGTTTTTGTATTCTTATATGTGTTTGTTGATATCTATAATGTTAGCTAACGGTTTATGTCGTCGTTGTAGATGCCCTGCAGGTTAGAGATGTTGTTGAGTGATTCGGACGGAGTGGTTAGCCGGGGTTCCCATACATTATAGTATGGGATCGGGTTTAATATTTCAATTGTTGTCTTTTCTAGTTTGTCGTTGAACTCGGCTGAGAGTCCTTTGCTTTTCCCTTTGTTACACCTTATGGTTTTTTATATAGTTTTGGTTTTCATTTATTTGTATCTTGTTGCAAGATCCAATATTATTGTTGTTATTCTGAGGATCGGAATCCATTGTGATGTTCTATGCCGTAATATTTTGAGACCTACCCATCTTTGCATACTCTGAGACCTACCCATCTTTACCAACTACACTTTCACAGTTAAAAGTTGAGAAGGAGTGATAAGTTGCCTTATTTTCTTTGGTATTTGTTTTAGTTATTTCTTTTAGATATTAATTGTTGTTTTTGTAAAATAAGGTATTGTTCGTTAACGTTACCTACAAATTTGGGTATATTTTGGACTTGCACAACCTTGAGGGCACAACTGAAACTAACAAACATGCTTGAGTAAACCGAAAAATCTAAAACCGTAGGGGTGCCATCTGAAAAATCGCCGATAAATAATTAGATTTAAATGTGCAATCATACGAAACATTAGTACTATTTAAATGCCAAAATTTGCGAAAATATAATTGGTTAAAGACAATATATATCACGGTCAAAAAATTGTTATTTTAATTGTTTCGTTACAAATATTAAAAATAAAACACATAAGATACGCTTATTAAACTAGTTATATAATAATTGTATGAGTATGTAATATTCAAATAGGTATATGGAGGTGTGACTCATATTCATACATGCATTTGGTATGTAATTCGTTCAAGGTATAGGGTGTGTTAGTTGTTAGACTAGATACATGAATATAGGTGACATTCATTGTACAGGAGCGTGTTATTGATTAGACTTAGATATACATGGATAGACTTTATTCAGCGCATAGGAGCGTGTTGATAATTAAACATAAAAAATTTTTCAGATATTCCCACATCGATAATTAGACAAAAGTGGGACAAACACATGGTGTATAAAAAGAAGTCATTGCATTCAATAAAATACAAATGCACAGAAATTTATATTTATCCTTACAATAATTCATTCTCATTTCCTCATTCGTTTTTAGTATATTTTGATGGATATGAAGACTATGAAGTTGCATGAAATGTTTCGAGATAATAAAAGGTAAGTACTTATTTCTAGCTTATATGTTTTGATATTCTTATATAATATATTGCGGAAATTAATCAATCATATTTTTATATTTTACTAGATATTGAAGATCGTACAAGCGTTATTCAGGACATTTCAAAAGGTGCTAAACGAGGTACTCTCAATCTCATATCATCGTTATCGAGATTTAAACTATATTAAAATTTGTAGTTAGTAAATATGAAACTATTAAGCATTTAATTAAAGTTTGAGGTCTAATCTTGTATACAACTAAAACTAGATATAAATATCTAAAAAATGAATAAGCCAAATGAAATAATATACCATCCATAAATGTTTATTAAAAATTTATTTTCTCATATAGAGTTTGATTACACTGCCAAAATTTAGATTTTTTTAAGTTAAATTAGCACCGCCATATAAGTTGACGGATTAAATATAAAAATACATTTAAACTAAATATAAATGTCTAAGTTTCAGAAAAGCTAAGCAGAAGATACAATTGAATGTATAGTTTAGTATATGCAATATAAATGTTTAGGTAATATATTTATCCTTTTATGTTTGTCCTTTAAATTTACGTATTAAATTGTATATGACATAACCAGAGTAGTTGACGGCTTAAATATAAATACATAAATAGTTTTAAAAATTAACGTATTAACAATATATTAGAAGTATTTACGTGAATTTTCTTTTATTGATTACAGGAACTAGCTATCAAGTTATGTTTCCTCGAGCAGACAACATGGTACTATATGCCGTTCTCAAGACTCATGATACAAAGAACTAAAACAAGCGCATAACATGTTGGTTGATCTTGTAAAACAAGCTCACTTTATAGCTTGTTTGATCTTGAAGTGCACGTCGTAAAACAAGCTCACTTTCGAGCTTGCTTGATCTTGATGCACATCGTAAAACAAGCTCACTTTTGAGCTTGCTTGATCTTGATGCACATCGTAAAACAAGCTAACGTTATAGTTTGCTTGATCTTGAAGCACATGATGTATATTGTAAAACAAACTCACGTTATAGCTTGATTTTTTTTGAATGCACATTATAAAACAACAGCTTGGTTGTTTTGAAGCACTTGATGAGGGTCTCGATAGTTGGCCGAGATAGATATTCTAAGTAGGAAGATTACTTTGTGTAAACCGGTTTAATCTTGTATATATAATTTCTCAATAAGTTGTGTTTAAGTTATTCTATTGTAACTTCAATTGATTTTTTAAAGTTTGATTGATCTATCAAATACAAATAGATAATATTTTACTTTTGATGATGTTATCGCACGCCTACTTCTTTATTGACATGCATATATCAATTGTAATTTTCACATCAAAGTAATTACATCTGAGTTTATTAAGTAACAACAAGATGAAGTGTGATATTGTCCTTGTACACTTATTTGGTTGCCTTTAATTAAAGGTAATGGTATATAGTATTGTTATTCGAGCCGGTTTTGGCATGGTCGGTCTTATCTCATTTATAAAAATTAGTAATATTTTTGAGATTTAAAGCCAATAATATTTCCAACAAAATAAATGGGAAAAAAATGAGGACCAATTTGAAACATATTTTTAAGTTTAGAGACTTCAATGGAGCAAAATGTTGAAAGAATTTGGTCAAATAGACCACTTTTTATTTCCTTTTATTTTGTGTACCCCTTTAATTTTTACCACTTTTATTAATAGTAGGTAAAAGTAATTAACCATTCTATTTAAAACAAGAAAGAAACAAACACTCCTTTGTTACGTAAAATGAATTCCTGACTTTATTTTTTATTTTATTTTATTGTTTTCCCTTTTTTATTTTTGAATATGAACTTCATACCAGAAACGTTCATGCCAAAAAAATTACATACCAAAAATTTTCATGCCATAAATTTTTAATGCAGAAAATTCATACAAAAAATTCATACTAGAAAATCTCATACTAGACAATCTCGTACGAGAAATTTTCTAAGTTGGAAATGAGATAGACCAGATGAGAAAGTCTGTTTACATAGGAGGAGGATCCTCCAAAGACCAAGATCGACTTCAAAGCAGTAACAGTAGAGAAAGTCTACCTGCAAAATCAAAGCAAGACCTTCATAAAGGTCTTGCACAGAAGTGGCACATGCACTCTGTATATACCGTCGGCGTTGACGAAGCGAGTGAAAGCCGAGTTTATCTGTGATTTTAGAAACAACTATAGCATTCGGAAGATCCTACTTGTTCGCAAACACAAGCACTATAGCACTGCGTAGCTCATCCTGAACAAAGACCAACTTCTCGGAGTTGTTTCATAGAAGTTACGTATCAGGCAAAAACACAAACCCCGTTGAGCATCATGTGAAGCTCATCCATGGCCTCCAAGATCTTGTCTCTATCAATGTTAACGACAACGAAGATGAACCCTTAAGTGTTCTGGAAGTAGTGACTTCACAATGGTTGGATCTTGTCTTGGCCACCAACGTCCCATACAGTGAAGCTCACGTTTTTGTACAAAAGAATGTAGGCATATGGAACTCCGATATTGTATACTGAAACTGTAAATCGCAAATTTCAAGTCAATATTTGTTTACTGTCTTTGACCTTTTTCACTTACACATTTTCTCAAACACATAGAGTGCATCACAAAACATTTATACAATCCTTACAGCCTCATATATCACACATAAACGGATCTAACAAAAACTGAACTAGCACACCAAAATCAATACTCTTCAAACATTCCAAAAAAAATAAACATGGTAAATCGAGTTTGCCAATCTTCTAACATCGAAAGATCAAACAACTGCTGCAACACCGACAGTCGGGTGACGGACGAGTTGAAGGAAAAGGCAACAATGGGGGGTAATAGCAGTCAAAGCTTTGATGGTGATAAATGGGGAAGGATCCTCTATTCTCGCAGGGAAAGACCATATAGATATGGAGAATGAAGCAAGAAATGTTTGTAGAAAGAAGAAACGAAGCGCATGAGATCCAAACACGGCAATCATCAATCTGCGACTTCAGTTTTAGTTGAGAGGTCATTAGGAGCGCACGCCCAAACGGATTTAACACCAAAGGAAGCCGAGATGAAAGGCTAGGCAGGCAAAACCCTAGAAATTGAGGATATGGCGATGGCTGTTGAGTAGATAATGCAAATTTCTACGCTTTCAGTAGAAGAGGCAGAAACCTAGGCGAAGTTGATGAAGAGGGTGGAGCAGTAGACAAGAAGAAACAATTAGACTAATTGTTTCTTGAAACAATTTGGTTTACTAGGCTTTTTCTAGTTTTGTGTTTAGTTAATGTACCATTTGAGAGATGAGTGTTGTAGAGTTTGAAAATTAATACAAAAGGTTGGGGTAGTTTCTTTTGACACTCCGTTTGATACCATGATATTTTTTAAAAAAAATTGATTTCGGTATATTTTGGTAGGCATGGACATTTTTTTTCCCTTCTCTCGAAAATTTTCTCTTCTTCTTGAGCGACTCTTTCTTCTCATCTCTCATCGCCTGTTGCTCTCACCGTGATAGCCACCGCCAAGACTACGGCTATTGTCGTCGACCGGAGTAGTCGACCGGAGCAAGAGCCGCCTTTCTTTTCTAGGGCTCTTTCTTTCGATGGTAAATCTGCATCTCCTTATCACGTTTACCAGATTGTATTATGAGGATTTTGATTTTTTTTCTTTTCTATCTCGTTTCCTTCTGTGTGATATCATATATCAAAAATAGGGATATCAGATTGAAATTCATATCAAAATACTCATACCTTTTTTTGGTGGGATCTTAAGACTCATACCTAATACATTTAATTAAAGTATCGATATCAAACGACCGCTAATTGTTTAGGTCAAATACCCCAGGCTTTTGTAATCCGCTATACATGCTTAAAAGTATAAAATTTTCCAACTTTATACCTCGGATATATTAATATTTGGTGTATATATATATATATATATATATATATATATATATATATATATATATATATATATATATTATCAACTCTTTTTTCAAAAGAAAAATAGAGAGCAAATGATGGCTCCTTGAAGTATTAAACCCTTAAGATACTCCAGACGTTTTAAGTAATAAATAATTATATTTAAATGTGCAATGCTACGATAAGCAAAATGTCAAAATTTACGAAAAATAATTAGTTAAAAGTAATATATAACACGGTAGAAAATTATAATAGTAATTACTTTATTGTTTAAAATCTAAAAACCAATACGCATAAGATATGGGTATTAAAATAGTTTTATATAATATCAATTTGAGTAGGTAATATTCATGAATGCATTTAGTATGGAGGTGTGAATCATATTATACATACATTAGATATGTAATGCATTCAGAGTTAATGTGTGGTGATAGTTGGACTAGATACACAAATATAGGCATCATTCATTGTATAGGAGCCGTGTAGTTATTAGACTAAGATATACATTGATAGACTTTGTTCATTATTGTACATGAGCGTGCTGATAATTATATATACTACCTTTTTTAGATAGAAAATATTCCCACATCGATTGTTAGATATAAGTTGAACAAACACATTGTATATAAAAAGACTCATTTCATTCAAGAAAATACAATTGAAGAGAAGTTTCATTCTATCCTTACAATATTTCATACACGTTTCCTCGTTGTTGGTTTTTAGATATTTCAATAACTATGAAGTTGGATGAAATGCTTCGCGATAATAAAGGGTAAGTACTTTTTCTAGTTTATTTATTTTAATATTCTGGCATTTAACTAATCGTATTTTTGTTTATAATTTACTAGATATTGAAGCATGTACAAACGTTATTCATGGCATTTCAAAAGGAGCTAAATGAGGTACTCTCAAACTCGTAGCATTATATTATGAACTTCTTTAACATAAAATTCATGTAATATCATGTTATAGTCAAAATTTTTTTTTATTTTTAAAATTTTTTTTACTGAAAAGCTCATGATTTGTTTTGAAAATAAAAAAAATCATTTTTCTATGGTATTTTTTCATTTAAAAAAATTCAAAATCAAAATATTAGAATTTATTTTTTTGAAAAGTTCACTTCGAAAAATAGAGCTTGGGTCTAGTCAATCAAAATATAAATATTTGAAATAAGAATAAGCCAAAAGAAATATACATAAATGTTTATTAAAAACTTATTTTCTATTTTCGGGTTTGATTACACTCCTAAAAATTATATTCTCTCGAATTTAAATTAGCACCGCCATATAAGTTGGCGGATAGATAAAAACAATTAAACTAAATTAAATATAAATGTCTAATTTCCGAAAGAAGATGATAGAATTGAATGTATAGATTAGTATATACAATTAAATGATTAGGTGATATATTTATACTTACATATACCCTTTAAAATATACATATTATTAAATTTGTGTGGCACGTATGTACTTGTCGACGGTTCAAATATAAATATGTAAATAGTTTTAAGAAATTAGCATATCAACAATAAATAAGGAATATTTTCGTGATTTTCTTTTCTCTAGTGTTAGCCTATGTGTTATCTTGCTCGTATTCATAAAATCATCTAGAATAATTAATCATTTTTAATTTTCGAGTTTCTTTTTTTTAATAAATAATAGTTAGAGTTAATAAGACTTCATACTTATCTGTAAGGTTTATCTCCGATTTAATTATGTATATAGAAATTCTAAATTTCATAAAAGATTTTCATTTTAATAATTTGTTTTCTTGATATAATTTTTTTTTTCAAATTTTGTAACTAACAAACAAGATTTGGTTTTATCAAAGAAAATATTATGGCTTCCTATTTATTTGCGGAGATCTTCGGTGCTTTAAGTTAGGGCTTATCCTAGCCATGTTGATTTGATTTTGTTTCTTTCTATTAGTCATTTGTAACTATAAACCTTGGACTTATTAGGAACCTGAAGAAGAGATCAGTGGGTTGGAGTTGGTGGGTCCAACTGAAAGCGGCTCTGACCATTGGAGTTTTGGGTCAGAAACTAAACGAGGGTCTTTGGAGGGTTTGGGATTGAGTTTTGGGGATGAAATTCGCCATTGTTGAGGTTGTTGAAAGATGAAAAATGGGTCTTCTATTTATTGGTTTTGTAGGTTGGTATGTGTGTGAATGGGAGAACGTAGTATTTGTGTGAATAAGAGACAATTTCATAAGATTGAAGTCGGCAAGAGTGGTTGTATTCTGATCAATCAAGGTCTGGCAAGAGTGGAAGTGGATGACAATTCATGGCTACTGGCAATATGTAGAGAAAGATCATTCGGGAGTGATGGATTAGAGCCAGTTGTTGAAGTGTGTTGGTTCTTGTGATTTTGGGTCGATTGATATGATGTTAGATCTGATGATGATTTTGGGTCGATACATTTAGGAAAGAAAAATTGATTTTTGACTGGCTTTTCCTTATTGATAGCATTTCATCACTTATATGCTTCTTGTGTATGTTTTTTTTTGAGATTTAATAATAGGAGCACCAGCAGGGTATATTGTATATTGTAGATTCTTATGAAAAATTATCTGGTATGATATTATCTGTTATGATATTTCTTGGTATGATATTTTCCGAGTCGACTTCCACCCAATTGCCATCCGATTCATTTTCAACATAATTTAAAATTTTGAAACCGAAGTAAACCGACCATAAACAAACCGACTCATTTAGTTGACAACTCTACTTGAATGTTTCAAGTGTATTATAATCGGGCGGTGATCACTCGTCTAGTTCAGAATTGGGAAAATGGGAGGTCCTCTTGCGACCAGGCCCACATGTAACAGATAGTATGCATATGATCTATTTCCGTCGGTAACAGCAATAGAGACGAGTTTCGGGAGATTCTCGTGTGACAAAAGAAGTTGAATTAGTAATGGATAACTTATTAAAAGATAATAACCGGTTGTGTGCGAGCATGCTATGTTTTTGTATTCTTATATGTGTTGCGTCTTTACTGTCTTTTTGATATCTATAATGTTAGCTAACGGTTTATGACGTCGTTGTAGATGCCCTGCAGGTTAGAGATGTTGTTGAGTGATCCGGACGGAGTATTTAGCCGGGGTTCCCGTACATTATAGTACGGGATCGGGGTTTATATTTAAGTTGTTGTCTTTTCCCTTTACCTTATGGTTTTTTATATAGTTTTGGTTTTCATTTATTTGTGTCTTGTTGCAAGATCCAATATTATTGTTGTTACTCTGAGGGTCGGGACCTATTGTGATGTTCTATCCCGTAATGTTTTGAGATCTACCCATCTTTGCATTGTAATAGCTAGGATTTCGAATTCTAATTAATGTTGATTAACTTAATCATTGATAGTAATTGATATATAACTCGCGAAGATTTCGCAAGTGATGAGTATGAGTCCCACCGTTATGTTCCTCGCGTAATTTTGGACGTTTGGGGAAATTTTTAGTTTTTTCCCCGGGTAATTATTTTTACCCTCCGGTGTTATTTGGAGCATTTGGGAGCTCCAATTAATAAAATTGCAGTTGAGAGAAATGATCGGGACATCGGCTTTGTCTTAGATGTGAAATAATATAAAAAGACGAAACGGATAGAAGAGTCGTTATTCCGATTCTTAGCGGTTAAGAAATGTGACTTAGGAATGCCCATTCTACGAGATAGTTATGGATATATTATCCCGATGATATTCCGGAGTTGATATTCCAATTTAGTAAAGTTTGGATACCGAAAAAAATTATATCCGCGTTTCAATTAAATAGGTTGGATATATATATATATATATATAAATGGAGGCAAAGGCGGCTACCAGCGTCTTCTTACCCTTTCTTCTTATATTATATACATTATATATATATTATATATAAAGCAAAAGTTGCAGTAAGTCTTCACAATTTACATTACTTTTCAATTGTAAATTGAAAGCTTACAGACGAAGGAGTTCGAGAGAAACCGAGCAAACATATTCTATCTTCAATATTCCATCACTTGTCCATCTTTAGCCCATTTTCAGATCCGTTTGTATCAACGAGTCCCTTATCTTGTTCTCTTCAACGTGGTACAAATTTATTTCCCGTTTGTTAGCTTTTTGGTAAAGCTTCCGTTTACCGCTTCCGGAATGCCGACGGACCACCGCAAGTCGTCAAACGTAAAGTTTCATACCGTGCTCTTACTCCCCGTATCGCACGGAGTCCGTACCTTCTTCCGGATCGTATATCGGGTTAGTAACGAATAAGTTATGAATTTATTCGTTTTCCGTATTGCGGGTTAGTATAAATTAACCTTAAGTTTGTTAAAATGGATAATTGGAATTTCCATTATGCTCGTTACATTATTCTGGTAATTATGGGATTTTAGTTGGTGATGATATCATGAGTTGGATTTATGCCCTGATGTGGCTTTTAGGTTTAGCATGTTATTCGAGGTTATAGGATGTATATGATCCCTATGGATCCCTTTGGGTCTAGGTGTGACCCTTTGTTTGATAAGAGATGTGACATCTCTTTATGCCTTGTCTATAGGCTGTGTTGTTCCTCCAGTGTTGAGGTGATCGTGGTTGAGTTTGTACGAGGTTGAGGTAAGTCCGTAGGACTTACTTAGCTACCATCCTTATATGGGGTGTTTGTATGAGTGGTGTGTGCCTTATATGTTTGCTATGATAGCATGTGATGTCGTATTTACCGACCTATGTTTTATTAAGTGCCCCACTGCGTGGCTGTGATAACCTTTCCCTTTCATCCCGCCGTGGAGTCTGGGAGGTTCTCTGATGTCAGGCCAGACCGGTTTACAGGAAGGGCGCAATCCACTCCCATAGGGTACACGGATTGTGTGACCGATACTAGTACGGCTGGCTAGCAGGCTCAGAGGCGAGGATGTATCGGTCCTCGTGTCACCTAGTTTCATATATATTATATCTATACGATTTGAGTGAATGACCATTATATTGAGATGAATAAATGGGTAAATGAGTGAAAGCATGCTGATATGTTTATCTTTCCCTATGTGTGATTGTGCTTATGCATTACCTCATATATGTATGGTTAGCTAACGGTTTCATACCGTGTTGTAGATGTTTACAGGTTAGGCGCTACTGGGTGATCTGGCAGGGTGACAGGCCGAGGACTCTCGTACATTAGGTGGTTGGTTTGGGTTTGTTGTGTTCCCCTCCTTCGTGAGGATGTTCTTTCGTACCTCCTGTGTGAGGTTGTCATTTTATATACTCGGCTATGTTGTTGTTTACTTTGGGTTGTACAGATTATACAGTTTTATGTATTTGTTTTATATCTGTCAGTGCCATGTTGTAAGGTCCAGTGAACTTGTTGTCAGGCTAGGGTCAGGATCCATTGTGAGATCCTAGCCCAATGTGGCATCCCGAGTCCCGCGAATTCGGGGTGTTACAGAGTTGGTATCAGAGCCCAGGTTGACAACAATGGCACTTGCTACCTGCAATGAGGTTTGATAGGTAAAATAAACAGAGCCCACATGGGATCTGACGTTTTCAAAGGTTTTGGTTTTAAGTGTGGTTTTGGGATAGAATGTACGAGAAGTCGTCACCTCTGCCATGGATCTTTGTAGCGTAGATATGTATATATATCTGTGTGTACTATGGATTATGTGGATTTATTATATACATATCGATACCTATGGCATATATATAGCCTTATAAGATTAGGTGCGTATATCCTACAGATGACTCAGACTAGAGTAGTATCTGTAGTGGGATGAGGTAGGGGGTACACCCCCCCTCTTCCTCCAGTGGTGATAAGTTAGGGACCAGTTTCCGCTGTTGTTTCGCCTATGGCAGAGAACGAGTTTGAAGAGGCTGATCGTGTCTCCGTGAGTAGATCCGAGTTTCAAGAATATATGTAACAAGTATATGAAGCGGTGATAGCGGGTAGATCCACACCGGATTTACCAACAATTGTGAGATCAACTGAAGCTTATGGATCCAGAAAGAAGCAATAGACTGAATTAGTTAGTGGAGAAGCCAAGATGATGAATGGTGAACCAAGTCCGATATCAGGACAATCTAGTGATCCTTTGGCCATGAAGATGACTAGCAAGGAACTACAGTGTTTTAATTGCGTGGAAGTTGGGACATTGGCGAGTTGTGTGCCCAAAGGCGCCCATCATGCTTTACGTGTGGTAAAGCAGGGCATAGAGCGAAGTTCTGTCGACAGGGCAAGGCATTGCCTTTACAGGTTCCCTTCAAAAGTGAGATCATGCCACGTGGACTACGAAGGTCGAGTTACCCTTCAGTTGCACAAGTTGCAAGGATGGGATGATTATGTTTCAGTTGTGGCTATCCAGATCATTTTCGTTCTGAGTGCCATTTTGTACCGATAGCTTGTTTCATCTTTGGTGAACTAGGCCATCTGACCCTTTTTGTCAGCACGGTGGTGTTTCTTCCCAGCAAGACCTTCCTCTTTCCAGTGCAGAAAGAGTGGAAGTGGAGGCTATAGTAATGACCTTAGTGATACATGAAGAGCATGGATATGACATTGAGTGATGATATGTAGAGGAGCTACGAGTGTTAGCTGTTATTGGTACCATTCTCGTTAATGGTTTACCTGGTGGAGATTTGCTTGTTGTGAGTGTTATGCACGTCATGTCTTTCGATGCATGCATTAATGGTTGAATTTTGGTATATAGTAGAAGGTGGATTTTCTTTTACAGGATTACCTTTTTGGGTCTGAGATACCCGTGAGATGCGTGTTTGTTCCCTTGTTTCGGGACTTGTGTATGGCTTGTAGACTTCTTTGTCATGTCGTAGGTGCATGAGGAAGTCATTATGTGTATGGTTTGGATGAATAGATATCATGTGGTGTTAGCTTTTAATAGTAAGACTATTATAGTCTTTACTGAGTTGAGTTAAATAGAGGTCTTCTGAGGTTAAGACCTTTGAAGAGACGGGTTTGTCATTAGGACTGTACGAGCAGCGAACTGATAGAAGAGGGATATGACGCCTTCTAGTGTTATACCATGAAGGAGCGAGATAGTCCAACAATGGAAGGTATTCCAGTTGTTTATGAGTTTATAGACGTGTTATTGAACCGTCTAGTTGCCACCTCAACGGAGTGTGGACATTGTTATCGAGTTGAAGTATGATACAAGATTGAATGGGAAAGCCACACTATATGGTGCTTGTTGAGATATTGTACTGATAACTTGAAAAGTTGACTGAAACGGGCTTCTTTTACCCTAGTGGGTTCCATGTTCCGTATTAACGACCTGATGAGTTACCTTCAAGAAGCAATTGTGTTTTCAAGATTCCTTTGTGCTCAAGATATCCCTAGTCATGGATTAGAGAGCAACATGTGTATGAGATAACATCCCATACCCGTTATGGACACTACGAGTTTGTAGTGATGTCATTTGGGTTGACGAATGTTTTAGTAGTTTTTATGGAGTTGATGAACAGTATCTTCATCGACTTCCTTGATTAGTTGGTGGTGGACTTCATTGATGACATGTCGGTATACTCTCATAGCAGAGAATAGTAGACCGATCGTCTGGGGACCGTTCTGCAGATTTCGAGAGATATAGGGTTGTATGCTACGCTCTCTAAGTGTAAGTTGAGATGCCAGTGGTAGCCTTTTTAGGCCATGTTGTCTCCGCTAGTGGGATCATGGTTGACCTGGCGAGAATTAAGTATGTTTTAATGTGGGAGATACTGATGAACATTAAGGAATACGTAGTTTTCTCGGCTCAGCCGATTGCTACCAATGCTTTGAGGAAGGATTTTATATGATTACGTATTCAATTGCGAGTCTTTTGAGAAGACCACCATAACTACGTGATGAAAGCAGTGTGTCTATGTTCTGAAGAGTTGAGGAGGCATTTGACCTCTGCTTTCATTCTGTTGTAGTTAGAAGATTTTTGGGATCCCGTGATTTACGGTGATACATCCCAGCTAAGTCTGAGATGTGTATTACTACAGAGGAGTAGGGTTATTAATATGTGTGTTTACAGCTGAGAACGTATGATGAGAACTACCCGACTTATGATTTAGAGTTAGTAGTTGTAGTTCAAGCCTTTAAGTTTTGAAGACCGTACCGGTGTGATCTTCATGTCAGATTTCTATAGATCATAGAAATCTGAAGTATATTTTATGCAACAGGGGTTGAATAACCGCCAATATTTAAGAGCTTAAGTTGATCAAGACTTTGACTTGAAGATTCCATATCATTCAGAAAAGTTGAATGTTGTCGCCGATAACTTGAATGGAGAGACGCTCCAAGAGAAGATGATTGTGAGACTGATAGTTCAACCTCAGCTTCAGAGAGATCTAGTTTGGCTAGAGTTGGACAATCAGTTCCTTGATGAGGATACCCAGTTATACCTCAGAGGTTCTACCTGGTCTGTTGGATGAGGTCCAACAGAAGCAGGAGACCTGCCCAGCCTTGACAAGGTTTAGAGAAAGGATGTCTCGTACTGAGGCACCATAGTTCTCCATGGGAGTAGATGGACTGATGAAGAGTCATGACCACTTTTGTGTACCTGCTGATGTAGATGGAGATAGAGAATATTACGTATACCCATTGTACGCCTTATTCGGTACATTCAGGTACGAGTAAGATGGACCACGAGATGAGACGATTATATTGTATGAAGCCGATATAATCAGATTTGTGATACAGTGTGTGACCTGTTAGCAGGTCCAAATAGAGTATTTCTGATCTAGATATAAGCCTCACCCACTAACAGTGTAGTAGTAGAATTTGGGAGAACATCTCTATGGACTTTGTTATGGGATTGTGACCCAGTAGAAGATTGATGTTATCTGGATTGTTGGTAACAAATTAATGAAACTGGCACGTTTCATTTCTATTAGAAGGACGTGGCTAGTGAATGAATTGGTTGAGGAGTACACTAGACAAATAGTGAGACTCCATGGTATACCGAGAACGATCATTTCTGATTGAGATAGATATTTTTACTTTGAGATTTTGGGCAGCAGATTCAAACTGCTTTGGGGACGAGTTTGTACCTCATGACTACACTTCACCCCGTGACAGATGGTCAGTTAGAGAGGATCATCTGGATCTTAAAGATCTATTATAAGTTGTAAGTTGAATGGGAAACATGGATGGTTATATTACCTTCCATTACTGATTTTATTATATAACAATGAAGGACGTGCATCTTTCTAGGATGGCCCTATGAGGCAATATATAGACATAGATGTCGTATATCCTTATGCTAGAAGTGATCTAGCAGTAGTAGTGGAAATAACACATGACCAGACTCAGGATTTTATAGCTCGAGTAACGATGATTAAAGGAAGAATGTTGGCTCTACATAGTCGCCAGATTGTGTGTGTAGACAAGAGGTGTTAACCTCTAAAATTCAAGTGAGAGTTCATGTCCGGCTGGAGGTATCTCAGCTGTGAGACGTTAGTTGTGTATTATGGAAAGGGGAACTGAGTTTCCAATATGTCGGTTACTTGAGATCTTGATCAGTTTTGTGAAGACAACATGATGTTTAGCTTTTACTCTGAAGTTGGTGGATGTTCACCCAGTGTTCCTGTGTCTTAACTGAGGAAGTATATACCAGGTTGGAAACACTTTGTGAGTTATAATGATCTAGTGGTTAAGTTGAACCACATCGTTGTTGAGTATCTGATTACATTCTTGGAATAAGATATGAAACGCTTGCATTCGAAAGACATTCCCATATTGAGGACATTATGGTCGAGATGAAGACCTGAAGAGGCTATGTGAGAGACTGAGGATAGTGTCCTGAGGAACTATCCAGAGTATATGTTAGGACATACCCATTTGTGGGAGCACGAGTAGATCTTTGTACTATCTTGATGAATGTTGTGCTTATGTGTTTATATGCCTTGATGTGTTATTCCATGCTAGTTGTGATGTGATTTATGATCTTAGTAGATCTTGATGTGCTAGCGTGATGTATGTTATAGCTGGAGATGATTACTTCCTCCACGCTACCCGAGTATGATTATATTTATAGCTGGAGATGGTTCTTTCCTTCATGCTATTTGAGTGTGATTAGGATTCAGCTGGAGATGGTTCTTTCCTCCATGCTACCTTGATGGACATAGTTTTAGTGGAGATGTGATTCCTCCATACGATATATATGATTATGGTTTGCTAGAGACGTATTTCCTCTATGCTTGTGATATGTTTGGGCTAGAGATGTGCTTCCTCTATGCCTTGTGATGTGGTATGGCGAGAGACGTGATTCCTCTACGCCTTTGGGTAGCGTTATGGCCCTATTTCCTGGAGATGATGATTCCTCCATGTTTATACTTGAGGTTATAGATTGTTATAGGTTATGATCTTTTGAACGGAGATGTAATACCTCCGATAGAAAGAGTGAGAGTTATACCTCGGCGTATGGGTCCGAGAGGATTTGGGAATTGTTCAAGTTTCGGGTCGAAACTTTATTTTAAGGGGTGTGTGATGTAATAGCTAGGATTTCGAATTCTAATTAATGTTGATTAACTTAATCATTGATAGTAATTGATATATAACTCGCGAAGATTTCGCAAGTGATGAGTATGAGTCCCACCGTTATGTTCCTCGCGTAATTTTGGACGTTTGGGGAAATTTTTAGTTTTTTCCCCGGGTAATTATTTTTACCCTCCGGTGTTATTTGGAGCATTTGGGAGCTCCAATTAATAAAATTGCAGTTGAGAGAAATGATCGGGACATCGGCTTTGTCTTAGATGTGAAATAATATAAAAAGACGAAACGGATAGAAGAGTCGTTATTCCGATTCTTAGCGGTTAAGAAATGTGACTTAGGAATGCCCATTCTACGAGATAGTTATGGATATATTATCCCGATGATATTCCGGAGTTGATATTCCAATTTAGTAAAGTTTGGATACCGAAAAAAATTATATCCGCGTTTCAATTAAATAGGTTGGATATATATATATATATATATATATAAATGGAGGCAAAGGCGGCTACCAGCGTCTTCTTACCCTTTCTTCTTATATTATATACATTATATATATATTATATATAAAGCAAAAGTTGCAGTAAGTCTTCACAATTTACATTACTTTTCAATTGTAAATTGAAAGCTTACAGACGAAGGAGTTCGAGAGAAACCGAGCAAACATATTCTATCTTCAATATTCCATCACTTGTCCATCTTTAGCCCATTTTCAGATCCGTTTGTATCAACGAGTCCCTTATCTTGTTCTCTTCAACGTGGTACAAATTTATTTCCCGTTTGTTAGCTTTTTGGTAAAGCTTCCGTTTACCGCTTCCGGAATGCCGACGGACCACCGCAAGTCGTCAAACGTAAAGTTTCATACCGTGCTCTTACTCCCCGTATCGCACGGAGTCCGTACCTTCTTCCGGATCGTATATCGGGTTAGTAACGAATAAGTTATGAATTTATTCGTTTTCCGTATTGCGGGTTAGTATAAATTAACCTTAAGTTTGTTAAAATGGATAATTGGAATTTCCATTATGCTCGTTACATTATTCTGGTAATTATGGGATTTTAGTTGGTGATGATATCATGAGTTGGATTTATGCCCTGATGTGGCTTTTAGGTTTAGCATGTTATTCGAGGTTATAGGATGTATATGATCCCTATGGATCCCTTTGGGTCTAGGTGTGACCCTTTGTTTGATAAGAGATGTGACATCTCTTTATGCCTTGTCTATAGGCTGTGTTGTTCCTCCAGTGTTGAGGTGATCGTGGTTGAGTTTGTACGAGGTTGAGGTAAGTCCGTAGGACTTACTTAGCTACCATCCTTATATGGGGTGTTTGTATGAGTGGTGTGTGCCTTATATGTTTGCTATGATAGCATGTGATGTCGTATTTACCGACCTATGTTTTATTAAGTGCCCCACTGCGTGGCTGTGATAACCTTTCCCTTTCATCCCGCCGTGGAGTCTGGGAGGTTCTCTGATGTCAGGCCAGACCGGTTTACAGGAAGGGCGCAATCCACTCCCATAGGGTACACGGATTGTGTGACCGATACTAGTACGGCTGGCTAGCAGGCTCAGAGGCGAGGATGTATCGGTCCTCGTGTCACCTAGTTTCATATATATTATATCTATACGATTTGAGTGAATGACCATTATATTGAGATGAATAAATGGGTAAATGAGTGAAAGCATGCTGATATGTTTATCTTTCCCTATGTGTGATTGTGCTTATGCATTACCTCATATATGTATGGTTAGCTAACGGTTTCATACCGTGTTGTAGATGTTTACAGGTTAGACGCTACTGGGTGATCTGGCAGGGTGACAGGCCGAGGACTCTCGTACATTAGGTGGTTGGTTTGGGTTTGTTGTGTTCCCCTCCTTCGTGAGGATGTTCTTTCGTACCTCCTGTGTGAGGTTGTCATTTTATATACTCGGCTATGTTGTTGTTTACTTTGGGTTGTACAGATTATACAGTTTTATGTATTTGTTTTATATCTGTCAGTGCCATGTTGTAAGGTCCAGTGAACTTGTTGTCAGGCTAGGGTCAGGATCCATTGTGAGATCCTAGCCCAATGTGGCATCCCGAGTCCCGCGAATTCGGGGTGTTACATGCATACTCTGAGAAATCATCTTGCATATTTTTGAGACCTACCCATCTTTACCAACTACGCTTTCACAGTTAAAAGTTGAGAAGGAGTGATAAGTTGCCTTATTTTCTTTGGTATTTGTTTTAGTTATTTCTTTTAGATAGTAATTGTTGTTTTTGTAAAATAAGGTATTGTTCGTTAACATTACCTACAAATTTGGGTATATTTTGGACTTGCACAAACTTGAGGGCACCACCCAAACTAACAAACATGGTTGAGTAAACCGAAAAATCTAAAACCGTAGGGGTACCATCTGAAAAATCGCCGATAAATAATTATATTTAAATGTGCAATTCTACGAAACATTAGTACTATTTAAATGCCAAATTTTGTGAAAATATTGTTATATTAATTGTTTCGTTACAAAATATTAAAAATAAAACACATAAGATACGCTTATTAAACTAGTTATATAATAATTGTATGAGTATGTAATATTCACATATGTATATGGAGGTGTGACTCATATTCATACATGCATTTGGTATGTAATTCGTTCAAGGTATATGGTGTGTTAGTTGTTAGACTAGATACATGAATATAGGTGACATTCATTGTACAGGAGCGTGTTAGTGATTAGGTTTATATATACATAAATAGACTTTGTTCATCATATAGGAGCGTGTTGATAATTAAACATAATTTTTTTTCTAGATGTTCCCACATCGATGTTTAGACAAAAGTGGGACAAACATATGATATATAAAAAGGTCATTGCCATTCAAGGAAATTCAACCGACCAGAAATATATATATATCCTTACAATATTTCATCCCCTCATTCTTTTTAGTATATTTTGATGGATATGAAGACTATGAAGTTGCATGGAATCTTTCGAGATAATAAAAGGTAAGTATTTATTTCTAGGATTATATGTTTTGATATTCTTATATAATATATTGCGGAAATTAACCAATCATATTTTTGTATTTTACTAGATATTGAAGTTCGTACAAGCGTTATTCAGGACATTTCAAAAGGTGCTAAATGAGGTACTCTCAATCTCATATCATTGTTATCGAGATTTAAACTATATTAAAATTTGTAGTTAGTAAATATGAAACTATTAAGCATTTAATTAAATTAGTGTTTTCAAATAAATAGCTATTATGATAGACAAAATAATTGTATTACATGTGATAATATAGTGAGCTTAGTAATGAAGTCGTATAAGTTTGAGGTCTAATCTTGTATACAACTAAAACTAGATATAAATATCTAAAATATGAATAAGCCAAATGAAATGATATACGATACATAAATGTTTATTAAAAATTTATTTTCTCATATAGAGTTTGATTACACTGTCAAAATTTAGATTTTTTTAAAGTTAAATTAGCACCGCCATATAAGTTGACGGATTAAATATAAAAATACATTTAAACTAAATATAAATGTCTAAATTCCAGAAAAGCTAAGCAGAAGATACAATTGAATGTATAGTTTAGTATATGCAATATATATGTTTAGTTAATATATTTATCCTTTTATGTTTGCCCTTTAAATTTACGTATTAAATTGTATATGACATAGCCAGAGTAGTTGACGGCTTAAATATAAATACATAAATAGTTTTAAAAACTAACGTACTAACAACATATTAGAAGTATTTACGTGAATTCTCTTTTATTGATTACAGGAACTAGCTATCAAGTTATGTTTCCTCGAACAAACAACATGGTACTATATGTCATTCTCAAGACTCATGAGACAAAGAACTAAAACAAGCGCATAACATGTTGGTTGATCTTGAAGCACATGATCCACTTTGTAAAACAAGCTCACTTTATAGCTTGTTTGATCTTGAAGTGCGCGTTGTAAAACAAGCTCACTTTCGAGCTTGCTTGATCTTGTTGCACATCGTAAAACAAGCTCACTTTAGAGCTTGCTTGATCTTGATGCAAATCGTAAAATAAGCTCACGTTATAGTTTGTTTGATCTTGAAGCACATGATGAATATTGTAAAATAAGCTCACGTTATAGCTTGATTTTTCTTGAATGCACATTATAAAACAACAGCTTGGTTGTTTTTGAAGCACTTGATGAGGGTCTCGATAGTTGTCCGAGATAGATATTCTAAGTAGGAAGACTATTTTGTGTAAAACGGTTTAATCTTATATATATAATTTCTCAATAAGTTGTGTTTATGTTATTCTATTGTAACTTCAATTGATTTTTTAAAGTTTGATTGATCTATCGAATACAAATAGATAATATTTTACTTTTGATGATGTTGTCGCACGCCTACTTCTTTATTAACATGCATATATCAATTGTAATTTTCACATCAAAGTAATTACATCTTAGTTTATTAAGTAACAACAACATGAAGTGTGATATTGTCCTTGTACACTTATTTGGTTGCCTTTAATTAAAGGTAATTGTATATAGTATTGTTATTCGAGCTGATTTTGGCATGGTCGGTCTTATCTCATTTATAAAAATTAGTATTATTTTTAAGATTTAAAGCCAATAATATTTCCAACAAAATAAATGGGAAAAAAATGAGGACCAATTTAAAACATATTTTTAAGTTTAGAGACTTCAATTTTGCTCACCCCCCATTTGTTGGGGGTGAGCAAAATTGGATCCCTTACTTTGGATTGAATTTTATTTTGTGTACCCTTTAATTTTTACCACTTTTATTAATAGTAGGTAAAAACAATTAACCACTCTATTTAAAAACAAGAAAGAAACAAACACTCCTTTGTTACGTAAAATGAATTCTTGACTTTTTTTATTTATTATTTTATTGTTTTCCCTTTTTTATTTTCGAATATGAACTTCATACCAGAAATGTTCATACAAAAAAATTACATACCAAAAATTTTCATGCCATAAATTTTTAATGCAGAAAATTCATACAAAAAATTCATACTAGAAAATCTCATACTAGACAATCTCGTACGAGAAATTTTCTAGGTTGGGAATGAGATAGACCAGATGAGAAAGTCTGTTTACATAGGATGAGGATCCTCCAAAGACCAAGATCGACTTCAAAGCAGTAACAATAGAGAAAGTCTACCTGCAAAATCAAAGCAAGACCTTCATAAAGGTCTTGCACAGAAGTGGCACATGCACTCTGTATATACCGTCGGCGTTGACGAAGCGAGTGAAAGCCAAGTTTATCTGTGATTTTAGAAACAACCATAGCATTCGGAAGATCCTACTTGTTCGCAAACACAAGCACTATAGCACTGCGTAGCTCATCCTGAACAAAGACCAACTTCTCGGAGTTGTTTCATAAAAGTTACGTATCTGGCAAGAACACAAACCCCGTTGAGCATCATGTGAAGCTCATCCCTGGCTTCCAAGATCCTGTCTCTATCAATGTTAACAACAACGAAGATGAGCCCTTAAGTGTTCTGGAAGTAGTGCCTTCACAATGGTTGGATCTTGTCTTGGCCACCAATGTCCCATACAGTGAAGCTCACATTTTTGTACAAAAGAATGTAGGCATATGGAACTCCGATATTGTATACTGAAACTGTAAATCGCAAATTTCAAGTCAATATTTGTTTACTGTTTTTGACCTTTTTCACTTCCACATTTTCTCAAACACATAGAGTGCATCTCAAAACATCTGTACAATCCTTACAGCCTCATATATCACACATAAACGGATCTAACAAAAACTGAACTAGCACACCAAAATTAATACTCTTCAAACATTCCAAAAAAAACTAAACATGGTAAATCGAGTTTGCCAATCTTCTAACATCGAAAGATCAAACATCTGCTGCAACACCGACAATCGGGTGACGGACGAGTTGAAGGAAAATGCAACAATGGGGGGTAATAGCAGCCAAAGCTTTGATGGTGATAAATGGGGAACGATCCTCTATTGTCGCAGGGAAAGACCATATCCCCCTATAGATATGGAGAACGAAGCAAGAAATGTCTGTAGAAAGAAGAAACGAAGCGCATGAGATCCAAACACGGCAATTATCAATCTGCGACTTCAGTTTTAGTTGAGAGGTCATTAGGAGCGCACGCCCGAACGGATTTATCACCAAAGGAAGCCGAGATGAAAGACTAGGCGGGCAAAACCCTAGAAATTGAGGATATGGCGATGGCTGTTGAGTAGATATGGCGATGGCTTTCAGTAGAAGAGGCAGAAACCTAGGCGAAGTTGATGAAGAGGGTAGAGGAGCAGACAAGAAGAAACAATTAGACTAATTGTTTCTTTTGACACTCCGTTTGATACCATGATATTTTTTAAAGAGAAAATTGGTGTAGAAGGGCCCTTTTTGTATCATGAAACAAAATAGGCCCTTCTATTTTTCATCCAAAAAATAAAGCTAAAAGAAATTATAAATCATGGGTAATAAAGTAGCTATTTAAGGGCAAATTAGTAATGTAGCATAATAACTGTCTAAAAGTTAAAGATATATTAAATTAAAAAAAAGGCAACAACATGATTTAGTGTGATACGGTATCTTCTACACCAATTTGTTAAAGATATATTAAATAAAAAAAGGCAACAACATGATACGGTATCTTCGGTTCGTCTTCTTTCCTAAACATTTCATCCCAAAAATTAAGCGTCATTCGGAACCTCCATTGGATCGTGAGATTCTCCATTCGCAACCTCCATCTTTAAATCGTGATTCGACCGTCTTCAACCTCCTGTCTGATCTATTCTTTGTGTAACAACAATCAATCCTTGTAAGTATTCCAAATTCTCTCAACAATATACCATTTTAATGGCTTCGATTTTGGTTCAAACCGAAAACAGTTGATGAACGTTTTCCCTAAAATCCATACTCAAAACCGCCATTGTTGATCTTTAACTACATGGCCTTAATTTTGAAATTATCCATTTTTGTGAAAATTATGTATTCGAATCAACAGTGATGAAAGATTATGTACATAATTTTAAGCAGATACATAAAAATCAACGCCACATAAATTTAACAATTACATAATATTAGCAGATACATAAATTATGTTCGTCACCTTCGTCATTACTGACACATAAATTTAACAACTACATAATATTAGCAGATACATAAATTATGTTCGTCACCTTCATCATTACTGACACTCAGCACATAAAAATCAACGCCACATAAATTTAACAACTACATAATATTAGCAGATATATAAATTATGTTCGTCACCTTCGTCATTACTGACACATAAATTTAACAACTACATAATATTAGCAGATACATAAATTATGTTCGTCACCTTCATCATTATTGACACTCAACACATAAAAATCAACGCCACATAAATTCAACAACTACGTAATATTAGCAGATACATAAATTATGTTCGTCCCCTTCATCATTACCAACACTCAGAACATAAAAAATCACCGACATATAAATATACGAAATACATAATATTAACAATATACATAAATTACGCAGAACAAATTGAAGAAATAGATCATCAAAACGAAATAAATCGGCAGTAATCGAACAAAAAATAGAGAAAATGTTTATGACGGTAGACGAAAACTCTGTAGAAATGGTGGTTATGGACGCAGAAATGGGGGAATTTCGTGATTCTTGTATCACGTTTACAAGTAATGTATATTTCCTTTCCTAACAACATCCTGATTTGTAGGGGACCATATTAAATAACCATATTTATTTAGAAAACTGCCACATCAACATTTTTTATTTCCAGCAGGGATATGCATTTATTTCGGAATTAATCTTTATTAGAAAATTAATAGGGGCCTACTTTATCTACATTTTTGCAAAAGAGACTAGTTAATCTACATTAATATATAATTGGCCTACTTACCCTTTTAACTCTTTTTTAAAAAATGATTAATTTTGGTATATTTTGGGAGGCATCGACATTTTTTCCCTTCTCTCGAAATTTTTCTCTTCTTCTTGAGCGACTCTTTCTTCTCTTCTCTCGTCGCCTGTTGCTCCCACTGTGATAGCCACCGCCAAGACTACGGCTATTGTCGTCGACCGGAGTAGTCGACCAGAGCAAGAAGCCGCCTTTCTTTTCTAGGGATCTTTCTTTCTATGGTGAAATTTGCATCTCCCTATCACGTTTACCAGATTGTATTATGAGGATTTTGATTTTTGCTCGTTTTCTTCTATGTGATATCATATATAAAAAACAGGGATATCAGATTGATATTCATATCTTAATTGTAATAGCTAGGATTTTTGAATTCTAATTAATGTTGATTAACTTAGTCGCTGATAGTAATTGACATATAACTCGCGAAGATTTCGCAAGTGATGAGTAAGAGTCCCACCGTTATGTTCCTGGCGTAATTTTGGACGTTTGGGGAAATTTCTACTTTTTCTCCCGGGTAATTATTTTTACCTTCCGGTGTTATTTGGAGCATTTGGGAGCTCCAATCAATAAAAATGCAGTTGAGAGAAATGATCAGGACATCGGATATGTCCTAGATATGAAATAACATGGAGAGGCAAAACGGCCAAAAGAGTCGCTATTTCGTTTCTTAACGGCTAAGAAAGACGGCTTAGGAATACACGTTTTTCGAGGCAGTTGTGGAATAATTATCCTACAATATTCCAGATTTAATGTTCCAATCTCGAGAAGTTTGGAGAAAGAGGTTCGACCCGCCTTTGGATCGGTTAAAGGATAATTATCGACTTTACTAAAGGATAATTATCGTCTTCACTATAAATAGCGGAAAATCCTTTATTAATTCATTTCATTTCACGTTTTCTCGTAAAAGCTCTGATTTCTCTCAACCTTCAAACTCAGATCTACTCTCCGTTTCTAATCCGATTTCAATTCCGTTTGAGTTTCTGGATTCCTCTCTTCATTCTCTTCATATCGGCACCGAGTTTCTGCATTTCCGAGTATATGGAGGGTTGGTCGAGCATATATGTCACCAGGCAGGTTCTGTCGCTCAGATTCCGGTGAATTTGATGTTGTCCATGCGTAGCCTGCGTCGCTGTGATTCCGAATCTTCTTTCAGATCGTCAATCGGGTTAGTAACGAATAAGTTATGAATTTATTCGTTTTCTGTACTGCGATTTGGCCTAAATTGACTTTAGGCTTGTCAAAATGGATAATTAGAAATTCCATTATGGTCGTTATATTATTTTGGTGATTATGGATAGTTTGTTTGATGAAATCTGATGACAAGAGGTTTAGAAATTGCCTGCGGGCAAAACGTTATTCTGGCGAAATCTAATTAATTAATTAAAGGTTAATTAATTAAATTAGGATTAAAATTGAGATTGAGGAATGTTGATTAGATACTACCTTGAGATTTGAGGAATTGTGAGCTATGTTGAGATATTGAGGTTTAGTTGGTTGTGAGGCTCATAGATTGAGTATGATTCTTATGGATCCCTTTGGGTCTAGGTGTGACCCCTTTGATGAATAGAGGTTGATATATCTCTTTATGCCTTGTTTATAGGCCGTGTTGTCCCTCCAGTGTAGAGGTGATCGTGGTTGAGTTTGTACAAGGTTGAGGTAAGTCCGTAGGACTTACTTAGCTACCATCCCTATATTGGGTGTTTGCATGAGTGGTGTGTGCTTTATATGTTTGCTATGATAGCATGAGTTGTCGTTTTTATCGACCTATGTTCTATTGACTGCCCCACTGCGTGGCTGTGATAACCTTTCCCTTTCATCCCGCCGTGGAGTCTGGGAGGTTCTCTGATGTCAGGCCAGACTGGTTTACAGGAAGGGCGCAATCCACTCCCATAGGGTACACGGATTGTGTGACCGATACTCGTACAGTTGGACATTGTACTCAGAGGCGGGGATGTATCGGTCCTCGTGTCACATACTTTCATCTATCTATATATATACGGTTTTTGAGTGAATGATTATTATATAAAGATAATAAATAGGTAAATGTGTGATAGCATGCTGATGTGTTTATCTTTCATGATTGTGCTTGTGCTTATGCATTACCTCATATATGTATGGTTAGCTAACGGTTTCATACCGTGTTGTAGATGTTTACAGGTTAGGCGCTACTGGGTGATCTGGCAGGGTGATAGGCCGAGGACTCTCGTACATTAGGTGGTTGGTTTGGGGTTGTTGTGTCTCCCCTCCTGCGTGAGGATGATCTTTTGTACCTCCTATGTGAGGATGTCATTTTATATACTCGGCTATGTTGTTGTTTACTTTGGGTCGTACAGTTTATACTGTTTTATGTATTTGTTTTATATCTGTCAGTGCCATGTTGTAAGGTCCAGTGAACTTGTTGTCAGGTTAGGGTCAGGATCCATTGTGAGATCCTAGCCCAATGTGACATCCCGAGTCCCGCGGATTCGGGGTGTTACAGAGTTGGTATCAGAGCCCAGGTTGACAACAATGGCACTTGCTACCTGCAATAAGGTCTGATAGGTAAAATAAACAGAACCCGAAAGGGGTCTGACGTTTTAAAACGTTTTTGGTTTTAAGTGTGGTTTTGGGATAGAATGTACGAGAAGTCGTCACCTCTGCCATGGATCTCTGCAGCGTAGATATGTATATATATCTGTGTGTACTATGGATTATGTGGATTTATTATACACATATCGATACCTATGGCATATATATAGCCTTATAAGATTAGGTGCATATATCCTACAAATGACTCAGACTAGAGTAGTATCTGTAGTGGGATGAGGTAGGGGTACACCCCCCCTCTTCCTCCAGTGGTGATAAGTTAGGGACCAGTTTCCGCTGTTGTTTCGCCTATGGCAGAGAACGAGTTTGAAGAGGCTGATCGTGTCTCCATGAGTAGATCCGAGTTTCAAGAATATATGTAACAAGTATATAAAGCGGTGATAGCGGGTAGATCGACACCAGATTTACCAACAATTGTGAGATCAACTGAAGCTTCTGGATCCGGAAAGAAGCAATGGACTGAATCAGTTACTAGAGAAGTAAAGATGATGAATGGGGAACCAAGTCCGATATCAGGACAATCTAGTGATCCTTTGGCCATGAAGATGACTGGCAAGGAACTATAGTGTTTTAATTGCGTGGAAGTTGGGACATTGGCGAGCTGTGTGCCCAAAGGCTCCCATCATATGCTTTACGTGTGGTAAAGCAGGGCATAGAGCGAAGTTTTGTCGACAGGGCAAGGCATTGCCTTTACAGGTTCCCTTCAAGAGTGAGATCATTCCAGGTGGACGACGAAGGTCGAGTTACCCTTCAGTTGCACAGGTTGCAAGGATGGGATGATTATGTTTCAATTGTGGCTATCCAGATCATTTGCGTTCTGTGTGCCCTTTGGCACTGATAGCTTGTTTCACTTGTGGTGAGCTAGGCCATTTGGCCCTTTCTGTCAGCACGGTGGTGTTTCTTCCCAACAAGACTTTCCTCTTTCCGGTGCAGAAAGAGTGGAAGTGGAGGCTATAGTAATGACCTTAGTGATACCTGAGGAGCATGGATCTGACATTGAGTGATGATATGTAGTGTAGCTACGAGTGTTAGCTGTTATAGGTATCATTCTCGTTAATGGTTTACCTGGTGGAGTTTTGCTTGTTGTGAGTGCTATGCACTTCATGTCTTTCGATGCATGCGTTAATGGTTGACTTTTTGTATATAGTAGAAGGTGGATTTTCCTTTACAAGATTACCTTTTTGGGTCTGAGATACCCGTGAGATGCGTGTTTGTTCCCTTATTTCAGGGACCCGTGTATGGTTGTAGACTTCTTTGTCATGTCGTAGGTGCATGAGAAGTCATTATGTGTATGGTTTGGATGATTAGATATCATGTGGTGTTAGCTTTTAATAGTAAGACTATTATAGTCTTTACTGAGTTGAGTTAAATAGAGGTCTTCTGAGGTTAAGGCCTTTAAAGAGACGGGTTTGTCATCAGGACTGTACGAGCAGCGAGCTGATAGTACAGGGATGTGACGTCTTCTAGTGTTATACCATGAAGGAGCGAGATAGTCCAACAATGGAAGGTATTCCAGTTGTTTATGAGTTTATAGACGTGTTACTGAACCGTCTAGTTGCCACCTCAGCGGAGTGTGGACATTGTTATTGAGTTGAAGTATGATACAAGATTGAATAGGAAAGCCACATTATATGGTGCTTGCTGAGATATTGTACTGATAACTTGAATAGTTGACTGAAACGGGTTTACCCTAGTGGGTTCCATGTTCCGTATTGACAACCTGATGACTTAGCTTCAAGAAGCAATTGGGTTTTCAGGATTCCTTTGTGCTCAAGATATCCCTAGTCATGGATGAGAGAGCAACATGTGTATGAGATAGCATCTCATACCCGTTATGGACACTACGAGTTTTTAGTGATGTCATTTGAGTGACGAATGTTTTAGTAGTTTTTATGGAGTTTACGAACAAGTATCTTCATCGACTTCCTTGATTAGTTGGTGGTGGACTTCATTGATGACATGTCGGTATACTCTCATAGCAGAAAATAGTAGACCGATCATCTGAGGACCGTTCTGCAGATTTTGAGAGATAGAGGGTTGTATTCTACGCTATCTAAGTGTAAGTTGAGATGCCAGTGGTAGCCTTTTTAGGCCATGTTGTCTCCGTCAGTGGGATCATAGTTGACCTGGCAAGAATTAAGTATGTTGTACATTGGGAGATAATGATGAACATTAAGGAATATGTAGTTTTCTCGGCTCAGCCGATTGCTATCAATGCTTTGAATAAGGATTTTATATGATTACGTATTCATTTGCGAGTCTTTTGAGAAGACCACCATAACTACGTGATGAAAGCAATGTGTCTATGTTCTGAAGAGTTGAGGAGGCATTTGACCTCTGCTTCCATTCTGTTGTAGTCTGAATATTTTTGGGATCCCGTGATTTACGGTGATACATCCCAGCTAAGTCTGAGATGTGTATTGCTACAGAGGAGTAGGATTATTAATATGTGTGTTTATACCTGAGAACGTATGATGAGAATTACCCGAATCATGATTTAGAGTTAGTAGTGGTTGTTCAAGCCTTTAAGTTTTGAAGACCGTACCGGTGTGATCTTCATGTCAGATTTCTATAGATCATAGAAATCTGAAGTATATTTTATGCAACAGGGGTTGAATAACCGCCAGTATTAAGAGCTTAAGTTGATCAAGACTTTGACTCGAAGATTCCATATCATTCAGAGAAGTTGAATGTTGTCGCCAATAACTTGAATGGAAAGACGCTCCAAGAGAAGATAATTGTGAGACTGATAGTTCAGCCTCAGCTTTAGAGAGATCTAGCTTGGCTAGAGTTGGACAATCATTTCCTTAATGAGGATATCCAGTTATACCTCAGAGGTTCTACCTGGTCTGTTGGATGAGGTCCAACAGAAGCAAGCGACCTGCCCGGCCTTGACAAGGTTTAGAGAAAGGATGTCTCGTACTGAGGCACCATAGTTCTCCATGGGAGTAGATGGACTGATGAAGAGTCATGACCACTTTGTGTACCTGCTGATGCAGATGGAAACAAAGAATATTACGGTATATCCACTATACGTCTTGTAACACCCCGAATCCGCGGGACTCGGGATGCTACGGGTTGGGACCTCACAATGGGTCCCGACCCTTAGCCTGACAACAATCTCACCGGACCTTTCCAACATGGCACAAATAAAGGCTCAAAAACTCGAAAACGTTTATAGTGCAAATGATAAGAAACCCGAAAGAACGCAACAACAAACTTCAGCCGAGATACAACTCGAAACCACAATGCCAAACACGCGGCACACAAAATGCAAACCAAAGGACAAACATAACTCGACTCCAACTCATAAACCCTTCCTAAAATGTACGGACCCCGGCTGTCCACCCTTCCGGATCTCTCGGCCGCATTCCTAACCTGCAAGGCAATCTACAACATTCGGTATAAAACCGTTAGCTTATATTCGAGGCATTAGAATTAACGGGAAAGGCACAAACACAATCAAAACATCATAAACACACAACATAATCAAAGGCACACCAATCCGGTTTATTATCTTTATTATGATTAAGTCATATCCCGTTCTAATTCAACTTAGATTTGTGACACGAGACCACCGTGGTCCCGCCTCGGTCCCTATTTCCGGCATGGAACGGTACGGATGCCTCCGACCGTCTAACCAGCACGGCTAGTCGCCGAGAACCTCCTAGACTCTCGCAAGAGCTAGGCAGATGATGTCACCGCCCGTTATCATACACTTGGGCCAAAATAATATAAAGGTCGGTAATCCTATTTCTGGTTCCGTTGTTATAACATAAACAGTAAACACACACCACCCAACACACATCAATGCTAATACAAAGAATACGAGCTAAGTAAGTCCGGAGACTTACCTCGTCACCACACTCAACTCACAACACTCTCGCTTCCTTAGGGAGGAAGCCCATAACCTGCTCACAAGAAGATAACTATATCAACAACAACCCACTCACAATAGAAGTCTTAGACTTCTATACAAATGATCTACGCAAGACCATTTGACTCTCAATTCTAGGACTGCATCCTAGAATCTCTCATGCTCACATCACACTCAACACAAGCTAGAAGTCCTAAGACTTCTAAACCCTCGGATCTCGCAAGATCATAACTCACAACGCAACTAGGATAAGCCAAATCTAACTCTAAAATCCACAAGATCATACAACCCCACCTCGAGCCTCAAAACGCTCACAAGATCAACCATATAACTTAAAGTCTTATAACAACCTCACAAGATAACCAACACCTCAAGCATAGAAGCAACATCAATACATCAAACAATATCAAATCCTCGAAACTCACCTAAGGTTCAAAACCACTACTTGGCATTAACTCTAAATTATGCTAGATCTAACCTAGCATGATACTAATACTAAACATAACTAAATCGAGTAAGATCATAAGCTCGGGGAAGAGGGTACTCACGTGACGTCAAAAGACGGAAGACGATCTAAGGTTGTCGATATGGATTCGTTGGGCATTTATCGGGGCGCTTCCGAGCCTAACACCAAATCTAAACAAATTTAGCTTATACGCTAAATTTGAACGGAATAATTAACATATATAAATCTAAGGAAAGCCCCACTTTTAAAACTCAAGGTAAAACCGTAAATATATATTCCGGGCAAATTGTATAACATCATAAACCCAAGGTAAAAACTCGTTTTCAAAGTCATCGTTAAAATCCCGTAATTCAATCTTTGAGTCATAACCCGGAATTAATCCAACATGGGCATAACATATATGGTATATATAAATAAGAATATAACTCAAAGTAAAACCCAAGCTTAAAATCGTAAAAACATTTTTCCGGGTAATATATACAATTTTAGAAACTTGGGACATTTTATGTATATCAAATCTTGGGCCATTTCTGTAATTACACATGCAGGAGGGCACTTTTGTTAAATCCACAAAAATGGGTTAATCTTGCAATTAGAAAGTATGGGTACAAATCTGTAATTTCACCAAAAATCTGGGGGGCCCGATTTAAATGAATTAAAAAATATTCTTAAAACCCTATGAAGAAACAAACGATGGGGAAGAGGGTTGCACACTTGCACAGGAGGCGGCGGCAAGGCCGGCTGGCAACGGCGAGGCAAGACGGCCGTCTTAGGGAGGCTCGATCGGCGGCGGTGGAGGGACTGCGCAGGTTGCTCCGATCTCCAGCGAGGTTCGAGATCCAGAGAAGCAGGGCGAAGCTAGAGGCGGCGGCTGCGAGGTGGAGTGTACAGGCGAAGGTAGCCCTCCAGTGGCGTTGCTCCCCTTCCCGGCGACGCCGGTGACACAGCTGCGTAAAGGAGAGGAAGGCAGCGGTCCGGTCTGCACAGCAGCGGCATCTACCATCCAGCCCGGCGTTGGCTCGAGGGCGAGGTGACGATTCCGGCGAAGCGAAGGCGAGGGAAAGCTCCATCCCTCCGGCGTCGATCCTGACAGCACAAGGTGGAGGCGGCCCTTTCTCAGTCTGGCGGGGTGCTGCAGCAGGGGAGAGCGGGTGCTGTTGGTGAGGTGAGAAGCATAGGGAAAGAGAGTGGAGGGTTGGGCTGGCGTGAGGCTGTGTACAAGGGAAACTGAGGGAAGGGTGAGGGGTCGAGTAAGGTACAAGGCTGAAGTGAGGCAGGGCTGCAAGCTAGCCAACTAGGATCAGAGTAGCTTGGGCGGGGAAGGCCATCACAACAGAGGAGGGGAGCCAATTTAGCCAAACATGTAAGGGGCTGGGGAATAAAAATGAAATAATAAAATTATTAAAATAATAAATAGAATAGGGTAGTGGGAAGTAAAATAGATTCGATCGAAACGACTGAAACGGGGTTTTCGGATCGGAAAATATTTCCGAAAGATAAAATATGGAAAGATTTATATATATCAATTATTTAAATATAAACCCGCAAAAATATACTTTGAAATACAAAAACCATTCTCGCAATTTATTTTATGAGATCATATAATAATTTAAACATGGTTAATAAAATATATCGATGCATAAATATAAACTCGTAGAATTTAATAAGACATAAAAATACATGTACAAATATTTAAGCTATTAACATATCGTTAAAGCGGGAAAAGAAAATGTCGCAAACGCGCCTAAATATTTGGGCGTTACAGGAGATCCCCCTAAAAACAAGTTTCGTCCCAAAACTTGCCACACGCCGAACTTCTCGGTCCCTAAGGCCGAGGTATAAACTCTCAAACAAAGAAGGCTAGACCTTCTAATATATATACACGAACTACTCACACCACCAACGCAACATACATAGTCGGTCATAAAACACATTCCCGCACGGGGCACAAAACCACATATAGCATCACATATATATACACAACTCCCTTAAGGGAAGAATTGGGTCTAACCCGTTGATTCTATCGAATCATGCATGTACCCTCTCTACTGATACATAGGAAACACCGGGTGAACACTATCTACTCTTGGCGGCAACGCCAACTTGTAAGACATTTCTCCAACTCGCGCTAAGATCTCAAAAAGGTCAATATATCGGAACTCAACTTCTTCTTGATCCTTCTCAATGCAACATCTCTATTATGTTTCTCTTTGAGGGCCTCTAACAAAGAAGATCGAACTTCCAATTTACACCGTTGGCTTTGGTTCTAGCCAAACTAAACTTCGAGGTTACATTTCCTCAGTTCTTGTTATATATTCCAAGTAATGAATGAAGTATTTTACCTCACACTACTTCTACTATCAAGACACGTATGATGTTGTTTCTCCCTTTGCATCAATACTTAACCAAAACCTTGTCTGAGATAATCACTTGTAAACTCCAAATCCATCACACCTCGAGGCAATGTCAAAACAGTTGTCTAACAAAACTTCTCTTAACTCTTAACAACTCTTATGATATTTGTCCCGCTCAAATTTTCTTTGTCTTCCGAAGTAGGTTAGCCATAAATGGTGTTACTTTGGAGAATCTCTCCACAAATATGGAAATGACCAGTACATACAATAAAACTTGTAACTTCTTTCCCATCCTTCGGGGGTTGTCATCACGAGACAACTTGTCATACAACTTCTCTCTTCTTCGAGAGTAGACCAAAATGTCTTATTTGAGGCATTAGTAAGCCCATATGGAATCTCTACAACTCGTGGTGACCATGATTTGTCCGGAATACCATATTTGCAATATCTAAGTCTCGAATTCCCAATTGGTGACCATCAAACCTTAAATCAATTTTAGAAGAAACTACCGACCCTTGCAACCGGTCAAGTAGATCATCCATTCGTTGTAAGGGATACTTGTCCTTTTACTGTCATCTTGTTTAGTTCATTGAAATCGATATACAAACGGGGATAACCGCTTCTCTTTCCGCAACTAGTGTTCTCCATAACAACTTCACAAGCGTCATTCCACACGGCGCCTTAGATATCAGAATTGAGTCAAGCTTGACCTTAGTGGAAAAATCCACATTCTAACGTATTGGAATCCGTGATATCTCGGTTTTTGTCTTTCCTTATTTCGTCTCATACCATAAGACCGACACTTTGTCTTAACACTAGACAGGTAGTCATGGTATTACTGATCTCCCCCAATCTGTTGGGGTGACGTCTTTCAACACGTGTATTGTTCCATTTTTAGCTACAATGTTGACCGCGCTCTTTCAAATATTCGTCTTTTTTTGAAAGATTTGCTTGCGTCTTCTGACTCTTGTGTTCTTATATAAGTATTCCTTTAACTTAATCCCGTTCTTCCTCTTTGATGACATGATTGTAAAAATCTTCTAAGGATTCTCACTTATGTGCAGCCATAAGGGTCCAAATTACAGGATTTAACTATGCTTCAAAACAATTAACCTTATCTTTTCTTTTTTTTTTTCTTTTTCTTTTTTTTTTTTAGTGGTGTCGAAATTTTATACTTCATTTCCTTATGTAACGTCACACCGAATGTAGAGGCTCTAACCATAATCTTTCATGTACTTCTTGTACATCTCATAGCGATATCAAACTTCAAAACCTCATTCTTTTCTTACTCTTGTTGGTCACCTTATGTATCTCTTGGTATCCATGAAAGACTTCACAACCATACCAATATGCCTTTAGGCGAAAATTCCCGACCCAAAACACTGAAAGATCCACTCAACTCCACAAAGCACTCACATCATTCCTCTAAGCTTGCAGCATTTCCCTAATCTAGATTCCTCGTTTCACGTCATAGCCACTATGCCTTCGTCATGCGAGTCAGAAAAACCTTGACTTAGCTGGGCTTGCGAAAACATGACATCCATAACCTTTGAACAAACATATCACACCTCCCCTTATATATACCCTTTCCGCATAACAACAAAGGAACCCTCATCTTACACTTGATCCTCTAGCTCCCCTTACCATGATCAAACCTTAAAAGTTGTAACCCGTTCCGTTCTTTCCTATGCAAATCCCATGACCTAAGAAGGTCGCGAAAAATCGTTACAATATCCCCCTCGGAGGTCTTGTCATAAGTACTTGCTTGAACTCGTTCCACATTATTTGATTAAAACAAATGCGCTTCCGTTGATGTACCTTACTATTGACATTGATCCACCGTGAATACTCCAAGCTCTTGTTGCTGATCCTCTATGTTCTCATAGTCTTGTTTACTCTTCCTATCTACTCATCAATAGACAACCTGCACCTGTGCGTTCTCAGTTGTCACCGATTAACTTGTATCTCACCTCCTCCGAAGTTAACGACTTAACATTCTATTACCTTTCCATGTTACCATTCTCATGAAGGCTATCCTCTCGGGGTACTCTACTTCAACTCTGCGAGCTCGATCTACACTCCACGCCTCCTTGATGTCTTTCAAGTGCACCTTCCCAAATTTTATAGCCTTAGCTAGCATCCGTTCGTGTTCCTATTGGTTGATATCTTTAGTCTTTCTATAAAAGCTTCTTGTTTCCTCTTTCATCTTCTCAAACCATCATATATATGCACTTCCTTCTTCTTGGCGTTTCTTAGTCTTGTCATTGTAATGGAAACCGGTCAACTCCACGTGAATCCCTAATATGCCCTTCTTCTCACAACTCTCGTAATGTTGAGACTTCACTTATTTGTACCTTGTAAGCTTAACTTAAATCTTTCGCACATGGTTCGATCACTTTTCTCATCTTGACTCCAAAGCTTAGGAGCGTCTAAGGAAAGCTTCACTTCTTGGAGGAATACCACCTTTAGCCTTGCTAAAGTGTACACGTCTCCTCTCTAATTCGCATCTTTAGTTTTCCACACGTCTTCTTGAAGAGCCATTCTATTGGCCTCGTAGTTGTTCAATCATGGCTTCTTTATAACCACTTATACACCTTAACGTTGTTCTCTTTACTTGTATTGCTTCCATCTCTAATCCTCTTAAGTTGACTCAAAATTCCCTTCTATTTGTTCGTCTTTGCCGCTAATGTCCTCTTTATCCTTCAAATAGTTTCTTTGACGCCCTTAAAAGGAGTCCGATGAATCGCTAGGGTGTTCTCCAGAATGTGATGCTCAACTCGGTACTTGAGCATACTCATCATCGTATATATACTATCCTAATCTCAAAAAGGCGTTTGTCCAAGGGCGATGATAGTTTCCTATCATCTTAACTATAAGATCCACTACTAATAAAATAATAGCATACCATATGTGTATGTAATATATAACTATATATATAATTCCTATGTTTACATTACTACTAATATATCACATCACGGAATCCATTACAACAATACAAGACATTAACAAGCCCAAAGCATCCTAAGGTCACATATATAACTATGCATATATATATCCAGTTCATCATGCAACATACAATCACAAAGGTATACATCAATTCTATCATGCATAACTACAAACCTCATATCCTATCTATATATACATATATATACATATCAAAATCCAATAAACTAAGCTGTCGAGATCCGCGGAAGGAGTGGTGGTCCGTACATTCTACCCCGACTCATGCATGTGATTTTGAAAACGAAAACTCAGAACCCGTGGGGTTCTGTTTATTCCTTATCGGCCTTTAGAAGATTGCGAGTGCCATTGTTGTCAACCTAGGGCTCTGATACCACTTTTGTAACACCCCGAATCCGCGGGACTCGGGATGCTACGGGTTGGGACCTCACAATGGGTCCCGACCCTTAGCCTGACAACAATCTCACCGGACCTTTCCAACATGGCACAAATAAAGGCTCAAAAACTCGAAAACGTTTATAGTGCAAATGATAAGAAACCCGAAAGAACGCAACAACAAACTTCAACCGAGATACAACTCGAAACCACAATGCCAAACACGCGGCACACAAAATGCAAACCAAAGGACAAACATAACTCGACTCCAACTCATAAACCCTTCCTAAAATGTACGGACCCCGGCTGTCCACCCTTCCGGATCTCTCGGCCGCATTCCTAACCTGCAAGGCAATCTACAACATTCGGTATAAAACCGTTAGCTTATATTCGAGGCATTAGAATTAACGGGAAAGGCACAAACACAATCAAAACATCATAAACACACAACATAATCAAAGGCACACCAATCCGGTTTATTATCTTTATTATGATTAAGTCATATCCCGTTCTAATTCAACTTAGATTTGTGACACGAGACCACCGTGGTCCCGCCTCGGTCCCTATTTCCGGCATGGAACGGTACGGATGCCTCCGACCGTCTAACCAGCACGACTAGTCGCCGAGAACCTCCTAGACTCTCGCAAGAGCTAGGCAGATGATGTCACCGCCCGTTATCATACACTTGGGCCAAAATAATATAAAGGTCGGTAATCCTATTTCCGGTTCCGTTGTTATAACATAAACAGTAAACACACACCACCCAACACACATCAATGCTAATACAAAGAATACGAGCTAAGTAAGTCCGGAGACTTACCTCGTCACCACACTCAACTCACAACACTCTCGCTTCCTTAGGGAGGAAGCCCATAACCTGCTCACAAGAAGATAACTATATCAACAACAACCCACTCACAATAGAAGTCTTAGACTTCTATACAAATGATCTACGCAAGACCATTTGACTCTCAATTCTAGGACTGCAACCTAGAATCTCTCATGCTCACATCACACTCAACACAAGCTAGAAGTCCTAAGACTTCTAAACCCTCGGATCTCGCAAGATCATAACTCACAACGCAACTAGGATAAGCCAAACCTAACTCTAAAATCCACAAGATCATACAACCCCACCTCGAGCCTCAAAACGCTCACAAGATCAACCATATAACTTAAAGTCTTATAACAACCTCACAAGATAACCAACACCTCAAGCATAGAAGCAACATCAATACATCAAACAATATCAAATCCTCGAAACTCACCTAAGGTTCAAAGCCACTACTTGGCATTAACTCTAAATTATGCTAGATCTAACCTAGCATGATACTAATACTAAACATAACTAAATCGAGTAAGATCATAAGCTCGGGGAAGAGGGTACTCACGTGACGTCAAAAGACGGAAGACGATCTAAGGTTGTCGATATGGATTCGTTGGGCATTTATCGGGGCGCTTCCGAGCCTAACACCAAATCTAAACAAATTTAGCTTATACGCTAAATTTGAACGGAATAATTAACATATATAAATCTAAGGAAAGCCCCACTTTTAAAACTCAAGGTAAAACCGTAAATATATATTCCGGGCAAATTGTATAACATCATAAACCCAAGGTAAAAACTCGTTTTCAAAGTCATCGTTAAAATCCCGTAATTCAATCTTTGAGTCATAACCCGGAATTAATCCAACATGGGCATAACATATATGGTATATATAAATAAGAATATAACTCAAAGTAAAACCCAAGCTTAAAATCGTAAAAACATTTTTCCGGGTAATATATACAATTTTAGAAACTTGGGACATTTTATGTATATCAAACCTTGGGCCATTTCTGTAATTACACATGCAGGAGGGCACTTTTGTTAAATCCACAAAAATGGGTTAATCTTGCAATTAGAAAGTATGGGTACAAATCTGTAATTTCACCAAAAATCTGGGGGGCCCGATTTAAATGAATTAAAAAATATTCTTAAAACCCTATGAAGAAACAAACGATGGGGAAGAGGGTTGCACACTTGCACAGGAGGCAGCGGCAAGGCCGGCTGGCAACGGCGAGGCAAGACGGCCGTCTTAGGGAGGCTCGATCGGCGGCGGTGGAGGGACTGCGCAGGTTGCTCCGATCTCCAGCGAGGTTCGAGATCCAGAGAAGCAGGGCGAAGCTAGAGGCGGCGGCTGCGAGGTGGAGTGTACAGGCGAAGGTAGCCCTCCAGTGGCGTTGCTCCCCTTCCCGGCGACGCCGGTGACACAGCTGCGTAAAGGAGAGGAAGGCAGCGGTCCGGTCTGCACAGCAGCGGCATCTACCATCCAGCCCGGCGTTGGCTCGAGGGCGAGGTGACGATTCCGGCGAAGCGAAGGCGAGGGAAAGCTCCATCCCTCCGGCGTCGATCCTGACAGCACAAGGTGGAGGCGGCCCTTTCTCAGTCTGGCGGGGTGCTGCAGCAGGGGAGAGCGGGTGCTGTTGGTGAGGTGAGAAGCATAGGGAAAGAGAGTGGAGGGTTGGGCTGGCGTGAGGCTGTGTACAAGGGAAACTGAGGGAAGGGTGAGGGGTCGAGTAAGGTACAAGGCTGAAGTGAGGCAGGGCTGCAAGCTAGCCAACTAGGATCAGAGTAGCTTGGGCGGGGAAGGCCATCACAACAGAGGAGGGGAGCCAATTTAGCCAAACATGTAAGGGGCTGGGGAATAAAAATGAAATAATAAAATATTAAAATAATAAATAGAATAGGGTAGTGGGAAGTAAAATAGATTCGATCGAAACGACTGAAACGGGGTTTTCGGATCGGAAAATATTTCCGAAAGATAAAATATGGAAAGATTTATATATATCAATTATTTAAATATAAACCCGCAAAAATATACTTTGAAATACAAAAACCATTCTCGCAATTTATTTTATGAGATCATATAATAATTTAAACATGGTTAATAAAATATATCGATGCATAAATATAAACTCGTAGAATTTAATAAGACATAAAAATACATGTACAAATATTTAAGCTATTAACATATCGTTAAAGCGGGAAAAGAAAATGTCGCAAACGCGCCTAAATATTTGGGCGTTACACGCCTTATTCAGTACATTCAGGTACGAGTAAGATGTACCACGAGATGAGACGATTATATTGTATGAAGCCGATATTACCAGATTTGTGATATAGTGTGTGACCTGTCAGCAGGTCCAGATAGAGTATTTCCGATCTAGAGATAAGCCCCACCCACTACCAGTGCAGTAGTAGAATTTGGGAGGATAGATCTATGGACTTTGTTATGGGATTGTGACCCAGTAGAAGATTGATATTATCTGGATTGTTGGTAACAAATTAATGAAACCGGTACTATTCATCAGAAGGACGTGGCTAGTGAATGAATTGGCTGAGGAGTACACTAGACAAATAGTGAGACTCCATGGTATACCGAGAACGATCATTCTGATCGAGATGGATGCTTTTACTTTGAGATTTTGGGCAGCAGATTTACACTGCTTTGGGGACGAGTATGTACCTCATGACTACACTTCACCCCCTGACAGATGCTCGGTTAGAGAGGATCATCTAGATTTTAAAGATCTATTACAAGTTGTAAGTTGAATGGGAACGTGGATGGTTATATTACCTTCCATTAATGAGTTTATTATATAACAATGAAGGACGTGCATCTTTTTGGGATGACCCTATGAGTCAATATATAGACATAGATGTCGTATATCCTTATGCTAGAAGTGATCTAGCAGTAGAAGTGGAATAACACCTGACCAGACTCAGGATTTTATAGTTCAAGTAACGTTGATTGAAGGAAGAATGCTGGATGTACAGAGTCGCCACATATTATATGTAGACAAGAGGCGTTAACCTCTAAAGTTCAAGCGAAAGTTCATGTCCGGCTGTAAGTATCTCAGCTGCGAGATGTTAGAAGTGTTAATATGGAAAGGGAACTGAGTTTCCAATATGATGGTTTATTTGAGATCGACCAGTACGGAGAAGGTAGCATGATGTTTAGCTTTGCCTCTGAGATTAGAGGATGTTCACCCAATGTTCATGTGTCTCAACTGAGGAAGTATATACCAGGTTGGAAACACTTTGTGAGTTATAATGATCTAGTGGTTAAGTTGAACCACATCGTTGTTGAGCATCTGATTACATTCTTGGAATAAGATGTGAAACGCTTGCATTCGAAATACATTGCCATATTGAGGATATGATGGTCAAGATGAAGACCTGAAGAGGCTATGTGAGAGACTGAGGATAGTGTCCTGAGGAACTATCCAGAGTATATGTTAGGACATACCCATTTGTGGGAGCACGAGTAGATCTTAGTGCTATCTTGATGAATGTTGTGCTTATATGCCTTGATATGTTATTCTATGCTAGTTGTGATGTGATTTATGATCTTAGTAGATCTTGATGTGCTAGCGTGATGTATGTTATAGCTGGAGATGATTACTTCCTCCACGCTACCCGAGTATGATCATATTTATAGCTAGAGATGGTTCTTTCCTCCATGCTATTTGAGTGGGATTAGGATTCAGCTGGAGATGGTTCTTTCCTCCATGCTACCTTGATGGACATAGTTAAGTGGAGATGTGATTCCTCCATGCGATGTATATGTTTATGGGTTGGCTAGAGACGTATTTCCTCTATGCATGTGATATGTTTTGGCTAGAGATGTGCTTCCTCTATGCCTTGTGATGTGGTATGGCGAGAGACGTGATTCCTCTACGCCTTTGGGTAGCGTTATGACCCTGTTTCCTGGAGTGATGATTCCTCCATGTTTATACTTGAGGTTATAGATTGTTATAGGTTGTGATCTTTTGAACGGAGATGTGATACCTCCGATAGAAAGAGTGAGAGTTATACCTCGGCGTATGGGTCCGAGAGGATTTGGGAATTGTTCAAGTTTCGGGACGAAACTTTTTTTAAGGGGTGTGTGATGTAATAGCTAGGATTTTTGAATTCTAATTAATGTTGATTAACTTAGTCGCTGATAGTAATTGACATATAACTCGCGAAGATTTCGCAAGTGATGAGTAAGAGTCCCATCGTTATGTTCCTGGCGTAATTTTGGACGTTTGGGAAAATTTCTACTTTTTCTCCCGGGTAATTATTTTTACCCTCCGGTGTTATTTGGAGCATTTGGGAGCTCCAATCAATAAAAATGCAGTTGAGAGAAATGATCAGGACATCGGATATGTCCTAGATATGAAATAACATGGAGAGGCAAAACGGCCAAAAGAGTCGCTATTTCATTTCTTAACGGCTAAGAAAGACGGCTTAGGAATACACGTTTTTCGAGGCAGTTGTGGAATAATTATCCCTACAATATTCCAGATTTAATGTTCCAATCTCGAGAAGTTTGGAGAAAGAGGTTCGACCCGCCTTTGGATCGGTTAAAGGATAATTATCGACTTTACTAAAGGATAATTATCGTCTTCACTATAAATAGCGGAAAATCCTTTATTAATTCATTTCATTTCACGTTTTCTCGTAAAAGCTCTGATTTCTCTCAACCTTCAAACTCAGATCTACTCTCCGTTTCTAATCCGATTTCAATTCCGTTTGAGTTTATGGATTCCTCTCTTCATTCTCTTCATATCGGTACCGAGTTTCTGCATTTCCGAGTATATGGAGGGTTGGTCGAGCATATATGTCACCAGGCAGGTTCCGTCGCTCAGATTCCGGTGAATTTGATGTTGTCCATGCGTAGCCTGCGTCGCTGTGATTCCGAATCTTCTTTCAGATCGTCAATCGGGTTAGTAACGAATAAGTTATGAATTTATTCGTTTTCTGTACTGCGATTTGGCCTAAATTGACTTTAGGCTTGTCAAAATGGATAATTAGAAATTCCATTATGGTCGTTATATTATTCTGGTGATTATGGATAGTTTGTTTGATGAAATCTGATGACAAGAGGTTTAGAAATTGCCTGCGGGCAAAACGTTATTCTGGCGAAATCTAATTAATTAATTAAAGGTTAATTAATTAAATTAGGATTAAAATTGAGATTGAGGAATGTTGATTAGATACTACCTTGAGATTTGAGGAATTGTGAGCTATGTTGAGATATTGAGGTTTAGTTGGTTGTGAGGCTCATAGATTGAGTATGATTCTTATGGATCCCTTTGGATCTAGGTGTGACCCCTTTGATGAATAGAGGTTGATATATCTCTTTATGCCTTGTTTATAGGCCGTGTTGTCCCTCCAGTGTAGAGGTGATCGTGGTTGAGTTTGTACAAGGTTGAGGTAAGTCCGTAGGACTTACTTAGCTACCATCCCTATATTGGGTGTTTGCATGAGTGGTGTGTGCTTTATATGTTTGCTATGATAGCATGAGTTGTCGTTTTTATCGACCTATGTTCTATTGACTGCCCCACTGCGTGGCTGTGATAACCTTTCCCTTTCATCCCGCCGTGGAGTCTGGGAGGTTCTCTGATGTCAGGCCAGACTGGTTTACAGGAAGGGCGCAATCCACTCCCATAGGGTACACGGATTGTGTGACCGATACTCGTACAGTTGGACATTGTACTCAGAGGCGGGGATGTATCGGTCCTCGTGTCACATACTTTCATCTATCTATATATATACGGTTTTTGAGTGAATGGTTATTATATAAAGATAATAAATATGTAAATGTGTGATAGCATGCTGATGTGTTTATCTTTCATGATTGTGCTTGTGCTTATGCATTACCTCATATATGTGTGGTTAGCTAACGGTTTCATACCGTGTTGTAGATGTTTACAGGTTAGGCGCTACTGGGTGATCTGGCAGGGTGACAGGCCGAGGACTCTCGTACATTAGGTGGTTGGTTTGGGGTTGTTGTGTCTCTCCTCCTGCGTGAGGATGATCTTTTGTACCTCCTATGTGAGGATGTCATTTTATATACTCGGCTATGTTGTTGTTTACTTTGGGTCGTACAGTTTATACTGTTTTATGTATTTGTTTTATATTTGTCAGTGCCATGTTGTAAGGTCCAGTGAACTTGTTGTCAGGTTAGGGTCAGGATCCATTGTGAGATCCTAGCCCAATGTGACATCCCGAGTCCCGCGGATTCGGGGTGTTACATTAATACTCATACCTTTTTTTGGTGGGATCTTAATACGCATACCTAGTACATTTAATTAAAGTATCGATATCAAACGACCGCTAATTGTTTAGGTTACCCAAGATTTTGTAATCCGTTGTATAAGCTTAAAAGTTTAAAATTTTCAAACTTTATACCTCGGATATATTAATATCTGGGATATATATATATATATATATATATATATATATATATATATATATATATATATATATATATATATAATCAACTCTTTTTTCAAAAGGAAAAGAGAGAGCAAATGATGGCTCGTTGAAGTATTTAACCCTTAAGATACCCAGACGTTTTAAGTAATAAATAATTATATTTAAATGTGCAATGCTACGACAAGCAAGGCCATTTAAATGTCAAAATTTACGAAAAATAATTGGTTAAAAGTAATATATAACACGGTAGAAAATTATAATAGTAATTACTTTATTGTTTAAAATCTAAAAACCAATACGCATAAGAGATGGGTATTTAAATAGTTTTATGTAATATCAATTTGAGTAGGTAATATTCATGAATGCATTTAGTATGGAGGTGTGAATCATATTCATACATATATATTGGATGTGTAATGCATTCAGAGTATAATGTGTGATGATAGTTGGACTAGATACACAAATATAGGCATCATTCATTGTATAGGAGCCGTATAGTTATTAGACTAAGATATACATTGATAGACTTTGTTCATTGTACATGAGCGTGCTGATAATTATATATACTACCATTTTTAGATTGAAAATATTCCCACATCGATTGTTAGACATAAGTTGAACAAACACATTGTATATAAAAAAACTCATAAAAAGACTCATTTTATTCAAGAAAATACAATTGAAGAGAAGTTTCATTCTATCCTTACAATATTTCATACACGTTTCCTCGTTATTGGTTTTTAGATATTTCGATAACTATGAAGTTGGACGGAATGCTTCGCGATAATAAAGGGTAAGTAATTTTTTTCTAGTTTATTTATTTTAATATTCTGGCATTTAACTAATCGTATTTTTGTTTATATTTTACTAGATATTGAAGCACGTACAAACGTTATTCATGGCATTTCAAAAGGAGCTAAATGAGGTACTCTCAAACTCGTAGCATTATATTATGAACTTTTTTAACATAAAATTCATGTAATATCATGTTATAATAAAAAAAAAATTTTACTGAAAAGCTCATGATTTGTTTTGAAAATAAAAAAAAATCATTTTCCCATGGTATTTTTTTCTTTTAAAAAAATTGTAAATCAAAATATTAGAATTTATTTTTTTTAAAAGTTCACTTTGAAAAATAGAGCTTGGGTCTAGTCAATCCAAATATAAATATTTGAAATACGAATAAGCCAAAAGAAATATACATAAATGTTTATTAAAAACTTATTTTCTATTTCGGGTTTGATTACACTCCTAAAAACTATATTCTCTCGAATTTTAAATTAGCACCGCCATATAAGTTGGCGGATAGATAAAAACAATTAAACTAAATTAAATATAAATGTCTAATTTCCGAAAGAAGATGATAGAATTGAATGTATAGATTAGTATATGCAATTAAATGATTAGGTGATATATTTATACTTTTACATATACCCTTTAAAAATATACATATTATTAAATTTGTGTGGCACGTACGTACTTGTCGACGGTTCAAATATAAATATGTAAATAGTTATAAGAAATTAGCATATCAATAATATATAAGGAATATTTTCGTGATTTTCTTTTCTCTAGTGTTAGCCTATTGCTATCTTGCTCGTATTCATAAAATCATCTAGAATAATCAATCATTTTTAATTTCCAAGTTTCTTTTTTTTAATAAATAATAGTTAGAGTTAATAAGACTTCATACTTATCTATAAAGTTTATCTCCGATTTAATTATGTATATATAAATTCTAAATTTCATAAAAGATTTACATTTTAATAATTTGTTTTTTTGATATAATTTCTTTTTTCAAATTTTGTAACTAACAAACAAGATTTGGTTTTATCAAAGAAAATATTGTGGCTTCCTATTTATTTGCAGAGATCCTCGGTGCTTTAAGTTAGGGCTTATCCTAGCCATGTTGATTTGATTTTGTTTCTTCTATTAGTCATTTGTAACTATAAACCTTGGACTTATTCAGGTACGAGATCAGTGGGTTGGAGTTGGTGGGTCCAACGGAAAGCGGCTCTGGTCATCAGAGTTTTGGATCGGAAACTAGACGAGGGTCTTAGGAGGGTTTGGGATTGAGTTTTGGGATGAAATCCTCCATTGTTGAGGATGTTGAAATATGAAAAATGGGTCTTCTATTTATTGGTTTTGTAGGTTGGTTTGTTCGTGAATGGGAGAACGTAGTATATGTGTGAATAAGAGACAACTTCATAAGATTGAAGTCGGCAAGAGTGGTTGTATTCTGATTAATCAAGGTCTGGAAAGAGTGGAGGTGGATGACAATTCATGGCTACTGGCAATATGTAGAGAAAGATCATTCGGGATTGGTGGATTAGAGCCAGTGGTGAAAGTTTGTTGGTTCTTGTGATTTTGGGTCGATTGATATGATGTTAGATCTGATGATGATTTTGGGTCATTAATACGTTTAGGAAAGAAAAATTGATTTTTGACTGGCTTTTCCTTATTGATAGCATTTCATCACTTATATGCTTCTTGTGTATGTTTTTTTGAGATTTAATAATAGGAGCACCAGCAGGGTATGTTGTATATTGTAGATTCTTATAAAAAATTATCTGGTATGATATTATCTGGTATGCTATTTCTTGGTATGATATTTTCCGAGTCGACTTCCACCCAATTGCCATCCGATTCATTTTCAACATAATTTAAAATTTTGAAACCGAAGTAAACCGACCATAAACAAACCGACTCATTTAGTTGACAACTCTACTTGAATGTTTCAAGTGTATTATAATCGGGCGGTGATCACTCGTCTAGTTCAGAATTGGGGAAATGGGAGGTCCTCTTGCGACCACGCCCACATGTAACGGATAGTATGCATATGATCTATTTCCGTCGGTAACAGCAACAAAGACGAGTTTCGGGAGATTCTCGTGTGACAAAAGAAGTTGAATTAGTAATGGATAACTTATTAAAAGATAATAACCGGTTGTGTGCGAGCATGCTATGTTTTTGTATTCTTATATGTGTTGCATCTTTACTGTCTTTTTGATATCTATAATGTTAGCTAACGGTTTATGACGTCGTTGTAGATGCCCTGCAGGTTAGAGATGTTGTTAAGTGATCCGGACGGAGTATTTAACCGGGGTTCCCGTACATTATAGTACGGGATCGGGGTTTATATTTCAGTTGTTGTCTTTTCTAGTTTGTTGTGAACTCGGCTGAGAGTCCTTTGCTTTTCCCTTTGTTATACCTTATGGTTTTTTATATAGTTTTGGTTTTCATTTATTTGTGCTTTGTTGCAAGATCCAATGTTATTGTTGTTACTCTGAGGATCGAGACCCATTGTAAGGTCCTGACCCGTAACGCTCCGAGTTACTAGAATTTGGGGTGTTACATCTTGCACCATAAAAGAAATGAACAGGAAATAAATAATGTTGCATGTTTTTGAGACCTACCCATCATTGCATACTTTGAGAATTCATCTTGCATAGTTTTGAGTATTTGTGTTAAGCTTTACCAACTGTAACACCCCGGATTCTCGGAACTCGGGATATTACATGTTAGGACCTCACAATGGGTCCCGACCTCAGTTTGACAACAATATTACTAGGATCTTGCAACAAGACACAATTAAGAAAAACCGAAATTTATAAAATGTATTTGTAAAAGGATGAATGCCACAAAGTCTAACAGCCTATCGGACTTAAACAACGGAAAAGACTAATTGTCTTAACAAAAGGGAAAGATAACAAAACAACAACCCAAACCCCCACTCTAACGAGTACGGAGACCCGGCTGACCACTACTTCCGGATCACTCAGTTGCTGTTCTAACCTGCAGTAAATCTAAAAACACAACAAAACAACCAAGGCCGTTCTCATATATACATTCCTTCGCTGGTGTTACTGGCAATATTGCCTTCATGAAACTCCGTTGTTTTCGCTACAGGGTTTCAACTCTTTAATACCGGCATTGCGATTTCTTTCAAATTCCTATATCTTTGAGGAGGTCAAAACCTCTTCACACTTGTAAAGTCTACATTCTGCTTCTACACTCCATTGTAGGTATCCATTCCATGCACCTTAGACCCTCATATCCGGGTCGACATTTTATCTCCCTTGGTCTCTCAAGCTTGTCTTGTGAATTCTTCTACTAGGTGACTCATCTTATACATTTTTCTTCTCTACATTGGTCTCTAACTATCTGTTGATCATTACTACTCCTCCTGTGTTGGAACTTCAGTTACTTTGTACTCTTGCATAGATTTCCTAAGGACATCCTCATCTCAAGACTTTATTTAAAAAATTCAGCACTACCCGCAATTTTGATACATGACTTTCCTTCTCACTGGTTAAGTTATACGCTTGGTTTACACTAAATCCATCATAGTGTCATCAGTCCGTTAGTATGATTTTTATTAAACACCTAATGGTACCATTTGTATACAACACATTAGGTGCATATGATTATCCCACCAATCAAATTTCCCGCATCGCATTTATTATGTCTTTCTTATACTCATGTCGCTTTACCATCTTTAAATCTTAACACCCCGTACGATAGTTAAATCCCTTTGAGTTTTCTCGTACACGCTTCACGGACCACGTTGGTTGGTCTTATTACTTTCGTCAGCTCTTATGTCATCAGTCTAGCGTGCATTTTCAATGGAGTACTTCAATTTCTCATTAAAGTTTTATATATACACCTTTCGGTAATCATCTTATTGGGGTAAAACTGGATCCATATAACAGCCTTTAGTCATTCAACTTTACTCCTTATCGTGTCTGTTCCAGCCAACTTGTAGATTTCATCTGCAATCACCTCACAACTCAACCACAAATTTCACCAAGGCTTTAAATCATACTCTCTATGTTTGTACCTCCTCTGAATTTCCAATTATTCTGTGTCACATCTTTAATCACAAGGGTTTCCCCCTTTCAATCTATGCAGTTTGACCCCACCTTTTCTTGGAGGAGCACCATCAGCCCTACTTGTGTGGAATACTAAGACATAGGACATGTTCACAATCATTTACTTCTTTTTAGTCTTCTAGTTCTTCTTACAGGGATCCCTTCATACTAACCTTGATATGTATATTTCCTTAGTCAGTAGTAAGCAACTACTCACAACAATTCTCTTTACACCATTACTATCATCAATGGTCATTACCGACCGTCAAGAGCTTCTCTTTAATTTCTTTATTAGAGTTTTCATATTGAACTCATTCAATGTTACCATCAAGGCTACTAGTACTTGTATTGATTTAACTTCACAATTACCGTCGTTGATCTCTACAAGAAATTCACCAAATGTCGGTAAAATTCTTTTATAACCTTGTGATTATTCTTCTTATCTGTCAACTACCCATCACTAGTTAGCCAGCACGTGTAAATTCTTTGTTGTTACCAATTAGTCTGTAGTTGACCTCCTATAAGATCGTAAACTTAATCTTCTTTTATCTCCTTTGAGGTTTGATATACAAGGTGAAAATATATCTCTTCCATTTATTCTCCTTTAACTCCTTCTACAATCTACACTCCTATACGAGCACTATAATCTTACGAGTCTAGTTGTATCTTCGTCTTCCGCCAACGGCCTTATCACTTTTCCTACGATAACTTGTAGGCACTTCTCCATGATTCTTTTACTCGAGTTATTATCCCCTTGTTGTTCTCTGTTATGACCTGCTAGTGTTATTAACTTAAATCCCTTCGTGAGTGAGAAGTTATTAGAGACCCTCTTTTTCACCCCGACTATTCTCCTACACCCTCCTTCCTTGGGGTGCTACTTGCACTTCCGCCTTCATAGGAATCCGGTCTTTGTTGTATCCCGATCCTTGTTGAATTTCTTGTGTGTTCTAGGAGGTCACCCCACTTCCCTATTGGTGAAATCTGCTTTCCACTTTCTAGCAACCTGTAAACTTCCCTTTTTCGGCTCTTTTATTCTTCGTATTTGGATGGACAAGGTATCTCATCTTGACTCCTACGTTTATGATTGTCTCGGTTTCCCATCTTGATTGTGGTGTCCCGTAGCTTGTCGAGAGTGATCATCTTCCGCTTTGCTTCTAGCCTCAAACTCTCACCTTCTGATCCGTCAGTAAGCTTAGATTCAATGTCTCTTGTCTGGATCGCTACTATATTTCACTTTGACTTTCATGCCCATGTGTGTTTCAGAAGGTATCCGCTTTGTTTGTAACGTTGCTTTACACCACACTTGAAAGAACCTAGGTGATGTCGCTCCCAATTTGCATAATTGTCGATCATTCAATGCCTTTCCGGAACTACTCTCATGTATAACCTTCATTTGCTTCTGTTAAGTTGACTCGGAATCCTCTGCTTGCCATGTTCGTTGATGTTGTCCTTCAGTCCTCACTTTCCCGCCTCGACGCTCCTCAGCAAGCTCGAAGGAGTTGCTTGCCATTCGCCTACCCTAATGCACATAAGATGTGCATACTAATCCTCACGTTGACACCCTTCAAAACTTAGGTGTGTCAACTGAATGAGGATCTCATACTGTTATCTTCATTAAGGCATAATATAACTATAAATTCTACTAATCTTCGGCATCTGCTTATCTACATCATCTATCATTATAATCAAGCTAATAAGTCCAACTAAAGTAACCCTAAAATCCATACTAAGGCATACTGAGATCCGCGGTAGTAGTGGTGGTCAGCCGTACTTTTCTATTCCCAACCAGACTATGCATGCATTTGAAAACCAAAATTTCTTTTTGAAACTCACATCTCTTTTCGGGTTCTGCTCAAGTACTTATTCGGTCTTTCAAAAGATTTCAAGTGTCATTGTTGCCAACCTAGAGCTCTGATACCATGTTGTAACACCCCGGATTCTCGGAACCCGGGATATTACATGTTAGGACCTCACAATGGGTCCCGACCTCAGTTTGACAACAATATTACTAGGATCTTGCAACAAGACACAATTAAGAAAAACCGAAATTTATAAAATGTATTTGTAAAAGGATGAATGCCACAAAGTCTAACAGCCTATCGGACTTAAACAACGGAAAAGACTAACTGTCTTAACAAAAGGGAAAGACAACAAAACAACAACCCAAACCCCCACTCTAACGAGTACGGAGACCCGGCTGACCACTACTTCCGGATCACTCAGCTGCTGTTCTAACGTGCAATAAATCTAAAAACACAACAAAACAACCATTAACTAGTTATCTAAACATTAGGAGAATAATAATAGCACACACACACATAAAATAATAAACACTCATCATGCTTTCAAACAATCCATTTATTATCTTCATTCAAGTCATTCACTCTAATGATACTTATTTTGTGACACGAGGGATTCCCAAACCTCGCCTCCGTCCCCGTGTACCCATCAGGAGTGGATCCGATGCATCTCACCGTGTACCTGTATGGTCTGGGTATAGAGAACCTCCCAGTCTCCTGGCAGAGCTGGGCAGTGATGTCACGGCCCGTTATACATACACTTGGGCCTTAAAACATAATAACCGCAGTCGTCCTAACAAGTTGTTATTTATTATAACACACATTGTACACACACAACCATCATCACCCAACTAATATCCAAAAGCTAGCTAAGTAAGTCGCAAGGACTTACCTGAATCAAACCACAACTCTCACAACCTCAACTCGGTCTGCAACCGTAGAAACTCAAACACCTGTCATACAAGGCACATGGATCAAAATATATCCCATAATCTTAGAAGTCTATAACTTCTAAGATGCCCAATCTCATCAAGAGAAAATTACTAAAATGCCCTCTTAAGGTAAAATGACTATTTTACCCCCGGTTCCGAAACTCCTAGATTTGTCTATATCTTAGTTTCAAACTCTCCTTTGGAACCCATTTCCACAATCTAGTTCTTACGGAAAAGTTTGGTAAAGATTTTTAATAGTTACACAATTTCTAGATTTTCACAAAAGTCGTTAAGGTCCGATTTTGGGTTAAGATACGAGACTTGAATAAAAAGATAAAAATTTCGGAATAAATCTCTAGATCCTTTATGATATGCATACTAATCATAGGAGCAAAGATCTCTCAAAAATATTCAACCATAACTCCTACATAAAACTCTAAAGATGCTTCCAAAATCTAGAAATTTCATACTTAGCCAAATTTTGTGTAATTTCACAACTGCTCAACCAGTCAACTTTGAGCTCCTATAGATCCAGATCCAACCGTCGGATCAGTCTTAGTTTCTGATACATAACAGTATGCAACTCCCTCTATATCATACCAGAAATTGAACGGTGAATTATGTGTCTAAGGTATCGAATAAAAGGCTCAAAGGTACCTATACGACACAGTTTTTCTGAAATCTACAGCACAAGGTATACACAAGAGGTTAAGAGTGGATGACTGTTCGCCACTTAGCGTGCGTGCAAATAAGCTTTAAATTTATAAAACTAGAATCAAGCAAGCGAACCCGCAGTGTACGGATCGACGTAGTTAAGCAAGAATTCCAGAGTATCGAACACAGGGATTTGGGGGGTTAAATCCAGTTATAGATTATCAAGCGAGCAAATATAAGAAGCTTTTCAAGTATTGGGAAACAACAATCCTAAAGATCCAAGTATCCAGCTGTGGCAATCGATTCAAGATATACTAATGATATAAGGACAGAGTTAAGATATGCAAAGGTGTGCTAATGTAAGGTAATCGTACGGTGAAGTTCCAAAAACCTTATGTGACTCACCTACAAGACACTCTCTATAAAGGTTGTTGAGGCTTCAATATAGAAAGGTTCTAAAGATGAGAATTAATGTCAAATACCCAAACTTGTAATCCAAGGATCAAGACTAACTAAACCGATTAAGGTTGTGACACTCACAATCGAGGTAGAGGTTGTTGAGGCTTCACTACCACCTAGAAAAGGCAAGCCTAAACTAAGTTAAAGCAAATCTTTAACTTTGGATTAAAGTAAAAGCAAGTTCGTAACTTAACACAAAATTACGGCTAGTTCTTGAGTTCCACGGCCGTGGAAACTCAAGAACAGACCGTGGATTAGGGTTCGTCGGCGATTCTGTAACACCCTGAATTCTCATAACTCGGGACATTACTGGTTAGGACCTCACAATGGGTCCCGACCTCAGTTTGACAACAATATTACTAGGATCTTGCAACAAGACACAAATAAAGAAAACCGAAATTCATAAAATAGCATTTTTAAGGTAATGAATACAACACTGTCTAGCAGCCTAAAGTACTTAAACAAAAGAAACGAACAACTGTCTTAACTAAAAGAAAGAAAAGACAAACACAACCCCCAACCCCCACTCTAAGGAGTACGGAGACCCGGCTGACCACTACTTCCGGATCACTCAGCTGCTGGTCTAACCTGCGGTAAATCTAAAAACACAACAAGAGGAACCGTTAGCTAGTTATCTAAATATTAGCAGAAGGATAGTAGCACACACACACACATAAAAATATAAACACCTATCATGCTTTCAAACAAGTCCATTTTATTATCTTGAGTTAAGTTACTCTTTCACGCTAATGATACTTATTTTGTGACACGAGGGATTCCCAAACCTCGCATCCGCCCCCGTGTAACCATCAGGAATGGATCCGATGCATCTCACCTTGTACCTGCCTGGTCTGGGTATAGAGAACCTCCCAGTCTCCTGTCAGAGCTGGGCAGTGATGTCACGGCCCGTTATACATACACTTGGGCCTTAAACGTAATAATAATAGTCGTCCTAGCAAGTTATTATTATTAAAACACGCACATAGCACACACAACCACTATCACTCAACTAATATCCAGAAATTGGCTAAGTAAGTCGCAAGGACTTACCTGAGTCAAATCACACTCTAACAAGTCGCAAATCGGTCCGTACTCGTGGTAACTCAAAACGCCTGTCAAATAAGGCATGTGGATCAAAATCACATCCAGATGTCCAACCTCATGCGAAGGAATTACGAAAAAGCTCTCTTACGGTAAAAGACCAGTTTATCCTTAGTGCCGAAAATTCTCAAAGTTTATTCTTAAATTTATAATTCCTTTTAAGTCTTGTTTCCATACTTTGGGTCTCTCGGTTCGCTACTTATATGTTATAAGTTCAACTTGAATCCACTCGAAAAAGAATAACACTCTTCCTCCTTTCCGGTTACTACTCTACTCTTATACATTTATATATACTTACGTACATATCTTAACTTTTCCTTCAACTCGTATACTCATGTGATTACTCGGTATGCTTATATATATATATAACTATATATTTTATCTCTCCCATTAACACTCTACAGTTCATGTATTGTGTACCTATATACATAACTTAGCCTTACTTCTACCTTCACATTTACGTATCTACTCGGTACTCCTATATATATCTACATATTTTCCTATCTCCCATCTCGTACTCATAGATATATATACCCATATACATACCTCATTCTATAATGTACCGCCACTTATACATGTACCCTCGTCCGAACCATTCCTACATCTTTGTATGCATATATAAGTACGTGGTATGCTATTAAACTCAGTACCTTATTCCCACAAAACTATGCCTCTCTCTGCTCGATCCTACGTAAATATACAACCCTATACTCCTCCACAAACTTATACAACCACACGTACACATCATTCTCCTACCTAGCATACTTATCTTTACTTATCCCATTGTAACTACTGTAAGCCTAAGAGTCTCTATACTCTTATAAACATGCATACTCTCAGTACACTATCCTTACTTATATACACATATATATACTCAGCACACTACCTTTACAATTCTATCTCGATATATATACCGCAGTGTATGAGAGTATGTGTACCTACACAGGCCGTCGAAGTTCCGGTATTAGGGCTGCTCAAGTGTCCTGGACCGGGGTTCTTATGTTGGCTCGAAAGGACTTCCGCACGTCTTGGTTAGTCACTGCAGGATCCGAAAGGGGCCGGCTTCAGTTGGTTACTCGCACGAATTAGAACGAAGGGAGAGGGATGCACTAGAAGGTTGTTTACCTTCGTTCCAATGGGTGCAGTCAAGAGCCAGCCTTGCGGTGAGGTGTGCAGCGGTGGCTCGTCACACGTAGAGGCGGTTGTTGGCGTTCCCGGCGGCTTGTGCAGAGGCAGTAGGGTAGCGATGATGGCGTCGGCTGGTGGTCGCGCGGTGCGTCTCCTCTAGAAGTCTGGGGTCGGCAGGGGTTAGACAACGGTTGTGCAGAAGGGAGAGAGATGGTACTCCAGTTACTCACCTGGTGGTTGGCGGAACCGGCAGCGGCAATCCCGGTGGTGTGGTGTTGCTGCCGGCTCGTGATCGGTACTGGTTCAGACGTCGTAAGAAGTTGCGGAAGGTTGAGCGGCAGTACGTCTCATCGGGAGAGGTAAGGCAGCCTTAGACGGTAGTTTAGGGTTAAAGATTAGGTTAGAGTTAATTAATTAGGTTTAAGGTGAGGGTTAAAATTAGTGGGCTGGTTGCATGTACAGTTGGGCCGGATCCAGTGGGCTGGCTGAAAGCTTTGGCGTTATTTCTTCCGGGACCGTTACGAATACGGAATTTAATTATGGATTTATTTACGGGTTTATTTATCGAAATATTAAATTTATTGTTTTTTTTGATCCGGTATTAAATAAGGTTTTATAATTTTCGGATATTACAGATTCTCTCTAACTCTCAGGATCCAATCCGTTTACGATCAATCTATCATCATCTAAGCCACAACTATCAACCCTTCACCTTAGAATTGTTAAGGGTTTTTAGCCAACAATAGTCATATTGATATCAAATTCAAGAATTAAAAGATTGAAAGATGAAAACTTCCGAAAACCTTCAATAAACTTCAAATCAATCTCAAAGTCACAATCAAGAACAATAATCGTCACTAGATTCGGAATAGAACAAACAAACACAAATCTTAGATAAGAAAGAAGAACGGGATGTCAATCCGCTTTCTAAATCAAACCTAAGCAAGAAGCGAGTCTCCTTGCGAACAATCTTCCAAATCTTCGATCTTCCGTCAATCCGGAAATCACAATAGCAATGCGCCAAAAATCTCTCAAACACAATCTCCGCCAAATGTGAAATTAGGGCAATTCCAAGCGCAAGTGTATGTGTAAAGCGAGGTGACGGAATCTCTCTTCGTCCGTCCTTTTATAGTGTAAGATAAAATATCGGCCCGGCCCAATTGCGTAGGAGATCGTGGCTTAAAATATGGCGAAAAATATCGCCAAGATCACGGTCGTGGAATGGTTCCACGGCCGTAATTTAGAGCGTGGAAATCAACACGGTTTGAACCATCTTCTCCACGGCCGTAGAAGTCACTGGAATGAACCACGCTTCCCTAGCCAAGGTTCCACGGCCGTGGACTGGAACGTGGAAAGTGGTACGGCCGTATTTCAGAGCGTGGTTTAGGGCAAGAACGTGATTCTTCCCTAGCCTCGTGCATTCCTCAAGTTGGCACTCCCTTAGCTCCTAGAAATGTCCTCAATCCATGGACACGCTCAATCAAACTCATCCTTGCTCAATTCCGTTCGGAAATAGCTCTCAATTACCTATAATCAACATAAAGCTTGTGTAGATCTCTATATCGACATTATAGACAAACTAGCTCACAAATGCATCAATGCTCAATCAATGACTATCAATATGAATCAAATACACTTAGAAAACGTGCCTAAAATATCACAATATTTCATGCTAACAATGACCTTCTTTTCACGCTAAGGCTCGACCCCGTCGGTGGCGGTTGCGTGACTAGGCAGGCGTTAGGGTGGCGGTCCTGGGCTGTGTCAACGCCACTGATGGTACCGATCTCTCCTGTTGTTGCCGGTGGTGACCAGTCTCGACGATTTCAGTCGGTGCTGGTTGCTGGGTGTCAACCGCTGTTTGTAGACGACAAGATCTCGGTGTCTGCACATGGGGCAAGATTGACTTCCGAGTCTCACAGAGGACTACACTGGAGCAAGGTAAGGTTTACAGGTTCGATCGAGAAGAGAGGAGGATGGACAGCAAGGGAAAATGCTTACCCGATTTCTGTCTGCAGCAGGCTGAACACAGTCGGCTCCGTCTCGTCCCCGCTAGAAGCGTGCAGCCGCTTGGGTGCAGTGTTAGCATGAAATATTGTGATATTTTAGGCACGTTTTCTAAACGTATTTGATTCATATTGATAGTCTTTGATTGAACTTTGTGCATATGTGAGCTAGTATTACCTATATTGTCGATATGGATGTCTACACTAGTTTTATGTTGATTATAGGTGATTTGGAGCTATTTCCGAACGGAATCGAGCAAAAGAGGAGTTGATTGAGTTTGTCCATAGATTGAGGACATTCTTTGGAAGCAAATTGGAGTTTTAGCTTGAGGAATGCACGAGGCTAGGGAAGAATTACGTTCTTGCCCTAAACCACGCTCTAAAATACGACCGTATCACGTTCCACGTTCAATTCCACGACCGTGGATTTGGAGTCAGAAATTGAAGTTCATTCCAGAAGATTACACGGCCGTGGAACATATGGTGCAAACCGTATTTATATCCACGCTCTAAATTACAGTCGTGGAACACTTCCACGACCGTGATCTTGGCGAATCTTTTCGCCACACTTTGAAGCCACGATCTTTTGAAGATTGGGCCGGGCCGACATTTTGCCCTACACTATAAAAAGACGGACGAAGCAAGATTCCGTCATGATCGCTTACCCCCGCTTACCCTCATTTAGGCACGCTCACACCCGTCATCTTCGCTTAGGGGGAATTTCGGCAATCCACGTTCTATCAACGCATAAGCCGGCTACACTTCGTCTAGCCCTTGCTTGGAAGCATCGACATCTCTTTGGAGATCGAAGTTCGTGTTTGGGAATTGCCCTAATCTCGCACTTTTGGTGGAGATTGCTGTTGAGATCTCCGGATTGGCGGGAGATCGAAGTTTTCGGAAGATTTTGCAAGGAGATCTCTCTTCTTGTTTAGGTTCGATTCGGAAAACGGATTGACATCCCGTTTCCCCTTCTTTCCTAAGGTTGTGATTGTTTGTTTTACTTTGAATCCTTTGACAATACTTGTTCTCTTTGTGACTTTGAGATTAGTTTGAAGATTATTGAAAGTTCTTGAAAGTTTTCATCTTTCTATCTTTTAATTCTTGAATTGATATCAACATGACTGTTATTGGCTAAAAACCCTTAACAATTCTAAGGTGAAGGGTTGATAGTTGTGGCTTAGATGATGATAGATCGATCGTAAACAGATTAGACCCTGAGAGTTAGAGAGAATCGCCGACAACCCTAAATTACGGCCTGTTCTTGAGTCCACGGCCGTGGAACTTCAAGAACTAACCGTAATTTCCCTTAAGTCTACGAACTTGCTTTTACTTTAATCCGAAGTTAAAGATTTGCTTTAACTTAGTTTAGACTTGTCTTTTCTAGGTGGTAGTGAAGCCTCAACAACCTCTACCTCGATTGTGAGTGTCACAACCTCAATCGGTTAAGTTAGTCTTGATCCTTGGGTTACAAGTTTGGGTATTTGACACTAATTCTCACCTTTAGAATCTTTCTATATTGAGCCTCAACAACTTGTATAGAGAGTGCCTTGTAGGTGAGTTACATAAGGTTTTTGGAACTTCACCGTACGATTACCTTACATTACTATACCTTTGCATATCTCAACTCTGTCTTTATATCATTAGTACATCTTGAATCGATTGCCACAGCTGGATACTTGGATCTTTAGGATTGTTGTTTTCCCAATATTTGCAAGACTCTCATATTTACTCGCTTGATAACCTGCAATCGAATTTGTTTCCCACCCAAATCCCTGTGTTCGATACTCTGGAATTCTTGCTTAGCTACGTCGATCCGTACACTGCGGGTTCGCTGCTTGATTCTAGTTTTATAAATCAAAAACTTATTTGCACACACCTCTAGGGGCGAACATGCAGCAACGAGGATCTTCGGCGTGAACTGCAGCAGATCAAACAGAAGGCGAGGTGTAGCAGTGGGTGTTTGTTGTTTGCAGGAGGCTGCTCGGCTCTCTTGGGCTCCCGGCGAAAACGACATGGCGCTTGTAGTGGCGTCCCTGACGCGGTGGTGCTGGCGGTTGAGCAGAAGAGAGGTGAGGATGGTATTGGCTTACAGATGGCGTGAGGCGCTTGTGCGGTATAGGAGAAGGAGTTGACGAGAATGTAGCAGGTTAAAGAAACGAATTACGTTTAGGCTTAACACATAATTAAGAAAGCTGATTAGGTTTTTAGGGTAAAATTGGGCCGGTTGGTAATTGGGCCGGCTGGTAATTGGGTCTGCTCTCCAATTTAAAAAGATGGGCTGAAAAGTGGATCATTAACTTGTACGGAATTAGTCCTCGAGTTTTAAATCATACGGGATTGTTATACGGTTTACATATTTATCATTTTATTTGACTTAAGTCACATAAAATAATAAGATTTTGATAAAAATTTTATAAAGTAACATATTCTCTAAAAAGATGAGAGGTTAGCGGATTGAAATCCGGTTTGATCGGCATTAAACGGAAATTTAAATTTTCCGGGTATTACACCAACTACGTTTTCATAGTTAAAAAATGAGGAGTGATAAGTTGCCTTATTTTCTTTCGTATTTGTTTTAGTTATTTCTTTTAGATATTAATTGTTGTTTTTTGTAAAATAAGGTATTGTTCGTTAACATTACCAGCAAATTTGGGTGTATTTTGGACTTGTAAAACCTTGAGGGCACCGCTCAAACTAACAAGCATGTTTGAGTAAAATTCGAAAAATCTAAAACCGTAGGGGTATCATCTGAAAAATTGCCGATAAATAATCATATATAAATGTGCATTCCTACGACACATTAGTACTATTCAAATGTCAAAATTTGCACAAATATAATTGGTTAAAGGCAATATATAACACGGTCAAAAAAAGAGAAAATATGTGTAGAAGGGCCCTTTTTGTATCCATGATACAAAATAGGCCCCTCTATTTTTCTTCCAAAAAATAAAGCTAAATGAAATTATAAATCATGGGTAATAAGGTAGCTATTTAAGGGCAAATTAGTAATGTAGCATAATAACTGCCTAAAAGTTAAAGATAATAAAATCAAAAAAAACGGCAACAGCATGATTGATAAAGATACGGTTTCGGCGGTTCGTCTTCTTTACTAAACATTTCATCCTAAAAATTAAGCGTCATTCTGAACCTCCATTGTATCGTCAGATTCTCCATTCGCAACCTCCATCTTCAAATCGTGATCTTCGACCGTCTTCAACCTCCTATCTGATCTATTCTTTGTGTAACAACAATCAATCCTTGTAAATATTCCAAATTCTCTCAACAAAATACCATTTTAATGGCTTCGGTTTTGGTTCAAACCGAAAACAGCTGATGAACGTTTTTCCTAAAATCCATACTAAAAACCGCCATTGTTGATATATAACTACATGGCCTTTCATTTACTCGGCCTTGCATGGTGTTATGAAGCATGATTTTGTGATGTATATTCAATTAGGTTTTGGAATCCGACCACACAAAGAAGAACATATATGTTTTAGGCTGTTATGGAACTTAATTTTGAAATTAGTCATTTTTGTGAAATTTATGTATTCGAATTAACAGTTATGAAAGATTATGTACATAATTTTAAGCAGATACATAAACCGAACTTATGTACATAAAAGATTATGTACATAATTTTGAAATTAGCCATTTATGTTCGTCGCCTTCATCATTACCGACACTCAGCACATAAAAATCAACGACACATAAATTTAACAACTACATAATTTTAAGCAGATACATAAACCGAACTTATGTACACATACACACATAAGATTATATTCGTCACCTTCATCATTACTGACACTCAGCACATAAAAATCAACGCCACATAAATTTAACAACTACATAATATTAGCAGATACATAAAATACGCAAGCATATCACAGTACCTTCTCAACGACAGTGGTTTAAACTTAAACATATACAAACTTATGTACACATACAAACATAAAATTATGTTCGTCCCCTTCATCATTACCAACACTCAGCACATAAAAAATCACAGACATATAAATATATGAAATACATAATATTAACAATATACATAAATTACGCAGAGCAAATTGAAGAAACAGATCATCAAAACGAAATAAATCGGCAGTAATCACAAAACAAATAGAGAAAATGTTTATGACAGTAAACGAATAACTCTGTAGAAATGGTGGTTATGGCTTCAGAAATGGGAAATTTCGTGATTTTGGGATCACGTTTACAAGGAAAGTATATTTGCTATCTTAAAAGCATCCTGATTTGTAGGGGAACATATTAAATAAGCATATTTATTTAAAAAACTGCCACATCATCATTTTTTATTTCCAACAGGGGTATCAATTTATTTGGGAATTAATATTTATAATAAAATTACTAGGGACCTACTTTATCTACATTTTTACAAAAGAGACTAGTTAATCTACATTAATACATAATTAGCCTACTTTCCCTTTTCTCTCAAAAAAAAATTGTCGTAGTAATTTTTTCCTTACAAAATATTAAAAATAAAACGCATAAGATACGCTTATTAAACTAGTTATATATAATAATTGTATGAGTGTGTACTATTTATATGTGTATGGAGGTGTGACTCATATTCATACATCCATTTGGTATGTAATTCGTTCAAGGTATAGGGTGTGTTAGTTGTTAGACTAGATACATGAATATAGGTGGCATTCATTGTACAGGAGCGTGTTATTAATTAGACTTGGATATACATGGATAGACTTTGTTCATTGGATAGGAGCGTGTTGATAATTAAACATAAAAATTTTCCGGATGTTCCCACATCGATAGTTAGACAAAAGTGGGACAAACACATGGTGTATAAAAAAAAGTCATTGCATTCAATAAAATACAACCGCACAAAAGTTTATATTTATCCTTACAATATTTCATCCCCATTTCCTCATTCGTTTTTAGTATATTTTGATGGGTATGAAGACTATGAAGTTGCATGGAATGTTTCGAGATAATAAAAGGTAAGTACTTATTTCTAGCTTATATGTTTTGATATTCTTATATAATATACTGCGGAAATTAACCAATCATATTTTTGTATTTTACTAGATATTGAAGTTCGTACAAGCGTTATTCAGGACATTTCAAAAGGTGCTAAGCGAGGTACTCTCAATCTCATATCATCGTTATCGAGATTTAAACTATATTAAAATTTGTAGTTAGTAAATATGAAACTATTAAGCATTTAATTGAATTAGTGTTTTCAAATAAATAGTTATTATGATAGACAAAATAATTGTATTACATGTGATAATATAGTGAGGTTATTAATGATGTCGAATAAGTTTGAGGTCTAATCTTGTATTCAACTAAAACTAGATATAAATATCTAAAATATGAATAAGCCAAATGAAATAATATACCATACATAAATGTTTATTAAAAATTTATTTTCTCATATAGAGTTGGATCATACTGCCAAAATTTAGATTTTTTTAAAGTTAAATTAGCACCGCCATGTAAGTTGACGGATTAAATATAAAAATACATTTAAACTAAATAAAAAATGTCTAAATTCCAGAAAAGCTAAGCAGAAGATTTGAATGTATAGTTTAGTATATGCAATATAACTATTTAAGTAATATACTTATCCTTTTATGTTTGTCCTTTAAATTTATGTATTAAATTGCATATGACATAGCCAAAGTAGTTGAAGGCTTAAATATAAATACATAAATAGTTTTAAAAATTAACATATTAACAACATATTAGAAGTATTTACGTGAATTTTCTTTTATTGATTACAGGAACTAGCTATCAAGTTGTGTTTTCTCGAGCAGACAACATGGTACTCTATGCCGTTCTCAAGATTCATGAGACAAAGAATCAAAACAAGTGCATTACATGTTGGTTGATCTTGAAGGACATGATGCACTTTGTAAAACAAGCTCACTTTATAGCTTGTTTGATCTTGAAGTGCACGTCGTAAAACAAGCTCACTTTCGAGCTTGCTTGATCTTGATGCACATCGTAAAACAAGTTCACTTTAGAGCTTGATTGATCTTGATGCACATCGTAAAACAAGCTCACATTATAGTTTGCTTGATCTTGAAGCACATGATGCATATTGTAAAACAAGCTCACGTTATAGCTTGATTTTTCTTGAATGCACATTATAAAACAACAGCTTGGTTAGTTTTGAAGCACTTGATGAGGGTCTCGATTGTTTGCCGAGATAGATATTCTAAATAGGAAGCCTACTTTGTGTAAAACGATTTAATCTTGTATATATAATTTATAAATAAGTTGTGTTTAAGTTATTCTATTGTAACTTTAATTGATTTTTTAAAGCTTGATTGAGCTATCGAATACAAATAGATAATATTTTACTTTCGATGATGTTAACGCACGCCTACTTCTTTATTGACATGCATATATCAATTGTAATTTTCATATCAAAGTAATTACATCTGAGTTTATTAAGTAACAACAACATGAAGTGTGATATTGTCCTTGTACACTTATTTGGTTGCCTTTAATTAAAGGTAATGGTATATAGTATTGTTATTCGAGCCGGTTTTGGCATGGTCGGTCTTATCTCATTTATAAAAATTAGTATTATTTTTAAGATTTAAAGCCAATAATATTTTTCCAACAAAATAAATGGGAAAAAATGAGGACCAATTTGAAACATATTTTTTAAGTTTAGAGACTTCAATGGAGCAAAATGTTTTTTTTATCAAGAAGGTAAGAAGCTCGATTACATCAAAATAATTGGTGTAACGAGAGGCCGACAACCGGAAAACGGACAAACCGTCATGCAAATAGAAAAACCATGAGGGAAACAATACAAGGATGAGTTGGCTAAGTAGGCAACTTATGTAATAGTGTGTACAAACTAGGCCTATTTTGTTTCATGTTAACAAACTAGGCCCCTCTATATTTTACAAAAAAGATTAATCTCATATAATATAGAAGATTCTATAGATTTGCTAAATATATTTATATCCTAATTAGGCGTATTAATTATCTTAGTTAAAAACATTAATAGTTATTGTCAATCGTTAAACAAGGAAATAAATCGTGGACAATCTCCATTAATTTGGGGATATCAATCAAACGAGCCATTACAAAGAAAATTCGGACACCATTGTTGCTGCAACCGAGTTTATGATCTTGAGTTCTTCAAAATGGAAGCCATTGTTTCTCCTCTTGATTTCTTCATAATTTTTGAGAGAGCTCGATCAAATACATAAAACGAAGACAATTTGATACATATTGACTGTAATACCCGGAAAAAAATTTAATTTCCGTTTAATGACCGATCAAACCGGGTTCCGATCCGCCATCCTTAATTCTTTAAATAAAATAAAAACAATATTAAATTATATCATTCTATATGACCTTGACTCACATAAAATGATCACTTATATAAGTCTGTAAAATAATTCCGTAATTTATTCCCGTACATTTAACGTTTCCGAGCGAATAACGATCTAGTTATATTCCATATTAGTTAAAGGAGCATACTGGCCCAAATTTTCGGCCCATGCCACTGGATCCAACCCAGCCTTTTAACTTGTTTCTGGGCCAGCTTCTCATGCTCAGACTTACCTTAGCCAGACCGCTTGTGTCTTCAACCAGCCCAGATAGCAGCAACCTCTTGGACGACTCAGCAGCTCGCAGCCCAGGAAGAAGCGGGCCTGTTGCATCCAACTCCGCAGCCCAGCCAGGCGCTGAAGGAAGCTCGTTGATCTCCATGTGAAGCCGTTACCTGCCCCTTCCTTCACCTCCTCTTAACTGCACGTATCTTTTCATCGTGAGGATCACCACAATCATAGCCTATAATCTCGCTCTTTCCTATATCATTCTTCGTCCCATCTTCAACTATCCGGAACAACCCATACAGGCCATACAGAACAAGACGTTGCCGACCCTCCCTCTCGCAACCAAGTGACGAGTTACAAGCCTACCTGCGAGGCTATAGAGCGATCAAGGTGAACCCTTCCTCTCTTCCCCATCTGTCCTCCCTCTCCCATTTTGTCTACACTACCTTGCTGATGGACGGAGGCGCGGTTCTGCAGGTGAACCGAACCAACCGACGCCCCAGGCGACACTACAAGATTTTCCGGATCGGTGCTGCACTTCCCCAATAACCTGGTGAGTCTGATCGTGAGCCTTCTCCTCTCCTTGACCCTCTCTTGTCTCATCTGTCGCTTGTACCCAGTGGTCCAGGGGGTGACCCCTTACGTTAATGTAATAACGCAGCACACAGGACTCCTCGCCTTGTAGACTAGAGACAGCAGGCGTAGCACCGGAGACACCACCATGCTGCTGGTGAGTCTTCTGAATACCCCTTCCTGCAACAACCATATGTGTACAGAGGATGATGGGTGGGTAACTCCTAATCTGTTTGTGCTAATAGGTTTAATCTAAGTTGGGAGGAATTGGGTACATATTGGTTTTAGTGCCTAATGGGACTCGAACTGGAGATGTGTGAGTTTAGAATTTTTGGTCCAGAATTGTCGCCAGTAGGTATCGAACTGGAGACCTCCTGCATCTGCCTATTTCCAGATTTTAGTTTTATACTTATAAGCTGGCTATTTAGAGGATAAGGTTCGATACCTTAGAATGATCATCCACCGTTGAATTTTTAGTATGTTGTAGGTAGATGTATGTAGTTTGTTGTGTTAAAATTTGAGAGAAAGTTAACGGTCGGATTAGAACTTATAAGGACTCAAAGTAAGGCAGATGAGCTGTTTTTACAGCAGGGAAAAATAAACTAAGTATGGGAATTTTCAGCTTTTATACAACTTTGGAGAATTATTGGGAGAGTTATGAGTAAGTATTTTGTGAGAGATTTTACCCTATATTTAGTATGCATATCATAGAGGATCTAAGTTTTTATTTTGGAATTTTTATAACCTTATCCAAGCGGCGTTTATGAACCCAAAATCAGGCTTTAACGACTATGGTATAAATTAAGAATGTTGGATAACTCTTACAAAACCTTACTAAATCCTTACCAAACTTTTCAATGAGAACTAGATTATGGACATATTTTCTAAAAGAAAATATTAGAACTAAATGATTGACTTTGAGAATTTTCGGCACTAAGGGTAAAATGGTCTTTTGCCGTAAGAGAGCTTTTTCCGTAATTCCTTCGCATGAGGTTGGACATCTGGATGTGATTTTGATCCACATGCCTTATTTGACAGGCGTTTGAGTTACCACGGGTTCGGACCGAGTTGAGATTTGATAAAACGATTTTGATTAAGGTAAGTCCTTGCGACTTACTTAGCCGGTTTCTGGATATTAGTTGGGTGATAATGGTTGTGTGTGTGCTATGTGTGTTATAATAAAAATAACTTGTTAGGACGACCGTGGTTATTATGTGTTAAGGCCCAAGTGTATGTATAACGGGCCGTGACATCACTGCCCAGCTCTGCCAGGAGACTAGGAGGTTCTCTATACCCAGACCATCCAGGTACACGGTGAGATGCATCAGATCCACTCCTGATGGGTACACGGGGGCGGAGGCGAGGTTTGGGAATCCCTCGTGTCACAAAATAAGTATCATTAGAGTGAATAACTTAAATGAAGATAATAAATGGATTGTTTGAAAGTATGATGAGTGTTTATATTTTTATGTGTGTGTTTGTGCTGCTATTATTCTGCTAATATTTAGATAACTAGCTAACGGTTCTACTTGTTGTATTTTTAGTTTTACCGCGGGTTAGACCAGCAGCTGAGTGATCCGGAAGTAGTGGTCAGCCGGGTCTCCGTACTCCTTAGAGTGGGGGTGTGGGTTGTTGTTTTGTTGTCTTTCCTTTTGTTAAGACAGTTAGTCTTTTCCGTTGTTAAGTATGATAGGCTGTTAGACTTTGTTGCATTCATCCTTTTACAAATGTAATTTTTATGAATTTCGGTTTTTCTTATTTGTGTCTTGTTGCAAGATCCTAGTAAAATTGTTGTTCAACTGAGGTCGGGACCCATTGTGAGGTCCTAACCAGTAATGTCCCGAGTTCTGAGAATTCGGGGTGTTACATTGACTGTGTCCTTCGAAGTTTGTTGATATAGATCGATCTGTTACACAATACGGTGTCAATCAACTACATTATTTGCTTTATTCAAATAACTCGTACATAATGTTTATCAGCAAATATTTATCATCAACTATGTGTGATGCATAATTAGTACATAATATTTATTAGCAACTACATATGATACATAATGTTTGTTTTGACAAAATCGGGTACATAAGTATGTAATATGTCGCAAGAAACTTACATCCGAGTTAGAAAATGTACCTGTTTTGTAGTCGGAGAAGACGATAACTTGTGAAGAGGTTTCGAGCGGCCTTCAATAGAGATGGATATAACCAACCTTCAATAACCTTCAATGGAGCGGGATAGAAATGATAACTTGCATCGGCTTCAATGGAGAATAAAGTAGAGACGAAATGGAAGGGATAAAGATGATATCTAGAAGAGAGAAAGATGAGACATTGAATCTTACTTCAATTGAGATGAAAATGAGAGTAAATCAGCGGTGATTGTGTTTGTGATTGACGGATGTAACCACTCATATATAGATTGTGAGAATCTCTCCCGTTCGGTTTCCTTTTTTTCAAATCCGTTTCAATATTTAAGGTAGTTTATTATTGTGGATTTATTAAATGCCCAATTATCTCCCTAATTTATCTCCTTAATACTTTTATTTATCTTTATATTTTTGTTGGATATTATTAGGGACCTAGTTAATCTACACTAAGCAAAAAGGGCCCTATTCCACCAATTTTCTCACAATACAACCACCACAAGCACAAACTAGAAATGTGAGAAATATCCAAAAAATTGGAACAACTAAACATTGGGAGAAGACACGAAACACTCGAGGCTGACAAAATATGGAGAGGACATACAAAACACTCAAGAAAAAAACAGGAGCAAAATATTGAAAGAATTTGGCCAAATTGATAATTTACTTAATAGAAAAATGCTATGGGTCTAGTTAGTAGAGTAAAAACTAAAAAAAAAACCTAGTTAGTGAATTTGGCCCAAAATGTTTAGGTATATATATATGTAATTTGTTCTAGTATTCAATGACTATAAAGTCTATAATGAACAAAGAAAATCTTTAAGGACATGTTTGTGAATTTTTTCGTAGAGTTGAAGGATCATGGATGTAATTTAGGGTTTGTTTAGTTAGAGTTTTGAGAGTTTCTTTTAGATTCAGTTTATGAGAAATTTTTTGAATGGTGTTTAGTTACGGTTTCATATTTCACTACGATATTTGTGGTTGTGGCTTTAAATCTTTGAAAACAGGTTTTTGAAAACTCGTTTATGAAGGTTTTTGGAGGTTCACGAGGTTTTGAAAAATTGGGGTACCATTCATGCCCTTTGTCTTCTCCTATTGATACTCACCATTTGTGCCCTTTCTTTCTTTTGATACTATGCATCACCATTTGTGCCCTTTCTTTCTTTTGATACTATGCATCCTTCACAAAAAATTGAACCACAGTCTGAGAGTCTTTCTTCCTAAATTCGTTCTTCATCTCTAATATTCTCACAATCCTTCGTTCTTCGCTTCAATATTCTCTTCTTCAAACATTGATGGCAGAAAGTTCATGAGCGAAGGTCGGGAGAAGCACCAGCCGTCCAGCCGCAAAAAAAGTTCTTGAGCGAAGGACGGTTGAAGAACAAAGGAGAACATTGAGCCAAGGCCAGGAGAAGAACGACGCAGAAGCACATGTCTTGAGCGAAGGTCGGGAGAAGGAGAAAGTCTTGAGCGAAGGCCATGAGAAGGAGAAGTACGAAGGAGAAGAACATCCCTTCATTTCTGGTGTGTTTATGCATAAATTAGGGATAGGAGTAATTTGGTATTTACTCAAGTTAAAACCTATTTCTGAACTATTAAACTAAATGCTTATACGAGGAGTTTAATTTAACACCAAATCTCAAAACAAAACCACAATCCTAACCGCAACCTTAATTTAACACCAAATCTCAAAACAAAACCACAATCCTAACCGCAACCGCGATTTTACTAAACACGCCCTGGTCAAAAGTATATTATATTATTGTGTCAAAAGCCCCATAAGCTAGCTCAACAAAATGATTAACTGATGCAAGTAGATGTATGGATTTGAATTAAAAGCATCATAGTTCCCATTGAGCTAAAGATGATTGAATTGATGTTTCTAACAACATTTAGTTGAAAAATCTGGGAGTCAAAGATGGGATGTACATATACTAGTTTAAATAATCTTGGTCCTTTCCATACACATTTCATCCTTTTATAGTTGATCAATAGCAACCATTAGATCTCAGCATATGCAAACTGGTTCTAGCAGCATTAGTTCCCTCGAGCTTTCTCCAAGTCCGGAAGATCTGCAAAACATAGCAAAAAACATTGACATGGGACTATGTAGAACACGAAAACAAGGATGCTATTTAGTTACAATGATAAGTATTACTGATCTTCCCTTCTTTGAATGAAGTAAAATAAAACAACTTAATCACAAACAGAACTTCCTTATGCTAGTACAAAATATTATACAAGTAAAGAGCTTACACAGTAAGCCGTCATCATCACTGCTCCCTTCATCATTATACTGCACAAGAAGAAGAGAATTATGAAGAGTTAAGCTTTGTTGGGGACAACAAGATGCAATTCAGGCTTTATCATTTTTAGGAGCAAAAATTTTATTATTCGGTGTGTTTTTCTAAGTCAAACAAAAAGTATGTTTTTAACTGAAGCCACTAGAAAAAATGACTGCAATTTGCAAGCAGAACCTTAGATTCACATTTTTGAGATTGTGTTAGTAATATGTAAGAGAAAACGTCTTATTACCTGTGTAGTATCCTCATCCGAAGCACAGCCTGCTGTAAGATTGGAAGAAACTAGTGAGAACTTCATTCATAAGCCCCAAAAGAAAAGAAACTAGTGGTAACTAAATAAAGAATATGTAGGATCTAGGCTCAAGGTGATATTATTGATGAGCTATGCAGGATGACAAATTAGCATTAAAAAACAGTAACAATTCTTAGCAACCATGGCCAAATCTTAGTAATTCCAAGATTTTGATGCAATCTCATCTTAAACTTCTATATTGAAAGATTATCTACATGAAGAAAGTATCCAAGACAAGAGGAAAGCAACAAAAACTTACAGCTTGACTCATCATCTTCATCACACCATTTGTTCCAATCAACTTTAATGCATGCAGGAGGCTTTTCTTCTGACTTAAGGAGCCTTTTCCACCATTCCTTTTGCTCTTTTTTGACAGTGCACAATATATTCCTAAGCCCTATTTTAGTTTTGCAGCCCTATAGATGATAAGACATATCTCTTAAGTAAAACCGAAAGGCAAGATAAACAAATAAATATCATGTAAACTGTGAAACAGGGGCAGGTGTTTTGTTGAAGCAATGAAAATTTTTCTTGCAAAAAACATTTTACAATAATTGTGCTATATTGGTGCAAACCTTGCTATATAAACTCAGATAGCCAAAGGCATTAATGAAAATGGGATCAAAAGGAACACAAACCTCAGGTAAAATTGATCCACAGAGCTCCAGGGTGCACTCATATTTCTCACCATGTGCTCCAACAGCAGAAAAGTTCAATACTCCCTGAGGCTCACACTTAACACAAACATCTTTGGCATCAAGTACAACAATTGTAAGGTAAATCTTGTCAGATCGTTGTGCCCACAGAATTTCAGGATGGCGGCTGTATAATTGACAAAAGCAAGATCCTTCAAATTACTCTAAAATAACAGCAAAAACCAGTTTCAAAGATAAGCCATGGACAGGATACCTCATTTTGGGAGCTCAGAACTTGCTAGAAACAATCTTGAGAAGTAAGGATTGTGACAATGTCCTACAAAATATCACAATTCATATGAGTCTTACCTTCACAACAACAATTACATCATGAATACTATACTGCTTGTAGATTGAAAACTCTAGGAGAAGGCTGTTTGTTCAAACAAGGTAATCATCATAGGCATCGGTTGAGCAAGAAGAAAGAAAGGACCAAATAAATTTGATTATCTTTTCAACCTCCGACATGAACACTCTTCAACTAGTCTGATATATTCTTCTTAGGAAACAAGATGTACAACCAGAAGCAACCGTATGATAATCATTAACTGACACAAACTGTCTTCAATGATAGAATTCCTATCAATATACTTCACATGCTATATTTTGAAATACAACACAAAATTTCTCGTGAACCCTAGACTCCAAAGTTTTGCAATTCAATGTTCACCGATCAAAGCATGTACAGTGAATGTAACACACAAGAAATCCACCACTCTACTACAGATTTGATCATTTCCTCGTGAAACATCCAGACAACTTGCACTTCAAAAAACAAGTCATTCGTTTATCGCAGTTCGCTATGCATAATCCTACCAAACTCAACCAGAAAATGATTGGCCTAAATATGACATCATTACACAGCTAAAGAAGCTTGAAGAAAATCCTAGCATGTTAAATCCTTAATTAATTGATCATAAAGAAGTGAAAGCTTGCCGTAACAACTGACCAACAGTACATCCAACTGACAGCAATCAAGTAACCAGGACACAGTAAAGGCAAAAATCGACTGCTACAAATCTAGAAAACAAGAGACATATTTGAAAATTAAATAACCTAAATTCGTCGGAGCGGTGCCGCCGGTGAATACGCCGATAACGAATGCGAGAGAAGTCGAGTGCGAGGGTTTTCGACTTCTTGAGGGACGCTAAAACAGTGAAGCTACCACCGACCAGACGACCACCGTGCCCAAAGGAATTGAGTATTTTTCACAAAACTACCCTCAAATAGTCTTATTCACAAAAGCATCCCTAATGTTTAAGAGAATGACAAAATACACCTCTATTTGGAATATTGGTAAAACTGGATTGAAATTAAAAATAGTATATTGGAAGAATTGTCATTGTAGGCCTTTTACACCATAAAGTTGGAAATTAGGGTCTCTCAAAGAAAAATTTATAAAATGGGCTCCTATGTAATAGGTGAAATCAGAAAAAGGTACAAAAGTTGGCAAATAAAAAATAGTACAAAAGTGGGCAAAAATTGGATATCCCATCTGATTTGACTGGTGACAGATTTGATGGAAATTTTGGAGGGATATGCTCTTACTCAAAATTGGTTTTCTGTAATTTTTTTGGGTATGTACGTAGCACTTACCCAAACGGATTGGGTAAATGTTTTGTAAGAAATGTCAGTGTAGTACGTAATTATTACCCAAAATGCACGTAGCAATTACCCAAAATTGGTTTCCTATAATTTCTTTGGGTATGTACGTAACACTTACCCAAACAGAATGGGTAAATGTTTTGTAAGATATTGATATGTTTGGGTACGTGGTTTGTTTGTATGGTTGTCAGTGTAGTATATCGAACATGGTAAGTGCATATCCCAATATTGAAATCGGAATTTTGGATAATCAAACATAAATCGTCATACAACATACAAAAAAGATGACACACCTAACATACCCAAAAAATAACAACCCAATTTTGTTAATCAAAAGTGGGTTAACATTCTCACACAAGTTTCTGCCCCAAAAAACAACCTTACCCAGTGCAACCTTACCCACCTATCCTGCAAAATATATCCCCACATACTTGGGTAAGATGGAGAAGACGACCAAGGCGACCATGGTGGTTGGTGGCTCTCGATGGAGAAGACGACCGAGGAGCTTGGTGGTTGGTGGCTCCAATCCTATGCAACTCCATTCGGGACAAAAGGCAACAACGAGATAGAGAAGCCGATCTAGGAGCTTCTCAGGCGCCGGTTGATGCGCTTCGTCCGGATCTGGGGCCGGCTCCTGCGATTCAGGTTTAAGACAAAGAAATTAGGGCTTGATGTGGTGTAGATCTAGACTCGTAATCGGTGCAGATCTAGGCTCGCGGGCGGCTCCTCCAGAATCGCTCCTCGCAGGAGGCGATTGGCAGTGTTGTGGCGGAAGAGGCGGCGATTTCCTGACGGAAAAATATGTTGCTTCACTCCAACGGTTGCGGGCTCGAAGGCGGGATGGTGATGGAGGTTTCACAAGCGGCGGAGGCGGCGATTGGCGGTGCAAATCAAGCGTTTGTGAGAGGGAAGGAAGAAGAGGGCAACGGTTGTTCAGAGAGAAGGAAGAAGAGGGCGAGGGTTTGAGGGGAGGAAGAAGAAGTGGGAGTAAATCTTCCAAATTGGATATTAACTTAAAATTCATGTTTTTTTTTCCTTTTTGGAACATCTAATCAGTCTGATATTTGGTGCAGTACCATCATTTCATATAATCCAAATAGTGCCCTACAGTTCTAGTTTCCAGCCCTATTTTCTTTTTTGAGCCTATAGAGGGTCATTTCACAAAAGTGAAATTTCAAGGGTCCTAATCCTCTAATTATTTCTAGTATATTCTGATTTGTGTAGTTTCATATATAGACCTGTACAAATTCAGGCTTGGGCCGGGTTCGGGTCGGACCATACCTAAAAACTCTACCCGGAGGGTGTGGGTCGGGCCAGTCTGGGCCACAAACACTACCCATGTCCACCCATGTAAAAAACGGGCGGGCTGTCGGGCCGGCCCGGATGGCCCATGTGTACTTGCTTGTGCGTCTTTTTCCGGAATTTATCGTTAAAAAAAAGTAATATAATGAATTTAATACACACTTTCAATCCAATTATACTTGCATAGTGCACTACCAACAAGCTCAATAACAATCAACACACAAAAATGAACAAGTCCAAATAACTAAAAAATAATAAGTATCATTACAGTCAAGGTAGTCCTACAATCTTGTGTTACAAACGAATATAACTTATCAAAATGCTCCAAACAAACTAGATGAACAATCAGAATATGTAACACTCAAAACAATATAAATTATATACACATATATATATAAAAATATTAAAGGTATAAAACTATATACGGGTCGGGTCGGGCCGGGCCGGGTCCGAACGGGCCAAACTTGTTGCCCATACCCATGTTTTTTCCCGGGCGGGCGGGCTGGACGGACCGGCCCGGTTTTGTAAAGATCTAATCATATAGTAGGATTTTGATGTAATGTTTGAATATTTAATAAAAGGTATTTTATACGTATTTTAAATAATATAGATATTGAAATGACTATAAGCTTTTTTTTAATTAAAAATCAAATTTATTGATAACTTGAAATCGCTCATTGTTGTTTTTATTCAAATTCATACCAAAAACAATTATAAAAATGTATTATTTTATTTTCAATCAACACGAAAAGAGCTAGTGGTTCTTTTAAAAAATATATAACACTATAGGAGGATGATTTTCCTAAAAATATGTGTGGCTTTAAAAAAATTTAATGATATGAAACATCCTACTCGGGCTCGGCTTGCATTCGGCTCGAAAAAATCTCGGTTCGACTCGTTTATAAACGAGCCGAGCTTGATCATGTCAATGTTCTGCTCTTCGGGTAAAACTCGGCTTGTTCGGCTAAAATAACATTTATAGGAGGATGATTTTAGGCTTTAACCGAGTTACTCAGACTCAAACTTGTTAAAAGCTCGCTTTGAGCTCGTTCACTTTATAAACAAGTCAAATATGAACACATTTTAAAGTTTATATAAAATTGAGATTCTACACATTTATAAACAAATCGAGCTTAAAACATGTCAATGTTCGGCTCGTATTACACCCCTATTTTAAGTTGGACAACCTTAACTTAAGGAAGTAGAACAACTCAACCGATTTACAATTAAAAAAAAAAAAAAAAAAAAAAAAAAAGCTAGATCGGATAGCAGCACATTGTTTTCTTCTTCCTGTATTGGTTAGTCTTTTGCTCTAGAAGTAGGGGTCCACGTGGGGCCCTTTTTCCTTTTGAAGCTTTAAACTATTTTAATACGTTTCTTTTTTTTGGTAGGAAATTTTAATACGTTTCTAAACTTTAGTTACGGAGATATCATTTAAATAACAATATAATATTATAATATATATTATTTTAAAACCATCTTTTGACCAATGTCTTGAGGATCTAGGGTAAAAAGTTTTATTGTTTAAAAAATATTTTTTAAAATTTTTACTATATTTTAGGACATAAATACCATTTAAAAAATTTTCAACTTTTAAAAATCCATTTGTAGTATTTATGATCAAGAAAAAGAATAAGTTAGTAACAAGTGTTTGAAAATACGAGTTTATAATCTTATATTTACTTATTACATGTAATATTATTAATATATCTTATAAAAGATATATATTGATAAAAAATAATTTTATGTGATTTTACACCTACGTCGATTTTAATAATTTTAAAATTTTAAACAACATGCTTATTCTAGAAAAAATAATCTCGTCCAAGCTACTATCTATTTTAACTATTCAATAAATTTTAACTGTCATTGTTTCTAAATTTAACCCCACTAAACTTAATGTTATAGATAAACCCAGTGTATATAAATATTTCAACTATTCAATAAATTTTTTTATATGTGGTTTGGAAGATGCCGTAGTCACATGCCCCTGTTGATCGTATTGATCGTGGTTGTGTTTGAGGTCTCCGGATATCCTCCATCTAAGTGGGGGTAATGTCGTGAGATCCACATTTCTGCAGGAGGTATGTCATTTCCTAAAAAGGTTTCTACCGTCCTGCTTCCCGGCGGCGAGACACCGCGTCAGTTCATCTAGCCCGTGCCCTCTCCATGTTTTGCCAGCCTCGAGTGTTCCGCGTCTTCTCCCAAGGTGGAGTTGTTCCGATTTTTGAATATTTCGCACATTTTTCGGTCCTTGTTTGTGGTGTTTGTTTGTTTCCTCTTTTGGTTTTTCTTTGCATGACGCTTTGCCCGTTTGCTGGTTGTAATTATCTTTGGTGTAATCGAGTTACCTTCTTGATAAAAAAAAAAAAAAAAAAGGCATTTATGAGGGGGTAATAACGTAAATATGGTGAGGGTACTGAGAGGTGACGTTTTTATAACAGCGTTTATATAACGGACAAACCCAAACGGCCAAAGTGCCAAACCCCGTCACCGATTCTGGGGGCGCGTCTCATCCTAAACGGCACAAACTCCCTCAGTATCAGTATACCATTTTTATAATAAGTTTTTTCCTTTAATTATTATATATAAAGTATAAATTAGTTTAACAAAACCGGGAAATATATTGAGGGCCCGTTTGGTTCCAACTCCGGAAACGGAAACGGAATGAAAACGAATTTAGTCCATATGTATATCCTTATTCATCAAATTTTATGGAATCATTCCTTGTATTTACATGAAAAATGCACTTGCATTCCCATATTTTGTTACCATATAGGGTATCAAAAGTACTCAAATTCAACATCAATTACTTTAAATCTCAAAGAATAATTCCAAAAACTTTCATGAACAAGGGTACACATATGGACTAGATTCGTTTCCATTCCGTTTTCGATTTTGGAGTTCAAACCAAAGGCCTGAATTTTTTGTTAGATGAAATATATTTGATTGCCTATATGGACTATGCAAAATATTGATAAGAAATCACATATGTATATATATTTTCATCCAAATAACTTTTTTTTTTTTATCGATTTGTGATGTATTATAATTTATAACATAACTTTATATTATTTATATTTTACTGTAAATGTAAAGCAAGTGATTTATGAATATTTTTTTACATATCATATAAAAAAAATCATAAATCACATAATATATATTTTTATATAAAGTAAGAATATCGTGAATAGTTATAAAAATATTTATATATAATTAATTTAAAATTAAGTATTCGCACATAATTTTTATATGGTAGGAATATCATGAACATATTTTTATATTATAATATATTTTATTGTTTTTAAATTTAACGATAAATAAATAACGTTATAATGTTATGTATTTTTAAAATTAAGTATTTTTTTAATTCGATAATTTAAATTACTTTAATTCAATAAATTTGTGAAATAATATAAAACATGTTTTACTATAATTTAAACTACAATATTAGATTTACAAAAATCTTATTTTTATTTTTATGAGATTTTGTGGAATTAATAGTTGTGAAAATTACTAAAGAGAATTTTATGGAATTAATAATTGATTGACATATAAAGGGCCGTAATTTCTTCCAAAATAAATAATTAAAAAATTAATCTACTTATCTACCCATCAAAATTAACAAACTAATCTATTCTAAGTCGATTTGTTAGAATATCTAACGCAAATCTTCTAACAAGATTTTGACACATTTGTTAAATTTAAAACTAAATCAAGTTTTGATCCTCTATTTAAATCTAAGTAAAAGTGATAATATATTAAGACGTAAATATAATACTCGAATAATAATCTTTGTAATAGAATTTTAATTATGTTCTTTTATTTATTTAAAAAAAAAAATTAATTCTCACATGTTAGTCATATTAATTAACAAAAATAATTTTTATTATAGATTGATATCAAATATGTGATGCATGAAAATAAAAATATAACATCTTTTATTTATACAATCCTCACGAGGTGCGGACACTAAACTAGTTGACATATAAAGGGCCGTAATTTCTCCCAAAATAAATGTAATTTATTCTTTTATGCTCCCAAAATGCAATTTATCCTTTTTTAAAAAGAAAAATCCATGATTTTCCTTGAATTAAAGCTCCTTTTCCGACAAAATCTGTCACCAAAACAATTCCTTTAATTTATTTAATTTATTTACTTGATTATTCTCTCTATGAATCCAAATTCAACTCTCCATGGCCCCTGGTTTTCCCCTCTTTCTATTTTATAACTTCCACCTTTTACTTCATCATCAATCTCCCATTGATGATTCATCTCCAACTTCTCAAAACAAGCTAGATCTCAATCTCTAGGGGCTACCTTTTCCATTGTTTTCTCTTGGTTTTGCTCATATATAGATGAAACAAGAGCAAGCTTTGGTGCCACAATCTACAAGAATTGAGATGGGTGGTCATGTTAGGCTTAATAGTAATACTATTAGGAAAAGAAAGGTTAAGAGAAGGAGTTCAAAGAGAGACTTTCCAATTTGCTTCATCTTGCAAGAACTCTATGCTTCTTGTAAATCTGTATTCAAAGCTCCTCATCTTGTTCCTTCTTCCTTTGATGTTCAATCTCTCTGCAAAATTCTGGGTTAGTCTCTATCTTTCTCTTGCATTAATGGGTTTTTTCTAGTTTCTTTAGGGCTTCATATCTAGATATCAGATATGAGTATCGATATAAAAAATTTCATATCTATGTTTCGTATACAAATATATGTATATCAAACTGATATCTTGATATACTCCTAATCCACATTATACACCGAAAAATTGAGGTATTATATATCTTATATTGTTCCTTCCCTTTTCTATACTCTCTCCAAAACAAAGTATCGGATATCAATCTCATACCCATATCTCGATGGATCATATATCTTATATTGTTCCTTCCCTTTTCTATTCTCTCTTCAAAACAAAGTATCCGATATCAATCTCATGCCCGTATCTTGAAATCCCATACAAATATCGTGTACCCGTATCTTGATATCTAGATATGGATAGCATGCCCTTAATGGTATTTGGTGAGGTTGATATTATTTTGTATTTTATTAGTGTACTTTTTATGTGTGTTTTGGCCCTTTTGGGAAAGTTTCTATTAATGTGCTTCATATCTTGATACATTCAACAAGCTTGCTCATTGTTTTTTTTACTCTATTTAGGATATATATGTTTATTCTTAATAAGTTAATTATTATATATTTAATTACTATTTTTCTCTAATTTGTACATTTCTTTTGTAGATAGGATGGAACCAGAAGATCTAGGGCTAAGTAAGAATTTGCAGTTCTTCAACCCTGGAAATGAACTCAATGAGAATCGACAAGTTACATATACAAATGTATACAAATGCAACAATTTTTCGGTAAGTTTGCTATTTGATTCATTAATGATGTATTATAATTTTGGGATCCTTTGTTTTGCTATAAAAATTGTTCTAAAATATTTCTTAAATAGATGCATTAAACAAAAAAGGTTTTTTTTTAATTGATTTTACTACTTATTCATCACCCTAAAAGCAAAAAAAATACATAATTTGATTACAGTTTTTGTAATTCACCATTTAAAAATATAAAATATCATAAATTTAAAAATGCCCTATATTTTAAAGTCATTTTTTTACTGTAAAAATGAAATACTTAAGGTCATGATTTTACTGTAAAAAAGTAAGAAAATGACTGTCTTTTTTACATTATCCATTTATTTTCAAAGTTAGACTATTTTTCATATGAAAAACAAACAAAATAGTAATGAATATTATATGATCATAGAGTCACATACCTTAGAATTTGATCATGAAAAAATAACATTATCAATTGGTGCAGTTAGACAAGTAATTTGATACTATCTTGTATTGTACAGTTGGTTCTTTTCTTTCTTCCTGCATCAGCTGTCATTCCGCTTCATAATCACCCAGACATGACAGTGTTCAGCAAGCTTCTAATTGGGAAAATGCACATTAAGTCATATGATTGGGTTGATTCAGATGATTCAGAGAATATGAAGCAAGGATCAGGCTGTAAGTCTTGTTGAAATCTCGTCGTCTCGAACTCGTGTCATGTTCATTGTTGAAGTGTTTGTGTTATGTTGTTCTCATGTGGTTTGTGTATGTTTTTTGCAGTGAGGTTAGCTAGGCTGAAAGCTGATGCAGTTCTTACTGCACCTTGTGATGCCAACGTTTTGTATCCGACTACCGGCGGTAATATCCATGAATTTACGGCCATAACGCCGTGTGTCGTCCTTGATGTGATCGGACCGCCTTACTCGAAAGAAGATGATCGCGATTGTACTTACTACCGGGATCATCCTTATGATGCTCATAAAGGCAAGATAAACTCTTTTTTAGGTTACTTCTATTATGGATAGGAATAGTTCACCGAACTTATATACAAAATGAGGTCATTTCCATAATATCGTATTGTTAGTTGGAGAAAATCTCGAGGAGCACTATCACTTAGTTTAGAGCCCGGAGGTTAGGATCAACGAGCTGATTAGGCTAACTACTCTCGTATCAACGAAGTTCAGTACAGAAGCTCAGCAGAGTTTCATACTAAAATCAATTGGAAAAGTAACTCACCAACTTTATATACTTGACTGAAAATCTCTCAACTTTTGACGTGAGAAGTTATTATCTTCTTGTGTAGGCACTGAGCCGGTGGATTCGTTGGGAGATGACGAGAACTATGGATGGTTAGAAGAGATTGAGATGCCAGAAGACTCGAGAATGGACGGGATACAATACTTGGGTCCTCAGATCATCGACTTCATTTGGTAGTTACAACATTTTTTTCGTGTTTTTGATTGCTTCTCGCGGTCTTCGTCCTCTTAGAAACATAGCGAAAAGCTTTTTTTCCATAGCTGGTTTGTCAATAGAGAAGACGTACATATTTGTTACTAAAAATGGTAAGAAATGCCAAAAAGAGAAGTACCTGGCCTACTATATAAGGTCGGTTTTACTCTCACTTATTGACGATGAAATCTCAATGGACTTATGAGTCGTACTTCTAAACCTTACAAAAATATGCATCCAGCAATCAAATACTTATTACTGGAATGTTAACATTACAGATACATACAGGTTGTTCACAAAAAATAGCCCAGGGGCTTGATGCATAATCAATATATCAACATACAAGACCCTATTTGCTTGTTATCTCTAACTAGAATTTCGATTACGATTGGATTTACATGTATACAAACAAAACTGGTAATGTGCATTTGAAAGAGATCAAAATGTGGTTACAACACCTATACCCAACTGCTCTGCAATTTCGTCACCTACCGGTAGGAGTGTCAATACAACAAGGAGAATAACAGCTATGAGCACACCCTTTTTTAAAGTCCCGACTTCTGTTACGTCGTTTAAGCATGGTTTTTCCGGGGTTCTCTGAACAAGTATAATGGTTTCGATCATAGGAAAGGAAACATGAGGACCGGGATAAAAGTAATAGAACAGTTAACTCGGTTTGGTTTGTTGATGTGTACATACCTGACATATTAAAACGTATAGTCCCCATGGAAGGGACAATGGACCGCCTAACTGCAAATAAGGAGGCCAGAACAACATGGTTAGGAAATGCAGTGCAGCATACGGATCAGCGGGCTGGTGAATTTTTTTATTTTGGTGATTTTTGTGGCCATGGCATTGTAAGCATATAGAACAATTAGATGTAGTTAACAATGTATCAGTTTTTAATTCTAGGCTGCTAGCACTTCCCTTTTACATGTTTCTGCACAGGCACTGCAATTACCATAATGGTCATAAGACTCATAACGGCTAAAGAACAATTATATTGCAGTTTCTGAATCTATAGTCAGGACTGGGAGACATACCACTCCTAAGCCAAGCAATGTGTAAGTAGTCAAACCAGAAGCAACCAGAGCAGTCTTTCCGAAAGCACCCTGCCAAAGGATGCATGAAGTTAGATAATTTACTGACCAATGAGCCAAAGACTCAAAAGGACTAAATGGAAAATGAGGCATCAGCATGGCACTTTTGTGGCTTAGAATATTAAACTATAGACGCAGCAAGTAAATTCACAAATGGAATGATGTGGAAACAACTGGAGTACATTTTGCTAAGTTTCAATTATTAAGCAGCAAGTGTAAAATTCCTAGGTATGAATGACACTGTAAATAGAACAGTTTCTTGAGCATGACGGGACTTCGGACAAGCCATACTCCAGTATCAACAAAGAGACAGAAATAACTTATTAGTCGGTGCCTTGAATCCCCCCGATTGATTAAAAATGGCATATTAGAACTGCTCACATTTCGAATCAATTTTAGTTGTTATTCAACAAGGGGAGATTTTAAGAATCATAAACAAGGCAAAAAGAGTTGAATGAGGGCTACACTGAAGAAAAAGAAAATTCTCTGTGCAAAATACATTCTACAAATGCACCGGAAAACAGGTTTTTCTCCCTCATAATTGCACAAAATATAAAAAGACAATCATCATTTGCACTCACGGAACAAGATAATTAATCATAAACACTTTACTTTCCCATTGCACATGCAAGATAAAATAGTAGAGATACCTGGAAAGCCCGGCCACCATCAAGGCATCCCACTGGAAGAAAATTGAAAGCAGAGGTTGTCAACCCACACCTGCAATAGAAATTATGATATAAAATGCCATTGAAGGTGAAACAAAATAGAAAGGAAAGGAGAAAGCTTACCAGCCAGCAATTACAAGGGGATGGATTGAAACGGTGGAAGCATGCATTGCTCTGCATTAAAGAGGAAGACAAGTTATTCAAAAGCATAAGTTTTTACAGACGAAGTCATAGACACATGCAGGTTTTATTGTTTGAGGCTCTGAACTATGTTGCTATGCTTGCTTATAAACCAAGGCATTTAAAAATACTAGGCAGGTTAAATCAAGGATAAGGATGAACTTCTAAGGATAAATTCGTGAAATCAATTAGAAGATACTCTCCGAGGAAAGTGTAAACTGCTAAAAGTATCAAGTCAGTTCGAGAAGGCACTTTTAACTATATACCGTTCTCTTATAGGTGATTCGTGGTCTTCCACTGAAAACTCTTCAGAAAATTCAGGTAGATCTAGCAATTTGTTTACTGTGAATTCATAAAAAATATCCATCATTATATACTTCTCATCTCTTCAGTTGAGGAAAATCACAGTAGGCCTTTCCTCAATGGTATACACTATAAAGTGATACCAATTTCTAGTAACCAAAGTGCATCAAGAAGCTCTTTCTAGGAGGAAGCTGACAGCCCTTTCGATGGATACATAGATAGTTTTAAACTGGTTCGTTCGCCATATTTTATTGTAATGTCACCAGTAGAAAGACAGAATTTAATTCTGTAGTAAGGCAGAATAACGTCAATAAAGAAAACTGAGCAGATTATATGACAAACGAAAGAGTAGAAGATATACGTATAACCAAGAGCGGCTCTGCTGATTACTCCGAGAAGCAAAGAACCTTGAAATAGGCTGCTCGGAACTTGTACTAAATCTCCTGCGGCATCAGGATTTGAGGAAAGCAGAAGGCCCACCGCAAACATTGACAAAGCAAGTGCACTGCCAGCTAATGGACCAGCAAGTGATATGTCGACTTTAGCCTTCCTATCAGGGAGAATTGACTTGAACTATATAAGATTAAAATTTTAATTAGCAACATGGTACCTACAAACTTAACAGTAACATACAATATTAGATTCACAAAAAATTGAAAGCAAAAATTACCCACAAGAACTCTTTAAACTTTTAATCCAAGAATGATTAGCAACACGGTATTCTTATCACATACAGTGAGAATAGCATACACATGTTTAGTGGAAGCAGCAAAAGTACATCAAAAGTATATTTGATCACAGTTTTCCGTGTTTCATAGCCTTAAATAAATAGGATAACAAACAAGTTTGATCCTCACCTGTGTGATTGCACCAAAGCTACCAAGGGTGATGTTCGGGATAAAGAAAGGAATGCTGAGCTTTACTCTCCTTGCAGAAGCCGCCAAAAAATGTCCAATTTCCTGTAGACAATAGTCATTTTAGTATGAATTAGAAATATAAATATAGATTTAATATGAGTAGGATGCAGAATACTAGATTCACTTCATACACTCAGAATCAAATTACAAACATCATATAAGGGATGAAGTTCCATACATGAAATAGCTGAACTCCGAGAACACCGTATGCAAGGGGCAAGGCAGCATCAACAAAAGGGAGTAACAATTGCATATCTGGTGGTTCAATTGCATCTGGATCAGTGAAGTACTTGACAACCTCAGGTGGAAGTCGATTTATCTATCAAATGCAAAAAAACTTTATGGTTGCACGATAAACAACTTCAACAAAGTCATCCTCACTATCAACTAGTAGCTAATATACCAAGATTGGGGCCAGATGATAGAAACAGCTGTATAAGTGAATATTATATTTACATTCAGTAGAATTATATGTGAATTTTTACCTGAGATGCAATCCCTAGTTCCACTGATGAACCAATAGTGAGAAGAAAAAGCAAGAATGCAATAACATATTGCCATAGAGTGGTTGGGCCTGGTTCAGACACTTCCTTTCGTAGCATACCGAAACTAACTCGTGGCCCTCCACGGGGATCGGGTCCTTCAGAATTAGGTTCCTCCACCATAAAAAGATTATATTTATCACCCATGAGTTCTCTTAGCTGCATTTGTAGTTTCTCAAATACATCTTCTCTCTTCCCCCTTAAATTTCCAAGGAACAGAATTCCCTCACCAAGATCACCAAATGGTTCTTCCTTTGTCACCCAAAATGTTGAATACCCAAATAATTTATCTTTAATCAGCTTCACATCAGATGGATCAACCTTCTCAGGTCCAAGGAGTTCCATCAACTTAAACGAGTCAACTTGAAAGTTGCTATAAACAGGTTCAATTGGTGGAATAGTTGGGGGCTGCAGATAATGAAGTAATATAAGCAGAATTAACTTAACCAGTACAATTCTCTTCTTTCAACATCGAAAGACTACAATCCACTTACACTACTTTATTATCCCAATCTAAGCAATTGAATAACTTCCTTGATCAAATTCCAAACGACATAAAAAACTACACCCATCGCAGACCAGAAAAACTCAAAATCAACAAATAGTATTTACCCGAGAAGTGGATTCGGAGCTCAAATCTTTGTCTTCCACTTCCTTGGTAGCCAAATTGGAATCATTATCTCCATCACCATCATTACTACTACCACTAAAACACCTTAACCTACTAAACCTTGCATTTAACCTAAACAAAACTTGCGTCCTCCATCTCTTATGATTCGAGCACAGGAATCCTTTGCTCCTGAGCTGGTAGCTAATATGTGTCCTTCTGCGGCCGGCGACATTTGTGGATGAAGTGTGAACAAGTGTGAAATTTGTGATGCTTGGACCGTAGCCCGTAAGAGTCGCCATGGAATACAAACTCATAAGAACAGAGGTGGAGGTTTATCCCCTTTGCAGATTTTTGAGTTTTTTTAGTCTTATCAACGGACTTCAAGAATCCAGAGGGATATTTTTATTTTCGATTTGTTTTTTTTCCGAAGACTTTGATTTCCATGAAAATTTTGACAACGAACACTAAACGAAAGTTTCGTGTTAGGATTTTTTAAGGTAAACAATTACATTTTAAATTAGAATGTTGAAATTCTATTAAAAATATGAACAATCGAATAAAATGAATATACTTACAATACATTGTGTACTTAAAATGTGTACATGGAATTATGGACACATTAAAATAGTAATTGTAATACTATTAACCTATATAAATGTTTGAAGTCTAACACAAATATATATTGAAGTTTCCTAAGTAAGAAACTATTTAAAAAAACACAAATTTAAAGATTTGTAATCGTCATGTTTCAACTATTTCATCGTTCACAACTTTTTACAATAGAGTTTTTAAATAACTCACTTAAATATTGATGCTTGTTGATATGTCTTGAATGTCACACCTCGCACATATGTTAAGAGATCGAAAAGTTTCCATGTCTAGGGGCCATTGGAGGGGCATCACCCTAGTCCATTGGACATTTACTATTTCATCATCGTATATTGTATTGTAATTCCTAACTTTGAGACTATTTGGTATTAGTTAGAAGTAGATTTATTTTAAATTCCTTTTTGTGGGATTGTTGGAAATATAAAATTTTGACTTGTTTGGTAACCGTTGGAGGTTGTGGATTGTATTGTTTTACGGAATTCTTTTTACTAAATAATTCAGTAAAAAACAATCTTGTAATTGGCGACGGATTATTTGTTATACCCTACCTTTCACTCGCAACATTTGTATTGTCATTCCTACAACTTGGCATATAAACTTGAAGTTGATCTAAATCGAGAATATGAGCATCTCAATTGGAATATGGAATCATACCTCTCATTTCACAGTTGGACTGAAGTCACTGATAGATGCTAAATAGAAGGATTATCAGCTGAATATACAAAATCACAAAAATACCAGAATCTTATTCTTAGAATAAAAGTATAAGGGCCCGTTTGGTTCCAACTCCGGAAATGGAAACGAATTTAGTCCATATGTATATCCATATTCATGAAATTCTATGGAATCATTCCTTATTTTTACATGCAAAATGCACTTGTCTCCCCATATTTTGTTACCCTATAGGGTATCAAAAGTAATCAAATTCAACTTCAATTACTTCAAATCACAAGGAATGATTCCAACAACTTTCATGAATAAGGGAATACATATGGACTAGATTCGTTTCCATTTCGTTTCCGATTCCGGAGTTCAAACCAAACGGGCCCTAAATTGCTAATAGCTGAGCTAACACATAATATACAAAACCACGAGGCTCAACAGCATGCTTTAGAGAAGAACAAGCTCAACGATGACGCATATTCCTTTAGGCAGATCACATTACAGCTAACTTAAAAGTATCTGATTCAGACCGGAATAGAAGCGAAACACGCTACCTAATGAGCTCGCGGTTTATGAGGGGAGCTCCACAGTCATGGGTCATCCTGTAATTGAGCAACAAGTTATGGCATTGGCGTTGATACATTGTACAATCTTATTCGCCGTCTTTACGTGAGTTGCTTATCGGCCATACACGTTCTAGGGCAAAACCAGAAAACTACTGACATATTTATTATCTAGCTGTTGAGCTCATGGATGCTGAAACTGAAGGATCTTCACAAGAATTGCAATTGTACATCCAGATTTCACCTCATTTGAGGTTGAGTAGTTTGATTTCCTGTTGCAGTTGTAAGTACAAGTGTTACAAACAATGACCCTGGGTATGGGACATTGATGACAAGCATGAAGCATAAGACCAAAATGAAAGCAAGAAAGTGAACCTGAAATGATTGTTAACTAACTATATCAAATATAAGAATTACTATGCATCAAATATAGAAAACCAGATTGAGGGCTTCTCTGTGCTTTACCGGTTTGAAGAATGCAAAATGATCATGGTTAATCAATGTATCAATAAAAGACACATATAACATGCCAAATAAAAGATTTCACATCTAGTAAAACCAACAGAAATTTATGACAGAAGATGGATTGTATCAGAACAACTTACCATTATGAGCTTGAAGGTATAGTAGCTATCCGTGATTTAAGGGTTTTGTTTCTTTATTCTCCGCCTCTTTGATATTGCCTAGTACCGTTTGAACTATCTTCGTCAGATGGTTATTGTGTTCCTCAACATCTTTTATTATAGTCATCAACCGTTCTTCATACATTGCACATAGTCGCTTCTTGTTCCGTAACTCAGCTGTAAGCTCCTGAATCTTCTTATCCTTGTCATCCTTGAAAAATCAGATGGACATTTTATCAATCAAACAGGCACCAACAAGTTCCAGATTATGTAAAACTGGAACAATATTGCGATACATAGAAGATCAGGAGGGAGTACTTATTGTGGCGGGTCTAATGATTACAGACAAACTATTGTAGATGAGATTTGGTTCATCTCTTCCTGTAAGGTGTTTTGGAATTGATAATCAGGAAAAGGAAATGAATATGGTGTAAATAGGCAACACAGAAATTGTTGAACAATGGCCTTTGCAAAAGGGTGGATACAGTATCAACAAGGGTTGGCCATCAACAGGTAATAAGATTCCATTAAGGCTTAGAATTTTGACTCGGTGAGAAGGTAAAGTGCATATCTTCTAGGGCTGCGGATAGAGTAGATGTTCAATGGAGACACCGGAGATGGGACACGAATCCAGCCTATAAAGGAAAATTAGGTTTTTCTATGGAAACTTAAGAGTGTATTCAAAGTTCTAAGGAAGTCATCACATGATTTTCCATATACACTAGATTAACTATATTGAAAATCGAGCAACAACTAACTACTCCTTCCAAGTTCCAAACCCAATTCAGAAGCAGGTATAAAGAAAGCAGAAGTTGCTCAATCTAGCAACAAGGATTCAACATAATCTAAGCATTTACTTTATAGTGATAATGAAGTTAATCTAATCAAGCCAGATAGAAACAAGCATGAAAACAATGACAAACTATTCTACCTGTATCCACAAAAGCACAGACATTTGAAAGTTTCTTACCAGTGTTTGGCGAGCTTCACGTGAAGAAACCACAAGTGGATGATTATGATCCCTAACAAATTTAGTTACAACCCACTTCCCTGACTTCTCTACTTTAACCAAAACCATGGCCTTACAGCCTTCCCTGGTGCTTGTTCGTGGCTTCCTAACCTGACCAAACTTACCACGAATACTAACACAATACCCTTCCTTATTACAGCCAAACCGGCGTGCTAGAATCCTTCCATCAACCTCAGAGCGACGACAAGACATTACTCTCATGACGAATCCTACTCTTCTGGAATAATCATCATAGAAAACCTTAGCTGCTTCCTCAGATTCAAATTCCATGCCCTCATATGGCTCCAAAATTTCACCATTCCCACCAGTATCAAATAATGCCCTTTCAGCTGAACTCTCTACCATTCCACGTCCCTCATCTAACTCCACTGCCACACACACAGGAAAGAAAAAACATATCACCAGATTCAAATCTAATATTATTGCATTTCTGGTGTTTGATATCTCCGGATAAGATATCAAAGTATCCTTGATAAATTTGATATCAGATTATAAAGTTTATCATGTCTCTGTAACACATCTGATATCCATATACGAATACCAAACGGGGCATTATTTTCGAAACCTAAATTGCTAATACTACAAAGCAAGTTTTTGCAGCCAATTCAGTACAGATCAGTAAAATACAACATATTCAGACGCAAATTGTAGTTTATACACTCAAATCTTTGTCAAAAACAATAAAAGTAATATCATCCTATCAAATGCAAAAGATAATTTCTCAGTTTCTGCACTCCAGGCGGCCAACAATTGATAATAGCTACAACCTATGGCGAAAGTCGACAATAATGAAGCAGGAGAACGAAACGATACTGAGCTGAAAACCGTAACCATGGCGATGCAAAAATGAAATTGAAGTATCTAACAAATAGAATTCAATTAAACGAGAGAGACTTGAATTCGTCAACTTACTAGCAACTGAATTTAAAGATGAACAATACTGGCTGGGAATTGAGCGATGAAACAATACAATTCCAATTCGAACAGAAACGAAGGCGACAAGTTTGTGTTCTTATGAGTTCCGACTTCCAATTCAGGAGTTGAAACTTGAAAGATACACGAGTCAATGTTTTTCTACAATAGTGTATTTTCCTCAACATAATTTGTTTATAAAAAAAAAATTAGAAACAATTTTTCATATTGTAAGTACTAACCACTTAATTAATTTAATTTTTTTGCCCTATCAACAAGTGGTCAAGACAATTTACATAAAATAGACGGTCAATAAGTGTAAAATTAGTTGTGAACAAATTTAAATTGTGCTATCAAGAAGCAATTGTTGATGGACCTAAAAATAAAATATATAAATTTTGATTTTTTTTTACACGTTAACATGGGTTTCTTGACAATTCAATTGTTCACAATGCACTTGTAAAATAGATTGTCATCTACTATAAAATGTTTTGTGAATAAAATGTACTATCAACGAGTAACTTGTTAATAGTACGGAAAAATCGAGTAAAAAAATTAATTAAGTGGTTAGAAACCAAAAATGAAAAGTTGGTGTTTTGTTTTTCAATTTCATTATTTAAATAGGTTAGTTAAAAAACTCACAAAATAAAACTGATAAATGACTTACGAAAAAGTTTTTAAGATACAATTTGGTTTACAAGGCTTTTTGTTGTTTTGTGTTTAGTAAATGTACCCCTCGAGAGAATAGAGGGTAGAATTTGCAAATAAATACAAAAGTTTGGAGTATATTTACTTGATTGAATCGTTAAAAAACCTAGCTACTCCTCTAATTTTTCAAAAAGGTCTAGTCACCAAAATTACCCTTAATTTATTTATCCTTTATTTTTATTTTTGTTGTTTGTTTAATTCATGGGACTCGCTCTACTAATTTATACGGGTATATCCATACATCATTTACTTTATCCTAAACGATTTGTTATAAAGTAAGGACACAAAATGGGATGGGGGGACATAAAAATAAAAAGTTGGTGTTTTGTTTTTCAATTTCATTATCTAAATAGGTTAGTTAAAAAACTCAAAAAATAAAACTGATAAATGACTTCCGTAAAAGTTTATTTATCCTTTATTTTTGCGTCAAAACTAAACCTCAACGATTTTTTTTCGCCTAAATTTGATGTGATTTTCAACACGGTATTCTTACGTTGAAGCTCAAGTTTTCAGCACAAGCACGATGCATTACTTGTGTATTCGGTAACATGTTATCAATGGCTAACTAAACATTTACTACTATTACTCTATTAAGAATACTCCAAACATAAACTATTACCCTAAATTGCTTTAACCTAAAATCAATGATAGTGAATTAAAATTAGAGGGATTTACAAAATAAAAACCTATAAAAAAAACCCTATTCAACCCAATTCTTTATAAAAAAAAAACCTATTCAACCCAATTCTTTCCAACACTAAAATAAAATGCTAGAAGTACGATAGTAATCAATTTCATTCTATTTTCTGGGCATTAATGTATTATTATAACACTCAATACTATATAGTTTAAGTTTAGCATTATATAATTATGTTATAAAATATAACGTTCAAACAAGCCGAGCAAGAGTGCAAGCATTCATCTTTCTCTCATTCATCAACTTAAGGTATGAATATACATAAGAAAAAGCACTTAAGATCTGAAAGTTATTCCAAAGACTGTACTTCCAAATTTCAAAACACATAGTACATTCATATAAGTATCGAATGACATTGTATATCCAATAAGGCCAGTATAGTAGCTGGGCTTAATTCTCGACACACCCATAAATCTTGCGAACGAGTTCATCTTCTTGATCATTAATCCTCATCATCAGCTGCGTTGTTAACACGCTCACATTCATCAATCCACTCGCTGTAACTGCAAGCGGGTAATTTCGTCAGTCCATCAAATGTAAGAAAATTTGGAGCCTTAGAGAAGTGAAGGAAAGAATGAAAGGTGGTAACTTACATATCAATAGGTTCAGTTAATGCTGTTACAGGCATACTAAAGCGCTCTCGGCAGATCCCACATTCGACTTCTCCAAGCGAAAGCTTCATGTCGCTGTTATGAGACAATGCGAAAACATATGAGCGTGATTTAGAAGAAACGAATTAAAAACAACATTCTTTGACGTTTATACTTCAGATTGACACAGTAATGCAACTTTGAAGCAAGATAAACTAATTTTGGATTGATGCTAAATGAAGAACGAGAAACAGAAGGCCTTAATTACTACAAGCATTTGACATCTTGATTATCTTACCTAAATAATCTTAAGCTCTTTTATGCATTCAATACAATTTTACAAGACCCTTCAAATTTTGACAGCATAACCTACTCTTGAAAAGAGATCAAAATAAAACATCAAAAAGTATGTATAATCCTAGTACTGGACGATCAATTCAGTAATTTGTCAAACAATTTCCACTTGGGAGTTTCATCTATCATCCAAAACTCTTAGCAGGAAGGTAAGAATCCCATTTGATAAAACATCAAAAAGTATGTATAATCCCAGTACTGGACAATCAATACAGTAATGCAACTTGAAGCAAGATAAACTACTTTCGGATTGATGCTTATGAAGAACGAGAAACAGAAGGCCTAAATTACTACAAGCATTTGACATTTTGATTATCTTACCTAAATTATCTTAAGCTCTTTTCTGCATTCACTACAATTTTACAAGATTCTTCAAACTTTGACCGCATAACCTACTCTTGAAAAGAGATCAAGATAAAGCATCAAAAAGTATGTATGATCCCAGGACTGGACAATGAATTCAGTAATTTGTCAAACAATCTCCACTTTCAAGTTTCATATATAATCCAAAACTCTAGCAGGAAGGTAAGAATCCCATTTGATAATCAATCATGGTTACAGGATCACTACATTATATTCATTATACAAGTGCAAACAATTGATATCAAATGCAAGATCTGATTCATTGTCAAAGCATGATGATAAGTGGACACTTACATATGACATTCGACGCTACTTCCATGATTGCAGAAAGGACAACTAAACACAGTGTCAAGTTTGTCCATCCTCTTCCTTGGTGGTGGCTTTGCACTTGACTTCCTTTTACCCATCTCTCAGAATCTCCTCTTACTTTACCTTCACAAAACAAGATCAAACCGCTTATTCTAAGACGACATTTGACACAAAATCATGCATATCAAGAAAACAATGATTCTCTGAATTTAGACGTGGATATATCTGGTGTTTGCCTGTTTATTATATTCAAAATATATTTGATATCGATACCAAACGAGCCCTGAATTCGCTAAGAGAAACCAAACGAGCCCTAAATTCTCTTAAGAGAAACCAAACTGCTTCGCCCTGTAAATTATGCCAACTTTAACCCTAAAAACCCCAAATTAAAGATCATACGAGGGACATTCAAACATGCAATGCAAGCTAAACCGACATAACAAGAACGAAGTCCAAATATATTCAACAAGACAACTAAAAACGTCAAATCAGGGATGAATCTGTTGCCAAAATTTCCCGTAATTAGATTTTATCGAGAAAAATTCAACCGGACAAAATACAATTCGACAAGACATCCGAATTGAAAAAACCTACAACTACAGTAGATTCGAATTGGAGAAAGAAATCAAAAAACAAACAAATATGGAGATCAGAATGTGGATCTGCAATACCTGCGCTGGTGTTTGGCGGTGGACGACGTTGTAGCCTGCTCGCGACACGGAGACCAGTGTCGAAAATTGGGAGTTGTGTGAGTCGTGAGGTTTGGAAGAATGAATAGGGTTTTGAATTGTGTACCGAGTATCGACTGTATTCGCTAGTATTTATACTATCAGAACGCTGGATTAAGTTAATAGGTCGTACTGTTTAGGCAATTTTTTCTTTAATATATATTTATGTATTTGAAAAAAAAAAAACTTTTCGCAACCTATCTAAATTATTTCATTAATTTATTACGCAATTTTTTTTTATGCTTACGTCCTAGTGGCAATTAGTATATCTGTCGATTTTATGAGTCTTTCGATTCATTCAAGTTGTTGTTTTAGTGCATTATATTTTTTATGAAAAAAATAATTTTTAAAATGTATAATAAACTAAAAATAACCGTACTTTTCTCTCAAGAAATATTCAATAAAGTACATTTTTTTTCTCTCGACCCGCTTATTTCTCATGAACCAATTGAGAAGTATGAACTATACTTTGCTTCAGGCTCACACCTTCATTGACGAACCTTGCTTTGTTTAGCATGCAATCAATAGAAAAATATAACACGAGAATTTGTTTCCAATATCTCCGCAAAATTATAACTACGCATAAGAACACTGACAAACTAGGGTTTTGAATTATATCTTGTTATTATAATTACAATGACATGAGTATAATTAATGGGAAACAAGTGTTTTGACAAATTAAGTTATTATCTTGTTATTTTGGTAAATATGAATTCGAGTTACATGTCATGGGCCACCGCCACTAAACCCCGTTCAACCCGGTGATGAGTTCGATCGCTGTTAATAACCAACATATCTTTTATTATCGGTTAACATTAATTATATTTTTAGGAGGCAGGAAATATACAAATCTGTAACTTGAACTTGGGTTAATGAGGAAACCTGGAATATACAAATATAACCTAAATTCGATGAAGTAAGTAACTAAGTATTATATACCGCAAGGTAAGAAAAAAATATGTCAATTCTATACAACGAGCGTGAATGAGTCACACTTAAATGCGAATGAAATTTTATGATCGGGGCGAAGAGTCGGATATGAAAGTTAGTGTAAGCGAATTCCCATCTACTTCTTTCATCTATTTACATATGTAGAGGGATCTTCTTCCACGTGTAGGAATAATATTTGTAACGGTTTTTGAATCTGTGTTATCGTGGCACAAGTTAAAACCTTAAATTAGAAAATCTATAAATTGTTGTCTCGTGTCATTGATGTTAATGTGGTTCATGTTCCTGGAGACCTCATATACAGTGACGCTCTTCGCCGGCCGGTGTTCAAGACTCCTCTATCACTTTATTGACCTCTCGAGCTACCAGGGACGTTGATGTATCAGATTTCTTTCCTTTTACAATTTTTAAAAAAAAAATATATGATCATAACCCATATGGGTGCGAGACACATAAGTGCTCCGACTACACTCATGGACTTGGGAGCAAAAATATATGTCGTATTAGCCTAAATAACGCATCTGGATTGGCGTTAGCCTGTATTGGCAATAAGACTCCTAGAGTCACGGCCGGGATTCCCTCAATACTAGGAGCGGAGGGTGCGATCGAAGCGAATAAAGTATGCCTGTCAACATGGGGTACCAACAAGGGAGTTGGCTCCATGGAGCGATCAAAGTGCACATGAATAATAAATTGGTATCACCGACTTATAATTAGTATGTAAATGAATGTTCCAACCATAAGTGCATGTGCATATAATATGACTAGGTTGATGTGTTGCATATATACTATATATGTGTGTGTTTAGTAGAATATTTAATGGACAAAGTTATAATCTTGAATTAACGGTTTATACCGTCATCTTTTCAGATTTTCTTGTTCATAGGAACGCTGCAGGGACGTTAGCTGTTGGAGGTGGTCCGTCGGGGCAGTTGATGTGGGACCATATCCATTACAAGGACCAGTTACACGTTCAAATGCTAAAGCATTAAAGGAGAAGCCAACAACTCCTTCACTTTCACCTTCTTCAGATTCGAGTATGGATGAAGCGATCACACGGTCAAGAGCTAAGGCAGTCCAAGATGAAGTTACGGATCTTCTCATGACATTTACCCTCGAGGAAACTCTCACCACTCTCAAGGGTTCCTTGGTGACATTGCTAGCTGTTGTAGAAGAGTCAAACCACGACCAAGAAGATCCATCAAGCAAGGAAGAAGGATAAGAGCAAAGACGAGTTCCATAGAGGAAAATCGACCAATTTTCCTGTAAGAACATCAATTGATTTTCGTGGTCATTTTCTTTCATTTGGAACGAGGGTTGCAAAATGGTCTGGCCATGATCTTCTATTTTTTGGCAATATATCTTGTATAATTCCTTAATATCTCTCAGACTATCTTAGGGAATTATTTAGATTCTATTTTTTTTTATATTTTATATCTTTTTAAGATATCTTTTCCAATATTATCTTTCACAAGATATATTTTATAAATCATATCTTTTTAGTTTTTCCTAGTTTTAGTATGGTTAATCTTCTGGACTCTTCCCTATAAATAGCCTTAGAGGGGGAGACTGTTTGGTAGATTAGATTTGAGATATTTTCCACATATTGTGTGACTTACGGCTTCACTTACGGATTTCGTATTTTATTTATTGCTATTCAATCAAAGGAGAGTTTTGGTTAAATTGTTGTGACATTCTTGCTAGATTGTGCTTGTGTGTTAATCTTGTTGAAGGTTGGTAGCTCTAGGTCGATCCTAGTCCCTCCTTGTGCTTATCTTACTTAGAAGGCTTGTGTAAGGTTACAGAAGTGCAGGTTAAGGTGATCTTCTCGTTTAAGGGTTTTGACACATCATTGGTCAAGGTTTTTTTGCGGAACTATATTGGTTCATATCTTCCTATATCTTTCATTTATCATTCCATAATCATCTTCTTATCCTTCCATATCATTCACAAATCCGTGTTCCGAGTTCATCGAAAAATCGACCTGTTCTTGAGATAAATCGACCGATTTTTCTATAGAATAACCCGATTTTTATTCCAGTTAAGGACTTTTAATCTAGATCGGGAACTGCGGCTTATCACCGCATCAGCAGTGATCTCACATGGTTGGTTTGTTTTATTTTGACTTTTCTACTTGTTGACGGATGTGTGTGTTTTTCTATGTGTAGCGTTGTCAAGGTTGTTTTTGCAGGAACAAAGGTTGTGTTTTTTTTTACAACTATGAAGCTCATGTTGTCGTTTTGGGTGCATATGCATGACATGATTTTGCTGTGTGACTGCGTGTTTTCATTATTTGCTCGTGTTTTTTTTTTGCAAGGTCCTAAAATGATGTTGTTATAGACTACTAGATGAGATCCAATGTGTGGTTCCTAGCCAATAGGAATGACAATGTATCGGGTGAAGAGTGGATGACCTTGACCGTCACCCGATCCAACCCAAAATTGTCCACCCCACCCGACCCACCACCCGCTAAGGGTCTCACCCGGCACCCGCATCCAACCCACCCACATCCGTCGGATGAAGCGGGTGAGATTTCAGGTGTTCTAACTTATTTATAAATTAAAAAAAAATAAATATTTTATTAAAAATCAATAACACACTTAAATGCAAATAAAAAATAACATAAAATGTACTGATATCAATTACAACACTATAACTAAACAAGATCTAAAATAACTTTTCTTTATAATGTATCAATAATAAGGATCATAATATATTAAAAATCTAAAGAAAATAAATTAGGAAAGAAATTGTAGGGTTTAATTTAATTTATTTATATAGTAAGAAAATGATGGTAAAATTTTTATAATATTAAGCGACAATTACTAAAAAAAAATATAATTTTAAGCGGGTGAATACGGGTCGGATGGATGGATTGATGAATGATGGGTCGGATGATGGGTGTATGAAACATTCACCCGCATCTGACCCGATCCACCACCCGCTTCATCCATCACCGGCTTTCACCCATCTATTAACAAGTTTTCACCCTTTTTCGTTAAATCGGGTGGTCGGATATCCGTCGGATATGGGTGAAGCTTCCACCCCTACAGTAACCAAGTTACGCCTTATATTTAAAAATCGGGTTGTTACAAATATACTCTAATACTCTTGGATTAAGCACATAAGACATTCTAACCTTTAAGATTTGATCCAAGTACATTTATAAAACGGTCACTTACAAGAATTGTAATTAATTATGTATTTTAAATTTATAGTAAATTGACCAGTTGTGAAATATATTGATAATTAATGAGTTAATGTTATAAATACTTGTGATAGACTAAAATTCATTTAATCATTTTATCTTAAAAAAACTTTTAAAATTATATATATTTTTAATATTCTTATTAAAAAATTATGTCAAATATAAATGACTAGGCAGCTGATCCGATGAGGGAGGATCAAACTCTCAGTTTTGAGATCCAAACAAACTATCAATAAAATATGCTTACTATTTTTTACATTTTTTTTCTGTAGTTCAATTGATCATAATGGAATCAATGGATAAGGCCGTGATGTGGTGCATATTCACGAATGATGAATTGATGATCACTGAACGAGCTTCGCTGTAGTTGCAATTTGGAAGTGTTCGACTGTTCGATACTCCGTACTCGCACTCTCCAGTATTCACCTGGATTAACTTTCAACATATACTCATCAGAATCCATCTTCCCTTGATTTCTCCTTCTCAAATTTTCGAGTCTCCAGTCTAAGCAAGAAGACTGAGATTAGGGTTTGTTTTTCAATTTCAGATGAATCACGCTATTGATTCAAATTCAAGCAGTTTTCTAGGATGTTTTGTTAGAAGGAAAAGGATTCTGGGTTCTGCTCATGGCCGATCAACTTCCGGCGCCGCCAGTACAAGTGGCCCCCAATTGGCCAAAACCCTGTCTGTTATTGATGTTACTGCTATTGGTACATCCTCTTATTTAACTTGGTTGCTGCTATCTGATCATCTCTTGAGTTGCATGTTACTTCACTGTAATGTTTTTGTCCACTTCAACTTCTTTTGAAGCTTGATCACAGATATATTTTTAGCTTATTTGTGTTACCTTTGATTACTGAAGAGCTTGTAAAAATGTTTGGTTTCATGAAGGGATTGGTACAACTATTGGGGCTGGAATATACATCCTAGTCGGTACAGTAGCCAGAGAGTTTTCTGGACCAGCACTTGGCTTTTCCTTTCTATTAGCTGCTTTTGCGTCCGGCCTTTCCGCAGTTTGTTATGCAGAGGTTTCGAGTCGGATCCCTTCTGCAGGGAGTGCCTACCATTATTCATATGTATGTGCAGGAGAAGGGTAAGAACTAAGAAGGCTACATTTTAATAAATATTTCACAATGAATAATAAGGGAATTGCATTTGTATTTCTTTTTAAGCAACTCTTAACATTATGAAAGGATGTTTTTGGTGTGAATGTGTGATGAATTTGATTATTGCACTTCTACCAATCTGCAGTGTTGCTTGGTTAATAGGTTGGGCTTTGATGCTGGAATATACAATTGGTGGTTCTACAATTGCCCGAGGCATATCCCCAAATCTGGTTTGCTGCACATCTTTGTATTATGGAATATAGTTTCCCTATTTTCTTGATTACAGTATAGATTCTTTTCCTTGTTGCAGAGGATATTGGGGAATTTATAAATTGCAGTTTTATTATGTATTCCACAATTCCTTCCTTGATCTGCTACTAATAATGTAGTATTATGTACTAGTACTGAAATTCACAATGTTTTATACTTGCAGTAATCATTTGAGCTACCTTAACATTTTTCCGTTCTCATTTTTGTTCAGGCCTTGCTATTTGGCAACAAGAACAGCTTGCCTGCTTTCCTGTCACTTTATTACATCCCATTTCTTGATATTACAGTTGACCCCCTTGCTGCAATTCTGATTTTTATTGTCACTGGCCTCTTGTGCTTAGGAATAAAAGAGGTAACCTCTGTTTGGAGAAGGTCTTATGCTAAGTCAATTTTTTTAACATTTCTCATGAAAATTTTGGTTCTTTTTTATTCCAGAGTGCAGTCGTACAAGCAGTTATTACATCCATAAATGTGTTTGCCTTGGCATTCATTGTTGTTGTAGGCGGATATCTGTGTGTTAAAACTGGATGGCCTGGATATGATCTTCCTGGAGGGTAACACTCACAGCTTTCCATTTTACTAAATTTTCCAAATTACAATAAACAATGTAATCGTATTTTGTGAATATTGACTTTGGTAGGATGTTCCCCCTTGGGATAAATGGAATGCTTGCTGGATCTGCAACAGTTTTCTTTGCATATATTGGATTCGATTGCATAGCAAGCACAGCTGAAGAGGTATAAACGATCTTTCTTTCCCCCTCACCATTTGCTAATTATTTGACAAATATGTCTTCATAAATAGTTATGTTCATGTTTGAAGATCCATTCATGTTGCCATTCAACAGGTGAAAAACCCACAGCGAGATCTACCATTGGGTATAACCTTTGCACTGTCAATATGTTGTGCATTATACATGCTGGTATCTATAGTGATTGTGGGATTAGTGCCGTATTCGGAACTTGATCCTGACACCCCAATTTCCTCGGCATTTGCTAGTCACGGAGTAGAATGGGCAATGTGAGTTAATATTAGTAGACTGTTGTGTTTTTTATTTTCCTTGAACTTTCATGTGATACATCTTCATCTTTGTCAAGGTATGTCATTACTGCTGGGGCCATTACAGCTCTCTTGGCATCTTTAATGGGTTCATTTCTCCCTCAAGTAAGCTATATGTTTGCACTTTTCTGGAAACAAATTTTGGTGGTCTTTTTTTTCAGAGTTGGAGATTTTAAGAACTAAGTCGACTAACAGAGATAAAATTATAATTTTGAAATAGTTACTGTAATAATTCTAGGACAAAATGATGAGTATACTTCAAAAATTGCTACAATTTACCAAATATATTAACTTCTTTTTTTTCTTCAATATTTCAGCCACGAGTCCTTATGACAATGGCCCGTGATGGTTTACTGCCATCCTTTTTTTCTGATGTTAGTAAGCGCACTCTAGTTCCCGTTAAGGGCACAATTGCAACTGGTATTGTTGCTGCAATCCTGGCCCTCTTTATGGACGTGTCACAGCTTGCGGGAATGGTTTGTCTTTTTATTCAATTTGGTACCCTTTTGACTTTTGTGCTGATATACTAACTTCATGCCATCTTTTTATAAGAATACTACCTGCTGAATAGTTGCCTCAACTGGACAGGTCAGTGCAGGAACACTCTTGGCCTTCACTATGGTAGCCATTTCCGTATTAATACTCAGATATGTACCACCAGATGATATGAATCTTCATGAGTCGAATAAGGAGAATTCTGAGGACAATCAACCTGGTTCTTCCAAGGATATCACTCAACCTCTTATTGGGAAGCAGTTCGGTATAGGTAGCTATAAGCTTCTCTCAAGCTATTATTTTGTAAAAACACAGTTTTAATATGTGCATGATTTACAGAAAATGGCTACTTGTATATCTGTACCTCCCGTTATATTTTCTTATCATTAATGCAGACCCTCCTTCAAAGGATCAGAAGCGGAGGATTGCTGGTTGGGCCATATCACTCATGTGTCTAGGGGTTCTTCTGTTTACCCTTTCAGCTTCTGATACCGGTCTTCCCAGGTGTGTATTCGGTTCCCGTGTAGAAGATTTATAATACTAATAATATTCTACTTATTTTGGGGATAGTTGCATGTTTTGGTCTAGGATAAATGATTAGTGCTAGTTGCACAATACAAGCATTTGGAGCTAGGGACATTATTTGAAGTAGGATGTGAATCACAATTCAGACAGTATGATAAATTGTTATGGTTTTGTTAACCGGAGAATCCACATACCATCTCAAATTCAAACAAACAAATGCATCCTCACACAATTTGGATTTTCTATGTTTTCCAGGGTCCCTCAATTCATAATGTTAATAGCTGGCGGCACCCTTCTCTTGTCAAGTTTGTTCGTGTTATCTTGCATGGATCAATATGTTCCAAATGCAAGACATAAGTTTCGGCACATTGAAGGTTACAAAGGTCAGTTGAACATATACTAACCAAAACAACATAACCATAAAAAAATAGTCTCAAGAAGTAGACTTGTTCATATGACTTGTCTTTATAAAATATTAAGCCCGTTTAGCCGGAGCCCGGGCCTGAAATGGCGGCCGGGCCTGCGGGCACCTTTTTTTTTTATTTAAAAAAAATATATTTTACAAAAATGTTTTTAATGTGGAATTTAAAAATAAATTATATTTAAGATATTTATGCAAAATATATTAAATTTATTATAATTATACTATATATCCCGGGCTGATGGACCGGTCTTTTCGTCTCGGTCAGGCTTCTTTCTATTCATACTCGCCCGTTTTTTCCGGGTGGCGGGCTGCCCGGATCTGAGCGGGTCGAACAAGAAGAGACTTGTGATTGTGATTTTGAACTTTTCGAAGTAGCTAAACATAAAGTTCTGTAACAAAATTACTAATCATGTTTACTTTGACAAAACCTCAACTAACAATATGGTTCCAATCAATGCATATTATAGTGCAGTCACATCACAATTCGACATTACTTGCAGGTTTTCTTTGCCCGTTTGTCCCAATTTTACCAATTGCTAGCATCCTGATCAATGTCTACTTGATGGTAAATCTCGGGTGAGTATCTAAACAATCTCGCGGATAGTTCCATGCTCGAGGTATATTATCTTACTATATCTCCTTTCTTTCCTTTCATGCCAGTGCTTCTACCTGGGTACGCGTATCCGTGTGGTTGTCGATCGGGATGATGGTTTACCTATTATATGGCCGAACACACAGCCATCTAAAGAATGAAACTGAACAACCCAAGGATATCAATGATGGTTCTCCAACCCGTCTTGCTTAATCTCGAATGCAGAAATCTTTGTTTTCTTGTGCAGGTTTTTTCGGTTTTGGCCACGATCCCGGGACGCGGGTAAACCGAACATACACACTCGGTATCACCTCGATACCATTCGTGATGTTCATTATTTTCGGGTTTCGTAAATGTCTAGAACGTAGCATGAATACCATGGACTTATGGAGTTGCTCATTTCCAGCTTTAGTACATATACTAGTAAGTTATCATCTGATCGAAGAAGTTGATACAACAGCCTTTGAATGGGTTTGTCTGGGCCGTGGGTCATACGGGCCAGGTCACAGGCCCGGTACAAGCCCCCGATTTACCATTGCAAGATCTTTTACTCCTCATCTAAAAAAGTTAAAATTGTTGGGGAAACTTCGCGTTCCCAACTCACTCCGAGTATTTATAAACGGGTATTTTGTTGCGCACTCACACTCGAACAAAACCTCACTTACAAGCTCTCTTTAGAAGCCTTTTATTACTCTCTTCTGGATGGAGTTACACAAATGTGGGGTGACCTCCCTTATTTATAGTCATGACCACCTCCTCTACGGGAAGGTTTCGGAACTCGATTCTCCTATATAATTCCGGAGCCTTCTCACATAATCCTATACAACTCTAGAACTCTCCCTAGATTTCTAATCTAGTCTACATGGTTCCGTCGAGTTCTAGATGTCTCCATCTTCCGGGGCAATCTGTCTCCTTCCGGAAGGTTCTTCCACGTTCCAAAATATTCCACTTCATTCCAGAGGGTTCCACCATCTTGCGGAATATTTCGTCTTCTTCCGGAATGATCCTCCTTCCGAAATAATCCATTATCACAATATTTATATTTGAAAATATGAATTAGCCTAACAATTCCTCCCTTAATTCATATTTCCAAATATCTCCACAACATCCGAAAATCTCACCTTCGTTTGCTTCTTAGTTACGGTGTCACTACATCCTTTTCGCACCGCTCTTCCATCTAAGAAGCAAATATTATTCTCATCCTTCCGGCCTCGCAGCACCAAGCGTCTCCCCTTGATCACCTTGCACCATCTCCTTGTGCCGACGAACCTATACCCCTCCATCGTCATCGCACCCAACGAGATTACATTTACGTTCGCCGATGGCACGTACCTTACATTGTGTAGAATATGGCTTGTACCGTTATGAAGCCTCATCCTCACGCTTCCGGTACCTTCTACCTTCAACTTCTCACCACTCACCGAGTTGAAGTGACCAAACTCTCCACCAATCTTCAAGGTGTCAAATAATGCTTGGTCTCTACATACATGCATTGAGGCGGCACTGTCCATCACCCACTCTGACTTGGCGGTCTCCTCACCCGTCGCCAAGTAAACATCACCATAATCAACTTCACCAACTTCACTGACCACATTTGTACGGGAGTCCTCTCTCTTCTTTCCCGGCGACATCTCTCTCAACTTCTTTAAGTCCTCCCTCATCCGAGGACACCGAGCTTGCATGTGACCCCTCTCCTCGTAGTAGAAGCACTCGACCTCACTCAAATCCCGTCGTGAGCCTGATCTCTGCCTCCGGTCATCATGTCTCCTCCATTGACTCCTCCCTCGTTCTCGCTCCCCCGCAACTAGTATGTGATCCTCTCCTTTGTCGGTAGCATCATTCTTCATCATCCTCTCACTCTCCCGGAAAGTAGCGGTAACCTCATCCAAAGTGAGAGACTTCCTTCCTACAAGTAACGTCTGCACCAAGGACTTGTAGGACTTCGGCAATGATGCTAACAACAACAACGCTTGCTCCTCTTCTCCAATCTTGTCATCAACATTCAACAATTGACATACTAGTTGATTAAACGAGTTAATGTGGTCATGAAGATTACCTCGTTCCTCCATCTTGAGCGAGTAAAGCTCCATCTTCAAGCACAAACGGTTGGTCAACGACTTCGACGCGTAGACGCTCTCGAGCTTCTCCCACAACGCCTTCGGTGTGGTCTCTTTCAACACACCGTACTTAATCTCGGGAGCCAACACCAACCGAATTGTACTTACTGCCTTCCTCTGGATGCTTCTCCACTTCTCCTCGCTCATCGATCCAGGCTTCTTCTCCTCCAGAGCTTGGTCAAGACCCTGCTGCACCAAGAGGTCTTGAATCGTACTCTGCCACAAAGTGAAGTTGATCTTCCCATCGAAGAGTGGAATCTCGAACGCCCTCATCGCCTCGGCCGCCATCGCGCCAATACGAGATTCAATAAGCAACAAAGTTTACCCGAACACCACCACCGCAACCTCGGCTCTGATACCAGTTGTTGGGGAAAACTCCGCGTTCCCAACTCACTCCGAGTATTTATAAACGGGTATTTTGTTGCGCACTCACACTCGAACAAAACCTCACTTACAAGCTCTCTTTAGAAGCCTTTTATTACTCTCTTCTGGATGGAGTTACACAAATGTGAGGTGACCTCCCTTATTTATAGTCATGACCACCTCCTCTACGGGAAGGTTTCGGAACTCGATTCTCCTATATAATTCCGGAGCCTTCTCACATAATCCTATACAACTCTAGAACTCTCCCTAGATTTCTAATCTAGTCTACATGGTTCCGTCGAGTTCTAGATGTCTCCATCTTCCGGGGCAATCCGTCTCCTTCCAGAAGGTTCTTCCACGTTCCGAAATATTCCACTTCATTTCAGAAGGTTCCACCATCTTGCGGAATATTTCGTCTTCTTCCGGAATGATCCTCCTTCTTCCGAAATAATCCATTATCAAAATATTTATATTTGAAAATATGAATTAGCCTAACAAAAATAAGCAGCTTTGATGATCAAATGAAGATGTCGCATTTGCCAAATCAAGGTTTATTGAGGTCATTCCAGTTCCGTCTCGACTATTTTAAATATGACGGGATCGGGATGAACCTTGATTATTTTATGTTGAAACCCATCAGGATATTGGATCGGGATGGGCCTGATCCAATCCTGCTTGCCCATCAATTTATTTACTATGTATAAATTTTATTTGTGTACGCTAAAATATCAAGTAAACTAATGAAAGTAATGAATTCACAATACCAAACAATTTTGTTTGATTGTAAGATGGCCACTAATGTCGTTTTACTATGAAATTGTAAGTCAAACGTGTAATTTTATTCGGTACAATGAAACCTAAAGTAATCATATCTTGTAAGTTTCAAAGTTAGAAGGGATGATATGTATATACTCTACGGATGCATGATTTTGTTATTCCAAACAACTTCGTTCATCTCATACAAAATACCTCTATCAAGTTGAAGCTTACTATGACTGTGTTATAGCAATAATCAGTTTTAGAAGGGTTGTTTTCGTCAAAATTCGAGTATTGGGGTTAGAGATGTCAATTTCACCCGTACTCGACGGATACCCGGTCACCCCATCCAACGAAAAATGGTGAAAGCCCGTTAAAAGACGGTTCAAAACGAGTGGTGGATTGGGTAGGATTCAGACGAATGTTTCATTCACTCATTCATCTGACTCGTATTCACCCGTTCAAAATTATATACATTTTTAATATTTGAAGTTTTATATTATAATATTATTTTACCATTATTTCCTTAATAGATAATTTATATTAAAGTAAAACCTATGTTTTATTTCCTAGTTTATTTTCTTTCAATTCCTAATATATTTTGTTCTTTATTATTAATTCGTTATAATTTTTATATATTTTGGTTCATGTTTGGTTATAGTGTTGTACTTGATATACAATATTATGTTATTTTTAGTTGGATTTAAGAATTCTTTTGATTTTCAGTCAATTATATAATTTTGTACAAAACTATAAAGGAATTATTAAACTGAAATTTCATCCAATCCACCGCTTCATCTGATAGATGCAGGTGAGATCCTTAGCGGACAATGGGTCGAGCGAGGTGAGCAATTTTAAAAGATGAATTAGGTGGCGGTTAGGTCATATATCCATCGTCCGATCCATTGTCATCTCTTAATCCGATAAATAATAAGTTCTAAAGGCAGTGAACACTCAAATCTATCTCCTAATTGCGGCCATGGAAATAACGTGTGCTGCCGTGTCGGCCAAATTTGGCATTTTTCAACGTGTGGAACACAAAAGTAAAGCATGATGCATGTGAGCTTTGAAGAAGGCGGGCCCACCGTGGAATATTCAATATTAAATATAAATTATAAAAACATATATAATCAGTGATATTTCTTTCCTACAACTTATTGATTTATTAAACGACAATTTTCACATAATAATGAAGTACTAATAATGATGATGTGAAGATTCACCATACCCTCCGCTATATACCCTCCATTACTCATGTTCACGGGTCATGGGTTACCCATGATCCGGCGAGTTTTGACCAGGCGGGTTACGGATACAGGTAAGGGTCTAGGTGATCCTTAGTCGTGACCTGACGGGTCTACCTGGTCGACCCGCCAACGGGCAATTTTGAAAAAAAAAAATCGAACCCAACAGCTAAAATAGTCGTTGACGGGTCGACCCGTCGAGTCATCATTTTCTATAAAAAAATTGGGCTCTAAAACAAAAGGGCCGACCCGTCGGGTCTGACCCGTGATCCGACTGGTCACCAACCCGGCGGGGTGACCTTTTACACGGGTCCGGGTCACCCTTCCCAGACCCTCGACCCGACGGGTCCAACCCGTGAACATGCTTACCCTCCATCACCCAACTCCATGTGAACTTGTGAAGTGATTACATATTGTTAAGTTTTAGTATATTTTAGTTACAATATAACACGAGTTATAATTTGTTAAATTGAAGTATAGGTTTATCCTTTAATTTATGAAATTTTTTTGGGTGATTTTATAAAAATTAAAACTCAACAAGTAAATTTATAAAAACTAATTTATTAGAATGGTGATTTTGTTGATATTATCCTGAAAATAACATCTACATAATAACATGGCATGAATTTTTTTTATGTAATATGACATTTTTAGGTATTTTATTTTAAAAAATAATAATATTTAGTATTAATTTGATGAATATTTAAAGTTTTATTATATTATACTTACAATTTAAGAATATCCTATGTAAAATTAAAAGAAATTAATGAATGACTTAGGCCTTATTCGGTATGACGAGTTGAAACTTTTTGCGTTGTTGAAACTTTTTGTGTAAATTTGTAAAATTTGTAAATGTTATAAAAATCTAATTGGTGTTGGAAAAAATAGATTTATTGGTAATTTTAATAGTAAATTTATCAAAAAATGACAAACATATATAGAAATAAAAAAAAATATTTTAAGAGATAAATAATTTTTATACGCAAATATAACAAGCTTTCAAAATATGAAGAAAAAAAAACTATATAAAAATGCCGAAGACACCCTGGTATTATCATTTTTTATATCCAATATTTATATACTTCATATACATATTTGAAAATTTAATTGATTAGTTATTCGTGTGCAAGGCCTATCCCCGGATGATTCGATACTCTTTAGTCTTTACTTCTTTTTATTCTTTACCATAGTCAATAATTGATTCAATGATCAGTCGCAGAGATAAATTGAACCCTGCTTAACAAAATGAAAATCAGAATTCGAGCACGGGATTTCCAAATCCCTATTTATTTCGTAGAGTGAACAACGATTCCAAGGTGGGTTTGTAATTTTACAGCTTTGGCATCTTCCCTACCCGCTTCTCCCCAAATCGTCTTCCATTACGCAACCCTCTAATTCAACGGGGAGACGGGCATATTTAGCTAACAATTCAGGGTTTGTGCTATTTCGAACAATAAGAATCCCAATTGAAGTTGGGTGTAATCTGGGTGTGTATAGCTTGGGAAGTTGCAGATGGGTGTTTCAGCTAAAGGAGGATCTGATTATGGCGGCGGTGTAAGTATTGGGAAATGTTTAAGAAGCTTTGTGAGGAGGAAGCAAGTTGATTCTGAACATACCCATCAATCTTCTAGTAATCAGCAATTGGTTAAAGCCCTATCTATTCCTCATCTTATTGCTATTGGTAAGGAATTGTTTTCACTATACCCATTTTATAATTTGACCAGTTGCTAATTTTTGGTTGGTGATACTTCAATTCAGCTGGATGATTTGTGTAATTGTTATTGAGTTGATTATTTGCTTCAAATTTAGGGTTTTTGATCCGTTCGTCTGTTCCTTATTTGTTGGCAAGTGAAGGAGTTGTTTGCTTGCTTTGGCGTATTTTTTTAGTTGAATCAATGAAGGAGAGGGAGAGTACAACAAAAGGGGTTAAACTCTCTTCTGATGAGAATTGTCAATTGATCACACGAGCAACTTCCTGATTCAACTTCCATAGAGACCCACTTCCATTTGATTGTCTAAGCAGTTTCACGTGACTTATCATTGGATGTTTTGATATCTTCTTAATAGGAGTTGGTTCTACAATTGGTGCCGGAGTCTATATTCTTATTGGCACTGTGGCAAGAGAGCATACAGGGCCAGCCCTTACTTTTTCATTCTTGATAGCTGGTATTGCAGCTGGGATTTCTGCATTTTGCTATGCTGAACTTGCCAGTCGACTTCCATCTGCAGGGAGTGCCTACCATTATACCTATGTATGTGTTGGTGAAAGGTAATGGATTTTGTTTGCCTGTTTCTCTTTAGAAATATTTGTCTGTCACGATCCATAAACGCTAATGTAAGATCGACCAAGAAAAAGCTAATGCTAGCTTGTGCTGAATTTTCATACATTTTTCATTTTTGTAATGTTCCAGTGTTGCTTGGATAATTGGCTGGGGTTTGATTTTGGAATATACTATCAGTGTGTCTGCTGTGGCCCGTGGCATATCTCCAAATCTGGTGTGTGGACTTTGCTTATTATAAGTCTTTTTTATAGTTATATTTAGCCTTAATAAATGAAGATTGCATAAATATATTTCTTCATGCTATATGCATTGATCCTATAACCTAGAACTTCGGTTCTGATATTGATGTTACTGGCTTTCTATGATTTTGCATGTCAGTTGTGTATTTTGTAGTTGAAGTACCAGTGATACTGGTAATTTGTCTCCTCCTAATCTGTTTTTTTGCTTCAGAAATTGTTCAATGACCACAGTCGCATACTTAAAGTTCTATTCTATTTGCAAATAAAATTTACAAGTTTTATCAGCCTTATGTAAATGAATATGTTGAGTAGAAGAATGGAAACGGTTTCTCTTGGATCCTTCTCTTTGTTGAACATGTCTTAGCTGCTGTGAACTTATAGGCTGCATCATACACATAAGAGCGTCTCTGCATGATTATATATGATGTCCAAGTGGCAACAATTATACTTAGTCAAGTAAACCTTACAACATATGTCATTTGAGTATCTGTCTGATTTACTCTCATACTTATTCTTCCCCTACTTCTATAGGCAGCACTCTTCGGAGGACAGAACAACTTGCCATCTTTTCTTGCACGTCAGACTATTCCAGGCCTTGATGTTGTGGTTGATCCTTGTGCTGCAGTTCTTGTCCTCATTGTTACTTGGCTTCTATGTGTCGGAATCAAGGAGGTATTTTTTTTCCTGATTTCGATAAACATAATACTCCTAAAATTCAATCCATTCATCGTTGAGGTATAATCATTATACCTCTACTAATATACAATCATTATCCACAGAGTACCATGGTGCAAAGTATTGTCACCTCAGCAAATGTGTGTGCAATGATTTTTGTCATAATTGCTGGAGGATATCTAGGTTTCAAAAGTGGATGGCCTGGATATGAACTTTCTACTGGGTAATTGATAACTGCTTTGGAATGATTACTATCTTTCACTCTAATACTACTTTATTATATCTATTGTTATTTGATAGATATTTCCCTTATGGTGCTGATGGCATGCTTGCTGGCTCTGCCGTTGTCTTCTTTGCATACATCGGTTTTGATTCAGTAGCAAGCCTTGCCGAGGAGGTAAACTTATATCTTCACAAATATGTATAAATTAAAAAAAAAAAAAAAGTAAATAACTAAAGGTTTTGAGTTTAGAATAAAATTTGTTATTTATCTGTTATCCACTTCGCGATGTGGAAGTCACCATTGCCATTTCAAAATTTGACAGGTGAAGAATCCGCAAAGAGATCTGCCATTAGGAATTGGAGTGTCACTGTCCATATGCTGTGCTTTATATATGCTGGTCTCTATTGTCATTGTTGGGCTCGTTCCATATTATTTGTTGGATCCTGACACGCCCATATCCTCAGCTTTTGATTCCCATGGGATGCAGTGGGCGGCGTAAGTTGGCTAGATAGGTGGCTCGCATTATCTTGATTAACCAATTGGCGATTCTGAGCATTTGTGTTTTGTTTTATATATAGGTACATTATCACAATTGGAACTATCACAGCTCTTTGCTCATCATTGATGGGCGCACTTCTGCCTCAGGTGGTTAACCACAAATTTGCATTGTTTCGCTACTACTCACTTGTTGCTTAATGTATAGTAGGCGTCTTAGTTAATCTCCACTAGAAATGCCTGTATAAATCAAGGAAGCTCTTATTATTGCTATGTTTTGTAACCATTCATCTTATATTTTGCTAATGCATATCCCTAATATATGTGTTTCAGCCACGGATCTTGATGGCAATGGCTAGAGATGGATTGTTGCCATCATTTTTCTCTGATGTTAACAAGCAATCTCAAGTTCCTATCAAGGGTACAGTTGCAAGTGGAGTATTGGCTGCATTGCTGGCATTTTTTATGGATGTTTCACAGTTGGCTGGCATGGTAAACTTGTTTTATGCTGCATTTTCATATCCTATTTTTGTTGGTCTAAGGTTGAGAAGATTGTATGTCCAACCAATTTATCTGCTTGAATGATTAAACATAGAAAGCTCCATTTTCAGTGGATATTTATATCATAAATCCAAAGTTGAAAAGCTAGAAATAGCATAATTTGTTATATCCCTGGTTAGGCTGGCTTTCAATCTTTAGGGCTTCATTCTTTCACTTCAGTGTACAAAATTGCTACTTTGTGAAAGCTGTTACTTCATATTGGACTACAATGTTAAGTAGCTATCTTTCGTGATGCAGGTCAGTGTTGGTACACTTCTTGCGTTCACTTTGGTGGCGATATCAGTATTAATACTTAGATATGTCCCACCGGTTGAGGTGCCAGTTCCCTCCTCACTTCAGGAGTCAATTGATGAAGTTGCACTACGATACAATGCTATTACCCCAGAATTTGTGACCTCAAAGGATGTCAAAAAACCTTTGCTTGAAAAAGGGAATTCTTCTGTGCAGTTTCCTCAGATATTGAACCAAGTAGTAGATGGAAGTTGTAAGTTTACTACTCTCTTTATCATTTGTCATTATTGCATTCTTCTTTGTGATGGTATGACTGAAGATTTCATGTGTAACCAAAGTTAATTTTTATTTTTTCATTCAACTTGATATTTATCTTACTAGTTTTGCCTATTCTACTTGATTCACAGACATATTGAGTGATGAGAAGCGGCGCAAAATTGCTGGTTGGACCATAATATTTACTTGTGTTGGGGTGCTTGTCCTTACATCTGCTGCTTCCTATGTGTATCTTACCAGGTAAAGGCTAATGATATGATTCATCTTTTGAGTTATAAACTTATAATTGTCAATAGTGCTTGTGTGCAAGTAATTTTTGCTGCATACTTCAGGGTTTCAATTAATATGACCCATATCTCTATCTTCCGAGTGTAGAATTGTAGTAATTTTGAAGTTAACATAGTCGTAATCTGTGGAGATGCTAAAGCTCTTGCAAATTTGTAGCCTGAAGGTAAGTTTTGAAGTGCCTACAATAACTTTCATTACTAAGCTGTGCACCATTGATTCATTTTGGTGTCCAGTGTCATGCGTTACACATTGTCTGGATTGGGTGGTTCTCTCCTTTTAGCCGGTCTGGTAGTACTCACTTGTATAGATCAAGATGACGCAAGACACAGCTTTGGCCATACAGGAGGTATGGACTAATCTTATTCTTCAATTGAATGGCTTTATACAGATTTCAAGCTCTTTACTAAATTTATTTTGTTTGATTTTAGGTTTCATTGTAATGTTGATGAACTTTTCCTTCAATTAATGGTGAAATTTTAATTTACTCATGAAAGATCTCAGAACTGCCATAATCTGGTAATTGTACAATTTCGTCATATTAAATGATAGCAAAATGAACAAAATGTATCAATTTATATCCGGCAGGTGAGTGACGTGAGGGGTGCACGTTAGGTGAGGTGAGCCTGCACACACAAGAGTGTAATACTAGGATGATCGAGAATATTTTGCAGAAAATATAATAAGTACTAGATGCTAGGCTACTATGTGTTAACAGTGTAATCGATGTGGAGCAATCCCTAACATCTCAACAGTGGAATACTAGGATGACCGAAAATATCTTGCAGAAAATACAGTGTCACGATCCAAGTGGCAAAGATAAAATTAAGGCATTGCTTCATCTATTAAGTGACACTTTTTGAAATTAAACCTGAAAATGTTGGATATGAGGTTTGACCTGCATTTTTTATTACCCTTCAAAATTTTAGTTTGTAATTCCTGAAATTTTATTCGACCAGTTGAACAGAAGTTTGCTAATGTAAATATGTTGTGGCTCGTCTAATACATTGATCCATAAAAATCCCTTTAATTGTATGATCAGCTAATGCACGTTCTATGTTTTTTATTTGTACCAGGGTTCATTTGCCCACTTGTCCCGTTGCTTCCTCTTGTTTGTATACTCGTCAACGTCTACTTAATGATAAATATTGAGTGAGTACTATACTTCCATTCCGGTATCCATTACTGGTTTCTTTGGTTTTCTTTTCCTTTCTTCTCTTCCTCCTTGCACTGTGTAGAAAGATTTTAATTTTGCCAACCATCATCATGGTGCTCATCAAGAAAGATGTTGCTGCACCTATCATATCAATGCTAACATCAAATTTTCGGGAGGAATGGATAAATCATAAATATAATTCGTCTCCAGGTCTGGAATTACATACGTCTTAGGGGACAGGTTTTCCTGGAGGTGTCTAAAATTTTAAATCAGAGAATATGATGTTTTGCTAAAAGTAGTTATGGAGGCGGGTTTTAGACCGAAAACTGAAACCTTGCTGACTTTTTTGGTGTTTTTTGAGAAAGTTAATTTTTTTTAATCACAGTGATGTTTTCGGGTTTCAAACTATTAAGGGCCCGTTTGGTTTTAACTCCGAAATCGGAAACGGAATGAAAACGAATCTAGTTCATATGTATACCCTTGTTCATGAAAGTTTTTGGAATCATTCCTTGTGGTTTGAAGTAATTGGAGTTGAATTTGATTACTTTTCATACCATATGGGGAAACAAAATATGGGAAGGCAAGTGCATTTTGCAAGAAACTACAAGGAATGATTCCATAAAATTTCATGAATAAGGATATGCATGTTGACTAAATTCGTTTCTCCGTTTCCGTTTTCGAAGTTGGAACCAAATTGACCCTAAAACTACCCAAAACCCCTGTTTTCTATACACACCCACCCTTAAATCAACCTGTTTGGACTTGGATGTGTGTTTTGGGTTAGCGAGTTTCTCATTGCATATTGAAGTGTTGTCATCAGAACTGGTTGCACCATCACCTTCACTAACATCACTATCTACACATTTTGCAACTTTTCAGAGGTGGGACCTGGATGCGAGTTTCCATATGGCTCTTCATCGGCGTCTTGGTCTACTTGTTCTATGGTCGAAAACACAGCTCTCTTCGTGATGCAATTTACGTGCCGACTGCACGTATCAGTGAGATCCACCGCAGCCCACATGAGATTCTTGCCTAGATCACAGACTTCCCTTGCTCAGCTTGTTTCAGCAGTGTTCGAAATCGGTCCATATGTAAAATGTTATACTAGCTCTCCTGACATTATCCATTCGACACAAAGCTTAATACCCGTTGAGCTTGCTGTGGCATGTACAGAAAGAACCCATATTGTCCTACTGAAGGTTGTTGTTAGGGTTCCAAACCCTAATCTTTCAGGACAGGGGGAAAATATGTAAGTTGTATTGTATTTTGATGCATCTTTTCCTGCTCAATTAGAGCACCCCATCGGATAGAAAGCAATTCTAGTCTTGAGTCACCTTTTTCTTTCATTTTAGCTATATTGTCCTTATGAAGATTGTTGATAGGGTTCCAAACCATAACCCTAATCTTTCTGGACAGGGAAAAAAAAATGTAGGTTGTATTGCACTTTTCATTTGATGCCATCTTTTCGAATCTGGATCATCTAGAACGAAAAATTGTCTAATATTTACCTAATAAATCAATTTATCTAAATAGTTAATATGTATTCAGGTTTAGATCTAGTCTAATAATACTGAAATTATTTATTAAAATAGTGATTGATTCAAGTAAGGAGTGTTAGAGATTAATATATCCGTTGTTTCATTTGATTGAATGACCTACAATAATATCTGGTTATTGCTATTCGTACCACAGTTTGATGCTATACGTACCCGGCGTACGGTTACGCCTCGCGTAGCCGTAGTAAGTAAAAAAAAAAAAAAATTTTTTTTTTTTTTTTACCCTGCTACGCGTAGGCGTAGTCCATTTTGCTTAGTATTTCTATCAGATTTTTTTGATGTGGACGACTACACATGGCGTATGCGTAGTAAGACTATGATTACACATGGCGTATGCGTAGTCGCCCATATCAAAAATTCCGATAAAAATACTAAGGAAAATGGACTACGCCTATGCCTCGCGTAGCCGTACTCCGGGTACGTATAGCACGAAACCGTGGTACGAATAGCAATAACCCAATCTCGATAATATCTTTTTAAAATTAATATACCCGTTGTTTTTTAAAAAAAGGGACGCGGTGAAACTTTTGTAATTTTTATGACAAAAATTATACAGTTCTTATTTTGACAAAAATTATACAATATTATTTTGTTAATTTAGTAGTTATGTTTTTATGCATTTTGTTACCTGTACGTGTTTGAACTTTGAATTAATAAAACATAATATTTGAACTAACGGTACACAATATTCAAATTAATAATAACCAAATTTTAAACTAATATCATAAAAATTCATATTTTATACCATTAGTACAATATAATCTGAATTAACATAACAAAAAATTTGAACGAAAAAAATGTCCGCTATAAAAAGAAGGGGAAACAACTGGAAGAAATTTTTTCAAAATTATTGTACTATTAGTTCAAAAAAATATATGAATCATTAGTATAATATAATTTGTACGAAAATGTAAAAAAAAACTTGAGCAAAAAGTGTCTGTTGATATTAAAAAACACTGAAACTTTTTATTAAAAAGTTTAAACGTGTCACGCCAATATCATTCCGTAATACCGTACGATCCGTACCTATAATAGTGATCCGTAACTTTATTCTTAGCTCCTTTTCTTCTTAGCTTTAGAGAGGATAATGTACTGTACTATCAAATGTGAATTAACACTATCTGAAAAGTTTGAAATTGAAAATAAAATTTTAAAACTATAAATGATTGTTAATATTATCAAAATGTTAAATCATATACAACATATTATTAATTGGTATTAGAGTGGAATAATTTGAAACTACTACATATAAGGTTTTGATCGAATAAGTTTATAATCATAAATTTTAAAAAATTTAATATAATATGTTAAATATATAAAAATCAAGATACTTCGCCATTTAATTACCATACCCTACACCAAAACAATTAGCCAACGAACATTTAAAAAAAATAATTCAACAGTAAATTAACAATAAAAACATTACAAAAATAAACTAGTTATCAATATTTTCCGACAAATTTAAGCACAAAATTAAAATATATTTCTCTTTTACACAACTTTAAATTATTTTTAAATTTTTTTAAATTCATTAGTTAAAACAATTTCAAAATTAAAACACCAAAAAAATAAATTGAAAATTTTGTACGACTCAGATCTTAACTAGACATTGTTTTATCTTTTATGTCTTGATTCGTGCTCATAGTATATGTTATTTTAATTTTTTTACTAAGGATAAAATTTAACAGTTTACTATTTTTTCCTCATGCTGAATAAAAAAGGTAATTTTAAGATAATATTTTATAATAATTAATTTTATTATTACAATATTAGATTTTGACCATTAATAAATTTAATAGACTTAGGTAAATATTACAAATTAAATATTTGAAGAGGGTCCGGACCCGTTTTATAACCCATAAAACTAGCTAGGCCCAGTAAGCATCTCGGCCCATCAATGAAGTTATTATTTTGTTTTCTACAAAATAGAAGATTGTGCAGCGCGGCAGCACACTACACTATTCGTCCAGCACGCCAGCACCGCCGGCTACACAGCGTTTCGCCGCAAGTTACTTCCGACGAAGATGAGGCTTTTAACCCACAACATGCTATCTTCCAACATTAAGGGAGTTTCAAACGGATTTCCCCTTCGAATCGAAGCCCAAAACGTGGTGCAGAAGGAGGTTGATTTGAATCTCGATTTCCTCAGAAACATGTTCGCAAAGATCGAATGGAAGGCTCTGGTCGACGCTGCCAAGTCCATGGGCTACTCGGAGCTACCCGACGAGGCTGATCCACAAATGCTTCAGTCCGAAGATTTCCTCCGCAAGTTCCATCACGCGCTCCTCGAGCTTCATCTCGAAGAAGGTGCCCTTTTTTGCCCTGAGACTGGTCGGAGGTTCCCGGTGTCCAAGGGTATTCCTAATATGCTGCTTCATGAAGATGAGGTCTGAAAAAACATGTTTTTTGGGTTCGACTCGGCAATCGGTTTCGTAGTAGATTCGTGTTTTGTCTTTATTAGGTACTTTGTTATTGATGTTTAGCTTGTGGATGTGTTGGGATTGGGGTTTTCCGGTTTTGCTGTTATGAATTGAGCTCAAGTTCGATAGATTTACGTGATGAAAACTATATCTGTGTTCGATTACGGTGCGTGATTGAATGCACTTTTTTTGTTCGACGAAATGCCTCTATAAGAATTCTGCCTAATCTACTATCAGCACTGTTTAAAACTTGAAAACGATGACGGGCTTTTGTGATTTAGTATCAACTGTTATTAACCTGCAAATTTACAGATTTCAGTTGTTTTATCTGATAAAATAATCAATTGCATTACTGATGAGGGGTCTACACCTGCTCAACAAGTCCATCATCAATGAGCACTTGGGTCTCCAATTAAAGAGAGGTTTCACCTACCTTGGGTACGTACAATTGCACCTATACATCATTAATATTTGAACCAATTTTCTCTTGATCAGCACAGAATAAATGAACTCTTCCACCTGTAAAATGATCCCAGGCTGATCAGCTATTATATTTATGAGTTATTAGTTATATCACAGGACAGCTGACCCTTATACTATTGTTTCACTGTATTGGTTCTTGTTTTGTTGATCAAGTTAGTTCCCTGTAATTTCCATCTATACCCCAGCAATATCATTTCCTAAAGCTTGTTATGTTATCTGCATATCAAGGTCTATGCTTCTTGTTTTTACAGCACTTTTTCACCCGTGGCCACTGAAACTAGACTAGCAGCAGAAAGTTTACACAGCAATTATCCCCGGCTAACATAATGCACACACGGGCTTTCTGCATCATGTGCTCAATGGGCTTCCCGAGTCTGTGTCAGTTGACCAAGGATGAAGGTAAAATTCAATTCTTACTTGTATATCTTGGTTAGTAGTTATTGACATTGACCCATAATTGAAGGCTAGGAGACATGTGTCCACTCCCACGAAAAAGAAAACACAGTATGGATGCCTGAAGCTCTCCATACTGGTTGTATTAGCCTTTATTCGTTTAGAGAGAGAGTTTTGGAGACTGTTTCATATAATTATTTCTAAACTCCTTGGTTTGGTTGACTCTGTATAATTGGAAAAAGAAGCTGACTGTATAAGAAGTTGAACTTTAGAGCACTGTTATCTTGGTCTGCCTAGCAGCATTGTCTGTTAACAATGATCAGGTTTATCCTCTCCTCTCTTCTTCAGCTTAGATGGCTAGCAACAAGCTAGTTTGACTGAGAAAAATATTGAAATGTAAGTTTACTAGTTATTTATACAATAGTGCTTAACAGTCCACAATATTCCTGCTTAGCTTGCCATCAATACATATATACTAGAAGTTATCTAGATAAATTTCATAATAGTATTAACACTTACTCTTCCCTCCTTACTGTTACTAAAGGTAGAAATATTGGCAGGCTAGCAGAGAAGACCGAGTCTGGGTTCGGGCAAGTTTAGAGGGCCCTGCTCCATTGGGTGCACGAACTTACAGTTGGGACATGCAGGGTATGACTTGCAAACAATCACTAGCAGGTGGCATCGCTTACAAGCAGTGGCTAGCATTTCTTGCTGGTCCATATCAGCTGCTGCAAGCGATGATGTCATGTTATTAGTTGAAGGATTGTTGTTGTCATCCAGTTTGGTCGTAGGAATGCTGTGATGATCTCCAGGCGCTATGTTGAGCTCCAAATCTAAGTTTAAGAGGGCTGGTGGATTTGGAGTCATGGAGAAGAGAGGTGTTACATCCTTGAACCTTGGGTCCCTTTGAGTTCTCTTGTGAGTTCTCGTGTTGTAGAAGTGGATCTCTCCTGACTGCATGAAGGCCGAAATATAACTAACTCGGAAGAAGGGCGAAGTTGAATAAAATAGAAGCGTACCTGGATATCAAGGCAGCGTTGCCAGTCCGAGGGTAAAGGAAATTCAAGGTGGAGATCAATGGCAGAGGAGCAGGTGATGCTTGTGGATTTACGGACACTCGGATTGATATACTTCCATGGCTTGATCACGGGATCGTAATGGACGCGGTGAGGTTGCCGTTCATCCCATTTTCTCTTCTTGGATGAATGATGTTGACGATGGTTTGGCGAGTCAGGTGTTTGGAATGACACCATAGCTTTAGCTTGCTTGAAGAGCCCTCACCACTAGCCAACTACTTCAGCATTTGTCTCCAGTAAGTTTGATAAAATAGGATGAAGAATGAGGCGGTGCTTTAAATAGGCAGAAGAGCAATTAATAATTTGTGCATCAAGAATCTAAAATTCTAAATAGAGGTCAGCCATTAATGTGGAGTCCATCTTCACTCAACCAAAACTGATTACTACTTAAACCAACTCTCTCTCCCTACCTCCAACCTAGTTATTTTATGTAGGTTGTCAACATTAGATTATAAGTAAGAAAGTAAATGCTTTTTTTAGTATATGTTACTTTTGTGTCTTGTTACACCATCCAGAAATGTTTCTGCACGGTTCGGGTGGTTGAACACCCGTATCCCGCAAAAATATTCCGAGTTCCTACCTCCATATTTGCTGGTTGGGTCGGATGGTTGCGGGTTGATTTTGGTACATACCCTTATTTGACCCTTGATATGATGTCCGGCCATTAAATGCAACATTTTCTGATCAATTGCATGTATTGTAATTGATCAAAATTTGAACTAAATTATGGAACACAATATGTATGTCAGACACTTAGTACACAAGAGGGGGAAAGAAGTTGAAGTAGACACATTACATAGTATATTATCAAGAATTCATAAATGCATGGGAGTTGGAAGATGGGGTATACTAACTTGATGTATAGGCTTCAAGGAATACAGTTGAAAGAGGAGAGTTGAATGCGTTTCTACTTAACTCTTTTAATGTTTCCAACTTCCACAATGGATTGAAGTCTGTACTCTCTCTCTCTCAAACAACTCACATCTAACAGCTTTAATGCTGTGAGTGTGATTGAAAACACTCTTGTGTAATTCAACTACATTTCCCCTTTTCAGCTATGCCCATCTTGATTCAGGTCTTATATCAATGCTTCATAATCTTCATATTTCACCAATTCTTATGACCCAGTGAATCCATGTCACTGTCAGTTTACTGTTGTACATGATACTATACTGCATAATCATACTTATCTACTGCTTTAATGTTTGTGTCATGTACACTAGATAGTAGATACATAATGTTGGGTTACAGTTGTAAACTTGAAAGGGCTCAAAGAGACCTTGTGTGTTGGAGCTCAATCAATTCTGCCATTGCTGAACAATCAACTTGTCTAGACCTTCTACTGCATTTGATATGTCCTGTATGAACTTTCTACTGGGTAATTGATCACTGCTTTGGGATGATTACTATCTTTCACTGTAATACTATTTTCTTTATCATTTGATAGATATCTTCCATATGTTGTAGATGGAATGCTTGCTGGCTATGCCGTTGTCTTCTTTGCACACATCGGTTTTGATTCAGTAGCAAGCCTTGCCGAGGAGGTAAACTTAAATCGTCATATTTATCTATAAGTTATAAAATGAGTCCATAGTTAAATCTTTTGAGTTTAGAAGAAAATTTGTAATTTATCTATGTTATTCATTTTGCCATGTGGCACCCACCGTTGTCAGGTGAGCAAAAATATCATATCAGACTAATTGGAAGATCCGAATATGAAAATAGTTGTTAGTTGATTGTCCGAATCCAATCCGGAAGGATTTTCGGATCATCGGATACAAATCGGAGTTTTGAGATTAAAGTCAGATCGGCTCGGATATACCGACATATCCGGTAATAATCATTGAGATAGTATGTCCATCTAGCCGGAATGGATATCCGATCATACTAAAAGTATTGAATATCCATGTACTATTGGATCAGACTCGGATCAACCTTTTATAAAATTATCGATATTCAAGGCTCGGATCGAATATCCGCAATATGCACAACCCTAATTGCCACTTCTCAAATTGACAGGTGAAGAATCCACCAAGTGGTTGATTTTAGCGTGCTAGCCGCTATCTCATTCCGTATAGTGATAATATTTATCTTTCTTAGCGTCCCACCCTTCTTGTATAGTAAGGGGAACTCACACGAAATTTCACTCTCCTCTATTTCATCCAACTGAATTGGTTTCGAGGTTCTTATCTTCTATCCAATTGTATATGAAATAACTCATCAATTGCCTGTGAGATCAATCATGTTTTCTTTTATCCATGCTTTTCTTATCGTTTAATGTATTATTCGTAGTTATTGTTGAATTCCTATACACGTGAGGGTGTTCTAATGGGAACCACACCCTATATATATAACAGCAATCCCTTTATGAACAAGCTATACTACGTGCAAGGTGAGCAAGAGAGCAAGAGGACGAGTTATACTACATGGAAGGTGAGCAAGAGACCGAGGTGAATTCAGTGAAGATAGAAGAGTGGACTTAAAAAAAAAAGTTTTGAGAAGACTATACGTTAAAATATCGAGTTGATTGGATGAAAGGCGTTCATAGTAAATAAGATACGTCAAATTCATAGACATGTGGATCCATGGGAAGTGGACCTCAAGAGCAAGTGCCAGGACATCCTGGAAGCTCTTACCAATAACCCTGAGCTGAGTTAAGCATAGCCACAAGCTTAGGTTAAAAATTGCACTAAAGGCTCTAACTTTTATAATATTTACAAATAGAACCCAAAAACTCACAACATTCCAAATTTTAGGATATGCAGTTTATATAGTAAACTTTGATGAATAAAACTTAATAATAATAAAATGTTTATTAGGTTTCATGCTTAGAGACGGGGAGGTGACTATATTGACATGTGATAGTTGTCAATGCGGTGTTTCCAATGCATCCTAGTTGAAGTTGTTCTCGTAAGAGTACTTACATAGTTGCATGTGTTGATGTTGGCGGTATTCTTAACTTTCACATATGAAAAAAAAATTTCATCTTCTGCGAGATAAAGCTAAGGTTAAAAAATGTGGGAACCGTTGGACTTTTATTTTTATTTCATTTAAAAAAAATATGATTTACATATTAGAATTTTTTAAAAAAATTATAATTTAAAAAACTCACTATTATTAACTTGATCAATAAAATTTTGCAAACCTTTGGAAAATTAATCTTATCATCATGTTTGATATTACCGCTCAACTAACAAGAGTTTTCCAAGATTTGTTTCTAATGTTTTTCAGGGGAGTGGATGTTGTGACTAATAAACTCGTCAAAATAGCCTCCACAATCCCTACTACAGTTTCAAAATAAACTCTAATGTTTTTCAGGGGAGTTCTCATCCAAAAAGAAGTCCTACGACGATGCACTTGTAGAAAGTGACCACACTTAATTTTTTTCCCGTCTTATAACAAAATAAAATAAAAATTGACATCTAATATTACACGCAATTAAAAATGAGATATTTATTAAATTACATTAGCAATTCTTATACTCGTGACCTAAGAACTTGAGATATTATCAGTAATATATCTAAATAGCTAGACTGTTTTGTGAATTTTATATGATTTGGGGTAGCTTTCAAAACTAATCCAAAGATTGAGGTATATAATGCAATTTACTACTCTTTAGTTTTCATAGTTCCACGTAGGCTTTCGGCTTCCCCAATTTCCCTACCGCTCGATTTCGTTCTATCATCTTCATCTCCAAGATTATCCTTGCCTTTATACCCTCAAAATCACACTATCCACTGCTTGTGGAACGAGAGAGGAGGAAGAAAAAAATAATGGCGGCTGAGTCTTTGAGGATTAGCGGCGGTGCTTCTACCCCAATTTGCAGCTTCAGAAATGGAAGTCCTCTCTCTCCTCCGTCTCGCCGCCGCACTCTCTCATCCTCCGCCTTTCTCCGTCACCGCCGTCCTTCTTCGTCTTCGTTGTGTTCGGCGTTCTTCGGAACTATGCGTATTAGTTCCTTTACTCATACCGTCTCCCTTTCTCCTGCTCCCCGACACAATTTGCTACGAAAACGCCTCTCTGTTCTTGCCATGGCCGCCGCGGAAGGTATCTCTGAATAAATTTGTATTTTTGTTTCACAAATATGCTTTCTTAAAGGTTTTGATTGAGTTTGATTTGATTTTTGTGGCTTCTCTTCTACTTCATCTTTGTTCTCCTTAACAAAACCTCTATATTTGTGCTAGGTTTGTTAAATTTCATACCTTTCATAAAAAAGATGTCAAATTTAGTTATTAGACGACTTACACTGAAAAATTCATACCAAACAACATATAATATGTATCAACTCTGATATTTGATATACTTCATACTGCCAAACACATATATCACATACGAAACAGGTCCTTGATGATTGGAGCATACCATATAAACTTGTTACTCACCATGGATACTAATACTAGTAATTGTGTTGCGTTTTGGCTGTCGATTCTTTATTTTTTCTAGCTTCATGATAAGTAAATCCAGGTAGAGTTACCAGAATAAGATCACATGGATGCTGCAAGATTATAATTGAGTTGTTGAATAGAATGGGTTTCTGTTTTCTGATATATTGTTTCATTTGATTAGAGGTGAAACGAACTGTGCCGCTAGAAGACTATCGTAATATCGGAATTATGGCTCACATTGATGCTGGGAAGACTACCACCACTGAGAGGATTCTGTACTATACTGGTAAGAATTACAAAATTGGTGAGGTTCATGAGGGGACGGCTACAATGGACTGGATGGAACAAGAGCAAGAAAGAGGGATCACTATCACGTCTGCTGCTACCACTGCCTACTGGGACAAGCATAGGATCAACATCATTGACACTCCTGGTCACGTTGACTTCACTCTTGAGGTTGAACGTGCTCTTAGGGTTTTGGATGGTGCTATATGCTTGTTTGATAGTGTTGCTGGTGTGGAACCTCAATCCGAAACTGTTTGGAGACAAGCTGATAAGTATGGAGTGCCCCGGATTTGCTTTGTCAATAAGATGGATCGTATGGGTGCAAACTTTTTCCGAACAAGGGATATGATTGTATCCAATTTGGGTGCTAGGCCACTCGTGATTCAGTTGCCCATTGGTGCTGAGGAATCTTTTAAAGGGATTATTGATCTAGTGAAGATGAAAGCCGTGGTTTGGTCAGGTGAACAATTGGGTGCAAAATTTTCTTATGAGGATATTCCTGCTGATCTCCAGGAGCTTGCAGCTGATTACAGGTCACAAATGATAGAAACAGTTGTTGAATTGGATGACGATGCCATGGAGAGTTACTTGGAAGGTAACGAGCCTGATGAGGAAACCATTAAGAGATTGATTAGGAAAGGAACAATCTCTGCTACGTTTGTGCCAGTTCTGTGTGGCTCAGCATTCAAGAATAAGGGTGTTCAAACTTTGCTTGATGCGGTTGTGGACTATCTTCCGTCACCACTTGACTTGCCTGCAATGAAGGGTACTGATCCTGAAAACCCTGAAGTGATTCTGGACAGGAAGGCAAGTGATGATGAAGCGTTTGCCGGGCTTGCATTCAAGATCATGACCGATCCGTTTGTGGGATCTCTCACTTTTGTGCGAGTATATGCGGGAAAGCTATCTGCAGGGTCTTATGTGTTGAATGCAAACAAGGGGAGAAAAGAGCGAATTGGAAGGCTTCTGGAAATGCATGCCAACAGCAGAGAGGACATTAAAACGGCTCATACGGGTGATATCATTGCCCTTGCAGGTCTGAAGGATACCATAACTGGTGAAACACTATGCGATCCAGAAGCTCCTGTAATACTTGAACGCATGGAATTCCCTGATCCTGTTATTAAGATTGCAATTGAGCCAAAGACTAAGGCAGATATAGACAGAATGTCAGCTGGTCTAGTAAAGCTTGCTCAAGAAGATCCATCTTTCCACTTTTCAAGAGATGAAGAGATAAACCAGACAGTGATTGAAGGAATGGGAGAATTACATCTTGAAATTATTGTTGATCGGCTGAAAAGGGAATTCAAGGTATGCATTATGCCAGTGTAGTTTTGCTTTTGATTATTGACATACCTCTTGAATATTTTCTTTTTGATTATTCTCCCTTTACGTCCTTCTCAAGCTTGCAAGCATCAAATTAAGTGTGTTTGGTATAAGATTATGATATTTTACAATACTCTTCAACAAACTACTCAAACAATTAGCCAAAAAGCTTCAACTACCCAAAAGACTTGTTTTACCGAAACCCATGTAATAAATTGTTGCAACTTTCGAGCTGATTGTCTTGTGTTTGCATACAGGTTGAAGCTAATGTAGGTGCACCACAAGTGAACTATCGTGAAAGCATATCTAAACTTTCGGAAGTGAAGTACATTCACAAGAAACAATCAGGTGGTCAAGGGCAATTTGCAGATGTCACCATTCGCTTTGAGCCACTGGAGCCTGGGAGTGGATACGAATTCAAGAGTGAAATTAAGGGAGGTGCAGTACCTAAAGAATACATCCCTGGTGTGGTAAAGGGATTGGAGGAATGCATGTCAAACGGTGTGATTGCTGGATATCCAGTTGTAGATGTACGAGCTGTTTTAGTTGACGGTTCTTACCACGATGTGGATTCAAGTGTGTTAGCATTCCAGTTGGCTGCTAGAGGAGCTTTCAGGGAAGGGGTTAGGAAAGCTGCTCCTAAGCTATTAGAACCAATCATGAAAGTTGAAGTTGTCACCCCTGAAGAACACCTTGGTGATGTTATTGGTGATCTTAATTCCAGGAGAGGTCAGATCAATACCTTTGGTGACAAGCCCGGTGGACTCAAGGTATGAACTTAAGCCAATTAATTATTTTTTCATTTTTAAAAATGAGATAATATGAATTGGATCTGATTATTGGTGCATGCTATGTTCTTTGAGGGCAACATACAGTCTCTCCATTGATCTCCACTCTTTCATGATGCAGGTCGTTGATGCGTTTGTTCCCTTAGCCGAGATGTTTCAGTACGTCAGCACATTGCGTGGCATGACGAAAGGTCGCGCATCCTACACAATGCAACTTGCAAAATTCGACGTCGTTCCTCAACATATCCAGAATCAACTCGCCACCAAAGAGGAACCTGTTGCTGCTTGATTCGAGTTCTGTAACTCGGAACTTGCTGAAGAGTTGCATGCATTTTAGTTGCTGGAGAAGTTGTAGATTATCAAAGAACCCTAATTTTTGCAACCACAGTGGTATAGGTAAGGCATTCAAATGATAAATTAAATGTTGCAACATTCTTGTTTATGTTGCATTTTCCCTTCCTATTATAAATGTTCAATAGCAATTTTGATCATTGATAAGTCATATATACTGGTTCAAATACCACACACCACCTAAGAGGGCTTGCCAAACAGACCCTCTCTCTCTACACACACATATATATATATATATAAAATAATAAAAACAGGGAATCTAAGTTGAGCCTTTTGTCTTTGTTAAAAACACATAAACCAATTCAGAAAGAACCAAATCAAGAAAAGCAAAGCATGTGACCATCTTCAGTAGTTCACCTCTTTTATATCAATCCTCTTCCTACAGCTTCCTTCACAGCCATGGCGAAAATACCATACCTCTGTCCTTTCATCCCTTTCCTTCTTCTATCCACAACATTTGCATTCAAACCCAAAACCAGCAGCTTCATCAGAACTGCCTGCACCACCACCACCCGATACCCGGCTCTCTGCATCCACTCCCTCTCCACCTACTCCCACCAAATCGGCCACAGTAACCGTCAGCTCGCAGCTGTTGCCTTAGCCTTGAGTCATGCTCAAGCCAAGTCAGCTGCCACATCCCTCTCAAGACTAGAGAGAGCCGGAAAGGGTTCAAAGCTCGGACACCGAGATCTTGCCGCACTCAACGACTGCGCTGACACTGTGAGTGACGGAGCTCGTGAGCTCAGACGGTCTGTTACGGAGCTCACTCGCAAGGCTCGGCCTGGTGAGGAGTTTGCGTGGCGTATGAGCAATGTCGAGACGTGGGTGAGCACTGCACTCACGGATATGCAGACGTGCCTCGAGGGGTTCGTGGATCGGTCGCCTGTTAAGGCTGTGGTTAGACGGAGGCTGTCCGGTGTCACGCAGCTCACTAGCGTCGCTCTTGCTTTTGTCAATCGCTTTGCTGCTGGACATGGTTGAACTAATCATATTCATCTTCCCTTGTTTCATTAGTTGTTGATTCACGTTTCACACGCTTTTTCCATTTTTTTTTTTGTTTGTTTTAACATCACGACTTCATTAGCTTCAAAGAATGTACACAATCAAGAGGAATATCTCACCTCCTATAGTGAGAAAGGTTATACATTGTCTCTTTATAATGCTACGGTCTCCTTACACGATATTTTTGTTTGTTGTTGCAAGCCTTTGTAACAATATTTTTTGTATGATTACGTACCAATTTTTTTTTATATGATCGGAAGCTAAGCATGTCCACGGGTCACGGGTTACGGGTACGGGTAAGGGTCGAGGTGATCCTTACCCGTGACCCGGCGGGTTGACCCGCCAACGGTCAATTTTGAAAAAGAAAAAAAAATCGAACCCAACGGCTAAAATAGCCGTTGGCGGGTCGACCCGCCGGGTCATCCTTTTCTTTTCTTTTTTATTTTTTTTTTAAAATTGGGTTTTAAAACAAAAGGGTCAACCCGCCAACCTGTCGGGTCAGACCCGTGACCCGGCGGGTCGCCAACCTTACGGGTTGGTCTTTTACACGGGTCCGGGTCACCCTTCCCGGCGGGTCCGACCCGTGGACATGCTTATCGGAAGCTACGAGTCTTATCTTTTATAATTACAATTTACAGGTCTACCATAATGTTAAAGTTCAACACGGATAGACAGTAAAATGAGGGTCGTGTGTATACGAGCACACATGTTAGACCAACGATTGTGTGTATACATTGAATCAACATCACTATATGAGCTGATGTTACCTGAATTAGCAAACAAATGGCTCCTTAATCTTACACCTACGTGTGACAAAAATTGATAAATTTCAACCTCATAAATGCCCGTAAAAATTGAACTCGTATAATATGTGAATTAGCAAACAAATGACTCCTTAACCTTACACCGGTGTGTGACAAAAAGTGATAAATTTCAACCTCATGAATCCCCGAAAAAATCGAATTGATCTAATACGTGGTTCATAGTTTTTACCAATCAAATTCATGGTTAACTTTGTTCATATCAAATTATGAGTTACCATACATCTTTAACATTCAAATGTAAAAAATATTTGCCCTCCAATTCCAAAAATAATTACCATGTATATTCCGGTTTCGCCCGCCACCAATTTCCACGTCATTTCTACCCTTTTTATTTAAAAAAAATCAAAATAGTGCCCGCTTTAACTTGCTTTGAATCATCTTCTACAAAGTTGTGCGCATGTTCGCTCTTTCACTTCACTTGTAGTTTTCGCTCGCGCGAAAGAAGAATGGAGAAGCAGAACCTTCCAATGTCGGTTTCTGTAGAGAAAGATGCTCTGTCGGAGGAACAGAGAGCTAGAATCTCTCTCAAATTTAGGGCTGCTAAGGCCCTTCTTGCTCGTAAAAAGCCTCGGATCTCCGGCCCTCTATTCTCTCCAAGTCCCAGGTACTTCTTGTAGTTATAATTCGTCCCTTTTTTATTGCATTTGATTTGCAGAAATGATTAGATTTTTGACGATTTCGGTTTATTATGCTTATTTTAAGGAAATTGGAATGAGCTGAACCTGAAATTATTCGGATTTAGATTAGTTGAAGACTTGCCCTAGCTATAATTTGACTTAAACGTGACAAATTTTTTGGTTAGGTTGACCTGAATTTCACTTGTCGAGGGCTCCAATTGATAGGTCTAACTCTGTTGCTAGGTGACATATGTAGTGTATGTAATGAATCAAGTAATTAGAGCAATCTGAATGACAAAATTGCTATCCAGTTCCACACCATTTAGTGTTTACTTTTGGTAAAATAGTTCTATGGTTTATCTGTTTGCCACCTTTAACATATGGATACTAAACTGTAATTGTTGTTTTGACCTTTTGCTTGTAACACTCTAAATCCAAAGTTCCTCTGTGTTTAGCACGGTTGTGTTTTCTCGTGACGCAATATGATCCCTGACTTTGATATGTGTGATCCAAGGTCCACAAGTTGACCTAAGTTTGACGGGTCTATTTATTAAAGGTTCACCCATTACCCATTAGTGTGTGTTTTGTCGTCTAATGAACTAAACAGGTATCTAGGACAAACTGAATCACAAAATTGCTATCCGGTTCCACAATATTTAGTGTGCAATTTTGGTGTAATAGTCATATGGTTCAATGTTTGCAACTTGTAACATATTGCATACTTAACTATGAATTTCTGACCAGACCTTTGGTTGTAACACTCCCGTTTCCAAAGGTCCTCTATGTTAAGCATAGTTGTGCTTGCTTGCAGCAGCAACGGTCATGACTGATGGCTACATAGTTCCGATGAATATGGTCTTTCAACACTTATCCCTGAAGACACAAAAGAACGTGATTATAATTTCTTTTGTATGATTGATATGATAAGCTGGTTTCTGGCCTATTAAAGTCCTCAGGCCAGTTATAGTGATCATCTTGACTTTTATGTGAAAGGGATTAAATACTGGATTACTGGTCCAGTACAGGCAAGCCAAAAACTGCATATTTCAGCAGCTATCATACCCTGAAGAAGAGTGTAACCTCGTGAGCTGGCAACCCAGCTTCATACTCTGCCTATTGTTGTCTTGCAATGCTTTACAGTTATATTGACCATTAGAAATCTTTGACATTAGCTTCTTACATATCAACTAGATTAAAGTGCTTCCTGTAAAACCATACAAAGTATGAATTTTCTGTCTTTCTTGTAGCAAAGAAGTTTGGACTGCTAATCTGATTTTCATTTAATTTGTTACAGTGAAAAGGATGCTCCTAGTGTCACTGGTGCTGCAGAACCTGTCTTTAGCATGGATAGGAATCATAGGATTCCACTTGGAAACATTGATTCGAATAGAGATTCTCCATTTATTTTCAGAGCACCCAGGTGTAGTATTGTAGGACTTAACAAAGTTATGTCATTGGAAGGAAGTCCTATGGGTAGGTTTAATGAGAACGCAAAACGTGTAGGAAGTCTGCTAGAGGGTGAGTCCTTTCATACTCCTGTCCGTCCTATCATAAAGGAATCCAGATGCTCTAACATTGGATCCTTTCATACTCCTAGTGTCACTGGTGCTGCAGAACTTGTCTTTAGCGTGGATAGGAATCATAGGATTTCACTTGGAAACATTAATTCGAATAGAGATTCTCCCTTTATTTTCAGAGAACCCAGATGTAGTAATGTAGGACTTAATAAAGTTATGTCATCGGAAGGAAGTCCTATGGGTAGATTTGTTGAGAATGCAAAACATGTTGGAAGTCTGCTAGAGGGTGAATCCTTTCATACTCCTGCTCATCCTATCACAAAGGAATCAGAATGCTCTAGCATGCTTCAGTATTCATTGTTTCCTAGTCTCCCTGATGAAGATTTTGATGATGGTATCTTGCAAGAAATTGATATTGTATGTAAAGAAAAAACAGCCGAGAAAGTGCAAGGGGAAATTAATTCTAGCAGTATGCAAGTCGGTACGTTTAACAAGTCTGATGAAGATTTAAAAAATCATGAGTGTGTGTTACTTAGCACTACATGTTCTAAATCTAATAATGTGCAAATGATTCTGAACAAGTCTGGTGAAGATTTGGAGAAGCATGATTGCATGTTGCCCAATACTCCAGGTTCTGAATCTAATAATGAGCAAATGATTCTGAACAAGGATATAAAAGACATGCCAGAAGAGTATACAAAATATGTTGGTTCTCTAAATGATCAGCAACAGGAGGCAGCTTGTAGTGATATATCCGTGCCTCTGATGGTTGTTGCTGGTCCTGGAAGTGGGAAGGTCAGTGCCTTCTTCTCTTTTGCTTGCTTTGTCATCTATGCATTTTTCTAATTTATTTTAAGAGCTACTTTTGCTTAAATTTATTCCAGACTTCAACGATGGTTGGGCGTGTCCTCATGCTTCTGAGTAAGGCATGTATTCCTTGACTGTATATATTGTATGATAGTTTCATAGACACTGGCATTATTTTTTACTTTTCCACTTATTTGTTGATTTATTTTTCTCTCTGAGAAAGACCAGGGTATTGGACCATCCCATATTCTAGCAATGACTTTCACCACTGCAGCGGCTTCTGAGATGAGGGATCGAGTTAGCGGTGTCACTGGAAAGGAAATAGCTAAAGAACTAAATATCAGCACTTTTCACTCCTTCTCTTTGCAGTTTTCCCGTTCGCATGCAGAAAAGTAGGCACAAACATATGACTTAAATCTGTCAGAGCCTATTAGAAATATTTGTCTGTGGCTGATATTTTTGTAATTTTCTTTTAGCACGAGTTTCATCTTTCTAAATGCCGGTGTTCAATAATATGTGACCTGTATTGTTCCAAATATAGTCATGGGATGCAAGTAATTAGGCAGAGTATATAGTGTAAGTTAACATCCAAACAAAAATAGTATTTGAGGAGTTATTAATTGGAATTTGAACTCAAGATAAACATGTTAGCTATAAAATAGTATCTTTGATGTATGTTGAGACCCAGAAAACATTGTACAGTAACCAGTGATTCATTAATTAGGGGAGAAACAATGCTAACAACATTGCTAGTGTTATCTAGGTGTCCAAACTCTACAATTTGTACAATGTAACAAAAAAGAATTTTTGCTGCAAATCATGACGGTGATTGTAAAATTTGTTGCCTACTAAACCTGTTGGATCCTTTGCTTCCTATGTTTAGCACTCATATATGGAACCTATTTTCTAGCATCTTTTTGAGCTGTGAATTTTCCCTCACTTAGCTGGTTGCATGTGTTTTTATCTCTTATGTATGAAACACTTTAACTGACATATTAATTCAAGGATTACCATGCTTTAGATTGGGCTACACATCAGATTTTCTTATATATGGGCATGGCCAACAAAGAAGAGCAGTCATTGAGGCTTTGCGGTTGCTAGAAAAGGAGCAAAACAATAAGACTTCTGATGATGCCTTCTCTCCTCAAATCCTCAAGGACAAGTCAAAGAAATGGCAGAAATTTGTGACTCAGGTTATATTTTGATTTTTTTATCCTTACATTTTTAAATTCTTCAGAAAGAAAGCCTAAGACAATGAGACCTCTGTTCACTAGCTTGGTGTAATTTTATTCTCTCCCAAATCCAATTAACAAGTTAGTTACCTTTAATGTTTAGTAGGAGAAAGTAGTTCAATTTTGAACGCCAAAGCTAAACCCAAATATTAATAATGGTGCTGCATCTTTCAGTTTTTGTCAATGACTAATGAGCATAATAAGTTTCTCGTGCAGTAGCAATTAATATTTGCACACTTCTTGTTGCATGTGAGTGTTGAGTTGTCAATAGCGTCTACAAACTTTTCTTTATCTTTCAGCTTCTTTGTTAATTTTTTGAAAATAAGATATACGGCCAGCAGATTACTTTCATGTGAAACTTCGGTATTTTAAGACGAACAAGCTAAATACTTAAATACTTACTATCGTGTGTCTATGATTTACTCTTTTGAGATTTTTGTAGATCATAGTATTTGAAATCTCACATTTGAACTCACCTTTTTTCAAGCATTTGACAGTTGTCATCTCATATTTTTTGCAGGCAAAAGCTTCTGGAGTAACACCTGAAGATTTTCACCAAAAGGGTGATGAGATTGGAGTAAGATTTAAGAAGACATGTCTAAATATTCCAATCTCCATTTTATTTCTTTCCTTGTTTTCATTTGTTCTCAATTTTTACCAGGCAACCCTTCTCAAACACTATAATGACACATTAAGGACATGTAACGCATTGGATTACCATGACCTGATCAACTATTCAGTGAAGCTTCTTAATGATCACCCAAAAGGTTCATCTCATTGTCTAAATTTTTAGTGATACATATACTTCAAGCTTACAATTGTCTTGTGCAAGTTTCAGTTCTTGAAGAGTGCCATCAATCATGGAAAGCCATCATAGTAGATGAATTTCAGGACACAAGTGCAATGCAGTATCGTCTTCTAAGATTTCTAGCATCTCATGGCTGCCTTACAGTTGTTGGAGATGAAGATCAGGTAATAATATGCTAAAATCTACACAGTAATTGTCACCAATCCCCTCATCACGCTCCAAGGCTCTTTTTGTTTATTGACTCGTTGTCTCTACGGTGTGTTCTTGCAGTCTATTTTCAGTTTTAATGGCGCTGATGTATCTGGATTTGATTCATTCCGTAAGGATTTTCCGAGAAACAAAGAGGTCATTCTGGCAGTCTCAAACTAATTATTCTTAAAATTTATTGACAGATTGTGTAGAATAAATTAACGATGTTGTGATGTTGCAACATACGGTTGCTTCAATTTCAGATAAGATTAAAGAGAAACTATCGGTCCACGCGCTGTATTGTTGAGGCTGCTTCTGCTTTAATTAGGAATAATAAAAATCGTTGCCAGTTTAAAAGTGCTCTTACTGAAAATGCTTCTGGGGATAAGGTAATGAGTATAGTGTAGCAGCTTGCCATCAATTTTTTTACTAGATCTTTACCTGTCTTAAATTCATCGGACTAAATACTTTTTGTACTGGAATCAGATATCTGTCAAAGAATGCCAGACTGAGGATGCTCAGTGCTCTTTTGTCATAGATAAAATTCTGGAGTATACTTCTGAGCATTCAGCGACTAAACTCTCCTTTAACAAAATTGCCATTCTCTACAGGAGGCAGGTTGGTTGCTCTGGCTTCACAAAGCTTAAATTTAATCTGTTATTGTTTTATCTGTTTCATTATCTACTGATTGAGTGCCTCATCTTGCTCTTGTCAGGTATCTGGAAAGGTGTTCCAAACAGCCTTTCGCTCTAGACGAATTCCCTTTAATGAGCATGGTGTAGCTTTCTACCGGAAAAAGGTTACTATCTACCTTTGCTCCGTGTTGAATTTCAAGTCTAATGTTCAAGAATGTTGACTTCTGTGTGTGGGTATTCATGGGGAGCAGATCAAAATAAGATAGGACATCGAGTGTTATTATCTTATTTTAGGTTTTTGTTCCCTTCCTGTCACACAATGTTTCTTGTATGGTCTCCTTCCTACCAAAAAAAATGTTTCTTGTATGGTTACTGACATTATGTTTAACGTAGGTAATCAAAGCAATTATGTCCATGCTGAAGACAGCGTTGTCTGGTTGTGATGATGCATCATTTCGACAAGTTTTTAAGGCCTTATTACCATTTGAGAAAGAAGAAAAGAATAAGGTGTATTCATCATATCATGCTCTTTAGTCCTCACTCTTGCTTTTCCTACTAGGTTTAGGTGTATCGAATATTTTGATAGCCGATCTGCTGATTTAAAATATGTTGCTTGGTGGTTGTTCTAAGTTTTGAGTCATTGTGCATCATCTGGACAGGTGATTGAGCATATCAATAAAGTAGCAACAATTCAGAATTGCAGTTTTATATCAGCTGCTAGAGAAATCTTCAGTGCGAAAATATCTGGCACCTTCAAGAGGTTGACTGTTCAATCATCAAAATATACTTTGTAAAGCTCTCATTCAATTCTACCTGCTGACTTCAGCTAATGCATCCTCGATGACTTCTGAATGTAGGAGTCAACTCAGCCAAGGCCGCAAAGTTTTAGCTACGCTTGAGATGATATCAAAGCTGGTGCAAAGGGTAACTGTCCACCTTTTTCGTGTGACCCAAATAGCATCTATATTATAACTTTATAATAGGTGTTGCACTGCTACCATTTTGTCATTTAATTCTTGATGTGCTTATTTCCCTGAATCCCTGCTCACTTTTGTTATTGTACTTTTTCTTTTGGAGTAGACATTGACTTTTAGCTTTGATTGTGGTACAAATGCTTGGTGAATCTACTTTACAGGAAGAATCAATATCAGCTGTCATTACATCAGTAGGAAACTTGCTTCCCCAGGTCGGTTCTTTCTAAGTGCTGAGCATATTATTAAAAATAATTAAAATATTTCATCTATTTGTCAGTTATATTTTTAAAATTCATGGATTACATGTGCTGTCTACTTTGAGAACTTTGATGATTTCTGGTTAGGTACTGATATCTTGTTGATTTGTTAGAGGTACCTTCTTGAAAAAAGAGCTGTTGTTGATGCTGAAGATGGGAAACTACTGAATGAGGATAATGATCTTAGATCGGTGAGCGCGCCCCCCCTCCCAAAGTTGCTGTACTTTTGAGTCTGACTTCTGTTTAACTCATCTTTTCATCCTTGTTGAGCATTAAGAATTATTGTGCAATTTGGCACATGTCATGAACTCATCATTAAATAAGCCCAACTGAAAGTTAATTTAATTTTCAAAATATAGATGGGAGTAGTCAAATGGTTTAAGTTTTGACTTCACTAAGGAATCATCATTAAATAACGGTTACTACCTGTCAAATCATGCTACAAGTTATAAAAGCACGCAAATGCTTGTCAATTTAGTTCCACAGAACACAAAAATACTTCTACTGCCCATTATTATTCGCCTCCTTAGTAGGACTCTAGAGTCTTTTGGTTCTTCCTGAATATTGTGCTTACAATACATTAGATAGGTAAGGAGTTCTTCTTTACATAGAAGGAAGATAATAGTGTTCAATGCTTTTGATGGGATACTGGCCTTGTTATTTACACTTTTGAGCTTTTTGAAAGAAAAAGTTGGTGTTCAGGAGCCTCGCTATTTTTTTTCTTGCTATGAGGTTGTCATGTTGTTCAGGAGCCTCGTTATTTTTATTTTTTTTCCCTTTTCCTCATTTGAACTCATCTTTGTACTCGATTGATCTAGTTGCTTGTAATATTGAACTCATTCTGGGTATCATACAGGTACTTCAGTACTTGCTAGATGATGTAAATGACTTCTTATCCACAAAATTTCTCCCAAGAGAAATAGAGAAGGATGATCTAAGGCCAAAAAAGGGTTGCACATATGTTCTTAAAGCCTTTATTGACTATATATCAGAACGGGAGCGGGAAAACTTCCGTTCCAGGAGGCATGATAATGACAATTCAGTGACATTGACTACCATTCATCAGGTTTTCTTTCACAGATTAGTTAATTATGATTTATGACCCACACTAGTTCAATTATTTTATTCGACTTTCTGTATAAGGAAATAAATATTATAGGATGAAATTTTTCTTGAGCAAATATATTGTGAAAGTTCAATGGCTACAAGATTTCTAGGGTTCACTGAAAAATATGCAGGTTTTTCAAATTTCTTCTTTTTTACCGTGGTCCAACTTGTAACTGGATTTTGCTTGTGATGCAGTCAAAAGGACTGGAATGGGACATTGTTTTTATAGTGAAGGTAAGTGGGTAATCTTGTATTTCATATTCAATTAGTCTTGTTTTCTGTGGACACAGTTTATAAAACTGTTGCTTGGTTGAAGTAACAACTATTTGTAATCTAATATAGTCTTATATATAAATATGCAACTGTAACTTTCAATTTTTCAGTATATTTATAATTTTTTATCATTATATGTATCATTTAGTTCAAAATGAAAATGGGCTCTATTATGCAATGGTCAGGTGAATGAATCTGAGATTCCTTTGTTGCATGAACACAATGGCATTGCAAAGGAAAAAGGAAATTCCTTGGAGGTATACATTTCAGTGCAATTTATTTGCCATGTGTTCTAACCGTATTCAACTTGATATAATTCAAATAAAGTTTCTCTCCACAATTGTAGGAAGAAAGACGTCTCTTATATGTTGCAATGACTCGTGCTAGAAAAAAACTTTTCCTCTTATATTTGATAATGGACTCCAACTGGCAGGTTAAGTTTATTCTTTAGTTTCACAAGTTAATGTAGATCCTCTTTATATTTTTTTTAATCAACACTCCAGTAGCTGACACTCTGACAGTGTTTGGTTTCAGATGCTTCAACCTTCACGCTTCCTTGGAGAAATTCCAGATCAATTATATGAGATGCAGGTAATGTACCTCACTTCCTGATAGCAATTACTCATTACTGTGAATCATATTGATTGTTATGTCAAGAAAATTTGCTTATTATGTAAGATGATAATAGCAGAAGTCCTCTCCTGACATCCCTCCTCATTTACACCTAATGTGATCCTACTTGGATTCACCTACAACTCCCCTACAAGTGACATTAGCACATCTGTAACAGGCTAACTGAATGGTTCTAGACTATTATGCTGTTTTATCGAATTCCAAACAATCTTCTTAGTTGGTGCATAACGCAAACACTTCCCCTAAAAACCTTGGCTTGGGTACATAATGATGTTCCATGATGAAGTATTGAAGTCTATGATAAGATTGTTCTCCTACTTCCAGTCACCTACAAGTGACCTTAGCACATCTCTGTCCCAGCCTGCTTGACTGATTCTAGACTATTATGCCCTTTTAGTGAATTCCAAACGATCTTCTAAGTTATGCATATTGCAAACGCACCCAAGAACCTTGAGTTGGATGCATGATGATCTTCCTTGATAACGCATTAAAGTGTATGATAAGATTGTAGTCCAGGAGCATATGTGCAAATGTGGTGGATCATCATGTAAGATGGTGGTGAAGACATTCTCAATGTGAAACAGCCCCTATTAATAGATTAATACTTATTGGATAAAGGATGTTTTACACTTTCGGTTGGTTCAACTGACAATTTCAGGCTATATGATTTAAGCTTATATTTGTGACTTGTCTGTTTGCCAAAAGACGGATATGTGGTTGTCTGATTGTTTGTAACTGATCTCAGTGTTTTGTTGTGATATATGTAAAAACATACTATATACTAGTTATATAGATATGGAGAATTGTAGATGTTGCATTTTAACCATGAAGAATGCTGTGGCAATAGGAATTGGTTTTGGACTTTCTTGGTCTTTCATCTTTTTCTTTAGCCGTTGTAGTTTGTCTCTCTAGTATCTCATTTGTGTTGTTTTCCTCGATTTGGATTACTTTCTGTTGTTGACATTATACACGTCCGGAAATAACGTAATGCAGGAGCGGATAACCTATGTTAGGGCACCTGGAGTAATAAAAAACGAAGTTATGCATGTACAAAGCAAATGCCACGGGGATAAGCTAATGGAAAATTCTCCATTTGATGGTCAAATGGTTGAAGTCCACAAAGTGATAGAAGATGAGGGCCATAAGGCTCAAGTGATTGAAGATGAAGCTCCAAACGGAAATTGTTTCTTACAAAGGCAATATTCCAAAGTCTATTTGACATTACAAATTCAAATATATGTATGGGCATTTCTGATATGTTTTCGTTTTATTTTTTCTTGACTGATTTACAGATTCGATTCAGAGGATCGAGGAATTGTTTCAAGATTATTCCATCAATGGGCCAGGAAGAAAGCATTTCAAGATCCAAAACGATTGATTGACAAGGTAATAGATTTTAAGTCTACAAAAAGAAAGCGAGGAATCATTGCTTGTAGATTTTGAATCCTTAGAAGTCTCTAATCTAGGTGTATTGTGATAGTACTGAGTTGGTAACATATGATATCATTGTAAATTGTAATGATATCAGAAAGGAAAGCTATTAGACAACATTATATTTCCATGGGTTTGTAGTGTTTTAGTCTAGTTCTGTTTATAGTTTTAGATTTGGAGAATTCAAGATGGTCTTGAAACTTGAAGAGAATATACCTACTTAGGCTACTTTTACTGAATCTGAGAAGAATGAAATTTTGGATGGAAAAAAAAAATACATGCTTAAAATTATAGTAAAAATTCTAGCTTTGTTCTTCATTGTGACTCATGAAATGCTTCTAATTCTTGTAAATATGTTTCTTTATTACCCATGACTTTGCTAAAGATGGCCATACCTTATTTTTATATTTAATAATTTTTGAATTTTTAGGTTCGATTTGTTGTTGATGAGAGGCTGAGGCAGAAGCAAAATAAATCCAAGGTTGTATCCTTACTGATTTTGCATTCCTCTTCAATTATTCATTTGGTGTAATTATGGCATCTGATAAGTGAGGAACCAAATTGATTTATTCTATTTTATATGGGAAGGCTTGCTCAGCTAGCTAATGTTCATTTTCTTATAATGGTGCAAGACTACAAGCCTATATTTCATATGCACTTCAATTGATATCTCTTATGTGCACCAAAAGCCACTGGAAGGAAATGCTGCTGCAAATTGGATCTGTATAAAACTGCATAACAGCTCAAATTGCTATGAATTAGTAGAGATCTTCTTTCCACTCAACCCTAGGTCATAGTTATGTGTTGTACATCAGAAGACATTTGAGGTTTTGTTAGATTGAAATGAACATGACTAGACAATAAGAAACTGCTGAATGAAAGTTACATTTCCTCTGCACCATTGCTCGTATCATTTTGAAACTTGTGCTTCTTTTTTCACAACAGATTACCTGTCTATGTGGTGGTTATAACTCATAAGTTCCTTGCCTTGGTCTGACTTTAAGATGCTCTACCCTTTTGTAGGATGCTTTGCATGCTTTGAAGTCTAGCTTGGGAACTGATGAAGCAATTCAGTTTGCTGGATATGTAAGTTTGCATTCATAAACTAGTGTCTTTTCTTATTTTCAACTATATCCTTGTCAGTTGATTGAATCTCATTATTGTAACTAGGTTTTGAGATGTGAACAAATAGACCCCGATACACGTGCTCATATAATGAGGGAGAAACAGGTACTCTTGTTTACTCTTCTCAAAATTGCCCGTATTTGCTACATTGTTGTTGCTTTTAGTTGTTAAAAACACCCATAAAAACTCCATGCGCACCATAACGTACTGTCCACAATTCTAAAAGAAAATAGAACGCCGTGTAAATAGCTTGAAATTGTAAACTAACTTTGAGTTTTGGAATTGAGAATAATCTCCCAAATAATCTGAAATTGTAAAAAAAGTTGACAGTTCGACTATATATTGTCAACAAAATTTTCTAATTAAGGGTCCGTTCGGCAGTGTCTAAGGATTATTGTGGGAGATTATTATATTCAAATAATCTGATAATCTATGTGTATTTGGTTAAATTTTTTAGGTCGAAATAATCCCAAAATAATCTGATTACAGTAACCTCTCCAATAACCCTGTAAAAAATGCATGTCGACGGACCTTAACAGATCAAAAGATGAAAAGTTTGGGTTCCTTTCGAAGAGTTTAAGGGGTGTTGATAAAGGATGTGTTTGTTCTTCTGTGCACTTTCTCTTTACAGCAACACTTCCAGAAATTGAGGATGGAGACTGTAATGAATTCGTCAGAACCGACTTCTAAACAGGTAAACTACTTGTTTTCACCATTGAACGCTGCAACTTTGATCCATTCTTGTCAACTACTTTCATTCGTATCTGTTGATCAAAAGATCAAAAGTGAATTTCTATTTTGTAATGTGCAATTAAGCTTGATGTTTATTGTGTTTTCAGATTGCTTATCTCCGTAACTTGGGTTGCACTATAGTCCCCGATTCTCGACTTCATGCTTCTCATTTGATTGAACAATACAAATCACTTTGAACAGGTAACACATTATATGCCTAGTCAGCTTCATATATCAAAATATGATAAGTTGCTGATTTTTTCCCTTGATTAAACGTCGATTTCAGTAGCTTGGATGTTCGATGATGATCAGCAAGGAGGCAACTTCGCAAATCAACTGAATCGTATATAGAAATTTCCACCCCTTTAACTTGAAAGAGTTTGTACTATACACAAGACTATACGTGATGTGTATTTGTATACACACTTGGTTACTAAATTAATCCTCCTTTTCAATGGGATTAGGCTTCAGCCTACGTTTAAATCCCTCTCATTGTTACAAAACTGGCCTAAGATGTTTAAATCTCTCTCATTGTTATAAAATCAGCACAATCCGATTTCACAGGTTTTTATTTCACATATCCATTAGGCAGTTCATCCGGATTATTGTGGGGAGTATTATATCCAATAATCTCCCAAATAATCGATAATCCAAGTGAGGATGGGGTAAAATTTCTGGTCAAATAATTCTCAAAAGTATCTCGACCAAAATAATCCCCAAAAAGGCATGCCAAACACATCCCACAAGAGTCAACGGACCAGTTTGGTTGCTTATCCAGAATGAAAACGACAAGGTATCAGTTAGGAGGATGAAAATAAAATTGGACTAAATTAACATTTCTTTTCATTTCTAAATAACCAAGCCTAAATGAATCTTTAGAAAGTATCATCATTTGTTGGGATTTTTAGTCATTATTTTTCAGTTTCATTCCAGATAAAAGAGTGTTGAAAACTGAAGTAGCATCAAGTAAAAACCACCCACAACTAACAACCGAAATCTAGGCTCAACCAAATATGTCATGATATGCAGAAGCAATAAACATGATCAATTCAAACAAGGTGCCCCTTGATTAAGATTTAGGATATAGTTGTATATGATACGACTATGCAAGTGATTCACTGTTAGAAGCAACTCCTTTTTGTACCAATGAACTATGAATTGACCTCATTTGTGCAACTGCAGCATCTCTCCTCTTTATCACTCCCTCTAGTTCTGCAACCTTCTCTAACAGAGCAATGGAATTCGAATTCGTAGACTTTATCAGTTTGTCTCCAGTATCCAGAGTTGAACAGAGCTGCACAGAGGGAGAATACAAAAAGCAGAAAAATTTAACGGCTATAATGCAAATCATCATAGAGAGAGTAGAACTTCAGAAATAGGAATATCTAGAACTTAGTGGATACTGCTCTTAGGGGTCGTTTGTTTGGGGTCTAGTAATGATAATGGAAAGCTGCTATTTAAGGAGTAAGGAAAGTAAATGAAAATGGTTATTCCCCAATCATGTTAAAATGAGGAACATGTATTTAACATTGCAACAAAGGTGAAGAATATAGAATATTCAGAGTTATTCAATGACCTTCAGTGTCAAAGACGTCCATGAGTGATCTGTACCATCAAGTGCCTTGGTCAATTGATCATAGTTCTCCTAAAACGAAAAACAACAACAGGGTACTGTTACTTTCAAAAAATTGTCATATAAAGCCAAACAGATGCTCAAATGGCCATATGTGTACATCAATTTTCTTAGATCCGGTTGGAAATCTATTAACATAGGGCGAAAGCATGCAGTTAGTATCCTCGTTAGGAAAAGAACATTACTAGCTTTATTTATGAACTATATGGGAGACCTCTCATGAGATTGCTGCCAGTCTGCCACAAAATGCAAGGATATGATTCGACTTTATATGGTTCATTATCACGCAAATTCTGCTATATTTTTGGTTCATTGTCACACAAAATTTAGTAGCGTTAGAAATACAATTCATATGCTAAGACTTCGGAATGCTTGAATATCTCCACTGATACCATTGTCTAAAGGACTTTAATCCGTAACTTAGTGTATTTGGCAAACATGATTATAGCTTAAACGATGATGGTACAATAGTTGATAACGCTAACAAGGTAACCAATTACATGGTGAATGTATGTTCGTCAAACACTCAAGCATGCCCTTAGAGGACAAGAAATGAATTGCACTAATGGCAATCATCATCAGCTAAAATATTTGAAATCTAACCTTAAATGTTCAATTTCATATTCGAGGAAGTCACGAGTGAAAACCTAAACAACTCAAAACACAAAGTAAGGTAATTTGTGAAATACATCAATGTCTGTCACCAATTTGTCAAACAACATCTCAAGGACTCATTTTGAGATTTTCACCTACTTTCTAAGAAGCCAAATTCAGAGTTTCTGTCCACGACATTTAGAGTGGCAACCTAGAACAACTGTATGGTAAAAACTTCCAACAACTTCTATTGAATTATTTTTCTTTTAGATCGATCTAAATGACCTGATACCATGTCATTAGGTAACGGAAATTTGAACATATCATAATACAAACGTGAAAGAGACGATAACATGTACGCAAACTGAAATAATGAAATACCTGAAAGAGCTTGTTAAGATCAGTTGGCTGGAAATTGAGATCGAAATTAAGGAGAGAAGAGGAAGAGGATGGAGACGAGGGACCCGGAGAGAGAGGGCTTTGTTCACCACGGCGGTGATGGTGGCCAGTTCCGGTGATGGAAGCATCCTCGTCGGGCTCTCCAACATCACTGAGCAGATCTCCGATGCACAGAAGCGGTCCTCCTATTCCTCTCATTTTCTTCTCCCCTCACTCTTTCAGTCTTCCTATTCCTTCTCTGGGGTAAGATTTGGTGACTAATAAAGCTGACCAAGTACATTTCGGATTATCAAATTAAGAAACATGCCAAAGGCCACACGCATCAAAACGGCCTGAGGTGTGCCGCATTGAGCCGATAAAAGCAACAAGATTAGCATTGAGAAATATGATACAGGGAGAACAGAGAAGTCATAAGAAGGTGAAGCATATACACAACAAGCACGATTTTCTTTCTTGACTGCAATTCTCTCTGCTTCAGCAGTAATGTCCTTGTTTTAAGATCTTGTCACATCTGTAATTCGATTTTAAGAAAAACATCCTCTAGAATTGACAGAAATTGCTTACTGAGTTTAATGTATAGCTTTTGTCAAAATCACTGCAAATTTGAAATTATATTTGTTCTGTTGGAAAGTGGAAGGTAGAAGGCGCTGAAGCAGATAGAAATTTAAAACCTAAAGTTGCAACATTCATGATCATCCCCAAAACAAGCATTGGATATTTTTAACTTGATAAATTTTTTGAACCGATATATCTTACAATGGAAAAGTCAAATTCGTGTTTACACTTGGATTTCTGAAGCCTCTTAGTTATAATTTGTGGGACACGCAAGTTTCTACGAGTAATTATGTCAAGCACTTGGTATGCAGTATCATGTAGTCATCTACAACCAATTCATGACCTCAGTTCATAGAACCTTTCCTCTTTAGACTCAACATGTAAGTGTTCATCAACATGAATCACACACTGGAATAGAAAATTTCTAAAGTAATTTTGTCAAACATGAATCACACTAGCATCCAATTATGCATCAACAAGCTCAAAATCTGAGACAACAGAGTTATAGAAAGAACTAGAGATAAGAAATTGAAAAATGAACTTCAAATTTAGGTTGGATAGTATAAAAATTACCTCGGACTGGGTGCAAGAACAAGTCGCATGCGCCTGAAGAAAGGAAATCCAAACGCAAACGCTCATACAATCGAATTGGGGAGAGAAGATGAACAAAATCTCACGATCGAATTGGAGAAAAGCACTGATTAAAATGAGATTTACAAAACCACCCGTGGAATATTTAACTTTGCAGAAAAGCACCTATTAAAATGATATTTACAAAACTTACCCTACAAACATTTTTATTATTAAAATGACGCCTAGTATTTAAGGTCCTTTCCACAATTTTCTCAGATTATTTTGGGTATTAATATTTCCGTTAATCTCCTAAATAATCAATAATTCAAGTGTAACTCAATTAAAAAAAACTTTGGTCAAATGATCTCCAATCTAGGTCAAAATAATCCGTCAAATAATTTCAAATGCGCTTATCAACGTGCCCTTAATTTTATAAACATTTTACTTCATTCTTAATATTTTCATGGATGATAATTTAAAATTTAATGTCTATAAATATTAGTGACAAGCTAGTAGAACCTATGTCCTTAATTTTTTCAAGAATCAATCCTTCAATATATATTGGATGACTTTCTACAATATTTAGTGGTCAATTAAGGAATGAGAAATAATACTTTGGACATTTAAAGACAATGAGATTTATTAGTTCGTATAAATTTATATTATTCGATGAGTAATACTGCTATTATGAAAAATAAAGAAAATAAAAGGTGTACAAATTTTGGTCAAATGCATAAATGATACATCATATTTTATGGCCACATTGTAAAAACTATAACTTTTTTTGGAAACAAATCTTTCTTATTGTATTCATTACCCATTACTTTGAAAATTTGTTACAAATTTAGCTACTTATCCAGTTTCGGCATGCTTACTGCAAGACGAATGAAGTTGTGGATTTTATTGCTAGTTTTCATTTGAACCTTTCTATTGAATTGAATAAATTTATATTATTCGATGAGTAATATGCTTTTGTTTTCCACTAAAGTATACCCTTTATATTTACAAAATATATTTATTTATATTGAGCACGAAATTATAATTCATTCTATTTTTATTCTTTACCATTTTTTCCCACACTCTCCTTGTTTCTCTCAAAATATCTAAGCACACAAATTTCAGCCATTTTGTTCACAGATTTGACCCATTTGCACGTCAAGCCTTCATTTTTTTTTTGACAAGCTTCCTTCTTTTGCATACTCTAATCAAGATTACTAGCTTTCTTTGTTCAACCAAACTAACAAATTCAAAGGTAGATTACATGATCAATTGTCTTGATCACAATGGAAGATGTTGCTGAAACAGGACATTGGTGGACATATGGAATACTTACTAATGGTACAACAGAAACAATCATGTCGTGCCAAACGGATTGGCATTCCTACACCAAGAGTTTCGGGCCTTCGAAACGGGTCCTCAATTCTCCGTTGTCGCTGATCTTGCTCGAGCTACCTCTCCTCTTCGTCACCAGCCATGCTATCCATTTCTTCCTTCGCCATCTCGGCCAAAACCTCATTGTTTCCCAGATTGTTGTAAGTCTTCTTGCCCTACAAATATAAAGTCAACAAGCCGCGTACGAGCACATTTCTAAGCTCGGCTTTTAGATTTGGCTAGAATAACGGCCCTAAAGATGACTGTATTGGTAAATCTTCAGTAGGGTTGTTATATTAGCCGAGATACAAAATACCGTCTTTTCTGATTGATTTTTTCCTCTTTCTATCTATGTTTGCATTGAGCTAGATCAGGCTGGAATTCTTATCGGCCCCTCGCTGTTGGTTAACCCGGTGACCTTCAAGAAGTTGATTCCGCCGGTGGCCTTGTACACACTTCAAACAATCTCGAGATTTGGCTTCATACTCCATCTATTCCTACTTGGAGTCAAGACGGATATGAGTGTTCTCAAGCGGACGGGATCCATGGCAATAATATTAGCTTTCTCTGGCTTCTTCCTCTCTGCATTGCTCGGTTTAGCCACCTTCCATGCCATCTCAGACAAAATTCAAAAATCATCCCGCTACACTACTCCACGGCTCATCATCCTCAACTCGTTCACCTTCTTCATGGTCACGAGCAACAATCTCTTTAATCTTGAGATTGGCAATACAGAGTTGGGGCGTCTAGCTTCGTGTGTTGCCCTTATTCTAGACGCGACTGCAATGTTCACGGACACGTTCATCTTGAAATTCTTTCTTCTTGAGGTGCATAACTATCAGGACCACTCGACAGTCATGGTGGATCCATTCAAGGATATGATATCAGTCTTTGTATACTATACTATCTTGTTCTTTGGTTGTAGACCCTTGATGATCCTTATCATACAACGCACACCGGTTGGGTCACGGATGAAACAAAGCCACCTTATCCTTGTTCTTGTGATATTCTTTGCTACTACATTTGTCTCCGAGTGTATTAATCAGCCTGTATCCCCCTACTTGTTGGGGCTATCACTGCCGAATGCACCGTTTGGGGCAATCCTTGCTGATAAGCTAGAAGGTATCATATCCGGGCTGTTCCTTCCAATTCTTTGTGCCATAACAGGTCTAAGAGCAAATCTTCGAGTGCTAACAAGAAAGTCAATTTGGCTAGAAATGGTGTTTCTGATGTGCTACTTCGGGAAGATCATAGGAACCATTGTCGCATCCATGCTCTTCAAGTTAACATTCAACGATGCTCTTGCACTTGCTCTTATCATCTGTTCCAAAGGACTAATGGAGATTTCTACGCTTCTACTGTGGAAGGATGAGGAGGTAACATACTTAGCATCCTTAACCTTCTATAGAATTCAGAAAAAATGGTCTTACTGAGCTAATAGGTCACCTTGTAACCTGTTGAACTCTTGAGGTATACAAACACGCACTTTAACTAGGCTCTCCAACTTTGGCAGGCTGTGAGCAACGAACAGTATGCAGTTGGGATACTTCACATTTTGATAGTGACAAAACTCGCACTACCACTGGTGAGGCGACTATATGAACCTGCAAGGGGATATAGGAGTGCCGCGTACAGCAGGCAAACCATTCAAGAATCCTTTGAAAACAAAAATTTAAAGATAATGGTTTGCTTCTATGAAGAAGAAAACATACCTATCATCCTTCACATTCTCGAAGCCTCCAAACCTTGTTCAAAATGCAGCTTGCTCAGTGTTGTTGCTCTTCACCTTGTCAAGCTTACTGGTCGTTCAATGCCTTTTCGAGAACCCCTTCATCTAGTCCACAAGTCCACTGTTCGTCAAATAATTTCGGACCACACACTAAACGCCTTCCAATTCATGGAGAGGCACAACCAAGGGTATTCCCGGGTGCAGCAATACATGGCGTCATCCCCTTACAAGACCATGTACAATGACATATGCAGCCTGGCCCACGAGACAGGAATCCACTTGATCATCATTCCCTTCCATAAACGGTGGAGTGTCAGTGAAGGGCAGAAGCCGTCATGTTCTGAACCCATCAGGTTAGTGAACAAGCAAGTACTTGAGGAAGCACCTTGTGTGGTTGGAGTCCTTGTTGACAAAGGAAACATGACCAAGACAGGTTGGGTCGCAAACTTTAATGGTCATTACCATGTAGCCATGCTATTCATTGGTGGGCCTGATGACCATGAGGCGCTCGTCTACTGTCGAATCTTTACAAACCACCCCAGGGTTAGATTGACAATAATCTGGCTAAGAGAACGGTATGATGAATCCAAACGCCGCTTTGGGATACAAAATGAAGATGAAGATGATCTGAGGGTCATCAAGGAATTCCAGTACAGCATGAAGGACAATGAGAGGGTAATGTTCAGAGAAGAATATGTCAGCGATGGGCTAGAAACAACTAAAGTGATTATCCAGTTGAAGGATGTTGATTTAGCAATTATAGGTAGATGGCATGACCCTTATTCACCAGTCATATCTGGGTTTACTGACTGGAGTGAGTGTGCTGATCTTGGAACACTAGGTGACATGTTGGCTGGTTCGGATTTCCAGTTTTCAGTGCTGGTGATACAACATCAGCCCATGATAGCATGGATTGCTGATTAGGGATACGGAGAATAACATGGATGTTGACATAAGTGTATCATTCTTAGTTCATTAGATTTAACAACGATAATTCAACATTTAACAAAAGAGGGATCCTCTAACCTGAGAAAGAAATTCAAACTGAAAAAGGACAGGAGGCATACCTGTAAGTATTGTGGATCTTCACATCCTTGTCCTTTGAAGAATTAACTGTTCAGGTATTATGTCCAAGAAGTTGTATAGAAACTGAGCTCTTCTCAAAATTCTCGTCACTCAAGAGTCAAGACCCACCTTGACCTCGTGCGATATTTGTTACTTGAGTTATGCTTCCAAACTATCAAGGCATGGAAATCAATCGTGATTTGTGCATATTGGAGTTATACCAAGGAAAAAGAAGGCTTGGACCACCTCCGAGATGTTTGAAACGAAAAAAAAAAAGAAGAAGATCATGATGAAAGGCAAGAGGTTAATTGGATTTCATATCTTGAATGAAATAGCATTGATAGTTCCACTGACCTGCTGATCCGATGAATATTCACTCAGATTGCTATGGTATGGCCTCTACCGTAGTACTGGCATATACTATGTTGCTTATGCAAAGAATCCAGATTGCAATCATTTTTTTGAGCCACAAATATATCAAGTTCAGCAAATCGAACAACAATCTGAAGTTTAAGCTACAGGAATTTGGGACGCTAAACCTGTACATTTCCACTTACATACTTTGAACAGAAGCAGAGCTGACACCTGAGTATATAGTATAAAAGGGCAAGAGAGCAAGAGAATTGAAAATTTACATTCTTATTAAGGACCTATTAGGTAGGGCCTTATACGGTTCGGCTAAACAAGCCTTAATTATAGACTACAATCTGCAGTGCGAGTACAAATTAGGAATATCTGATACCACTTTGTAATGACAAGATTTGGGTATTTTGTATTTTCTCTTTCCCTTGCAAGAGTCTCAAGTATGTATGATAGGTCCAATTTGTTGATGAGCTCTACAGATAAAAAGCAATAAAAATCTTCTATTCCAACTTGGGTCACAACATCCATGTAAGAATAATGTACAGCAATATGTAAAAACTACTTTTAAACAACAAAGAGATGTATATATTAACCAAATGTTAAATATAAGAATTAAGTTATAACACCAGTTATTACACTTTATAGAATACTTGGAACAAAAATACTAGTACAGAACGAAACACTTAATTCTAGATTGATCATATGATTTAAAGATGACCTCTACCCCCACATTCTGAACACATAGTGTTTCCAGTGCCTCCACAACCTGCATGAACATCAGGCAGCATATTAGGACGTTAAATTCAGTAGCAAACAATCATTACCAGCCCAAAAAAGAAAACAGTCATTCTAGTTATGCCTCTGTATGAAGTATGAACAAGTGCAAACAAGGAAATAGATAATAACAGTCAGGACGGAATAGCAAACAAAGGGACTGTTTAAAAGTTTCTAAGTGCGAGAACCTTAGCAAGTAGCTAATCATCATATTCTTTATTACAGATTACTAAACAAGAAAGTAAGAAAAATAGAAAAATAGCAAGAACTCCTGAATTATATGCATAAGGTAAAAAATCAGCCTTAAGATATTATCAAAAAAAGTAAATTTCCTCAATTCAGTTCATTTGCTTGTTTGAGAGAGAACTAGAGGAATATGTTCTCTTTACTCTCTCTAAGCCTGAATTCATTGACAGATGGTAGCTGTAAACTTCACATTTCTCACTTCTACACTTTCACACATTTCACTTTCACTCAAGACTGGCACTATCCAGCAGCCAAAAGGTTTTGCCCTTGTAACAATCTATTTTAATACTCAAGCACGTTCAGGTAGCTGGTATTAGTAGCAACATTAGATTATGGGTCAAATGTATACATCCTCGGACCGAGGAGTTCAGCTGTCGAACTAGCGGATTTAACTACAGAATTCCATATTATCCTCAAACTACATTTTTTTTTTACCACAATCATGATTTGCATCCCAAAAGCTTCACATTTGTCACTTTCAGTACATCAGATTGTTCTCGAGAAAATCTTATCTGAAGGACTCCGTTTAGTTCATTAATTTTATGAGAGAACGAGAAGAGTATGTTTCCCTCCCTCAACCTGAATTCCATGACAAATGTTAGTTGTAAACTTCACATTTGTAACTTCTAGCCTCTATAGATTTCTATCAATACGCCTACCAGCTACCCAGCAAATTCAGCTGTTGCACTTCACACTTTCACTAGAGAGTAGAGACTTCGAATCTTTAATCTTTATCATCCTCAATTTACATATCTCCCACAATCATGATTCACAGCCCCAAAATTATATACACTGCTAACAATCATGATTCACAGCCCCACGTAACATTACCTAAGCAACGGACTTTAACAATGATTCCCTGACTCTCCATTATAGAATCCACATATAGACCGGAACCACTGCACGTCATACAAAGGACAGCACCCTTAGCATGGCAAAATGAGCAACGAGGATTACTCCCAATTGCCTTCTCAGCAATGGACAAACCCACAGGCTTCTCAATAATCTCCTCTGGAACTGGTTTATCGTAGCAAAACAGAGATTCGAGGCTGCTTCTTTGCCTATGCGCATCTACAGCATAACAGGAACTAACCTGTACAAGAATCACATTTCACAATCACAATCGAGCCCTAAAATCTCGTAAACGCGAGAAACACCACATCAATCTAACATAATTCAATTAGCTGCAACTAAACAACTATCAAAATTTCCAAAATTGCAAGTATTCGGGATTAATGGCGATTGGCATTTGAGTTTTGTGTTTACCGAACGGAGAAAGAAAACAAACCCTGTTTTTGCTGTTGCAAGAAAGATTTGAGGCGGGAGATGATTTGAAAAGCAACACTTTAGTGCCAGAGTAAGCAAGGTGCGGTGGAATGTGCCCGTGAACTGGAGGTGAGAACTTCAAGGTCGCTTCCATGGATCCTATGTTGGAGACGAAGAAGTTCTGAATTATCAGATTTTCTCGATTTGCCTCGTTGGTAACGACTAACGCCACCTGCTATTGACTGACTATTCTAGCCTTTTATTTAAGTAATTTCACGTCATACCCTCCAACTCTTGCATATTTTGTTGGCAGACCAAATTCTGTCAAAATTTTGTATGGTATCCTGTTTTGAGTGTTTTTATATATATAATGATTCACCCACACGTGGCTCAAAATTACAAATCAAACCATCTCCTTGCTCCCAACAAATTTACTAGACAATTTTGCCCCGTTTATTTCAGTGTGTAGTAGGGGTGTAATACGAGCTAACGAGCCGAGCATCGGCATGCTCAAGCTCTACTCGTTTATAAACGAGCCGAGCCCGAGCCGAGCCTAAAATTTATACAAGCTTTAAAACGTGCTCAAGCTTGGCTCGTTTAGAAAGTGAACGAGCTCGAGTCGAGCTTTTGACGAGCCGAGCCCGAGTAGCTCGGCTAAAATAATGTTCCTATAGTGTTATTTTAGCCGAACGAGCCGAGCTTTACCCAAACGAGCTGAGCTTTGACATGCTCAAGCTCGGTTGGTTTATAAACGAGCCGAGCCCGAGCCGAGCCTAAAAATTATACGAGCTTTAAAATGTGTTCAAGCTTGGCTCGTTTAGAAAATGAACGAGCTCGAGTCGAGCTTTTGACGAGCCGAGCCCGAACCGAGCCCGAGTAGCTTGTCTCATATTACTGCCCTAGTTTGTAGCCAAAGTTTCGTAATTTATCCTCATTAGTGGGAGTGTGGGACCTAAACCTTGAAATGCTTATTTCATGTTGGCAAATAAATTTGTACCGATTTGGTTGTAAAGTTGATCCAAATATTGAAAGTAATAGGCCACATTTACCAATGCAGCCTTAAAGGGAAATTCGTTGACATATAAGTTATTGGTGGTGTTTTCGATTTCTACTTCTTTGCAGGACCTTCATCTTTTAATGTTGTTAATCAGAGTACACTAATTTGATTAGAAAGTCTTTCTTATTTCTCACCGGGCTTTTGATAATTATTGCCAACTGAGTTCATTCATTAATTTTGTTATGTGCATGATTAATTATAGTTTAATTTACTTATTTAATGTATAATGATGAATTGGTTTGAGTTTTTTGTCCTCCTATTGTGCAGTGTCTCTCTTTCATGAATCATACTCATGTAAGATCTCACTTTAAACAAAAAAAAAAAAGCTTTGTTTGTGTATATGAAATAGCTCAACATGAATCCTGCAGGTACAAATTAGGAGGCCCATGAGAGGAGGTGAGGCTTATTCCAAGATATGAAAGATGCTCTCACTCTTAATATTTATTTTGCATGAATCAGTCATGTAATTTATTTTAGTCATTGATGTAATTACTTGTACTAATATATCGAGTTATTACTGATCTCATTCTCCCGTACTCAAATTACAAGCGAGCTCTTTACGTGGTATAATAGGACTTTGCCATATTCATTTTAATGTAACACCTTTTCCTTTCGATCATTTAACGAAAAATTTTACATTTCATTTCAATGTTACACCAAATTTATATCATTGTAAGTTTGTAACACCTTTCCTTTCAATCATTTAACAATTAATTTTACGTTTCATTGAAGGTAACAGTTTTTCCTTTCGATCATTAAACGAGAAATTTTACGTTTTTAAGTCAATGCCCGCGTGCGTAGCACGCGTGTCCATAAGCTTGTCACGGAGAGCTGATGGAAATTACCATTTCATAAGCTTCTATAAGTTTTCATAAACTTCTTCAGCTACCATCAGCTTCTCCTTCCAAACGTGTGGTGAATATGTTCAGTGCCAACTGAAGCTCTGATAAGATTTCATAAGTTATCATATGTTGTTTCCCAAACGCCCCCGTAGCCTGTTAGTATTATGGCTCATGTTCTCATTGTAATAAGTTATAGTTTTGTAAAAGCATGCATGACTAATATAATAGATCTAAGTCTAAGTAAATTAGATAATATGCTTAAGATATGTTATAGGTGACTCTTATATCATATGTCGCTAAGTAAAACGAGTAAGCGTCTAGTTTAGGTAGAAAAGAAATAAGAGATGATATAATTTGTCGTTAGAGGTTGACTGTCTAACATAATTATTACATAGTTGCTGTAGTTTTATATGTGGGTCATATGTATAGTTGGAAAGCATGCTACTTTCGTTGGGCATGTGATTTGTTGCAAGTTGATTCACCACTAGGTGAATCGGGTTCAATTTGTTCGGTTATAATATTACACTTAAGTAAATCGTTCTCTTAAGTGAAATGACGAGCGTAGTAAATCCTTATACACACATGAAAGAGGAGGCCTAAAAAACCATAAGGAAAACGAGAAGTTCATCATCCAATCGGTTAGGGTTTCAAGAGGGAGAGAGGGAGGTCGAGAGAAGAAGAGAAGGAGGTGGTTGTGAAGGTTTCAAGACATTTGTCCTTGGATCCAGACTTCTCCGACGAGAGTCTTCACTACGAAGATAACAAAGCTTTCATCGAATCTTTGTTTAGCCATATAGGGGTTATTTCTATATCAATCTTAATTTTCTTGCACTCTTATTCTAAGTTCTCCTAGATTAGAGTTGTTTACTAAGATATCTTGTGTGTGAACTCAAACTACGCTTATTGTAATCTGTCTTGAATACTTAGTAAAATATGAGACCGCATCTTTCCTCTTGAGATTTTACGATTTTAGACCTGAATTGTATAAATAAGTCTCGTGTTGATCGTGTTCTAATGTTTTTTAAAACATACATTCTAAATAACCCGAGATATATTTTTACAAAATCAACCCCATCAATTCAAATATAATACACCAAAACATCATTATGTATTATGTTTATTTAAATGTATTATTTTTTTAAAAATCGGATCGGCTAGCAGACTGACTGGGTTTCCACGCTTATCAAAATTTGGCCCAGGATGGTAACTAGGCCGGACTTCATGTTTTAGGACGGGTCGGCCTGACCCGAATTTGATAGTGTATCGCGTCGATCGTCAAATTGGACGAACAGTTCATATGGGCCTAACTTGGGCCGACGTGAAGACCAAAATTGGTCCAGTTGGCCCAGTTGTACACCGGTCCGATTCAAGCGAGGAAAGTTTACTCATTTGGACCGGAACAAAAAAGTATACAGTATTCAACGCGCAATCGGAGTGAGCATTTCCGGTTCGGTTCAGTTCGATTTTTGGACCGGACTGGAACGAACCGAACCGGACCAAAACAAACAGGTCCGGTCTTCGGTCCAAAATCGGTCCGATCCGGACCTATTTTTAAAAAAAATTTTGACAAAACGCAGTTTAGAAAGTTAGGCCTAGTCCCTTACGCTCCTCGAGTCCTTGACAATCTCTTAGACTCTCAGTTCACCTAAATCCCTAATAGTGGCGAGCGGTGACAGGCGAGCGGCGGGGATTCTTCACCTTGACTCTCAAACCATTATAGGCGATTCTCTAATCTGTCCCTGTGTTCCTTCAACGTCGATCAACTGCAGCTTTCGGTTAGTCTCTAATCTGTCCCTGTTTTAGTCTAAGGTTTAAATCTAGGGTTTATTTTATCCCCTCAACGCTTGTACTGCGGAAAAACGACCTCACAAATAAAAAAAATTGAAAAGTTGTTCAATCTTCATATTTGTTGATGGCAGTAAGAATTTGCTGGCTGGTGAAGGGTTGAGTTACCCAACTGAATTTTCAACATGGGTTTGCAATTTGCATAGTATTTCCTTTAACCAACTTACTGCAGAAAGAAGATTTTCAATTTTTTTCTAATCTGTGAAGTTTGGATTCTATGGAATAAGTTCATTAAAAAATGCAGAGGAGTTAGAGAAACACCCTAAAGTAATCATGCCAAGTTTAAAGAGATTGTCTCCACTGTGATGCAGCAGTCAACATATAAAACAAAGCAATTCAGAATGGTATAGAAGCTCAGGGGCCCTCTTAAACATTTAAATGTCACTGAATTTTCCTATATTTCGAACAGAGTTGCAAAAGTAAATGACAACCTAAATAAGGCTCAGTTGGAGCTTCTACAAGATCCTTCATTGACAAGCCTGAGAGCTTCCTATCTGGCATGCAAAAGGATGTACTACTAGGGAAATGTGAATTTCAGTTTTTTGCATAGCAAGACAAAGCAAAACATTATGTTTGGGCTGACAGATCTTCTGAGTATTTTCATAACCTGATGAGATAGCAGAAGAGGAGAAATTTCATTGTTGTTGTCTAGCCAGTAAGCCAGTAACCAGCAAGTAACATGCTAAGTTGCTAACAACACAGTAGCACTCGCACTCTAGGCACTATCAAATTTCATGTTAAGTATGCAGAGACCTACAGGATTTCTAAACTCTGTTAGAATAAATTACGTTTCGCATTGAATTGTTTGAGAATGTGTATCTACTGTTACTAAATTGCGCTCAGGCGGTAGGGATTTGGGTGGAGAATTTGAATTTTGCATTTTGATCATATTTGGGCTTTGGAAGAGATGTCACGTTTATTAGCTTGAGATTGGATGATAATTTATTCTAACAGAGTTTAGAAATCCTGTAGGTCTAACTATTCTATGGGTGGTTTTGGAATAGATAGGCACGAACTATTCTATGGGTGGTTTGAATCCTGTAGCGAGATTGAATCCTGTAGCTTCACTAGCTTGAGATTGGATCATATTTGGGCTTTGGAAGAGATAGGTACGAACTATTCTATGGGTGGTTTTGTTTAGTTTTTTTTGGAATAGAAATAAAGAAAACATTTTACTTTTACGTTGTTTTTCCTTCCCTTCCTAGTTTTCCCGGCCGACTAACCCTAGCCCCATCCGCTTCTGCAGAAATCCAGAAACCGATCTTCACGCTTCGATCATCTTCGTCTCGATCGTAGGTAAGATTTTCCTTAGTCTTCGTTCATTCTTCTGCCTCAAGCCTTCGTCTTTTACCATATGAGCGAACGCCGTCTTCTACTGTATGAACGAATGGTTCGTCTTCTACTGTTTGAGCGAATGCTTCTGCTTCAAGCCTTCGTATTTCTAGTGAGTTCATATAATGGATTAATAGCTAATGCTTCTCCTTCAATTCTAGTGAGTTCATGGAGTCGGTTGCTCTTGAGTTTGAATGCTGTTTTAGATTCTTTTATTTTTTCGATTGGGCAAATAGTGCAAATCTAATCCCTAATCCTTACAGTGGGAGTGAGTTGCTTTGAGTTTAAATGCTATTTTATATTCTGCAGAGTGTGAAATGTGGAGAGATTAAGATAATGATTTTCAATTTTGCAAGTGGAACTATCTAAGGCTCCAAACATTTTCTTTCAGTATTGATGTTCACATTAGTAATGTGCAGAGTGTGGAGAGATTGACTAATGCAATGTTTGATTCTTTCCCCAATGTGATGTTCGAGTCTTCATCTATCCATGTCATTGGGTTTTTCATCTCAATAGCTTTAAATGATATGTTATTTGTATTTCCTCGCTGTGTTCCGTAAATTTTTAGTAGTCACTTCCTGTTTCTTGCCGTGCCTGCTTACGTGCTTCATAGGTTTTATGTAATTGAAGTTTACTTTGTGAACTATGGAGCTTTCAATTGCAAACCTACAGACATGTAAACATTTTGCATTAGAAAATAAAAGGTACCAGCTTAATTTTTCTAGGGTACAATAAATTAGTAGAGAGATAGCCACTTCCGAGCAAATACGATCTTTGTATTCAACCACAAATTTCTTGATATAAATCCAAAATGAGTTTATGGAATTGGCGATATTTTATTTGTTGATTTGATGCTTCAACATTGTAAGGCAGATTGGAAGTGCGTCATTTGTATACTGCAGAAGAGATTCCTTCTTATTTTCCTTTCACCATGGGTTGGAAAGCAGCTCAGAAGCTTATCCAGAACTGGAAAATTGTGAGAGGAGACAATGTAACAGCCGATTCACTACATTCCTTTTAACCGTAACTTGCCATTGGTTTACTCATTTCCTCATGTGAAGTCTGTCTTTTCTGCTTTATAAATCCCAGGTTATGATCATCAGAGGCAAAGATAGGGGTGAAACTGGTGTTATCAAGCGTGTAATAAGATCTCAGAATCGGGTTATTGTTGAGGGCAAAAACTTGGTGAGAACCTCATAATTGTTCTTGACCTCTAAATTTGTTTCTACTGAATATAAGAATGGTGGTTCCATGTTATTGTCAAATGACAACCACCTGTTTGAGGAGTTGGTGTAATTTGTAATGTTTCAAATGGAAGATATTTGGGAAAGAATAATTGCATTGCTTCCATATTTATACAACAACCTATGTTGCAGTTTCATGCAGTTTGTATTTTAAGGTGATTTTGAGATTTTCTGTTGTTTAAGTGGCGGAGAAGTATTCTCATCAACTTCTTACCTTCATATGCCTTCATGGTGAAGTGGCTTGCATCTTATTTCGGTCTGTTTCAACTTCTATTGCACTGGATATAGGTGAAGAAACATGTCAAGCAAGGGCAAGGTCATGAGGGTGGGATTTTCTCGGTTGAAGCTCCTCTACATGTCTCAAATGTACAAGTCGTGGATCCAGTTACTGGGTATGGACTCTAATCTGCTCAGAATTGCTTTGTACTTGTGTTCTTTCATGAATGTATTTCTATGTAATACCTGTTCATGTTTCTTTTACAGGAATCCGTGTAAAATAGGGGTAAGATATACGGAAGATGGCTCAAAAGTAAGAGTTTCAAGAGGTCTAGGAGCATCAGGGTCCATAATTCCTCGTCCTGAAATTTTGAAAATAAGGACCACACCAAGACCGAAAGTTGGTAATATATACTTTTATTGCTTCGAGTTCATACTTCATATTGCGTGTTGTTTCTAACTTGAAATTCACTTCTATAAGTATTAGATGTGCAAGCCTGAACACATTCAAAGGAAATATCTTAACTGAAAGGCTGAAATAATAATGAATACAAGACACTTGGACAAGAAATAGATTCTGATTGCTTCTGTGCACAATTTTTGAGACTGGTCCATAGTCTTTTTATCTTAAGCTGAAAGTATTAATCACACCTAAGATTAAATTGATCTTTTAAATTAGTAATTTTTTTTTTGAAGAGTTAAATTAGTAATTTTGCTATGCTTGTTATTTGAACTTATAAATTAAACTTGTGTCATTTATTCGCAGATGGTCCAAAAGATACTCCTATGGCTTTCGTGTTGGAGAAGACTTATGATTCCAAAACCGGGAAGGGCATGCCTGATCTTTAGAAACATTGGTGCTTGTTTTAGCAAATATACGAGGGCTTTTAATGAACTGCAAAATGAATGCTTTGGATATCGTCCTTGTGGTGAACACCCTCATTTTGCTTCTAATGCTATGCACGTCTTAGAACGAAACTGTAGGGTTTTAATTTTGAGTTTACAATAATAACCTGTGGCAATGCAACTTCACCTGTTGCTTCTAAATGTTTCATTGCATTGTTCAATTTGCTGAAGCATGCTTAGGAGTGGATGAATTAGATTTCCGACATGGTTTGATTTTGTAATTTTGGAAAAAAAAAGGCCTCAATGGTTCGGGTCTTGCCAATGGCTTGGCCTAGGATTCATTCTTCAGTTAATTGAGACATTCTGCGGTTTATCTCATTTATCTAACCTCAGGGACTGTGTGGTGGGGATTATGTAGGTTGAAGTAGACCCGTCCATTTTCCGTACCCGTTTACGTGCAACATAGAACGATGCTATACTACTATCGACTGAAGTTCGAACCTTACAAACTACCATTTATACCAAACTTAATTTTAAAGGGTCCATTAACTTAGGGCATGTTTACTTGCAGATTAGTTTATTTTCGGGTTTATAAACTAAATGAGTTTATATGGGTTTATAGTTTATTTTCGGGTTTATTTCTTGATGAGTTTATATAAATAAACTAGACAAGGTTGTTTACTTGGAGTTTATTTTTTGGGTTTATTTTACTTCAAAAGACTCTCATGCCCCTAAAAAAAACCGAATAATAACGTTGAATATACAAGGATAAACAAATAATATCAAGATGGAAAACCACAAGGCCAAAATCGGGTTTTAAACAAAAATAAACTCATGGAAACAAAAATAACCTTGGTCTGAAAAGTTTATTTTTTAAGTGGTTTATAAACTCATATAAACTCCTAGAGAAATAAATCAATCCCTAAGTAAACACCTACAAAAATTAAACTCAGGGTTTATAAACTAAATGAAACACAAATAAGCTACAAGTAAACAGACCCTTAGACCAAACACCCTCTCTTCTTGCCTCAGCATCAGGTACAATGACATGATCTTGGAAGCACTTTAAACAATCGGGTCTTCTTCCTTTAAAGTTTAACCTCGTGCAACTTCTCCGTTACTTCTTATGGGATACCATTCATATCTCTGCACAATTAAGACATGACATGGTTATCTTAGTTTGTAAATTACAAGATATAAGACAAATAAGTTGTGGTTTTGGAGTTCATTTACATACTCTTGCAGGATATCGTATCTCCAACAATGATAGTTGTCGCCACGAAAGATATAAAGAGCTTTAGCATACAAGTCTGACACAACCACGACCCATTTCATCAACCCAAGGAAACCCGCATTAGGCCTTCTTAAGTACTCATTTTTGATTAGTGAAATGATCTCATCAACAAAGTGGGACAAGCATTTTCTTGTGTTTGTTTCACCAATGCGAACATAGTCATCGACAATACTAGCACCAGTTTCATATGCAAGCATGCGTATAGTAGTAGTGCACTTTTGTAATATTGATAGGCCCAACCTTCCACTAGCATTTGGGTGTTGTTGAAAGTACCTATCCAAGCCTGGCAAGGCTTCAACAATGTGTAAAAATAAAGGACATCTAATTCTAAGTTGGCTCCGAAAATTGTTCGTCGGTGTAGGTCGACGTCTCGGAGAAATAATCTTTGTATAGCCGATCATTACCTCCTTCACGATCTCGCTCTATGTGGTGTCGCATATCGTTGGTTTCATTACGTTGTTGAATAGTGTGTGGACTTGGGGTGAAGGAGAAGAACTAGAAGATGCAAAAGAAATTGGATACTTTGACATTTTTTGTGTGAAAGAAATTGAATCTTACAAATGAGAAGATGAAAAAGAAGGTTGAAGAATATGAAAACTTATTATGTGATTGTGTTACTTGTGTATATACAATAGTCCGTGAAATTTAAAATCATGAATTTTGAAATCTTGAAATTTGGTGAAATCTTTTCAAAAAAAATAAATTGATTAACAAAAGTATGTGGAAGCTTTTCAAAAAATCAAAGTTGATTGAAGAAAGTTGTTGGAATCTTTTGAAAAAATAAATTAACTAATAGAAGTAGGTTGAAGCTTTTTAGAAAATTAAAGTTGATTGAAAGAAGTTGGTGGAATCTTTTCAAAAAATAAATCGATTGACATAAGTAGGTGAAAGTTTTTCTAGATAATTAAAGTTATTGAAATAAGTTGATGAAATCTTTTCAAAACACGCGCGCGCGCACACACACATATATAAATATATATATATATATATATATATAATATCCGAGAGTAGATGATACACATCTACAATACAAACGAGAATAATATTCGAGTAGATGATACACATCTGTTATACAAACGAGAATAATATCCGAGTAGATGATACATCTACAATACAAACGAGAATAATATTCGAGTAGATGATACACATCTACATTACACATATTAGTAGAAAACTTTAAAAATAAAATTAGTTGTTACTAGGGTGCAACTTCGCAAGTAGTTCATCCTCAACATTACTTCCACTAGTGTTAATTCCGGTCGTGAGGTTAATTCAAAAAATATTTTTCTCTTCTCCAACATCATGTACTCAACATGCATCCTTTTCTTTTCGAGAGCCTCCCTTGTATTTCTTTATGCCTCCCTTTCATTTCTTTCTTCATATGTGGCTTTAAGATTTACTTCTTTGGTCTTGAGACGCACCTCTTTTTCTCTAGCAGTAAGAACTGAGGCAAGACTCACTTCCCGATCTTCTACATCATTCGAAGAGGTTAACTTTTCCTTCCCCTTCCCTTTATTATTCATCTTTCCAGAAGCACGAGAAGGGTGAGGAGGACGAGAAGAATGAGAAATGTTAGACTCGTACATACCTGGATTTGAAGATGCAGGGTTTGAGCATGAGTAGTATGTTCCGTCTTCATTGACCTTAGACATTTTCGATCCTTCTGAGCTTTCATCCCCTACATGAGTGTTTGTGATATTCAAGGAGCTCCTCCACTTTTCTTCCGTTCTGAGCATTTGTCAGGCATGATCAACTTAAATTCGCCTCCAATGTCACTTGTGTAGAGTCTACGAGCAAAAGCAATGCCATCATCTTTCAATTCACCGCTAGCTTTTCTTTTCGAAGCATGCTCGTAACACCCTGCAAATTTCAAAACAAAATGATTTATCTTTTGCCAACGACCCCCACATGCCATTTCTTTTCTCATCTGTCATGAACCTCTCATTTCACCGTAGTAGCTAACAATTGTGTTTCAAATTGTTTTGCTTTTTTGATCATTTTTGACATATACATCTTTGTTAGTGCTAAGCCACATACTATTTAGTAACATTTCTTCTTGGAACCATTTTTTCCTATCACCCATTGAATGAGTTTGAGTTTCATATATTCAAAGAACAATGTACGTCATCTCCAAGTTTATCACACCATGTTGTGTGTTAAACTCTGGGAGATCTAGTGGTGGAGTCAAGTTTCTTTGAGTATTTGGAGTCATGGGAGCATTTGAACTTTGGGGATAAAAGTTTGGAGGAGTTATGAAAGCATATTGGTCATAAGGATACCCTAGCAGATCCGGTGCTAAACTCGGTTAGATGGGTTGCTACCGATGACTGCATTAGATCAAAGGAGGGGGTGGTCACTGTCCTAATCCTGATGAGAGAAGAGTGGACATCAGAAGCAGGTACTTACCAGATCCTCTTCTACAGCAGGCTGAGCGACTCAGTCGGCTCCTGTCTTATTCCCGATGGAAGCGTGTAGCGGTTGGGAGTATATACATAACTTAGAAAGTTTGGACGATTTACTTGACCTTGGAAGTTTGGATGATTTCCTTGAATGTTTGGATAGTTTTCTTGGTCTTGAAGGTAATGAAGATATTGATTTGGATCATGTGAACATTGTGATGAATTAAAAACTTTTGGCGGAATGAAAATGACATTTTGAGGATTTGAATTTTAGTTAGGATCCATATAAAGTGGATAAAAAAATTTGTTTGGGAAAGAAGAGATGAACGTGTGACTGTGTGAGTGAGGTGAATAGCGAGTAAACTTTGATCATTTATATAGGCAAAAAATAATATTAAAATAATTCAAAAGAAAGTTAGTTCACATAAAAAAAATTAATTGAAATAGAAAGTTAGTTGAATTAGTAAGTTAGTTCAATTAGAAAGTTAGTTCTGGTAAAAAGTTAAAAATAAATATTAACTAACATTTATACGAACTAGGTAAAATTACAAAAGTCATATTACACATTAAGTTTAGGGATCAATTAATTTAAATACTATAAATTTTATATTGTATCAATAAGTTTATAGATAAAACAATTTGATTTTTTTTAAAACGAGAATATATATAAAATATGGAAATTTATAATCCATAAAATAATTTTATACTGCATAAACTATTTTTTAATTTCATAGTTTAGTGTTGTTTATAAACATTTCATATCATATATGAAAATATGTTACTAATATTTATTTATAACATTTAATCAAAAGATAAATAAATATAACTAAAAATAAATATAAATACATGCTAAAATATCTTTAAAATAAATAAATAAACATAAAAAAACAATATAAAATAAACATTAACTAAAATACACCGTTTGAGTTAAAAATAAATAAACAAAACAAAAATTTAGTGTCCAACCCTAACTTTATTTCTTCTATTCATGGACAATTGGACATAGTGTATTTTAAAAGATTTAAGCTAAAAAGATATTTTTGTAAGTAGATAAAAACATATTTCTAATTTCCTGGAAGATAAATTTTGGAATCTTCCGCAAGTAACGCTAGCATTATTTCAAATATATTTTTGGCGTTGGAATCTTCTTCATCGCTAGTTTCTGTTTTCAACACATTCCTTATTCATCTATGCTATGGAGTCATCGATCTTTCTCAAAAATTCTTACCCAAGAAGAAGCTCTGAATCAGTCGAGCCGTTTGTGATTAGTGTTCGTCGTAAAGCTACTGCAAATACGCCTAAAAAATTGAGTTGTGGCAGCCATGGATTCTGCGATGACAAAGGAAGAATCGGTGTGGGGAAAAGATTTGAACCTGTTTGTGGGGCTAAGCGTTGCGCAGAAGAGACACTGTGTGGCAGTTATAAGAAGAAGAGTAGAATTAATAAGATGGATCGAAGTATGAGTTTGAATTGTTTTGTGGCACTAAACAGGCTTATGAGACATCCTTACTCATCAAATTTTGTGAATTTGGGAACGATAAAATCCAAGTTGAAGAAAGATTTGTATATGACTCCTCAAGAATTTGAGGATGATGTCAGACTTATCTTCTCCATTGAAATGCATAACAGTTCACATGTTAACCCTTTCCATAAAATGGCCAAGAAACTCAATTTTGTATTCAGTAAACAATGTCAGAAGTTTGTTTGGTCAGACAAAACAGAAAATGATATGAGTATTAAGAAAGACAGCTTTGTGCATTCATCAATGAGCAAGGCTTCATCGTCGTCTAAGTCTTCTGGTGTGCTGAATACAACACCTCCAATAAGCAATAATCTGAAGATGCAACAAGACAAGTCTAATGCTAAAAATTGTCAAGGAGAGTTAAGTTCTGCTGCTGCCAAGACAGCAAGGGTGGAGATGCTAAAGTTGAGGTTTGCAGACACGATTTTGAAAGCCGAAAACAAGATGATTCTCTGTCCTGGACAGGCTCACAAAGTTGATCAAGTGAAAGAGCGTAACTTACATCAACGACAAAAAGCAAGAGAGGCAACCCGGATTGCACTAGAGAAGATGGAGAGAACCGTTGATTTTGGGGATAACATCTCTGTACTAAAAGACTTTGCTTACCTTATTGGTGATTTCTCCTCTTTGGATGACCCTACGATGGGATCCTAAAGTCAGGAGTCAGGGAGGATGAAGACTAGCATGTTTTTGTAGATGACAAAGGCCAGGAGGCAGACATACCCTACTTGTATAAGATTGGCTAAATGTATCATTGTGATAGACATACACTACTTGTAACAATAGCTCGCATTTGAGCATATATATACAATTCATTGTTTTTTCTAATGAATTTGCCTAGTATTTTGTTGAGTTGGAACTCTGATCTGAACAACCGCAATTGTTCAACTATTTTTTCATATTAGTTATTCCTTGACAGTTGCCTTGACCTATTGCTTGTTCAATCAATCATGTCCTTTGTTGCTGCTCGTGAGTTACAACAATGTGGACACTGATACCGTGCCAATCTGTTAACTATGTTGATTCACTTTCACCTGGTTTTGTTTTCCCTTTGTTGGTTTCTTTCATTTCAGGTGTGATATTGTTCTAAATGCTGCTTAAATATACACCAACCTTTCATATCTAGCTTTCGAGAGGTGCAGAAAATTAATTCTGACTTCATTTTTGTTAATATTCTCATTTGAGTTTAACAAAATTAGCTTGCGGTCTGTAAAAATATTCAAGCCCTTATCCTTAACTTAATGCTTTGATTTTTCTCTTCTGCTCGATCTGAATATAGCTGAATGATATGGAAATCTCATGTTATCTTAATTCTATCTCTGCAATTATAATTAGCCATTCACAAACAGATTTAAGAAGTTATATAGTTAAACTATATTTTGTAAACTCAATAGCTGATATTCTAATTCATACATAAAACAATTGTAACAACTATTTTGTCATATTTTGTCATACTTTGTCATATCTGGTTGAATATCACACAATAGCTGACCCTTCAGCTAAAAATTCCTGTGATTGAATGATGAAATTAATTATACTAAAATTGTACTAGGTTTGCTTTTGTTGCAAGTAATCTTTTGGGATTTTGATGATTATTAGACTGACCAACATAAAAGAGTCAGCTATTCCCCTAAGTATTAAAAGAACAAGGGAAAGCATAGTCAAAGTCGAAAAATTGTGATCAATTTTGAATTGATTTATCTAACTACAACTCGAGTAACATGATTTACAAAATTTGGGAGATGATTTATCTCCATTAACAACAACTAACTGCAAATTGTTCATTCAATATATGTGTTGATGAGGATGCTGGGTTAGAGCAGTAGCAGCTAGACAAAGACAGGATCAGTGCTTGCTCCAGTTCTCTAGCCGCGCTATGCTGGATCATAGAGATCACATACTTCAAGAAAGCTGAATCACAAGGTAAGGTGATGGGTCCATCAGTTGCCAGCCCAAACTCTTCTTCTGCCATTCTTAGGAGTTCTCTTACAACTTCAGATCTGAGATAAGATAATGGAAGTGTAAATCGTCTTTCATCGGTTGTGTAGATAACAAACTGACCCTTCTCGGCCACTGCTGCTGATTTGTTGGTGCCATTGCTTCTTGGAAGGGAGATCCTCTTTCTGCTTGCTACTGCAAGCTTTCTCCACCTCCTGGTCAGTTTGACAAGATTCTTGGTGCTAATCATTTTGCTTTTCTTGAAAAGAAACTGTGTTTTCGGATAAGAGAATAGAGAAGTGTTCTGATATTTTATGTAGAAGGAAAACTGAAAAGTTGCTTGCTGTGAGGCTATGAAAATGGTGCAAGTGAAAGTCTTATTATATGCAAGTTCATAGCAGACAAGCATAAGCTCTTCATGTTACAATGTATTGGTCGTTTGGAAGCAAAACCATGTGGGTGGTGGACCGATCTTGTCAAATTTATTGTGCGGTTGAAGACTGCTAAGCACAAAGAAGAGTACACCCAATTGGAGGTTTGTGTACATTAAAATGTAGCTAAGCTAAGCTTAATCTGTCAACATAAGAAGCCCTTAAAATGGCATATTAATTTGAGTAGACATTATGTTATGCTCCACCTGGTAAGTTGGTAGCCAACTACAACTCATCTACACAGAAGAATTCACATGGTTTTGCTTCCTCCCAAATAAGCATCAGTTAGTATTGTGTCTAATCAATCTCCCGAATGGCTTGACGGCATGACCAAGGATAGTTGGATAATCAGCTCAATTTTGAATCAAGAGAGAAGCAATTTAAAAAAAAATTTTAAAAAAAAACTAACTTTTAGGCTGTAAAAATATTCATGTATCCAGCGATTAGCAAACGATTTGGTTTTTGAGTCTTGAACATAAACCGTTTCAATTCAAACGCTCTGCAGTAGAAAAATCTTGTTATGAAAAGTATAGGAGGATATCTTAATTACTTCATGATTATACGAATTAAAAAATGCCAGTCATATATCTGTATCTTCTTAAAAGTGCAGGAAACCCACCATAAACAAGAAATATCTGAATTATGATGTGATGTTCTATCCATATACACAATTTACAAACACATAGCAATTTCTGAATTATCTTCCTCCGTTCAGACTCCACCATAAACCAAAAATCCCATCCTTCCATCTCATATTTCATTTTTCTCGTTACATGTACTCTTATACTTTAACTGAATAAGGATTATAGAGACACCATTGCTCATCAATTCAGTGAACAAGACAAGCAAAGTGCAGAAAACGTTGTTTTCTCTCGGGCTTTGTTCTCAATTTCCCACATCGAATTCTACTCAACCTGAGAAATGTAGGTGGGTGTATAAGGGAAAGAGAAGAGGCACTGGATTACATACTTACCTGGACGGGGTCAACAGGTGATCATGAAGACCTGTGGCATGGGACGGTGACCTCCATTGCACCTACGGAGGGGCGCCGACCTAACATCTCCCCAAGTGGGAGAGTGTACGTCAAAATTTGTTCCGGCGGGGGCCTGCGTTCGCGCGGCCCCTATCCTATTCAGTCCCAATATTTCGTCTGAACCCGGTTCATATTGCATTTATATAGCTTCTAGGAAGAGCTATAAATTTATTTTCTTTTAACCCGGCGTATTCCATATGCATAGCTTCTAAAAACTAAAATTCTATTTTGTCTGAATCCGGTTTGGGTGTTTCTCAGTCTTGCAAGTCAATTTGCACAGTTTTAGCAGGGTCTCTTATCTCCTTTGTTTGTTGTTGTCCATCCATTATTCTCTAGTTCATGGGAATGTTAGTAGATATTGATGTATCCTTTTAGGATTTTGAACAGCATATAATACATGGAAATGAGTTATGCGATTCAGAAGGAACTCAATTCATACAAGTACACATAAAACATAGTCCAAATAAAGAAAATTTGATTATTTCTGAATTAATTTATCTAACTACATCACGAGTATGATTTACAAAATTGGGGAGAAGATTGGTCTCCTCTAACAACAGCTAATTAGTAATTGTTGATGACATATATGTATCGATGAGCTAGCGGAATCTGAGCAGCTCAAGTTAGACAATGAGAGGATGAGTGCTTCCTCCAATTCTCTAGCTACACTCTGCCGGATCATAGAGACTGCATACTCCATGAAAGTCGAGTCACATGGCAAGGTGATTGGTCCATCTGTCAATCCAAACTCCTCTTCTGCCATTTTTAGGAGTTCTATTACAACTTGAGATCCGAGATAAGCCAAGGGAAGTGTAAATCGTTTCTCATCAGTTGTGTAGATGACAAATTGACCCTTCTCGGACACTGCTGAACTCTTGTTGCTTCTTGGAAGTGAGATCTTCTTTCTTCTTGCTGCCGTAAGCTTTATCCACTTCCTGGCCAATTTGACAAGTTTTTTTGTGCTAATCATATTGATTTGCTTTCAAAGAGAATTGTGAGATTTTCTAATGAATGAAAATTGAGCTTGCTTGTTGTGAGGCTATGGAAGTGGTTGAAGTACATGTAATTATATAGAAGTTCTTAGAACATGCTCTTGATTTTGACATGTAGTGGTTGGTTGGAAGCATAAACATGTGGCTAGTTGTCTTTCAGTGTCAAGCCAAATGGTGTTCAATACATATTTTGGCAACCAATTAATCAAATTTAATGCGAGGTATTAGAGTCGTAGACTACTAGTCGTGAAGATGAGTACATGACACAATAAATTTGATGTATATACTCTTGTCATGTAGATGGGTTGCATTTATCCCTACATAAATTATTTGTGGATGCTAAACAACCGAAAATAATGCAGTATATCTAGCATCTAAATAAGAAAACAGGTTTTATGTTCTATTGATATAGCTAACTGGCCCTCTTGGCATTGAACCGTTTCACGTAATTTCGGTTCAAAAGATTATTCAGGTTGGGTCATAATATTAGCGTCAATGAGCACAAGAACTTACTTAGCAAGTGCTCATTGACAGTTAGTCCAATATTTTGCATAAATGTTAGTGATTATTACTTAGCGAGTGCCATTGACAGTTAGTCCTATGCTGAACATATTCTGTATAAATGTTAGTGATTAAGGAAAATGCAAGGTTTTTCCATTGGAAAAGTCTTCCATTTAGGGGTGAAAGGGCTCTAATTGTAAAAATTTCATAAGAAAGGGGTTGACTATATGTCACCTGAAATTCAAAACTTCGGCTTAAAGCTTGAAAGAAAGAGAAAACATATAAAAGATGATAGAATTATGCATCCAAGATATACGTGCTATTTGTAGAAAGAGTCCTAAACATTCCCATATCTGGGATTCATATGACTTCACTGCTGATGTTTATATTATGACTTCACTGCTCGGTTGTCCACATCTACAATTTTGACCATGTTCATCCGGTGTTACATGTTGTTGCATGATCTCTGGTTGTTGAAGGCGTCCTTGACATGAACTAGTAGTTTCTTCAAGTTTGATAAGATGTGATTAGATTTACGACTACATATTTTGTAAGTAGATCAATATCCAAATTAAACTAATTAATGATGGTTTAGTTTGGAGATTGACAAAGTAATGTATAGAAAATATGATTCTATGTTAAGTAAAACTTTTTCAAAAATATTAAACATTACCCGCGGGCATGATTCTTACACGACGAAATACTAACCCACTCTTCTTGTAATTACCGTTGTGAAGCATTTGACAAATCACAAGAGAACTTCTTGGATTCGATACGAAGTGACCCACACACACTTGGGTGTCCCCGGGAGAGAGTTGTAAGGTGAACCTTTCGATTCTGTTCTCGCTTTGGTCGGTGAACTGGAATTTTAAGGGTTGGTTGAAGCCGTTGGCGTTATCCATCAACTTGACGTCAAAGTAGACATCGTACAATGTCTTGGGCGTCAATTTGTACCCAACTGAGTGTACAAACATTACTAGTACGTAACTATCCTCCAATAGTGTTGCGTGATGAACATAGTCATCGTGCCTATACATATGTCCATGCAACAAGAACTTCCTTATGTCTCCATGTTGAGATAAAAAAAAAAAAGAATGAAGATAGATGTTAAGAAATTTCGTGTGAAATGTTGTTGGGTTAAATACAAAGAGGGAATCTCGTCACATGTCTAATGTACATATATGCTAGACACAAGTCATATACATAAGTCCGAATGTATTATAGACACAAATCTTGCACATAAGACTCCAAATAAAATACAGATACCGGTAACAAAAGCTATAGATCCGATGACATATCGGAAACATCCACCCATCACTGTACCCATTGTCATCCCTAACTGTAAGTATTGATAAATCTATAATTAGAATTGTTTATCGGTCCAAATTCGACCTAACCGATATAGAATAAGAGCTAAAAACTATCAACGGTGATTATCGGACAAATTTTCAAGATATTCATTTAAATTACAAGATATAAGATAAATAAGTTGTGGTTTAGGAGTTCATTTACATACTCTTGCAGGATATCGTATCTCCAACAATGATAATTGTCGCCACGAAAGATATAAAGAGCTTTAGCATACAAGTCGACACAACCACGACCCATTTCATCAACCCAATAGCACTGCATTAAATCAAATAACATTGTTTTTAGATTTATGTAAGTATAAAAGCATAAGTATACATTCCTTAGGACTATTTATATCTCGGTCCAGGTTGATACTTCGGACCGAATTGATCCGGACTTGGACCTAAGTCGATTTTTCAGGTACCGATTATGTCCAAGTTTTTAAAAGGACAACATAAATTGGTCAAAAAGTCCGAACCAATTGAAACAAGTTCATGCGATTCGCTGAATTTGAATCGGATCTGAATAGTCGATTCAAGTTCAGACCAACGGGTCCTTCGGTCCATATATGGTTCTGGCCGCTCGAGGTCCGATCCTCGGGCCGATCGAGGTTGACTTCCAAGTAAACAGCTCTTATCATGTAAAATGAAAACAACTTACATCCGTTAGATCGTTAAATAAATGGCTGAAATTAAGCGATATTAAAGGGAAAAAAAATTGTTTTGATTAGTGGAAGAAATATTCGCCGGACCTGACTCATATATTCGACGGTATAGTCACATATATTCGGTGTTTACATGTTCACATGGTAAAATTTGTTTACATATGAGTCAGTATATATATATATATATATATATATATATATATATATATATATATACTGACTCATATGTAAACAAATTTTACCACGTGAACATGTAAACACCGAATATATGTGACTATTAAGGGTGTGGTTCCCATGAGAACAACCTTATCGTGTAATCATGAAAACAATCTTAAACAGTCGGATGATGAGTATTAAGGGTCAAGATTTAGGATAAATATCATAATTATTAGATAAATAATATTCTGAAACTAATAATAACTACGACTAATTCATTCAACCAACAATAACTACGAATAATGCATTAAACGATATGACACTTTCGTAATAAAACTAATAATAACTACGAACCGTTCTCATGATTACACGATAAGACTTGTTCTCATGTAATCTATACTATATATCATAAATGAATAATAGATGAAGTATTTGGAAGGATTAAAAGTAATGGTTTACCACATCTTGTTTTTTTTGCCTTGGCTTGAACATCGAGATTATTGAGCAAGCCATCGATGATGCACTACAATTTTTGTAGAGACTCCTTTCCTCTCTTATAATGCTTGATTATGAATGTCTAGATCGGATTAAAGACTAAGCAAGTGGTTAGGATTTAGGAATATATCAATTATTAAATTTAGATGGGTTTTGATAGAAAAATATGTTTGTTTATAATCGTTGTAAAATAATCTCATTTTTCGTTCGATTGACACTTGACAACATATCTTAATCAGAAGGATAATTATTCTCGAGATCCAAAATCAAAATCTTAGAGTCAAAGAACACAACAACATTAGAACGTGACAGTGAACCGCTTTAATACTCATTTATCTTAACTGTCATTTTAGTTTTTGACACAATTTTTAAGAAAAATATTGAATAACATAGATTTTGTAAAGTTTTTCTAAATCTTATCACTTATTTAATATTCAACCTTCTTTTAAACCAATAAGAAAGATTTTATAACTAAAATTAATCATTTACATCAATTCTCAAGAATATTTATTATAATTATTATTTATTTATTGGTTTAGAAAACTTAAAACGACAGATGATTGTGATCAAATTTATAATACTAAAACGTCATTTATTTATAATCAGAGAAAATATTTAATTAAAACGAGTGGATTATTATGTTTGATCATTATCCTCATAAAAGTAGAATCTTATTCTCCACTGATATAAAGATATATTGGTAAGGTGATAAGTTTCACACCACAACATTAAGATTCTGTCACGAAATGGGTAGCTTTTGATTGATAAAAGAATATGTTTTCAATAATTGCAATATTTTTATTTTGATGGAATATATTATATTAGATATTAAATGTTAAAGAATATTAGATGGCTATCACATGAAGAATAATACTAGAACCATTAATGTTATATATTAAGTGTGGCGTTATTTGTACGAAGTTTAATTTTTCATATTCGATAGTATTCGTAAGTCGAGTTTGTAGAAGAATGTCTTCGTCGGCACAAAATAACATTTCCGATCCGGTCGTTAAATTTAAATTTTTGGACAAGTTTTTTGATCGATGGGTGGATGTATAAGAATGTCGACACCAGCTAAGACGGTTGGCTGGCGCAAAAACCATATTAAGTTCAAACATTAAATTCAAATTTTGATCCGGAAATAATTTTTTTCACTTCCTCCAAATATTTTTTCTACAAACCCGCTTTACGAGTATTGCCAAAATCTTGTAATTTCAACATTATGCAAACAATTTTTCTCCGAAGTTATTTATTTCCGAGATTGTTCTTTTATGCATTTTAAGTTATTTAACGTTAAAGTCCGATATCGACAGATTATGGAGTATAGTATGCATCATACAAACACATATGCGCTTTAACCTCACACCCAACATATAAGCTCAACGAGATTACGTTGTAATATCAATCAACAATAGAAGAAATAGTCCACCAACTTTATACACTAGGCTCGGAATCTCCGCACTTTAGACATGAGAACTCATTATCTTCAACATTTATGAAAATTGCCTTTGTATTCGATACAAGGCCAAGATTTTAGAAGCGCTTTTAACAAGCGGATTAATTTCTCTCTCCTTAATTAATCTTCTGCTACTAAATAGGCTCCGTTCTTTAATCCCGCTCTGATAAATTATGAGTTTTTGTAAACTTCAACCAAGAGCACCGAAGGAACGATCTCTTACTCATTACTTACTAGTAGCAACTTGCTTTGATCATCTACTTATCTGATACCATGGTCACTCATGTATCTGTAACATCAAGACATAACAATTATCTTAGTTGTAAAGGTTAGAGCTCAAGTGCACTAGTTATAAGTCAATCAACAAAAATTGAGCTTCATCTAACAAGTAGTAACAAGTATGTACAAATTGATTCATTACCTAGAGGCTTGATCATCACACGACGAACGATTAGTCCACTTTTTTCTTGACCATTAAAGTTATACATCTTGACATTGATCACATTTTGCAGTTTCGGATTCACGATAAATTGACCCACAAACACTCGTGTTTCTCCGGGATAGAGTTGCAAGGGGGTCGACCGTCTTATGTCCCCCTTTATATCTGTTAATTCAAATATCACTTTAGTGCATCCAAAACCTCTTGCGACATGCAATAACTTGATGTCGAAGAATACGTTATATGGAGTCTTTGGAGCCAAGTTGCACACTGTTGAGTGTTGAGCCTTTACTTCTAGGTTACGGTCGGCGACTAGTTCTGCCTGGTGAACATAGTCACCGTCCCTGTATATAAAGTTCATAAAAAAAATCATCACATATGTCATCCATGAGCAAAACAAGGAACTATTGTCTTGACGAGTTGTATTTTTATACAAGAATTAGGTATTGGGTACAAATTGTTTAGAATATAAGGTTGAAATCCACTATCTATCATACATATTTAAACTTAAGGGCAAGGTAGAGATTTAATATTTACTTAGCCTTTTTTTCTATTAATAAAAGCGCGTTCAAGATGCGCCGGAGACCACTGTCTCTCCTTCTTACCAAAAAAAATGGTTTAACATCTACAAATATGTTACTCCCTTTGGTTCCCAATAATTATTATCATTAGAGTAAAAAACACAGAATAACATCAATGATGTACAATAACTTTAAAAAAAATATAAAAAAACAATGATAAATGTTCAGAGTTATATGGAAATAGAAGAAATAGTGTTCTGAAAATACAAACAATAAATAAAATATGTAAAAAAAATTTGTGAAAGGTTTAAGTATTAGTTATAAACATAATAAAACATATTATGAACTACAATTTTAAATTTTTAATAACAATTATTAAGAACAAAGGAGCATTTAATTTCATTTTCATGAATACATAATAATTTAATTAATATTGTATAATAAGTACGTACATACCCTAATGCCAAGATATCGTATCTCCAACAATCTGGGTTGTTTCCGTTAAGGATATTGAGAGCTTTAGCATACAAGTCGACACATGCACGACCCTTATCATCAAAATAATAGTGCTGCATCCAAATATTGATTATTATTTAATAAAATGTGAAAGTATAAAATAAAATTCATGAATATATAGTAGTAGAAATATTTAATTAGAGGGATTTTACTACCACGTCTTCGCTCGATTGTTCGCATATACAACCATGACCGTGTTCACCCGTTCTTACAAGTTGGCTCATGTCCTCCGGTTTTTGAAGGCACCCTTGAGGTGAACTCGTAGTTCCTATGAAGACGATAAATGATATTTATAACCGCATTTTGGTAAGTTTGACTCGACCTAGCCTTACCCCAGGGTTGATTTGGTTCCAACATTCATCCAAGAATATATATATATATATATATATATATATATATATATATATATATATATATATATATATATATATATATATATATATATATATATATATAGATCATGACTCATATGTAAACAACTCTTACCAGTTACCACTGGGTCTGGCGAATATTTCTTCCACTAATGACATCATAAGAGTTGTTTATATATATATATATATATTTCATTAACTAAATTTACCTACTTTTACCATATAAGTCACAATCAAATCAACTATTATCAATATAAAAAGACAAAATTTATTGATATTTTTATCTTCTAAATACGTTCAGTTTTAATATAAAAAAATACTCATGTATTCTTTCATAAATATAATTGATTTTTAATGTCTTACTAAAGTAATTTTTTTTAAAATTATCAAAAATTAAAATAGATATACTATCTTTATAATAAACCAAAGAAAAATGTATTTTTTTTATTATCTTACCTGCGGGCAATATCCTCACACGACAAACTACTAGTCCGATCTTCGTTATATTACCGTAGGTGAACACCGAGACCTCGATATCATTATGTGAACTTGAGACAAAACTGCCAACAAGCACTTGTTTATCACCGGGAGAGAGTTGCACCTCCGATGAAAGGTGTCTGTGTTTGCCCCAAGCGTTGTCGTAGAAGTCGAACACTAAAGGATTGCAAAAACCCGTTACGTTATGCACTACCTTGATGTCAAAGTAGACATTGTATGCAATCCGTGGCGTTAGGCTGTAGAACGACGATTTTTGAGCTTTTACCAGTATCCACCGGCCACCCACCAACCTTGCATGATGAACATAGTCACCACCACACCTAGATATATAGGAATAGGTAAGAACATGTTTTACAGTAAGGAATAAGAACAAACTTCGGTCACATGATTAAACATAATAAATGTTCATGATTCATTCTTATTTTTGAATATTAATTATTATGATTTTATATATGGGTAGTAATATTCGTTTACCATGTAATAATAAAATGTATTTGCTGCCAAAACAACGCCTGCATTGCACATTCAACACACTAGTGTTGTACAGATAGTGCTTAAGTTAGTCGTGCAATTCCTTTCAATAAAAAAGTCTACTCGTCAATGCACATTCAATCATGCGCGTGCATGTTTAATAAATACCAGATTAGATAACTCGTGCTATATGCACAACATAAACTCTTTTTTGTAAGAAATATGAACGTGTACATGTGCAAAACTCTACAACTAGGAAAATTTTATGCACATACACCACTACCTAAATCTTAATACCGGACTTATGAACGACCAGTAAACTTGATTGAAGAAGCAACTTGCACAAAATCAAGCAAGTAGCTTATCTCATATATCAATCCTAATATAGACAGACTCTAAGTTTTGGTTGAATAAACAAACCCCAAGTGTCAACTACTAGTCTGCCATATAAGTTTCGTGACATTAAAGGCAACATATATTGAAATTGAATTCATATACGTACTCTTGCGCCCAATAATATATCCACCGTGCTTTCCATAAATCATCGACATACAGAGCTTTGGCATACAAGTCGACGCAAACATGACCTTTGTCGTTAACCCAACGACACTGCATCCAAATTAAAGAACATCATTTATAAAATTATATATATATATATATATATATATATATATATATATATATATATATATATATATATATATATATATATATATATATATATATATATATATATATATATATATATATATATATATATATATATATACATACACACACACGGGCTTACTATCTCGGAGAAAAGGGGCCACAAATGCGGAGTTTGCGTACCCATACGTAAAAGTATTTATTTACCTCATCTTGTTTGATGTGCCTGTGCAATTGCAATGCGTTTGCCATCTTGATTCGTGAGCAATGGATCGATCATGCACTCCAACTTTTGGAGAGGCTATTTTCTCTTTTTATAGTGATTATGGACAACTATATTTACGTGTTCGTACCAAATAATTATTTTTTATTCATTATTAGTTTATTTTTAGATTAATTATGAGAAATTATATTGTAAAATTTTAAGTTCGAATTTTAGTTATTTTTCAGTTTTGAAATAAATTTGTATATGAAAAAGTCAACGGAAAAAATTACTTGTAAATTTTCAGTCCATAGACATCTTATCTTATCTTATCTTATACCTATTAAAGTAGAAGTCTCTACGCCATGTTTCTCGAAGCCTAAATAATTATTTATAAAAAGTGATTTCTAAATGTTAATATAAATTGGAAATTGATTTCTAAAATTTTTTTAAAATATTTAAATAAATATTTTTATAAAAATAGTTTTAAACTTTTACGGATTTTTTTACCAACAAGTATATCTTAGCAAATCAATTTTTAAAAATATAATTAATTAAAAGAGATAAATACTTAAAAGAGAATTAAAAATCATAATAATGATTATAATTTCATTTTTTTGGATTTTTATTTTACAAAAATATACATATAAATTTCTAAGTATTAAATATTTATTAAAACTGTACCGCACAAAGTGCGGGTAATACACTAGTTTTTAATATTATTCAGAAACATTTCAAAGTTGAGTTTTTTTTTTTTACCAATACTCAATAACATTATATTATGTTTAGTCATTTTCCAAAGAAATTAGAATGTTATTCCCCATTGATACAAAAAAATATGCTGATAAGGTGATAAGTTTACCGCCACAGTATTAAATATATTCTGTCACGAATTGGAATCGTGCTAACTTTCGGCCAATAAGAGAATATTGTTTTTAATTATTGCAGCATTTTTTTTTATTTGGATGGAATATATTGTAACTCTAGAAAAAATGATAAAAAAAAATAATATAAGTTATCATTAAATCGATCAAAAATAATATGAACTTTAAAAATTATTAATAATAATACAAATTCTAGTCGTATTAACAAATTTTAATACAACATTTCTGGCCAAAATTCCGACCAAATTGATACGTAACAACCGGGTAAATAATTTTGGGATTAAAATATAACTAAGGGAGAAATTGCATTTTTTGGTATTTCTTAGTTTAAAGTTTTTGGTATTTCTTATCTTAAAGTGTACTTTGATTGAAATTTAAATAAAATATTTTGTTTCCTTTTTTTGTTCATCTTCTTCAACAGACCCGACATCTTGGGGTTTGTAACTATTTTTGACCGTCATAACCAAACACACCGAGACACGTCATCACATAGAAAAAATTGCACAAATTTTATGGTTAAAAACATGAATTAACAAGAAAAAGGCGATTAGACATACATACATACATACATGCATACGGTCATAACCTTCAATCAATTACATCAGATTTACCAATTTATAGTTCGAAATTAGGGTTCTTTCGTTGTGGACAATTAAAGACCGAATTTGAACAATTTCGAAAGAAGGACATGAATCAAATCAAGATACACCAATTTGACACAAATCCCAAATGAAAAACAAAATCATTTGACATTGAGTGAAATGGAGAAGAACAAAAAGAAAGAAACAAAGAAAGAAGGCACATACTACATTGATAGATGTCTCATATATTTTCTTTGAATTACAATTTCCCCTAATTTTTTCATTAATCACATTTTAATCCCAAATTATTATTTTCTGAATGCCACATCATCATTCTGGTCAGAATTTTGGCCGGAAATGGGGTCGTAAAAAATTTGGTGATATGTTTTTAGTTTGTATCGTTGTTGGTAATTGTAAAGTTCGCATTATTATTGGTCCATTGACCTTATTTTGTATTATGTTACTCTACCCTGCTATATGTTACTCTACCCTGCTATATGACTATAGGATTATGCATGCACCTCTCTAGTTTGATTGAGGTTCAATTTAATGTTGAGACTGAAGATTTTGATCTAATGACTAGGTTTACTTCCTAAGACTTTCTTGCTTGACTCTCTCACAAGGGACAATGAGGTTTACTTCCTAAGACTTTGCAGTTTCTTCTTTCACAAGAGGTTCATTAGGAGATAAAGGTCACTTCCAACCAATTTTATGAATATTGACATTAATGGGAATATGAATTAACTAATATATTATTCTAGACGAAGGTTATTTCGAAACTATCGAAGTGTAGTAAAATAAAAAAATAAAATGGATGTGGTGGGTTTTGAGTCTTGATTATTTGTCAGTGTCTACGGGTTATAGTCAGGGTTGTTGGGTTTATTACAAGGGAGCACTTTCAGATGATATGTTTTGTGGGATCACAAATGATTTAGCCGGAATTGGATGTGGAGATGACGGAGACTGAATTACTCTATAAATGTATCACTTTATTGTAGGGACTTTTATCAGAATTTGGATAACCGGTTAGACGGGCTCATGCTCACCATCAAGAAAACTAGGAGGTATACTCAATTGCATGCCTTAAGCCTCCCAATCCGATATATTCTTCTTTAGTTAACTTTTACCTTCTTATAAAATAATGAATTTATTTGGCTTTGTTCCTAAAAACAAAACAAAATTGCGATGATTAGAGTATTCCGGTCAATAATAACCACATGTAGTCCAATATATAAGGCCGATAAAGCCCTTTTTATAACCAATTGATTTAAGTATGAAATTACACATGACTTATATATTGAGCTCAAGCGTACATCCATTTCAAATAAATTTATCCCACATCAATTATAAACCAAAATACTACTACTTTTTATGAGAATAAAACCCACCCTCAACAATAACTACATTCTATTCAAATAAAACTCAGCATCTATAATAACTTATCACATTTTATAATCTATAATATAATAAAGTATAATTTATTTGTTTAAAAATATTTTTCCTAAAATATTTTTAAATTTAGAAAGTATATATCTTTATATAAAGAAAATGCAAATATTCAAAATAACTATTGTTTCAATTTAAAAGAAGTTTCAAAGTAAGCATCCTAATTTTTCTCTTTGTAAACTTTAAAAGTCATAACCAATCAACACTTTTTATTCTTTTCTTGCCACCTGACAAGTATCTCACGCCAATAGGCTACGATAATCACGGCTGCATAGAGCCATATAAATTCATTACTCCTTCCTTTGAAAATCATAAAACAAATAAAAATCTAATAACTTGATTTATTAAAAAAGAAAAAAAAAATGTTGTCATCATTCATCCTTTACTTCTTCGTTATTTTTCTTTCTTTTATCACAAGAATAACTGACGGTAGAGTTTCAATTGTTACGGCTCCGTCACCACAACAATTTCCGCCAATACCAGCACTCTATGTATTCGGAGACTCGTTGGTGGAGAACGGCAATAATAATCATTTCAATACACTTACAAAGTGCAACTATGACCCATATGGTGTAGACTTTAAACAGGGTCATACCGGAAGATTCAGCAATGGCAAAACCTTGGCCGATATAGTTTGTAAGTTGATGTAGTTCAATCATTTATTTTAATTATAAAAATATGAAATTTGATTACTGATACTTGATCGGAATTATGGATGTAGCTGAACATCTAGGTCTGCCATATTCGCCACCATATTTGAATAAACGTGCCAAAGATAAATGGACTACGGGTTATAATTATGCATCCGCGGCAAGTGGAATTCTCCCAGAAAGTGGTGAACGGTTGGTGAGTTAATTTCTTACGATTCGATTAGTTTAACAAGTGCAACACTAATGTTGAAAATAAAATAAAATATTTATAGTGGAAAAGAAAATTTGTGTCGAGTATATAGATAAATATATAACAATAATATTAGAATAGATAGTGTTTTTATTCTTAAAATTAGGAAAAAATTGTTCACATAAACACAAAATTATGTATATGAATTATATATGTATATGATTTGAAAATGTATATTCTTTTTCAAAAATTCATTCACAAATTTGATTATTCATGCACCTTTTTTACGGACCACTTATCACCATTTTTTTTTCTGACTTTTAATATTTTTAGTGCTTCCTTCGGATCGGATCGGTTTTGTATACATCACTTTCTTGGTTGTTTTTTATTTATTATTATTTTGGGATATGTATAGTTATATTATTTTTTTGTTAAACTTACCTCAAACCTAACTAGTCTTAATTTTGTGTATTAAATTTATGACCGGATTACCTATAAAAGCCTATATTTCCTCGTTGTTGAATCGATTATAATTTATTAGTAACATCAATATAAATATACAAAATTGAAAACTAGTCCTGATTTTATCAATTACATTTACGATTAATCACGAATCTGATTTTTGATCTATTTGAATAATTGGCAGGGAGGACGTCTTAATACGGATCAACAAATCGAATTGTTTAAAAAGACAATTGATAAGGATTTGACTAAACGGTTTCCAAAAAAAGAAGATTTATCAAACCATTTGGCTAAATCGGTCTTACTCTTCAACATTGGTAACAATGACTATTTGAACAACTACTTGAACAAAGCATATACGAATTACACCGACTACACCCCGGAAGATTTTGCTGATGTCCTAATCAATTATCTATCAGAACAATTGAAGGTATGTGTAGAGATGTGCATCTCATTTCGATTGTATAAAGAAATTAAGTTTATTATCAATGGACTTACACGTAGGGTTTGCTTATATTATTCATATAGTTTAAAATTGTGTTGAACCTTAACTACTTATAACCGAGTTTAAAAGTGTGTTCATATTCAACTTGTTTAGTTAAAAATAGATTTTTGTAAGTCGAGACTAGTATCACGGTAACGAATATAATAACACTTTTAAAAATTGACTCGTATATTTATATTTAAAGTTATTATTCAAGCCGAACCTAAATTAGAGCGAACTTTAAAATGTATTCATATTTAACTTATTTAGAATGTAAACAAATTCGACCGGTTCCACACAAGTGACAATAGGATTAGTTTGATGTTTTTTTCTTGGTTAATAAAGTGGTGCCACAAGATTAGTTTGATGTTTTTTTCTTGGTTAATAAAGTGAAAATTTGATGATTATTAATTTAATTAATGTGCAGAAAGTGTACGAGTACGGAGCTAGAAAGATAATGTTTGTGGAAGTATCTCCCATTGGTTGTATGCCATGGGCAAATAAGAAGATAGATACAAATAGTAATAAGACAGGATTATGCGTAGAGGAAGATAACGACAAAGTTTTGGTACTTAACAAAAAGCTTGTGGATTTATTCGCTAATCTATCGGCCACACTTCCCGATTCGAAGTTTCGATTGGCCAAAACCTTTGGACTTGCTCGTGACATAATTCTCAATCCTACTGACTATGGTAAGTTATTACGACAGGTATAAGTATATAAGTTTATTTTGTTCGTGACATAAAACTACTTATTGTCTAAGTTTGGACCAACCCGTATTGAACCTGTTTTGTACTTTTTAAAAATAAAAATTAAAAGTGGGAAGGGGTTAATATGATCCGGGTCCTATTGGACCATTCACAATAAAAAATGCTAATAGTGTGGTCCAATCTAGTTGCATAACCCTATATTTTTCTATATGGATAATCAATGGAAACAAAGTGTAGTATATAGAGTTGATTAACTATCCTTTTGGTTATCAGTTAGTTTTAGGACGAAACTTGCATGTACACTAAGCCGTGTGATGAAACCACGTTATCTATGAACCACATAAATTTTACAAGTCAAACCTGCAGATTTAGAGCATCATTCCAAATTCCACTAATCCTAATAATGTTCACACTTGAATTTTCAGATCAAGTGTTTTGCATAAGATTATCTCCTTGATATATTGACTTGTGCAAGAGCTAATTATGTTGGTTCATGTGTGTATACACAGGATTATCAAACTGTAAGGATCCATGTTGTGTATCAATGCTTAAAGGTAGATTGAAGTGTATCCGGAACTTATTGCCTTGCAAACATCGTAATAAATACTGCTTTTGGGACGCTTTCCACCCCACAGAAGTGCTAACCGAGATTGTTGTCCAAAAATGTTTCCATGATACCACTGGAACCATTTGCAAAATCTCGGATTTGTTGTCGTAAGTTTTGGTTATGATCATCAAAGGTTATCGTCGACATTGATTGATCTTCGTATCAAAGGAAATCAAACAACAACGGGACTTTGTATCCTCCCTCGTGCATGCCATTATGTCCATATCCATCGTTCGAAAAATAATGATTTGACAATTCGTTATCAAGATACTTGGTGTGGTTTATTGACATGAGTGTAATAACCGAATGTATGTTCAAATGACTTGTAGAACTATTGCATTTCGTTTCTTTTGTCAATAAGTCACAAGTCACATGTTCAATGTAACACCTTACATTACTGGTTTTAAATTGCTTTACAAGTTACATTATTTAATACTTTTATGTTTTTTTTTCAAAGTTATTACGTTGTCAAAATCAAAGGACAATTGAGTCACTTAGGATTCAAAACTGACAACAACCTATTGAATAAACTATACGAAAAAGCTGTATACACGGTCCTAAATTTACCACGAGACTAAAAAACTCGCATTCCGATAGCGCTCATTTGAACACCGTCGCTTAGCGCCAAAGCCTTCATTTAAAAAAAAAATTTATTTTGAGCTCTGCTGCAAGGGGCCGACGCCTATTCTTCTATTAAAAAAATAAATAAATTTGAGTTGAAAGCCTGATATTAGATTTCACACAATATTGTGGGTTTGCAGCGGCCCAACCCTAATATAAACCTTCTCCTTCATTCGTATTGTCTACCTCAGTAGAGAAGAGAGGCATCGGGTGGCGGCTACTCCCATCATCTCCGGCGGCGGCGGCCTCCCCATCATCTCCGACAATGGCAACGCTGCTTATTTCTTAGGTTTTTCCATCAATATCTTGGATCTCGTTTTTGTTGTTGCTTTAGTTCTCTTTCTCGATCTGACATCGATTGTTTTGATATCGCAACTGATATCGATTCAATTTCGATTAATTTATCAGAACATGTAATTTATCTCCTAAGTTTTCAACCAACCACAATGAAAATTGTGAGATTTCCTCAAACCAAATAATGGTTAATATTATAAAAACCAGTCCAGATAGTTGATTCATTTTTAAAAAAAAAATTTTTATAAGTGGACGCCGGCGCCATCTAAGAGCGCCCAAATTTGACGTCGGCGCCATCCTACGGCGCCCATCTAGCGCCACCGCAATATGAGTTTATTAAGTAATGAGTAAATTGAAGATTGTGCAGATAACACGCCCCAAACTATATCGAACATGACCAATGTACGATTTTAACTTAACTCTACCTGTATTCTCTCATGAAGTTGAGGTTAGCCGTTGTTAATGGAAATGTCTACATATCTCTTTAAGGGTTTTATACCATCTTGATTCGAAATAATATTATTACAATTTAAGGGTTTTATTTTTTGAACTGCACCCAAAATTTAACGGATTGTCTACATATCTCTTTAAAGAGAATCGAGTCTTACTAGTTCATATTGTCTCAGGCATAAAATATATAATCTAGACCCACCTTCCAGAAAGGGTTGCTTAATTCTCCTTATATATGTATATATTGATCACGTAGTTGTTTTAGTCAAAAGTGAGAAGAGCTCACAACATTTGGATAAAAACCATGAACGACCTTGATTATATTGTCCCCTCATGAACAATACCGCGAATTTAGATCTCCTTAACCATGTTGACTATGTCATTGTTTTAATGCTTCTTCCTCCTTCAAAGTTTTATACTTAAACAAATATTCATTATATTTGAACAAATCATATAATTGAATAAATAGGGAGTATACTTGAACAACTATGCATTATACTTGAACAAATATGCATTATTGTTGAACAAATGCAAAGTATACTTCAACATATAACTTGTGTACTTGAACAAATATTCTTTTACTTGAATAAATCAGGTTTTGAACAAATACGCATTATACTTGAACAAATAGGAAATATACTTGAACAATATGCAATATAGTTGAACAAATAGTTATTATACTTGAACAAGTTAGGTTTTGAACAACAAGGAAGACAACAACATAAGATTTGTCATTAGTTAACTTAGAGACCGAAATTATGTTCTTGGACATTTGAGGAACACATAACACATTTGATAGAGAGCAATGTTTATTTGAACAGGGTAAATCTAAAGAGTCAAAGTGTGTGATTGGAAGAGTCTTACCATTCCCTACCATCATCTCACCATTTCCGGTATAGGGTTGGTGTAGGGCTAAGTTGTTGAAGTCGTTTGTGAAATGGTGCGAGGCACCACTATTAACAAGCCAAGGAGATGTCGAATGGGCGGTGGTGTCAAGGTTGGTTTGGTGTGGTGGAATTGATGGGAACCTGACAAAAGAGGGTGCCTCAATGGTAGGGTCAAGTGCTTGATATGTTTTGCATTGAGCAAGTACGTGTCCGACTTGGCGACACCACTGAACGTCCTTAAAAGGCTTAATTGGGAGAGTTATTGTAACCTTGTTGAGGTGCAATATATGGGGTTTGGTTTGGGTATAATTCTATTGCAGACGTTGATTAGGTTGAGGCTGAGGTGAAGAGTTTGACGATGCATTATGATTAGATGAATTACCTCTCGAAGGTTTGGATTGAACTTTGAGTGCAATCATTGGTGCTCTAGCTTCCTTATGTTTGTGCTTTTAGATAACTCATGACTGATCAGGTTTTCATGAAGTTCTTCAAAGAAGATAGCTAAATCACAAGCTTTGATAGCATGAAAGACTGGAATATACGGTTCATCCAAGCCTTCGAGAATGTAATCGGTGATATCTCCCATGGAGACGGGGTGGTCTAACAAAGCTAACATATTAGTGGCATATCTGATGGGCCGCATCTACACTAACACATAATCAGTTCCCATTGTCATTGATCTTAGCCTTTCTTTGATATGTTTCACATGTCATCGAGACGGATTTCCATATGTTAGCCTCAACGCTTCCTATACCTCATGAGATGTAGTTGCGGCAACAAAGTTGACTACCTCAAACGATAATGTCCCCAATATAGCCCCATAAACGAGCTTGTCTTGTCGAATATAGGTTTTTGTACGTAGATTTGGCAGTAGTTGTGTTTGGTTGTGTCTGGTATGGAACATCAATGGTGCCTAAGACATATCCATCGAGTTCACATCCTTCTAGAGTTGCTAGAATTGCTTGCTTCCAGTTGAGATAATTGGTAGGAGTGAGTTTGATGATGTTTGTCAAAACAAAGGGTTTGTCTGTTTCGTAGGGGTTTGCTAGAGATGAACAATAGTCGGTCATTGGATTGTGGTATCTAGTTTCTTAGACGTGGATCGGAATGGATCTGATACCATATAAATACAAAGTTTAAGGAGTCGGTTCGGTTTGGAAACAACATCACAACAACCAAAACTACAGTTGAGGAGATGACAGATCCAGGATTCCAGATTCAAAACTTCAAAACAAAACAACACATGTTTTTCCGTTCACCTTGCATATTCAATGATAGATCTTGGAAATAACATCACAACAAAGAGCAAACAAAAACAAACAAATGCGAAACATATTACAGGTCCAAACTGAATAAGATTACAAATCCAATTAAGATCCAAGAAAGAAAAGAAGAATAAGTGAAGAACAATCGATACTCGATATACAAATCCCTTCATCTCGTTCTCACATCCCTCACATTAGTCAGTCAATCACCTCACATCTCTTGTCGAGACTCGAGAGAATAAACAAGGAAAGAAAACCGAAGAACCGATCGCGTTCTCCCTTTCTCCTAGCCTAGTTGCCTTCGGCGAGGGTCGTCGACTCCCTCGCCCTCGCTCTTGCTAGTCGTGTATGAGTCATTGGCCTTCCGATCTTCATTGCCTTGGCCTCGCCGTTGTCTCCCTTATAGCCGCCCTCTCAGTCAAAGCCTTTGTTCTCTTAGGGCCATCGATTGTCGAGAAAGAAAGAGAAAAGAAGCAAATTAATAGAAAATGCTCTAATTAAAAATTACTTATGGCATAAGATTAAGGTCATCGACTCAGATAATGGGAAGAGCTTATATCACTTAACGAGTTTCTTGGTGAGCAAAAGTATCACTCATCTCACCTCACGAGCGCATACTCCCGAACACAACGATTTATCTGAGCACAAACATAGAAATGCAGTCGAAACAGGCTTATCTTTGCTTAATTATTCTGGAATGCCACTTGATCATTGGCCTCTTGCTATGATCATGGATGTATATCTCATGAACTGTCCACCATCTTCATCCCTAGGATACAAATCATCATACTTTAATCCAACCCAAATTCACGTTGAGATCACATATGCAAGCTCAAGAAAGCAATATATGGGTTGAAGCAAGCTCTAAGGGCCTGATACAACGCACTCAGAAACTATCTTATACAACTTGGATTCATCAACTCGATATCAGATGCTTCTTTATCATCTACGCACAAGGTGCGTAGGTCTTATATCTTCTTGTGTATATCGATGACATGATTATGGTCGACACCTCTTCCAAGAAAATTGCTCAGTTAATTGCTCAACTCTCTTCACAATTCTCACTCAAGGACTTGGGAAGCTTATCATATTTTCTTGGTGTAGAAGTATTGCCCTTGGCAGGTGGATTATTTTTTGTCTCAAAGAAAACACATTAGAGATCTTTTAGTCAAAGTAGGTATGGAAGATGCACATCCTATGTCTACGCCAATATCACCCACTGATGAGCTTCGACGTGATTTTAGAACACCAATTCATAGTTCCTACACCAACTTGATTATCGGATGATCGTCGGTAGCCTACAATACATATACCTCACACACCTAGATTGTAACACTCCGTAAAATTATCATATATATCCCGCATCATTTGAATGAGAATTTATGATTAACTTATAATGGTGAGTTGTTACCCATGTTAACAAGAATTCTTCTTTTCTAGTGGTCGAGTGAGGACAAAGAACTCTAGAGTTAAGCGCGCTCGTGCGAGAGTAATTTCAGGATGAGTGACTTCTTGGGAAGTTTCTACGTGAGCATAGTTGGCACGGGGACATTCATGCCTATATTGATGTTGATTAGGCAGGTGATAGAGATGACTATGTCTCCACCATTGGCTATATCTCTACATGGGCTCAACACCGATAAGTAGGCTGATACATGAGACAAGCTTCTCGGGCTCGGCTCGCGTTTGGCTCGTCAAAAGCTCGGCTCGGGCTCGTCTCGTTTATAAACGAGCCGAGCTTGAGCATGCCAAAGCTCGGCTCGTTCGGGTAAAGCTCGGCTCGTTCGGCTAAAATAACACTATATGAGCATTAATTTAGGCGAGCTATTCGGGCTCGGCTCGTCAAAAGCTATGCTCGGGTTCGTCTCGTTTGTAAACGAGCCGAGCTTGAGCATGCTAAGGCTCGGCTCGTTCGGCTCGTATAACACCCCTACCGATAAGTTGGAGTTCACGTAAACAAAAATTTATTGCAAGATCGTCTAGAGAAGAAGAATACAAAGTAGTGGCGGACACTACGTCGGAGATCATCTGGGTTACACAACTACTCCTTGAACTCAAGCAAACTGTCAAAACTACCTCCGGTGATTTATTACACAACTACTCCACCATTGGCTATATACTCTATATGGATGTTGCACTTCTATAGGAGAGATGATGGCATGGGTTTGGGCGTGATATGCAGGCTCATGTTAGGATAATTGTGGGAGCTAGAGTGAAATGCTTGCCGGGGATGTGCATAACAACATGGTTTCGGTTTCAGTTGACAACCTTCCTCGGCTCGGCTCGTGTATAAACAATCTTTATTCGACTTTTCTTAAATTATATTACAATTTGTCTTTCAAAAAAAACCCTATTCTTTCTCCCCAAATATTAGGTTTGATAATGTCTACCTCCCTATTGTTTCTCCCCTAATCTATTCATGTTTCCTAATTATCCTCTCCTCCATCCAATGTAAGCAAAACATTGCGATGATTATGGTTTTATGGAGTTTAAATAACTTCACTCTCTAGCTTAATTAATCAAAACATTTAGATCACTTTGCTCTTAAAAAAGAAATAAAAATTATTTAAAAAAAAAAAATTTAGTCATGTTGACCACTTTTTTTCATTGTTATATCATTATCATCCTTTCAATTTTATCTACGATTAATGGTAGGATTACACCAAACGAATTAAAAAAACCAAAAATACCGGCGTTGTACGTGTTTGGAGACTCAGTATTTGAGAACGGCAATAATAACAACTTCACTGACACAGTTACGAAGGCCAACTTCTTACCGTATGGAATCGATTTTGTTGATGGAGCCACCGGAAGATTCACCAATGGCAAAACTATTGCCGACATGATGGGTATGTTAAATCTATTGAGTGTTACAAGTTTAATATGTTCTTCCTATAATTAATTTACCGAAACTTGATGTTGATTATCGTATGTAGTAAAATAATAGTTCGCCGATGTATTTTGTTAGTTAATAGGCAATGTGGATAGTTTAAAAATGCGTATACATATTAGTTTTTATTACGTATGAAATTGTTTATTTTTTATGCTACTAACACCAAACTCATCAAGTATATGAAAAATTTATTAAGTAAATATTCCTCAGAAAAATCATAATTTACAATACATATAAATAGTCTTTGATAAACCGTATCGTTTTAATAATTAATTGTACTGTGAAATAAAGTATGATCTTCTTATATGTAAAATAATTTATAAATATTTTCTTTTCAATTTCTATATAACTTGTTATATTAATTTAAAAAAATTATAATATTAAGTATTATATTAGTAGAAAATTAAGCGAGCACTCTGATGATTAAGCTCGTTGTGTGAAGCGTAACGCAGCCGATCAATTGGGTCTACCGTTTTCACCGCCTTACGTACTCGCGAATAAATCTTCCATTTGGATTACGGGTTATAACTATGCATCTGCAGCAAGTGGAATCTTGCCGGAAAGCGGCTCCAAACTGGTAAGCTAATTTCTCACAATTAGTTTAGCCTTCTTCAAATGTTTAGTATATATTTGTATACATGAATTGTCATTTAGGAAACATCGTACAACGGTTTGGTCCATCCGATCCAAAACCGGATCAGAAACCCAAATCTGATTACAGTCTAGTTTTAGACCGTTATTATTGATTCTAGTTTAATTTGGTATGATTCAAGACTCTTTTTTACTTTTTTTTCCTCACACTATTTTCTTTTTTAAAAAGTAAATTAGATTTTTTTTAAAAGTAAATTTAGATTCGCTCCGATATGAGTTTGGACATGATTGTATTCAAACCCAAACCCGATTACAGTCTAATTTGGACACGATTGGGGTGTCTAACCGAAATAAATAAATAAATTGTTTTATCAATAACCGATTTAATTCTGCACCGTAAGTCCGAAACTGAGTCATTTATATAGAAAAAGTATACGTGTATTTCTAATGTGGACCTTTGGATTTAACCTTGTTAAAATCTTGAGAGAAAATGAGTACTAGAAAATATATTCCTACCATATATGTGTACTAGAATACGATGTAGACCTTTGATTTTAACCTTTGGTTTTCTCTAAATTTAATCTTCTCACAATAATCCCTTATGATCGAATGAAAATCTATTCAACAAACACCCCGTAGCTCAGTTCCCGTAGCTCAGTCATGGGGTGCATAGTCAACTTGGGATCATGTAGTGTGCCCATGACTGAGCTATCGGGTGTTCTACATGGTTCCAAGCTTGGATGGGAGCGTGATTATCGCAGGTAATCTTAGAAACGATTTTCAACTTGTGATCACGTTCTTGTCACGATCTCCTCCTCCTCACTACCACCCTCTCTAGTTTGGTACGTCGATACCAAAAAAATTTTGCAAAGGGAGTGATCTATTCATTCCTGTTATGCTTGTCGCGAGGCGAATAATTGTGCGGACTATTTAGCAAAATTTTCTTATAACTTGTCTATTGTCTAAGTGTATTGATGATCCTCATGAGGGTATAGTGGACTTTTTATCTACGAATATAAGGAGACAAATTATACCCCGAGTGACGATCACTTAACCATTTCTAATTTATGGAATGCGCGATTAGATATGCGGAGGGTATCAAACCTCCTTCTAAATAAATACATTAATTAACAATTTTTACTTCTTTTATTAATACACAATTTATAATACACAACCATGAATTAAGAACATCTTTAATTCAAATACTAGTTTGAATAAAATGACTAACTAGACTTTTTATCACCGTTGATCTATTAACAGTACCCATAACATAAACTTATTAAGTAAATATAATCTTGAACATAAACTTATTAAGTAAATACACCATAAATAGAATAACAGTGGTACGTCAATTAGAGTGATAAAAATTTGAGATGTTTAAAAAACAAAAACCCATAAAAAAGAACTCACTTCACCTAATTATTTCTACTAGTTTTAGTTTTAAGTTTGTTAACCTACTTTTTTGCATTTTTACTGTTAAAATAATAAATGTAGGAACATATTTTACTCTAACAAAAAAAAACTCTTTCATAATCTTTTGTATGTTTTAATTTAAACTAAATGTTTTATTGGTCGAGGCTATGTAGAAAAAAAGTCAAATATGATTGGATGGAGATATGAGAACCCGATACAATCTATTTCTTTTCAAATAAACTTCTATTTAAGGGTGAGCAAACGGTTTGGATCGGAGTGTAATACCGTGGACTGGATCGGATCGGACCGTTAGCATTCCTACAAGCTAACGATCCGATCCAAATCCGGATCTGACTATATACATGGATTTTTCGAAAAGAAAAAACGGTATGCGGTCGGGAATATTACGGCCTAAGATCGAATCACACAAATACGGTTCAGACATGACTGTATATTCAATCCGGTCAAATTGCGCACTTCTTTCCACTTACTAACATCGGTTGTGACATTTTGTTTGAAGTTATTGTTGTCATAGTATATTGAAGTGATGAATTATATTTTAAAAATGACAGGGAGATTTATTCAATATGGATACACAAATAAGCTTCTTCAACGAAACAATTGAAGTGGTGTTGAAGAAACGTTACAAAAACTCAGCTAATTTGGGTCGTCATTTGGCCAAATCCATTTTACTCTTCTCAACGGGTAGCAATGACTACTTGAACAATTACTTAAATCCAACCTATCCCCGTTCGCGTATGCATCCAAATGAGTTTGCTGAACTTGTTATAGAAGTTCTCTCGGAACAGATAAAGGTACGATACGCTTCACTAATAATTTTTTCTCGTCTTTTGATGTATATATATATATAGGATTTAGATCATATAGAAAGGAATTTTAGGATCAAAAGGGGAAGGGCTGACAGTCATTGGATTAAAATCGTGAACGATCCTGAATATTTCTCTCCTCATGAACAATGTGCGCTTAAATTAACGACGGTTAACATCGATGTTCATTCACGTTCATTTCTTCTTCCTCCTTCGATTTCTTCATTATATGTTCTCTTAATTGATTTCTTCAATTCCAGTTTAATTAGTTGATTCGATTTCTCTTCTTCTCCTTTAATTTCGATTGATGTATCACAAGGAGTGAAACAGTGAGTTTGAAGTTTCTACAACTTCAATCAAATTTTTACACTTGAACAAATGTTCATTATACTTGAAAAAATATGCATTATAATTGAATAAATAAGAAGTATACTTGAACATAGATGCAATATATAGTTGAAAAAATAAGTTGTATACTTAAACAAATATGCATTATACTATATCCTTTTTTTTTTAAATGCATTATATTTCTACAAATAGACATTATAGTGAATAAATACGAAGTGTATTTATACAAATAAGTTGTGTACTTACACAAATACTCATTATATTTGAATAAATTAGGTTTTGAACAATATACAACTGAATAAATAAAGAATATACTTCAACATAGATTCAATATATAAGTAAAAAAATGGTTTAATACAATAACCCAAATATCAGTGTTGCAAGAGATCTCTATTAGAATGCACATGTACCCAACTAACTATAAACTCTAATTACATAATTAGAAGTATACTAAGATACATGAATATCAGCCTGAATTGTCAAAATAAAAAAAAATATCAACAAGAATTCTCAAAGTTAATATCGATACAATGTAATTTATTTTTTGGTGGGAATAAGAGTGAGTGATTTACGGTGTATCTAGGTACATTTTTTTATTCATTGAAAAACGGTTAAGTAGTATTCACTCGTGTACAACCAACCTCTTGCATCGGATAATAAAATATTTGATATACCCCGGGAGGGACAAACAATATATTAAGCCCAATAGAAAAATCAAAAGCAATACTAACAAGAAAATTCGCTCTAGAGTTCGCCTCACGGTAGGCATGACAGAATTGAACTAGTTGGTCCCTTTTAGGGCTCGTTTGATATGACTATAAGAATGAGTTTGGAATAAGGTATCTGAATGAAATTAAAGATTCTGAATTAATCATTCCTGATACCTAGTGTTTGGTATGATGTTGGAACGAATGATTTCTTAAACATGTTGTTTGAAAAATAAATTTTTAATCTACATTTAAGAAAAGTAAAGATCAACTAATGGGCTAAAGACATGAACCAATTGTCAAGTTATATAAATAAGTATATAGTTTATTATATAAAATCTATTTTGTCTAGTTGAACCAGTATATTATTTTCGAGCACTTTTCGGTGACATATCATTTTGACTGAAATATCCATATCATAGACAATGATTTAATTTAATGACTTTTTTTTTGGTTAAAATTTATTTTTCAAAATAATTGAAATATAATTAAAACTAACTAATAGGTAAATATTTTTATAACAAATATTTTTTATTTCATAACATTATATAATTTATGTATAATGAGGATATAATAAATTGTGATTTTAAATTTGAATGAATTATATCTTTAAATGGACGTTACTCACCTTTAATTTATAATATCAAGTTCTTCTTTAAAATTTGAATATTCACGTGGGATTGCTTTATCAATACAGAAACTCTACGGTCTTGGAACAAGAAAGGTGATATTTGCAGAAATACCCCCAGTTGGTTGTATTCCATTTGAAGCTAAGACTTCAATTGGATGCAATAGGCGCCATAACACCATTGTAGGAATGTTTAATAACAAGCTTGAGAAGTTGTTCAATGATCTAAGATCTACCCTTCCAGGATTCCAATTTATGGTGGTCAAATCCAATCAACTTATTTATGATATAATTGCCAATCCTTCACAATTTGGTAAATTTTTCTAACCCATTCTAGTTTTGTTCAAAGGTTGTTTGGTTGAGTTATTGTGAACTTTTTTCTTTCTTTTAAAATGAGCATAATGTATTATATCTGAAGTCAAGAGATTTCGAGCCTATTACTTAAGGTTGGTGAACTATTAACTCTTATTGTCAATTAATATTATGATGGAACCCGCTGACCTTATGTGATGATTTTTGGTTTCACGTGCATGTGCGCTCACAAACCCAAACTACAGTCCGACCAACTTTAACATCCTTTCTAAAAAAAAAAATATAGTGTGATAGGGCACGTCTCGTATAATTCATATGAAATCAAAATTTTATTTCGAAATCACTCATGTTAAATTTTTCGTGTTTGATAGGGAAAAAAAATCGAAATGAACCATTTCATAAAAATTTGTGATATCATCGTTTTTCTTTCCTTGATTCCCATTTTTTCCTTTGATTTGAGTCATTTCAACTTGGTTAATTTTATCTTTAGTGTTTAGGCTGTTGATTGATTGTGTACTTGTGGACAAATAGGACATCAACGGTCAATTTTGATAACTAGACTTTTTTGAAAAACTAGAGTAGCAATTAGACTTTTTAATGTTTCAATTAAGTAAATGTACCCAACCTTTTGTATTTATTTTCAAACTCTACACACTCTTCTCTCAAGGATTACATCTACTAAACACAAAAGTAGAAAAAGACTAGTAAACCAAATTGTTTCATAAATCCTTATTTTGCATAGTACACAAAACTATAAATATATTGCAAAATATTATCTAGTAAATGAACTATATTTTATGATTTATTGTGTTGTAAAGTAAAAATGACTTTTATTTATATATATATATATATATATATATATATAGGGTGTGGTTCCCATGAGAACACCCCTAACGTGAGAACATGAGAACAATCGTACACCGTTGGATGTGAGTATTAACGGTTGAGATTTAGAGTAGATATCAAAAATAATAATAACTACGAATAATAATAATTAGGAATCCAACAATAACTACGAATAATCCACTCAACCAACAATAACTATGAATAATACATTAAACAATATGGCACATTCGTAACAAAACTGATAATAATTACGAATCTGTTCTCATGTTCTCACGTTAGGGGGTGCTCTCATAGGATCTATACTCTATATATATATATATATATATATAAAGAAAGAGTTGTTTATATCTTAAATTTTTATAAAATTGTCTAATATCTATGTTGTATTCCAAATGACTTAAATACTTTTACGTACATGCATGTGTGTAGGGTTGTTGAACGGAAAAGATGCATGTTGCGATACGGTACTTAGAACACTTACGTGTAAAGAGGGAGGATCTACGTGTACCAATCGTGACAAATATATATTTTGGGACTCATTTCACCCGACGGAAGCCATGAACACTCTCCTTGTTTCTAAATGTCACACAAATAGTTCTATTTGCACTCCTTTGAACCTCGAACAATTTGCAAGGGCGTAGATCGATCTTTATTATAGCCAAAGATGTTGTACTCATTGGTTAATGTTCGTTTTAAGAAGAAAATCGAACAATGGTACGTAATCCAAACCGCTGGTCCATGCAAGAATGTGATCGAGAATAATGATTTGTACGTTTGTTGTTGTACGACTTTGATAACCGTGTGATTTATTAACTGATATAAAGTTGGACGGGGTTGAAACATTGTATGTCTTCTTGAAAGTATTTGTTTATGACAATTTGATGCGCATGATGACATAGTTGTATTTATCATTTACGGGATTTGATACTATACAACTGACCTTGTCTTATTATGAAACAAAATCGTGTTTCTATAGGTCAAACAATTTAGATTAAGGAAAGAAGCTGCCGCCAAAACTCTAAATGACAACAAAAATCTACTTTCGGGCCCAACTCTTCAAGCCCAAAGTTTTGTCCAAAAGTCAATGGACAACAACAAAAAAGATTAATTTCGATTATAACTAATTTAATATAGATATTACGCCTACATTTTATATATGTCAAAGTATTTATAAAATCAATTGACAACAAACGTCTTTATCCTCTCGGCTCCCTTTTCTCGGGCCACCAATGTTGAACCAAGATACAAGTGTTGTTCAATCAATTCCTCTTGCTTATGATATCCACGTTGATGACGAAGTGGTTGTAGATGTTGAAGTTGACGAAGATGATATTCACATAAAAGAATTTATTCCATTACATTACAACTTTGTAGTTTTCAATATTATGACTTCAGACATGAGACTCTATGATATATTCAACGATCCTTCAAAATATGGTAAAATTTTCTAACCCACTTTAGTTTTGTTTGAAGATTGTTTGGTTGAGTTATTGTGATAATAACTTTTCACATTTCAGAGTTTTCGAGTTTAACACATAAAGTCGGTGTGTTATTTTTCCTATTGTCGATTGATCTTATAATGAAATCACACCGACCTTATGTGTTGTGTTTGCACGTCACGCGCATGTGCTCTCACGACCCCGGTGATGGACTTTAACATCTTATTTGTCAAAGAAGAAAAGTTACGTGTTAGGACTCGTTAGATACGATTCGGAACATTAATTCTGTTTCGAAATCACTCGAATCGATTTTTGTGGTTGGTAGAAAAATGTATCGGAATGAATCATTCTTATAAACGAGCGATTCCACCATTTTTCATTCCTTGATTCCCGGAATTTTGATTTGTAATGCTAATCAAACACTAGATTTTGATAGCACGAGTCGCCATACTACTCGTGCATGAATGTTGACCCAGAATAATGATGTGTACGGGTGTGTTTGTTGTTGAACAAATCATCTCGAAATGTATTTGCTTGTGAGAATTTGGTGCGTCAATGGCCCAATATAAAGGCCCAATACAGAGGCCCATTATGAAGGCCCAATATAGAGGCCCATTATGAAGGCCCAATATAGAGGCCCAATATGAAGGCCCAATATAGGTCATATCACTCACTCTCACGCCTTTCTACACGGATGCCAAGCAAAACAATCAGATAAACTTCTTCATCGTCTCCGCGCCCTTCTCTTTGGGGCCACCATTGCTGAACCAAGCAGGAAGAACTAAGCAGAGGAAGAACTGAGAACAAGAAGTAGCATAAGATGCTTTCGAGCCCTATCTTCAATGGCAGGGTTACTTCATACATGCCTTCCGCTGTTCTTCCATCTTCAAATTCCAACAGTCACCATCGCAAGTCCAAGCTTCTTCCGAAACGACCTCCTAATTCTCTCTCTTTCCTTCCATCGGACTTCTCATCTCGAAGCCTTCGGTTCCGTTTTAGAGCTTCCGCCTCGACTCCATTGCAGCAAGATGCTCCCCGCCATGTCTCTGTCAAAATTCCAGTTGGCGATAGATATGTGAGCCTTCCTGACTTCCTGATACTGAATTTTCGTTTTTCAGTTATTCTAAAGTAATTGTCACATTTTATTTTAAGTTAAATCCGTATTATGCAAAACCAAGTGTTGTTGAGGTATGTTGGATGTGCTTGGTGTGGGGCTTGTCTCGGTGTTTGTTAGGGTTGGACATTGTGTCGAATGTATATATTGTTATTGTTGGCAATGCTATCAGCTTTTTAGCCTTTAGGGTTTATTTTTTAAACGACGGTGAATTCATCGGGTTTGGTTCTGTATCCTGTTGTGGGAACACTTCAACGATGCTTTTTTAAGGTTTTAGTGTTGGTAGACTCCAAAATCTTTCTCGTCATGGTACCAGCTTTCAGTATATTAGATGTTATGCTCTGGTTAAGTTTGAACAGTTCATGGCCATTATTGGATTTGACACTGTTTTGGGTTGATAGAATGTTGGAAATTAGTTTTTATAGTATCTGCAGCAACTGCGTTACTGATTTGTTATCATAATTCATTAGTGACATTTATTATAATGTTTGACAGATCACAGTTGAGACAGGTCGTATTGGACGGCAAGCAAGTGGAGCAGTTACAGTGACAGACGGAGAAACTGTAAGTTGAAAATTATAATTATCTCATGTTTTTGCAGGCTGTCAAGCAGACTTATCTTTGATAAAATAACTCTTTGATGTTGGTTCAAATAATCTTCCTTTGGAGCTGTGCCAAGGATAAATTTGTTATTGAAGTCATTTTTCCTTTTTATATGAGTTTTAAGCTTCGTTCCTTTTATGCAGATTATCTATACAACTGTGTGTATGTCTGACATTCCTAGTGAGCCATCTGACTTTTTCCCTCTCTCTGTACATTACCAAGAGCGGTTCTCTGCAGCAGGAAGGACAAGGTATCTACTTGTATATTGCTTATTTTAGGCATATTTATTATTCCTAAGACCAAGTCCATCTTTATACCTTAATGAGGGGCCTTTGTTATCTGGAGCCCTATTTTCTCCAAATGTATATTTGAAAAGATCATTGTACATTGAACATCAACTCAAAAGTGTTTTTGCAATTTCTATATAAATGCTCCTCATGCGGAAAAGGAATCTAAAAAATATTGTTTAGATGTTAACTCACTTTCTCTGTGTTTCTAGTGGAGGGTTCTTCAAAAGGGAAGGACGACCTAAAGATCATGAGGTAGTAACTTCTTCCATTTGGTTTTGAGGCCCAATTTTCAAATATTGAAGTTAGGTTACCAGATCTGTGTTGCTACCATGATTGTATTTTTTGTTATGGTTTGTGTTAACACTTAACTGATGAATGAATTGTTATTCACAAGCAATGCTTTCAGTTTACAAATAGGATGCGTGTGTTTTATTGTTTCACAACATTTTCTGGTGGAATGTTTCAGTACATTGGGCATATAAATAGGATGGTTAATATGATGTACACAACTTTCATTAATATGAAATGTTATGGTTAATATGAATTTTCAAATAGGATGCGTGTGTTTTTACAAATAGGATGGTTAATATGTTAATGTGTTTTTCAGTTCTTTGGTGTGTTAATTTACCGAGGAATGTCCACAGCTTTCATTGATTTTGAGAAAATCTAACTGGATGTACAAAATCCTTGAATACGAGGCATATAAACTGTCCAATACTTGATTATTGTTACATTAACACTTATTTCACTCTTCACCAACACCTGTTTCACGCGTTGCGAACACTTGTTTCATACAGATTTGAGTTGATTGTATGCACATGATGCCATGTCTTTCGTGGGTTACCTAATCACATGCCCTATTCTAGATGGCATTTTAAGTTCCGGCCTTTGGTGGCTTGGATTTTAAGTTTGACTGTTCTATTCTGTATGCAGGTTCTTGTTTGTAGATTGATCGATAGGCCTTTGCGTCCAACTATGTTAAAGGGATTTTACCACGAGACTCAGGTTTTGTCTTGGGTATGTTCCATGCTTTTCTTTCTATAAATGAGTTAAGCCTTACAGTCGATGATTTTGTTTGTTTGTTATTGCATCTTAATTGCTAGTAAGCAGTAACCAATGAAACGGTTCTTATTATTTTTGTATCAGCTATCATGCTTAAACTTATTTTCTGCTGAAATTTTGTTCTAAATGCCTCCTTAAAGTTTCAAGTTGATTAGATTTTTGCACCTAAATTTACAGCCAAGTCTGGCATCTTCCTTCCCCGCCCATCTTTAAGTTCCTGCATAATAGCCAGCGGTCTATTGCATGCCCAGAGATGCAGAGCTATACTTAAAATTTTTTATTAAGGAGAGAAGAAATTGACGATTTAATGAAATGGAAATTAAGGAAGAAGTATGACAGTGGGATATATTAATAAGAGTATAGAATGAAGCCTATGCTTGAACCTCAAGGCCTCTCATAAACTGAAGTGGTACTCTCCTGACTTCAGTTGTGGTGTGCTACCATGTTGGTCTCAATGACCATTTGCTTCCGATTCTCAGTGATGATTTACTTGTTTATTTATGAACTTAGTGAACCAAGTATCACTGAGATCTATAGGGCTATAAGTGTTTCACTATATGTTTTCTTACTATCTATTGCTAGGTTTTGAGTTATGATGGCTTGCATGCTCCTGATGCTTTGGCTGTGACGGCTGCTGGAATTGCTGTGTAAGTTGTATATCAGTTTCAACTCACCTTTATATTTGTGTCAATACTTAACTACTTAAGATATATGTCATTTCTTTTGGAATATGCCATATTAATTTTGAACCATTTGGCTGGCAGAGCTCTATCAGAAGTCCCTAATACTAAGACAGTAGCTGGAGTTCGAATCGGTCTCGTTGGTGGCAAGTATATTGTAAACCCTACCACCCAGGAGATGGAAGATTCAGAGTTAGATCTGGTGCTGGCTGGTACAGAAAGTGGTATTCTAATGATAGAGGTTCACTTCAACTTCTATTTCTTTTTAGCAGCATATCAAAATAAAAGATCTACACTGTCCTCCTTTGGTTTCTTGTGATTCACTGTATCCTGTGGTCAAGCAATCTGAGCGTAAGAGGTCAGAATGATTTAACGGAGGAAAATAATCACAGTAGAGCTCACTGTGACATGACATATGATGCATATATGATATAACAAGACATCCTTGATTGCCCATGTCTGCTTATACTATTTTTGTTTTGTTGAAATCCCATTCTGTTTTAAAAAAATACTATTTTTGGAGTTTTTTTTTAAATGTTACCTTGTGGTATTCAAAAAAGTGCCACCATACATTTATGTTCATTTTTTTTTTGCTGCAAAGAACAGTTTATTGTTTTTAGTTAATCAAAAATAAACTTTTTAGTTCTTTAAAAAAACGCTAGTATATGATTTGATGAGCTTTGGATCAAAGTGGGTATGTAAATGTGGAAAAGGACGATTAAATGTATGCTATAATTTTTCTGTACTCAATTCGTAGCAACATAAAAAGAATACCAATTTTTGTTAAAAAGGTTACCTTGAGATTCTAAAACAGCATTTGACTAACATATTTTGCCTGCTAGAGTTAATAGGACATCGCATGGTTTTGTGAATATCAGAATTGGTGGTGTTTTGTGAAGTGCTATTTATGATTGGTTGTGTTTATCCCTGTGGCCTGAAGACTTCCAAATTCTGGAAATATACTTAATCTGGGCATTACATACTCTACCATGTAACTGCAATGTTTTCTATTCGAGATACCACTTATGAATTATAGTCATCAGTTTTTAATTAGAGTGTTTTGATGAAAAAGTGATTAATGACGAGCTTATGGGGAACTTGAGGCCTCAATATGTTCTAGCTTATTTTAAAATAAAAGCTATATTGCCTTAGAACAAATTTTGCTCAAGACTATACTTTCTAAAGTCTAAAGCAACCTTGAGTGAAAGATGAGGCTAGTGTCTGTCGAAGAGCAGACAGTATATTAAATCTCTTTTAATATAAGCTTTATGTTGCAGGGTTATTGTGATTTTCTTCCAGAGGAGAAGTTACTGCAGGCAGTAGAAGTTGGGCAGGTTGTTTATTTCACTTGAGTATGTTGCTTCTCTTGCTACTGCATTGATTCAGTATATTTGTGTTATCTTAGATGGTACTGTTGATGTTGAATGTGTCATTGCATCTGCTTTGTGGATAGAAATAGATGTACAGACTTTGTGTAATGGTTTTGAAGCGTTAAATTTGTGATTCCACTTGATAACCTTTTGGAGAAAATAATCACCAATCACCAATCACCATCATTAGATTGAACAAAAAAGTTGCTGAAAGCGTATTGTTTACCAAGATTCTTTCAAAAACACCACATGTTCGATGTTTATTGCGTCTCAGCAAATCGGAGCCATCCAATCATTTACAGAGAACATACCTCTTAAATGTGGTGTTTCATCTTTTATTTACTTTTGCAATGACTACTGTAGAAATGTCAAAGTTCTACATGTAGACATGTATTCAATATGTTTATCTCCATTTTCAGACGGGTACTTAAAATTTAACATGCATCAGTTGTTGTGTGTATGCATGGTCCTTTTTCCTAGACCAAAACATTTTTTTTTCTTGTTTTATACTTGCAGTGTGTCACCTGCTTGACTTTTGTGTGTTTTCAAACTTTAGGTTGCTGTGCAAGCAATTTGCAAAGAGGTTGAGGCTTTGGTTAGGGAGTGTGGAAAACCAAAATTGCTCGATGCTATAAAATTGCCTCCTGCTGACTTATATAGTCATGTTGAAGTGAGTAAACTTAGTCTCTTACTGTTTGACCTGATTCTATTTCTTCACCTTGTACTTATGCATTCACCTTATTTTTAATACATTATATGTTCTCTGTGCGAGGAATGTAGTTGTATTGTACTAGCATTTTTTATTGAATATGATGAAAGTTTGGTTCTAGTCACATCCTATTTAAGCTTGCTAATAATTCCCTAACGTGGGAAGCAATGATGCGTTAGCTGATATCTGTATTTGATGCCAGCCACCTGTGTCAATAATTTTTCTATGTAATGTCAAACTGTGCTGTTTTAAAGTTTCTTCAGTTCTTCTATGATTAATATTTAGCTACTGCTTCTAGCTTTTTAATTTTGGTGTTTTTTTTTCTCTTTATAATCAATGCAGGAAATAGCCGGTGATGAATTGGTGAGAGTGTTGCAGATAAAGAATAAACTGCCCAGAAGAAAAGCACTTGTATCTTTGGAAGAGAAGGTTGTAGGTATTCTTTCTGAAAAGGGCTACATCAGTACAGCTGCATCTACTGCTCTTGCAGAAACAGCACCAGTTTCTCTTGATGATGATATTGACGATGATGACGATGAAGTGGTTGTGGATGGTGAAGTTGACGAAGGTGATATTCACATAAAACCTACCATACGTAAACCTGAACCTACGGTAAGCTGGGATTTCTATGAATTTGCAGTTTTGCATTAATTTATCTTTTAATTTTGATATCTGCACCTCCTTGTGTCCATCTTCTAATCATGGAATCTTCCAATCATATATGAAAGCTTGGATATGGCTTCCTTTTAGGGTTGTTTTATGCGTGGATATTAAGCTAACGTGGACAAGTCACAAGACCTGTCATGTTGTTTGAATTCCATGTTGGCAATGAAAGGAATATTCCCTTTACATTATTCCACAGATGGGGAAAGTTTGGACTTAGTATGATTTTCTACCAAGGGTCTTCAATTGCTTAATATCCTTCATGGAACAGAATGTCAGGATGTTGTTTTATATATTTCCAACTTCAAGTTTTTTTCTACCTGGGCAGCGCCAACTTAGTTACAATAATGAAGAACTTACAACTTTGTATCTTCCAAGATTCTGACTTCAGACATGAGGTCTGAGGAGTTATTGGAAAGTGCGGCTAGAATTGTTGGCAAATGCAAAACTTGATTGTAATCTACTGAGAGCAATTGTATATCTTTAATGGCTGTTTGTTCAGTGCTTCCTGCATCAAATGCTCTTTCCTAGCCCTAGCATAAAGAGTGAAAAGTTGTCCTTCTCTAGCACTTTGGCCAGATGAGAACGAATCACTATTGGAGTCCTAGTTCATCAATTTATTTATAGGTTCAGCTGTTGCCAACTTGTGAGATTTGGCTAGACCACTCAAGGAAAGTTTGTCTCTATAGTGTTGCTACATCTTTTGTTTTTCTTTTACTAAGTTTACAGAATTGATTCTTGTTGGTTAGGACTTGTATAGTGTACCTGCCTGTAGGATGTGTCCTAAGTTCTTCATGAAATTTGACCAGATCATAATCGACTTTGTTTTCCAGCTGTACTCAGAGGTAGATGTGAAGCTGGTTTTTAAAGAAGTTACATCAAAGTTTTTGCGGAAGCGAATTGTTGAGGTATGATCTCCTTATCTATCAGACTTGTATAGTTTGTGCAAATTGAAATTGAGAAAGGCAAATGAGCTGTTTCTGACTGTTTAGAAGGATAGAGGCTATTTCTCGTACAGAAATTAAGTCTGCATATGGTTTCCTGCTGAGTCTGTGTAAATATTTTCTTATTGTTATCTGATGCTTTCTTTCTTGCAGGGAGGAAAAAGAAGTGATGGAAGAACCCCAGAAGCATTACGTCATATCAGCTCAAGCTGTGGATTGCTTCCTAGGGCTCATGGTAGTGCTCTTTTCACACGTGGGGAGACTCAGGTTTGCTACTTCCTAGGTTCACTAGTGAGGACTGTAATGTTAATTGTCCTTTCTCATGTTGTCTAATTAATCAACAGGCACTGGCAGTCGTGACGCTCGGTGATAAACAAATGGCTCAAAGAATAGATAGGTTGGAGGGTGATGATGAGTTCAAAAGATTCTACCTTCAGGTCTGCTGATAAATACGTTTAATTTTATACAATTTGTTTCCAACTGACACCTTACAATGTTAAGATGAAATAAACTTATATGAGGTTTTATTTGATATGAAAAGTTATCTGGCAGAATATTATCATTTATTTACTGCAAATACCAGTTTTATTATAAAAAAAAATGTTTTCATTTCCCTGTAGACATGCCAATCTGGAATTTTCTGTTCAAATGTATGCAGTACTCATTTCCGCCATCATGTGTTGGAGAGGTTGGCCGGATAGGAGCTCCTAGTAGAAGAGAAGTTGGTCATGGAACACTTGCAGAGCGATCTCTTGAAGCAATTTTACCATCTGACAGTGAATTTCCTTACACTATACGAGTTGAGAGTAACATCACTGAAAGCAATGGCTCTTCAAGGTGGATTCAGTTTTCTTCGTGTAGAGAGTTGATAAACTGGAGTTCTTGGATTTCGGCCAATCTTTTGAATTAATTTATTCATTTATTGTTTACATATTTTCATTTAATACTTCGTGTTTACTTGTCACAGTATGGCTTCAGTTTGTGGTGGATGTTTAGCATTACAAGATGCTGGTGTTCCGGTGAAGAGTTCCATTGCTGGCATAGCCATGGGTATGGTTTTGGATACAGAGGAGTTTGGAGGTGATGGAACACCACTCATATTATCTGATATAACAGGATCCGAGGATGCTTCTGGAGATATGGATTTCAAGGTATATGAATTTATTTTTATGCCTCATTTCATAAACAAGTTTCTTTTTTTTTCCTGGTGGTCACATTTGTTGAGTGGATATGCTTGTTACGGACAAAAAGTTGAAGAGGACGTATGAATTTCATTGTTGTGCAGGTTGCAGGAAGTGGAGACGGGGTTACAGCATTCCAGTTGGATATCAAGGTTACCATCACTTGCATTTATATATTTCCTCTTTCAATGTACCCAAGCATTTGATATGCCTTTCTAAGTTCCGATTAGAGATTATGGTCAGATGTGCCTATTTTTGGACCACAATAACACTAGCTTCAAATAAATGACAGGTGGGAGGTATTACTTTACCGGTTCTGAAGCAGGCTCTATACCAAGCACGAGATGGAAGGAAGAAAATTCTTGGTATAATTCCTTTGGCAATATTGAGCACCCCCCCCCCCCCCCCCCAACCCCAACCCCCACACCACCCACCCCCCCGTCCTCCTCCTCTTTTCTCTCCCCTTAGGTCTAGGCTGTGAACTGTTCAGTTTTATTGGTTAAAGTTGTATTTTTATTGACCACTGTTTACAATTCCATGACATGCAATTGCTTATATAGATTCCATCCTTTTGCTGATTTATAATTGTTGTGTTGATATATTCCCGCATGTGAATACAATGTTTTTCCTGTAGCAAAACAATGTGCTAGCAATCTGTTGTCATTGAATTTGATCACATTAAGAATTCAAGTATACTTTTCCTATAATGTTTTTATCACAAGAGTTACTTTGGTTTCTTTTCGATCTGTTGTTCAGATGAGATGTTGAAATCCTCACCATCTCCATCTGGAAACCTTTCAAAGTATGCTCCACTAATCCATGTGATGAATGTAAGTTATCCTGTGATGCTTACTCAGTTGGCTTTCGGTAAAAAACTGAATCCTTAAAGGGATAAGGCACCAACTGTCCTTTGCAGGTGAGACCAGAGAAGATTAATCTTATTATTGGACCTGGAGGGAAGAAGGTGAAGAGTATCATTGAACAAACTGGAGTTGAAGCTATTGACACCAGGGATGATGGAACAGTAAGTTCAAGTGTTAATCACGTCTTTAAAATTGCTTTCAGGGTTAGTCATATGGTAATAATTCTCTGTTACAATGTCATCGGCTTTTGCAGGTGAAAATTTCGTCAATGGATCCATCCAGCCTTGAGAAATGTAAAGCCATTATTAAGAGTTTGACAATGGTTCCTTCTGTGGGAGAGATCTTTAGGTCTGGTGTCCTAATTAAACTTTAGATTTACATATGGCAGTAGTTTAATGATATGTTTCGGTGTGTATTAGATTGTCTTATTGGTATTTGGATGTAAATCATCATCAAGATTTTGACGATGGTATCTAATGTTTATCTTTTGGCTATACTCATGGTTTGAAGGGGCTCTAACAAGTTTCTAATTCCTTTTGGGCTAATCAGGGACTGTGAAATCAAAACAATAGCACCGTATGGAGTGTTTGTTGAGATAGCACAAGGGAAAGAGGTATAATCAGTTCATTGTTGATTTACTTTTCGCTTGATCATTTATTTTCGATCTATTCAGTTTAATTTATGTATAATTTTATCATGGATATGGATGCTTTTTCAGCTCTAATGTGATTTTTTTTATGGTTTCCCCATATTTTGTTCGTCATATTCTAAATTTGCGACACTTTAATGGATACAAAGGTCAGCCTTGTGAATAAAGTTTTAGACATGCTTAGTGAGAGATGTTATTGATGCAGGGACTTTGCCACATTAGTGAGCTGAGCTCTAGTTATCTACCAAAACCAGAAGATGTAAGTTTGCAGTTCGTTGTTCCACATGATATTTCGACTTCCAGATGTTGTGATAAATGAACCTATTTTCTGTTTGTAGGCTTTTAAGATTGGAGACCGGGTTGATGTCAAACTTATCGAGGTTTGTCTTTTCATCCTTGTTTAGACATCCCCCCCCCCCCCCCCCCCACACACACACACACCCCACCCCTGTTTTTTTTCCTCTCATTTGTGTCTTAATTTCTCTATGCTGCCATTAATGCCGAGGGAGATGAATGTTGAATACCAAACATGAATACTTCAGTAAGCAGCTAATTATTCATCTAATATAGATGCTTGTTGAAAAAAGTATTTTGGTTATGCAACATAAAAACCGTAATTTAGTAGGATGTTCTTGCATAAAGTTTGTGGAAATCATTACTGAGAGAAAATAACCAATAAAGATGGAATTAGAAAGGAAGAGTGAAGGACTGCTGAAAGAGAGTGGGTGTGATGATCAGCTTATCGTCATTGTACTGGAAGGTTGAAAAGGTGTTTAGAAATCATATAATATAAAATATATTACCAACAACATTCCTTAAAAACCATTTTTTTTAAAAAATTTTGATATTACAAGTCAACTGATTAAATTGGCATCCTAGTAGTTTTTGGGAAAAACTTTTGATGTGATTGGTGTCTACACTCTACATGGATCAAGGATTTGTTTGAATGTCATGCATTATAACACAATCATGCTGTAATGGACTTGAAATTAAACTTTTATTTGGTGTAAAATTTAGTAGAAATTGTATGCCACTGAAGTGAAATAGGTGTTGCCAATAATACATTGCATCCAAACATCAGTTTCCCTTGATGCATTCCAGACAATAAAACTTGCATTATAATGTTTGCATTTTACATCCAAACAGGACTCAGTTATTAGCGTGTAACTGTGTATCAATTCTTCCAGATATATCCTCTCTGATGTCCCTTTGTACACTTGTCAATTAGTTGATAAGTATCTTCAAGTTAATTTGTTCTGCGTGTGCTCCATATTTGATGTTTTCCCTCTGCTCCTGATAAGCATCCTTTAACAATTGAATACCTAATGCAGGTAAACGAGAAGGGTCAACTTCGCTTGAGTCGGAAAGCTCTACTTCCAGATATAGATCCTCTGGTACCTAATGCAAAGCAGCGTCCAACAAATCCTACCAAGGAAAGCTCTGGGTCACAAAATGCTCTAACTGGTAACACTCCGAAGAAAGTTGTTAATGCAAACAAAGACTTGTCAAAAGGGGACAGTGCGGAGCAAGCTGCTATCAAAAGCAGGGCCAAAAAGAGTAGCAGCAAAGTTTCAAATGTGTTATCTGATGATACCCAAAGTAAGTTAGTAAACGGTGAAGCAAAAGTTGGATAAACCCAAGATTCAGTTCTGAGAGATTCTGTATGCGGCATTATCACATCATCACATCAGCAATCACATTCGGTAACTATAAATGAGGTTTGAATTCATTCGTTTTATACAAAATCACTTCTGAGAGATTCTGTATGCGGCATTATCACATCAGCAATCACCTTCGGTAACTATAAATGAGGTTTGAATTCATTCGTTTTATACAAAATCAACACCCCCCCCCCCCCCCCCCCCACCCACATAAATTATAAACTAAATGTCACAAAATTAACTAAATGTTAGTAAAATATGAATTGTTTTAGTTTACATGTACTACTCGTCCCTACCTTAGTGCACCATTTATGATGTAGGTTTGCTTTTATAGTCAAAAGATTGAGTTTGACCAATGTACGAGGCTCCTCTCTTGGTATGGTTCTAGATTCGGTTTCAATATAATAACAGGCTTTGTAATGTTAGAATCGCATCACAGAAGATTTTCATGGATTTAATTGGTGCCTATGTTTACAGTGTCTCATCTGCCCCAAAATATTTATTGCCATTACTAATGTCTTCTGGCAGGAAATATTATAGGAGCAAGCAAAGCAGGGAAGCGTGATGTTAATTAGGGAATGCACCTAAATTATCTGTGGAAGTGCAATTTAACCTGTATTCACAGGTGAAGCCAGTGCTGATCATGCAGTCAAACGCCTTCTCCATTGATATTATCTTATGTAAATGCCGTAGAGTCAGTTTTGCCTTCTACATCAACTCTGGAGTAACTAGTGCAAGATATTGTGTTTTTGCTTTCATTGGTGAATTTTGCTTCTCATGTGTATTTGTTGACTAATCTCATTGTATGTTTGCCTCTATTTTTTGCCTACATACTAAAGTTCATTGTTGACAACACCTCTGAAGCTAAGCTAGTCCTTGAAGCGGAACAAGGCAAATTATGCTGAAGTTTTTATAGACTAGGGGAGAAATTTGACTACCATATAAAGGTGCTCTTGTACGTCTGAGACGAGCTGCACGTAATAAAGCCAAAGGTACGCGTTTCTTTCCATGACTTATGCACGATAATAACATACAAAGTGTTCACGACGATATTTAGTGCTTAAACATTTTGGTATTTTTATTCTCCTAGGTTGCCAAATGAAGCAGATGAAGGAGCAGAAGTTTCAGGCTTGAAAACCGCAAGAGCACCGATAGCTGCAATAGCCACCATTGCAACTCCAACACCCACAGCCGTCGTCTTAGAAACCTTAAATCTTCCAAACCTTATCATATCCTCTTCTTCCTCAACAAACCCGCATTTCCCCAACATTGTTTCCAGCACCGAGCATCCGGATTCTCTCTGATCAGGTGTACTAGTTCTAGGTTTCTTGGGTATCGATACTCTTTGATCTTCTCGAGAAGCATCCTTGTTGTGTGTAGGTGTTTGTGTTGAGAGTTCCATTAAAGATGGAGATTTCCTTGGCATTATAATGGTGAGTTTGCCATCGGAAAGCTTTGCTTGGATATTAGTGAGGTCACAACCCTCTGGGACTCGGGTTTCCTTGTAGAAGCGGCTTCTCATGACCGCTTTGTCTCCTCCCAAGGGTCTTTCTCCCTTGATCTTTAGGGCTCCGGAGTTGTTCACTTGCACTCTTAGATGCTCCTTCTTGAACTCTACAGGGTTGATTGGTTCATAAATTTGACATTCATTAAAACTTTAAAAAAAATTTTAAATTACCGGGAAACAATAGTTAAATGAACCCAATTTTATTTATGTTAGCCACCCGTTATTAGTATTCCGTTATACAAAAATCTCGTAAAAGAACATGTATGAAATATCTAGAGTATATCGTGAACCTAGATTGATCATTTACCTGGAACGTGCACGATGAGCAAGTCTTCACCACTTTTCCATTCACAAAAGGGTTCGAAATCATGGTAAATTGGCGAGACACAAACGGTAGAACTTGTAGCCTTTGTTGCCATTAGATGATGATTTTGCTCTCTTTTGCAAAGAAAAAGAGGGTATGATCAATTAGTGAATTCTATTGATCTTAAGTTGTTATTTGAAGAGGACTCTTGCTGCATGGATTCATTTTATAGCTCTCATTGTGAACAGACAATGTGCATTTTTTGTATTAAAATATGCATATTTGCAAGAATCCCTTGGCCGAAATTAAAGTGTTTCCTTTACCTTGAAGTTGATTTTTCTTTTGGTTGGGCTTGTGTGTGTCTTATCCCGTAGCCTTGGATACACAGTTGTGTTGTTCATCACAAATATTCTTTTGCTTGCTTCTTATTCTGTGTTTCCTTTCTTGGTGGGTTGAGATTTGAGATCGTAAACCTTAAACTGTGGGGAAAGAAATCGGCTAGTTTAGTATTAAATAAAGTAAATTCTAATAAAACTCGATATTTTATTGCTTAAACACAAAATATGAAAACATAACTGTGCCGGGTCAAGTTCGGGTCAGCCTACCCGCCCGACCCAGATAAATGGTTGGGTGACCCGGTTTCATGTTGTGAAAGTAAAAATTAGAAAAGAGTTGAAGATATAAAGTAAATAACGAAAAGATATTAAACTATAACAAATAAAAATAGTTCAGTAATCATAATCATACCTTGCTCGACATTATATTGAATTTTGTGTTTTTAATTGTTGGCTCATTATTATTCTCCAACAACTCTGACAAACTACATATTATTAATTTTACAAGCCTATTTTATTAATTTTAGTTATCAATTTGTAAATTTAGGCTTAAGTATTTATTTTATATTTAAAAATTTAATATAAATAAAACAGATCTAGCGGGATGAAGAAGGTAAGTCGCATAACCCGTTTCACAAATTTTTTAGTGGGACATAACAAAATTTATATATTTTGGATGAAAACCCACTGAAGTCGGGACAAGATTATAACGATAACAAAATTTATATATTTTGGATGAAAACCCACTGAAGTCGGGACAAGATTATAACGATAACAAAATTTATATATTTTGGATGAAAACCCACCGAAGTCGGGACAAGATTATAACGATACATGATATTTGCAGAATTTGTTTCCAATCATTGATATAAAACTCGTTATACATTAAAGTTCACCAAATATTGATGACGAAGACTACTTTGTCGTTTTAGAAAGGAAAATAATATAGAAAATTGATTAAAATACCAATCGTTGTGACTATTTTATTAGTCTCGTGGTGATGATTCATATAGTTGTAAGATGAAGTATGTTTAAATATTCTATCTTTTTCAATCTATGTTTGAAGGGCATTAATTTAAATTTTTAATTGAAAATTCTATTGATAAATAAATATTTAAAAAAACAAATTGAATAGCTATCTATTTTTTTTTTCAAAAATTCTTAACTTATGTCCTTATACACATACTTGTAAAAATTACAAAAACCTATCACCAAAGTAATCGTAAAAGGGAGAGGGGGAAAAATCATTTTAGTTAATAAAATTTATAGTTTTTATGACAAAATTCAAGCCTTAAAAGACAAATAAACATCTTACATTATTACACAAGTGTGTAGGGTTAATTTGTCTACTGTATAACCTACAATATATTTTCTTATCATAATTTTTAATTTAAATATCAGTGTAAATTTGCTAAATGTTTTTTTATTACCATCAGTGAGGTTAAAAATCATAGTAATTAAATATTTTGAGAAGAGCTTAAAAATATATTAAACTAAAAATATGTAACTATTTTCATAACTAAAGACAAATTTGAATATAAACAATTTCTACTTAATATATAATATATCGTCAAATGCTTATTAAAAATAATAATGGGCAATTTTTAACCTATGTCTTTTTGAAAAACTATAATAGAAATTTGACTTTTTAATGGTTCAATACCCCAACCTTTTATATTTATTGTCAAACTCTATACACTCTTCTGGGTATATTTACTAAATACAAAACTAAAAAAAGCCTAGTAAATCAAATTATTTAAAAAAAAAACAATAATTATTAAATATACCAAGGATAAAGAGTTTCAATTATCAAGACAAATTTATATAAATAAAAACCGAATATCGAGTAATAAAATAAACCTGAATATATACCAATGTCCTTTAAAATAAATGGCTCTCACCACTAACCTAAGGACAGGTGTGCTGTAAACCTTAGCATTAAAGAAAAGAACATTTCCTCCATTAGAGATCTCATCCACCTTCTTCCATAACAAACAGAGCCTTGTTTACTACTTTGAATTGAATCCCTTAATCATCACTCTTTCCTTCACCAAATCCAACATCTTAACAATAAATCTTCACCAACATTGCCATTTAAGCATCAAAGATCCAATCTTTCCTCTTCAATCACTCAAAACACAGACGTCCATCAATGGGTATCAGAAAATGGACTCTAACCATCACATACACATCAATTCTCTTCTGTCTTCTCTTCTTTTCAGTCAAATTATTCAAACCCATCTCAGATTTCACTTACCCAATCTCCAAACCCACCAAATTCATCATATCAAACAGTACCAAACACTACCCAATCTCCTTTGCTTACTTAATCTCAGCTTCTAATGGCGATTCAGCTAAACTTAAACGCCTTTTACTTGCTCTTTATCACCCTGCAAATTTCTACCTTGTTCATATCGACTATGGCGCTCCTAGATCTGAGCATTTGGATGTTGCTGAATTTATTTCAACAAATACTGTTTTCCAGCAAGTGGGTAATGTCTGGATTGTTGGTAAACCTAATTTGGTTACTTACAGAGGTCCTACTATGCTTGCTAATACCCTCCACGCCATGGCGATTCTCTTGAAGATCTCGAAATTTGATTGGTTTATTAACCTCAGTGCCTCTGATTATCCTTTGGTTACTCAAGATGGTATGGTGAGTGATATTTGACTTTGTTTTTTTCAGATTTTTTTAGTCATTATCTGTTCTTTGTTTGATCTGAAATCTTTGATGTTTGTTTGTTTGTTTACTGTTTTCAGATCTAATTGAGGCTTTTTCTGAATTGCCAAGAGATCTTAATTTTGTTCAACATTCAAGTCGTCTGGGTTGGAAATTGTATGGTTTGGATTCTCTTCTGTAATGAATTTCAGAGTTTTGATGATGATAATCAATGGATTATCTCTGTTTTTTACTTTGTTTTTGCAGTAATAAGAGAGGAAAGCCTATGATTATTGATCCAGGACTTTACAGTATGAATAAGTCAGATATATGGTGGGTTATCAAGCAAAGATCTCTCCCTACTGCTTTCAAGCTCTATACAGGTTTTGCTCCATCCTTCTTTTTCCTTTGTTTTATGAATCATTCACATATGGATTGTTTGGTATCCATAACCCTAGAGTTGTTTATCTTAGTCTAACGATCGGATTGAGCTTTGACATGTTCGTGTTCGGTTCATTTTAGATTTGCGGGGAGCCAAGATTTTAGTTCGAGTATAAAAAAGTGTTGGTATTCGACTTGTTTAGTCAAATGAACGAGCATGAACCAAACATCTAGGCTCATAGTAAAACCCTACAAAGAACGATTAATCTTTAAAGGTTGTTATTTGAGCCCGGTTTTAGCTTATGTACGTTCATATGCAAAACTCCTTAAAACCACTCCCGATTCAGGGTTTCTTTTTTAGCCGGAGTCTAATAGCTCGGCTATCGAGTCTTACTAAACATGAATATCGGAGAAACCGATGCCAAACAGGCCCTTAGGGAACTCTAGTGCAATGTGTATGGTACACATCTTGATTTTTAGGGCAGAACATGTGAGATTAGTTAATTAGGATAACCTTACAAACAAGTAATGGAAAAGTTCTAGATGGAGCTATGCAATATCACATGTTCCATGACAAAATAAGAAATTTCTCTAGTTGAATAAGATCTAGATCTGAAAAGTGAAGTGATTTATCTAACCATGAATGGAAAATAGATTAAAAATTACTTATAAATAGTAACTAATAACGGTTTTTCTCAATGTAGGTCTAAAATTTGATTTGGAGATAAACTCCTAAGTTATTAATCCAATAAAGTGTAAAAATATTAAAGTTAAATGGATAAATACAAAAACATTAAAAAAAAAGAATTACAGCATTTATAATTTGCATATGTTTGAACAATTGTTGTTACATAATAACAATATATTTAAATAAAGTTTTAATTAATGTACCAACCCTCTAATAAAGATCTCCGAGTATTTATTTATTGAAGTCAATTTTCTAATTTCTTTTAAGTAAAAATTTAAAATTAAAAAAAATGTTATTTTAGATATCTCCGTACATTTCAAGGAAATCGATGATTAAATTTTTTTCGATCTTTCGATCCAGTAGACGGCGCATCGTATAAAAAAAACTTATAATTAATGATAGCTTTTGAAGCTACAACTAATAATCAACTTACGATTACAATAGCTAAGTCATAATAGTATCTATAAAAAAAATTATAATTAATGATAGCTTTTGAAACTAGAATTCAAAACTAGGGTACATTTCTTATGTTAATGACGGTGATTAGGACCATAATAGGTCGTTATCGCCTATTCAAATTTATTTTGGTCATTATGTGTCTCATCCTCTCAGGGTTGTTGAAAGAATATGACCTTTGGCATCTTTGAAGTGTTAGGTTAGGTGACAGACTTTTTTTTTTTTTTTTTTTTTTTTATCACAGAAAGCGATTAGGTTCGTCTACCTCCTAGAGGTAGTCCACCCTAAAACATCCTTACGGATGAGAATAAGAAGTTCGGGATCATCAGAAAAATTGGTGTTGGGGTCGATACACCCAGGTGGGTTAACCGGTCAGCAACACAGTTTATCTCTCTGAAAATATGTTTAATCTGGACTTCGTCGAAAGAACGAAGGTCCAAACTGGAGTCGGAAATAAGCATCTCGATCTCCCAAGGACAACTCCACAAACCTTGGAGTGCCTTAATAACACAAAGATTAATAACAAAGATTACCTAAGGATTAGGTTAGACTCAAAATAAGTGTGATTTGAGAGTGTTTATTTTTTAAACTAGTCTAATACCCGTACCTTGTGCGGGATTGAGTTTGAATAAATTGTAAAAAAAAGAATAATTATTATTAATTGAAAAATTATTATCTAAACAAATTACAACTTTTTTAAAAAAGCTCTAAATATTAAGAAAAATATATTAATATCAATATGATTAGATCATATAACAATATATTAATTATTATATTTATAATAATTGCCAAAGTGTTAAATAAAAAAAATTACGTGACAAATTTATAATTTATTTTATAATATTATTACTATAACTAAAAAATTAAAGTTTTTTTTAAAAATCGTTTTTAAAATTGATTATTTTTAAAAAAAATAAATTTAATAAAACAATTTTAAAATCTTTATTAACAATAATAAAAATATTTAAATAAAATATTGTTATATCTCATATTGTAACCCATAATATTTAAATGTTAGTTCGGATTTATTTTGTAAAATCTAGAATCCAAACAAAATCTATTGAAATCTCTAAATTCGGTTAGGTAATATGATTATTTTTTTAAAATTATTTTTATAATCGTAAGATATTGAACATGATGAGATGAAATTATTTTTTTTTTAATTTGGCATAATGAGATGGAAAATATTTTAATTTTGACTTAAAACATTTATTGAATTATGGCATAATTGTAATTAAAATGTGGCAAAATTATAAATATTTGACAAAAAGTCATAGGTGGTATGGTTAAGGTGTTGACATGTGGATTAAGAGGGTTCTATTTTAGTTGTATATATAGATAAGTCGAATATATACACATTTTAAAACTCGTTTATAAACTAGTCGAGTTCGAGCATGTCAAAACTCGACTTGTTCGGTTGGGAATAATACTGTAAGGGTAATTATATCAGCCGGGTTCAGAAAATATCTGGCTAACTAAATATAGGGTCGTTATATGAGTCACACAACTCAAACTCGAAATAAGTTTGGTTTGAGTTTGTTCACTTTTTAAATGTGTCAAATATTAACGTAATTTAAAGCATATTTATAAACAAGGCAAGGTGTAGCATCTCAAAACACGTCCCATTTGATTTGTTTGGTTAGAATATATTAGTCGATTCAGAAAAAGTTTGAGCTCATTCACTTTCTAAACGAGTTAAATATGATCAAACTTCAAAACTCGTTTAAAACGAGTCAAACTTGAACATGTCGAATCTCGTATTGTTTAACATCAACAAACACAATAACCTTATAGTTGATGTTTACACCAAATGCAGGCTCAGCTTGGACTATACTTTCAAGATCATTTGCCGAGTATTGTGTACTAGGATGGGAAAATCTCCCAAGAACACTTCTTTTATACTACACAAACTTCGTCTCTTCACCCGAAGGCTACTTCCAAACACTCATATGCAACTCCGAAACCTACAAAAACACAACAATCAACCATGATCTCCATTACATATCTTGGGACATCCCTCCAAAGCAACATCCAAGATCTCTTGGTCCCAAAGACTACCGAAAAATCATCCAAAGCAACCGCCCTTTTGCCCGGAAGTTCAAGGAGAATAACCGAGTTCTTGACAAGATTGACACCGAGTTACTCAAGAGAACTCATGTTGGCTTTAGTCATGGCGGATGGTGTGACGCGAATGAAAGCCGGCATGTGAGATGCTCTAGTCTTCAACCTCAAAACTATGGTGTTCTCAAGCCTAGTGTTGGCTCAAAGAGGCTTAAGTACTTACTAACTAAATTGGTTTCCACAAGAAATAAGATGCAATGCAAGTAAGAAATTTACCCTTTTGATATAACATAAGTATTGAGCTTAGAATAGTTTTATCATTTGTTTTTTTATACTAAAGCAATAAAATTTGTATTAGGATAGTTTGTTTAGTGTGTTAGAGTTTGTGTGATTGTAAAATGCTACACATACATTTTCTTGATTGTTATCATATTGATCTTTAGGTCAACAAATATGAACGATTTCGCTTGTTAATTCTTTTTTTTGGTACGAAAAAATTTGCTTGTTAATTCTTGTCGTAAACTATATTATTTTACAAATAATATAGTTTACATTAATGATTCATTTTCTTTGTATTTTCATTCTTCTATACATATTCTATTAAAAAAAATCTTAATCCCTATATTTATTTATTTTTTTCTAAAACATATTTTGTAAAATTAAAAAACCTATCTTCCATTAACATTTTACAAATAAAATATATGCTTAACTCCTCTTGATTTTTTTTCTCTTAAAATATTAAACTTAGCCCTGTTTGATTGCAACACCGGAAAGGCGGAAACAGAAATGGAATGGAAATGAATCTAATCCATATGTTTACTTAATTCATGAATATTTTTGGAATTCATTGTGATTGCATGAAAAGTGTATTTGTTTTTCTCATTTTGTTTTCTTATAGGCTATCAAAAGTAATCAAATTCTACTACAATTACTTTAAACCACTAGGAATGATTTCATAAAAATTTCATGAATAATGGTACACATACGGACTAGATTCGGGGACGATGTTTGTAATTAGCCATAATCGTTGCTATAATTAAAAAAGACCCTATCTTCCATTAATGTTTGTAATTGTAAATTGCTACTTAGGCTAATCTTAGATCTATTAAAGCAGAAACTTTTTTTGTCACGTGTCGAAATCTCAAAAAATTATTTTAAAAAGTAATTTCTAAATGTTAATATAAATTGAAAAGTAATTTTTTATTTTTTTTACAAATATTTAAATAAATATTTTATAAAAATATTTAAATAAATATTTTTATAAAAATAGTTTTTAAATTTTTACTAATTTTTTTGCCGTGGATAATACAGTAATTTGTAATATTTGAAAGTGTAATTATCCAACGCTCTTAGGGTTTGTTTGGTACCGGTGTAAAAATCGGATTGAAATCGAAAATCTGATAAATGACCTAATCCGAAACTAAACCAGAATCATTCATTCTTCGAAATACACATAAATCGATTTGAGTGATTCTCGAAATCAAACGAGCACATACAATGGAAAATTTGAACAGGGTAAAATAAATTTTACTTTATCCACCATTGTTAGAAGATACAAATTTATGGTTTTCATGTGCATACTAATCTTAATAAAGCCTTATTCATCAGTTTGCATGAACACACAACACAAACCACATTAGAAAAAGATAATGAATCATAATAGCAAAACTACCATCTTCTCCTCCACCTCCTCCCTCATCTTCTTCATGCTAAATCTTGCTTTTGCAATATTATATTTTCTCATTTCTTTATCCCAGCAAGCAAATCTCCTTGATTATCTTCATTTCCTGATCATCTCACAACAACACCGCCACAGTCGCCGCCAAAGCCGCCAGCAAGAGACCGCCGGAGGTCAATTGACTTGCACCGGATTTCTTCTTGGGTTCTTTCTTGTCAGCCGCTTCATCGTCAGCCGGGCCCGGAGCTGGACCGGACGCTGGAGAGTCGGAGTCGTCATCTGGAGCGTCGGCTGGTGAATCGTCATCGGCTGGACTGTCGGCTGCAGCTGGCTCGGATCCTGGGGCTGGAGCTGGGGCGCTTGAGGGTGATGGCGCCGGTGCTGGTGGACCCACTTTCCTTGGTGGTGGTGCCTTTGACGGTGGTGCTCGGGTGCCGTCGTCCATCCCCGGTGGAATGATCACGCTGCTTACCTGAAAAAACAAACCGATATATTTTTTTATTTACTCGGTTTTTTCTATTTTTGTGTTTAGTAAATTTATCCTACAAAACCGGATGTGCTACGTACCTGAATGACGGAGATGTTAAACGGCTGAGCGGCGATGATCTTAATGAGCTGAGAATCTTGTTGAGCGCCTTTGACGGCGGAACCGAACGAAATCTGACTACCGGAGACGGTGACATTAAGGAAACCTTGTCGTCCACTAGCCATTCCGGTGGACTGGTACAACGTTGTCAAGACGGCGGATTTGTTCTTAGACAAAGCCGTGAGCTTTGTCAAGTCATAGTAATCAAGAACAACATGAGTAGCAATAATACCCCTAACAATACTTTTATCTTTCCCATTAAGCCCTTGGATGGCGGAATCATCAACGGCCAACACCGTGATCGTCTGACGGTCGTTAATGGCGTCGGCCACCCCGGTCGCCGATAAGAGACTATTGAAGTTTCCGAAATCCGGGTGTTGGTCGAGAAGTCGAGTAATGTTGAAGGCCGCCGTGAAAGACGAGAAGGAGATGAGCGTCGTCGCGAGGACAATGCCGAGGATTTTAGGGTTTATCATTTGGGTTTTCATGCTTTTTTTTGGGTTTTTGTTATGAGGTTGAAGAGGATGAAGAGGAGAAGTGGCTTGTGTGTTGTTTAAGTGAATTGGGTTTGGTTGCTTTTTATATGCTTGGGTTTGGCTTGAAGAGGGAATTCTTGAGTGGCTATGAGTGAATCTCGCTTGTTTGAATGATGGCAATTTGTTGTTGATTACTATAATTAGGGTTTCTTAATTTGGAGAATGTGTAGTTAGTTAAGTTGAGATAGAGAGATTTTTTTATCTTTTTGAGTTACAAATTGTGTTTGGTCTTTGAGTTTTTTGGGTCATTTTTTTTATTTATTTTAGTGGGCTTTGGTTAATGGGCTTTTTCTCTATAAATAACTTGGTGGATAGGATTAGGGATTGGACCGGGTCCAAATATTTTAGAAGATATACCTAAAATCGGGTTGTGATTAATCCTAAAATTTTGTTGGAAAAAATATTAAAGTTTAAGAAATGCCAAATTTAGATATTTGGAAAACAATAATATATTTTAAAAAATATAGTTACTTTGTAACACTTATGATTTATTAGTTATTGGTTTGATTTTAAAGTCTATAATAGGTCAAATTTTTATAAGTTTTTAGTGGTTGGTATGGAACAACGTCCAATAACACCGATATTAAAATATGATATTAAAACCGACTTGAATTTTGAGTATTTTTTTTATTCATGTTGTTAACTTGATTTCAAAAAGGACATGTGTTTGTCTTTTTTAAACATAACAAGTTTAACCACCGGAGACGGTGACATTAAGGCATGTGTTTGTCTTTTTTTTATTCATGTTAACTGGCGGTTAACCGCCGGTTTGGCCAAAAAAAAATTAAAAAAAAAAAAAAAAACTCAAACCAAAAACCGCCGGTTAACCACCGATTTGAACCGCCGGTTTAGGTTTGGTCTAGAACCAAACCTAAAACTAAACCGCAAACCGCCGGTTCAACCAAACCGGCAAACCTAAACCGCCGGTTTGATCAAACCGGCGGTTTGCGCCGGTTCACAAACCGCCGGTTCGGCGGTTTGGTTTGAACCTGCCACACCACTAAGTTTAAGGCATTGTTTAGTTTGCGGTTATGGGTTTAATAAAATCAATTTTTGAGGGATTCAAAATTAGGCGGCAAGTGTTGACTAGGGATCTCTTGATTATGTCATGCACCTTTCTCTCGAGATTAATTAAATGGACCTTTTTTTTCCCTTAAAAAAAAAATAAATGGACCTTTTGGTCTAAATTGTCAAAATTCCATGTTAGCGTTAAATCGAAAAAAAAAAATTTAAATAAAATAAAGAAAAAAAAAGTTTATGAATTCAATAAGAATTGTTACTTAACAAAGTCTCAACAAGATTTTTTGTTTATTATTTGAACACTTTTTTATCCTCAAAGTCTTTAATAGTTACTGACAAAGTTGTACACTTTTATACATCAAGACTTTCGTGTTTTGTTGTGTTATCTTTGCGATCGATTCCTCATGACTCTGTTGCGAGTCCAAATCTGAGATGTCTACCGTGCTCCTCAGGGTTCGTACATGTATACTTCCTTTGACGACAGACGTTGTACTCACCGATTCTCGTTAACTTAATCCTCCTCCTTTCCCTTGAACACCTCTTTGCTTTCGAGATTTCTTGATGTATTTTTTTATATTTTATGTTACGCTGGTTCTTCACGACGGTTAATCCGTCTATCAATCTTTTTCTACCCTTCAATCTAGTAAACGGCGTGCCGTCTAGCATTTCAAACCACTTTTCATTAAAAAAAAATGGTGATTTTTGCTACTTCATAATTTTGTTATAATAATATTTGTAGGTGATTTTGAAGAAAATATCAAAATATAAGGACAATATATGTAAATTATCATATTTTGACATAGAAAATCCCACCTAAATCTACTTATATAGGAGTATCCACAACTCTCATTTTCAGTCCCCATCTTCCTCTCCTCCCACTCTGCAACAGATAGAGAAAAGGCAAAGGAAAAAAAGTTGAATTAAGGAAGAAGAAGAAGAGCCTTGAGAAGGTGAAAGCCCATCAAAAATCTTTCCTTAACGTTCACGCCTTCCATCTTTCTTCCTCTCTCTCTTCTTTCACTTCTCATAAAAACCTCTATTTTTTTTTTTTATTATCTCTCTGTTCGAGACAGAGTAGTTGCTCTCCAGTAACGCATTTAAATCACCCCCCTCAACCTCAAAATGCTCGCACTCTTCCTTTTAATCCTACCCACATTCCCTTCAATTATACCCAATTCTCAAAAATTAAGTTGCTCTTTTGCACTTTCCCTCTCTAGAAACTGAAATCCCCAAAAAAAACCCTAAAACAGAGTACTCAGTTTTTGTTACTCTTTGTTGTTTTCTCTAATGGGTTCTTCCAAAGTAGTCGTAGTTGTTGTAGAAGAGGATGAAGCCCGGTTTGACCCGAAAACCCGGTTTCTCGTAGAGGGTCCGATTATAATCGGAGCAGGTCCATCAGGTTTAGCGACAGCCGCATGTCTGTCAAAACAGGGGGTTCCATTTCTAATCCTAGAGAGATCAAATTGCATTGCTTCTCTTTGGCAAAATAAAACCTACGATCGTCTTAAACTTCATCTCCCAAAGCAATTTTGTGAGCTTCCATTCATCGGGTTTCCTGATGATTTCCCAAAATACCCTTCTAAAGAACAGTTCATTACTTACATGGAGTCCTACGCTTCCCACTTTAAAATTTCTCCTCGTTACAATCAGTCTGTTCAAAACGCTGCGTTTGATAAAGGGTTAGGACTTTGGAAGGTCAAAACGCAGGACTGTGAGTATCTTGGGAGATGGCTTATTGTTGCAACAGGGGAGAATGCAGAGCCTGTTTTGCCTGAGATTCAGGGTATTGATAGTTTCAAAGGGAAGAAGATTCATACTACTGAGTATAAATCTGGATTAGGGTTTTTCAATCAAAGGGTTTTAGTTGTTGGTTGTGGCAATTCAGGCATGGAAGTTAGCTTAGATCTTTGTAGGCACAATGCTACACCTCATTTGGTTGTTAGAAATGCTGTAAGTTTACTTAATTTTTCTAATCTATACTTATAGATATTAATTTTGCATTTATTCTAATCTTTATTGTAAAAAAATGGTATTATTTTAGGTGCATGTTTTGCCAAGGGAGATGATGGGAATCTCAACTTATGGAGTAGCAATGGCATTGCTAAAATGGTTGCCATTAACAATGGTGGATAAGTTATTACTCTTAATGGCTAACATTATATTAGGCAAAACAGACAAAATGGGCCTAAGGAGGCCCAAAACAGGCCCACTTGAGCTCAAGAATGCAACTGGAAAGACACCTGTCCTTGATGTTGGTGCCCTTTCACTAATCAAATCAGGCAAAATTAAGGTAATTTTATTTGTTTTTACATCATTAATTAGTGTTTATAATATATTTTTTTAATTTCTTTATTTTTTTCTTCTGAATTTAGGTGACAGAAGGAGTTAGAGAAATCACAAGTAAAGGAGCAAAGTTTGTGGATGGGCAAGAGAAGGAATTTGACAGCATAATATTTGCAACTGGATACAAAAGCAATGTGCCCATTTGGCTCAAGGTAAAAGAAAAAAGAAAAAAAGAAAAAAAAAAGCCTTTTTGTTTTTCTTTTTGTATTTATTATTGAATTTATTGATATTTTCTGTATTTATGTTGCTTTCAAATTCAGTTTTTATCTTTATTCTCAATCTTCCATTGCTTTCTTCCTTCTTACAATACAGTGGGGTTCAGTACTCTCCTTTTTATTAAATTAAGAAAGTAAAATATCAATCCTATTTCTTTATTTGGATTTTTCTTCAAAATTCTTTTCATGTTTCAAATAAAGAAAAATATTATAATCATTTCCTCTATTTTATTCCCTGATTTTTTAGGTATTTTTAATCTGTTTATACTGATAAGTAGCTTTCAAGTAGTGATCAACCAATGGCAAATTTTGGCAAAAGGAAAACCTGAAACTGTTCTTTTTGCCCTTTTCCTATCACAAAAGAATCTTCTTCAAACTATTTACATGTGAATGAAGATGAAAGCCCATCATCTTCATTTCTGTATTAAATTCTTAAATTTTTAAATATCAAAACTAGTATTTATCTGATGCTGATTAAAATTTTAATTATTGCAGGAAAGTGGGTTTTTCACAGCAAATGGAATGCCAAAATCTCCATTTCCAAATGGCTGGAAAGGTGAAAATGGACTGTATGCAGTTGGATTCACAAGAAGAGGCATATTAGGAACAGTTTCTGATGCATTCAAGATTGCTAAAGACATTGCTGATCAGTATAAGCCATTACATCCCTCTAAGATCTTCACCTGAAAATCTACACCAGGAGTTTTGTGTCTCAGTTTTTTTTAAGGTTTTTTTTATGGTAATCATTTGCTGTAAATTGTTTTGTAGAGTAGTTTGGGGCACTGTAAATCTTTTTTTTTTTTAGCTTATATAAATTTGTATCCATGGTTGGTTGGTATAATTGTCTTATGAAATGGTTTATAAAGAAAAAAAAAAAAAAAAAGTTCCCCAAGTTTATATCTCTCTCTGTGCTTTCAACTGATCTCTGTGATGCAATCTTTCTATAGTACTTAAATTTAAGATCATTGAATGTCATTTTGTCAGATCTGATCACTCCCTCATGCTATACTACAATGTTCTTATTCACTCACAAGAAATTAAATAAAGGAAAAAAAAACTAAAAAATAGGTCAATATCACTTTAGCTTGTTCTATTAAGTAAGCTCATATGAATATCGCATAATCTCATTTAGTAAATATAGTAATAATGTAAGTCATTTAGAGTGGTAAAAATTACAAGGCTATACACAAAACAAAAACTTATATAAATAAATAAAAAAAGTTTACTTCATCAAATTCTTTCAAAATAATACTCCATTTCTGAATTCTTTATATTTCCAAAAACTTAAGATAACCCTAATTTTTGTGATAACCCTAATTTTTTATATTTCCAAAAGCTTACTTCATCAAAAACTTAAGATAACCCTAATTTTTGTGATAAAACCCAGTTTCTGAATTCTTTATATTTCCAAAAATGCAATGCTGAATACTTCATCAGAGATGATGATCTGATAAAGAAATTAAATTCTGGTAGGTGAAACTATAGGCAGAAGAATAGGTTGGGGGTAAAAAGAAGTAAAAAATTGTAGTAATACTTAATAGTGAGAGTTATTAATAGAAAAGACGTGTGTGAAGAACACAAGTCAAACGTGGGTAGGGCAAAGAGTCAACGGTGAGATGATGAAATCCCATGTTTGGGAACAGTTTACTGCTGTGGTATTCGTTGTGAGATGACGCAAAATCCCTTTTTTAGATAAGAAAATTGGGTTTGATGAATCACAGTTTAACTTGTTACAGTGGATGATGCAGCAGTGAGATCATCATCATAACACTCTTGCTTTATTACCTTTAGAATAGTTGGAACTTGGAAAAATTTACTGGTTTTTTTACAGTGCTTAGGTGCTTTTTTGGGTATAAAATGCAAGTTTCAATATGGAAACTGAGAGTAGTAGTGGTAGATTGGTACAGTAAAAGGTTAAAATTGTTAAGACTGAGATAGCTTTTTTCCTGAATTAGATCTTTGAGGGTTTTGTTTGGGTAACTTTATTGCAGATTGCAATATATTGGTCACTGTTAACTTTTAAGTGAATGCTATGAGAAGGTTAATGCATATGGTGACTTTATAGATACGTTTGATGTTTGAACTCAACTATTAGGATAAGTTAGTAAAATATGTGGGTTAGAGATTCAAATGGGTGAACTGGTTAAAGGAAAAACTAAAAATATTGAATAAATAGTATTTGACTCAACGATATTTTGCCTATTAACCTTTAACGTTTTAGCACAATGACGGGTGAACTTGTTCTTATGACTAAGATGTTGGTGCTTTCTTACTTCGGTTTTTTCGATGTTGGTTTCGATGACCCGTTTTCTTAGTGTGTTGATGTTGAATCCTTTTCTTTTTGTTTTTGGGGCGCACTCTACTTAGGACGTTGTATCGTAGATAAATCCTCATCACTAGTTGACTTGATAACGCTTTTGCTCGATTTCTACTCTAGTTGAATTGAACAATCGAATCCTTTTCTCATCCAAAATAATGAAAAGCACAATATTAATTAAAGTTCAATACTTTAAAGTTAGGGTTTCCTCATATGTTAAAAGGATTATGAATTCAATCGATCAATAACATGGAGAGAACCGAAAGAATCTGGACACTGACTGATTGGATAAAGTCGATAAAAATATGCACCTTAACGCTCCAAATCGGAAACGATTGTGGTCATCAATCAACAACATCATAGAAACCTACCGCAAAAACCCTCTAAACATCAAAACCCTAAACATCAAATTAACGACTCAACAAGTTTCACGGTAAACCATTGAGATTACCTTAGTCCCGGTTATGCATGACACAAGACCTCGTACATATATATACACCTTGAGTTGTCATATCTCGCGTTTTCTCGATCATTGATCTTAGCATTTAGATATACTTAGATTATTGATACAAGTATGTATATGTATATAACATTTGAATCCGTACGTACTCTATATACGTTTCGATAAGTATAAACAAAATGAAAATCACATATAGTATCCATGTAGTACAGTGATGCAGAATAGAGGAATCATGCATGCATCACTATCACTTGCAGAATATAACATATGAATATATCAAAGTGTACGTTAGGGATAGTAAAGAGAAGAAAGGCCAAATTAGTATTCTATTTGGGGTGTGTGTTTTTTACGATAACCCTATATTTGGAGCATATGAATGCAATGCTTCCAAATATATGCAACGAAAGGAGGGGCCCAGTAGATATCGTGGGCCCCATCTCCATTGACACTAGAAGATGGCAAGAGATGACGAAGAAGATTCAAATGTAGTGGAGGACGAGACTAGAGACTAGAGAGAGATTGAGAGCTAACGTAGAGGATCGATGTAAAACGATGATTTTGATCTATATTGATGGATGTGACAGATCGATCGATGAACACATCAGTGATAATAACTTAATTACGTGTTAGCTTATGATCATCAATCAATATCATTATCATTATATAATCATATATAATGATCATATTATGAATAAAGTAATTAATGATAAACTTAAAAAAATAGTTAAGAAACCACTAATAGAGAAAAGTGTGTATTCGGTTCAACGCGACACTTGTTGGAGATAATAAGTTACCACATCGAAAGACGGGATACTTTGAATCTAGTATATAAGATCGGTGGGCGATTCCTATTGTCAATTGGTTTTAGGATGAAACTTCATCGGATTTATGTGTTGGGCTTGAGCCTAACGTGCATATGCGCTCGTATGCACTCGACCCTCGCTCTACCGTCCGTCTGTATCGGACTTTGACGTGGTATCAGAGGGGTTAACCTTCATTCGGCTCGCAATCCTAACATGTGGACAAGTGCAACTCGGTCTATATCCTCTAGTTGCACTTGCGGGGGCATGTTGGAGATAATAAGTTCTCACATCGAAAGATGGGGACATTCCGAGCCTAGTATATAAGGTCGGTGGGCTACTCCTCTTATTGTCAATTATTTTTAGGTTGAAACCTTATCGGGTTTATGTGTTGAGCTTGGCCTAACGCGCATGTGCGCTTGTATGCATACGACCCTCGCTCTACCGGTCCGTCTATATCGAACTTTGACAACATGTATACGAAATGAACGTGAGCTCGACGTGTAAACAATAATATGTTCACTCAGTTTATATTATATAAATATGAAATTGTTATCTCCCAATACAAGCACATTACAAATGCGAGTTTCATGTGTATCGCAAAGGCGTTTCATTTGACAAGTTTTGGTCAAAAATCTCCGATTTTGGGATAAGTACCCGGGGGCATTCCGCATGCTCTCACCGCCTTGTTCTCTTTTTTCAAACTTGAAATGAGCGGCCACAATGAGCCTCATATTTATAGAGTTTGGGTTTCGGGCGCACTCACAAGTCACAATAAACCTCCATAACGTATCCATAATGCACATGCGTTTCAAATTAGTTGTAATTCGTATAGGTAAATGACGGGTGAAATTTAGGTAAATAGTTAAAATATTATATGACTTTAGAGAGATTTTAACTATGTTGATCAAAGGATCGATGCTACATATGTACTATATCATTTTCTAGTCATATAGACTATGCAATATGAACATACAATACTATAATAGAACATGTGCAAGTGCTCACACGAAATTACCAATAAAGACAATTGATTTCACCATTGAAAACTTAGGGTGAACGCCAAAGGCAATATCAAAGTTTTTATGCAATTTTTTTTGTCGTCAATAGTTTATTGGGCGACCAAATTATCGATGTTTTTGGGCAACTAATGCCTTTGTTGTCCAATTTCTTGTGGTAACATTTGTGACCTATCAATATAGACGTGTAGAACAAGTTAAAATTGGTTTATTTCATGTTTGTACGTACTAATTATAGATGATGTTATATGTGTTACGATTGTGCCTAACTTCCATGTACTTGGAAAAATGTTTAAACACATGTTAGTCCAAGCCGATATGTGATTTTTTTAGTGGGGATAGATTTTATGATGGAGTTGTATTGAGTTTATGTGTTGCGATTGTACCTAACTTACATATACAACTTCCGTTCTGCAGTCCAATGGACTTAAACAAATGCACCCTCACGTGTTGCAAAATAAATGAAGGCGAGTCAAGTTTGTGCAGTTTACAAAACAAGTCGAGTATATACACTTTTTTTTTAAAACTTGATTAGAATTAGACTCGATTCATTACTTATCTAAGCAAACGGAGTATGAATGCATTTGTCTTTTCGAGATTATTGGCAAAGATATCGAAATTCTAATATACTAAGCTTACATGGATCATTAGACCCTCAACAATGGAGGGTCGTGGGGCTTTAAACCCAATTTCATCTCATCCTACTTTTCCGAGCATTGACATGTTCAAGTTCGACTTGTTTATAAACGAATTAAATTCGAGCCGATCTTAATTTTAAACGAGCGTTAGATGTGTTCACATTCGATTCATTTTAAAAAGTGAACATGTTCGAACCGAGATTTTTACGAGTCAAGTCTGGACTGAACCCGAACAACTCGTCAAACAAGCATATATATATATATATAACAATTCTATAGAAGGGGAGAGGGAAGTGTCACTTTCAACACATGATTTCTTGATGATAATTGAGGCAATGATACAACTTTGAATAGAAAAATGAAGTCACGTAGGACTAGTTTAGGTTGAATAGATGATGAGTGTGAAGTAGGATGATGCAAGTAATAGGGTCAGGCAGTCTGAGCTTGTTCACGTTAGAGTTGCCCCCACTGAATATGAAGAGATCGATGGTGTCTTGCAGTCTGCACGCTAACTTCACTCATCTCCCCACTCCCAAAATTATTCCCTACCTACGTGCCCTATAGTTACACCTTACCAAACACAAGTTTAGTATCGATTTGAATTAAGAAAAATCGGATTTATCGACTTAGGGTCGTGTATGTTTGTTTTAGGAAAATGGACGGTCATATTTCGGACATCCGGTCTCTATAAAGGAAGCTTAGTGATGAGGGATTATCCTCAACACTACCTCAATGACCAACTACTAGATTAAGGGTTAAGACATTGAAGGAAAAGACAGTCACAACATCTTCAAGCCCCATCATGGAAGGAGTCGTCACTAGAACAAGAGCAAAGGTCATTCAATATGAAGTTGCTAGCTTGTTAGAAACATGTACACTCAAAGAGACCGTACTCACAATTAGGTCTCCTTTGGTGACATTGTTGACCAACATGGAAGGACCTAGCAAGGGCCATGAAGACAGCCACAAGCATAGAAGGTGGCTAGAACGAATAACGAGCTCCAGAGAAGAAATTTCGGCCCTGGGGACCAAAATCTCGCCCGGGATTTTCATCAATATTGTCCGAGATTTGGCTCTTGTCGTGAGTCATAAGATGCAACCGTGATCTTATTAGTTATAGATATTTATATTATTTTAATACCTTTAAAACTCTTAACATTCTTAAAGATATTTGTTGATCCTATCTTTTAGTTGTGAAATTATTAGGTAGACTGAATTTGATTATTATTTTCACTATATTGTGTGAGCTCGCTACTTCACTCACGGAATTATTGTTTTATTCATCTATTCAATCAAATGAGAGAGTCCTTGATTGAATCGTTGTGAGTCATTGCTAGATTGTGCTTGTGTGTGTTAATCTTCTTAAAGGTTGATGCTCGTGGTTAATTCTAGTCCCTCCTTGTGCTTGTCTTACTTAGAAGACTTGTGTAAGGTTAGAGAAGTGAGGGTTAAGATAAGCTCTTCGTTAATGAGTTTGACACATAATTGGTCAAGGTTCTTTGCTGGAATATTAATTCGTATCTTTTTATATTTTCATTAATTTCATTTCATAAACCATCTTCTTATCTTTCCATTATCTATCCATCAATTCACGTTCTTTTGTTCGAGTTTTCATAAATCTCGGCCCTGCACAGAATCTCGTCCGAGATTTGTTCTCTAAGGCTGTTCGTGGACTTTCAATCTAGATAAGCTAATAGCGGCTTCAACCCCGCATCACTTAGACTGCAACCTACCAAAGTAGTGAGAGGATGAGAGGTACGATTATCGATGTAGTAGCCATAAGTTGCACGATTAAGTGAGAGTCCATCTCAAGCTCCATTCGACTCTATCATGGACTCATGGTTCCTATTTAGCTTGAACTATATTGTCTCGTCTCATAGGTCCGATATTGGCACGGAGCACGTGTAGATATATACCCCTTGTCTTAGCCATTGACCATCTACATTTTTTAGGTGTCCTTCAAAAGTGCTAGATTGAACCATCCGAGTTCCACTTCACCCAATCTATGTACCAAAACCCCATTCCTTCCTAAACACTTACTATAGCATACTTTTGAGTATTTTGGAAAAATATATCTCATTGGGGGCACCGGGATGCTCTATTTACACATTGGTTTCTCCACTTCCAACACCACTGGATCATCGCCAAGAATATACTACTCATCATTTAAGTTTTAAAATTTTATAGTATAATTATTTTTTGTTTCTTAAAAAAAACTTAAAAGGGTGTTTTTTCTTTGAAAAATCCTTTCAAATTATATCGCTAAAATTAAGAAATAAATGACATCACGTTGAATTTAACCGTTAAAAAACAAAACGGGTGAAAACACATGTCAAGTGACAATAAATACTAATTAACTAAGTAACTAATAACTTTTAACATTTTAACCAACGAGTATAGTATGTAAGTTAAAATTTCGAATCATAATAAAATTCTTGTAGAAATAAAAAAAGCTCAACATAATAAAGAAAACTTCAGAAGATTAAACTTACGAATTTCTTTTCAATTTAGACTTTTTTTTTTTTCTAACTTATACACTTTTTTTTTCAAAAAAAAAACTATATTATATTGGTTCTTTGGAAGGAAAGCACAAGTCGAAACTCGATGAATCAATGATTGATTTCTGGCATCTAGTTACGTGAAGAAAACGATTATAGATGATGTGGAAACCAATCGAGATCCTCTATGCAAGGAATCGACATATCTTATATTTTTTTTGAAAATAATGGCATTAATCATTTGTATATTTATTTAATTAATAATTAAGTATTATAAATCTAGGTAATTAGTGATGAGTGATGACATTCATGATATTAATGGAACATATTCCATCATTTCTGCTTTCAATTGTGCAGTCAAATGAGATAAACTTTAATATGATTATGTATGTGTCCTATAAATTGTGAATAATTGTTATTCACAAGTGTATGGACACAACTAGTAATTTGTCTATATTCTATCTCGATTTAAATATTATTATTTATAAATAAAAAATAATTGTATTTATTTTTTATAATGGAAAGCGGTTTTGTTGGTCTATGTTTTGGAGGTAGTCCAACCTGAAATATTTTTTCGGATAAGAATACGAAGTTCTGGAGTGTCAAAAAAATTGTGTTAAATGTTGAGATTTTCAATGTGGCAACTAGTCAACAAGACAATTGTTTGGCTGAAAATTTATTTAAGACTTCGTCAAAGAACCGAAAATCTAGCATGTAATGGGTATAATCATTTCGACCACTCTTATGGGCAACTCCTAAAATCTTGGAGTGTCTTGACGACACATAATTTGTAACCTCGATTTTGATGTTTTTTTTTATTTGTTTTATTAAAATATATAAAAACGACAAATATTGTAAAATAGAACAACTGCTTTTTATGATAACATAATATAATTAGATGTAGTAGACAAACTTAGTGATCGAGATGCTGAAATAAAAAAGGTCACATTAAAACCGAAAATATCTAAAGACGAGAACATAATATGCAAAGAACTAATCTAAAAAGAAGCATGATTCACGGAGAGGAAGGAAACGAGAGCGAAAAACGTAGTGAGAAAGTGCACATATATTCTCTCATAAAATGATATAGAAATCTTATTATTAGACTCGCTTATAAGTCGATAAATTCCGAACACATACTCACAACTCTCAAAACATCAAACATTTAACTGAAAAAGTCTAGAACAACTAGTATAAACATTAACTATTGAGAATTTTCATTGAACCTTGACGTTAGTTCATATACCGTTATAAAAATTCGAACTTAAGAGTGTGTTCGATGTATTCGGCGTGCATTATTACGTAGCTTTATGAAAAACTATACCATCAACTACATAAAAGTGCTTAAACTACACAAAATCTCGCGTTATCGAACTCGTCCTAAATCTAAGTATAAAAATGGATAAGATTAGATTAATTATATTTGAAGGAAATTTAAAATAGTAAGAAAATGAGGCACATGAAGAATAGTGAAGGTGCAGAGTGTAAGAGCACGCCTTACGGAGAGTAACGTCACTCTCATAAATTTTGCAGTCACTGAAAGTTCAGATTGCATGGCTTCCTCCTCATACATTTCCACTTTTGCAGTCTCTCTCTCTCTCTCTCTCTCTCTCTTACGTCGCCATACATATATACAACACTTTTATTACTATACAACCATTTTTATCTGTCAATATTTTCACTCTTCTTAATCAAGCTCAATCCAAACCCGAACGCAACTTTTCTTTCTCAATCAAAATTATATATATATATATATATATATATATATATATATATATATATATATATATATATATATAGAGTATAGATCATATGAGAACACCCCCTAATGTGAGAACATGAGAACAGATTCGTAATTATGAATGTACCATATCGTTTAATGTATTATTCGTAGTTATTGTTGGATTCCTAATTAATATTATTCGTAGTTATTATTATTTTTGATATCTACTATAAATCTCAACCCTTAAAATTCACATTCAACGGTGTACAATTGTTCTCATATTCTCACGTTAGGGGTGTTCTCATGGGAACCACACCCTCTATATATATATATATATATATATTTTGTTTAAGTATCATAAATGTATTTGATGGAAAATATATAATAGTTTTTAGGTTATATTGAGCATCAATCAATGATAATGCTTATGATTTGATGTATGATATAATGTTAGATGAATTTAGGTTAACTCAATTTATTATTTGTTTTTCACAAAAAAAGATATACAGATTTGAAATATGTCAATCGATAATATTAATATATATATATATAAAAAAGCCGATTTATACATATGCAAACTAATTTTTTATAAAGGTGAATTTTGTATTTAAAATTTCCCTATCCTAAATTATATTATGATTTTTGACAGTTTTCTATACAAAGATATCTGTTTAAGTCCCACATTGAAAGATGAGGACACTTCAAGTCTAATATATAAGGTCGGTAGACTACTTCTCCTATTGTCAATTGGTTTTAGGATGGAACCTCGCCGGGTTTATGTGTTGGGCTTGAGCCTAGCCTCAATTCAGCTTGCGATCAAGATAATATGTGTTGGGCTACTCCTCCTATTGCCAATTGGTTTTAAGATGAAACCTCGCCGGGTTTATGTGCTGGGCTTGACCCCCGCTCTACCGGTCCGACCGGTCCGTCTGTATTGGGCTTTGACAATATTTTTTTTTTTTTGGTAAATACCAAAAGATATCTATTATTTGTGTTGAATTTTTCCGAACAATCAACAATAATGTGCATCATTATCGATTTTTTGTATAAGGCAAAATCTAGCAAAACATACTGCATCAATGTGCTTCTAACTAAGGGTCTGTTCGGCAAGCATTACAGATTATTCTTTGGGTTATTAATTTCAATAACCCCTCCAATAATCTGATAATATATGTGTATTTTGTTATTTTTTGGGTATAACATCCCAAAATAATCTGATTACAATAATCTCTCAAACAATACCGATTTTTTCCGTTACTCGTTATCGGTTTTTTCCGTCGCTCATTCTCACATGAACCCTTCTTTTGTATAAGGCAAAAATGCTGCACAAATTACGCTTCTAGCACTATGTCCCAAGACTAAAAATCTAGGTTAAAAACTCGTAAACAAGATGATCATTGACCGACCAACCGTATCAAATCGATATGAATAACGGATAAAGTGAGCTAATTCTATGCACGAATTTCTTCTTTCTTTTTGACAAAATCTATGAACAACTTTACCTAAACGTACCAAAGACAAGGCTCGAGAACAAGATCATAGATTAAAGGCCAGAGACATAGAATGTAACTTTTCCTACATATATGGTACGTACCTTTTACAAAATCTATCCCATATATATAACTCCTCGATCATGAGTTACAAAGTTCTGTGTGAAACTCAAGGGTTTGTTCTTTAATAAGTAAATACATCAGTAAAGTATACTTTCTGCTTTTAATGTGTTTAATCATTGCATCCTTATTGCGAATATAAAAGAAGGGTAAAAATCGCCTTTCACTTGAGTATTTGAGCTAATTTGGCTGCTAGTACGTACTGTGACTGTGAGGAAGTAGTTACTGTGTTACTGGAAGGTGAAAAGTGAAAAAGAGCACACACAGATAGGAAAATCTCAGCTCGTAATAACACAATGATGGTGAAAAAGCATCAACTGGCATCTTATTGCATGCATGCTTGAATTCATGCATGCAAACGTACTCATCAACTCTCTACAAATTCTGCATGCAGGCATGCAGATGGACAAACAAGTTCTGTCATTTACGTTGATTCCATATACACTACCCTTTTGTTTATTCCTTTTTTTGTGAATTTGTAACCCTTTTGGCTTTTTGCATGCAGGTTTCTCATTGATCTCAATCTCAACGATGGATTTTCCCAAAGAGTTAAGATCTTAGCTAGAGCTTGTTTGTATCGATACCAAAGAAATTAGGTTTCAATACGAGTATGATTACAAGAGATCGACTAGTATCGTGTATGAATATATAAGTATAAGTGGGATATTATGAGCCTAGTATATAAGATCGGTGGACTCCTCCTATTGGAATTGGTTTTAGGATAAAAATCCGTTGGACTATGTATTGGGCATAATACGCATGTGCGTTCATATGTACACGTCCCTAGAGTCCATTTGTATCGGACACTCCATTAGTATATAAGATCGGTGGACTCCTTCTATTTGGCTTGCGATCCTAATATGTGGGTAAGTTGCACTTGCAGGTCGTGTTGGAGATTATAAGTTCACACACTCTATAGCCCGTCTGGCGTCTGTATCGGACTTTGACAATATTTTCTTGTATCATTACCAACGATATACTCTATAGTACGTCTGTATCGGACTTTGACAATAACAGTTTGTATCATTAACAACGATATCTAATGAACGTGTGATATAGAAGAGTGTATTTATGATATTCGAATCATGTCATCTATGAATATTTAACAACCATATTCATACCCACACAAACATAAACATATGAGCCGAGTTATTCAGATTTGATTTCAAAAAAGCTTGAATTTGTCTCGTTCACTTGACAAAAGGTCGAACTCGAGTAAAGTTTAACGGCTAGAGCTTGGCTCGTTTCTCAATGAATTGAACATCATCGTACAAAAGCTCGACTCGTTCGGATAACAACCCGAAGATGACTAGATGAGTCAAACTTCAGTATGATTGTTATGTGAGCCAAAGTACTCTGATTTCAGCTTCGGTTTGTTCAATGAACTAAGCAAGCGTTAAACTCGATTAAAATTTAGTCTTGGCTTGAACTGGACCCAGTTCTAAACTAGCTGAACATGAGTTTGTATAAATCAAATTAATCTCAATAACAAATCCTTATAGCAATAAAAATGGGTTCTTGATACAAATCAATTTGAATAGGCACAATGCATGTTACTCTCTGAAGATTTTCAGAGATTGATACAAGTATAAAACAATCTTATATGCAAGTCATGTATAGTACAGAAGAGAGAGAGAGGGACTTAACAATGAGCATCTGATTTGCAACCATATACACAACTATTTGGAAACTGAGCTAGCTGGTCCCTTGACCATGCCTTAGTTTTTTGTTGTGTTGCAAAACTTACACAAGAAAAATTTAAACTTACAGTTATCTAACAAGCTACGTATGTAGAGGGGAACCCATGAAAATAACATTATAGTTGTAAATTGTACAGTACTGATATAAGTTTGTTTTTTTCTGCAACACATTATATTATGCATATATTGTGATGCTTATAGTGTGATCACTAGTGACATTGACTACTGCTAGGAGGACCAAACAGGACCTTCTGTTGTAATAGATTATGACCCATTCTAATTTTGATTAGTTTATTGGTTTTGTTCAGATTCAAGTTGAAGATCGAGTTTTTATATAAGCCAAATTGCTATGGTTCGTAGCATGACAAGTTGGTGTCATTAGACTAGGTTAGAGTAGCTTTGTTACATGTTTGAATGTTGGATTTTATAACACAATAATGCAATACTAGGCTTGTAAATTAGGGTTTGTTTGGATGTTTATACTTGTTTGCAATAACAATTTAGCTTTATCAATTGTAAATAGATACTAATGTACACTTCTTTTTTACATCATTACTGTACGGTTGAACTTTAAAGGTTTTTTTTTGGGGGGTTTTTAATACTATTTTAGTTTATATTGGATAACTATTTACATAAAAATAAAAGGTAAGCGAGAATATCAACAGCATCGGGTGCAAAAAATTCAAACGTGTCAAAAGCAAATGGAAGAAATACGTGTTGGTTTTCAACACATGCCCTTGCATGCTTGGTCACCTTAGCTGATGGCGACAAGCTGCATGACCCACAAGAAAAAGGTTTGTTCCCTAATCCCACAAGCGGTGAGACCCCGTCAAATCAATACATGCATGCTTCCCTCCACTCCAACCAAACACCAAAACATCCGCCGACCGCAATGTCGACCTTCCATCTCGCGGATCAGTCAAAAAGTTCACAAGTGCTTCTTTCTTTACAGAAATTCCAAGGATATTCTTTTGAAGTGTAAAATGCAAAACTAGTTTTTATAAAAATACTTGCAAAGATCAAGATTACAAGGATATTCTTTTGAAGTGTAAAATGCAAATGCGAAGCCCTATCCATATTTGTCAACTGCATAACTTGATAAAAAATATGTAAAAGCATAGCTTTATTATAACGAAGCAACCGAATAAACAACAGATTTGCTAAGGCCACGAAGAAGAATTTACAAATGACCTAGTTTGGGCGCTGAAGTCCTAAAACTGGGCACAGCCGCACCGTGCCTTTCGAACTATAAACAGCAAGAATCAAGCACAAGAGTTTTCAACATCAATTTTGTGTCCTTTTTGTTACCTCTCTGAGCTCAATCCACAAATTTACTCTGCAATGTACTTCAGTCTTCTTGTACATTAAAAATTCCAGTGCTTTGGCAACATTTTCAGGGATAACCAAAGCTACCGTCTTCCAGAATAGTAGGGACGAAGCCAGATTACCATATTGCTAACATATGAAGATCTTAGAGGGATGATCTAAGAGGGATCAGGGAGTGCAAATGCAAAAGTAATTGAGCTTCCGTTATTAGATTTGATCGTATAATGTATTGATCTCATGATATAGTATGATTAACTATCTAGGCCAAGACTAGATGCAGCAAAGAATGCGATGCGGAAGAGCCAAGTGGCTTAGACTTGCCTGACACAGGAGACGACACTCGTACTGCTTTCGCTCACAGATGTGAAGAGCTCTGTAGAAGATTCCCATGTGATGCTTACAATGAGTTTTGTATGACCCTACAAAATTGAAGTAACCTGGTAAAAACAATGATCACAGATCATTTAGGCATAAGGAATTGAATTTCTAAATGTTGTTTAGATGACATACTTTATAATACAATTATGCAGCATTGGACGATAAAATTATATTGTACAATATTTTGTGGATTTGTATAATGGATCAATAATACTTCAAACTTTGCCAAACAAAATCGATAATATAATTACATTGTCAAGGAGTCAAGGAACTAGTTTTTTATCAGTTCAACAGCATACAGATTTTTAAAAGAGAAAATTTTCAATATTAAAAATAAACAAATATTTAAAATGTCTTTGAAGGTTCGGGATAGAGAGATGGGTAAAACAATGAGTTTTAAAATATAGCCTGTGTTTCAAACAAGAAGTTATGTTTCGTATGTAGGATGACTTGCCGATAGGGTACCAAAATGACCTTACAGGGATCAGGAAGTGCAAAAGCAAAAGTAAATGAGCTTTCCCTTATTAGATTTGATTCAATAATGTATTGATCTCATGATATAGTATGATTAACTAAATAGACCAAGAATAGATGCAGCAAAGAATGCGAAACGGAAGAGCCAAACGTCTTAAGACTTGCCTGGCACAGGAGACAACACTCGTACTGCTTTCGCTCACAGATGCAAAGAGTTCTGTAGAAGATTATCATCCCATGCTTACGCTGGGTCCTTTGTATAACCCTACAAAATTGAAATATCCTAGTAAAGACCACGACCACAGATCATTTAGGCTGGTGTTTGGATGTCATGCCTTATGTTACAATTATGCAGCATTGACAATAAAATTACATTATAAAAATATTTTGTGGAAACGTATAATAGATCATAATACTTCAAGCAAGCCATCATTCAGAACTCCGGACTTCACGAGCTTATATAATAGTGAGCTAGGTTCACGAGAGGATAAATCATGAACATAACTTTGTACACGATAGTCCACAATATGTTTCTCTTGAACTTACTTCAGATTATGCGGAAGCAAAAAATGTCTACAATGCCTGTATAGAATGAGAATTATTGGCTATTTATATGCCACTTAACAGATTACTAATTTGTTTTATTTAACAACATAACTATTCTTTTCTAACACTCCCCCTCAAGTTAGAAGGTTGGAATGTATTTACAACACCTAACTTGCTCAAGTTTTCCATGTATTTATCATATGACACTGCCTTGGTGAATACATCTGCTGGTTGTTTCTTTGTCGGGATATATCCAAGAACTATCTCCTTATCTATCGCTTTGTTTCTGATCAAGTGACAATCACCTTCTATATGCTTTGTTCTTTCATGAAATTTGTACATCCAGATCAGACAGAAGTTTCACTAACCAAGTGATCTCACAACATGTTGTAGCCATGGCTCTATACTCAGCTGAGTACATAGCTACGTAGCTTTGTTTCTTTGTTCTCCATGAAATAAGAGAATTTCCTAGGAGAATACAGAACCCTGTAAGTGACTTCCTTGTCATGGAACAACTCTGCCAATCAGCATCACAAAAGGCACAAAGTTGAAGTTTGGATTTACTGGATAATAGCAGCCCTTGACCTGGAGCTTGTTTGAGATACCTCAGTAAATGTTTAGCAGATTTCCAATGCTGGTCTTGTGGTTTGTGCATAAACTGACTCAACATCTGTACAGCATAGCAAATATCAGGTCTCGTGATTGTGAGATAGATCAGTTTTCCCACCAATTTTCTGTAGGCACATGCATCAACTTCCTCATATGATTCTTCCAAAGAAAACTTTTCTTTAGGGTCAATAGGTGTTGACAGAGGCTTTGCATTCATCATCCCAGTTTCTTTTAGCAATTCCAAGGTGTACTTCCTCTGATTTAGGAATATCCTTCATCATTTCTATCCACTTCAATGCCCAAGAAGTATCTCAGATCTCCTAAGTCTTTAATTTGGAAGTTTTGTTGTAGGTGTGCTTTCAAGTTCTTGATTTCCTGCGGATCATCTCCTGCAATAATCATATCATCTACATAGACTAGTAATGCAGTGAATGATTTTCTTGTCTTCTTGACAGACAGAGAATAGTCTGCCATTGACTGCATATATCCAGCATCCTTCACAACTTGAGAGAATTTTGCAAACCACTGTCTTGAAGCTTGTTTAAGCCCATATAGGTATTTAATAAGTTTGCATACGACTGTGGATGACTTTGGACTCTTTCAGTATCTCCCCCTGAGGAGAATTATCCATACCTTTAAGGACTGAATATGCTGGAGGCAATTCCATGTAAACCTCTTCTTCAAGTTCACCATGCAAAAAAGCATTTGTTACACCCAGCTGAGAGACACTCCAGTTTTTAGTTGCTGCAATGGACAGCAGAGTACGAACAGTAATCATCTTTGCCACAGGTGCAAAGGTTTCACTATAATCAACACCCTCTAGTTGAGAGAACCCCCTGGCTACCAATCGAGCTTTGTATCTGTCTAAGGTACCATCAGCCTTCACTTTGATCTTGAACAACCATTTGCAAGATACCACAGACTTGTCTGAAGGTCTAGAGACAATCTCCCAAGTGTGATTTCGTTCCAAAGCCTGTAATTCAATTAGCTTGGCCTCTTTCCAAGGAGCTTGACTGATAGCTTCACAAATATTGTCAGGTTCATGATGGGAAGCAATATTGTTGACAAAGGCATGATAAGCAGTAGAGCAAGATGTATAGGTTAAAAAAGAAGTAATGGGATAAGGTGTGACTTACATGAAAGACTTTGTGAAGCAGTAGTAGAGGTGAAGGAATGCTGTCAAATGAGGGTGGGATAGGTGAAGGCGAGTAGGTTGCTAAAGATTCAGTAAAGCTATCTGGATTGAGTGAGATAGGATTTTGGTTTACATCACTGTAATGAAAAACAGGTATGAAATCATCAACAAAGGTAGATGATGTAGGTTGTAATGTGGATTCAGTGGTGAGTTCAGAACTTGGGGATGAGAAGGGGAAAATATGTTCAAAAAACACCACATCAGGACTAATAGAACATTTTTTGGACAGAAGGTTATAAACTTTATAACCTTTGAAACCATAAGGATATCCAAGAAAGACGGGGTCAGACCTTGGTTCAAACTTTTTCCTCAAAATTGTGGCAGTAGATACAAAGCAAAGACAACCAAATACCCAGAGTTTGGAATAGTCAGATGGACTATTATACAAAATGTCATTCGGTGTTTGATTTTTGAGAAGAGGAGTAGGATGTTGATGAGAAAAGTGGCGGTTAGAACACAATCCCCCCAGAAATGTATTGGAAGAGATGCTTGAAATCGAAGAGCTCTAGCCATTTCTAGAATATATCTGTGTTTCCTTTCCACCCTTCAATTTTGTTGGGGAGTGGTTGTACAAGAACTTTGGTGTGCAATACCCTTGGTGTGAAGGAAAGAGTTTCTGAATTAAAAAATTCAGTACCTTGATCAGTTCTTAGAACTTTGACAGTGGTTTCAAACTGATTTTCCACCAAATGGACAAATTTCTGTAATATGGAGGGGGTTTCAGTTTTAGTTTTCATAAGAAAAGCCCAAACACTCCTACTCTTATCATCCACAATGGTTAGGAAATATTTGTGACCATTGTAAGTGGGTGTATCATATGGACCCCATAGGTCACAATGTAGAAGTTCAAAAACATGTTGAGCATGAGATGAGCTAACTGGAAAACTGACTCGAGTTTGTCTAGCCAAAGGACATATTGAACACAAAATCTGATTTTTTATTTATATGAGAATCAAGGAAAGACATGTTTCTCATTTTTGCCAAAGGAACATGGCCTAATCTCAAGTGCCATAGATCCAATGTACATTTGGAATTCTGAAAGAACATGAATGGAACTTGTCAAAGGAACAACATCACAGAAACTATCAGGGGTGATAAATTCCTGCATTTTGTGTTGTGGAACTAGATAGTACAACCCTCCAAACTCTTTACCAACTGCAATCACTGTCTTCCTTGCATGGTCCTGAATGAAGACTGTTTTAGGTGAGATAAAGATGTGGCAACCAAGATCATGGGTTAACTTGCTCAAAGAAATGAGGTTAAATTTGAACTTAGGCACAAGAAGGACATTTTGTAAGACAAGGCTTGACAACAATTTTACATTTCCAGTATAGGTAATGGCATTTGTCCTCCCATCTGGTAAATGAATCAATGTTGGTTTTGTAAGGGGTATAGGATCAGCTAATAAAGAAAAATCACAGGTCATATGATCTGTTGCTCCACTGTCTAGGATCCATGTGTGAGAATCTTTTAAGGCATTACAACATAGAATTTTACCTGCAAGATTAACATCAACTTGCTTTTCACCTTGTTGTTTCATGAAGTTTAGAGAACTTTGAAACATTTCTTGATTGTTGTCTGCTTGAGTTGCATTGGCCTTCTTCTCTTTTCCTTTGGAACTATCTCCAAATGGCATCTGAGGCTTGTTCTTGCTTTTAGGGTGCCAGTTTGGATAGCCAAACTTTTCCCAGCATCTGTCTGACTTGTGGTTTCCTTCACAGTGTTTGCATTTCTCTTTCTTTGGTTTGTAAGACGTCATCAATGCAGTTGCATCAGTCTTGATTTCTATTTCTGATCACTTTCTGCTCAGCTCATCTTGAATAAGGAGGGAATGTGCAGCACTTGTTGTGGGTAGTGGAGTTGTGAGCAAGAACTGTCTCCTAACTGCTCCATATTGCTCATTCAAACCCATAAGAAATTTCATCAATTTCTCTTCTTGATCTGCATCATCAAGACGTTTAGAGATATTGCACTCACATTTTCCACAAGTGCATTTTACAGGAGTGACTAGTCCAGATAGTTGTTGCCAATATCCCTTGAGCTTAGTGAAGAACTCAGTGATAGTCATACTACCTTGTTTGCACTCTTGCATTTCTTTCTTGAAGTGGAAGATCAATGGTCCATTTTTCTGACCAAAACTTTCTTCCAGGTCATCCCACGTCTTTTGCATTGTTGAATTCGTCGATGGTGGCATAGACTTCCTTTGATACCAAGTTCAAGATCCATGAACATACCATATCGTTACATCTATTCCACATAACAGTGTTCTCTGCAGTTTCTGTCAAGATCGAAGAGCCTTCAACTAAGCCAATCTTGTTCTTCACTGATAGGGCCTTCGTCATTGCTCTCTTCCATCTTCGATAATTCTCTCCAGTCAACTGGATTGTCGGGAGAATCATCCCTGAATTGTCACTTGGATGAATGAAGAGTGGATTTTGTAGATCCATATTGGTGATGAATTCACCTCGTAGTCTGTCAATTCTTTCTTCTGACAGCGGCATGAATATCGAATTATCGATATCAGAATTTTAGGTTTTCGTGAAGAGAAAACGTGGGAACTCAACAGAGAGGTGTGAGAACTCAGAGTAAGGGATCGTTCAAGAGAATGAAAAAAAATAACGATCGATGATCTGAAGAAGTATCATAGCTCTGATACCATCTTGAACTTACTTCAGATTATGCGGAAGCAAAAAATGTATACAATGACTGTATAGAATGAGAATTGAGAGTTCTCTGTTACAATAGATTGGCTATTTATATGCCACTTAACAGATTACTAATCTGTTTTATTTGACAACATAACTATTCTTTTCTAACAGTTTCATCTACCTCTGAACAAAGCCGAAGAAGATGTTCTCACTATCGTAATATATGTTCATCTACTTTGCAGGATACTAACAAGAATACACAACCACATGACATTCAACATTACACAAATTCCTATTTTGATTAGTATGCACATGCTTTTATGTCAAAAGGCCTAATAAAAGTAAAAAACAGGTATTCCTAGATGCGTATGTATAACTCTCTATTGCACAGAAACATTAGGGGAAATGGAAACTTAAATGATATAGAAACGGAAAACGTCATAAGAGTCACTGTTTTACATAAGGATGCGTGTTTCCCGTGTTTGTTTCTGAGTTCCCAAGGGAAACGAATACGGGAATGAAATGCAAAAAAAAAAGGTTATTAAATAAGGATACGTGTTTCATGTGTTTGTGTTTCCGAAGGGAAACAGAAACAAGAACGGAAACAATACACAAAAATGAATCGTTATAGCCCTTAAGTGTTTCCAGTGTTTGTGTTTCCCTAGGGAAACAAATGGAAACGGTATGCTAAAGGGAAACGCCATAATTGTTATTGTTTTTACATAAGGATATGTATTTTCCGTGTTTTTGTTTCCAAGTTCCCTAGGCAAACAGAAAAGGGTATGGAATATGTCTGTCGGTTTGGAATTTCCGTGCTACATAGGAGAGTCAAGTCCATACGTAGCACAAGGACTATGTATATGGATTTAGGCTAATGACACAAAAGTATCACAAATATTGTACCAAAGGGTTCTCAAATATGGAGAAAAAATGGACAAAGACGCAGATTTATGCACAGGTCCAAATAAAAAGTGATTGGTCCATTTTTCCATATATGTGATACTTGTGTCGAGGACTATATTTTTTTGGTGGAAAGAGTTCCGTTTATCCTTTGCGCATTTAATCACGCTTTATTATTGTATGTGTGGATTTAGGTCAATGACACAAAAGTATCACAATTTTTTAATTATTATTATTTATTATTGTTATTATAATATATGGAATTAGGTCAATGACACAAAAAGTATCACAAATATTGTACCAAAGGTGATGCGGGGTTGATGCGAATGGTCCCACATCAAAAGGGTTCCCAAATATAGAAAAAATGGACAAAGAAGCAATTTAGCAACCACCTAATAACAAGTGATTTGGTCTTGGCCAACAATATTATATACTTCCTATATCAAAACTTCTAATAAAGAACGTATGAAATTTTATCCGGATTTAGCAAGCGTAAGAAGACACCAAAGTACAAATCTCTAATTTAAGCAAACTATTAAAACCAACCTGCAATCTGCCGGCATTTATGTTTCCCAATCAAACATAGGTATCACATTCTCTGCAGCAACAGCATTATATCTTCAATGTTGGGGTTGGAATCTCATCTAGGTCATTCATCCTGAAAATTCAACCTCTTTACAGCTGATTTTCTTTTTCTACTATGGTTGCAAGGTTGTATGTAATGAAGTATGACCAACTTGCCTATAGAAATTGATTACATACTAACAAGACATACCTAGTGACCATATATCCACCTTAAACACCATTGTACTGAATGCCATTGCTGATACTCCAATAACAGATATTGCCATCACAAGAACGGAAGAGACCGTCCATATTTGAATAATCACATGACAGATGCAGAAAGGTCCTGCAAAAACATGATTTAGCAGGTTTTCTGCCGCAAATACAATTATGGTGACCAAAGATACACCACGAGATTTCACATTTTAACTCCCTTGGTGATCGGCCTCTTAAGATGTAAAGGCCTTTCATTGGATAGTAAAGCCAGTGCAAGGAGAAAAAATCGGAAGTACCAAATCAAATCAATAGGAGCCGATAGAAATGGTGTATACTTGTAATTTAACAAGTTGGCAAAAGAGGAAAAGAAGAATATCTATCTATGGCACTATCTGTGTACTTGCATCCACCGTTGGTAAAACTGGGCAAAATGAAGATGTACATGGGCATCTGACATATGACACCAGCCCTGAAATTTTTTTGGCTGTGAGATCCATATGCTTTTGCTGTCTATCAATAAAACAAAGATGGCTAAGAACCTGAGGGAACAGAGTTACTCGGAAGTTGGGAAATGTTTAAGGCTGAAATCAAGCCCTTATGTTCACTGCTCAGGAGCGAGTATGCCTTTGTGAAGTTGGAGGAAGTTGAAAGACCAGTAGAGGGATCTAGCTTGTTCTGTGCACCTTCCTCTTGCAGGAAAATACTGTCCAAGGTGAAAAGTACAGCTGATGCAGCTACATGAGGGACGATGAAATTCGTTGTAAAAGGGAATTTAAGGATTGATGTATGCTCCTGTCCTGACCCCAGCATCCACAAACCCACATGACTTTACACCAAACCTGCAATGATTAACATTAGACATTAGCAATTAGATGATGTAAAAGATGAGCAAGCACTAAAGATTTAGGAGCACGCTAGAGCTATGACCAAGAAATTTCCAAGAGATGCTGCTACTGATATTCATAAACTTCGCTATAATCATGAAAACTTACAAGAGATATTATTGATATCCCTAAATTTCAATATAACCGGGAAAACTTACGAAACGTTATTTATATTATGGAACTTCATAAGTATAAGCTCTTCCAATTCCTTCTCTCCGGGATCTAGCTCCTCGAGAACATAACTTTTTTCACTTAATTTTAAAAAGACCAAGTATTGAAGAGTTAACATCCCAACAATGTGACGAACACAAAGTGTTGATGAGTTCTGCTTCAAGTCATCCTTTCCTTCTATTGTATATCATGCAATTTCAGCAGACCTTTCCTTAAGCTTGTTCAAATGACTTTGTACATGTTTTGGGGTCCTAGGTTCACCTAACAACATTTCTTTTGTAAGAATAAAGGAAGCTGCTATCGGTATTAACTTGAAGCAGAACTCATCAACAGAAAGTGTTGATGAGTTCTGCTTCAAGTCTTTTCTATTTCCTACACAAAATTTAGTGGCATTTTCTTTGGCAACTGGTTGTTATTTGGAAAAGCTTTCTAAAAGATACAGGAAGCTGCTATCGGTATTAACTTTTCTTCATCTGGAAATAGAAGATACAAATACAGAAGGATCAATAAATCTATAATAAGATCTAGTAAACGAAAATTAGAACCGATAAAGCATACCTCCCTATACGACCAACAAGAAGTATGAGGGAAGTATAAAACTACCCTGGATGGATGATTGTAGCAGTATTTGTAGATCTGGCAAAACTCTCTCAGATGTCCAACTCCACCCCTACAAGAAAATTGAAAGAAAGATAAAGTTTCTCTGATTAAATTGAAAAGTTCAAACAAAGCAAAAGAAAGGAAGTCCAAATTAAGCACCGAATTTGCCAAACATATAAAGCAAAACTTAACTAACAAAACATCTGGGAAATGAGTTCTTCAAGCAACGGAGGAGCATCATAAGCTCAAACAGACACTCATAGGTTCGATGTATATACTAGATATCAAATATTAAACAGGTGCACATTTGATCTTAAGCCTGGACCCAATCTCAGTATTTTCTTTATACCGATATTTCCTTGAATGTAAAGTGTTTCCTTGGTCCTGGTATTTCCTTAAGCTTGATATCCTTGTTCTCAAGGAGTGTTACTAGGTTTTTCAGCTGTCACCGTTTAAATACCAACGTGTTGTCTTTCAGGAAAAATAGAACGTTGCAATGTGAATGAGCTTTCAAGTTTCTGTTTTGAAAATTGTTTCTCAACCTGGAAGGTCTTGATTACATGCCAGTTCTCTTTATTCATTGTAATTCGCAGGAAGATAATTAAACCATATGTCACAGGGGGAATTTACACCTAGTTGGCAAGTTCTATATTAGAAGAACAACCAAAGGTTCCGTGCAAGATTTCACTGATGGTTTTTTCTAATGTGTGACCACAAGCACATGTTAGTGGACATTTAACGTTGTTACTTTTTCAGTTTATATAAATTACTTTTTATGTATTTATCAGAATTATTGAGTATAATTCTAAGGTGCATGAGTGTCCACTAATGCGTGCCCATACCTATTGGCTCTTAGAAAAATAAGAATACGATACTGTGTAAAAACAGATAAGTTTCAGTTTAGTTGACAAGCACAAGAAGCTCTTTTGCGTAGATAAAAAAGATAAAACATAGAGGAAACCCCTGAACAAAAAAAGCTAGTAGGAAGATTACTAGCATCAGTATCAGAACGATGAAATAAAAACATAAAGCAGATGCAAAGATCAACACTGAAACATAAAAGAAAGAGCAAAAGTGAAACCCATACCATAGTGATCGAAATCAGCTCCACTGACGCCATGATGTTAATGTAGCTGCCAATATCCTCGTGTGCGTTCTCAGGGACAAAAAATCTAGAAGATGAATCCAAGACATCCATATGCACAGAGGCACACTTCCAGAGTTCTGTAACTAGTACTGATAAAATATCAGAAGGTTGCGAGCTGAGCTCCCAACATTCAGATTGTCTTTGGAACATCCATTTAAGGAGACAGGCACACTCGGCACCTTTGTTCCAACACCAAAGAGTAGATTCTTCATAACACATCCAGAACGATTAATACCAATTTGTTCGCTGTTTTAACAATTAACTTCAGGAAGATTCGGTGATAAAGGATTTTCTATGGCATCTTGAAACATAATTTCCAGAACCTTGTTGTCCAACTCAAGTAGTTTCATGACATTACCACCGATTTGCCGTTCAAAATCAAGCAGGGTATCTTGATCACTGATATAATCTATGCATGCCCGTGCACTTCCTCCATCTTCTATAGCCGGTAAACCAGCAGGAGCTAATAGCTTGTCTCTCTTAGTTTGCTTAGCCGGTTTATGGGACTGCGTAAGAGCTTCTTCATACATACTAGATACCTTCCTCTTCTTGCAAGCCCGTGCACTTCCTCCCTCTTTTGTAGGCGGTAAAACAGGAGGAGTTAATAGCTCGTCTATCTTAGTTTGCTTCGTCAAGTCATGAGAAAGCTCAAGGGTTTCTTCAGATTTACGAGATACCTTCCTTTTTTTGCAAGGTACATCATGCTTAGCAGCAACCTTGTCAGGCAACAAACATTTTGTATCTTCCATCTGTGCACCCACCGACCTACTCAACATGCTGTGCATTTTAGATAGCTTTTCCTCTGATTCCCTATGCAACCTTCTACTCTCAAGCTGCATATACTCGAAGGATTCGAACTCAAAGAGAAGTTTCCTCAATTGGTCATGACCAAACAGCACACCGTCAAGAGGAGTTTTGGAATCTTTATCATCCAGCGAAGTGGCAATTTCACTGTACTTAGTTTTACCAGCTTTACCAGAAAATTTTGAAATGCTGATCTGTGGGTTTGGGTTCCTATCTACTAAGTTCACGGTAGATGTAGCAAGAGAACCAGCAACTTGTTCCTGTGATGCGAGCAGCCACTTATCCAGAAATGCTGCTGCACTGGTGTCCAAGGCAGAATTTGATGCCATTTCTTGGAGACCATCTCCAATCAAAGGATGCAATTTAGGTGTAATACCTGAAGGTGATACGGTGATATTGTCCTGCTGAGTATACAATGCAGACGGAATACCAGAACCTAATGCACATGTTGCGGAAGAACTGGGCACTACAAATGACTGCAAGCAGATAGCAAAACCAAATCATGAATTCCAAGAAGGCAATATAAACTACAAAGATAAATTAGATAATGGATGACAGAAAATGGTCCAAACTATACAGAATCGTGAACAAATATGGAAGAGAAAAACATGACAAAAATTATCGAGATCCAGCTTGGCCTCTCCATGTATGGTTCCTATTACCTACCAGTCACCCATGAAGAAGTTAATAAAAAAAACTAACTAGTGATCTTCAAACTTCTATTGTCATGTATCTCAACATCATAAGATAAATGTGCCAATTTTTATAGAATTGTATACCCATTTATGCTAAGCATGGGGCATGCAAGTTTTTGTTTTCATAGCAACTCAAACACATAACATAGCAGTGTCAGCCACAGTGATACTTTCTGCTTCACCACTATCACTAAAGGTGTCCATATTCCATAAAACTTCCCGTACAGGCATAGGCTCGTATAAATCAATCATAATTGAAATAAATACATGAATAGTGGCGCAGAAACGTCCAAAACAGGTAGAACTAGTAAGTGTCACACAATACGGATCTACATGTAACATGAAGCGAATATTATGAGAACCAGTCATACAAAAAAATTAGCTCTCCATCCATCCCCTTCCCAAACTCCTAGAGGTCTCATCTTGAATCGTGTATATATGATTATATGCTAGATCTTGTTATTCGTTAATCGAATTTTTGGACTCTACAAAAATCCCTTTCCTCGACAGCAAGTTCGTTGAACAAGACAACCTTAGCTAATAAACAATGTGCCTATAGAAACAGGTTCATTACAAAGCAATATCTAAGAATACCCCCATTTCCTCTCTGGCACCTTGCACCAAACATCAAAGCATTCATCATGTAAGCAAGTATGTGATAGTTGTTAATTGACTATATTCACTTCAATATCTGAGGCAAATGATGACCAAATTGTTTAGTATCCAAACAAAATGGAAAGTATATTCACTATGTCTCTCTTTGTTTAATGGTCGAAGAAGAAACCGAATCTCCGAGCAATTGATTAAGAATTGCAAGTAGGTGTTGGAATACCAACTATCAAAGCAATAGACGGAAAACAAATGAACTTATGCTATTTCACTAATCTATGTAATGCATTAGAACATACCTTTGTAGACTCATTCCCAGCTTGAGTTCCCCCAGAGATTGTATTTTCCAACAAATCCAGGTGTTGAAATGTTTGAAGAAAATCTTGTTTTAACTTCCCTAAAAGGCACTGCAATACATACTTCCGATCTTTTTCTAACTTGATTACTTGCTTAGCATGCTTCAATTGCTTCTTTTCCAACTTCAGTTGTTCAGCAGTAAGCTTACCAGATGGAATCAGTTCCTGAACCTGTTTCTGCAGTCTCCCCACCTTCTGTCTTTCTTCTTTTATCAGCTGTAGTAGTTGCACTGAGTTAGATTTTTCTTCTATGACCTTTTTGTCATATTCTTCTACAAGATTTTTTAACTCTAGAGCCTTTACCACCTCTGTATCTGCATGCTGCCTTTCCATAAGGACCTTCTGCTTTTCAGCCTCATATTTTTTAGTCATCTCTTCATACTTTGACTGCTTGAATGATAATTTTGATGCTTCAATCTTCAATCTTTCCATCCTTACAAGACTCTCTCTCACTTTCTTTAGTTCAGCTTGAGCGAGACTAGAGGATTCAAGATACTTTTTATTTGCAAGTTCAAGCGTCACCTGCAATTTAGCTGCTTTCTTTTGCTCTGCATCTGCACGCTGCCTTTCCATAAGAACCTTCTTCTTTTCAAACTCATACTTTTTAGTCATCTCTTCATACTTTGACTGCTCGAATGTTAATTTTGATGCTTCACTCTTCAATCTCTCCGTCATTGCAAAGCTCTCTTTCGCTTTCTTTAGTTCAGCTTGAGCCAGACTAGAGGATTCAAGAGACTTTTTTTTTTCAAGTTCAAGAGTCACCTGCAATTTAACTGCTTTCTCTTGCTCTGCATCAGCTCTTGATTTTTCTGCCTTAAGAAGGTCTGTAAGCTGGTTTAATTCTACCTCAACAGACTCCCGAGATGAATTTAGTGCCAAAACTTTCTTCTTTAATACTTCAACCTTCCGTGACTCCTCTTCAAATAGCTTTATCAAATTTTTAGCATAAGATTGTTCTTCAATGAACTTCCTTTCGTATTCAAGATACTTTTCTTTTGCAGTTTCTTTGTCAACATCATCTTTTTTTGTATCCTCGTCAAGAAGCTGTTTGAGCCAATCTGTGCTACCTTCCCTTTCAGAAACTTGTTTTAGCCGAATCACCATTTCCTTGTCCAAGTTTATGCATAGAGGACACCCAGCTTGCTGCAAAGAGAGTTGAGACTCCAATTCAGCAAATTTGGACTCCGCAGAGATCCTTAAAGCAGTCTCTTCCTCTTTTAAATTCCTCTCATTATCTGCTCTTGCATGTTCTTGATTACATGCTGTAGATAGTAATAATAGACAACATTAGTTATTTGCTCAGCTGCTCAAAAGTTACAATCATGTGAGTGTAATGCATGCAAGACCTTGCAGAATGTAATAGATGATGAATGCAGAGGTTAGGGGGGGAGAAAGAGAACATCCTCATATGGAAGACAATCAATAAGCAGCATCAAAGATGATTAACAGTAATCTACTATTTCTGTAACCTGAATCTAACTTCACATTGAATACCACAGAAAACTTTCTATGATTCTGCAAGGAAATAAAAAGTTGTACAGTTGTTAATGCTTGAGCTAAAGATTTAATAATATTAGATTACAAGATAAAGGTGATACCATCATACTTATAGCTTGCTGCACCAAATCTATCCATCTATATATAGCTGATTTCATGTTTCACTACATAAAGGAATCCTAATTCTGACAACCACAGTTAAATTTAACTTCACAGAATCCACATTCTATATGAAAAGCAACTAAAAAAACTGTAAAAACGTCGTATGAATTGCCACATCTCCACATGCTACATCTTCACCATTCCAAACTCTCTGGACACATTAGTATGCTTGCATTATAACTCAACAGATTGAAATAAGCCTCTAATTAAATATAAAGATCAAGTCATTGGCAACATAAACCCTAATAGTAAGATCATTTACCATTCTCTAGGTCACGCATAACTCCTTGTAACCTGATCACCTCATTCTTCATTAGTCTACAACCTTCCCGAAGACTGTCACGTTTCTTTTTCAAGTTTGAGCACCTCAATCGTAACTGAAGAAACGAAATCAAACATCAAAACGTAAAATGTAAGATGAACAGAAACAATTGCAAAATTCACCAAAAGAAGAAAGAACCTACCGCAGCACAGCAAGGATTGCTTGAATCAGTTGTAGCCGCCATCGCTCGAATCAGGTACACAGCAACAAAAAGAACCTTCAAATCAAAAGCTTAAAGCAAGCGACGATGCGAAAAGACGAAGTCGTTACACTCCTAAGGAACACCGTTTAGGGGAGAGCAATCGCCTTGCTAATTCGCGTTCCTCCTACCTCTCTCTCTCTCTGGCCTCTGCGACCGGAGCGCCACCCAACTAGAGAGGTTTTGGTTCAGAGAAGCATGCAAGAATCACCATTCGACATTCCTACTACAGTAACATGTTATGATTTCACATTGATACTGTAATTAAATGTAAATCTTTAACCTAGATGCATCGGCCCAAAACTCAATTAACAGTGACAGCCCATAAATAAGAGAGTATCGGCCCATACAATACTCGCACCTTTTTGGAATGGTAAATAATAAGATTAAAACATAAAATAAATGATTACAAATAATCAAACAAAATATGGACACTTGAATGTATATAAAAATAGAATATAAACGTTTTTCATCTTCGGAAGTTTTCTTTTTATTACCCGTGTTTTAAACTTTATAAAATGTCTTTGAAGGGGGGATAGAAAGTTGGGTAAGTAATGAGTTTTGAAAAATAACCCGTGTTTCAAACAATTTATGTTACGTATGTAGGATGACTTGCCGATAGGGTGCCGAAATGACCTTACAGGGATCAGAAAATGCAAATGCAAAAGTAAATGAGCTTTCCCTTATTAGATTTGATCCAATGATGTATTGATCTCATGGTATAGAATGATTAACTAAATAGACCAAGAATAGATGCAGCAAAGAATGCGAAACGGAAGAGCCAAACGTCTTAGACTTGCCTGGCACAAGAGACAACACTCGTACTGCTTTCGCTCACAGATGCAAAGAGCTCTGTAGAAGATTACCATCCGATGCTTAAGCTGGGTTTTTTGTACAACCCTACAAAATTGAAATATCCTAGTACAGACCACGACCACAGATCATTTAGGCTGGTGTTTGGATGTCATGCCTTATGCTACAATTATGCAGCATTGACAATAAAATTAAATTATAAAAATATTTTCTGGAATCGTATAAAAGATCATAATACTTCAAACAAGCCATCATTCAGAACTCCGGATTTCACGAGCTTATATAATAGTGGGCTAGGTTCATATGGTAAAGCGAGAGGATAAATCATGAACATAACTTTGTACACAATAGTCCACAATATGTTTCATCTCCCTCTGAACAAAGCCGAAGAAGATGTTCTAACTAGCATAATATATGTTCATCTACTTTGCAGGATACTAACAAGAATACACAACCACATGACATTCAACATCACACAAATTCCTAATTTTGACTAGTATGCACATGCTTATAATGTCAAAAGGCCTAATAAAATTAAAAAACAGGTATTCCTAGATACGTATGTATAACTCTCTATTGCACAGAAACATTCGGGAAAGTGGAAACTTAAATGATATACAAACGGAAATCGTAATAATTGTCATTGTTTTACATAAGGATGCGTGCTTCCCGTGTTTGTGTTTCTGAGTTCCCAAGGGAAACGAATACGGGAATGAAATGCAAAAAAAAAAAGGTTATTAAATAAGGATACGTGTTTCCTGTGTTTGTGTTTCCAAGTTTCCCTAGGGAAACAGAAACAAGAACGGAAACAATACACAAAAATGAATCGTCATAACTCTAAGTGTTTCCAGTGTTAGTGTTTCCCTAGGGAAACAAACGGAAACGGTATGCTAAAGGGAAACGTCATAATTGTCATTGTTTTTATATAATGATACATATTTTCCGTGTTTTTGTTACCAAGTTTCCCTAGGCGAAGAGAAAAGGGTATGGAAAATGTCGTCGGTTTGGAATTTCCGTTCTACATAGGAGAGTCAAGTCCATATATAGTAGGACCATATTTATGCACAGCACCAAATAAAAAATGATTGGTCCATTTTTCCATATTTGTGATACTTGCGTCGAGGGCTAAATTTTTTTAGTGGAAGGAGGTCTGGTATCCTTCGCGCATCTAGTCGCGCTTTATTATTATATATATGGATTTAGGTCAATGACACAAAAGTATCACAATTTTTATTAATATAATATGGAGTTAGGTCAATGACACAAAAGTATCACAAATATTATACCAAAGGGTTCCCAAATATGGAAAAAACGGACAAAGAAGCAATTTATCCACAACCGAATAAAAAGTGATTTGGTCTTGACCATCAATGTTATATACTTCCTATATCAAAAAAAATTGTAAAATGTATGAAATTTAATCCGGATTTAGCAAGCGTAAGAAGACACCAAAGTACACATCTCTATTTTAAGAAAACTATTAAAACCAACCTGCAATCTGCCGGCATTTATGTTTCCCAATCAAACATAGGTATCACATTCTCTGCAGCAACAGCATTATATCTTCAATGTTGGGGTTGGAATCTCATCTAGGTCATTCATCCCTGAAAAATTCACCTCTTTACAGCTGATTTTCTTTTTCTATTATGGTTGCAAGGTTGTATGGAATGAAGTATGACCAACTTGCCTACAGAAATTGATTACATACTAACAAGACATACCTAGTGACCATATATCCACCTTAAACACCATTGTACTGAATGCCATTGCTAATACTCCAATAACAGCTCTTGCCGTCACAAGAACGGAAGAGACTGTCCATATTTGCATAATCACATGACGATGCAGAAAGGTCCTGCGAAAAACATGATTTAGCAGGTTCTGCCCCAAATACAATTATGGTGACCGAGTATACATCACGAGAATAACGATTTCACATTTCAACTCCCTTGGTAATCGGCCTCTTAAGATGTACAAGTCCTTTAATTGGATAATAAAGCCAGTGCAAGGAGAAAAAAGCGGAAGTACCAAATCAAATCAATAGGAGCCGATAGAAATGGTGTATACTTGTAATTTAACAAGTTGGCAAAAGAGGAAAAGAAGAATATCTATCCATGGCACTATCTGTGTACTTGCATCCACCGTTGGTAAAACTGGGCAAAATGAAGATGTACATGGGCATCTGACATATGACACCAGCCCTGAAATTTTTTTGGCTGTGAGATCCATATGCTTTTGCTGTCTATCAATAAAACAAAGATGGCTAAGAACCTGAGGGAACAGAGTTACTCGGAAGCTGGGAAATGTTTAAGGCTGAAATTAAGCCCTTATGTTCACTGCTCAGGAGCGAGTATGCCTTTGTGAAGTTGGAGGAAGTTGAAAGACCAGTAGAGGGATCTAGGCTATCTAGCTTGTTCTGTGCACCTTCCTCTTGCAGGAAAATACTGTCAAAGGTGAAAAGTACGGCTGATGCAGCTACATGATTTTGTCCCGACGATGAAATTCGTTGTAAAAGGGAATTTAAGTATTGATGTATGCTCCTGACCCCATCATCCTCAAACCCACATGACTTTACACCAAACCTGAAATGATTAACATTAGACATTAGCAATTGCATGATGTAAAAGATGAGCAAGCACTTGAGATTTAGGAGCAAAGCTAGAGCTATGACCATGAAATTTCCAAGAGATGCTACTAATATTCATAAGCTTCGCTATAATCATGATCACTTACAAGAGATATTATTGATATTTCTAAATTTCAATATGACCGTGAATTCTTACGAAATGTATTTATATTACGGAACTTCGAAAGTATAAGCTCTTCTAATTCCTTCTCTCCGGGATCTAGCTCCTCGAGAACGTAACTTTTTTCACTTAATTTTAAAAAGACCAAGTATTGAAGAGTTAACATCCCAACAATGTGACGAACACAAAGTGTTGATGAGTTCTGCTTCAAGTCATCCTTTCCTTGTATTGTATATCATGCAATTTCAGCAGACCTTTCCTTAAGCTTGTTCAAATGACTTTGTACATGTTTTGGGGTCCTAGGTTCACCTAACAACATTTCTTTTGTAAGAATAAGAACTAGCAATGTCTTTTCTATTTCCTACACAAGATTAGTGGCATTTTCTTTGGCAACTGGTTGTTATTTGGAGAAGCTTTCCAAAAGATAAAGGAAGCTGCTATCAGTATTGAATTTTCTTCATCTGGAAATAGAAGATACAAGTACAGAAGGATCAATAAATCAATAAGATCTAGTAAACGAAAATTAGAACCGATAAAGCATACCTCCCTATACGACCAACAAGAAGTATGAGGGAAGTATAAAAACTCCCCTGGATGGATGATTGTAGCAGTTTTTGTAGCTCTGGCAAAACTCTCTCAGTTGTCCAGCTCCACCCCTACAAGAAAATTGAAAGAAAGATAAAGTTTCTCTGATTAAATTGAAAAGTTCAAACAAAGCAAAAGAAAGGAAGTCCAAATTAAGCACCGAATTTTCCAAACATATAAAGGCAAAACTTAAGTAACCAAACATCTGGGAAATGAGTCCTTCAAGCAACGGAGGAGCATCATAAGCTCAAACAGACCACTCATAGGTCCGATGTAGATACAAGATATCAAATATTAAACAGGTGCACATTTGATCTTAAGCCTGGACCCAATCTCAGTATTTTCTTTATACCGATATTTCCTTGAATGTAAAGTGTTTCCGTGGTCCTGGTATTTCCTTAAGCTTGATATCCTTGTTCTCAAGGAGTGTTACTAGGTTTGTCAGCTGTCACCGTATAAATACCAATGTGTTGCCTTTCAGGAAAAATAGAACGGTGCAATGTGAATGAGCTTTCAAGTTTCTGTTTTGAAAACTGTTTCTCAGCCTGGAAGGTCTTAATTACATGCCAGTTCACTTTTTTCAGCGTAACTCGCAGCAAGATAATTAAAACATGTCACAGGGGGAATTTACACCCAGTTGGCAAGTTCTATATTAGAGGTACAACCAAAGCTTCCGTGCAAGATTTCACTGACGGATTTTTCTAATGTGTGACCACAGGCATATGTTAGTGGACATTTGACGTCGTTACTTTCAGTTAGGATAAATAATTTTTATGTATTTATCAGAATTATTGAGTATAATTCTAAGGTACATGAGTGTCCACTAATGTGTGCCCATGTCTATTGGCTCTTAGAAATATATGAATACAATACTGTGCAAAAACAGATAAGTTACAGTTTAGTTGACAAGCACAAGAAGCTCTTTTGCGTAGATAAAAAAGACAAAACATAGAGGAAACCCCTGAACAAAAAAAGCAAGTAGGAAGATTACTAGCATTAGTATCGGAACGATGATATAAAAACATATAACAGATGCAAGATCAACACTGAAACATAAAAGAAAGAGCAAAAGTGAAACCCATACCATAGTGATCGAAATCAGCTCCACTGACGCCATGATGTTAATGTAGCTGCCAATATCCTCGTTGTGTGCGTTTTCAGGGACAGAAAATCTAGAAGATGAATCCAAGACATCCATATGCACAGAGGCACACTTCCAAAGTTCTATAAATAGGACTGATAAAATATCAGAAGGTTGCGAGCTCCCAACATTCAGATTGTCTTTGGAACATCCATTTGAGGAGACAGGCACACTCGGCACCTTTGTTCCAACACCAAAGAGTAGGTTCTCCACAACAAATCCAGAACGGTTAATACCAATTTGTTCGCTGTTTTCACAATTAACTTCAGGAAGATTCGGTGATAAAGGATTTTCTATAGCATCTTGAAACATAATTTCCAGAACCTTGTTGTCCAACTCAAGTAGTTTCATGACATTACCACCAATTTGGCGATCAAAATCAAGCAGGGTATCTTGATCACTGATATAACCTACGCATGCCCGTGCACTACCTCCATCGTCTATAGCTGGTAAACCAGCAGGAGCTAATAGCTTGTCTCTCTTAGTTTGCTTAGCCGGTTTATGGGACTGCATAAGAGCTTCTTCATACATACTAGATACCTTCCTCTTCTTGCAAGCCCGTGCACTTCCTCCCTCTTTTGTAGGCGGTAAAACAGGAGGAGTTAATAGCTCGTCTATCTTACTTTGCTTAGTCAAGTCATGAGAAAGCTCAAAGGTTTCTTCAGATTTACGAGATACCTTCCTCTTTTTGCAAGGTACATCATGCTTAGCAGCAACCTTGTCAAGCAGCAAACATCTTGTATCTTCCATCTGTGCACCCACCAACCTACTCAACATGCTGTGCATTTTAGATAGCGTTTCCTCTGATTCCCTATGCAACCTTCTACCTTCAAACTGCAAATACTTAAGGGATTCAAACTCAAGAAGAAGTTTCCTCACTTGGTCATGAGCAAACAACACACCGTCAAGAGGAGTTTTGGAATCTTTATCAGCCAGCGAAGCAGCAAATTCACTGTAGATAGTTTTACCAGCTTTACCAGAAAATTTTGAAATGCTGATCTGTGGGTTTGGGTTCCCATCTACTAAGTTCATGGTTGATGTAGCAAGAGAACCAGCAACTTGTTCCTGTGATGCCAGCAGCCACTTATCCGAAAATGCTGCTGCACTGGTGTCCAAGGCGGAATTTGATGACATTTCTTGGAGACCATCTCCAATCAAAGGATGCAATTTAGGTGTAATACCTGAAGGTGATACTGTGATATTGTCCTGCTGAGTATACAATGCAGATGGAATACCAGAACCTAATGCACATGTTGCGGAAGAACTGGGCACTACAAATGACTGCAAGCAGATAGCAAAACCAAATCATGAATTCCAAGAAGGCAATATAAACTACAAAGATAAATTAGATAATGGATGACAGAAAATGGTCCAAACTATACAGAATCGTGAACAAATATGGAAGAGAAAAACATGACAAAAATTATCGAGATCCAGCTTGACCTCTCCATGTATGGTTCCTATTACCTACCAACCACCCATGAAGAAGTTAATAAAAAAAACTAACTAGTGATCTTCAAGCTTCTATTGTCATGTATCTCACTATCATGAGATAAATGTGCCAATTTTTATAGAACTGTATACCCATTTATGCTAAGCATGGGGCATGCAAGTTTTTGTTTTCATAGCAACTCAAACACATAACATAGCAGTGTTAGCCACAGCGATACTTTCTGCTTCACCACTTCCACTAAAGGTGACCATATTCCATAAAACTTCCCGCACAGGCATAGGTTCGTATAAATCAATCATAACTTTAATAAATGCATGAATAGTTGCGCAGAAACGTCCAATACAGGTAGAACTACTAAGTGTCACACAATACGGATCTACATGTAACATGAAGCGAGTATTATGTGAACCAGTCATACAAAAAAATTAGCTCTCACATCCATCCCCTTCCCAAACTCCTAGAGGTCTCATCTTGAATAGTATATATATGATTATATGCTAGATCTTGTTATTCGTTAATCGAATTTTTGGATTCTACAAAAATCCCTTTCCTCGACAGCAAGTTCGTTGAACAAGACAACCTTAGCTAATGGACAATATGCTAGGTCTCGTCTTGAATAGTATATATATGATTAGATGCTAGATCTTGTTATTCGTTGATCGAATTTTTGGATTCTACAAAAATCCCTTTCCTCGACAGCAGGTTCGTTGAAAAAGACAACCTTAGCTAATGGACAATGTGCCTATAGAAACAGGTTCATTACAAAGCAATAACTAAGAATACTTCCATTTCCTCTCTGGCACTCCGCACCAAACATCAAAGCATTCATCATGTAAGCAAGTATGTGATAGTTGTTAATTGACTATATTCACTTCAATATCTGAGGCAAATGATGACCAAATTGTTTAGTACCCAAACAAAATGAAAAGTATATTCACTAAGTCTCTCTTTGTTTAATGGTCGAAGAAGAAACCGAATCTTCGAGTAATTGATTAAGAATAGCAAGTAGTGTTGGAATACCAACTATCAAAGCAATAGACAGAAAACAAATGAACTGACGCTGTTTCACTAATCTATGTAATGCATTAGAAAATACCTTTGTAGACTCATTCACAGCTTGAGTTCCCCCAGAGATTGTATTTTCCAACAAATCCAGGTGTTGAAATGTTTGAAGAAAATCTTGTTTTAACTTCCCTAAAAGGCACTGCAATACATAGTTCCGACCTTTTTCTAACTTGATTACTTGCTTAGCATGCTTCAATCGCTTCTTTTCCAACTTCAGTTGTTCAGCAGTAAGCTTACCAGATGGAATCAGTTCCTGAACCTGTTTCTGCAGTCTCCCTACCTTCTGTCTTTCTTCTTTTATCTGCTGAAGGAGCTGCGCTGAGTTCGATTTTTCTTCTATGACCTTTTTGTCATATTCTTCTACAAGATTTTTTAACTCTAGAGCCTTTACCACCTCTGTATCTGCACGCTGCCTTTCCATAAGGACCTTCTGCTTTTCAGCCTCATAGTTTTTAGTCATCTCTTCATACTTTGACTGCTTGAATGTTAATTTTGATGCTTCACTCTTCAATCTTTCCATCCTTACAAGACTCTCTCTCACTTTCTTTAGTTCAGCTTCAGTGAGACTAGAGGATTCAAGGTACTTTTCTTTTGCAAGTTCAAGCGTCACCTGCAATTTAGCTGCTTTTTTTTGCTCTGCATCTGCACGCTGCCTTTCCATAAGGACCTTCTTCTTTTCAACCTCATACTTTTTAGTCATCTCTTCATACTTTGACTGCTCGAATGTTAATTTTGATGCTTCACTCTTCAATCTCTCCATCATTGCAATGCTCTCTTTTGCTTTCTTTAGTTCAGCTTGAGCCAGACTAGAGGATTCAAGAGACTTCTTTTTTTCAAGTTCAAGAGTCACCTGCAGTTTAACTGCTTTCTCTTGCTCTGCATCAGCTCTTGATTTTTCTGCCTTAAGAAGGTCTCTAAGCTGGTTTAAATCTGCCTCGACAGATTCCCTAGATGAAGTTAGTGCCAAAACTTTCTTCATTAATACTTCAACCTTCTGTGACTCCTCTTCCAATTGCTTTAACAAATTTTTAGCATAAGATTGCTCTTCAGTGAACTTCCTTCCGTATTCATCTGCGAGCTCTTTGTACTGCAGTAGCATTGCCTTGTTAGACTCTAAATCAGCAATTGTTTTGGCTTCAACCTGATTACATGGGACAGTCTCATCGGATCTATTGTTTTCATTTTCCAAAGGTTCATTGAACTCCAAAGATTTCTGCTTGTCCATCTTAGCAGTTTCTTTTTCAACGTCATCTTTTTTTGTATCCTCGTCAAGAAGCTGTTTGAGCCAATCTATTCTACCTTCCCTTTCAGAAACTTGTTTTAGCAGAATCACCATTTCCTTGTCCAAGTTTAGGCATAGAGGACACCCAGCTTGCTGCAAAGAGAGTTGAGACTCCAATTCAGCAAATTTGGACTCCGCAGAGATCCTTAAAGCAGTCTCTTCCGCTTTTAAATTCCTCTCGTGATCTGCTCTTGCATGTTCTTCATTATATGCTGTAGATAATAATAATAATAATCGACAACATTAGTTATTTGCTCAGCTGCTGAAAGGTTAAAATCATGTGGAATGTAATGCAAGCAAGACCTTGCAGAATGTAATAGATGATGAATGCAGAGGTTAGGGGGGGAGAAAGAGAACATCCTTATATGGAAGACAATCAATAAGCAACATCAAAGATGATTAACAGTAATCTACTATTTCTGTAACCTGAATCTAACTTCACATTGAATACCACAGAAAGCTTTCTATGATTCTGCAAGGAAATAAAAAGTTGTACATTTGATAAAGCTTGAGCTCAAGATTTAATAATATTAGATTACAAGATAAAGGTGATACCATCATACTTATAGCTTGCTGCACCAAATCTATCCATCTATATATAGCTGATTTCATGTTTCACTACATTAGAGAATCCTAATTCTGACAACTACAGTTAAATTTAACATCACATAATCCACATTCTCTATGAAAAGCAACTAAAAAACAGTATAAACGTCGGATAAATTGCCACATCTCCACATGCTACATCTTCACCATTCCAAAATCTTTGGACACATCAGTATGCTTGCATTAAAATTCAACTGATTGAAATAAACCTCTAATCAAATCATTGGCAACATAAACCCTAATAGTAAGATCATTTACCATTCTCTAGATCACGCATAACTCCTTGTAACCTGATCACTTCATCCTTCATTAGTCTACAACCTTCCCGAAGACTGTCACGTTTCTCTTTCAAGTTTGAGCACCTCAATCGTAACTGAAGAAACGAAATCAAACATCAAAACGTAAAATGTAAGATGAACTGAAACAAATGCAAAATTCACCAAGAAAGAACCTACCGCCGCACAGCAAGGATTGCTCGAATCAGTTGTAGCCGCCATCGCTCGAATCAGGTACACAGCAACAAAAATAACCTTCAAATCAAAAGCTTAAAGCAAGCGACGATGCGAAAAGACGAAGTCGTTACAGTCGTAAGAAACACCGTTTAGAGGAGAGCATTCGCCTTGCTACTTCGCGTTCCTCCTACCTCTCTCTGTCACTCTCTCTCACTCTTTCTCTCTGGCCTATGCAACCGGAGCGCCACCCAACTAGAGAGATTTTGGTTCAGAGAAGCATGCAAGCATCGCTATTTGACATTCCTACTAGGCTACTACAGTAACATTTTATGATTTCACATCGATACTATAATGAAATGTAAATCTTTAACCTAGATGCATCGGCCCAAAACTCAGTCAACAGAGACGGCCCAAAAATAAGAGAATATCAGCCCATAAACAAAAGTATCGGCCCATAATGTAACCGTGTGCTTGGACACTTTAATTTTGTAAAAGATAAAATATTACTCTCATCATAATTAACTGTCATTTTAAATTTTGATACAATTTTTAAGAAAAATATTAAATAATTTAAATTTTGTAAAAAATTTTTAAATTTTATCACTTATTTAATATTCAACCTTCTTTTAAACCAATAAAAAAAAAATTAATTATTTACACCAATTTTCAAGAACATTTTTTATAATTATTGTTCATTTGTTTGCCTAGAAAACTTAAAACGACAGATAATTGTTATCAAATTTCTAATGCTAAAACGACACTTATTTTTTATCGAAGGGATTATAAATAAAGTATACTCTAACTCCCAAATATATTATCAAATATTAATACAAGAACCAACAAACTTATGGAGTTTCATCTTCTTATCTCTTAAGTATTCGACACCTTAATCCAAATATCTAATTTCCAACCATGTTGCTAACGTAATATTAGAAAAATTCAAATTCAAAATGTAATTAGCAACACATTTGAAAGGATAAATGTAATTTATGTTAATAGTCTTATTTCACGCTCGCATCCGATGACCACCCGCTAATGTCGATCATCCTTCTCATATTTGACCCGAAATTTGTTGTCAAGGTATTCAAATCGAATAGTAAATGTTGGAGATTCAAATACAATCGTCATCTCCAGTCACTTTGTATTGGAGTTCTGATTTGAATTATTTAGAATGTTTATTGTCGCCGGGTGATATAATTACGTCCAGGCTATTTGGCGCATGCCAAATTACTAAATCATGCCCATTTGTCCGTGACGGACAAATGGGCATGATTTAGTAATTTGGAAGTTGTCCGTCACGGACAAATGTCACTTGTCCGTGACGGACAAGTGACATGTATAAAATGAAAATTGTGTTTGGATTAAAGTTATAAAATTTGGTTTGTTTGAAAGAAATTTAATATCTGATTGTCTTTTGTTAACAGAAAGTTTAAATGTTTTCAATAACGTCATTTTGATTTGATCGTGTTTATGTTTGAATTTCTTAAAAATGTAACATTGATCTTGAAACTTTGATTCCTTTGTAATTGTTATGTTTGTAAGTAAGTTTGGTTTCTTTATTGAAATAAAATGTTAATCATTTGAATAAAATATCTTTGATTTGATCTTCTTTTGTAAAAGGAAGTTTAAGTCCTTTCAATAACATTACCTTCATTGGATCGTAGATATGTATGATATGAAGTTACGTTTATTTCTTGAAACTTTATTTGTTTGTTACGAAATCTATAAATTTTGAACAAAAGAAACGTTTATTGATAGGAAGTTACGTAATTTTGGATTGACACGAATTTATAATCCTGGCAATAGCGTTAAGTTGATATTTTTATCTCATTATGTTCTTTACAACTCGTTATGTTCATTCAAAGATCTTACTAAATTAAAATTTAACGAAAATGTTACTATAGGTAATTAAACTCATTAATTTAATGAAGTTGTACACATTATTGGTTGATCTAAAAGATACAAATATATGTTGTAAATACCAAGGGTTGAAGGAATGTTCTGTCCGTAACGAACAGAATGGGTTTGTCCGTGACGGACAAACCCGTTTTGCCCTATTAAGGACAGCCACGCTCTTTTCTTTCCCTTTCTTCCTCTTCCTCTTCCTTTCTTCGCCGCGACGAACACCTACGACGACCTCGCTCGATCTTCGGCTGCAATCTCTCTCAATCTCTCTCCACATTTCTCGTATTCTCTACTGCTATATAAGGTAAGAACATAACTTTCTCGTTTTAGTTTCGTTTAAATTTGTTTGTTTTAGTTAGGTTTAGGTTTAGGGTTTAATTTGTTCGATTTGGGTTGTTTTAGAGAGGTTTAGGGGCTTATATGTTACTAAAATCGATGAATATGAGTTAGGGTTGAAGATTATTAGTTGTTTTAGAGAGGTTGAGTGAGCAGATCGCGAACGCCATTGTTGGTGTTCGCGATCGGCTGAACGAAGAAGACGCTTGTCCGTTGACGGACAAGCGTCTTCTGTCCGTGACGGACAAAGTGCTACGGACAACTTCCTTGTCCACGGACAAGTTAGTTGTCCGCTACGGACAACTTACCTTTTTTTTTTAATTTGTTTTTTCCCCTTTTTTTCTTTTCCTTTTTATTAACATTTGTTGTTTTTGTTTGCAGATGGAAAGGAACCCAAACAAGGACTCCAAGAGGTTTAGTGGATTGGGATACTTCAGGAAAGTATTCCACAGTGGCATGCGTTCTCTGAGGGGACAGCGGGATGTCCACTCTAGACACGAGGCACGAGAGCCAGTTCCTTACTCTGGAGGTGAGGAGCAGTTCCCGACACAGGAGTCGGGAGTCACGCGGCGTAGTACATCTGGTATTGCGCGTGATATTGCTCCACTGAGCCCTCCTCACCATGCTTTTAGCGGAGCCAGACATAGCTCCTATACTGGAGGTGGTGCTTCGTTTGTTGCCGGATATTATTCTCAGATCGAGGATCTGAGTGCTCCTTACCAGCAGGAGCAGCAGTTTGCTCTTTCTTCTTCCCGACAGGAGCAGCGGGATGCTCCTTCTTCTTCCTAGTGGGAGCAGGAGTATGCTCCTTCTTCTTCACAACAGCAGCCTGCAGCTGAGAGGAGACGCCGAGGGAGGAGGTCACCTTCGCCAGCTCCTGTGGAGGAGGTACTTGAGGAGGTACTTCCTCGTGCTCTGGGTGATCGTCCTAGACCAGTACCTCCTACTCGGCAGGCCTTTCAGCCCGATCTTCGAGGTCCTTGTGGAGGGGGACCTCGTATACCAGAGATACTCAGGAGTTTTCAGGCTCACACCGCTCTCCACGTCTGGCATGGCATGGTGAGTACGCAATAAATATGTTTAATAAATGCATCTTTAATGTTATAATATTTTTAGTTATATATTAAATTTCTTTTTTCTATGTAGGATCGTGATACGCTTCACTATCATACCAGAGCCAGCCAGCTGGACGCTTGGCCACTGGATGAGGAGGCTTGGTCGGGTTTAGCGCACGCCAGTGGACTGACCCATCTGCAGGGTCTTATGTACACACATCTGAATGTGCGTCTACTGGACGCTTTTATCGAGAGATGGCACCCCGAGGTGAACCAGCTGCACATGCCTTGGGGTGAGATGATCATTGCTCTTCATGATGTCCAGCTCATCCTAGGCATTCCCATATCCGGGACAGCGGTTACTCAGGTGATCGCCAGAGCTGATTCTGCCATCCGAGTGCAAGAGTTTTTTGATTTTACCGATGAGCAGATGACTGCCGAAGATGTACGTCGTCGAGGGCTGTCACATTCCTTTTTACTGGATCAGTGTGACGGATATTCACATCTGTATCCGACGACTGCAGCGTCCGGATGGTTGTTGTACCTGCTGGAATCGACGCTGTTCACCGACAAATCGCAGCACAAGATTTCTCCAGATTTACTGATATTGGTGGAGGATCTTGATCAGGTGATCACTACATCTTGGGGTACGGCGACACTCGCCTACCTCTATAGGCGTATGGGCGAGGCCACTAGGGTCGACTGTCGCCAGATGTGCGGTTGTCTGACGCTGCTGCAGGTAAAATATATCCTCTATACTCATATTATTATTCTCATAACTTAATTTGTATTGTTTGTCTAATTTTTATTTCTTTTTTGTTAAAGGCATGGATCTACCTTTATTTTTCATGCTTTGCACCGGAGGTTGTCGAGGGCTGGGAGCATGGGATGCCTTGGGCGGCGAGATTCGAGATCAGGCCTGTCAGGAGGGACACCCGTGATTATAGACGGATGCTTGACGAGATGATTGTTGATCAGGCAAGTCCACTACATTTGAATAGTTGTAATCTTTTTGTCAACTAACGTGTTTATTTTCTAACAATGTTGTCTGTTTTTTAAACAGGTGAACTGGCAGCCATACGGCCAGTTGGACTTCACTGATAGAGAGTTACAGCGTTCGTTGTTTTACGGGCTGTTGACTTTTATGGACATATCAGAGCCCTACGATCCATACAGGAACATGAGGGCTTTTGGATACGTTCAGACTATTCCGCCTCCGCTGATACAGCCTGATTATGCCATTAGGGTCGAGGATCCCAGGAGCTACAGAGTTGGCTATCCTCGAGGTAGCTGGGCGTGGGATAGATGGGAGCACCATCACGTCACGGTTGAGGAGATGGCTGCACGTTACGGCCCTGGATATACCGCCACCGACGATTATATGGCGTGGTATACAGACCGATCGCACCGGTTTATACGCCCAGGTGCTCAGTAGATGCATTCTCCTCCACCTCCTCCTCCACCTCCACCTCCACCTTCGACCTTTGACGGCCAGTTGGACCCTTACGATTACGCTACACGATTTAGGGAGTATATTGGTGATCCTTCTATCCCTACTTCCCTGCATCAGGACTTACGCAGTTATGTAGATTATTTTCCTGATCTCCGAGATTATTCTTACGATAATGGACAGGGTAGCGGTACTCGTCATGACGATGACGAGTAGGCTTGTGTATGCATTTTTTTGGGTTTGTATTGTGTGTTTAAACTTTTGAATCTTATGTCTACATTTTTGTGTATGTTTAAACTTGTTTCTTTGTATGTTTAAACTTCGTACTTAACTTTTTGCGTTATATTTAACTAAATATAAACGATAACTATATAAATGACTTAACCTTAACATAATATAAATGACTAAACCTTAAGAAAATATGTGTGATCGTAAAGTTAAAAGTAAAGTAGTGAATAACTAGCAAAAACAACGATGAACACCAAAACTTTTCCTCTTGATTGATCAAAATTTCCGTCCAAATCATTGCCAAAACAAATTTTTTGATTTACAAGAGTAACTAAGAGAGTATTCTGAAGATTGTATGAAGAAATGATACAATTACATTCAACCAATATGCTTATATAGGGCTCCAAAGACATGGTCCCTCTAAGAAGCAAGCAAGTCAAGTTGCAAAGTTAGTTACGATGAACATCCTAGATGGATCTGATGCAGAAACTCGGCAAAGACACCCTAGATGGTCCCTCTAAGAAGCAAGCAAGTCGAGGTTAACTCAAGAGATGTTGAACTTTCTGCACACCAGCGTCCTCCTTGCTCGAGTGAAATGGCTTCTTCTCTTGAGTTTTCCTACCTTCCATGTTCGAGTTTTGGGTTCACTCGAGAGAAAGTGACAAGTTCCTCTATGCGGCTTCTTAGTTCGAGTTTTTTCCTACTCTTTGTCCGAGATTGGGGTCACTCAATACTTCTTCCTTGGAGGTTCCTTGAGACTATTTGGCCTACATGCTTGTATCTTTTATTTATTTTCATCCTTCCTTTTCTTATGAGGTGGGTGAAGAGTTGATGTATGATGCTTGGATGACTTGAGTGATTAGATATATTCATTTGAGCTCCATTGTATTGCCAAAGTACCTGCAAAGACATGAAAGAAGTGAAGTAGGCATTTTTTTGACAACTTAAACTCTAGCTATGATATGAATGTCCAATCCATGCAAAGGTAAAAACACACAAAACACATCCAAAAACATAGCATGAAGTTTTCATGCTATTAGAGGGGTTGAATTGTGAGCCTCAGATTTTGCAAAATAAATTACAAAATCTATTGTAATATAGGGAGTCAAGATTGAACATGAGGTTAGGAAATCGGAACAAAGCTCAAAGTTCTCTTGTCCGTCACGGACAAGAGACGTTTGTCCGTCACGGACAAGAGACGTTTGTCCGTGACGGACAACTCCCATTTGTCCGTGACGGACAAATGAGATCAAATTACTAAATCATGTCCATTTGTCCGTGACGGACAAATGGACATGATTAGTAAATTGGAGCTGCGCCAAATAACAGCGGCCTATAATTAATATGTTTATATCTATATTTTGTGTCGGGTTTTATTTGCTTTTGTGATTTAAGGACGAATTTTACGATTAATAATATAGAGGACGTGTAATGTTAACGTCTTCAATAGTAGATAATTGAGCCAGACTTGGTTGCAAATTTAAATCGCTGGTTTTGGTTTGGCGGTTTAGCACCGGTTTACTAAAAAAAACTTATATATAAATCGATTAAACGGTTTTTTACTTATATATAAATCACGTACGAGATTTTGAAATTTTTTACCGAGTTTGCTATCGGTCTTTTTTACATTGGTAATATAATTTTAAAAAAACGAGTTTGTTCTCGTTTTTTTTATTTTACATCGGTAATTGGATAACAAAAAGAGAAAGGGCTTTAACAAGTTTTCCGGTTGCATACGTATCCTCTCGGGGTTAAGAGAAATCAAAGTACACGTAGTTCTCTTACCTTTGCTTACCTTTTTTCGGACTTCCGAGTTGGTTTTGTTACCCCCTTACCGTTCCACCGCATACTCGGAAGTGGTGCCCGGATCATCGGAGTTGGAATCCGATCTTGAGTCATAAACCGGGGCATTTCGTTGTTTTTGGTTCTCCGCCCTTATACAATCTTGAACGCGTACTTGTGCCTCCAATTTATCGGGATTCAATTGACTTCTCTTGTAACTTATCATGTTCCATCTTTGGCTAAAAGCTTGCTCCACAACCATCATTGATGCGGGCACGACCATGAGTTGTTGTACAAATGTGGTCAGTGTTGGATATTTCGGGACTAACCTCTTCCACCGAATCAAAATTTCAAAAGTTTCACTATCAAAACTAAAACAAGTTGTTTGATAATCTTGAAATTCCGCACTTGCAGATGAATGTCTTTGTCGTTTTATTATTTTAGCTAACATTTGTTTAGCTTTTGATAGAATAGAAGACGGAGAAGGAGAAGAAGAAGAAGAATAAGATGGCGGAGGAGTCGGTTCGGCGGAAGAACTAGCACTTATTTCAAAGGAAGAAAGCAATTTATTACTTTCATCACGAACTTCATGAATAATAGTAGAAGTGTTTCTAGGAGAGCTTAAACCTAAACATTCATAATAAACACCTAACAATTCGTTAACATCATCAATTTCAAGCCTAGGATAAAAAAAACAGCGGAAATAAGATAAACTAAGGGAATATCGGTGTAATAATTAAGCAATTTTAATTTCATTTCGGTTATAGCATTTACAAGTGTTGGATAAGTAAAACCGGACTATAAAGTCTCGACAACAATTACGGCTATTTCTAAAAAGCTATAAGAAGTGGGTGTAAGCATAACTCATCATATTAGTTGAATCACTAAAAACTTTTAAAATATTACAAATATCATAACATAGACCGCGAAGTGTATTGTGTGAAAAATGATTGTAAAGATATTTGTAATGAAGAGCTTGACTAAGTAGTTTGTAAGTTTAGTATCAACGAGTTTCAAAGTTCTTTTGAAAATGCAATAGGATGAACATTATTTTCTAAACACGTTTTTTTTATTTTTTTCTTAAATAGGTTGAATGTCAAATATGTTCAATTACATTGGTGATGAGGGTTAACATAACAAATAAAATTTTAAATCCATCTTGAACACATAAGTTTAAAATATGATATTCACATATTTGGTGAGTAAAAGGAGTTCGTATATATTGCCACGCATCCTCCACCAAATTGTTTACGGCGACGGTTGTTAGCATGAAATATTGTGATATTTTAGGCACGTTTTCTAAGTGTATTTCATCCATATTGGTGATCATTGATAAAGCATTGAAGCATTTGTGAGTTAGTTTATCTATTTTGTCGATATAGAGGTCTACATAAGCTTTGTGTTGATTGTAGGCAATTAAGAGCTAAAACCGAACGGATCAAGGGAGAATGAACATAGATTGAGCATGTCCAAGGATTGAGGACATCACTAGGAGCTAAGGAAGATGATAAGTTGAAGAATAGCACGAGACAAAGGACAATTACGATCTACATGTGTTCCACGCTCTAAAATACGGCCGTACTAGGATCCACGCTCTAATCCACGGCCGTGGAACCTTGGCAAGACAAGCGTGGAGCATTCCAGCAACTTACACGGCTGTGGAGAGTTGTGACAAACCGTGATCCAACTCCACGCTCTAAATTACGGGCGTGGAACCCTTCTACGACCGTGATCTTGACGATCTTTTACGCAATATTTTAAGCCACAATCTTCTACGCACATGGGCCGAAGACGCATTTTATTTGGGCCTATATAAGGACGGAAGGAAAGAGATTCCGTCACCTCTGCTTACCCTAGTTTACACCTTCGCTTAGACTTTGCCTACGCTTATTGCACGTGCCTAGGGTTTCGAGTTGGACGTGTGGAGATTGCTATTTTGCAACGGAGAATTGAGAAAGAGTGAAGATTTGGAAGATTGTTCGTAAGGAGATTTCATACTTTATTCCTAGGTTTGATTAGAAGACGGATTGACATCTCGTTCTTCGTTCTTATCTAGAATAGTTACTTGTTTGTGTTTATTCCAAATCTAAGTTGCATTATCATTGATATTTGTGAATTTGAGATTGGTTTGAAGGTTATTGAAGTTTTCGGAAGTTTTCATCTTTCATTCTTTTAAATCTTGAATTTGATATCAATATGACTGTTGTTGGCTAAAACCCTTTAGCAATTCTAAGGTGAAGGGTTGATAGTTGTGGCTTAGATGATGATAGATCGATCGTAAACAGATTGGACCCTGAGAGTTAGAGAGAATCGCCGACAAACCTAATCCACGGTCTGTTCTTGAGCTTCCACGGCCGTGGAACTCAAGAACTACCCGTAATTTTATGTCAGTTACGAACCTTGGTTTTACTTTAATCCAAAGTTAAAGATTTGCTTTAACTTAGTATTGGCTTGTCTTTTCTAAGTGGTAGTGAAGCCTCAACAACCTCTACCTCGATTTCAAGTGTCATAACCTTAATCGGTTTGGTTAGTCTTGATCCTTGGATTACAAGTTTGAGTATTTGACTTTAATATTTACTTTTAGAATCTTTCTATATTTAGAAGCCTCAACAACCTTTATAGAGAGTGCCTTTGAGTGAATTATATAAGGTCTTGGAACTTCACCGTACATTGCCTTACATTCGTATACCTTTGCATACCTTAACTCTGTCCTTATATCTTTAGTATATCTTGAATCGATTGCCACAGCTGGATTCCTGGATCTTTAGGATTGTTGTTTTCCCAATAATTTACAAAAGCTCATACATTTACTCGCTTGACAATTCTATAATTGGATTTAACCCCCCAAATCCCTGTGTTCGATACTCTGAAATTCTTGCTTAACTATATCGATCCGTATACTGCGGGTTCGCTTGCTTGATTTCTAGTTTTATAATTAAAGCTTATTTGCACGCACGCTAAGTGGCGAACAACGGTGTTAGCGGATGCATTATCAACAGAGTATGAAAAAACTCGATTTTGTAAATTAAATTATTGTAAAACCGTTGTTATCAAATTTGCAATGTTTGTGACATTATGTCTTTCGTTAAAATGACAAAATGCAATAACAAATTCATGCAAAACATATCGTTATTAATAAAATGTAAAGTAATGCTCATGTAAAAATGTCTTTATGATAATGTATTCCAAATATCACTACAAATTGAAACTTGATGAGAAAATGATTGTAAAATCGCAATAATTTTTTGTTTCTTTTGTTCATAAGATTTAAAATTTTATTTGAAAACGGTTTTACGAGAAATTGGTTTAAAAGAAGGTTGAAAATAAGTAGTGTTATATTCCGAGCTTCTCGGGATGAACTTTTTGCATGTGGGTTTGCAAAGTCCCGTAGCCGCCATTCGCCCTCCACTTGTACACCTTCGGACAATAGTTGCACGGGACTTGACGGTACTCGTTCACCACCTCACCCTTCTTGTAATGCTTTGTAAAGATGTCGGATGTAAGCATTTTCGGTGGAGGGACTTGTCGGAAAGCCCTTTCACCTTGACCTTGTGTGATATCGGGCATTTGGGTCTCGCTTTCTTGAGTGTTAGGAAAAAAAGCGGGAGTGTTGTCGCTCGGGTTTGTCATTAAAATAGATGGAAAAATTGAGAATTGAGATTCGAGTATACGAGATTGAGAGTAGTAGAGAGATGAGAATGCTGATGTTAGATAAAATATAAGAATAGTTGGTATAGGAATTGAGGGTAAATTTTTTTTCTTTCTTTCAACCATTTACATTTTAATTTAGAAGTTTTTTAAAAAAAATTAAAATAAACCCGGCCATAATGCCGGTTAAATCGTTGAAATAGCCGTTGACGGACAAAGAGTCGTTGGCCCAGACAACGACTCAAAAAAAAGCCGGCCATAATGCCGGTTAAACCGCCGTTGGTCCGAAACCGTTGACCAAACCGGCGGTTTGGACATTTTGTAAACCGCCGGTTCTAGTTTCGTGACTAATAGTTCATATTAAGTTATTTTCCTTTAAATAATATAAAAGTTATTCAGTAAGCGTTGTGACGGTGTATTCTTGCCTTCTTGGCCCGTTGCCCCTCTGCTCGTTGTTCGTCGACGTCCTGGACTGGCAACAGAGAGAAGAAAGCTCAAAGCTTTCCCCGTCCCTTTCATGGCCGTCTTGGCGCTCAGCTTCCTAACCAGAAGAACAGCAATCTCCTATCCTCTCTTCCTCTTGCAATCCCTCCGGTGCTCCCGTCCCCACCCCTTCTCCTCCCTCGTTCCGCCTCCTCCGGAGTACGACGACGACGTGAACGAGATATGCCGTGTTCTCAGCGACCACCGAGGGCTCCATCACGACCTCGAGCTCGCCCTCACTCCATACTCCTCAAAAATATCCACCAACATTGTCGAACAAGTGCTTAAGAGAACCAGCAATCTCGGATTCGCGGCGCACAGATTCTTCCTCTGGGCTAAGAGTTTCCCCGATTTCCAACCTAATCTTACTAATTACAAGGTTCTAATCGGTATTCTCGGTGCTTCGAAACAATTTCCTCTCATTTGGGCTCTGCTTGCCGAGATGAGAGAGAGTGAGGGTTTGAAGCTGTCTCCTGATCTTTTCTGGCTCGTTTTTGGATCATATGTGAAAGCTAATTTGCCCGGTGATGCTATCAGGGCGTTTAGTCGAATGGCTGATTTTGGTCTCAAATCGACAATCGATGATGTTGATCATCTACTGTACACATTGTGTAAGAGAAAGTTTGTTGCCAATGCGCAAGATTTTTTTGATATAGTGAAGCTTGAATTGCCTCCCACCGCTAAAAGTTACAGCATTTTGATAAGGGGTTGGGGTGATGTTGGTGATTCTAGTCGCGCAGGGAAGCTGTTCGATGAAATGCTGGAGAGAGGCTGCTCAGCGGATATCCCTGCTTATAATAGCTTGTTGCAGGCTCTCTGTAAAGGGGGGAATATTGAGCAAGCGTACCAGTCCTTTCGTGGGATGAGGGTTAAGGGAGTTGAACCTAATGCTTGCACTTACTCAATTTTTATTCGTGCTTATTGTGAAGAGAACAATGTGTATTCGGCCTTTCGGGTGCTAGGTAGAATGAGGAGATATGATCTGTTTCCTAACGTGTACACTTACAATTGTATCATTAAGAGGCTTTGTGCAAACGAAAAGATTGAAGAGGTGTACCACCTTTTGGATGAGATGGTGAGTGCCGGAGTTTATCCAGATACATGGAGTTACAATACAATCCTTCTTTTCCATTGTAATCGTTGCGAAGTTAATAGAGCTTGTAAGCTACTTTCTAGGATGGAGAAGCATAGTTGCATGCCTGATAGACATACGTACAATATGTTGCTTAAGGCATTGATCAGAATAGGAAGATTTGATCGGGTCAAAGAAGTTTGGGATAGTATGGAAGCAAGAGGGTTTTACCCTCCTGTGTCAACATATGCTGTCATGATCCACGGCCTTCTGAAGAAGAAGGGCAAAGTAGAGGAGGCTTGTAAGTATTTTGAGGTAATGATTGATGAAGGAATTCCGCCTTATACTACCACTTGGGAGTTATTGAAGAACCGTCTTGTGGGGTTGGGACTTTTGGAAATGAAAGATGTTCTTGCTGATAAGATGGAACGGAGCTCTTCTTGCTCAATACAGGAGCTGTCAATAGCGATGAGAGGTGAAAAGGGTCGTAGGAGGCTGAAAAGAGAAGACAACTCCGACCATAGTGATGACGATTGGGTGTCAGGTTGGGAAAAATGATAATTGGGTGACTCAAATTAGAGTTCTCTCTTGACAAGCCACACCAGAATTATTGATGTTCTTAATGGGTATCCATCTCTGTTGTCACTTCCATCTTAGGGCATTTGCAGTTGTTTTATGAGCTTTGACTTGGTTACAGCTTTTCCGAGTCATATAGTTCATATTCCATACAGTTTCAGAAAAACCCGCAAAAAGAGTTAGGTGTGCAGCACATAGCTTGATCTTGTACCATAAAGGAAGAAGCTCTTTATACCTTTATACCCTATTCCGTGACTTAGGTCGAGGACGAGGAGACTGTAAAGGACTGCAAATTTGCAGCTATACAACACAGTGAGTATTTATTGACAGGAATGTGGAGATTTTCGCAAATGATTTGAATGAGTTATGATTATAATGTCGGGAAAGTGCTAGGCACGGCAATGTAAGTGGCATCATCAAAGATAAAAGGTTTGTTGAAATATTGCACAACATTATGGTTGCACTTTTGCTGGTTAGACAGTTAAATTACATTTTTCCTAGTTAGACAGTTAAGTTGCCTTCCTAGAAATTGTTGTTTTGAAAGCAAATTTTATAATGCTTTTAGGCATATATTACCATCCGTGTTATGAGATTGTCACTGGCAATCTATATTTTGAGACACCTTTTCTATTCTTGTAGTTTAACCCTGCATTCATTAAACAGCTTGATAGTGCAGGATTTTTTCATGGGTAAAGAATGGAGATTAGGACTACTCACGAGTTTCTAGTGTTCTGTTGTTTAGTTTCATTTCCGTGGATCACCCACGTATACAGATTCAAACCTCTATTCTCAGTACAACAGATTGTCAAGTTTCCTAGCCGTCCCTTTTTCGTAAGAGTTGAGTTCCACACAAGTTCAATTCGAGACCTGAAAACCCTTCTGCTTTGTTTGAAGGGGTGCAAGATACATTCATTTGAACCTACCTCTTGCCTTGTCCAATTATCGCATTCCTTCATCCTGTATTCATAAGTCTGTGCTAACAATTCTGCTAAACTAGGTCTTATTGCAGCATGCCAACAGTGAGCCGGTTGATTCACCTTTACTACTTTTTCCCCAACCATTGAAGGACAAGATACAACAAATTGATTCCCCCAATAAGAATTTTTGGTTGTCTTTGGTTTATTGAATGTGCTAATGGTTCAACTCCTGGCATCTGTACCAATGGAATGGAGAGGCCAATTCTTGAGCAGTGCTGGTAACCATGTCAGAGGTAGTATATTTTCTATCATTGCGTATTACATTTGAATCTGGGTGCTGACTTTTGCTATGTCAATACGTTGAGCTTGTTAAGGGTATCTGATGTCTGCTGAATCGTCGTATATTTTTGTTGTCTCCATTATAAGGATAAACGATATGCTCTTAATTGTTGTAATTTGAGACAGCCTTTTACTATAAATAATGTAAAATTTGCTTAGTTCATTCCTGATTCATCTGAGGCATATTTTTTCGCTCTAAAGATTTCGAATGTTCCAAACTTGTTCCCAGGTTTAATTTTCTTTATTGAACTCTATTCTGGATTCTCTCTACCAGCTTTAACTTTTGTGGCTTAAAATATCTGAATCTGATAACAAAATATTGAAATCTGCAGGTGATTGTTTTCTGAAGGACCCTGTGCACTGCAGTACATGCCCTTGCAGGTTGTGTTAGCTCAAGTTTGGGCCTTCTAGTTTAGGCCAATGAATGTCTACAGCGTTTATGTGGATGCCATAATTGTTCAGCTCTAAACCAAGCATTTGCTGGGATATCTTCTCTTCTTTGTTCTGTGGCTTTCTTTCTATTTGGACCCTTTTGGAAGCCCTAAACATGATGATCTGAAAAGTCATTTTATGTTATTTAAAGTTGTTATTTCAAAATTGAGTCATTTATAGATTTTGGGTGGTTGGAAATTACAGATTAATGTATCTTTGATGCTAACCTTAAAATCCTTGGTTAGATGAGCCTTTAAGAATCTTCTCTGGTTCGACCAATGGAAATGGTGTAAAATTGCCTATGACACTTGGTTCACTTGAACAAAATTCAGATCCTTTTAAACTCAAACAAGTTAAATTTTGTAAGCTGGCCAAATTAAATTTTGTAATCTGACTAAACTAAATTGTGTAACACATTTTTAAAAAAATCAAAATTTGTAAGCTAATATAGTTTCAACTAGAGTTGATCTTATCCGGGCAGTCAACCCACCTGAAAAAAGGCACATGAATAGAGGAAGAAGTCCGATTGAACCGAAAAGTTCTGCCTGTTTGGGCTGGATCCGGGCACCACTCTAGCCCCGGCCAAAAATGTTAGGCACCTAAATTTTTATATAACTTTGACAAAATTTGCTCAGTTACTCTCCATCACGATATTACTTAATTACATTTTATTTGATTTTTTTTGAAAAAAGTCTAACCGGAATCCAAGATACTCATGTCTACTAGTCGCGTGGTTATTTGAAAAATAATCTAATTTATGGATATTTTTTTGTAGTTTTTAGGGTAGGTTTCTGAAAATCACTAATTTTAAGGATGTTTTTGTGTAATTAATATATGCCGAAAAGAAATGCAAAGCAAAAGTATTCGGAAACCCCATATATGAAAACCGGATCGACGAATCAAACGTGAATCCGGTTCTTCAATCAACTTCCTCTCGAGTTCTCACCGTCGCTATTACCGGCCGGTCGCTGTAGCTCTCCGGCTGCTACATTTTCCTATTTCATTGATTATCCGTACCATATTTCCCGAATCCTCAGATTAGTGAACGATATTCTGCACTGCTAGATCAAGAAATGGAGTCGGAGCAGGAAAATCTTAGCAGTTGTCCTGACACCAACATCGATATTTCTGATTCTCTTGAGCGCGCAATTCATGATTCATCGGAGCGGTTACACTCAGCAAAGAAGGTAATCTACCAAAAAAAATATCAGTTGTTTGTAGATTTATTACTTCCCCCTTTCCTACCCTAGATTATGTTTACTTGTATCTTTTGCTTTGGAATTGAACTTCTATCTCAATTTTTGGTAATCTGCCTTCTTTCTATTAGGAACTAGCTGCAAATCTCAGGAAAGTAGTTTCTCTTAGGAGGCAACTTGATGACATACCAATCCAAGCAGAATTGATTCAGTATGTCTTGTATCTCCTCAAGGGAAGTGTTTTGATCTATATCATTTAGTAACATAGCGTGTAAAGAACTGCTTCATGTTATGCAGGTATGAACGCCGTTTCTCAGAATTGTACATTCAAATTCAGGTGCCTGAATGTCTGTGACATTGTTCAGAAACTGTTGGTCTGATTTTACCATTTTCTTATCATATAGTTTTTGATAATGGACAGGGAAAGCTTAGACAAACTCGTAACCACTATGCAACCTATAATGCTCTGCTGGAAATAAAAGATTTGATGCTGAAGGAAACTTCTTTGCTCAACTCAATAAGTTCTCAGGTATATGTGGGTTTAATTATGTGTTGCAGTTATCATCCGAGTAAGCATGGTAACACAGGCTGGTCTGCTCTGTTTGGATGTCATGCATTATACAGGAATTATGCATTATTGGGTCTTAAAATGACAGTATGTAGTATATGGTGTAATGTATTACAAGAGACGAATTTTATCACTAATACATTTATAAGAGGTCATCCAAACAACACTTATGCAAAATTATATAAGCTTGGCCTATGTTCAATATTCTTTTCTATTCTTCATAACTAGCCACTATAATCCAAATAAAAAGGGATAAAAACAGTTACCTTCACTTCCTCTGCCATTATCATTGCCAATAATAAGCTTCTAGGCCATGATCACCGCTAGACACGGCAAATCCAGCATCCTGGCTTTTATAACTTTAACTGACAAACCTGCATATTGTGATGCATGTGTTGTTTATGCCTTGTTTTATGCCGCTAGTTCTAATGTACTCAGTGGGAGTTGGTCAATCGAGTTTGATTTTGTTGATATGGTAAGGGAATCTTCTTTATGAGCTGATTGAGTAAGGGAAGAATATACAGGTCTGTGTCTTCCTTATTGCAAATTTTAAACGTCTATGTTCTCTTTATCTGAACTTGGTAAATGATTATAATGTGTTGTTCTGTTGTAGTTAAAGTCAAGTTGTATCAGTATTATCTATTTATCTACTTGTCTATTGTCATTTTACTTGGCATAGTTTCAAGATGCCATCACAAGTCCTGAGGGGCGTACCAAACTCATTGATTCTATGGAAGCAATTTTGAAAGGAACACGACAGGTAACTGCTTATTCCGAGTAATATCATATAGACAGTAGCGAAATCAGTAGTTTATCCTATGCTGTAATTCAGTCTTATTTTGGTATGGGAGAAAAGAAAGGATGAAAGACTTGTTCCATTCAATTATGTTGTTGTTTAGCTAAATGTCATGAGACTTCAGTTATGGTTTTAAGCTTGACTTTATGATCATCCGGATGCAGAAATTCGATAAGGTGCAACATGGTCTTCAGGAGGAGCAGAAAACATGTGATGATCTCAGGGAGAGATATGCTGCAGCTATAATGGATCAAAGGCGTAGCGCTGCTCTCGTCAAAGCTTTCCAGGTATATTTTGTAATTTTGGTCATACAGTGTCGATTTCATGTACGAGGCTTTAACCCAACATAAACTGAGAAAAGTTCTTGTGTTAGACCATCATGTTGGATAGTTGAGAAAATATCCTTGATAGTATCATTCTTTTTCTTCTGATCTTTTGTACATATTTATCATTTTTTCGCATCCTCAAATGGCAAGTTCTTCGAAAACGTGTTGGGTTAAAGCCTCGTACATGAAATCGACATTGTATGAATCATTCCCTTAGGCTCCATTCAGTATTAACGTATATATTGGTCTTACCGTTACGCTTAATTCTATACTTACATCGTTTTGCAAATGTCAGGAGGAATGTGCAAAGAACGTATATATTGGTCTTACCGTTACGCTTAATTCTATACTTGCATCGTTTTGCAAATGTCAGGAGGAATGTGCAAAGAACGAGACGTTGAGGAGTCGAGCTTCCTTGTCTTAGCTAAACACAGGAGTAGAACAATATTATGAGATCCAAAGTCGCCATCCTCTGCAGCTCAGGCTCCGCCATAGTATCAAGGTTCGAGTGTTTATAGCTTGGCAGAAAATTACCATTTAGATCTGATGCCACAGAAGGAATGCTGGAGAGCTGGAACCCGAGGGTCGATTGAACAATAATTTTTTTTACAGTACCTCTTTAGAAAGTACAAAATATATTTTGGATATCAACTCGAGACAAGTAATACATATGCAGAGAGCTTCAAACAATATAATTGTGATTAGAATATCTTGCATAATGGTTTTCATGGGCCGAGGACAAGGACCGAGATCCAGCCCTCAATCCAGATCATGTACACCCTAACAACAACACCCCAATGAAGAAAGGGGACACAAAGAGAAGAAAGCTAACCGAATATCTTAAAATTTATAACCCGAGAAGGCGAGAACTAACACCAGAATGTGGCTTTATTCTAAATCGATAAAAACAGCCTAAACAAAATATGTGATGGTAAGAGCAATGCTCTATACTCTGCAGTCACCATGAGGCCATGTACAAAAAAAATGCTAAAAAAGAAAATAGTTCTTCAAGTGAAACCTACTTGTAACATCTATCAGGAGCTAATCCAATCCCTTGTGCAAAGCAGTGGGGAGGATCAGGTGAACGAGCTGTGTGAGAAGGAACTACCAAACGTGCTTGTTTTTCAATGTAGGATGCCCAGGTGACCATGTATAATCCAGCAATAATGAGAAAACCTCCTATCACACTAGAATATTCCAACAAACTGAAATTAGACAAGGTAATTACATGTATTTTGAACTTTTTTCAGTGTAGCTAATTGCTTAATGCATAAATATAGACCCCTTGATCATCATCTCAGTCCAAAATTTATGATTTACCTCAACAAAGTTTCTTAGAAAGCATACAAATTTGCTATTATCTAAGTGGTAAGACCAATCAGACTAAATGGCTGCAAGAAGTACTAAATCGGTAATCCATACTCTAGTCTTGGGTTAACTAGTTATTAAGAACACAGAACCAAATAAGAGGCATTTAAAACGAGAGATATACCATAGAACCACATTATATTTAACACTTTGAATTTTACTCATTAACAATTTAAAGCCCTTTTAAATTTTAGTTCCACTTTCATTCTTACAGGTCTATCATCCATCACATTAACAAGATAATCCTTAACAACGTATGTTGATTCTCGATTATTGAGGAATTTAGAGCCAAACCTTCCCAAGAAAATGGGGCTTCCAAGGAAGACCAGTGACAGGAAAGCTGATGCTGCAGGTTGAACTGGGCAGTATAGAGCAACCAAAGCAGGTCCCAATATTTTGTTGGACCATGTAAGAAGCCCATAGTTAAGGGCAGATGCCACAATTCCCTGTGGAAAACATGCAGCAACACTAAGCTTCGGATTTGTAGAACCAAGCACTAGCAACTACTACAATCTTAAAGCAACCACGTGTCCTATCAAGAGTTGACAAGTAAGAAGCATATTTGGGCAAGTTATGAGAAAACCGAAAAGTTTCAAGTGAAGATTCCTGACATTACTTTAAAAACTTAAGGCTAAATCCCAAAGTACATCAGGGTTCCGCTTGGAACGCGAAGAGACCTCGATTCCATGTATTTGAACACAAATCAACAAAGTAACTTTTATATACAATGACAACATATTGGAAAATAAAAAGCATATTCCATCAACTTATATCCAACATGTATGGTAGGTCAGTGATTAGATTTTGGCAGCAACCGTAGCTTTGTGAAAGATAGGCTTCCGGCGGAGCCTATTATAGATTGACATGACTTATCCGGCTCAACTCTGTAGCAGTAATTGACTTGCTGAGATGGAAACCTCAAAAGGCGCAGAAGGCCTTGTACATTACAGATCTTTCCCTAGAGGACTGAAACTTGTACTACTTTTTTAGTGTCATGTTATATATCCTACAATCTCATGGTTATTTTCAAGTCCAAACATGGAACCTTGAAGTGTGTAGCTTTGCTAAAAACAATCCTATAGGAGAGAGATTTCGGAGTGAGATAAGGAGCATTGATCATATTTAGGGCCCGTTTGGTTCCAACTCCGGAAACGGAAACGGAATGGAAACGAATTTAGTTCATATGTATACCATTATTCATGAAATTGGATGGTTTTAAGTAATTGTAGTAAAATTTGATTAGTGGTAATACCCTATAGGGAAACAAAATGGGGAAACAACTACATTTTGCATGCAACCACAAGGAATGATTCCAAAAAATATTCATGAATAAGGTAAACATATGGACTAGATTCATTTCCATTCAGTTTCCGTTTCCGGATTTCTAACTAAACGGGGGTTATTAGCTGCTGGTGTTATTATCACGTGACTCGAATTGGTGTATGGAAACCACGTACATTCACACTTTAAGCTGTATAACTAAGATTCTTTTTTATTAAGCCTTTGCCACTTTGGGGCTTTTATGGCCTTTCAGTCCCTAGCTATGAAGTTGACAAATAGAATATTTTTTTAAAAATAAAGAATTATACAGCAGGATAACGAAGCTATGATTTTTCTGGTATATTAAAGATGTATAATATACTCACAGCATAAGAAACAGCAAACAACTCCGATTGTGTCAGGCTCCAGCTGGTTGAAGCATCAGTCATGAACATTGCTGATGTTATCATGAGCAGAGTGCCAAAAAAGTACGAATATGCAGTGACTGAAAGACTGGCAGGATACTTCTTCAAAAGAGGAGCCTGAAACAATTTACAAAATAGTAGGGTTACAAATTACAAAGCCTTGAAAAATATACATTTACACTTGAATATCTTAAAATAAGTAATGAGTCCCCTCATCAATGTCATTTCCAATCCACTGTCTTTAATATGGAATGGTAGAACAGTTTCAGTTCCGTATGGGATAATGCTGTTTTCCTTAACTAATTTTTTGGTAAAAGGAAAAGGGGCAAGAGACCAAGAGCCCAAATTAGACGTTCATAAATAACTGCAATCAACAACTGTAAGATAAATTGTTTCTAGAAAAAATAAACTATTATGTAATTACGTCAGAATACCTGTATGGCAAGGTAAGTGGCCATACACATGCAGTTTCCTAGTAGACATAATACACCAATGTGCCATTGTTCAAGCCCATATTCCAAAAACTTGGTCATAACCAAACCAGCTGGCTCTGGCTGAGGCTTGGCACTAATATCAAGCATTACAAAATCCCGTTCTTGATATCCAACTATAACTGGTCCTTTGTAGACAGCCATAAACACAGCACCAGAAACACAAACAATTGTACCCACAACCTTCATCTGCCCTTCCATTTTCAGAAAATTCACTGTTTCTGTGCTGCATGAAGAAAACTCAATATGGAATGGAACACAAAACAAAGAGAACTTCACGATAAAGCATCAGATGCATACTAAGAGTATTCTGGTCAAACTGACCCCATTACTGTAGCCAACAGAAATGTAAACACGGGAATTGAAGGCTGTATTGCTGAAGCATAAGTTGGATTTGTGTAACTAAGACCATACAGAAATAAAAGCTGGTTTCCAAATACCCTGCACAGAGGACAATTGAAAATTGTTCTAGTTAAAATAAGAACAACATGCTATAAATGACAGGTAAATAAAAAGATTTGGAGATACCCGGTTAGCCCAAGAAAGAAAAATGTAATCAGGATTTTCTTAGTCAATGGAGGTCGAGTACGCCTGCACATAAGAAATGAAGGAGCTCTTGATTATAAAAATGTTTCTGTAGTTCAAAGTTAGACTGGTAAAATGACTAATTATACTTCAACAGATACACTTGAGTATAATTTACAAAATCCATCCATAGCTAACTCGCTATGGGTTCCTTGACCAAAACTTCCTAGCATCACTCGCAAGCTCTAGGAAATATCATGCTCTCAAGCAAACTTGCAGTTTTGACAGCTGCAACACTAATCAAGTTAGTCAGAACTAATCCCTGTTAACAAACCAACATTAACAAGAGCTAAAGCCGTTGTAACTTGTAAAACTACCAGTGTCCACTACCATTTCCGTCACAGTTAAACGTGTTTAATTTCGAATTACTTCAAGCAAACCGGCAGCAAGAAATGATATAACAGGATGGATATAGATCAGATTTGAAATTGGCATGTGGCAACTCCAAATCTATCTAATCGTACCGAAAACGGATAGATGAAGTATGATAATCACCACAAATAATGAGATCGAAAGTTGCATATATTGACATACAATCAAGAACTCGGAAGCAGATACAAATCAACCAATTACCAATAGATCGGTCGAAGTAGTCAATCTGAAGCGAAGGAAAGGGGGAAACTCACTTTTCGCGGATGTATGCGAGAGGAGCGAGAATGCAGAGAGCAATAAGGTCACGAAACAGACAGAAAACCATCTGATTGACGCCAACATTAAGAGCTACTTTGGTGATGACATGGTTACCTCCGTATAGAGTCTGCACCATAAGCATGGCGGCGTGAGCTTTCCATTCTTCGCCGTCGCGACCGCCGCCGCCGATGGCGCCGACGACCGCCATCTCGATCTGCGTCTTCCTTGTCCGATCGTTGGTTGGGCTAAATGGTGAATTTTAACGAAATCCTTGATCTATAGATGGAGTGACAGAGTTGCGTGTTCGGGCAATTTCGAAATTATCTCGTTTCACACGACTCCATTGCCAAAGTTGAAGGTCTTTGGAGAAGGAAATCTCTTTTTTTATTACTTATTTTCGATAACCTTTTCAGGATAAGTTTTATCTTATTATAAAGAGAAAATTACCTAAATAAGTAGTCGGTCTTCTGGATCATTGTTCGTTAACGTATCGGTATTGAATATTAGGGGGTAAAATTGTCCACCTATCTTATACATAAAGCTTATAGTGCTGCAGGTTTTTTATCGGACTCAATAGGTAAGGTATTGTTCCGATAATTTAATCGACGGGTACTAAAGTTTAGTTAAAAGATGAATATTGTTTAGTCAATTTTTTCTATAATAAATGCTAAACTTTAACATTTAAGTTAAATGTTGTATTAGTCACGATCAATTAATAATCATTTAAAATTACGATTTTATTTAAATAACCATTATTATGATTTCTAGCTAATTATAAATGTTAAACCAATCACTTTTTATTTATTAAAATAATAATAATAATATTATTATTATTATTATTATTATTATTATTATTATTATTATTATTAGAAGGTAGGGAAATATTAGAGCTACACTCAACTCCCTATTAACTATTAGGGATATTTATGAACAACTCCAAAATTATGGTTTAAATGGTATAATAGATCAAAAATAGAACATGGCTACATAACTTTGCCATTTTTTGTGATTTTTAAATTCGATGTGAAATCACACTACACGTCGTTATTAACATTAGTAAACTTATGGTCGTGTAACTAACGTTACTCAAATAATATCATACACTTTATAGATATATAGTTAAATAATTACATAATGATTTGAGCGAAATTATAGAATGGAATAAGCAATTATAAAAGTTGTTGGAGAAGATTACATACGACCAAAAGTGATTTTATTGAGTTAAATTGTCTTAGTTTTTTCTTCGATTTTCATTTTAAATGGTTATTTGAGATTTTAACGTAACTTTGATGCATTTAGACACTCGATGGATCATACTTTGATGCGCTTAGACACTCGACGGATCATTGTGCTTTTGACTTCATCGTTCATGACCATAAGGCTATAACACTTTGTCATAGGGACGGAAAGGTGTAAAGATGAGCTTGTCCTTGAAGCATGAACTTATGCACTACGAGAGGGTGTCCACAAGTTTAGGATTCACTGCCATTGAAGAGATAACTTGTTGCTCATCAATTCAATTAACCATTTGTAAAAATCGCCATAAAAAATAATCCGTTTTGATTTTAAGGTTCACACAACCTAGAGTTCAACATATTTTTAAGGGGTCAAGGATGTTGCGGATAAACTCACATCCTTGCCCACGATTCAGATGATATGAATATTCTGCAAGATGTTGAAGACCTCATAATGATGTTTTAGGATGATCAACTTTTAGAAGTTGATCCTCCTTTTTCCCTATGTGTATTAAAAAAAGAGCATTTTTACAAATGAAATGAAAAACTTTAAATAGTTCGCAAATGACACAAGAAAATTGAAAATTTGTGTCTATGCACTAATGAACGTTCTAATTTTGCTTGTGGCCTACTTTGAAATTTTATTTATAATTTGAGGTTGTGTGGTTAAACATTGGAAGTATGATTCATAACAAGTAATTGGAAGAATAGGCCATGTTACGTATAGGTCCCCCAATATACTTATTTTAAGTTTTTTCGTCACTTAAATTGCACATATAATAATCGGTGTAATCTTTTTTTTTATCAGACTTGTTTATAAAATTTGTCGGAAGTATGACAATTTTAAGGTGATAGTTCGATTCCTTACAAAAATAGCAAGTGATACACAATGAAGACACTGCTTCAACTGACTGCTATAAGACCCATGACCACGTTCACTGAAGATGGCTCGAATGCTCAATCCAGACCACAACAGGATGAACTCAGCTGAGGTCCTGCACAAGACGGAGGATATTCAACATCATTAGCATACAAAATGCTTACTAGAGCTCATGAACTGCAGCAGACAGATGATCTCATATTCAAACAGATTTGGCAATTGCGAGTCCAGGAACGTGTCAAAGTTTTATGCTGGAAACTTATGCGAGGAGGAGTGTTGTGTAATGCAGAAAGAAAGCGCCGACATATTGCTACAGATGACTCCTGTCCCAACTGCATGCAGGCTCTAGAAACTCTTGATCATTTATTTATAGAGTGCCACAAAAGCAGAAGTATCTGGACTGATCTCCAAGCAACACGGAACAATCCGAGATTCTTCAGCACACCGTTCGCTACATGGTTACGAGGTAATATCTCCTCCAAAACTCCTTTTAAAAATTTATGTTTGTGGAATGAGATCTTTGCAGTTAGCATTTGGTGGATGTGGAAGTGGAGAAACTAGAAAGCCTTCGGGAATACAAGCCCGGAAGAAGACAGGAACAAAATCGTTCAAACCAAAGCAAAGGAATATCTCAACGTTTAGAACAAGAGAGATACACAGCAGAAGCGTCATTTTAGAAGCATAGTCCATTTTGGTTGGTGCCCGCCTCCAGAAGGTTACGTCAAGCTCAATACGGATGAAGCTAAAGACAAAGAAGGTAACGCCTCCGCAACAAATGTGATTAGGAATCATGCAGGAGAGTGGTTGAGTGGATTTGGGGTACGCCTAGGCATATGTTCTGTATCCATGGCGGAATTGTGGGGTCTAGTATATGGTCTTAAGGCTGTTTGGGAGTTGGTTCACCGAATGGTATCGTTGAATCCGATTCTCTTATGGTGACCGAAGTCATCAAGAAAAACATTTCCTCTCACCACCCTCTTGCCAGTCTGGTACGTACGTGCCAAGACTTTTCGAAAAGAAACTGGAATATCCAGTATCGTCAAGCGGTCATGCCTACCGCGAGGCGAATAAAGTAGCGGATTATATTGCTAGTTTTGCTATAAACCTTCCTATTGGATTGAGTGTATTGCGTGACCCGCCGGATGGTGTAGTTGATCTTTTACTTGATGATGTAAGGGGTCGAGCTATCCCCGTGTGATGAACACTCATCCTCTATTTTTATTAATAAAAGCGCGTCTAGATGCGCCGGAGACCACTGTTTCTCCTTCCCACCAATAAAAATTAAAAAATATATGTACTTATACTTTTACGGAATACATATAATCATAATTTATAACCGACCTATTACTTACAAGTTTTAAAAGATCATTGCATTTGTACTTTTATTTATCAAAAAGTAAATTTATAATTGATAGAATTAATTGTGTTGAAAGTCATAGTCATTATATATATGATAGGGCGATAGTTCAATTCCTCACAAAAATAGCAAGTGACACACAATTATGAGCCAATACATGTCCTTATACTTTTACAGAATACATATAATCATAATTTATAACCGGTCTATTACTTAAAAATTTTAAAAGATCATTGCATTTGTAATTTTATTTATCAATTTTTTTTATAATTAATAAAATTATTTGTGTTGAAAGTCATAGTCATTATATACAAGATTCAATTTAGGATTGATTTAAAAAAAACATAATTAATGGTAATTACATTAATTGTAATAAAATTTATTACAAATATCACAATCTTACTTGTAGGTTAGATGTTGTAATTAAAATGCAAATAAGATAAATATCATACAATTAATGGTTATAAAATTCATCACAAATTTGTGATTACATTTGATAATGCTATCAAGTATGAGTTTTGCACTATAAGGTTATAGTAATCGACATGAGTTTACGCAAGCTAATACTCCCTCTGATCATAATTAACTGTCATTTTAGCATTTGACACAATTTTAAAGAAAAATATTAAATAACATAGATTTTGGAAAGTTTTTATAAATCTTATCACTTATTTAATATTCAACCTTATTTTAAACCAATAAAAAAGATTTTATAACTAAAATTAATCATTTTCACCAATTTTCAAGAACAATTTTTATGATTATTGTTTATTTATTGGCCTAAAAAACTTAAAACGACAGATAATTGCGATCAAATTTTTAATGTTAAAACGACACTTATTTTTGATCGGAGGGAGTAATATTTACAAAATAGAAACCACAAAGATAAGATATACTAAGCCTGAACAACAATGAGACTATTTTTTTTGAAATAAATTAAACATTTTTTAAAATCTTACTTATACTACGGTGATACAAAATTAAAATTTCTAATAACCTGATTCTCATGTTTAAAAAGTATTAACCCTTTTTAATTATTAAAGTTTGCTCGTGGATACTTTAATAATTGATATGCTTTTTTCTTTTTTTTTCTTTATTAAAACTGGGCTTCATTTCCAATGGAATAATGACAAAAATGCTAAGGTTAATTAAAGGTGTGTGAATATTCGGTTAGGTAGTTGGAAAGTTTGTTGGAGAGTAAATTAGCTACTAATTGATGTCCTAAGACTAGCTTAACACTTCTTAATTGCAATTGTTTCTGTTCAACATACTTTTATCTACCAACAATAATGTCATATGAAAATGACAACTTCAATAATTAAAAGCAATTATTTCCTTAAAATTTATGAATGAAAATAAATATATAATAATTCAAGCAGGCCCAATAATTTTGAAAAATAAACGGACAAAGGGTGGTCCATATATATTATATACACATAATAATATGGATAAATTGACATTTTTCATATAAAAAAATGGTTCTCAAGATCTAATAGATGCATAAAAAACTACTGATTTTCACATTTTATTATTATACAATTTGGGATTAGAATATTCCACCTTAATTAAGACGAAACTTCATAAATAAATTCAACAAAAAAGTCTAAGGATCCAGTTATTAGATCTTCAGATTTATGAATTATTTTACCCATTTAAAAAAAATAATTAATTTGTTTTTTTTTTCTTCTTTAAAATCTCGTATTGCTCATTTCAAATCACACAGAATAAACTTGCCCTTCAGTTTCCAGAAATGGGTTCCTTTGAAAACTTCTCTAATCGGTCACTGAACACCGACATACCAATCATGGTCAAGGTTTGAAATTTTGGAAGATTTAATCTCTTCTCCATGTTCTTCTTTGAAGTTTTGAGATTCTGTGAAGTTACTGATGTGTATATTTTGTGTAATTTTTGCAGATTTTGGAGCTAAGCGAGAGTGGTAAAGATGTAATGCCTTTGGGTCAGGTTCAGATCTTCATCCTTCTTACTGGTTTTCTCAATATTGTTGATTTTTCAAGTTAATCTGAAGTTAATATACAAGGTGAGTGTGAATGACTTCTTCCTCTGAAGAATGAGAAGTTTGTGTTTGGTGAACTGAGAATTTCAATTTTGGGTTAGAAAAGAGTGAAAGCCTACAACTTTACATCAAGACCTGCAAGAATCCTGAAAACTTTGCTACTGAAGTTGATGGCTTTGCCAATAGGGCTGATACATGAGACAAACTACTCGGACTCGGCTCGTAAAAAGCTCGACTCGGGGTCAGCTCGATTATAAACGAGCCGATCTTGAGCATGTCAATGCTCGTTCGGCTAAAATAACAAGAGCATTATTTTAGACGAGCTATTCGGGATCGGCTCGTTCGGGTAGAGCTCGACTCGTCCAGCTAAAATAACACGAGCATTATTTTAGACGAGCTCTTGGGCTCGACTTGTTTATAAACGAGTCGAACTTGAGCATGCCAAGGATCGGCTCTTATAACACACCTATTTGGCAAAATGGAAAATTGCATGATGAAATAATCATTTGAATGAATTTGTGAGACCACACCTATTTGGCAAAATGGAAAATTGCATGATGAAATAATCATTTGAATGAATTTGTGAGACCTTAATGAAGACAAGTTTTACAGTTTTAGGAGTGTGTTGTCATGTAGGGAGCAGTATACTGGCAGCCTCCTGAGGAGGCTTTGAAGAAAGTCAGCGACATTGCGAGGGAGCCTTCCAATAGTCGTTATGGTACTCATGAAGGCCTTTTGGAGCTTAGAGAAGCCTTATTAGGAAAGGTTGTTTGTTTATGAATTATGTTTTTGCTTGATTTTCTGTGAGATTGTCAACAAGCTTAGAGAATTCCTTCTGTGTTATTGTGTTTTGCAGCTGAAGGTTGAAAATAAGCTGAACAGATCTTCAGTCATGGTCACATCAGGATCAAATCAGGTTATTTTTCTTCTACTGTCTAACCATTGACAGTTTACTGATGCTAAAAACTAGACATATATTCTTTGGGCCCGTTTGGTTCCAATTCCGAAAGCGGAATGAAAAAACGAATTTAGTCAATATGTATATCCTTATTCATAAAATTTCATGCAAAATGCATTTGTCTCCCCACATTTTATTTCCCTATCAAAAGTAATCAAATTCAATTTCAATTCCTTCAAACCACGAATGATTCCAAAAACTGTCGTGAACAAGGTGTATATATATGGACTAGATTCGTTTCTATTCCGTTTTCGATTCCGTAGTTAAAACCAAACGGACCCTTAATTTCTAAATTTGTTCACAGGGATTCTTGAATCTTGTTCTGGCACTATGTGATGTAACCGACTCCGTCGTGCTCTTCGCGCCATACTTCTTCAACGCGTACATGAGCTTTCGAATGACGGGTCTCACTAACATACTAGTAGGTCCTAGTGATCCTGATACACTTCAGCCTGATGCAGGTGATCAATTTATCAAAAATCCAAAAATTATCATACTTTCTGCAAGATTTTTACTAATTCAGTGCAATAAAAGAAATAGTTTATGCAATGCAGATTGGTTGGAAAGAACTCTTGAGGAATGTAAGCCACTTCCAAGGCTTGTTTCCATTGTGAATCCTGGAAATCCTTCAGGAACCTGCATGCCTGAGCCTCTCCTCAAGGTTCTTTTCCTGCTCTTCACTTTTGTAGCTGTTTTCTTACATGAAAAATTATCTATGACTCTATGAGTCAGATAAATTTTCGGCAACCATCTGTATGAAAGGAAAATCACACAAAACCACCAAATTTTGATGTTTTACAGAAAAAAGAGCATAGAAGTTGATTTTGTAAAATCTTATTTGTAGAGAATTTCAGATGTATGTGCAAAAGCAGGCTCTTGGCTTTTAGTTGATAACGCATACGAGTAAGTTAACAATCCTTCTGAAACATGTATATGCAAATCGAACATACCCTTAGGGCCCGTTTGGTTTGAACTCCGGAAACGGAATGAAAATGAATCTAGCTGATAAGCATATCCTTGTTGTTCATGAAACTTTTTGGAATCATTACTTGTGGTTTGAACTAATTGAAATAGAATTGATTAATTTTGATATCCTATAGGAAACAAAATAAGGAAAACAAATGCATTTTGCATGAGACCACACTGAATGATTCCAATAATTCATGAACAAGGTACACATATGAACTAGATTCATTTTCATTCTGTTTTATTGACATTGCCAACTGATGTACACAAAATGTAGTCCATACGAATACGAATCTAGTCCATACGCGTATACTTGTTCATAAAAGTGGTTTGAACTAATTGGAGTAGAATTTGATTAATTTTGATACCTGTAGGAAACAAAATAGAAAAACAAATGCATTTTGCATGAGACCATAAGGAATGATTCAAATAATTCATGAACAAGGTACACATGGACTAGATTCGTTTTCATTCCGTTTCGACATTGCCAACTGATGTACACAAAATGTACAGATACTTCACTTATGGAAGTTCCAAGCACTTCTGTGTAGAAGGGAAGCACGTAATCAACCTCTTTTCCTTCTCAAAAGCATACGGAATGATGGGATGGCGAGTCGGATACGTGAGTATCATTCAACACCATGAAAATTTGATACAAACAATACTGTTTATTGCAATTGAGTTTTTTTATGCATTTGTAGATAGCTTATGCATCAGAAGAAGAGGGTCTTAGAAAACAACTACTAAAAATGCAAGACAATATAGCAATTTGTGCTTCGGTGGTTTCACAACGAGTGGCTCTAGCGTGCATGGAGGGCGCGGGGCGCGAGTGGGTTAGGAGCCAAGTCAAGGCGCTTGAGAGGAACAAGGAGCTTGTGTTCGACGCTCTTTCTCCGCTTGGAGAGGCCGCGGTGAAAGGCGGAGAAGGGGCCATATACTTGTGGGCTAAGCTACCTAAAGAGTATGAGAATCTTGACATGGAAGTTGTTGCTTGGCTTGCAAAGAAACATGGAGTGGTGGTTCTTCCAGGGAGTGCCTGTGGGATGCCTGGTTGCGTTCGGGTCACGTATGGGGCTATTAGGGAGCCGGAGTGCGATGTCGCGTCGGCGAGATTGCGACGAGGGCTAGATGAGCTTGTTAGAGATGGTATGGTAGAGTGATTAGTTTGCAGTTGGAATAAGACTTTGTAACTTAAGTATGTCAACTGTCAAGTAGAGAGAACTTGAGGATGTGATGAATAATGATTTGTAATTGTCTCAAATTGTAAGAAATATTTTTAAGGTAATATTATATTGATTTTTTTAATAATGCTGATAATTTTTTAAAAATATTTTCTGAATTTGATTTTTTATTTAATAAGTTTTAAATTTAAAAAATAAATACAGTATATGATAAATATTTGTGTCCATCAAATCTGATTTATATAAAACAAGTTAATTAAAAAAAATATTTAAGCAAACACTGATGCAGTAGTAGTGACTACTGGTAGTGGTAAGGTTAATACATGCGCATGAAGACCAGAACAAATCCGAGCGTAGTTGCGTACAGTACAAAAGAGGGAAAGCGTTGAAATCTGAAAACCCCTCCTCCATCCCCAAAATCTCTTTCTCGGAGGGAAGTCTTCTTCTTCTTCACTGCAATCGATCACGCATAGTCACCAAATCCACTAGACACACTCATTCCTCAGTTAGAGGTTCAGATTACTTCGTCTTGTTAGGTTTGGAGTCTTTAGAGAACAAGCTTTGGATATGGATGGTGGCGAAATTGAGGGCGGTGGAGAAGAAGAGCTTCGCTCCCAGCCGCTAGGGTTTCCTGGTGTTGGTAGGAAGTACACTCCAGTTGCTGCTAATGACCGTGCTGTTATTCAGATGTCTTCGTTGGATCCTGGCACTTCCTCGTCTGCTACTCCCAGGTATGCTTCTTTTGCGATAGTTCCTTGCTTTAGACGATTTATCATATTTTTTTGTAATTTTATCATTTTAACATTTTCCTATTTGAAATAACTTGATATTTGTCGTGGCTGAGTTTTACAATGTGTATTGAATTGCTTTGCAATTCCAATCCTAACAAGATGAATGGGAAAAACTTCCGTTCATATGAATGCAGTAAAGCTCCAGCCTTACTTAACCTACTTAATATGATTTTAGCACTAGGCATTCTAGACAAGTGCTCCAGCGGTAGGAATCTGATTCTGGCCCCGAATGCTTATCTAGGCATCCTCAGAAGATGTAAGCACCATGGCTTGTACCTTTCCTTCAGCATTCTCGGGAGTGACATTGACAATACCACATTGAACTTCCAGTCTCAAACTTTATATATTTTTTCATTATCTTCTTAGGTGCACTCCAAAGTGGAAAGTAGAGGTGTTTATTGTGCATTTGAATTGCGGGATGTTTCCTGATATAATGAATTCCTGAACTGCCCTTGGTTGATTTTGATGGATGGTATCAGAGCCATTCTATGCTGGCTAATTCCTGAGTAACTGCTTGCATAACCACGTTTACATTTGGAATCATTTATTCAGTAACAACAGCTTACTGGGCTTGAAGCTGTTCTTCCCACCGAGTTTTGGCCTGAATTGTGATTTAATGAAACTTTAACTATTGATTGTGAAACTGCTTGGATCATGAAATGTATGCCTGTTCTTATTCCCAACTTTGCATCAGCAGTTTATCTAATTTTTTCTCTTTCGGTGCAGCAAGATCAATGTGACAGCTGATAATGGCATGACTTCAGAAGCTTCCACTGTGTCATCCATTGTAGATGTGAATGGTACACATAAGGAGTCCAAGCTTGAACTATTTGGTTTTGATTCTCTTGTCAACATCTTAGGTCTCAAGAGGTACGCAACTATTTATTTGTCTAGAATTATTTATGCGTACATTTACCTTTGGTAAGTTTGCTACTTAGAATATGTACTTGGATAATTCCCATTGATGTTTGGGATCATTGCACTTATTTGTGCTCTTTGGAATTTGACTTTGTAGTATGACCGGAGAGCAAGCCCAGGCTCCTTTACCTCAGGATGGAGAAGATGCATCCATTACCCTTGAACGTCCGAAGGTATGTACATTTGAATTATGATATCTTTGGATCAGAAAATTGTTTACAATCATTACTAAGAACTTAAGTGGGGACAAGGTATCAGGAAAACACAATAGATATTGTTAATGAAGATTATGATACGAGAAAACAGTCTGTACTACCTTTGATTAGTTTTAGTTTGTCAGAAGAAGAGGAAGTCGCCTGAAAGAATTTGCAACATGAGTCCACAAAGATGCCAAAGTAACAATTTGGTTATACCTTGTATTTTTGTAAGAAATAGAGGGTAATTATCTATTTTTTTCCCCCACTGAGAATATACCAGAAGACATTAGGCAAAATAGCTCTGCAAGCTCTGATATGGAACGAACATTGGTTGCATTCAAAGTCACTATCTTCATTGACAAAGTGCTTCTTGTTTAATATAGTTATTGCAATTTTGCTATATTATTGTCAATGTACAATAGTAATAATTGTTACAATACACGTACAGATTACCGAAGTCAAGTTGGGGACATTGACGGGTGTTTTCTTGCCATGCTTGCAAAACATTCTTGGAATTATATACTTCATCAGGTTTTCATGGTAGGTACTTCAGTAGCATCATTTATATTTTACATTTTTATGCAGTTTGAAGAGCTGACTAAACCATCATCTGGCATTTTCATAATAGTTAGTTTGTGATTTAATTTTAAGGCATTGTGTGTTTTGCTAATGTCAAAAAGCTCAGTTTGCTTTTTTAGTTTGTATTTGTTGCATGCATTCATGTATTTTGTTTGACAATTGATGATTATAATTTATAAGTTTCTTTTATCTAAAAAAAGCACAATTTTTGTTCTCCTTTGACATCATTGCCTGAAATTGATCATATTATCTTTACTGCTAGTTGTTGTGGAGCAATTATTTTTCGCCCCCCTCCTGCAGGTAGTCACATACATAGACAAAGATACTTCTATTTTTCTTTCTTTTTTATTTCACTCAATTTAAGAGTGCTATTATCAAAGATGTGATGTTTGTTGCAATATTCTCCACTCGCAGGATTGTTGGTATGGCAGGGATAGGCGATTCCTTATTGCTTGTTGCTTTCTGTGGCTTATGCACTTTCTTGACCGCGTTGTCATTGAGTGCTATAGCGACTAATGGTGCAATGAAGGTAATCTTCATTGTATTTATCGGTTATTTTTTTATAGGATGTAAAGTTCTGATAGTATAATGCAAAATGCTACCTTGCTTGACTATCTGCTTAGTTATTTAGATTTGTGGAAAATTTAAAAGGTTGAGATTGATCTTGCTCTTTATCAAATTTATACATATCTCTTCCAGGGCGGTGGACCATATTATCTCATTGGCCGTGCTCTCGGTCCCGAGGTTGGAATTAGCATTGGGTTATGTTTCTTTCTTGGAACTGCAGTAGCTGGAGCTCTGTGAGTGTGTTGGTTATGTAAATTTGTCTTTTGAAGCCTTGTCGGTTTTACTTTTACAGGAGCCTCAGTTTGTACTTTTATGTTAACCAAATTTAAATACGGCCATGGCATTATTTAATTTATTGTTTTTTTTCATAATCTAGCTACGTTTTGGGTGCTGTTGAAACATTCCTTGATGCTTTACCTGGAGCTGGGATTTTTACAGGTATTAGGCTGAGCGTTCTTGGCATTACAATTCATTTATCATGCTCTTATGATGACTCTGCATATTTTTACCTTATTTATGGGCATATAACAAATAACGGGATTTTCTCAATCTAGCTAGGTTTCTTTAAACTACTAGTTTTGCTAATATGCAATTGAATTAACTGCGCATTGCATAATGTTCTTAAAAATTTTCCTCTCCTATTTCTCATATGATGGCTCCTCGTAAGAAACTTTTAGAACTATAGGGGAAAAAATCTTATCAATATGTTGTTAAATACTTAGCAACATGATAACTTCTCAATTAAGCTTAAATATGTATAAAAAAAACTGGGCATTGCATAATGTTCTTACATCTTTCCTCTCCTATATCTCATGAGGAGATTGCCTTGTTACGCTCAACTTTGTAGATTGATTGACCTTGTTACCTATGCTGCTGGGCCTTTCTGTGTCATAATCACTGCTATCGTCTAGTTATCTTGCATTGTCAGAACTACTCCCTACTCCTGCCTGCTGGTCATTTATTTCTCTTGTTCTATTCCCAATGAACCAACTTGTAGTCGTGTTATTTAAATAAGTTATTTAATGTTTGACAGAGTAGTAGAATTCTGTTTTCTATCAAATGAACAATTATTTCATAATAAGTTCGATTAATTAATGTCCCTTTGAATGACATCGTTTCTGGCTATGACAGTCTAATTGAGCTAGCTGTCCACCATTCTGGAAAGTGGAAACTAATTCAAGGGTGTGCACTATAGGGGCTATTTATATGCGGAGACTATAATAAGATAAATTGTATCATTGTTTTCTTTTGTGAATCTTAAGGATTCAAGGTAGTTAATTGGTTGTCCTTGTTTAATGTTGCTTTTGCAGAGACTATTAGCCAAGTCAATGGCACAGCAATTAGTCCAATTCAACGTCCCAGCATACATGATTTACAGATATATGGGATTGTCGTCACTATCATCCTCTGTTTTATTGTATTTGGTGGCGTGAAGATGATCAATCGTGTTGCACCTGCTTTCTTGATACCTGTTTTATTCTCACTGGTCTGCATATATATTGGGATATTTGCATCAGGAAATGATAAGCCTGCAAGTAAGTATAATTTGATAATTATGAAAAAGTATGCACATACCGGCTGATAGAAATTACTCTGGCTTTGTTTTTGTAGTTGATATTTACAAAAGCAGTTTGTGTGCTGCTTTTTTCAGGTGGAAGTACTTCTCAAATTTAATTTGTTTCTTCATTCTCCTTTCTCTTTAATGCTTGATACAGAGGGAATTACTGGGATGAGTTTGGAGACATTCAAAGAAAACTGGACTCCGAACTATCAAACCACGAATAATGCAGGAATACCTGAGCCAAATGGTTCTGTATATTGGAATTTCAAGTAAGTGGTTGAAGTGTTTAAAAATTGTTTGTAGTAATCTTCTGAAAAGCACTGAGTTGCATTTTTAAAAATCTACAGTAGTGTTTGTGAAGCAAATCATTAGAATTAACATGATAAACGATTTAATATTTCGAAATTAGAGGAGGAGCCAGATGGTTCTATTCTTATGCTGATGTTATGTTGCTTCAGTTCATGTGTTACTGAAATAAGTATCGGTCATCTGTCGTGTTCTTTACTGTTTCTTTTTTATGGCCTTGTTGTGTTAAATGTAAACTAATTCCCTACATCATTGTCAGTGCCTTAGTTGGACTTTTCTTCCCTGCTGTTACTGGAATAATGGCTGGTTCAAATCGATCTTCCTCTCTGAAGGATACTCAGCGTTCTATTCCAGTTGGAACATTAGCTGCAACACTATCAACGTCTAGTCTATACTTGGTTTCTGTATTTATATTTGGTGCTTTTGCAACCCGGGAGAAACTTCTGACAGACAGGTAACACGTATTTTCCGCTTGGAACAGGGATGTGGAAACTTACCGTGGCTCTTTACACATTTGCCCTTCCAATCATTACTAGAGTGTTAGTAGTAGCTTTCAATAAAGTGAAAATGGTTAGTATAAATGAGGATAAAAAATTGTATATTTGTCGGTCTCCTTAAAGTGTAAAATTTTGCTAAAATGGCAAGCGTTATGACATGGAGGGATTATGTATATTTCGTTTGTAAGTGGTGTACAGGATATTGGTATGAAGAATAGGAGAATATCCATAGAATTTCGTGGGTTTTATTCTACTGTGTAGATGCTGCAGCATCATAATTATGTCTGGAAAGGCCCATGAATATACTAAATATAGCATATGGTCTCAACTATTGTGTCATATCCTTGTAATATTTGTTTCCTATGTATATTGTGTACATTCGGGTGTCTGTGGATTACTTGAAGCTGTGGTTTTAATTGGATTCTTTATGCAGACTACTGACGGCAACTGTTGCTTGGCCATTTCCACCGATAATTTATGTTGGAATTATACTTTCAACTTTGGGTGCTGCACTTCAGAGTCTAACAGGTGCTCCCCACCTTCTAGCTGCCATAGCAAATGATGATATTCTGCCTATACTCAACTGCTTTAAAGTAGCAGATGGCGGCGAGCCACATCTTGCCACCCTTTTTACCGCTTTCATCTGTATCGGATGTGTCTTGATTGGGAACCTGGATCTGATTTCACCAACAACAACCATGTTTTACCTTCTGTGCTATGCTGGTGTGAACCTGTCTTGTTTTCTTCTAGATCTTCTAGATGCCCCCAGCTGGCGCCCTCGGTGGAAATTCCATCACTGGAGTCTCTCACTGCTTGGAGCATCTATTTGTATTGGTATGTTAATTTACTTTACATTGAAAATTTCTGTGTCCTATCTTCTATAAAATTTGGATTCCATCACTTCAGTGTGATAGGTTTTTATGTTTTGATTGTGTATCCAGAGATGACAAAAAATATTCCTTGCATCTAACTCTAATAGCGCATCAAAGTTTCCAGACTGTAGTCACAACCAAACATGATCTTATATTTTGAGAATTGTTTGTCTGTAGCCATTGCAACTATATTCACCTGATAATTTCAACTGCGGTTTTGTTGCAGTAATCATGTTCTTGATTTCATGGTTCTTCACATTAGTCTCTCTAGCCCTTGCTGGTCTCATATACAAATACGTGAGCATCAAAGGCAAGGCTGGTGACTGGGGCGATGGCTTCAAGAGCGCTTATTTCCAGCTGGCACTTCGCAGCCTTCGTACTTTAGGAGGTACTCTTCTGTTCTTTTGTTGCTATTGTTACAGTACTTTGCTGACATGATTCATCTGTTATTAAATCCATTCTTTCTTATTCTTTTGCAGCAAATCAAGTTCATCCAAAGAACTGGTACCCGATTCCTCTTGTATTCTGCCGTCCATGGGGTAAGCTACCAGAGAATGTTCCATGCCATCCCAAGCTTGCTGACTTTGCAAACTGCATGAAGAAGAAAGGTCGTGGAATGTCAATCTTCCTCTCTATCCTGGATGGGGACTATCATGAGCTTGCCGAGGACGCTCAGGTAGCATGTGAGCAGCTGAGCACATTCATCGAGGACAAGCAATGCGAAGGTGTGGCGGAGATCATTGTGGCTTCTGACATGTCGAGTGGATTCCGAGCTGTGGTCCAGACTATGGGACTTGGAAATCTCAAGCCTAACATCATCGTCATGCGATACCCTGAAATCTGGCGGAGAGAAAACTTGATAGAAATCCCGTCTACGTTTGTTGGGATAATCAACGACTGCATTGTGGCAAACAAGGCAGTCGTGATTGTCAAAGGACTCGACGAATGGCCAAACGAATATCAAAAGCAGTATGGGACAATCGATCTTTACTGGATTGTACGAGACGGAGGTCTCATGTTGCTCCTCTCCCAGCTTCTACTAACTAAGCAGAGCTTCGAGAGCTGCAAGATCCAGGTCTTCTGCATCGCGGAAGAGGATTCAGATGCCGAGGAGCTGAAAGCTGATGTGAAGAGGTTCCTCTATGATCTTCGAATGCAAGCCGAAGTAATTGTGATAACAATAAAAGGATGGGATGCTCAGACAGAAAGCAGGTCCGGAAACGACAAATCCTACGAAGCGTTCAACGCTGCTCGTGGACGGATAACAGATTACGTTTCTAAGATGAAGGAAACAACCCGAAGAGATCCAGTCGAGGTGGACGAGCAACAGGTGGAGAAGTTTCTGTATACGACACTGAAGCTGAACTCGACAATACTAAGGTACTCGAGAATGGCGGCGGTGGTTCTTGTGAGCCTTCCTCCACCGCCTATGGACCACCCTGCGTACTTCTATATGGAGTATTTGGATTTGCTGGTTGAGAATGTGCCTAGGCTTCTAATTGTAAGAGGGTATAGAAAGCGTGTGGTGACTTTGTTTACATAGCTGAAAAGGAAATGTAATTTTTGGATGGCTAATTGGTTATACAGTGTTACAGGGTACCTTTACTTGCATACCCTCTTTATTTGTTGTGTACAAGGTTTTTGGATGGTTATGCAGTATAGAGAAAAACAAAATTACACGACACATTTAGAAGTTTTGAGATTTTGTCTAAGTTAATATCTTTTCTTGTGAAAAGATGACAAGTACTAATTACTACCTAATTCTCTTACCTATATCAAAAAAAATAAAAATAACAAGCACTGAAACATGAGGGTCACTGGGAAATCAGAGTCGTGAAAGGACACACGAGAAATCATGAGAAATCTTTGCAGAAAGGACACATGAGGTACTGGAGAAAGGACACATGAGATATCTTTGGAGAATTGACACATGAGAAATTTTGGGAACAAATGTGTATACCTTAGTTCTGGACTGTTTTGATAGTCTATCACAAATCCACGATTCTTGCATGAAATCACATTAATTGCAATTTAGAAGATGACAATGACACCCGACGGGTGGAACTCATAGGTATCTGGACAAAAGTTCACGAACACATCACGTCGACGAACTCGACAAATCAAAGCCTTTTTGGAGCAATAATGATTATTAAACAACGTGCATTGTGAGAAAAGAATATATATATATATATATATATATATATATATATATATATATATATTTTATTATTTTCATTTAAAATAAATAATAATAATAATTAAGATTATCTAAGTAAGAAACATTGAAACTTACCGAATCAGACTCTCCCATATCGATTTGGCCCGATGAAGCAAATAAGTGAGTAGAAGATTACCAACCAGTGCTCAACCAATATCCTTGTCCACGATCCCGTCAAGAAACCCGTCATTATCTAGTTCTGGTTCAGGTGTGAGGTCACGTTTCGGTTGAGGTGTAGGTCACGTTCAGGCTCTTGTGTCTACTTCACAAGTTCACAATTAGATTTGATTTATTTAATTGTTCACGTATTACGATATAAATTTAAGAGTGGTGAATTACGTTATATAGGTGGATAGGGCACCCACGTTCAGGTTGTTGTGTTTGGTGCACAAGTTCATATCTTCTAGCGTCAAATACATTGGTTTAACATCACGGTCGACGACTCGGGCACGCCTGATCTGACCATGTAATGAGGTGATGGTGGAGGACCTCTGGATATCGATAGAAACGAGTGCGTGTCAAAGTTTGAGTTAACACAGCTATGTACCATGTGGAGAACAGTTAAACACCCGACGAACGTGTTTATAGAAGATTCTGAGACAATCACGATAACAAAGGGAAGACCAAATAAGGATCCAAATGCACGCAAGAAATCGGGCTTTGAACACACACAAGGGAAAAAAAAAAAGGAAAAGACAAGGGATGAAATAAAACGAAAAGAGGCGGAGAAAGATAAACAAAGAAAGCAAAAACATGATCCAAATACGCTGGTTGTAATATGAGTTATAACTTTGGGTTGAGAATTTCGAGACTTTTATGGTTACGTACGTCATATTCACTAAGGATATGGAGGGCGATGGTAATTGTGGATTTCAAACATTTTGTGTGTTGGTACGAAGGAAGATCAATGGCCACAAATGCACTTGGCTTTGTGGACGGAGCTTACTACGAACCAATCGGTATTGGGTCTTCTTAAACCACGAAAATATGACCTTTGAGTAGATGCAAAATAACATTGGTTGGTTTCACGAGGGTGTTGTGGAGCTTTTCACACACTAGATGTACATGCCCATTTGTTGTTGTTTCCGACGGTCTTTCAATGCACACTTGTGTTTTTAGTTTGGGAGGTTGCACATACAAGCCTCCCGCTCGTTCGACAAGAACCCGTCACTGCCAGCGGATCCATTAGTTATCTATATCGGGACCAACACCGTCAACATTTTATCTCGGTAAATATTACGTATTTTCTTAATAGTCATATGAATCTCGTTTTCCTAAATGCGGTTTCCGTCTGTTCAGATGGCTTGCACCGAGGGTTGTCCACTACCACCTATTAATATTAGAACATCGCACATGACGAAATTGTGGATGAAATGGATGCCCAATATGCAACTCGAATTAAGATGGTCTTGGACCATCGTGTGGAACATGGTTGAACCGTACCTTAGTTATAGTTCAATGAATTTTATTCCTAGTCATTATGTTTATTACACCAATACGTTGAATTATACAATTCATTAAATATTTTTCCTTGGTTACATTTGTTACTGATTAACTTTAACGTCGTGAAACTCATAACCTTGAAAATTAAAACTCGTAAAATCCGAAACTTGTCCTTAAACCTCTTAAAACTAATAACTAAGATGTATTTTTTTTGGAACCTAATAACACCTATGGTACATTAATACCAATTTTTTTTTTAAAAAAAAACCCTCTAATCGCACCTATGGTACGTTAATACAATAATACCCCATAATAAAACAAAAAAACTCACTAAACGGATCTTGGGTACGTTAATATTTGATTTTAGGGATGCCCATAAAATGAGTGAAAATAAAAGGATTATATATACGCATTCTCTAAAAAGTTCTGTGATTTGATGGACTGAATATTTACAATTAAATGTTATATGAAAATAATAGATATTATTCTTCGTGCGTTGAGAAGAAAATGTACGTAGCAAATATATATGCAGGGATAATTTGTTAACATGAAGGGTTTAATGAACAATGTTAATACGAACATTTTAGAAAACAACCTTAGAATTTTTAGAATACTCGGATTAGGGATATGACTGGAATTTTGGGTTTGGGCCAACACCGGCCCGTAGAACCGGATCAAATCCTATCTGGTTCGGTCTGATTCGATCCGGTTCGGTCTGATCCGAGTTTTTGCCCGAATCTAAAATGCATGCCCTAAATGTAACTATATAAGGTGACATACGTGAGAGTCCGATACAGATGGACCGTAGAGCGAAAGTCGTGTACATACGAGCGCACATGCACATTAGACCTTAAACCCAACACATAAACCCAATGCGATTTTTTTCTAAAATCAATTGGTAATATAAAAAGTAATCTACCATACCAACCTTATATATTAGACTCGAAATGTTTCAAACTGACCCCTTATTATTCATGTGCCTTTATTACAAAGAGTTCTACACTTGTGTAGACATTTCCTCTAATGTTTTGAATTCTTGGTTCGTTCGTATAATGTTCTACAATGTACCATTTAGATTTTTTTTTGACAAAAAAAAAAAAAGTCTACTTTAAAATAATTTTTTTTAAAGAACACACATTAATAAATCTTTAACCTAGGAGGCCAGGACTCAGGAGGGTCGGAAATTAGAATCTTGTTGCAAGGTTTTGGCTTTCTGTCAACGCTGCTCTTCCTCCCTCTCGTCTTCTCGGTGACCTAATTGAAGAGAAGATGTCATTGCCAGTGATCCGATCTCGTCTCTCAACCTCCGCCGCCTCCTTCCATGACGGTCGGAGGTTACTTTGCTCCGCCACCTCCATTCCTAAAGATCCTTCATTGTCTTCTTCTTCACAAGCTTCTTCTTCCGCCGCCATGTACGCCGGAGCTGCTTCATCTTCTCAACAGCATCCCTCCGCTACTTCGCCACCTACTCCGCCGCCGTCCTCAGGATCATCCTTGCTCAAATTTCTTCAGTACACCTTAATTGGTGCTTTCACGGGAGCTGCTGCTACTGCTGGTTACGCTACTTACGGTCCGGCCTTTTCCATTTTCTCTTATGCTATTCGATTTGTTTTTTCGCAGTCTGATTCACCTTCTTTTTCCTTCTTGCTACCAAGAAGTTCTGTTCTTCCTATTTCACCAATTAGGGTTTATGAAAGCCCTAGTTTTTTTTTCTTGTTTGAAGGGACCGGTGTTTTTTTTTAATAATTTTTATCGTTTGCCTGTCTGTTATTCACACTGCTGTTGTTGTTGTCTGTAAATTGCAGCATACACATTGGATGAAGTGGATGAGAAGGCAAAAGCATTTCGAGCCTCAGCAAATTCTGTTGTTGATGATGAATCAACCGTTGATGTAAGTTTTACAGTAAAAGTCTCTAAATTTGGTATTGCTATGTGTTTTCCTAGTAATGGTGCATCCTCATCTGAATATTCGAGTTGTTGATTGCGCATTTTGCATTAAGTGGAAAGGGTGGGATTTTATATCTTTATGTACAATCTAGCAACTCTTTTGTGTAGCAACTAGCAAAGCATGAAGATTGTATGCTTTTAGTATGAATGAACGATCTTATATACAGATGCTAAGAAAACTCCTATTTGTTTCTCTTGCAGAAAATTAAAGCTTCTGTTCAGTCTACGGCGATGAAAGGTTTTATCCTGTGTTACTCTTTGTCTACGTTATTTGTTTTTCTTGATATTTTGTGTACTAAAGGAGAGTTCATGCCAAATATCTTTATCAATCTATTTTCATAGATTAAGATTACCCTTATTTCTGATGTACTGAACCCTATATCCTTCTTTTGCAGCATGTGCTGGAGCTATTGATTCCTATTTAGATATCAGGAAAATGATAGAGGAGCATGTTCGGGTGAGCAAATTTAGGAGTGTTTCTTTCTTCTTTTTTTCCTTTTCTGATTTATGGATTCTGACTGCTGAGTAACTTTTCCTACAATTGTAGGATTTCACTGAACCCTCCTCAGATAAGCTTCTTCCAGATTTGCTTCCTGCAGAACAACATGTGTATACGCTTGTTCTTGATTTGAGTGAAACTTTAATCCACTCAGATTGGAAGGTAATGCCTTGAGGCTATTAATACAGTTTATGTACATAGTTAGGAAATCAACAGTTTACAGTGAGATGAATAAACTTAGGGATGTTTAATGTCTTACATACAAGTTAACCAAATGAATAAGAAGTTTTGAATTTTGCAAGACGTCTCGATCATTTATCAAATCTAGAGAATTTTCGCTGCATTCCATCATGGTTTTCCCTTTTTTTACTTTGCAAGATGGACTAGAGGTTCTTTTGGGCAAGGACCCTATCACTTATAAGGAGTTGTATTAGCATTTAGCGATAAGGTCCTTGTTCCAAACAAACCTACTCAAAATGAGCCTATTCCTCTGTTTTAAGGAGGGATCATGAGGAAATTCTGAAAAAGATTAAACTGAAAAGATCTGATCGGCTATGGATTACTGATAATGTTCTCCATTTATGATCTCTGAAGCGTGACAGGGGCTGGAGAACATTTAAAAGGCCTGGTGTTGATGCTTTCTTGGAACAGCTAGGTCAATACTATGAGATTGTCGTGTATACAGACCAACTGAATACGGTAACTACAAAATTTTCTTTTGTGATATAAATAAAAGTTAAATAGTTTATCTACTTTTTTAGTTTACCATCAACAAAGAGTTAATTAGTTCCTGTGAACAGTATGCGGATGAAATTGTTGGTAGATTGAGCCAACCACAAGGTTACATAAGATACTGCCTGTCAAGAGCTGCAACTAAATACCAGAATGGTAAACATTACAGGGTAAGTTTGCCTTTTCATGGTACATCTTATCTTTCATTTGAATTTATTGTGGTTTGACTTATAAATGGATATTCGAAGTGCATTACACTGTTGAATGAGTGGTAGAAAATGGTAATATGGACGCAATCAAGTGAACCTTATAATGTTTTTTGGTTCTCCTATCTTTTTGTTTTGTAATTCTTGTAAAGTTGAATCCAAGGCCTTTTCTTGATTTTTTACTTCACTACAACACTATGTTGCCGAAGTATTGTCTGTGGAACATGAGCATTCAACCACAAAATCAAGGCATTTAAAAAGTAGCTAATAAAGCTGCTTTCTCCAGTACTGTCGTCACAATAACTTAAACTATGTTCTGAGAAAAATGAAGCACCCTATATATTTCATTTTGTAGGGTCGTCTCCATTGGGTAAGTTCAGAGCAAGTAATTATTTTATTCTGGATTGTTAAAGAAATACTTATGCTCAGCCAAACACACTATGTAATATTACAGATAATCCATTAAAAATAATACTCGTCAAATGCAAAAAAAAACATTTCTTTGTAAGGAAATCAATATTCTCAAGTGTTAGATGTGTCTATTTGTACTGCAGGATCTCTCGAAACTGAACCGTGATCCTTCTCGAATCATATATGTGAGTGCTCATGCATTAGAAAGTTGTCTACAGCGGGAAAATTGTGTGCAGATCAAGCCATGGTCACCTGAGGATGTGAATGATACTACTCTGCTAGATCTTATTCCTTTTCTTCAATGTGAGTAGTCACCAAAGCTTTTTCAAATCTAAGTGCACTCTCAACTGTGATTTAGTATTCTACTGCGATATTTACAAATCTGTACAATCGTGGGATCTTTTTGTAACAGATATTCAAGCTAGTAGGCCTGATGTTCGACAAGCAATTGCATCTTATGAAGGGAAAGATATTATAAAAGAGTTTATAGAGCGTTACAAGGAGCACCAAAGGTATTAGTAAACTCCATTCCTAAGGCTTTATTTAATGTAGGCCCGGAAAGTTCCCATGAATTGTAGGAATTAAGAAAATCTGATTTGGTGCAATTGGAATTCCCTGGAAGTTAAATTCATATATTATTTTATTAGACTAATGTCAACCAAACACATTAATTCTATGCTTTTTTCCTGGCGTTTTTATTAGCCAACCACATAATTTTTAATCATCTACCTTTGATGGGTATCGAAGCTATTATGGAAATGCTGGGATCGTGTCACTTATTGCTTATTCACTCCATTGACATTGCAGGCGGATTCAGCAGCAAAAACAGAACACCTTTTGGCGACGTTAATATTAAGACATAATTCTGCTGGTGTGCTTGTTGTGCTTAGGGGAAAAGTTGGATGTGCTTGGAAATACCAAGCTGGCTTGAGATCCACTTGAAACCAGTAAGCAATAACCGAGAGTCCTTTGTTATACATGCTAGATAGCGAGTGCAAACGAGCATTATTTATTGGACTCCTTCCTTTTTTTCAAGTAATGTTTGTTTCTTCATGTTATCTAGAATTTTGCAGACTGTATGAGGATTAGTTGCAAGTCTTGTGACAGATTGATGTTATAGATATTTTTTGGACTAATATATTATTGCCTGGAGTCATCTTGATCCGATTCAAAAGGCCTTTAACAAATTGACCCTTGAATCCCGATCCTCCCAACTGACTGCATGAATCTGTTCGTTGATCTTCCTCACAGACGATATATTCTTCTTAGTTCTTAACATCATACAAAACTCTATAAGGCAGCTCTTGTGTTTGCATCACATATGAAGGGATGACTTCTGTTGAGATATTTTATTGTACGTTTAGCATTGAAAAACTTGGCTATGTTAAGTGGGGGTGTATTTGGCTCCTCTGAAAGCTATTTCTCAGTGAAGAACAGTTAAGTGGGTGTATTTTGCAACCAAATTTGAGGGTTTAAACTTTTCTGGGTTTAACACACACCTGATCTAGGTCTATGAAGCAAATTTAACATTCAAAATGTATAAACAAGGATATCATCATTTGAAATATATCCAATGCAGAGGCGAATTGTCATACGCAACTTGTGATGATGTGTGATGATGTTTTTCCTTCGGTGCAAACCAAAATTTAGGTTTTAAACTGACAAACATCAAAATATAAGTCATCAGTAGAAGTTGAGTATATCATAGCTGACCGCACCATGGGCTAGCCCGTACACCGACTGCACGAAACGAATGAAGTACTACTTAGTCAAGTAGAAGGACCAACCTGAGAGCGAGGGGGGTCGTAGATCAGTAACAGGCTGAGACTTACGATTCCGAAGACCAAGTCAGAGACTACTGGACGTCTCGCAGAGCTACTCTCAACGAGGACGTTAAAATAATACCTACGTTATCATTGAACTCCGAATACTATCAACTTTGTATTTATAAAAATACTGAGTTTTTTTAAGGCAAAAATTATGGTTTCACGAGGCAAAAATTATGGTTTCAGCGAAATGACACTCGGTTTATCATGTGTGAGCATTAATTTGAGTTTTTTTTAAAAAAAATTATTTTTTAATTTGTGAGTAAAAAAACATTCAAAAAATAATCTCTGAAGTCTAAATAGTAATTTTAGGTTTATTTTTCCAATTTCATAACTCATTATCCTACCCAATTCTTTCATATATTAAACAAAAAAATTTGCTAAACAAGTTTAGTGTGACTAGTTGAACTTACTTTAATAAATCAATTTTTAGTTTTTATAAAGTCAACTTCAATAGTTCAATCAAGCACGTAATTTTAATTTTTGATTATTAAAAACCGATTATCACAACAACAGAATTTTTTGCCACAAATAAATCATATAACATATTTACTATCTTTGTCAGTAATTTTCAAAGTTGCATTATTTCAATTTAACGTTGATATTATTTTTGGTTATTTTTATTATTTGTTAACAAAAGTTGCTTATAATTTTAGTCTATTCAAGAATTTTAAACTAACTTTGTCTATTTCATAAGGCTACCCATATAAGTACATATGCATATGTTGCACTTATAACCATCACAAATATTAGGCGGCGTTATGAACTCAACACTTCAATTTACATCTAACAAGCAAACATGATCATTAGTCATGTCAAAGTGGCTACTGTCTTATAACCACTATTACATACAAAAACATCACAGCACGCATAGTTCTAACAAGGGTTCAGCTTCCGCCATCCTCCAGGCCGAGTTTGCGCACCGGCGGCTATACTCGCTCCTGGAGGAAGACGCAATCCACTCAATCTAGCTTCACACCAATCCACAAAATCACATCTAAAATCAATGAATAAAATCATCAATACATTGACACAAAACGGTTAACTGTATAAAACAAGCTAAAGTTAAGTGTTCTTCTTCAGCTTCCTCTCCCTTACCTTTTCCGGCTTGCCATTGACGCTATTGTTTTGGTTACTAACAGACCCTTCTTGCGCGCTGCACATTTGAGACTTTAACTTGAACCCGAATTTCTTAGAAACGTTTCCCCACGTTGAGTTACTCGTGTTTGTGCCTTTAACTCGGCCTAGCTTCTCAATCTCTTGCTTCATGTTGGAGCATTCCTTCTCGAGCTCAGATACTCTCATTCTCATGTTGTCCATTCCTACCTTTAGTACTTGGTTCTCTCTTACAGCCGTGGCCCAACCTCCACCCTCGGTGGGCCCCACCATGCCGCTTCTTAGCTGTCTGGAGCCTTCAAGGTTCTCTGAGACGAGAAAGCAACCTGCAATGGAGTTCCTGAGCTGAAGCTGCTCAAAGAAGAGGACTTGGACTATTATTCTCAATGGCAGCCTCTCGTTTTGTGCGGCATGCGTGCAAGCTTCCAATGAGAGCTTCTGGCAATCCATCAGTCTACACAGCTGCTCTCTCTCAGATTCGGTTAACCATGGATGAGACTGCAACATTTCAGTGAATTCCAGGAACAACTCGGTTAGGGCGTGTACACTATCATGAGATTTTTCGGAAAAATAAAAAGGTAAAATGACTCCTTTTCCCAATATTACTATATTACTCATAGCATAAACTCATTTAGTAAATATGTTGAAACTATGTTGAATACCTTTAGATAAATGTCGATTGCACGATAAAGACCATCATCCAAGGGCCTAGCATACTCAGGGACAGCCTCAGCAATGGCCTGAAACTTTGGGAGTTTCAAATTAACATCAGGGGCAACCTCTGCTAGGTAGCCGTCGACTAGCTTTGCTACCATTGTAATAGGTGTTAATGAAGGTGAACCCATCAGTTGTCCATCATCAATAGAGCACGGGGAAGCTCCACCGGTCACTTGATCCATGGCCAAGAAGTGCTCGAGTATCCGTTGCACACAGTCTACATTATACAAAGTTTCCATTGAATATGTGAAGTTAGGCATTAGCAGATCCTCTAGAGAAGCTTGGTCGAGTTGCATTCCTATTCTCTTTTCTAGATTCGATATGCAATCCGGTTCTACACGAAGAATCATGGCTGTCCTGAGAAGACCGAAAAGAAACTTCGTCGACACAAGGCCTTTTTGCATTGGAATTAACCTGTCCACTACTTCAATCAAATGCTTTTGTTCTTCTTCAGTTGGTATAGTGCCTGAAGACGAAGATCCCAGCCGGCTGCTTGACTCACCGGAATTGTGTCTACGGTTAAGACCCGGAAGGTACTTTTTGGCATAGAAAGCAACCGAGCCCGAGATTATCTCAGACCTTATACCAGAAGATTCCATGGATGATATCAACCTTTCATAAAGATGTAAACTTAACGTTGAAGCATCATCATACCACCAATCTGAACTCGAATTCTTAGGTCTAGCACCGGTACTTATACCATTCCACAAGACACTACCACCGGGGCTTTGCATTGGTCCGGCACGCTCCTGGACAGGCCAACCAAACAGATTTGGATCAGTGCTAGCTTTAACAGTCAGTGTTTCAATACACCTTTTTGTGATGTTCAGCTTATCAGCATCAGGCAAAATCTCATCACAGGTTTGAAGCGCTCTTAGGGAATCTTTCCAAGTTTTAAGAACAACTTGAGTAAGGAACATTTCTGTTAGAGAGATTAGATTCCCTTCTCCATATTCCTCGGTCATTTCGAGGTGCTCAGATGCGCAACGCAGATGCACGACATTGGAAGCTGTAAGCTCGAGCTTCACCCCGTAACAGAACTTGGCAACAAGTTCAAATGCTTTAGCCCCACCCGGGAGATCGGGAATACTTATCACACAGCCACCTTCTTCCTTTTCAGTTGCTTCAGCAATCATCCTCTCCATTACCCCACTTCGCGAAAGCAGAGGAAACTGCATGAGAAGAGATTTATACATTTATATCAGATCAGTGAAGCAGTACTGATGAACATCAACTTGGACAGACACATATATTTGAATTGTTTTGAGTCTTTAACAGTAAAATTATAGAGAAGATTGATCTAATAAGGCATTTTTTGTATTGCTGATACAAACTAGGTCCTTGTCAATTTAAGATTATTTTTTAAATCTAGAAACACTTGATTAAAGTGGGTGAGAATGGGTCTAGTTTGTCACCTAATAAACAGAAAAGCCCGCTTGACCAATTCACTCTAAAAAAGGCCTACTTAACCAGTTCACTCTAAAACATGTAGTCAAAGCAACAAATTACTTAGAGGATCCATTTGATAGATGCTTCATAGCATTCAAAGCTCCTGTTCTTGTTTTACTATATCCTAGTAACACAAACAAAAGATGGAATGTAGAACTCTGCAAATCCTAAAGCAAAGCAGTTTACCTTGTGGAGGTGGAAAGACATCTCCCCAACCTCGACAACAATGTCACTAGGAAGGCCAGTTGTACAGAACCTGAAAAATAGTGATTAAGAGGGTCAAAAACTCCAAGTAAATTTGCATAGACAAACTAGAGAGATTGTTGCACCATGTCATTTCACATGAACACCCTTAAAGAATCATCCCGACAGACATTGATCAATTGAAATTTGAAAGTAATCAGGTGTTCTTATGAATGCAGCATGTTGTAAAAATCCCTTCAAAGATTAAATTTCTGTTGATTGAAACACTAGTGTAACCAGAAGCATATCTAGGTCTTGTTAAACAAAGCCAAACTTCAATTAAAAGTTAACTGAGGTAATTGCAACAAAATAAAAACCCACAAAATATATCTCAAAATTTTCACCTTTATAGATCCTAGCCATAGTAATCATGACTAAAAAAACTGAAAACAAAGGGAAAATTCAAGACAGATGATTTAGAAGCTCAACATAGCAACATACCAAGCCTGGCCTTTCCTCTGGAAGGCATCAGATTTGGATCCCAACTTCATGCAAGCCATATCTCACAAAACTTCAACAATGGAGCCTCAGTTGCAAATTTGCTTCAGAAACAACAGAAATTGGGCTTTTAAAACCCTAATTACAGGCAATGATCTCTAACTGCACTGCAAATATATCCAACCTTGAACCAGACAGCCCTCTGGTCACAGCGGAACTAGAAATTCAAAACAGATGATTTAGAAACAAAGAAATTGAGCCAAAAACTAAGAGAATAAACAAAGTAAGCATGGATTACCAATCAAATGTAGCTCCTTCCTCTTGCAATGCTCAACCCTTTGGTCAAAACTCATCTCAAAGCAGAACCAAAAATACCCAAATTTGTTCTCAATCCAACAAACAGATAAAAAAAAATTGAGTCCCTTTCAAGGGTTTGCTAGGAAACAACTCCAACAAGCAATACAAACCTAACCCAGAAGAAAAAAGAAGCAACAAGCTACAAACCCAAGAAGAACAGTAACAAGAAGAAGCAAAACCCAATCAAAACTCAGACGAATTAGGTCAACCGTTTGAAAAACTGAATCAAAACAAAAATTTAACACTAAAAAACAACCAAAACCCACTCATAAGCATCAGTTGTTGTATTGCAGGGCATCAACTCACAAAAAAAACTAAAACTAAGCTCCCCTCCCTCTTAACAACAAGTGCAGAAGATTCCAAAAGTCCACCTCATAAGGGCACATGGAAGCGGGACCAAAACCCATCATTACTTAAGTCTTAATCGCCCCATTAAAGTATACAAAGAGGGGTTACGTCCTGTACAATTAGTGCTGTTTAATTTTTTTATTAAGGAAATAAATATTATGATGGAGAAGTGGGAAAAGGAAAGTGAGGATACCGGAGAAGAAGGGGGGCCTGGGTAGAGAAGCTGTAGGGAGATAAACCCGAAAACATGCGTATTGATGGTAGCTCTGAAAAGGAAAAAAGGAAACAAATTACGGAGTATAAATTAAGGAAAAATAAAAGAAAAAGAAAAAACTCTGTCAAAGTCATAATTGAGCATGTGGGGTCATTGCCTTCAAGATCACTCATGTCTCCTTTCTGGGAATTACCGTTGCATGCCATGGCAGCTCGTGCATTTATTTTTCATCTCTACCAAAACGCCATTTTTACTCAACTGTCATCGTTTTTTTAATGGGTTTCAATAAGGACCGACTACGTTAAAAAAAAAAAAATAGTCTTTTACAACTTGCATGGCGTCCGTCGTCTGATTTTCATCACATCGGCCTTCTTATTGTTCATCTAGTTTCGAGTTTGGACCGAAAATTTGTTATTGAACCGGATCTGGACAAAATATTCGGGTCCGGACCATTTAGGCCGAATTTTATTTTATTTTGGGCCTTTAACAAATGATAAACCTGTCCGGCCCTAAAAATTTGGTTAAGGTCCAATAAAAAATTTTCGGTTTAACTTTGGAATTTGACCAATCTTATTCGACATGTTGCATGAAAATTTTCAGCGTATTACAATGACGTTAAAAGTTTAAACCTCAACTCATACCGACTGAGTTGAAAACTATTTTTAGTGCACTCGGCCTACGTGCGCTCAAATTGTGCAGCATGTAAAAGAAAGAATTTTGTCGAATAAATCATTTTCTATTTCCTTTTGATAAGTGTGCCCTTTTAATTCTTACCCATTTTTATTAATATAGATAAAAGTAATTAATCCGTCTATTTTTAAAAAAACATACAAATTTGTTACTTAAAATGAATTCTGATTTGTTTTTATTTTCTTTTATTTTGTTTTGCCTATTTTTTATGAATTTCATTTCAGAATTTTCATACCACAATTTTCATACCAAAATTTTCATACAAAAAAATTCATACTATAATTCATATCAAAAAATCTCATACCAAAAATTTTCATACCAAAACATTGGGATTGTAAGTAGATCTATGCAATTCAATGAATTTTAATAATATCAACTTCATAAATGTTGACAACCGCAAAGGAGAGAAATATTAAGGTATTATAGTCATGTTTGCTTACGTGTTCTTTGTATAATCCCATTCACCAAATACAATAATCAAGACAACTGCAAACGGTGAAGATAGTGCATTGTTCATCAACACCATGACAACTTCATTAAGAGGATGTTACGCAACGTTCAGAACCAACCTTGAAACAACAACCCCGTAAGCTATGCTATTACTCACTAGATCAACAGGTTAAGAGGCCAGGTCATCATTCACCCAACCATCGGCAACTTCACCTTCAAATCCATCAACACTATCTTCAACATCTTCATACCTTCATCCACAAAATAAACACAATCTCCTTTTACGTAAATGTGATGGAACAAGATAAGAAACTCAAGTCCGCTCTCTTGCTTACATTTGTCAACTCAAAGCATAATCCTAGCGACTGGGAGCTACATCATGCAAGTTTTAGGGTTTCTTCCACAATTAATTGCTTCGGCCAAACGGGAAAACAACAATAAAAAAAACCGGGAAACAAGAAGCAAATCGAAATTCATACCAGAATGAGAACAATATTTGCGATTAGAATGAGAACATGATATGCGATATTGCTCCTGGAGGAGAGAGAAAGATGGGAAGAAAGTGTGAGAAACGAAGGAGGAGAGACGAGGAAAACACGAGAAGTTTGCTCTAGCCGACAGATCACCGCTCGGCAACCACCACTAGAGAGATACGGAGAATTTTGCGCTATCGTTGGAGCACGTTTTTTGATTGGAATTGATGGTGGTGTGAGACTAGGTTTGGGAAAGCATCGAACATCAAAAAAAATAATTGGGTACATTTATTAAATGATAAAATACAAGGTCAAATTTTCTGAATAGACCTTTTACAAATATTGATCAATTAAGTATGCTCATAAAATAAACACATTTAGTAAATGTACCCTAATAGAGTAATAGCGATAAGCCAATTAAAGTGTGAAAATTAGAGGGGTCTACAAAATAAAGGAGAATAAAAAAGAGCATACTTCGCCAAATTCTTTCAAAATACAATGGGCCTAGTTCCGATGTAAATCTTAAAAATGCCTACTTACCTAATTAGCCCTGTGTAAAGTAGGCGTTATGAGCTTAAACTTTCGATTTTTATTTTGGTGCATTTCTTAACAAAAGTTTTTAACTCTCTTTTCCATCACAACATATTAAAAATTTTACTTTACATTTATAATAAATACCAAAATAAATCATGTTGCTCGATATATGTGCAAATCCCACGACTTTTGGCAAAAAAAAAAGCATAAAGTGATATGTGTCAAAGAAAACTACTAGGTGGCATTGCAAGTACGTTTTAGAAGGGGTTTTACTTCAAACTTATGTGCACTATTAAATTAGATATCTAATATTGTTTATTGTTTAGAAACTTCCATCGTAGGTGGTCTTACATTTGTGTACCCCTTTAATTTTATCCCTTTAATTTTACCACTTTTATTAAATTAAAGTTGAAAAGTAAGAGATTTGATTAGGGATACATTTACTAAACATAATTATACCATGAACCTAGTTGCTATATAGAAATCTCATAAAAGCTTACTTACCTAATTTAACCTTTTATATTCTAAGTATTTATCATTTTGAGTATATTTTAATATTTTTATCCGTAAAAATAAATAGATCATGGGATGATTTATTACTACCTCCGATCAAAAATAACTGTCATTTTAGCCTTTGACACAATTTTTAAGAAAAATATTAAATAACATAGATTTTGTAAAGTTTTTCTAAATCTTATCACATATTTAATATTCAACCTTCTTTTAAACCAATAAGAAAGATTTTAGAACTAAAATTAATCATTTACACCAATTTTCAAGAACATTTCTCATAATTATTGTTCATTTATTGGCCTAGAAAACTTAAAACGACAGATAATTTTGATCAAATTTCTAATGCTAAAACGACACTTATTTTTGATCGGAGGGAGTATCATTGAAAAAAATAGTTTAAATATAAAAACGGTTCTAAAATGGACTGAGATTTTGAACTATTCTAAAATGGTTCATAAAATGGATTGAGTTATTAAACTAGGTTGTTCCAAGACCAAGTTTCAACTCTTTGAATCGCATGTCTCTGAAACATCTCAAGCAAACTATCCTAAAATGGTTCATAAAATGGACTGAGATTTTCATTATACAAGCTAGTCATGGTACGTACACAACACAACAATAAGGATGTAAATAATGCATTTTCTCCAAATATTTCACAATGATTTTTGTCGGCAATCGATTTGAATCCTTAATCAGATTACATGAACCCATAAACCAGGGTTTACTTCTTCTTCTTTTTTCTAATTTAAATTCTTAAGAATTAAACCGGCGTTGGGACATAAGACGGAAAAATTATAAACATTAAAGGTATACTAAAACTAAAAAGAATTTTATTAGACAATTTCTATGATGGAGTCTGGTAAATTATAAACATCAAGGACACCATTTGAAATTTTCTTTACTTTTTTACTAGCGACTATTTCTATGATGGAGTCTGGTAAATTGTACTTGGGCACATCGGATGTACATATCCATGTCATTGGAACCATCGGATAAAAAAAATCACTAATAAAAAAAACTTTATTTCGCTAATCGGACTGCTAAATGCATGGCGTCGGATTTACTAATGTATTAGCAACGTGCATTGCGACGACGTGTTAAAGTTGGGTTTTCTTTGTAAATTTTTAGATTTTGCGCGTCATCGTCAATTTTTTATATTTATTTCTTTGAATTTTTTTTGTCCAACAATCGTGACATGCAGTCACAATGAACGTCAATAATATATGGGCTAATTAGGTAAGTGGGCCGTTTTCTAGATTTACATCTATTAACTAGGCCCATTATGTTTTATCTATTAGTAAGTATACCCCAATTTATTTTATTTTTTTACTGTTTTAAAACCTTAATTGTTCTCTCCGTCATCCTCAGACTCTATCGACTCACCAATCCAACTCTAAACCCTAAACACAAAACAACCGTTCTTCTCCTTCTCTCAAACTCTCAACATCTCAAGACCTTGAATGAAAGTTTCAAGTTCAACAATGTATCATCAGGAATCGTGATGATCTCCGAAGCAACTTTCTGGCCGTGCAATCGGATATCAAAATCTTCTCTCATACTTCACACTTCGGACTTCCAGTGATGTATATTCCCCTGATCCTTTCCCTCAGCGAAGACGTCTGGTGTTGCGTCGAATTCGTCAACGGTTGAAGTAGAGAACAAAGCAGAGGCGTCTTTTGCTTCATTCATTTGAAGTTCAAAAGCTAAATCGAGATCGGAGGAAGCGGTTATCGCATCCACGACTATAGGACGTTGAAACGTCGATGCCTCCTCCATGGATTCATCAGCAACTGGCCGACATGTTTCAACAACTTTCTCAACTTTCCACATTGTGGGTTTTCTTGCCATGATATTGGTGAATATCATATAAATTTTTTTAACCACACAAATTTCAAATTGATATCATTAATCTTCAGTTTTAACAATGACAAAAGCTTATGTTGTTTGTTGATGGCTCAACTGGTACATGTTTTCCTCCAATGCTTTAGAGATCTCTCCTTCAACCAAATCCTAGGAACACTCCCATCAACATTTAGTGCCCAAATATTGACGAGAAAATTGGTGGAATAGCACATGTTTTGTATATTGTAGACTAACTAGGCTCCTAACAATTTTCAATTAAAAAAAAAGATAAAATGGGTAGTTAGGGCTACAATTAAGAAAGGTGATTTGGTTATTAATTAAAAATAAAAAAACTGCCGAAAATTGATAAACCGTTTGAAATATTTTGGAAACTGTATTTCGAAGATTTTGTAAATCCTATTGAGCGGGCTACTTTTCGTCATTTTTATATCAAATCACCGGATTTCAAGCCAAAAATATTGTCTCTTATCTCACCGTCACCATTGAAGCCGATTGAAGATATCATCTTTGTTATTCGTCTCCGTCGTCTTCCAAGCTTCATTTTCGCTTCTTCATCTTCGTCGTTTGCCATCGATTTCTGCAAGGTAAGTTTTCTTTCCATTTTATTCGTCATTCTCTATTATTTGTCTCCTCCATATTTGATAATTTTTACATGTAAGTACATAAATTTTACACAAATCAATACATAATCACGTACAATAATGGTACTTGTGTTGCCGTACATAATGTATATAATAATGTAGTACAATTAAACATATACATAAGCAAATTACTTTTTCTTGTGTACATATCTTACTTTCGTATGTATATATGTACATATCTTACACATACTTGTGTCGGCATCTACATACGAACTATGAAGAACGCCATAGCAGAAGAAAAGCAACGTCGTTTTTTTCTGAAAAAGTAGACGGGAACTCGTTTGAAGGAAAACGATTACAATAATTTTCTTAATTAACGATTTATAATAATTAGCTTATTTAAGAAGGCAAATTAATAAACTTAAGTAGGAGAGAAAAAAATCATGATTTGTGGAGAATCATTAATGTTGCTTATAATTTATCTTTTTATAAAAATTCGGAGGGGCCTAGTTTGTTAATGTATAAAGAAACTTGTCTAATTTATACACACCGTACATAAACTGCCTACTTAACCATGTCGCTAGTGCATGAGGAAGTCATTTTAGGTATGAATTGGATGGATAGACATCGTGCTGTGTTAAATGTAGGTAGAAGGATCGTTACGGTCTCTATAGTCGGGTCAGATAGAGGTTTTCGGAGGTTGGGACCTTAGAAAGATGAGTATGGTTATCAGTGTAGTCCGAGCAGCGAGACTGTTCGCACAAGGTTGCGAGTCCTTTTGGTGTTATGTCATGAAGGAGGGTGAGAGTCTCGCGTTACAAGATACCCCTGTGGTTTGCGAGTTTATGGAGGTGTTTTACGATCCATCCTGTTTACCGCCTCAGAGGAGCTTGGACTTCAGCATAGAGTTGGAGCCGACCGATATCGAAGGCCCCATACCGTATGACGCCTATCGAGTTGTTAGAGCTGAAGAAGCAACTCGAGGAGTTGGTTGAGAAGGGACTCACTTCAAATTCCCTACTACACTAGCATAAGGGACTCACGACATATACTCATCCTTCTCACCCGACTAATGTGAAAACAAAGTGGTAAAATGAATGTTAGCAACACTAGTTGTATCAATAGGCCTGGTTGATGACATTCCAAATCTTGACAACAACTTTTGAATGTTGCTTTTATGCGATAAGAAAAGCTTCTTATGACCCCTATCTCTAAGAATCTTCATTTATAAAATTTTCAAGGCTGCTCTCACAATCTTCATCTCAAACTCAACACTTAGGAAACCCTTCAATTTTTGAATGTCATACTTGTTATTTGTAGCTATTAACATACCATCTACATACACGACCAGATAGATGTGAGTTTCATCCTTCAACTTGTTATAGTACACACAACATTCATAAGCATCTATGTTTTAACCAATCTCTATCATATAGCTGTCAAATCTCTTGTATCACTGCCACGAAGACAAATTACATCCATATAAAGACTTCTTCAACTTGCAAACATAATTTTCTTTCCCTAAGACTTGGAAACCTTTTGGATGAGTCATGTATATTTCTTCTTATAAATTTCCATGTAAGAAAGTTGTTTTTACATTAAGTTGTCCGAGCTCTATATCCTGATGTGCCACTATTGCTAGTAAAAATCTAATGAAGGTAGGCCTGACTACCGGTAAGAAAAGGGCATTGTAATCCACTATCTCTTTGATGAAAACATCTTGCAATAATTCGAGCCTTATAATTGACCCCTTTAGCAGGCGTCTTCCCTTCATTCTTCTTGAAATACATTTGCAAGTAATAAAAAAAAATTCTCTAGGCGGTTTGACTAACTCCCAAGTCTGATTCTTATGAAGTGATTCTATTTCATCTCCCGTTGTTGCAAACCAATGTGCAACTTCATACCCAAATACAACATCTCTATAGTTGAATGGTTCATGAGTATCCACATGCTTCTTCAACAACATGTAGAGCATAACCAACCATATCCTCAAAACCGTACCTTTGCGGAGGTCTTAATCTAACTTTTCTTGATCGACCATCAACTAAGATCTAGTGAATAACTTGTGGTGGTTGATTTTCTAATGTTGTGGATTTTGGTAGCTCAACTTCTTATTGTGGATGTTTATCTCCTTCTTGAGGAAGAAACTAGATCTCCACTTGTTTATCAACATTGCTACTCTCCCCTGATTCCAGTGGCTTCATTGTCGAGTTAAGCATAAAACTCTCATCAAATACGACACTTCTACTCAAAATAACTCTTTTCTCATATGAAGACTAGATTTTGTATCCAATGACATAATTTTCATAGCCTACAAACACTTTTTTTCTTTGCTCGAGTCTCTAGTTTACCCTCACTTACATCATAGTAGACTGTACATCCAAAAACCCTAATATCAGAATAATCAGCAGACTTACCAGACCAGATCTCATACGGTGTTTTGCAAAACCTCCTACCTACCTATATATATATATATCAAATTAAGATTATTTAACTAAGGAAGAATTAGTGAAGCTTACCCAATCAAGCGCCTTCCATATTGATTTGGCCCGATGAAGCAAATAAGTGGACACAATATTACCAACCAGTAGTCGATCGGTATCCTTGTCCACGATCCCATCAGGAAACCCGTCATTATCTGGTTCTGATTGAGTGTGGGGTCACGTTTAGATTCTTGTGTCTGGTTCACAAGTTCACAATTCAATTTAATTTATTTAATTGTTCACATATTATGATATAAATTTAAGAATAATGAATTACTTGATATTGGTGGTCAGGGCACGCAATTTCAGGTTCTTATGTGTGGTTCACAAGTGTATATCTTATGACGTCAAATACATTGGTTTAATACCACGGTCAACGTTTGGGCACACTTGTTCCGGTCCATATAAATGAGGTGGTGGTGGAGGACTTTCAGACAACGATAAAGACGGGTGCATTGTTAGAGTACGAGTTAACACAAGTCCGTACCATGTGGAGAACACTTAAAGATCCGACAAGCGTGTTCATAAAAGAGCCCGAGACGAACACAATACAAAGGGAATACCAAAGAAGGATCCAAATGCGCGTAAGAAATTGGGTTTTGAACACATGCGAGAAAAAAAGGACTAGACAAGGATGAAAGAAAGCGAAAAGAGGCAGAGAAAGAGAAACATAAAAACAAACAAGAACATGAACCAAATGCACCGGTTGTGATAGGAGTTATAACTTTGGGGTCGAGAATTTCGAGACTTTTAGACCAATGCCATCAGTAAATTTTTTTTCATCTGGAAAAAAAAATTTCCCACAAAAGTACTCCCATCAGCAAAATTTCTACAAAAAAATCTAGAACATTTGTAAAAAATTTTGGGCAGGAAATTTTTTTTTCATCCGTGCCTTTACTTGCCTTTACTTTCCTTTTTGCAGCTTTTTCTATTTTTTACCCTTTTTTCTTTTATTTTTTTTACTTTTGCAGATCTTTGGTTATTTTTTTATAAGTAGGACCCACATTTTTATGGGTTTAAAAAATATTACCGTTATAATTATATCAACGATAATATTTTGATTTCAATAATTATAAAAAATAAATAAATTATACCAACGGTCATTTTTTTTTTCTCTATAAGTAGACACCCATTTCGACATATTTTGACACACTTTAAAAATCCTCATTTTTCTCAATTATCACTTAAACTCGTAGTTGGAGTGTGTTATTTTGTTCACTTTCTGGAAAAATGGATCCTAATAATCCTCACAACTCGTCCATGAATTTCAACGAATTCGATCCTTCTTTTATCAATCATCCTCATTTTTCTCAGTTTCTTGCAAGCTTAGGAAAAAATTTTCCTCCACAACAACCACATCCACAAGAAATGACTCCTCCAGCCACTTACCAAAACTTTTTTCCTAACTCTCAAAATTACGAGAGTTCTCCACTAGTTTTTCAAGGAAGCAACACCCGAATGATCAATGATGAAGAAGATAATGTTCCGAAAACACAACATTTCCCTCTGCAATCAAGTGTGTCACCTCCATTGCCAGTCAATCGAAATCAGTCAATTCCGGTCGCAACAAACAACTGTGATTGGTCTGTCAAAGAAGAAGAAGCTCTAATTGAGGCCTATTTCACCAACTGCACAGACTCCATTATTGGCAAAGATAAAAAATTTGCTGATCTTTGGAGAGATATACATCAATCATATGAAGCGGCTCGTCAATATCGACCACATGAGATTCCAGAGCGGAACAAGAACATGTTGGAGACTCACTGGAAAAGGATGGCTGCAGATTTACTCATTTGGGCCGGTGCTTTGGAAGAAGTTGGTCAAATAACGGGAAGTGGGTACAATGAAGCTGATGTTACAAAAAATGCCCATCAATTATTTCGAAGGTCTTGTCAAGGTGCACCAAGGAATTTCAAATATCAAAGTGCTTGGGAGATGGTGAACAAGTATCCAAAGTGGAGGAAGTTCATGAGGTGGGGTATGAATAAAGAAGAAAGGAGGAAAGTTGATGCTGAACACAAGGCGGAAACTGATCTTGAAAATAGCAGCGGTAGTGGCAAGAGAAGTAGAGACGATGCTAGTGGTAGTTTTGTATCTGCATGTATAAGTCGTCCAGATGGTGTGAAGAAAGCCAAGGCTAGAAGAAAAGGTAAAGGGGTTGCAACAAAAGATATATCCAATATGAGTGAGCAAATTAGGGCTTATAATGATCAACGAGGTTCTGAGATGGCTCTAAAACAAGAGAAATTGGAGATTGAGAGGCATAAGGAAATAAGAAAGCAGAGACAATTGGAATTAGAGACGAGAAATCTTGATGTTCAAGAAAATCGAATGAAGGCTGAGAAGCAGAAGCAGAAATTTGATATGCTACAAGTATTGTTGTCTAAGGCATCGCTGACCCCAAGAGAAGACAAGTTGAAGGAGAAATTACTCATGGATTTTGACGATTACATCTAACTACTATGAGACAAGTTGAAGGAGAAATTACTCACGGAGTAATTTTTATTATTTACTTAAGTTTTATTTGATGTTTGTTTTAAGTATTAGTCATCGTTTAAGTGTCTTGTAATTTGAAGTCTTTTTTTCAATATCATGGTTATGAGTATTTTGTTTGAAATCTTTTTCCAATGTCATGTTTTTGTGTAATGATTTTTCTATGTTAATTGAAATTTGTTTTCTTGTATCACTGAAATGTCATTGTCACTTTATCACAATGAATTGTGTGTAAGTGAATGGTCACATCTATGTCATAGTTTTTATAATAATGACATTGACCAAGTTATGACAAGCATGATCTTGTATTGTCATATTCATCTAATGTCAAACGATGACATTGTATTGTCATTTCTAAATGTATACATTGCTCAATTCATCCAATATAAGAACACAACATGGATGAGTTTCAATGCCAACTCAAAATATCCATTGAAAATTCTGAGATAAAAATAATGTTGTTTCAAAGAAGCTCTTCAAGCTCAAGTTCTTCATCACACAGTGATGAAGAAATCCCTAAAATTATTGACAACTTTGTCAATAATCAATTACCATCTATATTGTTTCCTCCAGCACCACGCCAAAGGCAACACAATAATGAAGATGTTGAAGTTGTGGTTCTAATGGATAGGAACCGTGAAGAAGGACACAACCAGTTATTCAGAGACTACTTTGCAGATCCTCCAATGTATAATGAGAATCAATTTCGGAGGAGGTTTCGAATGAAAAGACCTTTGTTTTGCAAGATAGTGAATAAGGTGGTGGAAAATGATGAGTTTTTCCAACAAAGGCGAAATGCAGCTGGGAAGTTGGGGTTATCTGGACTCCAAAAATGCACTGCAGCAATGAGAATGTTAGCATATGGGGTGGCTCCCGATGCGGTTGATGAATACTTGAGGATGGGTCAAACAACTGCACGGAAATGCCTTCAAAAATTTTGTGAAGGCGTAATCAAGATATTTGAAGCTGAGTATTTACGAAGTCCGACGGATGAAGACCTACGAAGGATCCTCTACAAAAATGAGCAACGAGGATTTCCAGACATGATAGGTAGTATTGATTGTATGCATTGGGAGTGGAAGAATTGTCCTAATGCATGGAAATGCCAATACTGTGGACGAAACAAGAACGCAACCCTCATTTTGGAAGCTGTTGCGGATGAAGATTTATGGATTTGACATTCTTTTTTCGGTATTCCAGTTTCGTGTAATGACCTTAATGTACTTTACCGTTCTTCTGTATTTAGTGATGTTTTGCAAGGTCGGGCACCTCCTGTGAAGTTTACAGTCAATGGTCATGAATACAACATGGCGTACTACCTAGCTGATGGTATTTACCCTAGTTGGGCTACTTTTGTACAAGGATTTACCCATCCTCAAACTCCTAAGCAAAGTCTTTTCGCTGATTGTCAAGCTGGTGCACGTAAGGATGTTGAACGTGCATTTGGAGTTCTACAAGCGAGGTTCGCAATTGTACGACAACCGGCTCTCGCTTATGATGAAGATATATTAGCCGATATTATGAAGGCTTGTATCATTATTCATAACATGATAGTGGAGGATGAACGAGACACTTATAAGAATGCCGAAGTAATAAGAAGATTTTACGAAACAGATCATCCTAATCAATGTTCACATCGTAGAGGTGAAGCGAGTGCAAGTCCCATCGTCAACAATGATGAAACTTTCCAATTTCAGACGGGACGTCCGGTCGACATTAACAAATACTTGGAGAGAAGGGACGCTATGCGTGATAGACGAACTCATCAATCCCTTAAAGATGACTTAATGGAGCATATTTGGCAAAAGTTTGGTGATAGTAGTCCTTAAAATCTATTGGATCTCTATGATTTCATGATTGAGTTTCGCAATTTCATTATCGTGTTTGTACGTTCATTTAGTTTTTACGGTGCTTTAATCTTATTGAATCATGTTTTTACATCATGTATTGTAGTTTTATCTCACTAATGTAATGTATTTCATGTTTTATTTTAATGTTTTCTTTCCGTATTTTACGACTTATTAATCTTTATATTATTTAATTAATTGTTTCACATGTCATAACATTAATAATTATGATTAATTTAATTAGCTTAATAATTATTATTTGATTAATAATTATTTATGAAGTAACAAATAAAAAGTTAAAAAAATGTAATAAAATGTGGTGGGATAGGTAAAAAAAGTAGGAGAGAAGGTTGAGAGGTAATTTTTAAGTTTATTGTTGGTGGGATGAAAAAAATTGAGAGTGAAAAAAGACGATGTGGAGGAGTGATAAATAACGAGAGAGAGTGGGAGGAAATTTTTTTTTCATCCCTAGTGATAGTGCTCTTAGAGTTCCGTACTTCAAATTCATTAAGGATGTTCTTCTTCAATTAATATATTTTTTAATAAAAAGAGTTACATATACATATTCCTTAATAAAATATTGTGATTTGATGAATTGAATATTTACAAGTATATGTGTATGAAAACAATAGATGTTATTCTTCGTGACAAGAAAATGTATGTAGCCAATATAGATGTGGGGATAATTTGTTAACATAAAGGATTTAATGAACAATTATAATACAAACTTTATTTTGTGGATTATTTTCTACAAATAGCCTATTTACATGTATTTTTAATAAATTTAAATGGTGATTTTATGTAAGTATGGGTGTGCAACCGGTCCAACCCGTATCGGACCGCATTATCCGGGTTTGACACATACTGGAATTATTAGAAATCAAAATTAGAAAATTTTGAAAACCCGGACCGGGGATATGATAAGAACTTTGGCTTTGGACCATACACACGGATCGCAGAACCAGATCGAATCCGATCTGGTTCAGGCCGATTATATCTGGTTCGGTCCTATATGAGTTTCCGGCTTGGTTTTTAAAATGCACACCCTACATGTAACTATGTAAGGTGACATATGTCAGAGTCTGATATAGACGACCGTAGAGCGGAGTCGTGTGTATATACGAGCGTAAATGGACATTAGACTCAAAACCATCACATAAACCCGATGATGTTCCATACATATGCTTTTGTATAATAGACTCGAAGAAAAAATTGTCCAAACAATACCTATCTTTTAGGGTGACTAAGCTTCAGTACCGTTTAAACTATCGATACATCAGCTATTGAGCCTACCAAAGATTAGTATTTGGATTATTTACCCATTGTTAAATAAGTTTATCTTGTAGGCCTCATTATACACATGCCTTTTTTTGTTTGAAGAGAAATTAGAATCTTGTTGCAAGGTTTTGGCTTTGTGTCACCGCTGCTCTTCCTTCCTCCCTCTCGTCTTCTCGGTGACCTAATTGAAGAGAAGATGTCATTGCCAGTGATCCGATCTCGTCTCTCAACCTCCGCCGCCTCTTTCCATGACTGTCAGAGGTTGCTTTGCTCCGCCACCTCCATTCCTAAAGATCCTTCATTGTCTTCTTCTTCCGCCGCCATCTACGCCGGAACTGCCTCATCTTCTCAACAGCATCCCTCCGCTACTTCGCCACCTACTCCCCCGCCGTCCTCAGGATCATCCTTGCTCATATTTCTTCAGTACACCTTAATTGGTGCTTTCACGGGAGCTGCTGCTACTGCTGGTTACGCTACTTACGGTCCGGCTTTGTTCATTTTCTCTTATGTTCTTCGATTTGCTTCTCTACAATCTGATTCACTGTTTTTTCCTTCTTGCTACCAACAAGTTCTGTTCTTTCAATTTCACGAATTAGGGTTTATGAATCCCTAGTTACCTTTTTTTTGTTTGAAGGGACCGGTGTTTTTTTTAGTAACTTCTATCGTTTGCCCGTCTGTTATTCACACTGTCGTTGTTTGTAAATTGCAGCATACACATTGGATGAAGTGGATGAGAAGGCAAAAGCATTTCGAGCTTCAGTAAATTCTGTTGTTGATGATGAATCAACCGTTGATGTAAGTTTTACACTAAAAGTCTCTAAGTTTGGTATTGCTATGTGTTTTCCTGGTAATGGTGCATCCTCATCTGAATATTTGAGTTGTTGATTGCGCATTTTGCATTAAGTGGAAAGGGTGGGATTTTATATATCTATGTACAATCTAGCAACTCTTTTGTGTAGCAACTAGCAACGCATGAAGATTGTATATTTTTAGTATGAAAGAACGATCTTATATACAGATGCTAAGAAAACTCCTATTTGTTTCTCTTGCAGAAAATTAAAGCTTCTGTTCAGTCTACCGCAATGAAAGGTTTTATTCTGTGTTACTCTTTGTCTACGTTATTTGTTTTTCTTGATATCTTGTGTACTAAAGGAGAGTTCATGACAAGTATCTTTATCAATCTGTTTTCATAGATTATGATTACCCTCATTTCTGATGTACTGAACCCTATATCCTTCTGTTGCAGCATGTGCTGGAGCTATTGATTCCTATTTAGATATCAGGAGAATGATCGAGGAGCATGTTTGGGTGAGCAAATTTAGGAGGTTTTTCTTTTCTTTTTTTTTCCTTTTATAATTTATGGTCTTCCGTCACTTTTACTCCTATTGTCGATTGGTTTTAGGATAGAATCCCGTGTGTTTATGTGTGTGGCTCACTGAACGTGTCTTCCACATCTAAGGTCTCGGGACGGATAAAAAAAAATGGTATCAGAGCAAGTATGATCTGGGTTTGTCTTCATGACTTCGGGATTAGCTAAAAGAACTAATTCAGGTAGTTAACATTTGAGGAAGAGGGAAAGTGTTGAGTCGTAAGGGATAAAATGTCCCACATCGATTACTTAAGTTGTGAGCCTTAAATATATATTATGGATTACTCCTCATATTGTCAATTAGTTTTAGGATGAAATTCTGTGTGCTTATGTGTGGCTCATTAGATGTGTGCTCTCCACGTCTAAGGTTCAGGACGGATAAAAAAAATAAAATTAACTAGATTACCTGAATAATGCATTTTCTTGAATGTTGTAGGTAACCCTCAAAATATTTCACAGTGATTTTTGTCGGCAATCGGTTTGAATCCTTAATCCGATTACTTGAACTCATGAACCAAGGTTTACTTTTTGTAATTTAAAATTTTAGGCATTTTATCGGGTTTGGGGAATAATACAGAAAAGTTTTAAACCTTAAGGGTATCACCCGAATTGGATTTTTTTTAGCAAAATCCGAAAACCCCAAACCTTAGGGACACCATCCAAAGTTTTCTTTACTTTTTTTTACTAGCGACTAGCTTTATGATGGAGATTGGAGTCTGGTAAATTTGTAGGTGGGCACATCGGATGTACATCTCCATGTCATTGGAACCGTCGGATAAAAAAAAGCACTAAAAAATAACAAAAATACCTTTCTTTCGCTAGCCGCACTGCTAAATGCACGGCGTCGGATTTACTAATGTATTAGCAACGCGCATTGCGACTGCGTGTCAGAGTTGAGTTTTTTTAGTAAATTTTATACAAGTTTTAAAATGTGATCATACTCGGCTCGTTTAGAAAGTGAACAGGCTCGAACCAAACTTTTGACGTCCTGAACGCGAGCCGAGTCGCTCGGCTAAAATAATGCTCATATAGTGTTATTTTACCCGAACGAGCCGAGCCTAAATTTTATATGAGTTTTGAAATGTGTTCATATGCAGCTCGTTTATTTGATTGTACGATGACGAGCATGTATAAATTATACACTTATTACAATCAAACCAACAACAGTATGAATAAGAGTTTATTGAATCTGAGAACATTATGTTAATTCAAAATCTAAGTTTACACATATATCTCTCTTAGCACTTTCATTGAGCATGGAGTGCAACAAACATTAGTGCAGAATGAGGAACTAAAATATAAAATGAACATCACTTAGCTTCATCTACCAAATTTGAGGTGAAAATTTGGTAAACAAAGATTTTGAATATACTCAAATTTGGTAAACAAAGATTTTGAATATACCGAGTGTATTCAAACTCTTTGTTTACATATATCTGTTTTAGGAATTTCATCAAGCATGTGGAGTGCAACAAACATAAAATAGAATGAGGAAATAAAATTGAAAACGACCATCACCTACCTTCATCTAGGGTGAATAGAGTACAGACAATCGATCAACACTCATTAACAATGCTTACACTAAGAATCTTCATTTAACAATGGTGGAGCACGGACTTCAATAACATCTTCGAGCATCAAAGTAACTTTCTTCATTGTAGGACGAAGATTTGGATCTTCTTGAACACACCAAAGTGCAACCTTTAAGAAATTCTCCAACCTCATCTTATCATCAAGAGCTTCACTTTCATGGCCAGCAAAATCACTCAACTCCCCTAATTCATAGCATTCAAAAGCCCAATCCATTAAAACCATTCTTTTCTCTTCACTAGCTTCCATGTCAATGCATCTTCTACAAGACAAAATCTCCAACAACACCACACCAAAGCTATAAACATCAACCTTTACTGTCACCGGTTTGTTTCGAAACCATTCCGGAGCAACATAACCCTTTGTTCCTCTCAGTCCCGTATGAGTTTGAAATTGGTTCATCATCATAAGCTTAGACAATCCGGAATCGGATATCTGAGCTTCAAAGCTGTCATCTAGTTGTATGTTTTGAGGTTTGATATCACAATGTATGATCCGATGACCACATTCTTCATGCAAATAGAATAACCCTCTTGCAATACCTTGACCTATTTGAACTCTCTGATACCATCTTGGCTTTGTTTCTGTAAACAAGAAGTCTGATAAGCTACCATTTCTCATATACTCATACACAAGCATTCGATGATCTTCTTCCTTGCAGTATCCAATTAATCGAACTAAGTTCTCGTGATGTGTTTTTCCAATGATACTTACTTCAGTTTGGAATTCCCTATCAGCTTCTCTTAACAACGATCGATCTATCTTTTCAACACCAATCAGGGTTTGAGAGTTGTTAATAGCTTGTAAACAATAGCACAAGCTCCTCTTCCTAGCTCTTCTTTGAATCCGTTTGTTGCTTCCTGAAGTTCCTTGTAGGTCAAGCAACTTATACTACTGTGAATTGTACGAGGTACTTTCTGCAACCTCGTACGTTGACAAATACAAATACCCAACACAACTCCTCCTAGTAAAACATTGACAAACACAGAAGTCCCCATGAATGTAAAAGCTAGAGTATTCATACCCTTCCAAGGTTTAATCACGTTCAGAAATGGAGGAGTATTATTGCCATCACTAACCTTAAGGAAAGCTGTTCGAGAATTGTCGATTCGACCATTTATGAGCGGGAAAGCCTTTTTCCAACAAGTTGAATCTTGTTCTCTTAGAATGATAGCCACACAAAGGAAGTCATTTAGACAAGAAGTCTTGCAGTCATCCTCAGTGATTGAGCTAAGTTGATCGTACTCGCGAAACGGCAATTCAATGCCGGATAACTTCTCAAACCTATAATCAATATTGTCACTATAATCAAGTTTGAAATCTGGTTTGCAACTTCCAAAAGGATCATTAGAATCAACTTAAGAGTATTGGGGTGGGCAATCACATGTTGGAGCTGCATAATCACCATTGTTCCCAATCTTGCAAATGCTGTTGAATCCACAAACCCCACCATCCATTGTTCCAGTTTTAGCTGAACAAATGTTGTCTGGTTGATATATCTTGATAGTCCAGGATTAAGTTTTACTGGTGAGTTCTTTCTTGTGATAATACCAAGCTAAAACTCCATCAAATTCAGTGTAGCTCTGAAGTAATAATCCTCTTTAGGTGATGGAACAGAATGCAAGAGATCAACTAGCTCTCCGTCATGCTTCATGATATACATTTGTCCAGAAACATCATAACGGACCATGTACCCTACAAAAAGAAGATGATGTGAAACATACGGTGTGTTCATTGTTAGATTCGGATAATAAATTTATAAAATATGGTATGTTGATGTGTTTTCTAAGTTAATACGAACTACGAAGAGAGGTTGAAGGAGGGAAAATGAAGGGCAACATGGTATGCTAGTGGCTCCAACTGTGTCTCATATGTTCTTTATATATATATATATATATATATGAAAAGGATCGGGTGAGAACAAGTATAATACGGTGACAAATAAGAACAAATTTAGACCGCACGATTGAATCCATTTGACGGATATGATTTGATATAAATTAAGGTAATAATTAATGATATATTTCACATTTCCAAATAAGTTAGGTTATATATTTTTTTCTTATTTATCTGTAACTATAATTTTTACCTAATTAAACTATGACTCGCCGGTGAACCGTCGTCATTCTGGAAGATTTTCTTATGTGCATTTAATGTAGTCGTGCACGAACGTAAGCGGGCAATTTTAGAGTTTTATTAAGTTTGAATATGATTGTTTAAATTAGCATAACAATTATTATATTTTGTTTGAAAATATGCCAGCTATTGAGCAGGTTTGAACACGAGTTCAGGTAGAATTGTTCATCCGGTGAAGACCGGAAATTTGTTTATGGAACGGATGTGAATATCCAGTCCGATCCAAACCGGTCCAGATAGATTGGACCATCTAAAAATTGACAAATTGTTTCGGACCAGTCTAATCCAACAACAATTTATCGTTCCAAGTCGTTCAAATTCTGTCCATGTCCAGTCTGGTTCGGTCCGGACTGGAATTGGAAAGGTCCTGAGTCCAGTCAAGCAGCTGGACTCAGGCAGTCAGCCTTATAACAAATAATATTGCATAACGATATAGATTTCGAAAAGTGACCAAAATATAAGATGGATACGAAACCTGAGTTTGAGATATTGTTAGCATCACGAGTACCGCTGATGTAGTAAGCAACATCATAAGCAAAATCTGTGAGCAAGCTTCTTGTATTAAGAACAAGATTCCCATCATCAAGCAATCTCAGCTGAAATTTCCCCCTTGTGAAGATACTCTTTGATTGCTTAGAGTAAATTTTCGCCCCTCCAGATGACAAATTCCCTATCATTTGACCAGGAAGCAAAGTATCCCTTGGATGATCAAAGCTCTGCCACAGTGTAAGACCTTCTGTGCTATATATCACCAGATTTCCTGTATCATTCAAAACAAAGTTGCTAACTTTACCACCTGCAGAGATTGGGGGAACCCAAAGGCTTTTGCCTTGTGGATCAGTAAACACAAGCCCTTTATCCGCAGTTGACATTAGTTTAGATCCTTTTGGCGCGAGAATTCCGTCGGCGCCGGCGTACCAAACTACGGTGTCGGGAATTTTGGAATAGAATATGGAAAGTAAGAAGGTGGCGTCGAAGAGTTGCCGGAACCCTAATTTGAAATCGCCAGAAGGAGATGATTGCCAGTAGGAGGAGTTGGTGGTGGTTAGGGTGGCTCCGGGCTTTATCGTGGATGTTTGCTGCGGAAATGCAGTTAAAGTGAAGGAAAGAAGAAGGGATATGGAGAAGAAAGAAGGAGCTGACGCCATGGCTGATATTTTGAGATCGATCAGTTTGGTTGAGATGAATGATACGGAAGGAGTGGTTAGTATTTAATGAGTAGGTCAACTCAAAAGTCTTGCAGCGTTGAAAGTTCTAGTCGTTGGAAATTTTTAATGGAAGTATTTCTTGTAAGAGAATATAAATTATTTTTTTTAATAGATTATATATTATTGGTTCGAATATTATGTGCCATGTTTGCTTATCTGGTATTTATATGTCTTGGTTAGTTGCTTGTTTCATGTAATGAAAACTGTGAACTTATATCTAAAAAAGATGTTTTTGCACTTGTAGTATCATTAATCCGTTTAGCGCCTGCCTTTGAAGCAGAGTGTTTATTTTGTATGTTTAGATATATGGAATAGATGCTGCATCTGGAGCTGCTGTTACAGCATTAGATATCTCTCCAGGGGATCATGTTCTTGATCTATGTGTTGCTCCTGGTAAAATATCTTCTACTTCATTAACTTCTTAGATCGATCTTGTCAATGTGATACTTTGTAAGTCATGAACAACTAATTTGCAATATATATTATTCTAAAGACATCTGATTTAATTTCCACATAAACCAATATTATTTTGTAGATTGCTTGTTTCATCTAAAGGTAAACAGTAAATAGAATACATCTGTTTTTTCCACTTTTAAGAGGTAACCAAAATTCTCCACAAGTAAACCTGTATAATTTCCACATATTCGCAATAAGTTATATTTTGGTACTTTTCTGTATGCTAAGATGGAGCATTTAGACTTTATAATTCATACGTTACAGACCCAAATGTTATTGGTCTCATTCTCTTATCGACAGGTGCAAAACTCTGCATGTTGTTGAATATTCTTGGTGATTCTGGTTCTGTCACTGGTGTTGATGTTGCAACGCATCGCTTAGCTGAATGTAGGAGAATGGTGCGGAAGTATGGCATTGGTGGGCGTTGCCGCTTATTTGTTGCTGACGGAGCTAAGTTTAGTTTGCTTCCTTCCCCTGTCACTTCAGTCTCTAAATTATGTATGTGCCTTGAAGAAGTTTCTGGTTCATTCAATGATGTTTAACAGTTTAATTATTTCTTTTTTTTACTTGGAAATTTAGCATCAATTTCTTGACCTTGGTGAATTTTGCAGGCGAATTTTCCGTAGAGCCCACATATAAAGAGTGGTCATCTAGGAAACCATGGGAGGAAAGAAAGTTGGCTGCCAAAGCTAGACAGGGCAGTTCTGTAACATCAACCTCAGCGGTTTTGGAACCAGAGCTCATATTTTATGGCCAGCATGCAGGGGTTGTTGGCTGCACGAAAGATGAAATATATAGGATTGCTAATTCAAATGAGAGTTCTTGCTGTGGGTATGATAAGGTAATTGACTTATTCTTCCACCCTAAATTTTTTTGTAATACTTCATTTGACACTAAATATCTCTTCCTTGCCATTTGTGATTTTTCACTGTAATATTTTTATAACCACTTTAAAATGGATATATCATTAATTTGAATGAGACTTGTTTGATAATGAAGTAAATTTTATTTTTATTGTCATTTCATTTCGAGTGGATTGGTTTTAACTTCCAATGTTCCTTGGTATCTCATTCGTGTCTTTTGTTTTACGGTTTGAGCTTTTCTTCATTATCTTTTGGTTGTGTTTTTTCGTCATCCTGCTAGAAGATGATTGAATTGACTGAATGCAAGTTAGGTCCTTGTGAATGCAGAGTGCACTCATGATGGGTCAATTAAACATGTCCAGAAATTCGAAAATTGGGGGTGGGAAACGCTTTGGCGCCGTGTTCTCGATGCTGAGAGAACTGATGATTTGACAATGCTACAGGTACCTCTTGTCTGTGTCAAATTCTGTGACATGTCCCTGTAACCATTACCTATCCACAGGTTGCAAAACTGCATATTTGAACAGGAGGTGTCTTTTATTTGAGTGCATATTAAATAAAATCTTCTAACCTTCGAGAGGGGTGGAAAGAAAATACGCCAACCTTTAACGGGATAAATAAATACTCAACCTTATTTATATGTGTCAACACTCTTCCCTCACAGAAATGTGTCAAAAGATTAAAAAACTACCCATATTTTATATACTCTTTTAGAAGAATCACCACATCTTTAAATCTTTTTATGAAACCACCATTTATCTTCCTCTTACATTTTCTCATCCACAACCCACATGTTAGTGGTACCAGTAAAATATTGTCAAGGCTAGTTCCTTTTGTCGAGTAAATCGCCCAAGGGAGGTGTGTGTCGTTTTCCGACACTGGTCTTAGGATTGTAATCGGAGAGCTATAGGAGTATGGTAAAGGATGATACTGTGAATTTATTTTAACAGAAGTGGTCATTTTGTAAATAAGTATAAATATGGGTAATTTATAAAATTTTGAAAATAATTATGAACTTAAAGAATTTATGGCGAAACTGGTTCTTTCCATTCCATCAAAGGTTTTTTTTTATAATATTCCCTTTATTGCATGCTTGATTTATGCTTAGAAAGTTTATTATACCTTAATTTGTTTACTATTTTTCGTAGTGCAAAGATAGCTGATAAATGATTACATTACAGTTTCAACCGGTCAGAATCTAATTAATTTTGTTTACATTACAGTTTCGACTTCTGACTAACGGTTTTAGACTGTTGAAAGTTGGAGGCTTTCTCGTTTACAGTACCTGCAGGTACACCACTCTTGATGCTTATATTTTGAACTCGCTTATAAGAGGGTCTAGGATGGCATCATACAAGATATAGGGATAAATTATGTGTGTTTCATACTGATACCTTGCACAATGTTCTATGTGTAAACAGCTTAACAGTCGCTCAAAATGAAGAGGTGGTACAGAAGTTTCTTTCAGAGAATCCATCAGCAGGTGACTGTTCCCCGAAACCTATGTTCATCTATTGGCCTTGAGGCCATTTCTTTTGTTAATTACAATGTATATTCCTTGACTGTAGAATTAAATTGATGAAGAAACATGCTAATAATGAACTGGATTCTCCGTCGATCCTTGGAGTTTGTATTTTGTAGAGATACTCGTAATGGAAATTGGAGCATTTGAATCTAGTTCAGCCAAATGACCTGATTCTGCATCTGAAATTGTGGATCCGCTAACAATTGCATGATGGGCATTGATTATATATACATTCTGAAATATTGTTTTTTCTGCTCATCTCTAACTCTGTTTTTCCTGCAATGTCCATTATTGTTTAATCCATGTGATCCTGCAGAGCTTCAAGAAATCAAGAACTCGAGAGACTGGCCGTGCAAGAGTGGTCGAATACCCAAGACTCTGAGATTTGATCCTCTGACATCTCAAACCAGTGGGTTGTTCATTGCCAAGTTTACGAAGTTGCAGGTTGATTCTTGATTTAGCTTTGCTGTTTACACTTTACTATTTTAGTAATAAGATAACTTATAAAAGGTAGAATGATTCTAAAATTCAGCTTTGACACTTGTTGATTCACTTTGGTTGTTTATCCAAGGCAGAAGTGTCAAACTGAAAGTAAGAGTACTCATGACAAATGCATTATGGACGAATGCAAACTTTGGAATCATTGCCATCACTAACTTGAGGAAGTTGATGTTTGCTTATTTAGAATGATAGCAACACAAAGAAAGTCATTTAGACAAGAAGCCTTGCAGTCATCTTCAGCTATTGGACTCAACTGATTGTAATCTCGAAACGGCCAATCAATCATGGGCAACTTCTCTAGCCTATAAACAACACTACTATAATCAAGCTTGAAATCTGGTTTGCAGCTTCCAAAAGGATCATTAGAATCAACCAAAGAGTACTTCAACGGGCATTCGCATTTTGGCGCTGCATAATCGCCAGTGTTATCAATCTTGCAAATGCTGTTGAATCCACAAACTCCACCATCCATTGTTCCAGTTTTGTCTAAACCTGTTTTTTGGTTGATATTTCAGTATGGAACAGGTTGAACTATCATTAGTGATATGTTTCCTGTGATAATACCAAGCTAAAACTCCATCAAAATTCAGTAGCTCTGAAGTAATAATCCTCTTTAGGCGACTGGACCGAATTCATTTGACGGATATGATTTGATATAAATTAAGGTAATAATGAATAAGTTACGTTATATTTTTCCCTAATTTATCTGTAACTATAATTTTTTCCTAATTATACTATGACTCGCAGGTGAACAGTCGTCATTCTGGAAGATTTTCTTTTGTGCATTCAAAATGAATGGTTAATGTAGTCGTGCATAAGCCCCCAATTTTATTAAGTTTGAATATGACTGTTAAATTAGCATAACAATTCTTATATTTTGTTTGAAAATATGCCACCTAGGCTATGTTTGGCATCTCAAGCAAAAATACTTGTGTTTGTAAACACTTTTTGGAAGTGTTTCCGAAAAACACTAGTGTTAGTGTATTTTAACACTAACAACTGTTTGGAATGACCAACAAAAATACACCAGTGTTTATCTCGTGCCTATCAACCGTGTGTCATTTTCTTTTCATTTGGTTAGGGGTTCTTGAAAGAATGAAACATGAAGAAATTTCTGAATTGTCCGAGAAGTTGTAACAGATGGAACAATCATAGAGGTAACATTAAGGAATGTAGAGAGCCTAGTCGAGGAGCTGAGAGAAGTTGCAAAGCGCGAAGCTCGAGAGCATACATCTGAGCTATGGAAGCAGAACAATGAATTAACAAGCAGAACGATGAGTTAACAATTTACAATGAATTCAATAATTGCATCCTCAGCTTTGAATTCACTGATAGATTCATTTGCATCCTCAGCTTTCAATTCACTGATAGATTCATTGATAGATTCACAAGAGGAGCCTGATTTTAACATTCTACAGGTGCTAACCAACTAAAAATCACCAAATTCAACAAGCAAGACAACCAACTAAAAATCACCAAATTCAACAAGCAGGACATGCTTGGTCAATGTGAAACTTGAGCGAGAATGAAGTTCCACTCACCATAAAAAGACGAATGATGGCGCGAACTGAAACATCGAATAGTATTGAATCAAATTGGAAAGCAAGGTAAACCCTAGTATTTTGCAGAATCAATGGTACACATTCCGTGTTCATCCCCTTTTTCTTTTGCTGGTCTTCAATAGCCTATTGAGTCCTCCGAGTGATCCGAGCAACACAACAGGGAAAGGGAGAGATTTGAATTTCACCTTTCTTCTTCTTCTTCTTCGACGAACCACAGTCTTCTTCCTCTCTTCATCTCGAATCCTTTCCTACCCACATGTCTTCTTTCTCAGTTGTTTAGGGATAGATGGGTGGCTATAGAAGTAGAATGCCTACGCCAGGCAAGTACAAGGAGAACGATCGATTGTGCTCTTCTTCTTCTTCGCCGAAGAATGTCGAAGGTCTGAAGAATCTGGAGTGGTGGTGAGGTGAGAGAATGTAGTTTAAGTAGCAGGTAAGAGTTGTAAATAATGAAAATAAATAAGGGTAATATAGTCATTTCGTATGGTAAAACACTAGTGTAAAGGTTGAAACCCTTCATAAACACTTCTGTAAACACTAAAAACTAGTGTTTTATTACATGCCAAACACTTCTAAAGTATCAAAACACTCATAAACACTCTTATACACTAGTTTAAGTGCAATGTCAAACACAGCCCTAGTCAGCTATTGAGCGGGTTTGAACACATTTTAGGTAAAATTGTTCATATGGTCAAGACTGAAATTTTGTTATTGGAACGGATGTGAATATCCAGACTAAAGAGCGGATGATGTCTAGGGAGGGAACATCGGAGAAGTGTAATCTCTAATTAAGAATATGTTTCCAAAACTACCAAAAGGATCCTGCATATTTGTGAGTACATATTATACCCATAAAGATTCTTTTCACAACTTTGTTCATTGCATATAACAACACTTTGTATGTATCAAAAATCTTGGTTTACATGTATCTCTCTTATGAATTTCGTCAAGCACTGAGTCCAGCAAAAAATAGTGTAGGATGAGGAAATAAAAATGATAGGGTTAACAAACAATCAATCAACACTCATTAACAATGCCTACACTATAAGAATCTTCATTCAACAAAGGTGGAGCAGGAACATCAATAACATCTTCAAGCATCAAAGTAACTTTCTTCATAGTAGGACGAAGATTTGGATCTTCTTGAACACACCAAAGTGCAACCTTTAAGAAATTCTCCAACCTCATCTTATCATCAAGAGCTTCAACTTCATTACCAACAAAACCAATCAAATCCCCCAATTCATAGGATTCAAAAGCCCAATCCATCAACATCACTCTTGCTTCTTCACTAACTTTCACATCAATGCATCTTCTACAAGACAAAATCTCCAACAACATCACACCAAAGCTATAAACATCAACCTTCACCGTCACCGGTTTGTTCCGAAACCATTCCGGAGCAACATAACCCTTTGTTCCTCTAACTCCAGTATGAGTTTGAAACTGGTTCATCATCATAAGCTTAGACAATCCGAAATCGGATATCCGAGCTTCAAAGTTGTCATCTAGAAGTACATTTTGAGGCTTTATATCACAATGTATGATATGATGCCCACATTCTTCATGCAAATAGAGTAGCCCTTTTGCAATACCTTGACTTATCTGAACTCTTTGAAACCAATTTGGCTTTGTTTCTCCAAATAGCAAGTCTGCTAAACTACCATTTCTCATATACTCATACACAAGCATTCGATGATCTTCTTCCTTACAAAATCCAATTAATCGAACTAAGTTCTTGTGATGAGTTTTGCCAATGATGCTTACTTCTGTCTAGAATTCCCTATCAGCTTCTATTAACAATGATCGATCTATCTTTTTTACTACAACTAGGGTTTGAGAGTTGTTAATAGCTCCTTTGTAAACAATAGCACAAGCTCCTCTTCCTAGCTCTTCTTTGAACTCATTTGTTGCTTCCTCAAGTTCCTTGTAGGTAAAACAACTTATACTGCTGTGAACTGTACGAGGTACTTTTTGCAACCTCGTACGTTGAGAAAAACAAATTCCCAACATAACTCCTACTAATAAAACATTGAAAAACACAGAAGTCCCCATGAATATAGAAGCTAGAGTATTCATACCCTTATAAGGTTTACTACAAACTTTAGGGATATTGCCATCACTAACCTTGAGAAAAGCCGTTCGAGTAACGTCGTATCGACCATTAATGAGCGGCAGTCCCTTCTTCCAACAAATTGAATCTTGCTCTTTTAGAATGATCGCTACACAAAGTAAGTCATTGAGACAAGAAGTCTTGCAATCTTCTTCAGTAATATTGCTAATTTGATCGTAATCTCGAAGCGGCCAATCGATACCGGGCAACTTCTCTAGCGTATACACAATGTCGTCACTGTAATCAAACTTGAAATCTGGTTTGCAGGTTCCAAAAGGATCACTGGAATCAAGCAAAGAGTATTGTGGTGGACATTCACATGTTGCTCCTTCATAATCGCCATTGTCAACAATCCTGCAAATGCTGTTGAATCCACAAACCCCACCATCCATTGTTCCAGTTTTGTCTGAACAAATGTTATCTGGTTGATACTTCATGACTTTCCAGGTTGAACTATTACCGGTGATGTCTTTCTTGTGAGAATACCAAGCTAAAACTCCATCAAAATTCAGTGTAGCTCTGAAGTAATAATCCATATTAGGTGATGGAACAGTATCCAAGAGATCAACTAGGTCTCCTCCTTGCTTCAAAATATACATTTGTCCAGAAACATCGTAACGGACCATGTATCCTATAAAAAGAATATAATTTTAGATATGTTGTAAATAACAGAATGTAAGAAAATGATTCTTCCTTAATTTCATAGATGGGAGAGTATATACATATATGATATATAGTATCATGTATTCAACCATAAGATCACACGTGGGCCTTTGATATTAACCCTAGTATTATATGTTAACCCTAGTACCATCCCTCGATCCAATCTGGGTGAGTCCCAGTTGGAGCGTAGCAGTGTGAAGCATGATGAAGGCAACGGTTTTGTTAGAGAATCTGCCAGCTGGTCCTTGGACGGTATGAAAGCAACCTGGAGAGCTTTGATTCGAACTCGTTCTCGAACAAAGTGATAATCAAGAGAGATGTGTTTAATCCGATGCAACACTGGATTCATAGCTGGGTAAGTTGCACCGAGGTTGTCACACCACAATGTAGGTGGGGAATGAAGAAACTGTTGCAGTTCAGATTTGTAGCCACAATGTTTCACAAGTTGCAAGGCTTTGTTGTTTATGATCTTGCCACTATATCTTGTTTCTTGGAGGACCATGAAATAAGGTTGTTACCATGATAAATGCAGTATGCTCCTGTTGAGCGTCTATCTAAAGGGTCACCAGCCCAATCCGCATCACAGAAGGCAGATCGAGTGTGTTTGAAGTCTTCTAGGAAATATGCAACTGAAGATCAATAGTGGCATTGAGGTAACGTAAGATTCGTTTTACACCTTGTCAGTGAACAAGAAGCGGTTTGTACATATAGTGACACACTTTATAACGATATGTCAGGCCTTGTGAACGAAAGGTACTAGAGACTCCCGACTGTGTTGCTGTAAAGGTAGGTATTTAGGAAGGCAAGGGAGTCAAATGGAAAGGAGAGAAAGTTAGAGGTCATTGGAGTGGACGTAGGCTTGGAATGAAGCATATTGGTTCGAGAGAGAAGGTTGTGAATATACTGAGATTGGAATAGGTAAAAGCCATTTTGATTGCGGGTAACAACAACGCCAAGAAAGAAATTGAGGTTTCTTAAATGCTTTATTGGGAATTTGCCAGAGAGAGAAGTGTAAGAGGTTGATGCAAGAGAGGAAGAGGAGCTGACTACCACGAGATCGGCAACGTAGGAGTACAAACAAAACTTGTGCATTTTGACGAAAACATAATAGAGAGGAGTTAGAAGATGTGGATGAGAAACCCATGGAAATCAGGGTAGAGGTAAGTTTTGAAAACCAAGCTCGAGGAGCTTGTTTTAAATCATAGAGGGACTTTTGAAGCTTACATATGTATTGAGGAAACTGAGGATGAAAGAAGCCCTGCTTGATGTAGACGTTTTCTTCGAGTTCTCAGGGGAGAAAAGCATTCTTGATGTTCAATTGTAATTGACCAGTTGTTGAGGGCATCGAGGGATATGATGAGGCCTATGGTTGAAGACTTGACAACTGGACTGAAAGTTTCATTAAAGTTGAAACCATGGAGTTGATTGAAACCTTTGTCCACTAATCGGGCTTTTTCGGTGTTCTATTTGCCCAGATGAATGACATTTTGTTTTGACGCCAAGTACATTTGTGGAGGAAGAGGAGGAACTAGGGTCCAATTTGTGTTTGTAAGAGGACTTGGAATTCTACGTTCAACGCATTTTGCCATTCACTATGTTTGTTGCTAGGACTTTGTAAATGATATTGGTTCATCAGGAATGATAGAGGTTGAAGATAGAGATGGTTTTGGAGGCCGAGGCACCGTACCGTCAGAACGGTGAGTAGGTTTAAGAGAATTGGTTTTGGTTCTTGTGATCATCGGATTCATCGGATGATGTGAGGTTTGGGTAAAATGGTTGGGGCTAGGATTAGTGGGATTATTGGGATTATTGGGTTCATTGGGCTCTTCGAGTGTGGCGGATAAATTGGGTTGAGGAGAAGATATAGTAGTAGAGATGGAGAATTGGGCTCATATAAGGTTGGAGGTAGTGGATTTGGATTGGTAGAGGAGTTGGCTTGCGATGAAATGGGCCCAATGTTAGAGATTTCATGGATCGGTTGGAGCGGTTGTGATGATGGGCCAGTAAGGGCATGTTCAACAGCTTCTCCAAAAATACTTCAAAATGGAGAAATAACTTCCGTTTTCTCTAAATTATTTTTGTCTTGAACCCAGTAGCTTCTCCACAATAGGGAGTCATGTATATATTTAATTTTTATTTTAAAATAAAGATGAAAATTGTTAAATTTTGTAGGTGAGAGGTATTTGGAGAAGCTTCTCCTTGCTGCAAATATAGAGAAACAAATGCATATTTTTCACAAGTTCCCTATTTTAGGGATTGTGATAGGGAATTTGTTGGATAAAAAAAACCCATAAAATTTCCCAAAAGTCTAACTTTCCCTAAAATAGAGTCGCTGTTGTACATGCTCTAAGTATGAGGTTTGGGAGTGGGAGAGAAGTGTATTCAGTTTGGGCCGGCGAAGGGGCTGGTTGGACTATTTTGTGAGAAACGGAAAGGGGCTAGCCAATCAAAGCAAATATAACCACAATGGTTGGGACTATAACCGAGGAAGATGGTAGGTGTGGACCGAAAAGAGAGTTTATGGTTGTTATAGGCACGATGGTTGGGGAAACAAAGACAATCGAAGACTCGAAGAATTCGGTAGTCAGAAGGTTTTGTGAAAAGTTTCACAAAGGGGGAAATGTTTTATAGAATGGGTTTGGGAAGGCGATTTATGAGGTAAGTGGAAGCTTCAATGGCATAGTCCCAATATTTGAGAAGAAGATAGACTTGTTTAAGTAGGGTTAAACCGGTATCGACAATTCTTCGGTGGCAGGATTCAACACTACCATTTTGGGATGAGTATATGGGCAAGTAAGGAGATGGTTGATGCCAAGGGTGCTGAATAAAGATCGAAACGGTCTGAATTCGGTTCCACCATCAGTTTGGATGGATACGATTTTAGTGGTCAAAAAATTGGTAATTAGGTTGATGAAATTTGTAATTGTGGTTGTGACCACATGTTTTGTTGGGATAGGAAATGTCCAAATGAAGTTGGAATGGACAAGTAATATTTGCCGTCTTTAATTGACAAAATGTGGGCCGGATCCATACATCCATAAAAAGCAATTACAAAGGATTGGTGGAAATAGAAGGTGGTGGTGGTGGTGGTGGTGGATGGGGTAAAGCATGGGTTTTAGCGCAAGAGCAGGACTCGCATGGATCAAAGGTCCGTGGGCCTTTGGGAAGGAAAAATACTTGCTGGGTAATTGGGCCGGATGGATGCCCTAGTCTCCGATGCTAGATTTGGAAGGGGGGGAAATGACGGTAGAGGTATTAAACGATGGAGAGGCGGAGCAACTGGCCGGCGACGAGAGGACATACATGCCATTATCCACGGTTCTTTGAAGAAGAGGAGCCTACATCTGAGCATCTTTCACCACAAAGAAACAATCATGAAACTCAAAGAAAACCTTTTTATCGATGCAAAATCTATTGACAAAGAGTAAGTTTTTGTTAAGCGAGGGAGTATAAAGAAGAGAAGATAAAAATAAATGACGAGAAGAAGAAGGTATAGAGGAAGAACCCTGATATTGTATGGGAATGGTTGAACCATCTCCCAAGGAGACTTGATATGTGCCTGGGTATGGATAGCTGTCAAGAAGGAGGTTGGATAGGTCAAGGGTGAAGTGATGGCTTGCAGTAGTGTTGGGGTACCAGGTTGTGTTCACTTGGTGAAACGGTGTGGGTGGAGCCTGATACGAGAGGTTGAATCTGTGGAAGCAAGACAAGGTTGTGTGTCCAGTTTTGTTGCAGACTTGACACTAGGGGCGTGTATCAACTTCACCAGTGAAGCTCTAACGACTTCTGTAATTGGAGGAGGGTTGATTGTGAGAAGGGCTTCGACCACGACCATGTCCACAGCCACGAGAGGAGTGGCGGCCCCTGTTTGTGTAGTTGGCGGATGGTGAAGAGGAGTTGGCATTGGACTGAGTGTTGTTGGCAGTGTAATGGCCCTGAGAGTTGGAGGTATTGGTTGTTTGAGATAATCTAGACTCATGGACAAGTAAGTGAGAAAGAACCTGTGTAGGTGTGAGACAAGTAGCCTGTGTATAAATGGATGTCACCATGGATTCATACTTTAGACCAAGGCCAGCCAAGTGGTAAACGATGAACTCCTGGTCAGTGACATGTTGACCAGCAAGGTTGAGTGAATTTTTCAGAGCTTTGGCCTTGTGGAAGAATACTGTAATGTTGTCGGAGCCTTTCTTGAGGGTGACCAACTGAATACGGAGCTGCACAACCTGGGCACTAGAGCTCCTGGAGGTGTGACTACTTCACTGTAATGAAGCTGGAAAGGGAGGACAAGAAGATTGATGGAAAAAGAAGGCGTAGGAAGAATACCATCGGGGTGGTGGTGTTTTTAGGTGGAGGAGGAGGTGTTTCCTCATTGCCTGACATGGTGTTGTGGTGGAGGCGTTTGTCCCCTTTTTCAAGGCTCTCATTTTTCAAGGCTCTCATACCATTATAAATATCAAAATGTAAGAAAATGACTCTTCCTTAATTCTATCGATGGGAGAGTATATACATATATAGTATCATGTATTCAATCATAAGTGACAAGTGGCCCATTGATATTAACACTAGTATCATATGTTAACCCTAGTAATATAGGTAGGGGTGGGCATGGGACGGGATTTATGAGCTTTTTTTCTTCGTACCGTGCGGGCCTCGTCCCATGTGGGACGGGACGGGATGGGACAAATCCGGCGCAAATTATACACCGATTATATTCAATATGTATGCTCGTTTTCTCTCATGTTTAAAGACACAAATGATCGGGAAAAAAAACTCGATACCTAATTATCGATTCATGACGCCTACATTAATAGTCAATACATTGAAAACAAATTCAAATTACATCAAAGTGTCTTACCAATTCACATTCAAAAAATAACAACAAATAATTTACAGAAAATTACATTTATTTAACTATCGATTACAATTGTGGGAATCCACAAATCAAGGGCGATGGAACGGACTAGAGCAAGGGCGGCGATGGAACGGAACAGAGTAAGACGGGAACGGACTATATTAAGGGAGAGCAGAACCTCTATTTTAGATCCAACCAAATGAGTCGTAAAGAATGAGCGAAAGACTGATGAAAAATTATCGAACTAATAATTTTGAAAATATAAAAATATTTTTAAAAAAATTATAATTTATGTTTGATATTTATTTTTATAATATATATAAAAATATAAACATATTATTTATAAATAAATGCGGGACGGGACCCGATTAACCGGGATGAGAAGTCTCCGTCCCGCGTCCCGCTCGCAAATTTTTCGCGGGACGGGATACACATTTTTTTTTTCAAATCCCGCCGGGATCGGGTCAGGATCAGGACGGGACCAGAACGGGACGGGACGGGATTAAGCGGGATTCATGTCCCCCCCTAAATATGGGTGATCGATCAATGTAATTGTTAGATTAAACCCAAAAAATAAGTGTTTCAGATCGATGTATGATTGATTATTCAATCATAAGATGACAAGTGGGCCATTGATATTAACCCTAGTATCATATGTTAACCCTAGTAATATGGGTGATCGATCAATGTACGTAATTGTTAGATTAAACCCAAAAAATAAGTGTTTCAGATCGATGTATGATTGATTAGTGTTTCAGATGACATAATATAACACTCACACTAACACTACAGGAAAACTATATAACAAAAGTAACAAAATTTAAGTTAATGGGAATTTGAATAAGTTTTGGTAGATTCAAAACCTGAGTTCGAGGCATTATTCCCATCATCAGTACCGCTGCTGTAGTAAATACCATTATAAGGGAAATCTGTGACCAAGCTTCTTGTATTAAGAACAAGATTCCCTTCATCAAGCATTCTCAGCTGAAATTTGCCCCTTGTAAAGTTACTCTTTGAATATTTAGAGTAAATCTTAGGGCCTCCAGATGACAAATTCTGTAAGACTTGACCAGGAAGCAACGTATCTCTCGGCTCATCAAAGCTTTGCCACAGTGTACGACCTTCTGTGCTATATATCACCAGATTTCCTGTATCATTCAAAATACAGTTGCGAACTGTACCACCTGCAGAGATGGGGAAGACCCAGAGATTCTTACCCTGTGGATCAGTAAGCACGAGGCCTTGATCCACAGTGGACGTTAGTTTAGATCCTTTCGGCGCCAGAATGCCGTCGGCGCCGGCGTACCAAACTATGGTGTCGGGGATTTTGGAATAGAATATGGAAAGTAAGAAGGTGGCGTCGGAGAGTTGCCGGAACCCTAATTTGAAATCGCCGGAAGGAGATGATTGCCAGTAGGAGGAGCTGGTGGTGGTTAGGGTGGCTCCTGGGTTTATCGGGGATGTTTGCTGGGCAAATGTAGTTAAATTGAAGGAAAGAAGAAGGAATTGAAGGGTTATGGAGAAGAAATTAGTTAACGCCATGGCTGACATTTTGATCGAGATCACTTTGATACGGGAATTGTAGTATTTAACGTGGAGGATGGCGTTGAAATTTTTTTTCTTTTTTGTAATATTAATTAAAAATATTTAGAGAAATCAAAGTATTTGACTCAGATTGAAAAATGCACTAGGTTTGTTTTACTTTACCTAAAAAAACAAACGCAGATGACGCTCAATAAGTAAAAAATAAAAATAAAAAATTGAGCGTCAGCTTTTTCCGAAGGCGCTCAAATCTTTAATTAAAAAAAAAGGCAAAAGTAGGAAGGCGTTCAAATATTTAATTAAAAAGGGTAAAAATAAGAAAAAACAGGGTTTTGAGCGTCAGCGCTCAAAACCCTAATTTTTCTAAATTTTTGCCTACTTTATTTTTATTTTAAGATTTGAGTGCCGTCGCAAAGCGTCCAGGTTCATTTGAGCGTCACCGCAAAGCGTTCATATTTGGTACCAAATAAATTTAAAATTGTGTATATAACACCCCCTTGAAAAGATGTAGTTTCAATTATAAGGAATTTTTTTTAGCAAATGCAGCTTTTTTAACACTTCAACTCATTTTATCTAGTTTTTTTTACATTTCAACTATAATTTAAAAACCCACACTAAATTGTGAACCAATCCAAGCAAACAAAAGCATAGAAAAGTATTAAAATTATTTTAACCTTATATAAACTCCATTAAAATGATATGGGATAATATTAAAAATTATGAAATTAGGAGGATAAAATTGAAAAGTCTTGGGTTGTTTAAGTAGAGACAATTAGTAGGGTTATAATAGGAAACAAGCTAATCGGTTCGGGTTTAGTCAAAAGTTCGGATAGTAATAAGCATGGCTTGAGCTTGTTAATTTTCTAAACGAGCCGAATATGAACATATTTTAAACCTCGTATAAAATTTAGGCTCGATTACTCGTTTATAAATGAGTCAAGGTTGAATATGTCAATGCTCGGCTCGTTAGGGTAAGGTTCGACTCTTATAACACCCTAATAGTTAGCCTAATAGTTAGTGTACACGCGTACGTAGACCAAATACGCGTGCAACGATCCAACTTGCAAGGGAAGACTAGGAAGATAGCACCATTGAAAAGTCATAGGATATGTTTGAAAATCTAATCTTCAACGCACATTATGGTTGTGGTGAAGCTTGTTTTAAATTTAAGCTCCGTTTGTTATATTGTGTAAAAATTATATAAATTTCATGATTTTTTTTTATCTTGTTAATTTATTAGAGTAAGGTTGAAGAAAATTTCATAATTTTTATTCTCGATAGGTATAATAACTTCATTTCGGGTCTACCAAATATGTCCTTAATTAAACAAATAAAAATTAGTGAACAGATTTGACTTGAGTTCAAGTTTGTTTTGTTTTTTTTTTAAAAAAAATCTTTTCTTACCTTAGACATTGAAGTTGATTTTTTTGGTTGAGCACAATCATGCTCATGGTAATTTGTTGTCCATGCCTTTACCAATCCCATTTTTTCTTCCGGAAGTCGTATTCGCACGGTTCAAGATTTCGTTATTGCACCACGCATGCGGATCTCGTAACCGTGATAATGTCACGGTTACGGGATCCGTATGCGCGACCAAAAGTTCATGGTTACGGGATGCGTAACCGTGAATTTTTCCGGATCTGATAATTTTCTACACGAATTTTAACCCGAAAAAAAAAAATCTGACACCTTCACGGTCACGCATTGCGTGACCGTGATGTCAGATTTTTTTTTTTTTTTTTTACGGTTACGCAATGCGTGACCGTGACGGTCACGCATTGCGTATGAGTGGTGCGTTAACGAAATCTTGCACCGTGTAAATAATATCCTTTTTTTAATACATCAAATATAAAATAGAGAAAAAGACTAGGTCAACACATAAATTTTAAATTCCATCGAAAAATCAATTTACTTATTGCAAAGACCATTTTATCGTAAAAAAACTTTATAGGGTGCTCGTTTATGTCCAACTTTACCCAAAAAAAGTATTTTCTAAATGTCACTTGTCTTCCACCTAACTTTTTTGTTTTCTTGTTTTATTTAGTGAGATTTTCTTCATTCATAGCATACTACTTTGGACAATCCTCAAAAATCTAGTCCATGTTTTACTTTAGTGACATATAAGTGACATATACCTTTGATTACTCATATCGAATACCCATACTTATACCTTTAATTAATGTATCGATACCAAACAACCCCTAATATATATATTTGATTACGCTTTCTATTGTCAATTTGTTTTATGATGAAATCTCGTATGCTTATGTATGACTCACTGGACGTGTGTCCTCCACATATAAGTCTGAGACGGATTAAAAAATTAAATTAAAACAAAATTACCTGAATCATGCATTTTCTCAAATGTTGCAAGTAATCCTGAAAATATTTCAGAAATGTGATTAAACCTTGGTCGCCGAGTATAAGACTGAGTCAAACTATAAAAGCTCAAACAATTGACAAGTCCATTCAAGGCATATCAACAAATGTTACAAATCTCCACCTTGATTTGAATCCTCGCATACATACCAGATATATTAGTTGATGCCCATATTAGCTCCTCTCTACCCAAATGTGTCCATTGAACACTCAACAACTTCAGACATTTAATAAGTTCAAACAATGTTGGAATTTGCTGCAAGGTAACAATTTGGTGAACCTAGCCGTAGGTTGTAAGGTTGCCTTTCAACTCCCAACATAATCACCAAGAGTGAAGACATAACCGGTCATAAATCTTCTAGTATCAATATCTCCTACATAACTAGAATCGGAGTACCTTGTGACTAAACGTTGTGTATCATTCCCAAAAACAAGTCCAATGTCCAATGTACCTCTAATGTACCAAAATATCATCTTCACAACTTGTCAGTGTTCTAATTCTGGTTGTGCCATTAACCCGCTCACGACATTAACAACTTGTGCCAGATCGGGTCTTGAGCCTTATGCTTGATCCCTTAAACATGCAACATGATTTCCTTCTTCTTGAAAACTCATTTGTAAGTAATTCTTTCTCTCTCTAGGCGGTATGACTAACCCAAAGTCTGATTCTTATGAAGTTATTCCATCTCATTATCCATTGTTGCAAATCAGTGCAACTTCATATCTAAATACAACTTCTCTATTGGTAGATGGTTCATGAGTATCCACCGGCCTCTTTAGCAACCTATTTAGCATAACTAAGCATATTCTCAGATTTGTACCTTTGTGGAGGTCTTACTTTAACTCTTCGTGATCAACCCTCAACTGAGCTTTGGTGAATAGTTTCTGAAAGTTAATTTTCTGATGTTATGGATTATAGTAGCTCAACTTTTGAATGTGGATTTTCCTCTTCTTCTTGAGGAAGAAATTGGATCTTCACTGTTTGTTAGCATGCTACTCTCCCCTGATTCCACTGACTTCATTATGAAGTTAAGCATATAACTCCCATCAAAGACGACACTTATACTCATAATAAATTTTTGCAGATGGAGACCAAACTTGATCTGTATCCATTGACACCATCGCCATATCCTATAAACACTTCTTTCTTTGCTCTATGCTCTAGTTTATCCTCACTGACATAATAGTAGATTGTACATCCAAAAACCCTCAGTTAGAATTGTCAAACCTCATTAAGTGTTTTGCAATTTATGTCAGTGTGAGATCCGCCGTTTATCAAGTAACATGACGTAGTCAATATTGTTGTTGAAAACCTCCTAACTAGTTTTGCATTAGAAAACATGCACCTCGCTCTCTCGAGTCCGATTTTTCCTCACAGCTACACTATTCGGTTGTGATGTATGTCTATAGGGGTGTAATACGAGCCGAGCGAGCCGAGTCTAATTTTTATTTGATATTTAAATGTGTTCATATTCGGCTCGTTTAGAAAGTGAACGAGCTCGAGCCGAACTTTTGACGAGTCGATCCCGAGTAGCTCGGCTAAAATAATGCGTGTTATTTTAGCTCGTTTATAAGCGAGTTGAGCCCGAGTCAACCCTAAATTTTATACGAGCTTTAACTACAATGTGTTCATATTTAACTCGTTTCGAAAATGAACGAGCTCGAACTGAGGTTTAAACGATTTCAGCCCGTATTGCTTGTCGCATATTACAACCCTAAATGTCCGATTGTACGATGATGAGCATGTACGTATACATTTATACACTTGTTACATTCAAAACCAGAAACATATGAATAAGAGCTTAATGAATCTGAGAACATTTTGTTCATTCAAAATCTTAGTTTACACATATATATCTCTTAGTAATTTCATCGAGCATGGAGTGCAACAAACATTAGTGCAGAACGATGAACTAAAATTTAAAATGATCATCACTTAGCTTCACCTACCAAAATTGAGGTGAAAAATTGGTAAACAAGCAAACAATCAACACTCATTAACAATACTTACACTATAAGAATCTTCATTTAACAAAGGTGGAGCAGGAACTTCAATAACATCTTCAAGCATCAAAGTAACTTTCTTCATAGTAGGACGAAGATTCGGATCTTCTTGAACACACCAAAGTGCAACCTTTAAGAAATTCTCCAACCTCATCTTATCATCAAGAGCTTCAACTTCATTACCAACAAAACCACTCAAATCCCCAAATTCATAGCATTCAAAAGCCCAATCCATCAACACAACTCTTTTCTCTTCACTAGCTTCCATGTCAATGCATCTTCTACAAGACAATATCTCCAACAACACCACACCAAAGCTATAAACATCAACCTTCACCGTCACCGGTTTGTTCCGAAACCATTCCGGAGCAACATAACCCTTCGTCCCTCTCAATCCAGTATGAGTTTGAAATTGATTCATCATCATAAGCTTCGACAATCCGAAATCGGATATCCGAGCTTCAAAGCTGTCATCTAAAAGTACATTTTGAGGTTTGATATCACAATGTATTATCCGATTACCACATTCTTCATGCAAATAGAATAACCCTCTTGCAATACCTTGACCTATTTGAACTCTCTGAAACCAACTTGGCTTTGTTTCTGTAAACAAGAAATCTGATAAACTACCATTTCTCATATACTCATACACAAGCATTCGATGATCTTCTTCCTGACAGTATCCAATTAACCGAACTAAGTTCTTGTGATGAGTTTTTCCAATGATACTTACTTCAGTTTGAAATTCCCTATCAGCTTCTCTTAACAACAATCGATCTATCTTTTTAACAGCAATTAGGGTTTGAGAGTTGTCTATAGCTCCTTTGTAAACAATAGCACAAGCTCCTCTTCCTAGCTCTTCTTTGAATCCCTTTGTTGCTTCCTCAAGTTCCTTGTAAGTAAAGCAACTTATACTACTGTTAACTGTACGAGGTACTTTCTGAAACCTCGTACGTTGACAAAAACAAATACCCAACACAACTCCTCCTAGTAAAACATTGACAAACACAGAAGTCCCCAAGAATGTAGAAACTAGAGTATTCATACCCTTCCAAGGTTTAATCACATTCAAAAATGGAGGAGGAGTATTATTGCCATCACTAACCTTAAGGAAAGCTGTTCGAGAATTGTCGATTCGACCGTTTATGAGCGGGAAAGCCTTTTTCCAACAAGTTGAATCTTGTTCTCTAAGAATAATAGCCACGCAAAGAAAGTCATATAGACAAGAAGTCTTGCAGTCATCCTCAGTGATTGGGCTAAGTTGATCGTACTCGCGAAACGGCCAATCAATACCGGACAGCTTCTCAAACCTATAATCCATATTGTCATTGTAATCAAGTTTGAAATCTGGTTTGCAACTTCCAAAAGGATCAGTAGAATCAACCAAAGAGTATTGGGGTGGGCAATCACATGTTGGTGCTGCATAATCACCATTGTTACCAATCTTGCAAATGCTGTTGAATCCGCAAACCCCACCATCCATTGTTCCAGTTTTAGCTGAACAAATGTTGTCTGGTTGATATATGTTGACAGTCCAGGATGAAGTATTACCAGTGAGTTCTTTCTTGTGATAATACCAAGCTAAAACTCCATCAAAATTCAGTGTAGCTCTGAAGTAATAATCCTCTTTAGGTGATGGAACTGAATCCAAGAGATTAACTAGCTCTCCATCATGCTTCACGATATACATTTGTCCAGAAAAATCATAACGGACCATGTACCCTACAAAAAGAGAAATATGGTGTGATCGTTTTGAATTATGGTATCATGAACGGTCCAAATTAAATATTTATAAGGTAATAAATAACATTTAAAGTAACAAATAAATAACTTATGCAAATCCTTTACTTTCGTTGAGTAACAAAGAACAAGTCAATGTAATAATCGTTATAAATTTGTTTTTCTTTTTTGGTGTGATCGTTATAAATTTGTTTTTATAAACAAGGTCGTTAGTTTTTTTTTATATGAACAAGCATTTAAAAATGTCGCTCTAGAGTTTTGAATTATGGTTCATAGACCCTCCACCCCTTATTACCAACTTGATAAGTTAGAACTTTTTAGAATTCGTTTTTAAATGTAAAAGGCCAAATTCACTAACTAGGGTTGTGTCTGGTTGATATATGTTAACTAGTGTTTAAAAATCTTAACTAATGTTTGGCTGTCAAGGTAAGTAAACACTAGTGTTCAATTATCGGGGAGGGTATGAAGCTGCCATCTCTTTCCTCAGAATATAGCTATGAGCTTCAAATCGTCTTCTTCCTACTAGGAGAATTGTTTATTAATCCGTGGTCGAAGGTCTGAGTTTGAATTTTGTAGATTTGCTGCTATTCTTTCCCTCCAAAGTGGAGTTGTACTCTCAGGCACTTTATCAAATACTATATCGGCATGCTCTGTACCAAAACACCTCCCATAAAAATCCAACAATTCCCTCTTCAAAGTGACATCTGATTCAAAACACTTCTTTATTAAGGAAGTATGGACCTCCGTACCTAACCACACATCTATCAAAAGAGCACATATTTTCAAAACAATGGTTAGAACCCAACTATCAAATTGAGCGAGCAACACAAAGGGAAAATGGGAGAAACACTTGAATTTCGCCTTATGCTTCTTTGACGAGCCGAAGTCTTCCGTCGTTTAGATTTCGCATTCGCCTTCTTCTTCGACAAGCCGAAGCCTTCTGTCGATGGGGTTATACGGGAGATATTGGATTTTTAGGTGAGAGAAGATAATATATATAGATGGCTTATATTGTAATTACAAATAAAGTAGAAGGGTAACGAAGTACTTTTACGCAATGAAGGTTTCAGAAACACTTCCTAAAACGCTAAACACTAGTGTTTTTCGGGCACCCAAACACCCGTTAAGAAACTAAACACTCATAAACACTCATTTACACTAGTGCAAATGACATGCCAAACACATCCAAGTGCTCTCTTCTTCAACAGTTCAACCCCGATTCTCTCTTTTTTTTGCGAAAATCCACCTTCACCACCACTTCTCTCTCTTTGTCTCTAGCGCAGCCTTTTCTCCATTGCGGATTTAGCCTCCTAGTGTATGATGCTCGCTCTTCTCACGGATCTACCCTAAATTTACTCCCGTTCTCAAGTTCTCTCTTCCCTCCTCTCTCTATTACTGTTTGAGTTTTCAATCCTCTGCCAACCTTCTCAATTTAGGGATTCCTTTTCATTCATTTTTTCCTTTTTTTCTATGCTCTTTGTAGTGGAACAAAGAGGACTGTGGGAACTAAACGAAAGGAAAAGTCACTTTTATAATCAGAGATACCAATCATCACGAAAAAACTCATACAAAAACTCAAACAAAAACCATACAAAAACTCATACTAGAAATTTAAGTAATAATTTTTTTAGCAGTAACAATTATTATATTAAAATAAAAATTTTAAATAAAGATGTTTTAGCATTAACAATTATTATATTTTGTTTGAAAATATGCCACCTAGTCATCTATTGAGTGGTTTTGAACACGAGTTCAGGTAAAATTATTCATCTTGTCGAGATCGAAATTTGTTATTGGAACTAATGTGAATATCCAGTCCGATCCAAATCGATCCAAATAGATTGGACCATATAAAAATTGACAAATCGTGCCGGACCATTCTAATCCAACAACTTTTCGGTCTAAGTCGTTCGAATTCTGTCCATCCGGTTCAAAACTCCGGTCCGGACCGGGTTTTGAGGGTCCCTGAGTCCAGTAAAGCATCTGGACTCAGACAATCAGCCTTATAACAAGAAATAAAATTGCATAACGATATAGATTTCAAAAATTGACCAATTATAAATAAGATGGATACGTAACCTGAGTTTGAGATATTGATAGCATCACGAGTACCGCTGATGTAGTAAGCACCATCGTAAGCAAAATCTGTGACCAAACTTCTTGTATTAAGAACAAGATTCCCATCATCAAGCATTCTCAGCTGAAATTTGCCCCTTGTGAAGTTACTCATTGATTGCTTAGAGTAAATCTTCGGCCCTCCAGATGACAAATTCCCTATCATTTGACCAGGAAGCAAAGTATCCCTTGGATCATCAAAGCTTTGCCACAGTGTATCACCATCTGCGCCATATATCACCAGATTTCCTGTATCATTCAAAACAAAGTTGCTAACTTTACCACCTGCAGAGATTGGGGAAACCCAAAGGCTTTTGCCTTGTGAATCAGTAAGCACAAGCCCTTGATCCGCAGTTGACGTTAGTTTAGATCCTTTTGGCGCCAGAACTCCGTCGGCGCCGGCGTACCAAACTACGGTGTCGGGAATTTTGGAGTAGAATATGGAAAGTAAGAAGGTGGCGTCGGAGAGTTGCCGGAACCCTAATTTGAAATCGCCGGAAGGAGATGATTGCCAGTAGGAGGACTTGGCGGTTGTTAGGGTGGCTCCGGGCTTTATCGGGGATGTTTGCTGCGCAAATGCAGTTAAAGTGAAGGAAAGAAGAAGGGATATGGAGAAGAAAGAAGGAGCTGACGCCATGGCTGATATTTTGAGCTCGGTCAGTTTGGTTGAGATGAATGATATGAAAGGAGTGGTTAGTATTTAATGATCAGAAGAAGTAGGTCAACTCAAAAGTCTTGCAGCGTTGAAAATTTTAGTCCATATGTATATCCATATTCATGAAATATTATGGAATCATTCCCTGTAATTTAATGAAAAATACACTTGATTCTTCACATTTTGTTACTCTATAGGATATCAAAAGTAACCAAACGCTCGTCCAATTACTACAAATCACAAGGAATAATTCTAAAAATTTTAATGAACAAGGGTATACATCTTGACTAGATTCGTTTCCATTCCGTTTTCGATTTCGGAGTTAAAACCAAACGGGCCCTTAATAGATTATGGAGAAAATTGTCTAACAATACCGCATTTTTAGGCTGACTAAACTGTAGTATCCATCGATTAAACTATTTGAATGATACCTGACCTATTAAGTCCGAGCAAAGATTAGTACTTGGATTACTATTCACACGTTAAGTTAATAGATCAGTGTTGTATATCAAGGGCAAAATTGTCCACCTATCTTAGACATAACCTTACTTTATTACAGATATTCAACACCGATTTGTTAACTTAACGTGTGAACAGTACTCCATGTACTAATCTTTGGTCGGACTCAATAGATGAGATACCGTTCTGATAGTTTAAACGACGGATAATAAAGTTTAGTCAGCTTAAAAGGTAGGGTATTGTTTAGACCATTTTCTCTAGATTATATATTATTAGATCGGATATTATGTTCCGTTAGTTTAACATGTGAAAGAAAAAATGTATAGAAAATTTTTGAAAAATATGTATTAATTTTGAATGAGTCGAATAAATTTTTTATAGTTATAAATTTTTTTAAAAATATGTATAAATTATTTGCGTAAATAGTTTAAATTAATAGGAAAAAGTATGAACGAATTATTTATTTATTTTTTTGAATTTCCGACATAAAGTTGATAGGTGTTAGTCTTTAATTCCGTGGTTGAACTTTTACCGAACTACACACGTTAGTTTTTAATTTTCATTTATTTAGTAACTATTCAATGTATATTCGTACAAAATGAAACAAAAATAAGATGAAAATGACAATTACAATGAATTGTTAACTAGTGTAATACCCGCACACCCTGTGTGGGATTAGCTTTAATAAGTTATAAAACAAATCTAATTATTAATTAAAAGTGAGTTGGAAGATAATATTATGAGGGAATGTAAAAGATAATAAAAACAGAAAGGGATATTTTAAAATAAATGATAGTTTACATGTTCTTGATAAAAAAAAAAAAGGTCTTAAATGAAACTGAACGTTAAAACGACCCGTAATATAAAAAATATATGGAACCATGGTTTATGTAATTAAGGTTTTTTTTAATATTAGTATATATATATATATATATATATATATATATATATATATATATATATATATATATATATATATATATCGTTAGTTTATATAATTTTTTAAAATGAGAGTGCGTTTTAAATTGCATTGACAAAAAGAACGGAAAAAAACATACGACGTTAAAGGATTCTACTTTATTAGTAGTATATAGATATATATTTTAACACTAATAGTATATATACATATATGTTTGGTAAGTAGATAAATATAAGTTCTATAATAGAATAATTAAAATATGGTAACTATATATATTATTTAAAAAAACTAAAATTCTAAATAAATGACATGTGGCATATTTTTTTGTTAGGATGAACCACGTTGAAGTAAACGCTTCTGCTTTAATATATGTACTAGTTATAGTTCCCGTGCCAAGGCACGAGTATAATTTTGAAAACTTATTAATAAATAATTTTTGTAAAATTTTTTATTAAAAAATCTATGCAACATAATGGTTTTAATTAATTAACCTAAAAAATAATAAAAAATTTAGTATTAAATTTATTTAATTTTAGATAAACAAAAATACACTAATTTATACAATATTACATATCTTAGTTAAAGTTAATGTTAATAGACTATTTATGAAGATGATAAAGGACAATAAAAAATTAGAAGAAATAGATTAAATTTCAAAAATTAAAATATAAATGATAATATAGAGGAACATTTAAAAAATTCAATTACAAAATTATCTTAGATAGTTTTAAATAATATTCTTAAAAAAACAAAGAAAATAATAATTATATTACAAAAAATTTATACATTTGTTAAGTTAGTGAATATTTCTTAATTAATATAAAAATATATATAATTATATGTTAAAGTTAGAATAATAAATTATCTAATCATTTTATAACTAAAAGTAGGAAAATTTTCAAAAAATAATAAGAAGAATATCGTAAGAAGATATTAAAGATCGCGGTAAGAATAAAATGGAAACAATATATCTATTATCTACATTAATGATTTTTTTACTTATTTATAAATTAGTATAATCATAAAATTAAAATGCACGAAAAAATGACATGTGACATGAAGTTCGTGAGAATATGACATGTGGGACGAAGTGCTTCTGCTTTAATATATGTATATAGATATAAATTTATTATCATCTATTTTTTATATATATCATTTGTTTCTATATTTTGTATGTGACTTTTTTGGTTATATGTACACTTTCTATAAGAAAGTCTTGTCTTGTTATCTTTTTCTTGTGTTTATTTAGGGCGACTTTTCGCCTTATTGCATGCTATATGTGGTGGAAAATACTCAACAATCTAGAAGAGATTTGGTCATGACCGTTGACCCACGGTTAAATACATGTTTTATTTAACACCTAATTAACATTCTAATGATGCCATTTCTATTTTCCCATGCAAGTTCTTGTTTTATGCTAGTGAGTAGTGACATACGGTAACATACACATCATTTTGAGAATTGTACTGTTAAAACATTTTTTGGGAGCTAGACTTCTTTTTTTTTATGACGGGTAAGAAATCGGTAGTCATGGATGCTATTATCGGTGTTAAATTTTTCATGTTTCAAAAAACACAGTGTGTCCTAGACGGCTAGACTGCTTACGATCGATATGGTTTTTCAATGGAAAGACCAACAACAATATGAATCGAAAATCATATATCTTTCATGATTTTCGTCGAACGCTTGTTGTGCAACAAACGCAAAAATTAATGAAGTTGAAAATGAGCTTGGTCTAGCAATTATAGTGAACCAAAGAAGAATCAATGATCATTAACAATGCTTACATTATAAGAATCTTCATTTAATAAAGGTGGAGCAGGAATTTCGATAATATTGGTAACTATTACCACGTGTTTATGTGTCGCTGAAAGGTGCCTTTGTTTAAGTTAATGTTTCGAGATGGATTAATAAAAAAATAAAATTAACATCCCTGCGTCCTAGGACTCAATGTAACAGTGTCGTTACTGCCGTATATATCAGTCATCTCTTCGTCTACGGGTTTTGCACCCGTGTGTAGAGAAGGACAATTCTATTCTTCTGGAAGTTATTATGCGGTGGTGTATTGGGTAAGGCCCAAAGATAACGCCGCCAACTTTCGGCCACCGATCAATGTTGTGTTGTCTCGTGGGTGTGGAGACTTTTAAGCATTTGCTTCGAGATTGTATTTTGACACGTCGTTTATGGAAGGGATTTCATGTGTGTCTGCACATTGACTCATTTTACGAACTCCCTTTTGTTTCATGCATGGATCCGAGGCAACCTTCGATCTTCTCAGAATTTTAATAATGATTGTACGTGGAATGAGGTGTTTGTAGTTTTGGTATGTGGGAGACGTGGAAGTGGCGAGATGCCAAGTTGTTTAAGGGTAAAACTAAACTTGTTTACGTGGTGACTAGAGAGCATTTTTGATACGGGGTAATCGCAAGATGCTCTTGCATCAATATTCGTGTGTCGATTAACCATCAAGTCTCTGCAAAAACTTAGTGAGCAGTGACGTATCGTACGATACACGATAATTTGTGGTATACAAATTTTGCGTCTAAGGGCGCGGAGCCAACCCTATTTTCCAGAAGGGGCTAAAATAAAATTTTATAGTATTATGTTGTTTATGGGATTCAAACTAGCGAATTATTGGTAAGAACCCTCACTTTGACCAACTGAGCATCTACAACTTGTTAAACCAATTTACTGACCCCTCCCATACCCTCTAGCTACGTCACTGAATACAACTTGTTAAACCAATTTACTGACCCCTCCCATACCCTCTAGCTACGCCACTGAATACAACTTGTTAAACAACTTCGAACTCGAATCTCCAGGCTAACCACTTAAGGAGTCTAGCACCACATCCCACTAAACTGAGTATTGTATAATGTTCATAACTTGTTCACATTGTAGTGTTCATCAAATGTAATAAAGTCATGGAAATAAACAATAAAGATGCACGGTCATAGTGCACGATCGTGTACCTTGTAATTGTGAAGAGCACGATCACATGATCGTACAACTCGTGTGCTATACATTCCTTTCACAATTACAAATCGCATGATCGTGCACATATTACCCACACCCTATGTCAACTAATACTTATAATCAAGTGCTATTTTAGGAATTCAGTGCTCTATATATAATGAGAAACTCTCCCATAAAATATATAAGTGGCCATACCTGTGTATTTTGCTGGAACTTTTGCCTCATATTTGGATTATAAATTTACAATGTATTTGAAACATGACTTGGAGAGGGAAACGATGTCGTTTCATAAACTGCCGCGATAGCCGATAGGGGCGTTTGGGGTTAAGAAGAGGGCTTTGGTTGGCGTCTTCTCGGCAATTCTCTGTTATCATTATACCTTATGTAATTCTGGGTACCTGAGTTCAACGGTTCAGTTTCTAGGTTTTGATGGAGAACGTCTCTAGTTTTCCATTGCCAGATGCGTTCCTTGAGTTTCTCAAAGAGAACGGTTTGGATCCATCGATCTATACTTCCACTGATACTCTTCCTCGTTACATAAGGTATCATCTCTGATCGATTTTTCCATATTCTAATGGAACCCACTGCGTTAATTTAACATATTCGTAAGCTCTAACTGTTTGATGTAATGGGTACTTGTATGAAAGGTTGAAGCCGGGCTATGAAAAACAGATTGAGGAGATTGAAGCTGAAATCAACTCTAAGCTGAATGAAGTGGCCTGGTTGCAAAATTTTTATTCTCTCCCACCATGTGTTCAAATTGCTAACTCTAAGGCCTATCAGGAAGGCAAGGTGAGCAACAAAGAGTTCTAGGCTAACCTGTGCAATATTTTTCCTTGGTGTTTCATTTAATCAATTGAGGGCTTAGAGACCAATTCCCTTCATTGGAGATCATTCCTTGATCATATCTTTTATTTCTCTCTTGTCCTAATTGCTGCGTTTTTAATCATATCCTCTTTATGTGTTCAATTTAGTCTTTGGTCATCCATGTCAGACCTTCTGTATAGCTTATGATGTTTCCTTTTCGGTAAACCATTCATGTTCATGTTTGTTTTTCTGGTATTTATATGTCTTGGTTAGTTGCTTGTTTCATGTAATGAAAACTGTGAACTTATATCTAAAAAAATGTTTTTGCACTTGTAGTATCATTGAATCCATTTTGTGCGTGCCTTTGATGCAGAGTGCTTATTTTGTATGTTTAGATATATGGAATAGATGCTGCATCTGGAGCTGCTGTTACAGCATTAGATATCTCTCCAGGGGATCACGTTCTTGATCTATGTGCTGCTCCTGGTAAAATATCTTCAACTTCATTAACTTCTTAGATCGATCTTGTCAATGTGATACTTTGCAAGTCATGAACAGCTAATTAGTAATATATATTATCCTAGAGACATCTGATTTAATTTCCACATAATCCAAGGTTATTTTGTAGATTGCTTGTATCATCTAAAGGTAAACAGTAAAAAAATAATTTATCTGTTTTTTCCACTTTTAAGAGGTAACCAAAATTCTCCACAAGTAAACCTGTATAATAACATAGTATTACTGTGATGGTAACTACACTGAGGAAGATTCCAACAGTTTTATGGTACTATTGTTTATTCTTCCATGAAAGATACACGATATTCGTATTATATTTTGGTACTTGTCTGTATGCTAATATGGAGCTTTTAGACTAAATAATTCATATGTTACTGACTCAAAATGTTATTGGTCTCATTCTCTTATCGGCAGGTGCAAAACTCTGCATGTTGTTGGATATTCTTGGTGATTCTGGTTCTGTCACTGGTGTCGATGTTGCAACACATCGCTTAGCTGCATGTAGGACGATGGTGCGGAAGTATGGCATTGGTGAGCGTTGCCGCTTATTTGTTGCTGACGGAGCTACGTTTAGTTTGCTTCCTTCCCCTGTCGCTTCAGTCTCTAAATTATGTATGTGCCTTGAAGAAGTTTCTGGTTCATTCAATGATGTTTGACAGTTTTAAGTATTTCTCTTTTTTACTTGGAAATTTAGCATCAATTTCTTGACCTTTGATGTAGTTCTGTTCCTTGGTGAATTTTGCAGCCGAATGTTCCGTAGAGCCTACATATAAAGAGTGGTCATCTAGGAAGCCATACAAGGAAAGAAAATTGGCTGCCAAAACTAGACAGGGCAGTTCTGTAACATCAACCTCAGCAGTTTTGGAACCAGAGCTCATATTTTATGGCCAGCATGCAGGGGTTGTTGGCTGCACGAAAGATGAAATATATAGGATTGCTAATTCAAATGAGAATTCTTGCTGTGGGTATGATAAGGTAATTGACTTATCCTTTTACCCTAAATTTCTTTGTAATACTTCATTTGACACTAAATTTCTCTTCTTTTCTATTTGTGCCTTTTCAGTGTAATACTTTCATAACCACTTGAAAATGGCTCTTTCATTATTTTGAATAAGACATGTTTCATAATGAAGTAAATTTTAGTTTTATTTTTATTGTCATTTCATTTCGCGTGGATTAGTTTTAGACTTCCAGTGTCTACCTTTCCCAGTTTCACTATCAACAGAACATGTTCCTTGGTATCAATGTCTGTCTTTAGTTTTACGGTTTGAGATTTTCTTCCTTATCTTTTGGTTGTGTTTTTTCGTCATCCTGCTAGAAGATGATTGAATTGACTGAATGCAAGTTAGGTCCTTGTGGATGCAGAGTGCACTCATGATGGGTCAATTAAACATGTCCAGAAGTTCGAAAATTGGGGGTGGGAAACGCTTCGGCGCCGTGTTCTTGATGCTGAGAGAACTGATGATTTGACAATGCTACAGGTACATCTTGCCTGTGTCAAATTCTGTAACATGTCCCTGTTACCATTACCTATCAACAGGTTACAAAACTTCATTTTTTGGACAATTTGAACAGGAGGGTGCCTTTTATTTTAGTGCATGTTAAATAAAATAATCCAACCTTCAAGAGGGGTGGAAAGAAAATACGCCAACCTTTAACGGGATAAATAAATACCCAAGCTTATTTATATGCGCCAACACTCTTTCCTCACAGAAATGTGTCAAAAGCTTAGAAAACTACCCATATTTTATAATTTATATACTCTTTCAAAAGAATCACCACATCTTTAAATCTTTTTATGAAACCACCATTTATCTTCCTCTTACATTCCCTCATCCACAACCCACATGTTAGTGTTACCACCAAAATATTGTCAAGGCTAGTTCCTTTAGCCGAATAAATCGCCCAATGGAGGTGTGTGTCGGTTTCCGACACTGAGCTTAGGATTGTAGTCAGAGAGCTATAGGAGTATGGTAAAGGATGATACTGTGAATTTTTTTATCAGAAGTGGTCATGCTGGTAAATAAGTATAAATATGGGTAATTTATAAAATTTTGAAAATAATTACGAACTTAAAAAATTTATGGCAGCGGTAGAGTGTTTAACATACATATAAGGTTGGGGTAATTTTACCTACAACTTTAAAAGTTGTGGTATGTTCTTTCCATTCCATCAAAAAAAAATTTTTCAATAATATTCCCTTTATTTCATGCTTGGTTTCGAGTCTGGATTATTTTCTATGTATATGCTTAGAAAGTTTATTATACCTTAATTTGTTTACTATTTTTTGTAGTGCAAAGATAGCTGATAAATGATTACATTACAGTTTCAACCGGTCAGAATCTAATTAATTTTGTTTACATTACAGTTTCGACTTCTGACTAACGGTTTCAGACTGTTGAAAGTTGGAGGCTTTCTCGTTTACAGTACCTGCAGGTACACCACTCTTGATGCTTATATTCTGAGCTCACTTATAAGAGGGTCTAGGATGGCAGCATACAAGATATAGGGATAAATTATGTGTGTTTCATACTGATACCTTGCACAATGTTGTTTGTGTAAACAGCTTAACAGTTGCTCAAAATGAAGAGGTGGTACAGAAGTTTCTTTCGGAGAATCCATCAGCAGGTGACTGTTCCCTGAAACCTATGTTCATCTATTGGCCTTGAGGGCCATTTCTTTTGTTAATTACAATGTATATTCCTTGACTGTAGAATTAAATTGATGAAGAAACATGTTAATAATGAACTGGATTATCTGTCGATCCTTGAGTTGTAGAGATACTTGTTATGGAAATTACAGTATATGCATTCTGAAATACCGTTTCTTCTGCTCATCTCTAACTCTGTTTATCCTGCAATGTCCATTATTGTTTAATCCATGTGATCCTGCAGAACTACAAGAAATCAAGAACTCGAGAGACTGGCCGTGCAAGAGTGGTCGAATACCCAAGACTCTGAGATTTGATCCTCTGACATCTGAAACCAGTGGGTTATTCATAGCCAAGTTTACAAAGTTGCAGGTTGGTTCCTGATTTAGCTTTGCTGTTCACATTTTAATATTTTAGTAACAAGATAACTTATACAAGGGTAGAATGATTCTAAAATTCAGCTTTGACACTTGTTTATTTACTTTGGTTGTTTTCCCAAGGCAGAAGTGTCAAACTGAAAGTAAGAGTACTCATAACAAATGCATTATGGACGAATGCAAACTTTGGAACCATTGTCATCACTAACTTTAAGGAAAGCAATTCGTGTATCGTCAACCCGACCATTTATAAGCGGGAGCCCCTTCTTCCAACAAGTTGATGTTTGCTCATTTAGAATGATAGCAACACAAAGGAAGTCATTTAGACAAGAAGCCTTGCAGTCATCTTCAGTTATTGGACTCAACTGATCGTAATCTCGAAGCGGCCAATCAATCATGGGCAACTTCTCTAGTCTATAAACAACATCATTACTATAATCAAGCTTGAAATCTGGTTTGCAGCTTCCAAAAGGATCATTAGAATCAACCAAAGAGTACTTCAATGGGCATTCACATTTTGGCGCTGCATAATCACCAGTGTTATCAATCTTGCAAATGCTGTTGAATCCACAAACTCCTCCATCCATTGTTCCAGTTTTGTCTAAACATATGTTTTTTGGTTGATATTTCATTATAGACCAGGTTGAACTGTCATCAGTTATATGTTTCCTGTGATAATACCAAGCTAAAACTCCATCAAAATTCAGTGTAGCTCTGAAGTAATAATCCTCTTTAGGCGATGGGACAGAATCCAAGAGATCAACTAGCTCTCCGTCCTGCTTCACGATATACATGTGTCCAGAAACATCGTAACGGACCAGGTATCCTATAACGAAACATCACATCAGATACATAGTGTAAACTACTTATGCCATGACCCGTTAACCTTATCAGGATGACAATGGGTCGAGAAACGGGCGGATGAACTACTTGCGTCATCCACCCATAACTAGGGCTGTAATATGAGACAAGCTACTCGGGTCAAAAGCTCGGCTCGAGTTCGTTTATTTTCTAAACGAGCCGAATATGAGCACATTTTAAAGCTCGTAGAAAAATTAGGCTCGGCTCGGGCTCGGGCTCGACTCGCTTATAAACGACCCGAGCTTGAGCATGCCGATACTCGCTCGTATTACACCCCTACCCACGACCCCTTGTCACTAAATTTGAGATATTGAATGAATGGTAGATGGGAAACCTGAGTTGGAGGCATCATTAGTACCGCTGATGTAGTAAGCACCATCATAAGCAAAATCTGTGAGCAAGCTTCTTGTATTAAGAACAAGATTCCCATCATCAAGCATTCTCAGCTGAAATTTCCCCCTTGTGAAGTTAGTCTTTGAATGCTTAGAGTAAATCTTAGGTCCTCCAGATGACAAATTCCCTATGATTTGACCAGGAAGCAAAGTATCCCTAGGATCATCAAAGCTTTGCCACAGTGTATAGCCTCCTGTGCTCTTAATCAACAGATTTCCTGCATCATTCAAAACACAATCGCCAACTCTACCACCAGAAATTGGGGAAACCCAGAGTTTGTTGCCTTTTGGATCAGTAAGCACAAGGCCTTGATCCACAGTGGATGTTAGTTTAGATCCTTTCGGCGCAAGAACACCGTCGGCGCCGGCGTACCAAACTATGGTGTCGGGGATAGTGGAATACCATATGGAAAGTAAGAAGTTTGCGTTGTTAAGTTGTCGGAACCCTAATTTGAAATCGCCAGAAGGAGAAGATTGCCAGTAGGATGAATTGGTGGTGGTAAGGATGGCTCCTGGTTTAATCGACTGCACAAAAGCAGTCAAACTCAAGGAAATAAGAATGAATTGAAGGGATAAGGAGCAGAAAGGCGTAAACGCCATGGATGATGTTTTGAGATCAGCTTGGTGATGAATGATACTGAAGGAGTGGATAGTATTTAAATAGGGTTAGGGACAGTTAATGTACGGGGACCAAAGAGTATTGCAAGTTGAGAAAGTTGAAAATTTTGCATAATCAGTGGGTTGCTAATTCATTGCCATGTTGACAAATTTGCAGGCTGGTTCTTGACTAATGCTTTGATGTTTACATTCGATGATTGTTGATTCAGACTTGGTGATGGAGGAGTTCCATTGATATACTTGCGTCGGCTTTGCTAGTTTTAGCCCAGGAGCTCTTCCATGAAAGATAAACGATATTCGTAAAAGTGATTTGAGAAAAAAAAAAAAAAAGTCGACCAGCCATGGATTTAGCTCCTGAATCCTACAACGACATATATTTTGATTTTTTAAGAGGTTCATGTTGAACACAAGTTTAAAATGTCAAAGTCTGATTCTTTATTTAGATGAAATTTTCAATTTAGTTTCTTCATTCTGCACTTATATTTGTTGCACACCATATGCTCTACGAAATTCCTGAGAGAGTTGTGAAAATAATGTAAACTAAGATTTTGCTGACATTCTTTTAGTTCAAGCATTAATGTCATTGTGTTGTAGTTCAGAGGCTGTTTGAAAAACCATTACGAATAATCATTAGATTAATTTATAAATATTTAATGAGTTAATGTTATAAAACTTATAATAAAACAAAAAATAATGAAGGAACAAACTTTGATCCAAAAATCTTTATTAACAACATCACGAATAATCAGTACAAAATGCAGGCTACATCCTCACAACACAGTATCGAACATCCTATTATTCGTATGTATACCAACATTAAAGCTCATGTGATTGCACAATCACAAGCCATACATATAATGATGCATCATTTCCAGGATTTCCTACTGATTGCAGATACATAAGAAATGATCATACTGATTCATTATAACTTACAAGCTATTCCTACTTCAGCAGAAGCGATTATCTTCTGTTACATTTCAGCTTGGTCCCAATCAACAGGCTTATCTTCAAAATTGTAATCAGGTTGATGAAGCCGGCTTCGAGCCAACCTACTCATCGTTGCAAGGCCTGAACAAGGGGAAAGGATTATAAGAATAGATTCAAACGAGTAAAAACGAAACAATTTAACTCCCATTTGGTTGTAACTCCGAAAACGGAAACATAACGGAAATGAATCTAGTCCATATATGTACTTTGTTCATAAATTTTTCGAAATAATTCCTTGTGGTTTCATGCAAAATGCGCTTGTTTTCCCATTTTGTTACCCTATAGGGCATAAAAATAATCAAATTTTACTCCAATTACTTCAAACCACAAGGAATGATTCCACAAACTTTCATGAACAATGGTATACGTATGGACAGATTCGTTTCCGTTCCATTTCCGGAGTTAAAACCAAACAGGCCCTTAAAGTGAATCCATACCTTCAACTACTTTGTAGAGAGCTGACCACCATCTATCCCCGGAAACATTGTACTGTTCAAGTGTCTGTTCAATATCTTTGGTGTGTTTTCCTTCAAGAACACCTTGGAGGGTTATAACAGCGTCTTTAGTTTTCTTGACTATATTATCTTCATCCTCAATTTCCAAATGTTGAAGATCATTTTGAGACGAGGTTAAACTGACAGCAAGCGCGAACTGAGCAGCAGCTGCCCAACGAGCGGAGGCTAGCCATCTCCTATGCCCGTCTCGTTGGTTTGTAGTTTCCGGGTTTGATTTAGTTTCTCTGCCTTCGAGTGCAAGGTTACGAAGGTACTGAGCATTTGCAGAACCGGTGCTTTGAACCATCTTGGAGAATGAGCTTTCTTCATTCAAGAGAAGCTTTTCTGGAGTGTCATACTCTAGTACCCGGCCAGAGTCGAGTAGGAGGATCCGGTCACAGTCAATGATTGTGTTCAGTCTATGTGCAATGATGAGCATAGTACATGATTTGAATTCCTCTCTTATAGTTTTTTGAATTAGAGCATCTGTCCTAACATCAACAGCTGCTGTGGCTTCATCTAGTACTAGGATCTTTGATCTTCGAAGCAATGCTCTTGCAAGACTTAGTAGTTGTCTCTGTCCAACGCTGAAGTTCTCCCCAGATTCCGATACCTTGAGCACCACGTAAATAGATCAATCCGAAAGTATAAGAAGAAAACTTGGTATATATTCCAGTTATAATAAGACAATAAATCTAGGTATACCGATACGATGGGCCAAGGACCCTAGCTGCAAGTTTCATGCAGCAAAACCAAAATTGTTTCCTCTTCTCTCGCTATTCCTCTTATTAACTCATTTCCAAAAGGTGATGCTTATAAGCTTGGCCTTTCTTACCATAATAGCTAAAATGACAACTAATTTTGAACAAGATTTGAAGGCTTACCTCAGCATCCAAACCAAGAGCATTCCTCCTAATGGCATCCTTCAAATGTGCTCTCTCTAGAGCTTCCCAAAGGTCCGCGTCATTATGTTCACTGAACGGGTCTAGGTTGAATCTCACGGTTCCTGAAGGATACAAATATTAAGCTATTTGGTCAAATTTATGTAAACATGAAGATGGGCTTGAACAGATTATAAACAGCATACCTGAGAACAAAACTGGAGCTTGAGGAATGATACCGAGAACCTTCCGAAGATCTGTTAGCCCAAATTTTGAAATATCATAGTCATCAATTAGAATTCTTCCTTTCTCCAATTCTACAATCCGGAACAAAGCATTAAGCATGCTCGATTTCCCTGCACCAGTACGTCCAACTATACCTACTTTGTCACTAGGACTAACCAAAAACGACACACCATGTAGGACAGCAGGAAGTTCAGGCCTGTAACGAAGTACAACATCCTCAAATTTGATAGATCCAGATGAAGGCCAACCCGGAGGGGGTCGGTTGCTTTCAATAACAGCTGGTGCCTCAGAAGGCAAATCTATGTATGTACCAATCCGTTCAACAGAATTCAGACTGTTCTCAGCTAAGCTTGCAAGTCTCAAAACACCAGTTAACAAGCCTGTGATGTTAAGAGCATAACTAAGAAGTAGCCCCATAGTTGAGGCAAATGCAGCCTGGTTTTCCGCCCTTCCATTTTGCATCACAGCAAATGTTGCTGTGAACCATATCATGAGGCCACCTAGTGTTTCTAAACGGATAGCAAGCCACCGGTTTCCACTCATGTTAACAAGTGTAAACCTCAAGTTGTTATCCATTGAGTTTCCATTGACGGTAGCCATTCGGTCATAAGCTTTATAAGCACGGATAGTCGACAACCCGTTGAGTGCTTCTCCAAATTGTGCGTAAACAGGAGACCTGCTAACGGAGTCCAAACGTTTCACCTCGCGAGCAGTGCTCTGATAGTACAGATAAGCAGCATAAAACAAGACAAGAAGTGGCATGATGGCCCATAAGGACATGGTGCTCACAATTCCTATCAATACAAAAGTTGAAAGGAGTTGTGACACTTGACCCATGAACATGTTGACAAATATTGCAACACTTCGATCTATATCACCCAGATCCTTGGCAAAACGGTTGATGATGCGGCCTAACGGATTGGTATGGAAGAAAACCATGGGAGCTCTTAAAATGGAGTTTAGCATAGCATCATGGAGCCTTTTTGCTGCATAAAGACTTGAAGTGATCAACCAGTATGTATTTGTCAATGCCACAAGAACCTGTATCAATAACAAGAAATAGTATTTGAGCATCTCATTTGACAATAGTAAGATCTTCAAGAGAAGGTATATGAAAGAGCGAAATCATCCAAGACGAAGAAAATATTATAATTAACCTGTCCAAATGACAGAAGTGCATAAACTATATTGTAGAACCCTGGTCCATATTTTTTAGGACCACTTTGATCTGTCCAATAACTCAACCATGTGCTGCTTGATACTCGCAAAGTTTCTGTTAAGACGTAGCACATCAGAAGTATCATAACCACCCACCAGCCTCCCAAAGCATTCTTGTACCTGTTGGAAGTACAAAATAAATGTTAAGATTTATTAAATATCACTCATGTACACATAACCACAGATGAAAACTTGTCTAAGTTGTCTTCTTGTACTAATTCATTTTCGAAGCAGGAAGTAAAATAACCATACTAGTACAAATTACTCATATGGATTGGGTTAACACTTTTTTACAGCGGATTTCAGACTGAATTTTATGTTCACAAAATGAAAATGAGATCCATGCTAGATACCTGACTAAAACATTCCAACTGACAACTCCAGTTTCACGTTCTTCTTGCTTTATGAGAACAGACTTGCCTTCTTTTGATTTTTGTGTGTTGTTAGCACCTTTAGCTGCATCACTTACTATTCCATTAGCAACAGGTTCAGAGACGCTTCGATCAATGTTCACAGACTGTTCACTCTCCTCAGCATATTCTTCCATTTTCCCAGCATTTTCCATCAACCTCTGGAACATTGGGCCATTGCTGGAAAGTTCCTCAAAAGTTCCTTCTTCTCTGACCGTTCCATCATGTACCAAAATGATTCTATCAACCTGTGAGAGAAAATGTAGCTGGTTCGTAACTAGGACCCTCGTCTTGCCTCTTAGTTCCTCCTTAATACATTTCTCGAAGACCTGATATACAGCATTTCAAATAAAATCTCTGAACGAAAACAAAACAAAAAAAAGGGTCATTTAACATTTGTGTACCTGTCTCCCAACATGAGCATCTAAAGCACTCAAAGGGTCATCAAAAATGTAAACATCTGAATTGGAATAAACAGCTCTAGCCATCGAGACTCTTTGCTTTTGCCCACCACTGATATTCACACCTCTTTCACCTATCTCGGTGAGATCACCTCCCTAACAAAGACAGGTTAATACGAGGAAGAAATGTTATTTTCTACTGGTATAAGCAATAACTAAGGATAGACAAAGCAGCAATCTATATCATGATATTACACTTACAGGGAGTAATTGAAGATCATGCTGTAGGGCTGTCACATGTATTGACCTGTCGTATCTTGCTGGTTCAAAGACAGATCCAAATAGTATATTATCACGCACCTGAAAAAATCACTTTGCATCAGCAACAAACACATTTTTCATGGCTTAAACTGTCATATATCATTCCCAGAGAGATGTTGTGAGCAATTCAAGGCATACAGCAGGAGATTCAAACAATTGTGATGATAAATATAGGGATCTGCAACTTACAGTTGCATTGAAAATCCAGGAAACTTGTGGAACGTATGCAACTGATCCTCTAATGACAACGTCCGTATCCGATGATGTAGGAGGAAGCTCCCCCAGCATTGCAGATATTAGTGATGTCTTCCCTTCTCCAGTACTGCCTACAATGGCAACCAAACTTCCAATTGGTATGTCCAAATTGACATCAGTTAATGTCGGTCTCTCTTGCTGCAACAGAAGAATAAAAACCCGAGAAATGTCACGAGTTAATATAGGAAGTTGAAAAGGTACTATTTTTAATATAAATATGAAACTTGCAGAGGGTATTGAAACAATATCGGTAAGGAAAACTACTTTATAGTATAAATATTGTAAACTAATAATGTACAATTTGGCTAAAACCATGCTTCCAAATATTAAGGTGGTATAAGATAAATCAATAACTAGCAAACTTAGAGTAAGTAAATCCTCTCTTTGTTGCACAACATTTGTCATCCTAGCATTTTTTCACACACTTTAAGAAACTACCAAGTATAACATTATACTGTCATTTATTTCTCCACTTTTTTACTCTAAAATAACTGCAGCCAACATTATACTGTTAGTTATAAGGGCAAATGTGTAAAGCAGATGCTAAAAAGTCTATAATGACAGATCTTTGGACACAAAACTCAAAGCCTAAAATGACATTTATTCTAGAACTGAGGGAGCAGGGTACAATCAGAAGAACTCGAGAAATTAAACCTTGGATTCCCATGCAAAGTTTCCGTTTCTTATTGAGATTGCAGGCAGTTCTGGTTCGATAGGAGGATTTGGTAGAAGAACTCTCTCCTCAGCAAGCAATAGTTCCTCCAAACGCTTAAGAGATACGTTGGCATTGACAACCTGCCATGTGTAAACAGAATGAGAAGGCAGATGAAAATAATAATAGTGGGTTGGCCATAACTAAACAGAATGAGAAATTGAACAAACAGAGGGGAAGTGTTAGTGTGTTACAGCACCTGAGTTATGATGTTGGGAAGCATAAAAAGAGGAAAACGCAGAACCGCAAATAGAGAGAGTGAGGTAAATGCCCTTGCAGGCGTCAAATCTCCACCGAGCAAGGAGAACATTCCAAAGGAAACAACGGTCACCAAAACTGGTATGCTATTGAGTATAAAACTGTTACACTGCAAAAAGCAAATATAACAGAAAAAGCAGCAAACATTAGGATCATAAATACTGCTATTGACTAGATCCTGGTAAGTTCATAATTTCACAGGCATTACACAGTATAAATAAAATGCATGCGCTTTTACGGAACACTTCTATATTTTGAGAAAATATAAGACAAATGAGATTGGAAAAAAAAGGTCAAACAAATTAGTTGGGAAAGTTATCTTTTCTGATGAATGCAAGATGTCCAAAAGAAGAATCTAATCTGGTGGAGTATGAGATTTTTCATACCGCTCCAAGTAGTTGGGCTTTGCGAAACCAGGACAGTTCATCGGTCCGGGCAGTTTGAACCTTTGACTGAAAACTACTCTCCCATGCATAGCATCTGTAGATTTCCAGAAAAAAAGGAACTGTTAAATTAAGGATTGGCCATTCCTCACGACTCAAAAAAAAATATAAGGGTAAAAGACACTAAATATCTTACTTCACAGTATCCATGGCAGCCAAAATTTCATTCATGAGGCCAATTCTCTTGTCAGTGCGCTGCAAACCCTCCTTAGATAACTTTTGCATTCTGCTAATAATGAATGTCTGTTGCCAAAACAACATTTTAATGTACAGTAAGGGCAAAATATCTTTGAATGATACACCAATTATCAAGTGTACACGAGAAAACAAAACTACATATCTATGCATATTGAATGATACTTTATCTTAACAATAATTTACCTGCACAGGGAACAAAAGAACCAACAACAGAGCACCGAGGAATGAGGCCACTCCCAACTCCTTGTAAAGGAGAACCATAGCAATGACGATACGGAATGGAGCTGACCATAAAGTATGAAGGGATTGACATATTTGCTGTCAACAAGATGAAACCACATCAACATATGAATTACCCACCAAGGCCACCATCAAAACATCACATCTCACTGTCTAGGTAACCAGATGATGGTAATCATAGCATGAACTCGTAAAGATACATACCTGAAGGGATTCAGCATCAGTGGTCATTAGGTTGGTTATTTTTCCAGAAGCAAATTTTCTACGACTCTCATGGGTCAGCCTTAGCGTTTTGCGAAATACAGCAGCAATCTGCAGGATGAACCAACCCAATCATATCAATAAGTTTGTTAAGCTCCGTTAAAAGCTTCACAATGATCAAAACAGCATATACACGTACTGTCCAAATATACAACATATAAAACCAACTCTTGACTACTGCATCATTCATAGAATATTAGCTAATAGTTCAGTGTAACAACAAAATTTATAGACAGCCTAATCAACAATTGATAAAATAAGGATCCCTCAAAAATAAGTTAGAAAGCAAGCCTGAAATCCGTCCGCAAAATTCTGTAACTCTATATGACTGGGTTCCAGTGACCTAATAAAATATCATGCTGCTGTTTATTCTTAGGAGAAAGATATATACATACTACGTGGCAGTGAAAGACAAAAATAACTTTCAATTTCCTACAGCATCATACTGTAGTACATCCAAACAGTATGACATACATAAATTACAAATTAATGCAAAAGTAAACAATTAAGTAAATGACAAGCAAGCAGTACAAGAATTTCCTGCAGCGCTACTAAAAATCTGGGAAAGAAAAATAAGTGTTTATAGAAATAGGTTTACCAAAGTTGCTTTCAGCCGAAAACCGACACGCATAACATTCTGGAAGTACTGAGCCTCGACCAACACCCCCAATGACTGGATCATTTTAAACATCATAGAAGTCAATCATTTTAAAAACTGCAAAGAGGTTCAAATATATCCACAATTACAGTAATCCACAAGGTTATCATCATAGCATAAAAATTAGTTCTCCATGAGATTCATTATGTCGGGCTATAAGAGGCAAGAAATGTGCATAATCAACCTGATGGATAAAAATCCTCTCAAGTACCAAGGAGAAGCACATATGCGCAAAGGTTTGTGTCAACTACAATAATTTCAAAGAACATCCAAAGGCATTCAACAAAACATGAAACAAATGGTCTGAATATTATCGATTTCAAACTGATGAAAGACTTCGTCTAGCAAGAACTACCAGCTAAGTTCAAGAACAGATGATGGATCTGTTAACTACGCTTTCAAATGGAGACATGTTATGAGCTGCTAAAAGATAATTGGTTAAAGTCCTGATAAGTTCAAGAACAGATGATGAATTTATTAACTACACTTTCAAGTGGAGATATGTTATAAGCTGCTAAAAGATAATTGGTTGAAGTCCTGTTAATTTTGTCGATAGTGTATAAGAGAGAGTATTCATTTCTTTTTATCAAAATTATGTTTCTACATTCAGCTCTTTTACTGATATAGATAGTCAAATGATGCAAGAATGCATAAAAGTGCAACAGTAGGTATCCATAGTCAGAAGTATCTGCAGGGAAAATGCTAATTGTGAAAAGGCCACATTATTATGGCAGCTAATCAAAGATGAATTAAAAGACAAGTAACCTTGATTCTTACCACTCCAAGGAAAATTGAAAATGCATATATATAACCAATCCATGTCGGGTCCCCGCGTTGCATGGACTGCACATAGATCATTAGATAACATAAGCCAGCAGTTACAAACCAGGAAAAAAAATGAAATTCATTGATCCACAAGCTATGCTACTTTAAAGTATGTGACAATATCTTGATCTAAGTTGCAAACAGTGGGTAGGGGTATTACAAAGGAAAAAAAGGATATTTCTCCATTAAACAGATGAAATTAAGGTGAAACAATTAAATCCGAAGTCCCAATTCAATGATTCTAGTAACTTTAACATGGCCTCATGTGTGAGTCTCTTCCATTGCAAGTGAAAACATCATTATGATACACAATGCTTTGAAATATTCACATGATGGTGTGGCCACCTAGCTTAGGATAAATAAACTTCTAGAAATGCAATTAGTGCCGTGTGCAATCTCCTTCAATCTTCAGTAGCACCTCTAACCTACTTTCACAAATATTTCATGAGACGTAACAAGGAACTGTTCAAACTAGGTCAGCAGAAACATCTGCTGTACCACACAAGATATCAGCTTTATGAGGAAATAAAATTATAATGATAGAAGAAACTCCCAACAAAACAGAATTGAAGTGTAGAATCGAACCTGGAGAAGACTGTTCAATAACAGTGGCCCAACAAATTGTGAAAGATCATTACCGATCTAAATGCCAAAACAGAAAATGTATTATAATGTATACGAGTAACATAAAACAATAATCTCTCTTATTTAATTTGCTGCTCTATCATTTATATGCTAAACTGGAAGTACAGATATCTAACCTTCCAGAAGCCTCCAAACCAAAACCTAGAAAAGATTAAGACAAAAATGAGTTTAGATGACTGAACACCAAAGAATTCATAATAAAATTATTTCACCAATTCACTCAGCAATGGAATCTGCACCTTCCTCCAAGGCTACTATTTAATGCTCTTAACAACCATGGCCTTTGTTTTCTTGATTCCTCCACCCAACACCTCTGGAAACTACAAAAAGGGCATGCAATCAGTTAATGATAATCACAGGCCGGCGGCATTTAGGTACACAAAAAAGAACAGGAAACATACTTGCTGTACAAAGTTTCAGTCCTGTCCCATGAGTCTAACTTCCAAACATCTTTCTCTGTCAGTGGTCTCTTATACCCTAGCTGCATCAGGGGATTCATCCATGCAAAAAAGATCCCTGACCCGAGATAATGTAACATAACAGAATCAGATAAGAAATGCAAAGGCAAACTAAACAAACAAATATTCATCCCTATGTCCCATAAACTATAGTACCGTTCATCTAGAAGGCAACATACTTACCAGATGAAGACATAATACTTCTAACAATTATGCATATAGAAGCAAATTTCTTGTAATTCTAGAACTCTGGAAATTGTACCATTCATGAAGTAGATGCTCGTGAAGAAAGTATGGCAGGGATTAGGAGGAAACAGAGTACTTACTTGAAAATATGTTTGCCTGCCTTTCGGGACAGATTTGCTCCGCTCCAGGAAGTTCTTCATACTCAGTGCTCTCAGCAACTTCATCCCTCAGTGGAGTATAGCCTGGATAAGGATCCAAGTTTGGAACATGGACAAACAGTAGCACTCCAAATAGACCCTGAAACAAAGAATATGCACAATTAATGGTAGGAATTGAAGTTATAGAACACCAAAGCTGAGTACAAATCGTTAGTCATTGGCAACCAGTCTTTTGCAGACCAAGGAAAACTAAATGCAAATAATTTGAGCTTGAATAGGCGTTTATGCTTATGTGTGAGCAGTTCACTCACGAGGAAGTTTGGGCAATCTCAAATTCTCAATGTCAATTGAATCTTCATAACATAATTTACAAATTTACTCGATAAGCACGTGCTCAAAGGATAATAATGATAAGCTTATATTTGCTTTTTTTATGTAAAACAGCCGAAACGAGTCATTTACTAAACTAAAACAAGTAACACTTATAATTTCATTGTTGAGCTCAAGGTTGATAAACAAGAAAGAAGGCAACCACAAACACAAGGAAATTTGGTCCCATAATCAAAATTTTATATGAAAATGCAGAATTCAAAGATGGCTGAACAAACCTGAATAAGGACCTCGCTCATGTATAGATACAGCACAGATCTGCAAGGGCACAACACTAGTTTATTCTACATAACAAGATAATGCTAATATTCACATCTTTTCATTCGCCTTGTAAAATTGCTACACTTTATAGAAATTTACCTATCATAGAACTCCTTCACTGAAAGCAAGAGGTTGAGCAATACAGCATCGCCCACCAAAGCATAAATAACTCCAAACCTGACAAACCATCTAAAGTCCCTAATATAGACTTTAGTCTCCACAACAATCATGAGCAGCATGGAACACCAAGCAAGAACCTCAACAATCAGCGAAACCACCTGGAAACAAGAAAGTAGGAGTAAATGACTGTTTTGATCATTTTGAAGCTACATGTGCAAAATAAGAGCTCCTTGATAACCATGATGTTAATATAGTCATCAGAGGTGCATAAATCAGACTCAGGCCTTTTTGTCAAAAGAACTACCTTAAGAATCGACCCACCACAACAGAAGAGGCAAAATTTATAAACTAATTTAGAGATTTTGGCCTCTAGAAAATCGAAAAGGGAAAGTATAGATATAGCTAGAGGAAAGACAAACCTCATATGGAGCCATGCCACCTTGCCCAAAGTTAAATACTGATATACCCATGACAAGTCTGAACAAAGGTTCAGCAGTAGCATATCCAGCCAACAAAGCCAGAACATAATTATAATACTTTGATCTCAAGCAGAACCTTGGAGCCTTAAAATTCTTCTTGATCAGCCAAATACGGTAGAGGCTGAGACCGATTAGAACCAGGTGAGAAATGCAGATAACAATGGAGTCAACTGCACATGGTGTGTAAGCTCCAAATGCATTATCAACTAGCTTAGCCCACACACCATTTGCCACTGGCTTGCAATACCAAGCCAATGGCTCAAAAGCCATGTTTCACCACCACCCTATTGATACTCAATGCAAAATCAAATCGGTGACTACGAAAACTCCAAGCCCTTCTAGTTTCTGGATGTTAATACAACACCTGCACATCAAGAGTAAACCAAGTCCATTCAATAACAAGAGGACAAACTCTTCTGATCCTCTCTTCCACAAACTACTGTGTCACTATCAAGATGAAAACCTAAAAATAGCTTCAAAATAAGCAGTAAGGTAACAAAGCTAATACAAATTTCTCAGTCCTGAGCAACAATCAAAATCTCAAAGATGAAAGAAGAATTAGGACAATACAAACAAAGAAAACATAATAGAACATATTTCCAAACTCTCTATTGAAAACTACTGCCCATGCCTTTCTCATACCTAATTCTGCCATTTTCTTGAACAGAAGATAACACAAATTTTCAAGTGTTTAACAGAGCCACCCAGAAAAATCTCTATCAAAAACCCCATTGCATACATCAAAACTTGAAAGAGCAACGGAAGATAAAGAAAAAGAATCACGGGTATCATTTGATAAGCCAATAACGAAATAACTACTAAAAAAGATGATGAACCATCAAAGCATACGATACCCACCAATCAAAACCCATAAAAATCGCCTTTTCAGGGCAAATCAAAATCTGACATTGAAGCAAAAACAAGAATAAAGTAGCAAAAAAGAGAAATCTAGTAGCCTTCCAAGTTATCGTAAACAAATGATGATCAGCCAGCAAAAAGGCAAAGATTCGCATTATTTTCTGGAAATGAAAATCACAGAGGATAATGGAAGAACGGAAGAGAGAAAGGGAAAGAGAAGTCACCTTGCCTTGGACTGAAAGTAGAGTTTGGAGAGGGCTGTAAACAAGAAAACATAAGTATCAAAACTCTATGATATGATTTTCTCTCTCTTTGACAGAAAAATCAAACATCCTAATCTATGACGAGTTGATTTTCTCGTGGTGATGCTGCAACGACAAGAATTTGCAGGCGTCACCGCTTACGATAGATTTTCTACATCCCAAATTCTACCATTTATTTATTTTCTCAAAGCAGGAACAAAAATCAAACATCCCGATTTACGCCAAGTTTCAAAATATTCCATTTTATTGAAATAGTTATGCAATTTATTATAAGTTATTCAAATTTCACCAACTAATATTGACCCACTACACATATCAATATATCTTGGATTTTATACAAAATCTAAAAAAAATATTACTCGTATTATATATCAAATTACCCGTCTCCCCTACCAAAATCAAAAACTAATATTTATCTTAATATTTCCTAATAAAACACTCATTTTTTTATTAAAAAGGAAAAAAAATATATTTTTATAGTATATTTTCTTAAGAGGTATTTTTACCAACATAATTATAATTTTGTGCTTGAATATACTTTCAACTGAATTCATACTTTAGAAAGATTATCATTTTTTACCTATTTTAGAAAGATACCATCGAAGATCGTATCATTATAAATAAACTAGCATAGTTCCTCGTGTCAAGATACGGTTTTTTAATTAATTTGAAGAGAAAATAAAATTTTACTATTAAATTAATTATAATTTTATATAAACGATAAAAAGAGGTTAATTTTTGTGATATTATATATTTTTTTTGTCTCTTATAAAATATAAAGGTGTAAAAATAAGTTAATATCAATTAATTATTTCGAAAACGGGCAAAATTGAAATTAAATGTTAAAATAGAAAATTTAATAAAAGTCAAAGTTAAAAAAAATTCTTAGGTGATTTGAAATATGATCTTTAAAGAACAACGAAGATATAACACTAATATTATTATAATTTATACATTAGTTGTTGATTTAGTGAGTTCTTATTATTTATAAGGTAAAGTTAGAATAGAAAATTATCTAATCGTTTTATAGATAAAGTTAAAAAAAATTTAAAAATATTTTTAAAATAGGTAGAGATTTGCAATAAGATAAAAATAAAAATAATATATTTACTATCTATATTAGTAATTTTGTGTTTAATAAATAATAATATTATTTAAAAAATATCATGAAAAAAATAACATTTATTATGAAGTTAATATATGAATGACACGTTAGGTGAATGGTTTTCTGCTTTAATATAAGTAAATAGATAGATAACTATTTTATTTTTTAAAAGTTAAAAAATGTGACATGTGAATTTAACTTCAAATATCTTGGACTTATTGCAGTGCAAGAGCAAGGAAGGGACCATGTTACAAACTTTGAATATTGTACATTATCGATTTTATTAATATAGTTTTTTATTTATTAACTTTTGTTTTGGTGCTCATAAGTCATAAAAATGCAAGAAATTTTCATGAGTGTGACGTGTGAATTGTCTTTTATCCACAACAACATATCCAGTGGAGTATTTGATTTGGTTGGTTACCATTTCTTTGGCTCGTTTTGTTTGTACCTATATGATTATTTTTATCGGGCAAATTAAATAAAAGGACATTTTTACTTTTTAGTTCTTAATATTCGTTGTTGTCAAACGAGTGATGAGTTTTGGTTCTATATTTGTGTTATTGTGGTTTAAAAAGTATTATGTAAACTTTATTATGCAACTTATGTAAACTTTATTATACAATTTATTGAATTACTGGGAGTTACAATTACTGAGAATTGAGAAAATATGTTTGATAAAAAAAAAATTTATTAATTTGTAATGTGTTAAATTCATAGGCATTATTAGTTAATGACAATTATAACCTTCATTTGAGGATAAAAAGGTGGGAGATTAAAATTTTAAGGGTAATTGGGAGATTTAATATCAAAATAACACGTTAATTGTTTTGTTACATAGGGGGAGTGGGTGATTGTAAATACTTCATTTGAGGTAATTGGAAAATATGCAGTAAATTAGATTAATGTGTTTATCATTTTTTATTTTGCAACCAAACACCTTAATTGGATCTCATTTAATGGATTAATTTACTTTACTGGGTTTTTTACGCCCAACCAAACAAGTACATAGAATAGTTAATAGTGCAAAATTTATAAAGGATACAAAATTATAAGGCTAAAAACAAGTCACCAATCATAAGTTGATACAAAATTATAAGGCTTATCTAAACTAGTTTGATTTAAATATAGTGAATCAATTAACAAGTCCATATTTTGTCTAATATTACTTAATTAACTCTGTTAATTAAGTTTTTTTTGTTTTGTAACTCCTAATATTAATTTCGTATTTAAACTATTCTCTTTACTTGTTCCTAACTCTAAAAACTTATATAGGAATGAACCGGCGGGTTTGTTGTGCTTGCATAGAGTTTTGTACATTCCTTTTTTAAGGATTTTCTCAAACGCATTTTTCAATCCGGATGATATCTGATTTGTGTTCTAGGTAAAACTCGGTTGTGATTGCATTGAATATTTACGTGCCCGTTATTTCAGTTTAAATTCATTCTCATTGAATATTAAGTTACGTTGCTCATTTCAACCTACATAATTAGTTCATAAGCAATCATCTTAAGTTGCTCATTTGACGTGAATATGTTTTTTGTTATGCATTGCATTTGGTTGAAGTACAATATATGTTTGTGTCCTTTGTTGTTTATTCGAACCCTTCAAATATATCAACCTATTTTAGGAAATAGCGATTAATATTAGCCATTCATTAATATTCATGTCCATTGTTTGAAGAATTGTCGATTTAACCCTCTTTTTTCTTGAATTGAATTGTATCTTGAGAGATTCCTTTATGTCAAATAATTGCAGAACTCATGTTCACATTTGGATTCACGTTTTAAAATTCATAATCTTGTAGAATATATATATATATATATATATTCAAATACTACTCTCACAATACTACTAATTAGTAATTTTCTTGATCAAATATAAATGTATCATCATCACATTATTGCAAAGTCTACACCTTTGACCGATCTGAATACAAAACCTTTGAATCCTTAATTTTATTTGTGTAGTTTTCAACAATATAAGTAAATGTTTTTTTTTGAGGGGAAACGTGTGAATATGTATTAATCGGGAGGCAGCCTCACAAGGTCAAGGATGACCTGTGGGAAAGAGTCATGCCAAATCATACAAGAGTCATCAATCAAAAGTAGACGAGCAGCCATGTGAGCAACGGTGTTAGCCGTTCGCAAAACATGGGTAAAAGAAGAGATGTATGAAACCGAAGGAGAAGAGAGAATCCTATGACAGACGGAGTTAAAATACGAGGTTGATGAAGCTGCCCCGTTGAGACGACTGATGAGCTTGAGCGAGTCCGATTCGGCGTGGATAGGCCGACCCAAGAAAGGAGTGATAGCTTCCAAAGCAAACAGAAAGGCGAGTGCTTCGGCGACGGCAACAGAAGTGGTTCCATGGGAACGTTTGGATGCGACCATAACGACAGATCCGGAGGAGTCACGGAGAATGGCACCGAAGCAGACACAATCCGAAAACACTGCAGCATCCGAATTGAGCTTGAATTCACCATGCGGTGGCGGAACCCATGATGAAGCATGAGGAGGGCCAGCGTTTCTGGGAAAAGACGGTGGAGGAGGTTGACGCCGGTAGTCTTGAACAAGTTGACGGAAACCATCCCGCAAAATTCTACTTCAAAATTCTATATCAAATTATTAGGTTATAATAATGTTGGATTAATCTAAGAAAGTTTGGTACGAACGTTTGGAAGTGGTCATACATCAAATCTATAATTGTTTATATATTGTTGAATCAATTCAACCTTTGCCTTCGACCATAATTTAATTTATGAAAATAATGCTCCCCGTACGTTATTATTTGGATATTATTTTTAATGTCCAAATATTTTTTATATTGTTGAATTGAGTTAACGTGTAAGTAGTTGATTTTTTTACCAAATTGTCAAAATAAAATAAACTATTTATTAAAATAATTAGTGGTAAAATTTAATCACCAAAATATTAGATGTCGTGTTAGATCAGAAGAAAGAAAAAAACACGGTTCAAAACCACATGCGTTGAGAATTAATTATAAAACTAGTTTAATGCCCGCACCTTGTGCGTGTTATATATATATATATATATATAATTAAAAAATTAATTAAAATAAAATTTTCAAAAATTGAAATTAAGAAAACAAAATGTGATATATAAAATTTGAAATTATAAAATTAACTCAAATATTAATTTTCGTAAATTAAAATGTGTCCAAATTATTTTTTGAAAATTATAAAAACAAAATGTAGATGTGCTTTTATTTTGTTTTTGTTTTAATTAATATTTGAGTAAAATTAATGTGACATGATAATTTATTAGATTAATGATGATTTGGTTAATTTGCTGACTGTTTATTAGTTTTAATGATTATTTTATTATAAAAAAATATTATGGCAAATTTGTAAATATCTTGTGGCAATATTGTAAATAAATTGGAAAAAAACTGATGTGGCTAACATTAAAACGCGACATGTGGACGAAGTGAGTTCTGTTTTAGTAAGATATATAGATGTGGTGTGAGGGTCAAATTATCTAAATAAACATTTTTGAAATTTCTATTTAGTATATAAACTCGTTATAAATATATTTAGTAAATATATCCCTAATCAGACTCCATATATTCTAACTTTAATTTAATAAAAATAATAAAAGTTAAAGTGATACACAAACCTAATAGAAATAGAAAAATACTTATAGTCTTATACTTAATACAATTTAACGCTTACCTACATTGTTGGAAGTGGTCACTAAAATATTGGGAATATAACAATTACAATGACTATTTTACGTTCTACATATGTTTTTTAATGTGGGAAATAGAAAATATATACATGTGTAGTGACAAGTATATTGTCTCAAAATTAGGATGAACGATAAATTAATTTGTAAAATAGAAATACTTTTGCGTATGTTGACGGTTTTATACAAAATAATGTAAAATTGAATTTAAGTGAAAAGGTAAAAAATAGCCAAACAACTTTTATCATATCAAATTTTATAAACAAGTTCAATTTTTATATCAAAATATACGAACTCTAATCGATAAAGACTCCTTCCCACCTTATTATCAATTTGACAAGCCGTGTAACAACCGTTGCATTTGCTACATGCAAATTTTTTCTTGTCAATATTAATATTCCAGCCATAATTTATTTTATTATCTTTTCAAATTTCAAATTATATTTATTGATATTCTCGGTTATTATTCAATGTATCTCAGCCATGGATGTTTATAACAGTCAAAAAATTTACGTGAAGTTTTTAATACGATGGATTTTACTCCTTACTATAAGAGTGATTCTCGCTTGAACATGACTATATACACACACACTAGGATAAAAATAATTTTTATGCATTGTATGTGTTTTAAAAAAAAAGTAAAAAATATAATTATAATTATATTCTTCTTATATTACGAACAAAAACTACATTTTATTTGCTTTATTATAAAAGTAACATATTATAACTTTCGGTAATTTAAAAATTAAGTTCGAAAACAAAATCTAACCAACCGATATATTAGAAGGAATGCATGAAATTTATTTAAAACAAATTTAACATGTACTTATAAGGTAAATAGCAATTAATCAGATATTATCTTTTTAGATTAACAATATTTATTTCATCTTAACTTCTATATTAAAAAATAAAAAAATACATTAAATAAATAATACATACGAAAATAAAGGATAATATAGTGTATATATATTAATAGGACACTGTTCAGGTGCGGCTGCTAATTTACGGTACGGCCGTGCGGCTTAACGTAGAGCTGACACGTGTCCCGAAATTTTTTATTTTTTCTTCCTGAAACGATTTTTTTTCTTCCAGAAACGAATGAAAATTTTTTTGAACTACCATGTTATAATTTATGCACTATTCTTCTATAAACTTTGAACTATTCCCATATAATTCATGAACTATTACTTTTTAATATATTATATCAAATTATTTATAAATTAATCGTTTATATGTTATGAACTATTCAATTGTAATTCATAAACTATCATTTTTATAAGGTATGCACTATCCTTTATAAATTTTACACTTTGAACTATTCTATTATAATTCATGAACTATCCTTTTATAAGTTATGAACTATCCCTTAATAAGTTTAGAACTATTACTTTCATTCCTTTATAAATTTTGCACTATGAATTATTCTATTATAATTCATTAACTATCTTTTTACAAGTTATGAACTATTTCTTAATAAGTTTTGAACTATTACTTTCACTCGTTTCTGGAAAAAAAAAAAAAAAATTTTCGGGATACGTGTCAGCTATGCGTTCAGCCGCACGGCCCTACCGGAATAATGTGTATACCTAAACAGCACCCTATATTAATATATTGCCAAATTATGTGAAAACGGATATGATAAAAGGGAAAATGAATAACATTTTGTGAAAAATGTTGCAATACATATCATAGTTTTTTACAATTTTTCCCAAAAAAAAAAAATCGAAAAGTTAGAAAACGATGTATGGGGAGATGCAATATAATTGATAGAAACAAGCACACGTGACACAAAGATCAAATTGAGACGATGGAGTATTTGTTAAAAAGGCAAGCTTTAGTGCTTCAATTTACACATCTCCACATATCAATTGTTTGGTGTTGACACTCGACACGTTATTCATTCATTACATATTACAACTTCTTTACATTTTCACGGCCCAACACATGTGGCCCAATATCATATCCACTATTCAATGTATTCATTGCTTTGAGCTCTAAGTTCCCGTTTGGTTGGAGCGGTGAAATGAAATCGGATAAGGGTAAGGAAATAAAATGAAAATGGTGGAATTACTTTAGTGCCCGTTTGGTTGAAGCGGTGGAATGGAAACGGAATGGAATCGGTTAAGGGTTAGGAAAGGAATTGGAAATGAAGGTATTACTTTCATGTGTTAAAGGCCTCTAACCAAACATTGTTTTTTATTGATTCGGAATCATTCCGTTACCGGGAATGATTCCTAGCGCTTCCAAACGAGCCCTTAATGTATTAAAAGAGCTCTAATCAAACGTAATTTTTGATTGATTCGGAATCATTCCGTTATCGGGAATGATTCCTATCACTACCAAATAGTTTGGCTAGCAACCGAGTCGATGATTGACATGTTAAAGTTCGGCTTGTTTAATCTAAGTTTTATACGATTTTTAAAATGGGTTTATATTTGACTCGTTTATAATGTGAATGGGGTTGAGTCGAGGTTTTTGTGAACCGAGTTTGAGTGATTAAGTTAATTTAATGTTCCTGTAGTGTTATTTGAGCTATAAATATTTTGGCTAGCAACGAGTCGATGATTGACATGTTAAAGTTCGGCTCGTTTGATCTAAGTTTTATACGAGTTTTAAAATGGGTTTATATTGGACTCGTTTATAAAGTGAATAAGGTCGAGTCGAGATTTTTGTGAACCGAGTTTGAGTGATTAGGTTAATATAATGTTCTTGTAGTGTTATTTTTGTCGAACGAGTTGAAATTTATGAGAATGAATCTAATATTGACATGATCAAGATCGACTTGTTTATAAAGAGTTGAACTCGAGCCGAGCTAACAACCCTGTTAAATAGACTCGGACAAACTCAGGCTGGACAATCAAGCCTAACGCCTTGCTCATTTAGTTCGAGCTTTACTTACAGAGAAAGGGGAGAGAAGTTGACGTTTAGTTTGTTTTTAAACATGATAATTAACCTATCAATAGGACGATTCAAAATCTGACCGGACCGATTTGTCAATTTTATAAAAGGTCCAATTCCCAGCCCAAATTAATAATAAAGGAATTTGGCCCAACAAGACCGGACTTAAACCGAAAATTCAAGTCTTGTCCGATTCGGACGGGATGAACAGTCCTACTTACAGGAAAGTTCAACTTACCATAAGTCATGAGAAGTGTACTTATCTTGTTTAGGGTTGTGCATACGGTCCGACCGGTGGACCATAAATTGATAAAACCTTGGACCGTAGGTCGGATCGGGACGGTCCGGTTCTGGGTTGGATCGGTTTGTACCTAAATTGTGCAATTTTGGATATTTCGGACCTGACCGAAAATTCAAGTCTTGTCCGATTCGGAATGTATGAATAGTCCTACTTACAGGAAAGTTCAACTTACCATAAGTTATGAGAAGTGTACCTCTCTATATATATATATATATATATAGAGGGTGTGGTTCCCATGAGAACACCCTAACGTGAGAACATGAGAACAATCGTACACCGTTGGATGTGAGTATTAAGGGTTGAGATTTAGAGTAGATATAAAAAATAATAATAACTACAAATAATAATAATTAGGAATCCAACAATAACTACGAATAATCCACTCAACCAACAATAACTACGAATAATACATTAAACGATATGGCACATTCGTAACAAAACTAATAATAATTACGAATCTGTTCTCATGTTCTCACGTTAGGGAGTGTTCTCATAGGATCTATACTTTTTATATATATATATATATATATATATATATATATATATATATATATATATATATGTGTGTGTGTGGAGGTAGCAAAATAAAGTAGTAGTAAAAGCTTGGAGCATTGAACATTATCTTCCCAAATACAGAAGAAGTGAGATGCTTGTGATGACGATCCTCCAGCATGTGCAAAGTATCAATGTTGCCGGTGCTGAGCTGGCAGGCCTAAAACAAATATAAAAAAAAAATTGAATTTAGTTTCTCATTATTCATTATTGACACAAACAAGTAAGAAAGAGTCGAAATTGTTCATACTCTGATACGGCAAATGAGCATTTTCCATAACCTGCATGCAATTACCAGTTGATCATAAGATCACTTCTATGCAAGCATTCAAGTTGATTTCAAAACGAACTTTAAAATCTGCTTATACTCGACTTGTTTAGAAAATAACGGTTTCTGATCAAAACTCGAGTAGCGTGACTCTATCCTATGCTATATTAAGCTTGTTTACCATCGAGTTGTCGAGCTAAAATTAGTCTAAGTTATGTAGTCATGCTTAAAATATAATAGTAATCATTTACTTGTATAGTAAATAAACGTTATACTCAACTTGTTTAGTAAATAACGGTCTCTGAACAAAACTCGAGTAGCATGACTCTATCCTATGCTATATTCACCTTGTTTACAATCGAGTTGTCCAGCTAAAATTACTCTAAATTATGTAGTCATGCTTAAAATATGATCGTAATTATTGACATGTATAGGAAATAAACGGGTTTCGAGATTTCAAGGCTTCTATGTAAGTTCAATGGACCGGACATGGACCACGCATTCGGGTCCGACTCGTAAAAAATAGGCATGAAGAAACTTGACACAATTAGTTAATTCGGTCCAAATCCGATTAACAATAGATTTTCGGGTCATATCTGGTTTTCGATGAACAGCTAGGGGTATAATACGAGCCGAGCATCGGCATGTTCAAGCTTGCCTCGTTCAGAAAACGAGCCGAATCTAAAATTTATACGAGCTTTAAAATGTGCTCAAGCTTGACTCGTTTAAAAAGTGAACGAGTTCGAGCCGAGCTTTTGAAAAGCCAAGACCGAGTAGCTCGGCTAAAATGTGTTCGTATTTGACTCGTATAAAAAATGAACGAGTTCAAGTCGAGCCCGAGCTTAGCCTGAGTAGCTTGTCTCATATTACAGCCCTATCTCCGTCTATTGTCGATTGGTTTTAGACAGAAACCATTGAATTTATGTGTTGAGTGTAAGCTAACCCGTATATTTACTAGTATACATACGGGTTTGCAACCCGATGGACTTCAACAAGCATAAGTACATGTGTGAGAGTCTTACTTGGGTCGTGTTTGGTAATGGTGGCAGTTCCTCCAAAGTTACACGCAATCTCCGAGTTGCTATTCTGCTGGTAATAGCTATTGAAAACATACGAAGCATGAGTTTGTAAGCTATCGGGCTGATAACACGGGCCTCCATGTTGAATGGGCCTACAATCGGTCGACCCAAGCCCGCATGCCCAATCCAACGCATTCTGTAGATCTCCCTGAGACACTCCCGCCACAGCAACACACCACGTCGCGCCACCTACAAACGTCGCGTTTCCCTCCGCCGGCGACATCGTGGCTCCAGATCCGGGAATCATCACTTCCACCTCTGTCTTCTCTTCCGCCGCAGCGCCGCCGGCCCAGCCTAGTGTTTCATTGGCAAAAGATCGAATCTTTATTTTTTTTTATTGTGAATTTTTGTGATTTACAGAAACATAACAAACAAATTTGAACATACCCAGATGAGATTTGAGTAGTAACAGCAGATACAGCAATACCCACCGTGAATTTCTCATTGGAATCCCAGTGAGAGTGAGCACTTGGTAAGTATTTAAGATCAGTTTGAAGTGAAGAAGTAAGCTTAGCAGACAGTTAGAATTGAAGTTTTCTTGGTGAAGAAGTGATCATTGTATCGGAGATTCTTTGTAATATGTATAAATTTGTAAAAAACCCCGATCCGAATCCGTCCATGTCATCAAAACCCGAATTTGAATGAACCCGGTTGGCGTTTTGAGTTTCGACCCGAACCGGACTGAAAAGATTGAACTGTGGGCTTTAGGTTGCAGTAAGTGAAATTGAAGAATCAAACGTTTCTTGTAGCACAAAAATGAAATCTTCCTTTATGACTTTTTGGTGCATGTGTTAGTATACTTAGAATGATGAACTTGTTTTGGTTCCTTCCCTCTAATTGCAGTAAAGGTCGATTATGATACTGGCTTGGGGGACAAACGGAACTGACAATTGATTTTAGGACAATATTACTGGCTGGTATGTTGAGATCGAATCCAATGTAACTAAAAGCGTGTTTGGTAAAATTAGATTTGTTGTTGTGGTTGTAATGAAGTTTTTTCTTCTTCAAGAAGTGATTTATAGAAAAATTGTGTTGTATGTGCTTGTTTAAATGGTTTTATGGATTCCGGTACAAAGAAAAGACAAAAATGCCCTCACATTAAGGGAGAAACGGCCCTACCTTCGATTTTATCGGTTCTTGCAAATCCGGAGAAGAATTCACAGCACAAAAGAGAAGTATTGCTCTCCGACGGCGATGCCTCTTTCAGAATTTCCGACAACGTTGTTAACTCCGGTGCCGCCAATGTCATCTTCATCGACTCTTCGTCTTCGTCTACCGATGATTGGTGAAGGCTATGTCTGATTTTTCAGCTACAATTTATTGTTTCATCATACTAAGATTTTATGACAACTACCATAAAATTTATCGTTAATGATTTAAAATTTTAGGACAATTACCATAAAATTTATCTTTAATGGTTTATGATTTTAGGACAAGTACCATAAAATTAAAGTGTCTAAATTATTTCCTTCTAATAATAAAAAGTGCATTTATATAATTTGAAAAGTATATGAAATGGTGACCATATGCTTTGACTCATAATGCAAAATTATTAAACTTAATAAATAATTTAAGAGCAACACTCTTGGCCATGGGCCATGGCTGTCTGAGCTGAGTGAGGCAGCCAGGAAGTGCCACTAAGATCCAATGTAAGAAGAGGATAGGGTCCTAGCTAACTCAACATTCCTCTTAATACTATGTATTAAGTCTTAAATTTTGATTTGAACAATAGATTTGGTCCACTTATTTTAATTTCAATATATACATTGTCTCATGTTATACATAATCTATTAAACTTGATAGGCATCCTTTATATACAATCGTATGTGTGCGTTAGGTTCTATTACAGAAATCCATGATATAACGATCTTATATATAGACATGATCATTATAGGCCAACCTATTCAGGAAAACGAGTAGGTTTGGACATGAGGTGAAGCCGGTCAGATATAGTCAAGCCATATAAGCTTGGACGGGTTGCTAACCCGGTCTCAAATAAAAATAATTTTAATAATTTATATCAAATAATATATAATATTATATAATTATAAAGTATTTTTAACAAAATTATAATAAATTAAATATATATTACATGACATATATCAAATACAATATAATTTTTAATGAACTTTAATAAACACTTAATAAAAATAAAAAATGGTACCTGGCGAGCTCGGCACGAGTCCAGAACCGGATATAACCCGGTTAACGGATTTGACTTTTGATTAAAACCCAGTTGTACCAAAATTACTTGTATACCATATTATGAGTTTTTTTTTATAATCAACTAGTTTAAGACCCGTGCCTTGCACGGGTTTTGAAAAAAATATATATGTATATACGTGGACATTGTTCTATATAAGAGTATTTTATTTGTTAATAATATATGAATACAACGTTTCATGTAATGCCGACTTGTAATTAAAGCAAATAAATAACTCACTTAATTGTTGACTCAGTTCGCAATATAAATATGACTAATTTGGGGGCATACCATATAAATATGACTAATCTGGAGGCATACTATAGTTTTTATAAGTCAAACCACAAATTGAAAATGAACTCAAAAAATTGAAAATATCCAAAACAAATTACATAACAATAATATTAATAATAATGCATATATAATACAATGAGTATTCCGCAACAAATCAAACAGATATAGGTCGTGAGCATTCTTGAATCACCTGCTTTGAAAAAAAACTATAATCAACCTCAAATATTTAATACTATTTTTTTTAATTTTTACTATACACATAGAATATATTCAATGTAAAGATAAATTGAAATTGTTCGATTTAATATGTAAAAATAATTATAAAATAAGTACCTCAATCAATGTTACGGAACACTTCGTTATAGACAACATTATTTGTAGTTTGCTCCAATTTGCCTGTATGGTCACATATCATAATCCTCAATCCGTCCTTACTTGTAACCCTTAACACCCACATAAAATTGTCCATGACTGAACACCGGTCTAGGCAAATATAATCCAACGTGTGCAAGCGATTGTCCTTGACTTTTGTTTATAGTCATAGCAAAACACACCATAACAGGGAACTGTCTCCTTTGAAACTTAAAAATGGAAATTTTGAATTTGAAGGAGAAAGAACCGTCCGCGGAATGAAGACTTTCTGCCCAATGCTGTTACCGGATAATACTTTTGCCTCAATGATATGTTTTTCAAACCTCCTCACTATCAACCTAGTGTCATTACACAAACCGGCAGACTATTAAAATTACGATCAAAACTCAAGTAAACGGTCTCGTCTCCGAGTATCAATGATAGAATATGATCATTAACATTATCAACAATTACATTGGTGGGTGCAAGGATAGCTCTTTCTTGGAAGTAGGTTTTTGGATCTTCAACATCGAATGTTCTAGGAAACACATAGTCAACAATGGTAGAAATTGGGTCGCCATTAGAACGAAGTAATAGATCTTTTGGCAACAGCTAGATTTCTGTTGTTGAAAGAAACCAATTGATTCGGTTTTTAAGTTCAAATCAAATAGGAATCAAACAGTATTTTTCTGTTTTAATTAAGATAACAAATTTTGAAATCAACAGAAAGCCAGGATTTTGTTCCAAAGCAGCAGGGAAGCAAATAAAAGCAGCATCCAATAACACGATTGTTTTATGTGTTTAAATGGAATTTAGACAGGGTCAAATTTTTTAAGGGGTTTAATTGATACAAATTTAAAAAATCAAGTGAAATTCTAATTGATGGTTGGAAATTAATCTCCTTTAACCTTGATAATATGAGGTTATTTTTTTGTCAACCTCTTTTAATCCCCAACCAAACACAACCTTAATTAGTATTTCTGTTAAAAAAAATACATATTATTTCCAACAAATAGAAGGTTTTCGTGAAATGTTTTTTTTTCAAAATTAGTTTTTTCAAAATCAGTTTGTTTGATTTAAAAATTAGTTTGTTACGGAAATTAACAATAGATAATTAAAAAAATTGTAATAAATGAAATTTTCGGTTGTATGTGATTTGCACAAATTATTTTATGGTTGAATCAATATCTAAAAAGGAAACCGGTATACTACAAAAAAATCAAAATGAAAATTCTATGGAAATTGGAAATCATTTTAGGAAATAATGAATTAAAAAAGGAAACCACTATATTTCGGAAATTCAAAATGAAAATTCTAAGGAAATCGGAAAATCTTTAGGAAATAATTTTCGGTTTTCATCAATATGGAATTCAAATAAAATACCAACATACCATTGGTGATGTTTGTAAAAGGTATTCTTTGAGAATTTTGAGCACATTTATTTCTAGATGGTCCTTGATCGGCTGCAATGATATTCTAATTTAGTAAAAATATACTTCAATATAAAAAATAAAATAGAATCATAACGGTTACCAGAATTTTTGTTATATGTCATTTTTCTTCTATCTACAAGCATAGAGACCCGCTTCATACGGTTCTCTTTACATCTTGATTTAGAAAGGACGTTGTAGACACCATTTCTTTTATCCTTCAAGACTGACATGCGATAAAATCGGTTCGCTTTGGCGGTAGATGAATTCATATCATATAACCTATATATATAAAAAATTGTTAAATAAATAATTAAAAATCTATAAAATCTATAACTAATACGGGCAATAATTTAAATTAAATATATGATAAATTTTATATATATAAATATGCTTCAAATATAAATAAAAAAACCCATAATTCGTTTGTAATGTTATTAAATATACTTTAAATTTAATTATACTCATGACAAGCTTTTACTGATGATCCAACCAGACTCATGACAAGATTACTTTTACATTGCAGTCCCTGCCTCGAGCTCTCAGATTCCTAAAACAGGCGAAAAACAACAACAGTTGAAGAGAGGCAGGAGAAACCACAAAACAAGAGCTTCCCAACCTGCTAGATGGGTTGTTTATGATTTAAAATTGAATGTTTCCTTTGGATGTGAATTCCTTTTGGATGCTGAATGAAGTAATTGTTTAAATTGATATGTCTTCCAAGCAGCAAAAACACTCAGGAGATTGCAACTTTTTGTAGCTTTAATTTGAGAACTGATTTTAAATCTCTTGATCCTGGGAGCGCCACGTAGGCAGGTTAGAACTCTACTTTAGTATATAGATATTGATGATTAAAAATAGTAATTCAAAAAATAAAGATTTTGTAGCTTTAATTTTGTAGCTTTATATTTATAATAAACAATTTTAATGAATTAGTAATTCAGAAAATAAAGATTTTGTACCTTTAATTTGAGAACTGATTTTAAATCTGTTGATCCTAGGAGCGCCACGTAGACACGTCAGAACTCTACTTTAGTATATAGATATTGATATGGAATACACCTCTCTTTTTTCTTATGAGTTTTTTTTTTACATTTTATTGTTTAAAATACAAAATTTATTAAAGATTTTGGTGAATCCTTTCAAAAAACAAGATGCTTTCGGATTTTTTCCCATGTATATGGATTGGATGAATATATGAGGGTAACTTCTAATATTACTTGCACATAATACCGTTCAAATTTTGGTTTGGATCATATCGGACATGGATAGAAAATTTGTTATTGGACCGGACCGAAACTAAATCGAATTTTTTAATTCCGATCGGTAGGATTGTGCAAAACTGGACCGGACCGGAAAACCGGTCCGGAATTTAAGGCCCGGTCTACGTTCCTTTTTTTTTTTGAAAACCCGGGTTACGGTCTGGGTCCGGTTTTGGACCGTACTAAACCGTAACCCGGGTTGGACCGTAAACTGTGAATATGCGGTCCGGTCGGTCATATCCGGTCCGGTTTTGGACCGGAAAACCACGCCAAAATTGCACAATTTAGTACAAACCAGTCCAGTCCGGTCCGAAATATTCAAAATTGCACAATTTAGGTACAAACTAGTCCAACCCGAAATCGGACCGGTCCGGTCTACGGTTCAGAGTGTTATCAATTTACGGTTCACCGGTCTGAACCGTATGCACAACCCTACTGATCGGTTTGCCAATTTTTAAAAGGCTCAATTTTAAACCTAGAGGATATTGTAATATTTTATTTTATTTTTTTTGAAATTGTACGTTTCCGGTTCGGCTTCGCCTACGTCTGAATAGGGTATATATAATAGTGACCCAAATAAGGGTATACCCTCCCCATACCAATTTTTCCATAATGTCTTCAAGAGGATTTGAACTCGAATCTTAGGACTAACACTTCAAAAAGTCTAGCACCACAACCACTAGACCAACTGAGTATTAGAGATACTGTAGTATTAGTCTAACCAGCCTGAACCGGACCCGAATATCCTACCTACACATCCACAATCTACATCCTAAGCACATGTCTAAACCGGGTTTTGGCTAAGGTCAATACTAGCAACACGTAAACATATTCTAAGTCACATAACAACTCAAGATTAAACCATTATTTTGTACAAGTAAGATCTTCTCAATCATACTTCATAACCCAACACGTCTCACATAGAATCTTACACTACAAAAGGTACAAATTGCAGAAAACTTGTGTCTTGTGTTGGTCTTTAAACTTATAATTAAGAAACTTAATCATGTTGTTTAGAGCTTAATCGGCCACGTGCTCTAGTTGGTCATTGTCCCTCATGAACCCATCATACAAATACTTTAATTCTTAATTAATGCCTAATTGTTTTTGGGGCCGAACAAAATGATTAAATATTGTAATTAATGTTTAATAAATGGATGTTAGATCGACCATAAGAAGTTGCTAGCTAGATAACTCATCATACCATCAATCATCATCGTGTACTTTTATTTTACAAAATTAATTATTTAAGGGTTTTTAGGAGGGAAAATTTCTCATTAATTATAAATAAATATCTAATTTATTATGTGAATTTGGTCTTTAAATTTAGATATGGATTTTTTAAAATATAATGCATTGATTCCCACATTATTTGGTCACTGAAATTTATTGATTGAATTTTGTAACTAATTAAAAAAGCATATACCAATGCTAGTGTCATTCATGTGTTTTGTTTTTTAAAACTAATGTATGAATATAAAGTTGAAAGCATGATTTATTTTAAATATAAAATATAATTGATATTAATGTGCTGATGTTTTAAGATATATTAGATAAAAAAATTTATTTCAAATGTCAAACATGTGAAATATATAATCTTTTAACATACGAATTATGTTTTATTTTAATTCAATCAATATTAATCCGGAATATATATATGGTTAGATTCCAGAGAAAATAATATTTACGTAGATGAATGATAATCTCTAATAATCGTTAGATTATTATATGAACGGTCCACGACCAATCAACTTTGAACTTTAGCCGTGTTTTCATTGCGTGTTGTTAGTGCTTTGTCCGTTTTCATTCGTGTTGATGAATTTAAACCAAAGGCACGACCAAAGAACCAACGTCTCTAAGCTATATTCATTGATACGAGCAACATAAACGTCAAGAATCAATGTGTTAATGAAAATAGTGTGCATACACAGATATAGAAACATAAACCAAATACACGACCAATAATCAATGCGGTCAACATGTTCATTGTTACACGTGTCGAAAGAACCAAATACACGACCAAAGAGCCAGCACCATCAAGCTATATTCATTGACACGAGCAACATAAATCAGGCAAGAACAACGTGTTTATAAACATAGTGTGCATACACGAATATAAAAACATAAACCAAAGACAACCAATAATCAACCCCACCAATGTGTTCATTGGTACACATAAATCAACACCAAGATCATATGTGTACATTGTGCGCCGGTAACTAGTTGTTAGGTTTTTTAATATGGCAATAAATGATAAACTATATTTGATAATTGAACGTAACATTTTACACACGGGTCCAAGGTATGATATCTTCTGAGATAGCAAAATATTTAAACGGAATAAATTTATGCAAACACAATCGATATTAGCCATTTTTTGATCCAATGAACACTAAGGGCCCGTTTGGTTTTAACTCCGGAAACGGAATTAAAACTAATCTAGTCTATACGTATACCCTTGTTCATAAAAGTTTTTGAAATCATTCCTTATGTTTTGAAGTAATTGGAGTAGAGTTTGATTACTCTTGATACCCTATAGGGTAACTAAATATGGGAGTCAGTTGCATTTTGCCTTAAACCACTAAGAATGATTACATATAATTTCATGAATAAGGATGTAGATATGGATTAAATCCGTTTCCGTTTCTGGAGTTGGAAACAAACGGGCCCTAAAGATTCTCATTTCTTTCCGTATATTGGTTCTCACCCAAACCAATTCCCAGATATATTTATATGATCGAATAAGAACTTACGTCAGCCACTGAAATCTAAATTTAATTAACAGTTCATAATCATTTTTATTTCTCACCTCCGACCCCTTCCTACTGTAATATGTCTATATACATGATATTCCGATTATACGTTATTATCTTTATATAAATCCCAATTACACTGATCTTTAAGTGTAAACTCAAGAAAACGGTACATTGAGTTAACTTAGAAGAGTTTGACATTTTAGTGATTAAGATTTTAAATTCAGCAAAAACCCTCTAAATTTGACTAAAGTTACAAAATTTGTTAGGTTTCTTAAAGTTCCAAGGAAGAAGAATATGATGATTAAATACTAATAAAATGAGGAAATCCCGCAATTCCAAAGTGTATAAACACCTTTGGGTTGATCTTAATACAGTGATTATGTTAATAATATAAAAAATTAAGATGCTTTGTGTCTTTCAAAGAACTCTACATTAATCTAATATAACTTATGGTAAGCACATTTAGTTATTATAAAAATATTTGCTGAATTTCAAGAAATATGTCTAAAATGTAACATATTTTGTCTAGTTGTCCCCATGGCAAAACACCGAGAATATTGGCGCCCTGGTGGCTGCCCTTTTCCCTTATCACCAACCAATTTGGCCTTCGTTTTGGTTAGCTCAATGTGTATATGATATGAATAATGATCAAATGTGTTTTAGTTCAACTCGTGACAATAGGATTAGGATGTGATTCGTGTCGGTTTTTGTGAAATCCAAGTCCGATACATACGGACCCTAGAACGGAGTCGTGTGTATACGAGACGCATCTCGCGTTAGTCTCAAGCCCAACATGGAGACCCGATGATGTTTCATCCTAAAAAAATTGACAATAGGAGCAGTAGTCACCGACCTTATCTATTAGGTTCGGAATGTCGCCAGTTTTAGATGTGAGAACTCATTATCTCCAACACGCCCTGCAAATGGAACAATAGGATATAGACTGGGTTGCACTTGCCCACATGTTTGGATCGCTAGCAAAATAGAGGTTAACCGCTTAGATACCATGTTGAAGTTTGATACGAACGGACCATAGATCCAGGGTCGTGTGCATACAAGCGTACATGCGCGTTAGGCCCAAGTATAATACATAAACCCGATGAAGTTCCATCTTAAAACCAACTGACAATATGAGGAGTAACACACCGTATATAATAGACTTGAAATGTCCTCAACTTTTTATGTCGAAGCGTATTATCTCTATAACCTTGTTGTATATTGGGTTTTTGTCGACCATTTGTCTGGTGGTTTGAGGGTGAAAATTTTGGGGTCCATAACAAGAGTCTTGTTGTATGGTTAGCAAATCCGGGAGTCTAAGGGGTGAACTATTAAGTACTCTTCTCTCCTCGAAGTCCAGGGCGACTCTTTCCAACGCAAACAATGTGGTGTCCGCGTAGTCTCAATCATTTAGACTTCCATTGTTAAGTCTATTTTGATAACCTGATCCTCAACTATTAATATCTTAACGGTTTCAGTACTCTATATATAATATCGTTATTTATCCATTCAAATTATTGTTCCACTTATAAGCAAAAAAACTACTCAATAAAATGTCTAAATTGACGTAATCAATACTACATGACGCAAAAATAAACGTTTACCTTCTCGTTTATCGAATTTCGTACAACAATAGAGACGTTATTCGATACATTTTGGACCTCCCATACAAGCATGCATTATGTGAAGTGTATAAATGGTAGACCAAGCTACCACCATAATTGAATGTCACGGATTTTACATTAAATGCAACTTAATTATTATTCAATTACTTAAGTCTACTTCTGAACCCTCAAGCTAGCTTCTTTACTTTTGCCCTAATTTCAAACTTATATCCCGAGGCCAAATTGTGTGCACCAAATTTATGTTACGTATTTCAAATTATATTTTAATTTAAATCTTACCGGTAACGGTGCAAATCAACTTTATGATGTAGTACACTATTTTGTGTTTATATTTAACTATTTTGACTCGAAATAAATGACGATATAATTTAGATTATATTGAAAAAATATGTATTCCCTTTTTTTTAAAAAAAAATAAGGACAAAATAATCTTTTAAAATACTTATAATATGATGATACATAAATGATTGTTTGTAATTGTTTTTTCTTTTCCAAAAAGATTGTTATTAATAACCGCCACAACTATTTTTAAATTTAGTTTTATTAAAAAAATATATATATTAACTTAATTAGTAATTAATAAAAAAATTTATTTAAAGAAAAATCGTGAAATCATTACGTCAAAATCAACGTTGCCTATTTTAATAAAAGTATATAGTCAATTTGATTTTACCTTACTTATATTTTATATCGCACCTAAAGGATTTTTTTCTAAATAATATTTAATTTTGGAAAAAATTTGTACAAAGATATTCATTTCAACATCAACGTGACCTACTACAAATTTATCTCAATACAACTAACTTCCTAGTTGAGAGTAATAGCATATGTGTTATCAAGACACTACAAGAACTTTGGAGTTGTCAATGATAGATGAGATGATCACATCTGAATGCAGACTAAATTTTCGCTTTTTTGAGGAAGTCTAGGTTAGACGTGTGTTCAGATAAGTCAACTGTTTTGCTGACCGATTGACTCACTTTAAAATTCCGAACCCCGACGATCTCGAACTTCGTATTCTCACTCACAAAGAAATTAAGGATGCTTTGAAATGAGATACGATAATCTACCATAACCACATTTCTTTTTCATCAAAAAAAACTTGTTCGAGAAACTCTATTTTAACCTAAAATTTTATTTTTTAAAAAAATATTAAAACAAGATATTTGAATTATTCTAAAAGAAGGGCGATTAAAGCTTTTGTTTGACATCCAAAGCTTTAGTAATACCCAACAACAGTTTTTAAAACACACATAACGTCGTCGGATCACATCAACGAACTATTTATATTTTAAGTCGTGTATTTTGGTCATACGACTCATATACACGACTATATTGGAATGGGTATCTTTAAACAAACAACATTTTAAATTAAATTATTTATTTTAATATTTATTTATAATTATATATTTTAATATTTTGATATAATTTAATGTCTTAAGACAAAAATGCTCAAAGACGGCATGAAAACATTAACAACAACTCTGCATTATATATTGTTAAGTTACAAAATTGGTTTCTTACTTCTAAAATTTAGTTGACAATTAAATTAGGTAGGACATATAAGATTTTTTTAAAATTATCCATATAAATATAAATAAAAAAAAAATGTGCACTTTCCGCTGTCTTTCCCGAAGTCAAATTTATTTTGTTAATCAAAGTTTAATTACAAATAATTTATAGCTAAACATACTTATAGGCTCACTTGGGGAGGCTTATAAAATAGTTCATATTTTACAATACTTTAGACTTAGGTCATTTTAGTTATATAATGACCATTTAAAGCTATAAAATGATATAAATTTATGTTTTTTTAATAATGAAAAGATGCACTTTAGAGTCTCACTTTATGTGAAATTTGAACACCATGTTGAATGATACTTATAGGATTTTAATTAGTTAAACTTGTTAATAATGTGTAATATACGTGAACGTTAAGAAATAATTACATACAATTAAAATGAAATTTTAATATTGAATAATTATGACCGTTTAATCACGGTGTTAAAATGTAATGAGGCGGTCGTATTCTTGAATAATATATCATGAAAGTAGATTTTAAGTTGGTTTTGGATCTCTTTGATGATGATTCTTTTTAGCCTGATTGTCAAATGTCAAGTCTTTCTCCCGTGAAATTGAAATGTTCGTCAGACGTTTCGGGAAGAGAATAAGACAGCGAACTCGCTTGCTAACTTTGCCTTCTCGTTTTTGGTTTAATAACTTAGATTACATGGATACACCTATTGTGTCCGGAAAACTTTGTTTGATAACCTCAAAGGCGTTAGTTTTCTCGTATGATATGTTTGTAATTTTTTATTTTTTTATTTATATATTTTCAATAAAGCATAAGGGTCTCAGGAGATGTAGAATTTTTGTTCGAACTCGCTTAACTTCAAAATTTGTTGTCCTCACTCGACCACTAGAAAAGAAGAATTCTTGTTATAATGGGTAACAATTCATCCTTATAAGTTAACCATAAACGGGCCATTACAACTGCCTTTTTACCAAACAAAAATTGTTTAAAATGGTGGAAATAGTTAGTAATCTTCCTCTAATAGACGGGTCCGTTTGGTAAGCGCAGATGTTGAGATTATTAAAGGGATCATCGTACTCGGATTATTTTTTGGATTATTTTGACAAAAAAAAAGTAACCAAGGATCCGTTTGACAAACCCAACAAATTATTTTACAGGACTATTATTTTCAATATTCTCTCCAATAGTCAATAATCCAAGTGTGTTTATTTATTTATTTTCATCAAAATAATTTTTAATTTTCTTAGATATTTGTAAGTTTATAGTTGAATTTATACTATAATTACATTTGATAATCTCAATTGTATATTATAAATTCAACTTTCTAGTGAAATCAACGAAGTACTATATGAAAATGACCTAACAGAGGAAGATAAGCTTACATATCTTATAATATATCGTACAGTATAATGTTCTGGGCCCCTAATACTTATGTATTATTACATCTTCCTTTATTTGTCATTTATTAAAGCATTTAACATTCTAATTGTAGTCCTAAAACCATGAAATAACACCGTAAAATAATATTCACCTAATCTAAAGTACATACTATATACCATTAATTTTCTAAATACAAAAAAAATTAAAAAGAATAATTTGAAAACTTTTTAATCAAGTTATGTGTAATTTTAATGAAACAATTTTACAAATAATTCGGTTTACATTATTTTATATTTAAAAATATTTGTGAGTTATGTGATTTAAAATAATTTGACAATTTTTTTTTAAATATTTTGGTTAAAAATATAAATCAGTTTGAATATATTAATTTTGTACTAGTATAAAATATTTTAAAAATACATTATAAACTGAAGTGAACCCGAACTACCTGACATAATTTACTTTGATTTTAATATTTGTGATTAATAAGATAGTTTAAAATTACCCATCATCTTAGAATTTTAGCGGATAAACAAATTTCACCCGGCAAAGCGAAATTTTTGAATAGTTAAAGCTTTTTTGAGTTGCTTTAGCTTTTTAAAGTAGATTTGTTAGTAGAGTTTCATAGAGATTTGTAAATTTCGAAAATCTAACAAATAAGCTAATTGATGTTTGGTAAAAGTAAATTTGTGGATAGATTTGTATGGTATATTTACTAAAAAGCCAAATTGAACAAAAATGTACAAATTGTTAAAGCTAGCTTTAAGGAGTAAAATTGTAAAAAAATCGATAATCTACACAAAAAAACTATCATTTAAAACTTTTCAAAATTAGACCAAAAAACTTCAGGAAAATCTAATCTACCAAATAATCTATTGTAATGAACACCCATTAACTTTATTTTTTTCAAAGCTCTACAAAAAAAACTCCGCCAAACAAGACCTTAGACTCAGAACGGTTCCTGCTATTCATACCACCATATACATTCTATACATACCACAACTACGCCTACGCATGGCGTAGTAAAAAAAAAAATTTATTTATTTTATTTTTTATACCTTACTACGCCTACGCATTGTGTAGGCGTAGTAAGCTTACCTTAATTTTTCAAACTAAATATGCGTTATGCACTACTACGCATACGCCATGCGTAGTCGTAGTACAACTACGACTACGCATCGGCCATGCGTAGTCGTAACCATTTTCCTTTATTTTTTGAACGAAATGAACTTCTTGCTACGGCTACGCATTGCGTACGCGTAGTGAGGATATGAATAGCATGTTTCAGGTGGTACGAATATCAATCTCGATGCGTAGTCGTAACCATTTTCCTTTATTTTTTGAACGAAATGAACTTCTTGCTACGGCTACGCATTACGTACGCGTAGTGAGGATATGAATAGCATGTTTCAGGTGGTACGAATATCAATCTCACTTCGCATCTTTCTTATTAAGTTGATGGTCAAATTTTATCACCATTTAAAAATGTTTACTTTCCGTCAACTATTTTAACCGTCAATTTCGAACTAATATTATATATAACTTTAGAACTACATTTTTCGAACCCGTAAAGACTGCTCGAAGAGAAATGTCAAATATGAACAGTTAAAAAACCAATTCAAACCAAACATGGTACTAATTTTGCAATTATAGAGTGTACAAAAGTAGAAAAAGCAAAGTTTGAGCCAATCGAAGTAATTATTATAATTTTAAAGGAAAGCAATGTCAAAGTTTGTGTTTCCAATAAGTTCGATAGTCTACAAGTAATCAGGCAAGCGGAAAAACGAAAATACTGAAAAGGTAAAAAAAGGTAAAAAGCTGTACAGGTCACATTTTTCACTGCAGTGTCAGCGTGTAAGAGTGGTCAATTTCGTCATTTCACGCCCCCCTGAATATTACAGCGTGTGAAATTTGTCTTATTTTAGATTAATTAATTTCGCTGACGCCATTAGATTGCCATGCACAAGTCCGTTTGCGCGCGTGCGACGTTTCCTGACGTCACCTTCATTGCCCTTCTTCCTAGACACCACACGTGCCAGACACTGTTGCATTACGCGCCTCCCAAAGTCAAAGTTAAAAAGAAAATTGTAATTTTTTTGAACGGAAAACTACCCTATATTTAGCATGTTTTATGCAAAAGCGACCCTATTTTGCGTTTTGCAAAATAGTACCCTTAATTTGATTTTAATAAACCACCTATAATTTAGTAATATTGTATCATTAACTATGAAAGAATACATTATTACTGAGAACATATGGTTATACAAACGAAATTCAATGAAATTTAGGGCCGTTTGATTCCTACTTTGGAAACGGAAACGGAATGGAACGAATTTAGTCCATATGTATATCCTTGTTTTTAAAATTTTGTGAAATCATTTATTGTGGATTAATGCAAAATGCATTTGCTTCCCCACATTTTGTTTTCTATAGGGTATCAAAAGTAATCAAAATCTACTCCAATTCCTTCACACCACAAGGAATGATTCCACGAATTTTCATGAACAATTGTATACATATGGACTAGATTCGTTTTCATTCCGTTGTCGATTCCGGAGTTAAAACCAAACGGGCCCTTAGCTTATTGGATAGTTGCTTGTTTTGTTTTTTAAATTTTTTTATAAAATATGAAATCTAATGGAAATATCTCTCGAGTGTTTGGTAGGAGAATGCATTTTTGATGAAATTGCAAAAAACAGACACATATATAATATAAATACTCATTATATAAAAAAAATCGTCTAAACTTATAAAAAAAAACTAATTAAAAAATTTGAAAAAAGTAAAAAAAATCATGGAATGAATCTTTCTAAAATTTTTAAAAAAATCACCCCAATAAAGTATCGAAAAATATAAATTCAATGATAAATAAAACTTTTTACCAAACATTACATAACTTTTTCAAAACGCAAAACTTAATTAGAAAAAGCTACGCCAAACAACCCTAAGTTTTATGTTATTGATGAAAATAACAATTATTTATTCACCCGACTCACCCGAATCACTTGATAACTTACAGTTGATGTGTGAGTCGGGTGAAAATTTCATCTTTAGGTATTTGACACAACTAGGGGATTGTTTTTGTAAAATGCAAGATGAAAGGTACTTTTTTTTACAAAAGAGGTAAAGTTGAAGATAGTTTTCGAAATAAAATAAGCATAGGCTGTCTGTTTTAATAAAAGAAAAAAAATAGTAGGGTGATTTGGCATAAATACCCAAAAAATAAATATTACCACGCCGCGAGTCCATAACTTCTGAAATCTCCGTACAAACCTAGCACAATAAATATTCCCAACCACCTCCCATTCCTCTCATTCTCACCTCTCTCTCCACTTATTACTACTCAAACGGGAACGGCTTCTCTCTCTCCCTCTCTGCAGAACCAGAGATTCATAGAAGCTGCAAAAGCCTGCTAAGCTTTCTCTCTCTATCTCAACCACGGATTAAACCAACCAAACACCAACACATTAACTAAATCACACGCTACCGTTTTTTCCTGCAACGATTTGATGAAGAAGGTGGCTAATTGCAGACGAGATTCCGACGGTGATGCTACAAGCTCTTCCAACACTAGCAGCACTGACCCTGACGTTCGTGTTAGCCGTCTCTCGTTTGATACGGGATTGACTTTACCGTACTCGCCGGAAAATCTTTCTATTATGAAGCCTCATCGGTCTTCTGATTCGGCTTTTGAAGCGATTGTTTCTGCTTCTTGTCGTCGGAGATCGGAAGCGGCTGATGCTGCTGATTCTGGACTGTCGTATAAGGATTTCAAGCTGGTTCGCCGGATCGGGAGTGGTGACATAGGAACGGTGTATCTTTGTCGATTACGTGATGGAGATTGTGAGTATGCGATGAAGGTGGTGGATAGAGAAGCTGTGGCGATGAAGAATAAAACTCAGAGAGCGGAGATGGAGAAGACGATTCTTAAGATGCTTGATCATCCTTTCTTGCCTACACTATACGCTGAGTTTAATGTCTCTAATTTGTCTTGCATTGTTATGGAGTATTGTCCTGGTGGTGACCTCCACTCTCTCCGCCATCGCCAGCCTTCCAAGCGATTCTCTCTCTCTTCTGCCAGGTACATATTAGCTGATCAAATCAATTAATTATTTTGTATCTTCTTGGTTTGTTCATATTTGCGGACATGAATTCAGATATATTCTTATCATTTACTGCAAAATATTCAGGTCATGTCGATCCCTTGTTTCCTTTCTCCTTTCTTAATTTATTCTTTGGCTTATCTGTTTGTTCTTTTCCGATTTGGTATGTTTTTTCAAGTTTTCTGGAGTAGTATCTATGATTTGAACTGCGCAGATCTTTTTCTGTGTGATTTTTTGTATCGCAAATCGCAACCACCGTCTTTCAAATTCCTTTCTCGCCAAGTTTTTTCTTCCTTGGGATGTGCAACGACTTTATTTTCTTCGATTTGAGCAATGAAAAGACCAATTCATTTCCAACAAAAGTTCTAAACAAATTCAACTGGCATTATGCACAGATTTTACGCCGCTGAAGTGCTGGTGGCGTTGGAGTACCTTCACATGCTAGGAATCATCTACAGAGATTTAAAGCCAGAGAACGTCTTAGTCAGATCCGACGGTCATATCATGCTTTCTGATTTTGACCTCTCATTATGCTCTGATTCAATCCCAGCCGTTCAATTCCCCAGCTATTCCATCTCCCCTGATCAAACAACTCGCGATCTCCCACCGTCAACAACACCATTCTCATGTTTTCCCAACCCAAACCGGTTCTTCCGGTCCAAGAAAATCCAAACCCTAACCGGAAAACGTTTATTCGTCGCTGAACCGGTAACCGCCAGATCCTGCTCCTTCGTCGGGACTCACGAATACGTTCCACCGGAAGTCGCTTCTGGCGGGTCCCATGGTAACGCCGTTGACTGGTGGGCCCTAGGAATCTTCATCTACGAAATGATATATGGACGGACGCCATTCGCCGGTCCAAACAACGAAGCTACACTGCGTAACATTCTAAAACAGCCTCTCTGTTTCCCGACTCCAACTCCTTCTTCCACGTCTGAAAGTCACGCGCGTGATCTCATATCCGGGTTACTCGCTAAAGATCCGGTAAACCGTGTCGGGTCGAATCGTGGAGCGGGTGAGATTAAGACCCACCCGTTTTTCAAAGGAATGAACTTCGCGCTTGTTAGGTCAATGACCCCGCCTATGATACCCGGAAGTACTCGGCGTTTTAGCTCTCCTGCAGCTACTACGGCGTCGTTTAAGGGAAAGATAGAATCGACGGTGTTTGATATGTTCTGAGCTAGATGACTCGATGGTGTGGATTGTGCCACGTAGCAATGTAGGTCCGGCCAGATTTTTGGGGACAGTGTAGACTGTAGTAGAGTATAGACAGGCTGGTTTAGAAAGTTTGTATATTCGTGCTGTCGTATGACTAAGTTATAATCTGACCTTAATAAATTAACCATTCTTGTTTTATTTTTATTTATGTATTTGGATTTTATTTTTAACATCATGGACCGGTCTTTATAAAATAAATTTTTTTAAGAAAAAGACTAGGGCCCGTTTGGTTTCAACTCCGGAAACAGATACCAAATGGAAACGAATTTAGCCTATATGTATATCCTTATTCATGAAATTTTATGGAATCATTCGTTCGTTGTGGATTAATGCAAAATGCATTTGCTTCCCCACATTTTGTTACCCGTATCGAAAGTAATCAAAAGGCACGTTGGTTGTAGCTCCGAAAACGGAAACGGAATGGAAATAAATATAGTTTATAAGTATATCCTTATTCATGAAATTTTTGGAATCATTCCTTGTGGTTTGGGGTAATTGTAGTAGAACTTGATTATTTTGGTACCCTATAGGGAAACAAAATGGAGGAAAATAAGGGTATTATGCATGAAACCAAAATGAATCATTCCAAAAAATTTCATGAATAAGGTACACATATTGACTAGATTTGTTTTCACTCCGTTTCCGTTTCCGTTTCCGTTTTTGGAGTCACAACCAAACGGGGGTAACTCTACTCCAAATACTTCAAACCACATGGAATGATTCAAAAAACTTTCATGAACATGGGTATACGTATGGATTATATTCGTTTTCATTCTTTTTCCAATTCCGGAGTTAAAAACAAGGGCATAGGATTAGGGGGGTCATGAAATTGGAAGATGCAATTTGCTTAGGTTTGTTTGTATTCCATAATTATGAGCAACTTAAGTGCCACGAGGAGTGTTTAAAGAAGAAGAAAAAGAACAAATTATAGTTTTAACTCATTGCAATCATATGCACAAAGATTAATATGCAGTATATATGAATTTTGATGATAATATTTGTCACACATATGATGCGAAAATGATTGATCAAGTTTAGTCTTTTGGCTATTCTTTTGAGCTGGTTTTGTATTACTTTTTATCAAAGTGGAAGGAAAATGATTTTATTTCAATTTAATATTTAAGGTTGGGTTTGTTTAGGGGAATTATGGGCTTGAAGGGGAGAGTTATTGCCCTATAAATTTATGGGAATAGTTGTTTTGATATGAATTTTACGAATTCGAAATGAAAATAATTTTATTACGATTTAATATTGGGGTACATTCGACTTAAGAAAATTATGGGCTTGAGGTGGAGGACTGGAGGGTAATGAGTCCGTTTAGAGCAAGCTTATTTTTTGGTAATAGGGACGTGGAGGTCGAAGGCTCGCCCGTATTATTTGCATAAAACAATGAAATTAGTTAAAATGTGACAAGCATTTGAGTCGCTATTCCGCAGGCATTATTCTTCAACAAATGAATTAAACTACTAGGAGGGCCTATAAGAATAAAAAGCCCTAACGGGTATCCAAGTCAAGATAAGCTAAAAATTCGGCAGAAGAATTAGCCTCCCGGTAAATGTGGCGGCATTGAACTAGTCAATCCCTATTTAAGAAGCCTTGGCATCTTGAAACCAGACTGAAGAGAGGATGTGTAGACGGAATATCACGATGGAACATAGCAAGCTTATTAAAATTATGAATAAAAGCATAAATATAGTATTGGGTGTTTGGAAGGAGAAACATATTACTCAATGTTATTTTTATAAATTTCGAATCTAACTAATTTGATAAGAAATTATGTAAATTATTGTACATGTTGACCGATATATTATAAATATAACTTTACCAGAGTTAAATCGACTAAAGTAAATGTCCCTTTGATATAAGTTATATGATAACTAAACGAGCGAAGATTATATTTAGCGATTAAATGCCTTTTGTTTTCATTCTATAGCCCCTTTTTTATTTTAAGAAAATACTTAGTATTTATAATTAACTTTTTAAGTTGTCTTAATATAGAAAATTAAATAAAATTAAGATTTATGTATATTCGATAACAAAATGGAATTTCTTGTCAAAGATGCTCTACAACTTTAATCATGAACAATTTGGAGATTAGCAAGATTTAGTTTTGACTACAAATTAAGTATGATCTTAATATTCTAAACGATCATTTAGTGTCACTTTCAAGTTTCAACGATCAATCCTTTAGTGTTTATTTCACCGGTTATTATTCTTCACGTAAACTACATATATACTATCACTATTTCAATTTCAATTTCACAACTTTAATTTATAAAAACTAATTAAAAAGCACACTTATAACTATACAAACCGAACGAACCAAAGGACTATAATGTAACAAATTATTCCATTTCGTAGCTCATAAACCACTAAATAAACCAATGGAACTTATCGAAACAACACAAACAAAGAACCTTTAATAGTACACACGAAATTGACTAAATAATTAATAATTTAATTTAATTATAAGGAGTTATTAATTTAATTATAAGGAGTTGTTCCGGCACGGCCTATAATTAGGGTAGGACCGTGCGGCTGCGTGTGCAACTGACACGTGTTATTTTTTTTCTTTCCAGAAACGAATGAAAATGATAATTCAAAAGTTATTAAGGGATAGTTCATAACTTATAAAAGCATAGTCATGAATTATAATAGAATAGTTCGTAACATATAAACGATTGATTTATAAACAATTTGATATAATTTATTAAGGGAAGTGTTCAAGTAAGGCCCATTATTCCGGTACGGCCGTGCGGCCGTCCGTACGGCCGATAAGTGTCCGGGAAAAAATATATATATATATATATATATATATATATATATATATATATATATATATATATATATTTTTTTTTTTTTTAACGAGTTTTTTTTTTTTTTTTTTTTTAAAACGAGTAAAAGTAATAGTTCAAAACTTATTATGTAATAGTTCATAACGTACTTATAAAAGGATAGTTCATGAATTATAATAGAATAGTTCATAGTGCAAAATTTATAAAGGAGTGAAAGTAATAGTTCAAAAATTATTATTGAATAGTTCATGAATTATAATAGAATAGTTCATGAATTATAATAGAATAGTTTAAAGTGCAAAAATTTATAAAGGAGTGAAAGTAACAGTTCAAAACTTATTATGGGATAGTTCATGAATTATAATTGAATAGTTCATGGATTATATTAAAAAGTAATAGTTCATGGATTATATGGGAATAGTTCAAAGTTTATAGGAGAATAGTGCATAAATTATAACATGGTAGTTCAAACAAATTTTCATTCGTTTCCGGCAAAAAAAAAAAACGTTTCAGAAAAGAAAAAAAAAATTAAATTTTTTTTTTTCGGGACACGTGTCGCCCGTACGGTCGGCCGTATGACCGTACCGCAATATATGGGCCGTACCTGAACATTTACCAATATATTAAAACTTAATAGTTCATGAATTATATGAGAATAGTTCAAAGTTTACAGGGAATAATGCATAATTTATAACATGGTAGTTAAAAAAAAAATAAAAATTCAATCGTTTCAAAAAATAAATTAAAAATTAAAAATTTTGGACACGTGTTAGCACCACGTGCAGCCGCACCCTACCCAAAAAACTCAACCGCATCTGAACAATAGGGCTGATACATGAGACAAGCTTCTCGGGCTCGGCTCGCGTTCGGCTCTTCAAAAGCTCGGCTCGGGCTAGGCTCCTTTATAAACGAGCCAAGTTTGAGCATGTCTAAGCTCGGCTCGTTCGAGTAAAGCTTGACTCGTTCGGCTAAAATAACACTATATGAGCATTATTATAGGCGAGCTGCTCGGGCTCGACTCGTCAAAAGCTCGGCTCGGGCTCGTCTCGTTTGTAAACGAGCCGAGCTCTGAGCCAAGCTCTGAGCCGAGTTTGAGCATGCTAAGGCTCGCCTCGTTCGGCTCGTATAACACCCTTATGAACACTAACCTTTAATTATATTATATTATATTTATCAATTATTAACCATTGCATGCTCTTAGTTGCCTACCAACTCAATTATTCTTGTATTTATGTCTTTATATAAACATTTGCATGTGTATTGTTCCATTAAACTACAAATATTTATAGATTTATGATTATAATTTTGTTACCATATGCACATATATATGTTTTTATGTAGATCAAAATAATAAATAATATTTTTATATTTTTGTAATTATTCCTCATCCCTTAATTTGGTCTATTTCAAAGGAGACAATGATACCAATTGGGAACAACGTTTGTATTGAGGTTGTTCAATACAAAAGGCTCAACCTCAACTATATATTTGTGGTGTCCATAATAATATTAATGTCCAACCGGACATTTCATATCATCATAATATAAAGTATTTTGGTGGGTACTTAAATGTTCGTATTTTTTCCAACATTAGATATATGTATATGCTCGACGTGTCGTTACCATTTATCATCAAAACTATATCGATATGTTTTGGCCCCTGATTTTTTTCAATACAAAAATGGACACAAATATGGAAAAAGTTTAAATTTTATTATAGTTGTATATATTATTTGTGTTTAGATGCCAACCATCACCCCATAACTAATTACGTTCGGTATCGAATATCGGTATCTAGATAAAAAAACATTCGGTTCCTTTTATACTTATCGTATGGTTGTTTGATATTCATATTAGTATATCGAATATCGATATCGATATTGTATTAAAATATGGGCATGAGATTGATAGTTGATAAGTTTTTTGTATATGAACGACAACACCGAGAAGATCAATTTTTGAAGGTTTTTCTCTAGAAGACGAGTTACGGATAAAAAGGATGAAAGAGGATGATAAATATAGGACGTGATACCTCATACCTCTAGTTTTGGAGCATATCAAAAAGGAAAAACGTATTAGAAGTGTCAAAGTCCGATATAGACGGACCAGTAGAGCGGGGGTCGTGTGCATACGAGCGCACATGCGCATTAGACCCAAGCATAACACATAAAACCGATGAGGTTCCATCCTAAAACCAATTGGCAATAGGAGTAGTCCACCGACCTTACTAGGCTCGAAGTGTCCCAATCTTTCGATGTGAGAAATTATTATCTCCAACGAGAAGTATATGAAGATGGCAATATGATATCCATATACTTGTATAACAAACACTATATTGATATCCATATTAATATGCAGACATGAACACCAAACAAGTCCTTAAATTAGTTTAGTGTGCATTGTATTTTCATACATTGTTATATATCTTTAAATACCAAATACTATGTCGATATTGATATGATATGATCAATTAAATAAACCTTAATTTTATAGTATTAAACATCATATCCTTTTGTTAAAATGTTAAAAAAAAAAACCACAAAAATCTGTGTTATAGCATGGAAGAACCAACCATGTGGTCATTAGGAATAATGTGGGGCAACCTTAATTAGAACCCGATTTGTTATATATATAATTCTATTGTGTTTGTTAATCTAAAATTAAAAGAGTTTCTCAACTGTTTTGGAAAATAATAAACATATAAATAAATAAAAGGAGATCCGAATGTAATAACTAGTAAGTGGTTATACGTTCACATGGTAAGAGCCGAGGATATATATAAATATAAACGTGAGAACCTCCTTTTCGGTAAAAATAAGAGCCTATAGTAAATGTTGGATCAATATGTGACATTGGCGCCGTGCGTGGGATAGGCCGCACGTTCGTGCTTTTCATAAGCACAATCGTGTTGGACCATAAGCACGATGGTGTTAATGCTTTTTAATAAGCTTATATAGATCGTGCAGATCCATAACGCGCGAACATACTTACACAAAGAATGATCGTGTGATTCATCCCGACTTGTGGTATACACGCTTAAATTGTGATCATTGTACTATATTAGATCCAATAATTATTAGAGGTTGTCACTACTTACCGTGATAAAAAAACATCACCCGATTGGGTAGTATATGTACCCCGGCCTTCTCGAGCCTAGTATCTCATTATTGCATGCCAAAACTTTATAGTCCGTGACTGGATTGTTCGACTCGATCATATGTTTCAAAAAGGCAATCGGATGACGAACTTGACTTTCCTTTCTCTCTTCCTCGGTTTATATTTGTTCATGTTCCTTCGTGACGTACTCAACGATAATTTATAAGAATGTTAAAGGCCGGAATTTTATTTCCCATATAACTCTCTTATAACTCTTTTCGATTTCGACTTTGCTTCCCTACCCAACAAAAAAAAAAGAAAAATTATCACTCGACGACTATCCTATATATATATATATATATTATATTAGAATTGAGTAAAATCTTCAAATTTAGATGGATAAAAGAGACAATCTTTGCATGTAATGATGCTGAAATTAGGGTTTGCATGCAGTTAGCATGGAAAGTAAAGACTAAAGAGGAAGAAGCCATGAGAGATGACAATACATTGACAAGAGGAGCAGTTAGCTTTGAAATATGCGTCTCTTCTATTTGCTCAATTCCCTGCTTTCTCTCTTTGTTTTTTCATCGCTTTCTGCTTGGCTTCATATGATGTACAATTATGCTATCTCCTTCTTCTTTTCTTTTGGAAAAAAACAAACAAACCACTGCCTAATTACCCTAATCCAGTGAGAATGTCTTCGTACAAGATAAGGTAGAAATTACATAAAAGGAAAATGAAACGAATAGTGCAATGTCACTATCGTAGCCCCATAGTGTGACTCAACGTCGCCACTTCAACATCCAGTCTCGTCTGAATCGTCTGCGAGCCCACAAAACATACTTACCGGTCACCGGATCGTCCACCACAACCTCTCCATGTCTGTTGAGTTGTAGGGAAAAGAATATCACGTCGATAACACAATCAAGTAAACCTACCATATATATGCATCCGGGCTACTCCACCACAACCCCGTGTGCTTGTATGTGTGGTTCACCGGACGTAAGCTCTCAGCGTCTTTTGGTCCTGGGACGGTTATAAGAAAAAAGTAACAATGTCGGAAGGAATACATTTATAATGCGATTGATAGTTTAATTTAATGTTGACATGGTAATTTCCCTTGAAATTTTAACTCGATTATGTCAGTTAATCCGATACGTAATTAGTGGTCGTTTGATATCGATATATCAGGTATGAGTATGAAGATATGGGTATCAAATAATGATAATCTGTTTGATATCAAGAAGAGAGAAAGAAGAATTTTCAAAACCATAAAAATATGAACCACTTGCAGTGCCGACAACTACAACATGTTGGAGGTGGCCGGAAGAGGAACAAACGGACGCGCTTGAGTAGGGAAACAACAACACAAGACGTTGACGGCCTCACGTGAAGGGGACAACAACGGTGGTGGCTCCATGCTCCGGTCGGCGGGGGCAGTGCCGTTCCTAGTATAATGGAGGTCCTGGTGCAAATATAAATTAGAGGCCCTCAATGTATAAAAATTTTCTTCATTAATACTAAAAAAATACCTAAATTAATAAAAATCAACACATTTTAAGAGGAGTCGTGGCCCGTAAGTTTGTTGTTTTAGTGGTATTGGGCAATTTTGGACTTTTTTTTTCTACTCTACATAATATATATAAATACCTAAATATTAAATTGGGCCCCATGAAAAAATGAGTTCGGAGCGAAAGCCCCTATTGTCCCCCTTCTGGGTCGGCCCTGGCGATGCCTATTGGTGACGACAAAGCTCCCCTTATGTGAAGAAGAAGAAACGAATGGAAGTTGAAAAAATGTCTATATAGAAGGAAGGAAGCCGCTAGTATCTGTAGATACTCCAATAATATTGGTATATTAGATTAGGGAAATTCAGATAGCATGTATCAATTTAATACCAATACCCCAAAATATAAAATATCGATACCAAACGAACCACTAGAGAAATGTCATAAGAGACTTTCATGCGATTAATAAAGTTATGTTCTTTTTTTTAAGGTAAGCATTGGATTAATTCTAGATGGGGTGTGTTATATACACAATTTTAAATTTACTTGCTACCGAATATGAACGCTTTGCGATGGAGCTCAAATAGATTTGAACGCTTTGCGACGGCGCTCAAATCTTAAAATAAATAAAAAGGGCAACAATAAGAAAAAAAACAGGGTTTTGAACGCCGGCGCATGGCACTGGCGCCCAAAACCCTGTTTTTTCTTATTTTTGTTTTTTTTATTAAAGATTTGAGCGCCTTCGGAAGGCGCTGGCGCTCAAATTTTTTGTTTTTTTTTTTAACTTGTTGAGCGCCATCGGAATGCGTTTGCTTTTTACGCTAGTAAAACAAATCTCGTGCATTTAGCTTTTTCGTTCTAGATAGAACATATAGAATACGTTGCACAAAATTGCAATGCAAGAAAAGAATACTAACTCCTAGTTATATTCTTCCTTGTAAGAAGAGAAAAGAATATTGGGCCGAACTATTCGGCCCATTTATGCTGGCCCAAGCCCACGAACAACTCGAAAAAATGGGGTAATAGGCATGGCCCCTGCAATTCGTTGTCTTTTCCAAATTGTGAACGCAAACAACAAAGTCGTATCACCCCTATCTCGTTTCATCCTATCAATCTTCTTCACTTTCTCCTCTACCTTCATCACCTGATACAGTTCGAGAGTTGATCTGCTTTGATTCGTAAGTCCTTCTTTCGACCTTTTTCGATCATTATATAAGCTTTTGAGGTTTTAATTCAATTAATTCTCACTTGTGTTTAATTAGGGCTTTTTTTGTACTTCTCTACGGTTTGTGGATTCTCGACCTAACCAAATCTTTTGCCATTTACTTCTTATTTGCTATCTTGTTGTTGGTGTTGTGCATCTTATTTTGATTGATTTGTGGTTCGCTTGTTTAAATGTTTTTTTTTGTACATCGAGATGTTGAAATTTAGATTTGTGATCATACTTCTTTTAGAGGCCTTTATATTGATTGCAGGATCTGGTTTGCCTTGTGATCTCATGATTTGATTGTTGTGTGCAATAAATACTCATGGAGAAAGTTTTGATGTTGGTTTGGCTAAGTTGACTACTTGCTGCAATGCTCATTCTTTGCCAGCTATGTGGATCTTTGTGAAGAATAGCTGTGTTCAGTTTGTTGCTGATATTTGGGTGGGCATATATATCTGATAGGAATGAGAGTGAGAATTCCAATTTAAACACACAGTCACACACACACTCACTTGAAGATTTCTAGGTGCATTAACCGTTGACTAAAACACTAACTTTCTAGTAGAATAAACTATTTGGGGCAAAACACAGCGGTGTAGCCGTTTGTAAAATTTCAACCCTCTTCCAGAAGAGTATTAGCTAGTTTGAATTTGTGACAAATGGATTCTTAGTCTTTTTAACATTGTGTGTAGGCTCTTTCTTAGCACTTGAGTGTTCAAATTCCTTTTTATTAAATTTTACATTCTAATGCAGTTTTCAGCAAAGTTTATCATGGCCTCCAACTCAGACAGCAATGTCCCAGCTTCTGGAGACAATAAGAGTCCCAAATCAGAGGCATCATCTGCTGAAGCAAGTTCAGGACCAAGAACTGCGGCATCTGCATCAGAAGCATTTCCTGGAAATCCTTTTGATTTCTCTGCAATGTCTGGTTTACTTAATGTATGTGTCTTTTCCTCTGATATTTTGTGTTGATGCATGCTATAACATCTTACATGTTTATTGCAACGAAATTGGTCATCCAATTTTGATAGGATTATCTACATAGAGAATATTTTGCACATGTTGAATTTGCCGTGGTGCTGTAAAACTTTTCATTAAAGATTAAATGAACCATTGGTAATTGGTTGAATATATTTGGTAAAACAACAACCATGAATTCTTACACCCATTGTCGTTTGCTCTATGGATGCCTTTCCTCTTGTCTTCTTTCTAACTCTTAGTCCTTTTGCATAAGTTGCTATTTCCATTGGAAAGGGTCAATTTGAAGCTCTTGTAATTTGTATTTATCTTTGCCTCGGGTATGTTGGTCTTGATGGGTGCAGGATCCTAGTATTAAGGAATTAGCTGAACAGATAGCAAAGGATCCTTCATTTCACCAGATGGCTGAGCAGCTACAGAGAACATTTCAGAGTGCTCCCACTGAAGAGGCGATTCCTCAGTTTGATACCCAGCAGTATTACTCTACAATGCAACAAGTCATGCAAAATCCTCAGTTCATGACTATGGCTGAACGTCTTGGTAGTGCTTTAATGGAGGTGATACTTCACCCTTTGACAAACGTTAAACTACATATTTTCAGTGCTAAAGCTTTGAGATTGTGAAATTATGAATTGGAACTTGACTTCTGCTTGAACTGGTCGGCAGGATCCAGCAATGTCAGACATGCTTGGAAATTTGGCTAACCCAGCACAAAAAGAGCAGTTAGAAGAGCGAATGTCAAAAATCAAAGACGATCCTTCGCTGAAGCCAATCTTGGAAGAGATTGAGCAAGGTGGTCCTGCTGCCATGATGAGGTAATATTCTTTGTTTTTAGTTTTTATGAGCCAATTTTCCTTACGGGCCAAGTATATCTAACTTCTTTGTTTTTTAAGGTACTGGAATGATAAAGACGTTCTTCAGAAGCTCGGTGAAGCAATGGGTCTTGCAGGTTCAAGTGAAGGGATTCTAGAACAGGCTGTACTAGATGACACAGAAGAGGAAGTAAACGAGGAGTCCGTTGTTCATCATACTGCCAGTATGGGTGATTTGGAGGTATAATCATTGTATTATGATTATCCCGTGGGTATGGTATTCTAGTTACTAGATCAAAATGACCTATATAAACCAATGAGTGGGGCGAGGTCCAACTGAACTTTTGTAGGCTTAAAACAATCATCTCCTGTTCGTGTAGGAAATCCCTGCATGGTTAAGCTTTATGGGTCAGACTGATGATTCTTCAAGTCAATTTTTTGACATTAACATTTGCTTTTGGTTATTGGTGAATGTTTCTCAGGGTTTGAAGAATGCTCTAGCTTCTGGTGCTGATGTAGATGAGACAGATTCTGAGGGAAGGACTGCATTACATTTTTCATGTGGATATGGTGAGGTATGGTAGTTTCATGCTGACACCTTTTTCTTCTTTGTTATTCTGTATTTTTCCTAATTTATCCTTGATTTTTTTTGCTACTCACTCAATTTGTGAACTAAACTGTAAAAATCTTCTATTCAAGCTAAAGGTGTGAACCTTCATTTGTATAGCTATGATTGACTGTTTGATACTTATAGAGCTCTAGTTTACTTGCTTCTCTAGTTGCCCTTGTCACTTCATAATGCATACGAATGTCTCAAGATAATGATGAAAATTATTATGCCAGTATAATTTGTATTTTCAAGGCAAAGTAGGGTTTGCTTTGTGAGTTTTTCCTGTATCAATCGTCTTTATTTCCATTAATATATGTTATTAATCGTGCAAAGGCATACATGTTTTTATTTTACAGCTTTTTATGCTTATTTATAATTCTCTTTCAGACCAAGTGTGCTCAAGTACTACTTGAAGCCGGAGCCAAGGTGGATGCACTGGATAACAACAAGAACACTGCCCTTCATTACGCAGCTGGTTATGGGAGAAAGGATTGCGTGGCACTTCTGTTAGAGAACGGGGCAGCTGTGTAAGCCAAACGCCTCCTTAACTTTTTTTCCTTCAATTGTATCACTCTCCCCTTAATCTCTAGCCTTGTTGGGAAATAACATGAAATCATTTTACAGTACCCTGCATAACATGGATGGAAAGACTCCAATTGATGTTGCGAAACTGAACAACCAAAGCGATGTGCTCACACTCCTTGAGAAAGATGCATTTCTGTAATCGGATGTGTGTCAATGTCGCTTTTTCTTGCCCTATTTAACTATGGTCATGAATGTGGTTCTCTTTTGTGAACCGGGTAGCTCGTGTACATCAAATTTTCAATTCCAAGGAAAAGACGAGTCTGATGGGTTGGAGTATTTGTTTATTTCTTTCATTTTTGGTGTAAGATCTTATGGCCATGTTTGACACATGTTGCTATTGTGCCTTTGGAATAAGTGCTTTTATGTCCAATTTGATCATGGCTTCTCCTGTTATGTTGTTGTGTTGTTGTGTGTAGCAATAGGAGTTATTTTTTTTTTTTTGGTAATGTCTACGGATGACTCCGTAGTTTTATTCAATGAAGATAAGAGCTAGCTTATAACAAGTCGACGGGTCGCTACTCCGCGAGCATCGTTTTTCAAGTACATAATTAAAGAGCTTGGCGGATGTTGTAAATAAAATAATCCTAGAGGATAATTTGAAGCAATGGATGCCAAATGATCGGCAGCGGCATTAGCTTCACGGTAAATGTGTCGGAGCTGGACACTCCAGTTCCTACGAAGGAAGCCTTGGCACCGAGATACCAGACTAGAGAGTGGATGATGGTTCGGAATGGACCGGTTAATAAGGTTAATAACCGTCAAAGAATCGATTTCCACAATGACCTTACGAAACCCCTTCTCCCATGCATAATAAAGTCCCATGCAGAGTCCCCATAGCTCAGCCTTTGGAACCGAGCACGGTCCAATATTCGACAGGAAGCCACATAACCACTGACCATGATGATCCCTAAATAATCCTCCAGCAGAACCCAAACCCGTATTACCACGGACAGAGCCATCTGTATTCAATACAATCCAACCGAAATCTGGTGCTTTCCACTGTATGAATACCTCCTCCCTAATCGGACTTAAGCTTGAAGCCATTTTCTTCTTCCACGTCTGTGTGATGAACTTGGCCTCATTAACAACCAGTACAGCTCGGTTAGAAGGGATCGAAACGGAACGGAAGACATGTTCGTTTCTCCACTTCCAACATCTCCATAGAGTCAAAGCAAAACAAACGTTCCATGGTACGTTTTCAGCAATGTTATCAGATCTTTTGAGATTATCCAGCAGCCATGGAATGATGTCCAGAGAAAAGAAATCAGCCGCTTGGTCGATACTTAGAAGGCTGCACCAAATAGTGACAATATGAGGGCAATCACGAAACATATGTAATATTGTTTCTGGACTATTCGAACATAAACTGCAATGGTTGTCATTTGTAAGATGTCTTCTTGATCGTTCCATGTTTGTAAGTAGCCTTCCATGAGCAACGAGCCATAGAAACGTTCTAACTCTCTCCGGAACATGTAGTTTCCAGATGCACAAAAAAACCGGTCTTAATGCATCTAACTGCACATGATCTTCAACCATAGCCAGATAGGCGGAAGCAGTAGTATACTCCCCATCTTGCGACAAATTCCAAGCAATGCAGTCTAAGTCATTAGGAGATTCCTGTAAAACCCTTCCAGCTATACTCATTAACGACCCAGCAGAGAGCAAGGAACCCAATCTTCCCCAGTCCCAGCCCGTACCCTCAGTCCAGTAGTCAGATACTAAGCTGAGAAGACTGTCACTAGGTAGAGAACAGCCCTCATCGCTGATAAATGAACGCTCACTGCACCATGCTTCAGTCCAAAATCTTGCCTTTCTGCCATTAGCAACAGACCAGCGCCAGCCTAGACAAAGAATATTGTCCCTGGCCCATAAAAGTCCCTTAAGTATATACGAACCCCTCCTCGAGCTCCTGCAGTCCAGAAAAGACCTCTCTCCGATCAGTCCATACTTGCAAGCGATAAGAGTGGCCCAAGGTGCATCTTTACAGTGTAGAAACCGCCAGGCTAACTTGCCAATAGCGACTGCGTTTGAAGTAGCAACCAACCGAATGCCCAGTCCCCCTCTGTCAACAGGGCGACAAACTTCTTTCCAGGCGACCAGATGCATGGTACGTCTATTTTCCGAATCTCCCCACAAGAATGACCTGCAGACTCTATCAAGTTCATTACATATAACCTTAGGGAGTTTCACCACTCTCGAAATATAGGCCGGAATGGAGCAAAGTACGGACTTGACTAGCGTCAACCTTCCAGCAAAGCTCATCAGTTTACCTTTCCATGCATTGAGTTTACTCTTGGCTTTTTCCAGTAAAGCATTAAAATCAGCCCTTTTCATTCGGGACTGAATAATCGGAAAACCTAAGTACTTCCCAAACTCAGAAGTAACCGGGAATCCAGCAATCCTGCTGATGCTATTTCTAAGCTCCACCTCCACATTTGGAGAGACAAAGATTTTGGACTTAGCAAGGCTCACCTTGAGACCAGAAGCTGCGCAAAATTCAGATAAACATTCTTTCATGCTAGTAATATTCTCCTCCGAAGCCTCACCGAACAGCACAATATCATCCGCAAAAAACACATGAGAAAGTCCAACACTCCCTCTTTTTAACCTTATGGGCTCCCACTTTTTAATCTCGACTAATTGCTGTATAGCATGGCCTAGTCTCTCCAAACACAAGACAAAAATATACGGAGATATAGGGTCACCTTGGCGCACCCCCCTACTCGGAATGAAGCTATCAGTCATCTCCCCGTCCCATAGTACTGACATTGAATGAGAGCGAAAGCATGCAGAAATCCAACCTTTAAGGATACTTGGAAATCCAATACAATCACAAGTCTCCTCAATGAAGTCCCAAGATAGTCGATCGTAAGCTTTTTCAAGGTCGATCTTAATTGCCATCCACTTTTTCCCCGTCTTTTTTCTCTCAATGGAATGTATCAACTCTTGAACGATGATAACATTATCTTCAATCAATCTTCCCGGAATGAAGCTGCTTTGATAAGGACCAACGAGCTGATTCATAAATGGTTGGAGACGAGAGACAATAAGCTTAGAGATCAACTTATACTTGACGTTACATAAGCCAATAGGTCTGAAATTAGTCATTTGCTCCGGATTTGCAATTTTCGGAATCAGCGATATTAATGTGTCATTTGCACCTTCGGGTAAGACACTCGTATCAAAGAAGCGCGTGACAAAAGATGTAACATCCGGACCAACAATATCCCAAGAATTCTGATAGAAAATCGCACTAAACCCATCGCGACCGGGTGCTTTAAGTGGGTGCATTTGGAACATACACGTCTTGATCTCTTTATTCGTGAAAGGACGACATAGGGATCGTAAATCATCCTGAGAAAGGGAAGGAAAATTAACATAAAACAAATCTGAATTACCGTGAGACTCTTCAGAATGTGTGAAAATATGCCGGAAGTAGCTTCTAGCATACTGCTGCAGAAGGATCGATCCCGAAATCCACTCTCCGTCGTCGTTTTTGAGGCACTCAACCCGGTTTCTGCGCCTGCTAACAACGGTACTTGTGTGGAAATATTTAGTATTCCTGTCACCTTCAACGCAGAAGGATTCACGCGACTTTTGTTGCCATAATAATTCCTCTTGATCCAGCACCTCCTCTAATTCATTCTGAACTGAGCATTGAAGAACAATAAGCCCTTGATTCATATCCCTTTCAAGTTCAGCCTGAATAGCTAAGAGTCGGTCGACCAAGATTTGCTTCCGCTGCTCAATTCTACCGAACGTCGAAGTGTTCCATTGTAGTAGTTTAATCTTCAACTTGGACAGGGCCCTGCAAATATCATTATCCTGAACTTCCCAAAAATCAGTCATAACCTTACGAAATTCAGGATGTAGTGTCCAAGCAGCTTCGAATCTGAAAGGGCGTCGAGTCTTATTGATCAACCTCTGTGGTAATAACCGCAACAGCAATGGGTTATGATCGGAGGATAACGCCGGAAGATGCCTTACTGTTGCATTAGGCCATAACAACCTTGCCTCGCTGTTCATGAATATACGATCAAGCCTTTTGGAGATCCTTGACTCGATAGAAATACCCCTATTCCAAGTAAATGTAGGCCCACTGAAACCCATATCTATCAAATTAGTGTCATCAACCCACTCTTGAAAGGTGCCAGAATCCCTAGAGAGACGGTTAGAGATTCCACCGACTTCGTTTGCATTTAACACGCAATTAAAGTCTCCCCCTACAATCACCGGTCCCGTACACCTTAGAACAGCCTCCCGCAGTGCGTTCCAACACCCAACACGCCTTCTTGCAGTTGGAGGGTTGTATACTGCAAATATATCAGTCTGGATATTCTCTACACAAGTAGAGATCTGAATGAAAGAAATAGTTTTCTGGATGATGGATACAGCAATCTCCCCAGCATTCCATAAGATCCATATCCCCCCTTCGAATCCTATTGCATCTACTCTCTCATAATCTGTGAACTTCAATCTTCGACAGACCTCATCCGCATTATCATTTGCAATCTTCGTTTCGAATAAGCACAGAATGCTCACTTTATGACGGTTAACCATATAATTCAGGGCTTTGCGGAACCGTCGGTTACCCGCACCCCTACAATTCCAAAAGAGGGCTATCATTAAAAACCATCGAAAACGACGGCCTCAGGTGTCCTTGTGGTCTCCATCTCCAGCGGGGCTTCTCCCATTTGCACGTCAGTCCGATCCGGAGGGATAGACTCACCCAGCACACTGTTTGCTTGAACTTGATTATCAATATCCATTCCAGGAGAGGCGGATAGTGGGGTCTCGTTGGTGACATTAATCACGTTAACTGAAGGCCTCACCGTCGGAATAATTGTACTAGGGTTTTGAGCAATAACCGAATTTCCCCCCGGATTTTTTTGAGTAATCATTGGTATCACTATATTGGGCTGATCTGTGGGCTTGGCAGTGGGTTCTGGGCCCCTTAACTTAGCACGTTTGAATTGTTTTTGAAGTGGGTTAGTATTAATTGCATGCACAGCCGTTTCAATTTGAATGGACGTTGATGATGACGGCTTTATTGGCGCAATGATAGGAGCAGTTATTGCTGGACTTTCTATTCTTGCCTCTTTTGAAACTGTTTGTACATTCATTGCGGTGGCTACACTTCCCTCCATGGTGGCTAATTGTTCAAACTGATTAACGGAGACTACCGAAGGATGACTCTTATCAGTATCGTGCGCCGTCTGTCTAGATCTCCTAGGCTTCCGAGTGACGGACATCCAAGGACCAAGGCTAGGCTCCTCTTCCGCAATCTCGTTTTGATCATGTTGATGCTCAGTACTAATACCTTCATTTACCCTCCGATTACTATCTGTTTCTACCGACTCCATGTTTTCTTTATCCTGAACTGATGGGTATGACTGCGTACATCTTTCCACTCCGTGGCCATATAACCCACACCTGTGACATATCGAGTTTAACCCTTCATATACCACATGGACCCGACTATCGCCAATCAGTATTGTTCCTATCAGAGGTTTATCCAATTCTAACTCGATACACACCCGTGCGAATTTCCCTCTTGTGGCGTACAAAGTATTGAGATCAACCTTCAATGGGGTTCCCAACGCAGTAGCTAAGCCATAGAGCACACCTTCATCGTACAATTGCATCGGAAGATCGGACAACCTAGCCCACGCAAAAATAGTCCTTAGGGTATCCTTATACGGATTGAAATCAGCAGCCCAAGGTCTCACCGTGATATAATGCCCGAAGATTTCCCAAGGTCCGTCAGTCAACGACCTCAGAAAGTCTTCTTCTTGATCAAATCTAACTGCATAATAACCATTTGGTAGATCAAGGATTGTCATCAGCCCCATCGGTCTCCATAGTTGATATAAGCGTTTCTCAAGCAGACGAAACGCCACATTACGCCCTAGAACTTTGATAATGACAGCTTTCTTCCATTTTTCCGACAAACCTGCCACCACATCGTCATCAATTTCTGCAATTGCGAGACCTTTGGCGCCCTCAGGATATGTTATCCTCATTCTTCTAGACTCTATAAGTGCATCGCAACATAACGGAGCAGCAGAGAGGGAAGACCCACCGACGGCCGCAGCATAAGACTTTGAGTCAGGTGGTTTATCTGGTGGGATTGGTGGTTGGGTGGGTGCAGATTCCGGCGAATGAGTTGGAGAAGGGGAAGAGAGGGAAGCGGGAGAAGCCATCGCTCGATTACGGAAAGATTACTTCATGTTATAGATAATCTTAATAGGAGTTATTGTGCATACTTTAATTACAGTGTTCGCAATGACAATCCATAAGGCATTTCAAATTACATGTAAAGATTTGCCAAACGGGTCTATATCTTAGGATTAGGTATTTTTCCGGTTCATACCGGTCAGTTCACTCACCCAGACCCAAATTAGCAGGCTTGATTCTCGGTCTACTGTTTGAAATTTCCGGTTCCAGTCCGATATGTGTAGCCAATTTAGCAAACCAACAAAAAAAAATCAACTTTGATATATAAATACCATATGTAGGACCATTGGCGAATCAACTTGACCATAAAATGTAAGTAGGACCGTTATATGAGACAAGTTACTCGGGTTCGGTTCGAACTTGTTTACTTTCATAATGAGTTGTTATATGAGACAAGCTACTCGAGTTCGGTTCGAACTCGTTTACTTTCATAGTGAGTTGAATATAAACGCACTTTAAGACTTAGGTTTGACTCGTTCATAAACAAATCGAGCTCGAACATGTCAATGTTTGACTAAAAACACCACTAATAGAATTGCACAAGCTCGGCTTGGAAAAAGTTCAGCTCGGGTCCATTTATTTTCTAAACGAAACAAATATGAAAACATTTGAATGATCATTTAAAATTTAGGTTCGACTCAAACTCGGTTGTTTATAAACATCTACCTTGAGCATAGCAATGCTCGACTCGTTCGTCTTGTATAACGACGTATCTTTGAACAAAGCAAAAAATCAGCATTGTCATTACTTACTGTTGAGGCACTTAAACAATCCCTCAATTTCATCATTTTTGCTAACATACTAAAGACAATAGACAATCACGGATTAATTCTAGTATAGAGTATAATACATTAACGAGGCACGTAATTGCAATTCGATAAAATAATACTAATTCCTAGTTGTATTCTACCATGCAAGAAATAATATTGGGCCGTACTATTCGGCCCATTTACGTCAGCCCAAGCCCACGAACAGCTCGAAAAGTGTGGGTGTGGGGTGATAGGCATGGCCCCTGCAAATCACTATCTTTTTCAGACTGTGAACGCAACCAACAAAATCATATCTCCCCTATCTCATTTCATCCTATCAAACTTCTTCTCTCTCTATATTCATCACTTGTTACTGTTCGGAAGTTGTTCTGCTTTGATTCGTAAGTCCTCCTTCAACCTTTTCCGATCTTAATTTAATTCATTCTTACTTGTGTTTGATTAAGGCTTCTTTTTTTTGTTGTTGTGCTTCTCTACGGTTTTGGCATCTTGGTTTGTGGATTCTTTTCCTAACGTGCCGTGTAGGAATTCTTCTGCCTTTTACTTCTTATTCGTTATCGTGTTGTTGGTCTTGTGCACCGTAATTTGAGTAATTGCTTAATTTGAGCAATTGCTGGTTTGGCTTCAATTAATGTTATTTTTTTTATATATAAAATGAGGTGTTAAGATTAAGATTTGGGATCATACTTCTTTTAATGATCTTTATGTTGATTGCGGAGATTTGGTTTGCCATGTGATCTCATGATTTGGTTGTTGTGTGCAATAAATACTCACGGAGAAGGGTTTGATGTTGGTTTGTTGTCAACATGGTTGCCAAAGGTGACAACATGCTGCGATGTTCTTTCTTTGTTAGCTATGTGAAGCTTTGTGAAGGATAGGTATGTTCAGTTTGTTGCTGATATTTGGGTGGACATATATATCTGATGGGAATGAAAGTGAGAAATCCAATACAAACAAAATATCTAAGTGCAATAACCTTGAACAAAACACTAATTCTCCAGTAGAATAAACACTTCGGGGCCAAAAACACAGGCGTGTAGCCCTTTGTAAAATATCATCCCTCTTCCAGAAAAGTATAAGCTAGTTTGAATTTATGACAATTGGATTCTTAGTCTTTTTAACATTGTTTGCGTGTAGCCTTAGCACTTGAGTATTCAAATTTCTCTTTATCAAATTTTTCATTCTAATGCAAAGTTTTCTTTTTTTAGTTGCAGTTTTCAGCAAAGTTTATTATGGCCTCCAACTCAGATAGCAATGTCCCAGCTTCCGGAGGTAAGAGTCCCAAATCAGAGGCATCAACTGTTGAAGCAGCTTCAGGACCAAGAACTGCAGCATCTGCATCAGAAGCATTTCCTGGAAATCCTTTTGATTTCTCTGCAATGTCTGGTTTGCTTAATGTATGTGTCTTTTCCTCAGATATTTTTTGTTGATGCATGCTATAACATCATACATTTTATTGCAACTAAATCGACGTCCAATTTTGATAGGATTTTCTACATAGGGAAAATTTTGCGCATGTTGAATTTGCTGTGGTGTTGTAAAGCTATTCACTAAAGATTAAATGAACCATTGGTTGAATATGGTAAAACAACAACATGGATATTTACACCCATTGTCGTTTGCTCTATCGATGCCTTTCTTCTAGTCTTCTTTCTAACTCTTAGTCCTTTTGCATAAGTTGCTATTTCCATTGGAAAGGGTCAATTTGAAGCTCTTGTAATTTATATTTATTATTGCCTCTGGTATGTTGGTCTTGATGGGTGCAGGATCCTAGCATTAAGGAATTAGCTGAACAGATAGCAAAGGATCCTTCATTTCACCAGATGGCTGAGCAGCTACAGAGAACATTTCAGAGTGCTCCCACTGAAGAGGCGATTCCTCAGTTTGATACCCAGCAGTATTACTCTACAATGCAACAAGTCATGCAAAATCCTCAGTTCATGAATATGGCTGAACGTCTTGGTAGTGCTTTAATGCAGGTGATACTTCACCCTTTGACAAACGTTAAACTACATATTTTCTGTGCTCAAGCTTTCAGATTGTGAAATTATGAATTAGAACTTGACATCTGCTTGAAATGATTGGCAGGATCCAGCAATGTCAGACATGCTTGGGAATTTGGCTAACCCAGTACAAAAAGAGCAGTTAGAAGAGCGAATGTCAAAGATCAAAGAAGATCCTTCGCTGAAGCCGATCTTGGAAGAGATTGAGAAAGGTGGTCCTGCTGCAATGATGAGGTAATATTCTTTGTTTTTAGTTATTGTTAGCCACTTTCTATACTATGCATTAATATATAACTTCTTTTTTTGTTTTTTAAGGTACTGGAATGATAAAGACGTTCTTCAGAAGCTCGGTGAAGCAATGGGTCTTGCAGCTTCTAGTGAAGGGACTGTAGAGCAGACTGTACCAGATGATGCAGAAGAGGAAGGAAACGAGGAGTCCATTGTTCATCATACTGCCAGCATGGGTGATTTGGAGGTATAATTATTGTATTATGATTATCCCATGGTGTATGGTATTCTAGTTTCTAAATTAAATTGACCTATATACACCAATGAGCGGGGGGCGAGATCCAACTGAACTTTTGGAGGTTGAGAACAATCATTTGTCCAGTACCTGCATTTTAAAATTTATGGGTCAGAGACTGGTGATAGTTGAAGTCAATTGTCTTACATTTGCTTTTGGTTTAATGGTGAATGTTGCTCAGGGTTTGAAGAACGCTATAGCTTCTGGTGCTGATGTAGACGAGGCAGATTTTGAGGGGAGGACTGCATTACATTTTGCATGTGGATATGGTGAGGTATAGTAATTTCACGCCGACACCTTTTTCTTCTCTGCATTTCTGTATTTTTTTCCTAATTTATCCATGATTATTTGTATAAATTGTAAAAATAACTTAAAATCAAGTGAAAGGTGTGAACCTTCATTTGTATAGCTTTCATTGTCTGTTTAGTATTTGGGTCGGATATAGAGGTAAAATTTACTTGCTTCTCTAGTTGCTCTAGTCACTACATAATGCATACGAATATCTCAAGACAATGATGAAGATTACATTATTATGTCCATATGATTTGTATTTTCAAATAAAGGCGAACCTTCATTTGTATAGCTATCACTGACTCTTTTAGATTCATATGTTTTTTTCTGCCTTTTTTATAATTATCTTTAATTCTCTTTAGACCAAGTGTGCTCAAGTACTACTTGAAGCCGGAGCCAAGGTGGATGCACTGGATAACAACAAGAACACTGCCCTTCATTACGCAGCTGGTTATGGGAGAAAGGATTGCGTGGCACTTCTGTTAGAGAACGGGGCAGCTGTGTAAGCCAAAAGCCTCCTTAACTTTTTACTTAATTTGTTTTACTCTTCTCTTCTTAGATCTTTAGCCTTGTTTGGAAATAACATGAAATCATTTTACAGCACCCTGCAGAACATGGATGGAAAGACCCCAATAGATGTTGCAAAGCTGAACAACCAAAGCGATGTGCTCAAACTCCTTGAGAAAGATGCATTTCTTTAATTTATGAAAGATGCATTTCTGTAATTGAACGTGCTCAAACTCGTTGAGAAAGATGCATTTCTGTAATTTAATGTGGGTTAAATGGTTAATGGCGCGTTTTCTTGCCCTAGTAAACTATGGTGATGCATTTCTGTACATCACATTTTCAATACTGAGGAAAAGACCCGAGTTTTATGGGTTGGAGTGTTTATTTATTTATTTCTTTAATATTTGTTGTGTAAGGTGTTATGGCCTTGTTTGATCATAGTACATAACATTAGTCACTGTTGTTTCATACAAACGAGGGTTTCTTCACTGTGATTCAACAGTTTTAGGACCCGTTTGGTTTTAACTTTAGAATTGGAAACGAAATGGAGATGAATCTAGTCCAGACGTATACCATATATTAAATCACAAAAAATGATTTCATAAAATTTCATTTTGCAATAAACCACAATTAATGATTTCATAAAATTTCATGAATAAGGATATATGGACTAAATTTGTTTCCATTCCATTTCCGTTTTTGAAGTTGGAACCAAACGGGGCCCCTTATATCCTACATCAAAAACAAGTCATATAAAATTTCATGAATAAAGAACTCTTCATAATCAGCCTCAAGCAACTCACTTTCATCAAAAAGCGAATACAACTCCTCAAGGCTCTCATCTTTCATGAAGTTCATATCAATGTTGTCGACCAATCTGCAGATAATCAACATGATCACTACCATAATGCGTGACATACGGGTAATCTGTGGTAGGTTCATCAGGCAAGTATAAGTTCTCGATCTGTTCACGACACCTTGCACCCAGGCTACCTGACATATTTATCTGGAAACAAGCACGTAGATCAAGAGACACAAGGTTAGGGCAATCATGAAGAATCACATGTAACCCATACTTTGTCATGTCATTTCCAATAAGCTGAAGGTGACTTAGGTTAGGCATGCTTTCTGCAATGGTAATGGCATACTCGTCCCGTCCAACTACTGGGCCTTTGTTTGCTATACCATTCAACTTGAATGACTTCAGTTGAGGGCAGCTAAAGCCAATAGCTCTTATGACTTGTTGTGAGAAACGACAGAGAGTCAGTTCAACTTCTTCAAGCAAAGGAAGTTTGCTTCATTGCTTCTATCATACAATCATCCCATATTGACTTACAACATCTCAGGCGTAGGCATTTGAGACTTTTTGCTCTGTTATTTTTCACAGGATAAACCAAAAAAACTATTATTAGATGAGATCTTTAAGAAAAGGAAAAACAACCCAAAATAATACCAACTTTGAAAGTTATTAGGAACGATACAAACTATGAACGTATTTACCATAATAATGTCTTACTTTTCCGGCAAAAATAATAACTCCGGCGATGACGTGGCAACCGGAAATTGACATGTCATCAAAAATGGATTAATTGTATGATGTGGATTATTTAAAAAAAATCAAGGTAAACACAACATTTTTTAATAATATAAATTAAGTTCTTTTTTAATTATTATATTTAAAATATAATTTTTGTAACTATTTTTTTTATAAATATTTTGTTAAGGTATTTTTCTATAAAAAAATATGTAATATATGTATATTAAAAAAATCGTTTTCTTGTGAATTTTTTTTAATTTTTGGAATTTTTTTAATTTTGTATATATTTTAATTAATTTTAATATATATTTTTTTTTAAATCGATTTTTTATTTAAAAATTAGTAAATATATATATAAATTTCCAAAACAAAATTTCAAAAATTACATTAACTTTTTTTTGAAAATTACAAAAAAAATATTTTTTTTTACAATTTTATTTATTTTTTTAATAAAAAATAGTTACGAATTTATTATTTTTAAAATTTTAATTTATATTTTTAACATATTAAATGTTATTAATTTGATTTAAAATATTAAAATCCACGTCACATAATTATTTCTTGCTGACATGACAAAATCCGATTGTCACGTCATCGCCGGAGCCCAAAGTTACTATTTTTGCCGGAAAAGTAAGACATATTATTTTTGGTAAATACGTTGATAGTTTGTATCACTCTAATTTTCAAAGTTGGTATTATTTTGGGTTGAATGGTGATAGACTGATAGTATTATTTTGGGTTATTTCTCCTTAAAAAAATGAAAACCAAACCAATTCTGGAAAACTCCACCTCCTGCAATGATGCGTATATTATGCAAACATCTCAAGCGAAGCTAACTTTGAATAACAGAAAATGTGAATTAGTTGGCTGTGATGATCTAAGACTTTTAACTATCATCACCTTAGCAAAATTAACAAAAACGATTCTCAACTTTGGTGTACAAGTACCACATGTAGGACCTAGGATAATCAAGTTGGCCATAAAATGCCATGAACAAAGCCATTGTCATTGAGCTGTTGAAGCACTTAAATAATCACTAAACTACTCAACTTCATCAGTTTCCTAACATACTACCTACTGGACAATCATGGGTCATGATTCATGAATGATACAAGGATAAAAAAAAGACAATTAGGGCATGTTTGGTATCGATATCCTTATATCAGATATCGGTATCACATATTTGATACTCCTGTTTGGTAACTGGGTATATGGTTACCAAACTCATATACTCATATCTCCATACACATCTTCTCTGTTGATTTTTTTTATCCGCCTTCGCATCCATAGAATTGTGACGTGTGTTTCTTTGGATTCTCAGCAGCATAAGTACACCGCGTTGTTTAGTTAATCATGTCTCTTATAGAATCTAGAGTTTCTACCCTGTTAGTTATGGCTCTTGTTTGTTGACAGGTAGAGTTTTTCAATATAATTACTCCTATGAATCAAATGATCCACTATTGTGGCAAGCCAAAACCTATCTACATACCAATTTGGCAAATTCCAAAATATCTAAGCATAGCATCATCTCTCCCAGTGCTCTAGCAAAACACCAAATCTACTACAATCCTTCAATTTGACTTCTTTTTTTTTTGTTTCTTTTCTCACCTAGTTGTATGGATAAGATATGTGGAGGCAACATTACTCAGGAAGGAGAGCGGTTGACAAGTTGTTTCTTAAGCTCGACAATGCAGTTAATATACATAATAAAAACACGATCTCTTGCTTTTTGTGACTTTAATTTAGTTAATGTGCTGAATGTAGAATTTTCCAAATAGTTTTTAACTACGCTTGGTGAAGTCTATTGTAATACTTGCTGGATTCTTTTATTTCCCACTGTTTCAAGTCTTGCTGAATACTTATAAAAGTATCAATTTTGATGCTTATATAACTCGTCATCTTGCCAAGCACAAATATTAGATATACATATCAGTAGTCTCATGCCCGATACCGATTGATACACTGATATAAAGATATCATACCAAATAGGCCCTTACTTTCAAAGGGTAACTTTTGTTCTAGATCAAAAGCTCCATTTCCCCCAAATGAACAAGTGAATCAGTACAATGCATTAGAAAGCAATCAAAGAAAACAGAATAAGCAAAAGCAGAAGAACACGCACCGTTCAGCGATGTAAGATATCAGCTTATCGGAAGCAAATAACTCAATGTTGATTTCAATCAAGCCACCAGAGCTACGAGAAACAGCATCAAGGATCATATCCTCATATGAAACCGTCAAATCAGGGTCTTCAAAATCCCCAAAAATCATCCTATACATAGCCGGATCCTTACATAGACCGTACCACAATTTACAAACGAATTGTGCAGACTCAAGGATTTCGTCTGTGCTCAGCTTCATAAGAATCGTCATGGTAACATCATGAGGGAGATCAAGCCAATTTCGAGTCTCTACTAGATCCGGCTCCTGTTGTTGTTCTGGAGAATTGAAAGAAGAATCCATGGGAGGAAGAAGGGGTGAAGAACTAGGGTTTGGGGATTGAGGCTTTGTGGATTTGAAATTTAACGCCGAATATCAATTCACAAAGTAGTATGTGGAGCATTCAAAAATCTATTATTTTAACCATGCACGTTGACTTGAGTAAAAGGGACGTTGACTTCAAATGTATTATTTTGCATAAATGGACGAAATTTAGGAGTGTGGTTTTTTTTTTTTTTTTTTTTTTTTGAAAATGGAAAGCGGTTCGAAACAATTAGGCGGCGCGCCGTCTAGTGGATCGAAAGGCCGAAAAAATCGGCAAACGGTCTAACCGTCATGACACAAATAAGGAAGAAAAGAACTACACAAATATACATCAAAATGAAACCGAAAGCAAAAAAAGTCTTCAAGTGGAAAGTAAGATGATCCAGCCAGCAGGAGGCAACGAGCATAAAAGTTCATAACATCCGATATAAGAATTGGACGTGGTAGTGCTTGTACTAAAGTCTGAGAGTCGTTACCATAACGAAAGGAAGTACTAGATTTATAGATGGCCTGATACCCTTGATAGTAGCAAGACCGAGATTGATATGATGATTGATTGATTTGGGATGGTTTTAGAAAACTTTACTATACCGACAAGACCAATCAATATACTAATGAATGCACTTATTCAAATGACGAAAGATAATAATTTACTTGACGATCTAAGCTGAGTTGTTTAATGACCTAACTAAAGAAGCTTGAGATTGTGGTTTGATTACATGTCTGAGGGGTTAGTTGTAGACCATAATATCGTTGTCAAACTTATAGGATTAAATACGACATTAACAAATAGGGTTATAAAGTTCTATTAGAGATGAGTGTGCAACTGCGATGTTAGGTTGATTAGAAAATCAAGATATAGGACCATATACCAAAAGAGTGTTGGCACCACTATGAATGTTAAGGAGATTATGGAAGGATATCCACATTATTTGTTTCTACTCATGTGTATCACATTTGGAATCACGATGAGACGTGAGTGAAAATGATTGAATGACGGAGCTACATGACTTTCCCATATTAAAGAAACTAATGCATAGCCCGCACATGTGCGTAACGAGACTCATGTGCGGGAATATTTATAGATTGAATTTTTTGTATAAAAATCATATGTATAGTCGGGAGGTTGAGTTAGTAGTACGTCGCACCACCATCGCTCCCCGTGGATCTATGTAGCTTAGTATTATATGTGAGGTATAATATGGATTTAAATTACTTTATTATTAGGTTATATTGGATGGTTATATATAGGTAGTGCGTGTTAACTTGGTGGTTATGTTGTTCTTTTAGTTAGACTATATAGTTAGAGAATTGGACGGTCATTTTCGATTCATGAGTTAAGCTAGTGTGATATGACTATCGTTTTTCAAATGACATATAAGTAGATCTTTTGAAGAGCAAGCCCCTATCGAGTGCTACACCATCAAGCTGGAAAGTAATGAATAAAAGAAGTGGAATATCGTCATGCCTTGTATGATCAAGTGATACTATACCTAGAGCGGAAGCCTCACGATATACTTCTAAGAGGTAACTTTTGCAGCAAAATCGGTAGAGTGGAGATGAGATAACTAAGGTATTGATCAAAGGATAGAATATCGAAGAGACTCAGAGTTGAAGTTCCCTGATGAGCCAAAGGGTGAATTCGTGATTTCATAAATGTGGATACGAATTGACTTCTTCAAAGATACGAGATTAACGGAAAGAACCACGATGCAAGTATCCACAGTGGTAAAGTCCCTTAAAGAGGTCAACATGTTTCTATAAATGTGGATACGAATATTTTCGATTTGGAACTTCGGGTTAGTAGATCAAATTAGTTGCATAAGATATTTTTACTCGCCGTAAGGTGTTCTTCATTGCTATATGACATTTAAAAAAGAAAAAATGTGCAAAAGTCAAACCCAATATCGACCAAAAAAAGGTTCATCCAGTTCAAGATTGACCCAGACCGGTCCATAAAAAAAACAATGATTAGAGAAAGTGAAACAACATATCATTTTACATAACACATCTACGTTATGATTATAATACATAACAAAAGTCACAGTAGTTTCATACAAACGAGGGTTTGGTTTCTTCACCGTGCTACAACAGTTTTATGTCCTACAGCAAACAACACAAGTCATATAACTTCATCAAAGAATTCTTCATAATCAGCCTCAAGCAACTCACTATCATCAGAAAGCGAATATAACTCATCATCACTCATGAAGTTCATATCCATATCCATGTTTTCTATGATCTGCAGATAATCCACATAATCACTATCATAATCCGTAACAAACGGGTAATCTGTCGTAGGTTCATTAGGCAAGCATAAGTTCTTTATCTGTTCTCGACACCTTGCACCCAGGATACCTGACATATTTATCAGGAAACAAGCACGTAGATCAAGAGACACGAGGTTAGGGCAATTATCAAGAATCGCTTGTAACCCGTCATTTGTCATGTTACTTCCAATCAGCTGAAGGTGACTTAGGTGAGGCATGCTTTCTGCAATGGCTAGGGAATACTCGTTCCGTGCAAAAACTAGGCTTCTGTCTGCTATATCATTCAACTTGAATGACTTCAGTTGAGGGCAGCTAAAGCCAATAGCTTTAATGACTTGTTGTGAGAAAGAACAGAGAGTCAGTTCAACTTCCTCAAGCAAAGGAAGTTGCTTCATTGCTTCTATCATACAATCATCCCCTATTGACGAACAGCGTCTCAGGCGTAGACATTTGAGACTTTTTGCTCTGTTATTTTTCACAGGATGAACCCAAAAACATACTATTATCAGATGAGATCTTTAAGAAAATGAATACCAATTCTGGAAAACTCATCCTACTGCACTGATGCTTGTATTATGCAAACATCTCAAGGGAAGCTAACTTTGACTAATAGAAATGTGAATTAGCTGGCTGTGATGATCTAAGGGCTCGTTTAGAAGCACTAAGAATCATACCCGGTAACGGAATGATTATGAATTAATAAAAAATTATGCTTGTTTAGACGTCTTTTAACTCGGGAAAGTAATCTCATTATTTGCATTTCCTTTCCTTACCCTTATCTGATTCCATTGTGTTTCCATTCCACCATTCCAACCAAACGGACACTAAAGTGTATTCAATTAAGAGTCTATAGGAATTTTTTGGAGTTTAAAAGTCTATGGGTATTGAATATAGATTTTTAAAAGTCCATATAAATCTTTAGGTATTCAATTAGGATTTAAAATTTTACATAAAATTCCTATGGTATTTAAAAGTTTGTGGATTTTAAAAGAATCTATTATTTCATTGATTTTGTAGGATTCTTCATTACTTTTATACCTACCTAAAATCCATAGAAATCTTCCCCAAACACATAACATTTCCACATAATCTGTATTGACTCGATATAGAATAAAAATTTCCCACAGAATTTGCAAATCCTATAATTATTAAGAATACGTCAAAATCTTTAAAAGTCTCGATTGGATACACCCCCTAAGACTTTTAACTATCATCACCTTATCAAATCAACAAAAAAGATTCTCAACTTTGATGTACAAGTACCACATGCAGGACCAATGCCTTATATAAAGCCAAAACACCATTGTCATTGCGTACTGTTGAAGCACTTAAATAATCACTAAACAACTCAATTTCATCAGTTTCCTAACATACGACCTACTATGGACAATCATGGGGTATGATTCATGAATGATACAAGGACAGAAAACACTATTACTTTCAAATGATAGCTTTTGTTCTAGATCAAAAGCCCCATTTCCAACCCCCAAATGAACCAGTGAATCAGTACAATACATTATCAACAGAATAAGCAAAAGCGGAAGAACACATACCGTTCAGCGATGAAAGACAACAGCTTATCAGAAGCAAATAACTCAATGTTGATTTCAACCAAGCCACCAGAGCTACGAGAAACAGCATCAAAAATCCTACTCTCATATGAAACCATCAGCTCACGGTCTTCAAAATCCACAGCATCAATGACCCTCCACATAGCCGGATCCTTACATAGACCATACCACAATTTACAAACGAATTGTGCAGACTCAAGGATTTCGTCTGCGCACAGCTTCATAAGAATCGTCATGGTAACATCATGAGGGAGATCAAGCCAGTTTCGAGTCTGCACTAGCTCCGTCTCCTGTTGTTGTTCTGGAGAATTGAAAGAAGAATCCATGGGAGGAAGAAGCGGTGAAGAACTAGGGTTTGGGGATTGAAGATTTGTGGATCTGAAATTGATAACGACGAAGATTAATTCACAAAGTAGTCTGTGAAGCATTTAAGAATCGTCTCATTTCGAGCTTTGGGTTGGGACCTTCTGGTTGTGGAATTGAATGATTGCTAACCCTATTTGGGTAAAGCTTCTGTCTTGCTATTGTAACCTTGTTTTATTAAATTATATTTTTCCTTTTTTTTTATATATATATTTTTTTGGGTTTTGAATTTAGAGGTACGTGTGACGGTATCAGTGTATGAGTGCCTGAGTGGCAATGAACTTTGTCGTCTTTCTTCCAAACCACCGTATCTAGAGCTGTTTTACGAGCCGAACATTAATCAAGCTCGGATTGGATCATTCTGTGATAGATTTTTGGTAGAAGAAGACCACACGAATGGTGGAGGTAAAACCACAATTTTATTGATATTAACTCCTAATATATAGGATACTAAATAAAAAAGATATTATCACGATCTTATTACAATCATGATCTTGATCTTATTACGATTACGATCTCGATCTTTCATTCCGTTTTCCCTTGAAGACTTTGTGTTTTCTTTTTCTCCTTTGTTGTTTTTCTTCGTGACGATCAGTTTGTCGTGCCGATCTTTTTCGATCTTTCGATCCAATAGTCGGCGCGTCAACTATTGAATCGAACCGTTTTCCGTTATAAAAAAAATAATAATAATCAAGCCCAGATTATTATAACAACTTTATCCCTACTCTCTTTTTTTTTTTTACTAAAATAACCCGATTTTCTCATCTATATATTAAGTTAAGAGGTTGGATTTTGACTTTTTTTATGGTTACCTATAGTGCTAAAGATGAGATCCCTATTGTGATAATGGAGACATATTGTTTGTTTGTTGTGGCGTCCGAGTTTTGGAAGAGTGTTTATCTCCGCCTATTGTTGATTTTGTTTGAGAGAGAGTTTTTGAATGTTACTGATTTTTTAAGGTTGTCGATGAACTCATGCGCATTGACAAGAGAGCGTCAATCTATATCTATCTTATATACTAAAGCATCCCGTAAAGTGACACTTATCACAATTTGGTGTCGTCACCTCATTATTTTGCCAAATGGCACAATATCACGAAGCGACATCCCACACATTATCAAAGATTAATTGATATTTAATTAATTATAATTCATAAATCTAAATTGTTAAGATTTGCAATCTAACAAAAAATGTTAATATTTTGTTTACTCATATTTTTAAATTTTCTATTGAGCTTTATTTTATTTTATTTTTTAAAACTTATAAACTTTATTTTTTATTTAATCATAATATTTGATTGATTATATTTTTAATGTTTAATTAAACATGTTTTTTTTCTTTCTAAAACTTATAAATAAATTTATTTAAATATTTTAATCATCTTAATATTTTATTTGCGTAGGTTTTTTAGTTTCAATTTACTTTTTTATATAAAACATATACTCTTAATCTTTGTTAACTCTTTCTTTTAGTTTTTAATTTAATTTTTTTCTTTTTCTAAAGCTTATAAGCTTTATTTTTATTTAATCTTATAATATTTTTTACTTATTCTTTTTGATTTTTTTTATTGAACGTTGTTTTTTCTATACAACAAGCATCACATAACATGTAAAACATATGAACGTTGTTTTTTCTATTCAAATGTGACCAAACAACAAGCATCAGATAACATGTAAAATAATTTCTAACGTAATAAATTATCAAACATTTTTTTATAAACACAATTACCATATAACCCGTGCAGGGCACGGGTATTAAAGTTAGTATATTACTAAAACAACACCCATTTTGTCCACGTGTCAACCTCTAAGGCCGTCCACGTCATCATTTTTCAATTATTTATAGATTTGCCACAATGTATTTACAGATTTACCATTAATTATTTTATAAAAAAATTTTTTTATTAGAATTGGTAAACAGTCATCCTACAACGTCAATTTTATTAAAATAAATAATTAAAAAAAAATAAATTTACTTATCTACCAATCAAAATTAACAAAATGATCTATTCTAACTCGATTTGTTGAGAAAACTTAACGCAAATCTTCTAACAAGGTTTGATACATTTGTTAAATTTAAAACTAAATCAAAATTTGCTCCTCTATCTTTATATAAGTAAAAGTGATAATATATTAAGGTATAGGGAAGTGTTCAAGTAAGACCCATTATTCCGGTATGGCCGACCCGTGTCCCGGAAATTTTTTTTTTTTTTAAAAAAAAAACGAGTAAAAGTAATAGTTCAAAACTTATTATGGAATAGTTCATAACTTATAAAAGGATAGTTCATGAATTATAATAGAATAGTTCATAGTGTAAAATTTATAAAGAAATGAAAGTAATAGTTCAAAACTTATTATGGAATAGTTCATAACTTATAAAAGGATAGTTCATGAATTATAATAGAATAGTTCATAGTGTAAAATTTATAAAGAAATGAAAGTAATAGTTCAAAACTTATTAAGTAATAGTTCATAACTTATAAAAGGATAGTTCATGAATTATAATAGAATAGTTCATAGTGCAAAATTTATAAAGGAGTGAAAGTAATAGTTCTAAACTTATTATGGGATAGTTCATGAATTATAATAGAATAGTTCATGAATTATAATAGAATAGTTTAAAGTGCAAAAATTTATAAAGGAGTCATAGTTCAAAACTTATTATTGGATAGTTCATGAATTATAATAGAATAGTTCATGAATTATATTAAAAAGTAATAGTTCATGGATTATATGGAAATAGTTCAAAGTTTATAGGAGAATAGTGCATAAATTATAACATGGTAGTTCAAACAAATTTTCATTCGTTTTCGAAAAAAAAAATAAAATATCGTTTCAGAAAAGAAAAAAAAAATTATAATTTTTTTTTCCGGGATACGTGTCGCCCGTACGGTCGGCCGTACGACCGTGCCGCAATATATGGGCCGTACCTGAACATTTACCTTAAGGTATAAATATAATACTCGAATAATAATCTTTGTAATAGAATTTTAATTATGTTCTTTTATTTATTTAAAAAAATAATCCTCACATGTTAGTCATATTAATTAATAAAAAATAATTTTTATTATAGATTAATTTCAAATATATGATACATGAAAGTGAAAATATAATATTTTTTATTTAGACAATTCCGCACAAGGTGCGGACACCAAACTAATTAGGAACATAACAACTCATTTTCTTGCTCGTCTTAGGCCCCTGGAACCAATTTATTCTTCCTTCGACGTTTTATTTTATTTTGTATGAAGATATTTTGAATAATTAGTGAAATTGCCTCACATTTTTTTTACAAAAAAATGTTCATCTTCCATTCTATTTGGGAATGAAGGGAGAAAAAAATATGAGGTAAATATAACCCTCAAAATTATAAATAATTTATTACAAAATAAAGAGAGAGAAAAGAAGAGAGTGTCTAAAGCATCCTCTCCTTCTCGATCTCTCGTATAATTCGATATACCGTTTTTATTGTTTTGTTTGAGAGAAAAACATATAGAATTTGTTATTTCTTCCTCATCTTCTTTCTTCCATCTTCAATCAAAGATATGAACAATGTTCGTGTGAGTTCATTCCCTGATCTTTCCTCCACAATGGGAGATGTTCCCAATTCAAGCGAGGATCCAGTGAACATGGAAGGTAAATCTCTCTTTCAAATGTAAATATTTGGATTTTATCATTAGGTTTATTGTTACTCAATGATCATCGTTGTTTGATATGTCTTGAAATTCGGTTTTTAATATAAAAAATGTTTGATTTGTACTTTGTAGATATAATTTATATCTTAAAATGATTAAAACCTTTATAGTTAAGAAATTAATTTTGTTGGTGATTCAGAATCACTCATTTTTTAAGTTTTTTTTTTTCTTATTCCAAGCCTTATAAACACAAAGTATTTGAATGAGTCATTCTGATTTATTTTAGGCTCAAGGTTAACGAGCTCAAGGTTAAATGAACCCAGTATATTTATATACATTAATTGGTCACATATCACGTAGTGTTTTAAATCGTGAATTTGGTCCCATTGAAACAAGTTTTATATTAAAGTTTTTCTCTTACAAAAATCATATTTCGTGATATAAAAAGGTGTATATATTGTATTTTCTCTTGCAGAAATCACAACAAATGTTAAGCTTTTATTAAAGCTGTTAAATGATCACAATGAAGCCTCCGAAAAAGGATGTGATCCACGACAAGGACAACGACTAGTAGGAATGATAACAATCCTCGACGATGTAAAAGTAAAGATTCAAAAGTTTCAAATCTCATGCAAGAAAAGACCAGTTGAGCTAAGGCGATGCAACACAGATCTCAGGGGTAACCGCCCTACAGGCAAATCCAGCTCTAACGTTCCTATATTAGATGAGAAGGAAAGGATTCGTCGCGACCTTAGCATGAGCTTTGCGGCTCAAAAGAGGCTTGGAGTTATGTGTTCGAGTCTTGGGAAAGAGAAGCAAATCATAGCGAGAGAGTTGTCTAGGAAAGTACAAGAGATCCGAGGGATAGAAGAGCTTCTAAATGATTATAAAGAGCAAAACGAGAAGTTAGTAAAGAAGGTTGAAATTTGTCGATTTGAGCATTCAGATAACGATGATTCGATTAAGTTAAAGTTAGAGGAGACAAAAAACGATGTTACAATTGGCAAGAGATTGTTAGTTGGCTTGAAGCAAAAAATGGTTGGTCGAACTAGCCAATGCAAGGAGCTTGAAGAGTTGGGCAAGGTTTTTGACAACATTACCACAAAGTTATCAAATGAATGAAAGTAGAACAATTGTGAAAATGCAATTAGTTTTCATTAGTTTGCTACTTTGATCTATTTTTTTTGTAAGGGATTAATTTAAAGGTGGTGTAGTGAAGAGAAATTTGTTTATCGAGTTATTTGTATAATTAACGTAAGACATAATATAACTTTTTATTATTAAATTTATAAAAATGAAGTTTTGCAATATAATGTGGCAAGTTTATGTTGAAGTTTTATAATATTTTTTTGGTATGCGGTCTACAACCCAAAACATCACTCACACAAGTACTCCAAAGAGGTATGCAATGCTCTTGAACATACCAAATGCCTTGAAGTAGATGAGATTGAAAATACATCGAAAATCGGCACAACTCATGAGGCTCGTCCACCTTCGGCAAAGTCATCAACATACAAAGAAACTCACAAACGGAACAAGTTCCCAAACATCGGGACAATGGTCAGTCTACCTTCGGCAAAGTCATTAGTAGACTGAAACCAAGGCCGGAACATACATAGATAACATATACATCAAAGCACATAGCAGAATACAACTCCAGTATAAACCAACTACTAAGATGTAATCTTCTTTCTAGCTCATGCAGGAAATGTCTCATGTAGCATTCTGATCAATCTCACGAGGATATCTATCAAAATTATGCTTTGATAAAAAACCAAGACATTCTTTTTTTTTGGTAAGAAGGAGAGTTGGTGGTTTCCGCTCATCTAGTCATGCTTCTTATAAATATAAAATGGTTATGTATTCATCACACGGGGGATAACCTTACCCCTAACATCATCAACTAGTAAACGTAAAACACCATCCGGCGGGATACACAATACATGAAATCCAAGTTCAAAAGACAAAGCTATAGAAGCTAGAAAGTCTGCAACACAATTACCTTCACGGTAAATATTACGAACTTGGACAATCCAAGCTATTTGCATAAAGCCTTGGCACATATGTACCAGGCTAGAGAGTGGATGACATCGGGATAGATTTTTCTCAATACGGAGTGTTGCTAGGTGGGAATCCGTTTCAAGGATTACATTCCTACTATCAGATTTCCAAGTTAATTGAAGGCCATGAAAAAACCCCACAAATCTGCCACCGGAACCATGCATGTCCCAATATTGCGAACACCTCCCCGTTGACATTCACCTTCATGATTTCTAATGACGCAACCAACCGTTGCCGCTCCATTCGCTTGAACTACACCATCAATATTGACCTTTATCCATCCTTGTGGTGGTGGAGTCCATGAGATATGAATCGTTGAAGATAACAAATTACGTGTAGCACTATTGTGGCTTTTATCTGCTTGAAAATGTTGCATATTATGCCTTTGTCTTTTGTTTCTATATGACAAATTCCGCCTTGTTTGGCACTAATATATCGTCAAAGATCATTCGATTCCTCCACTTCTAGATGTTCCAAATGCTTTCTGCAAATATATCACACCAACCATAATTCTAATTAAAGCAACTAGGGTTTAATATGTTACCTCGAATCCATGTGCTAAATGGCAACTCAAAGAAGCTGTTAACCATGGATGTTGCGTTAAGATCATCCCACATCCGCTTCACCTTTGAGCAATCCCGAAACAAGTGAATGAGATCCTCTGGGTTTCCGTTACATACTTTGCAACCTTGATCCATTGTAAGATGATGTCGATAACACTCAAAATTTGTTAAGCACCCACCACATAAAAGCTTCCACAAAAAAACTCTTCCTCTTTCTTGCACCTTCGACTTCGGAATCCTACTAAACAAATTCCGATCCGCAAACTGATAAGTATGGGCATTGGATATAAGACGACATCCAAATGCAACCATATAAACACCCGATTTGAGAAAGGCCATGAGTAAGAACCCGTCTTTGATGTGTCAATAGTAAGAGAAGCAAGACATGTCCTAAACTCCGAAGGCAACACTTTTGTGAGGTCCAACCATCGTTGACCACCATTAGCGTCCTATAAATTTCGAACAGAAAGTTGTTCCTCCATAACAGTAAGCCTTCTTGTTGCCACGTCCTTGAGAGATCCCAAAGTAAGCCAATTGTCAGTCCAAAATTTTGTCTGAATACCATCTCCAATAATCATCTTAATATGTGGGACAACCATGCGTATCCCCTTGATGATATCATTCCATCCCTGTGACTTAGACCGGGAAGAGATTCTGGAAGCATAAAAATATTTTGCCGACACAATTTCTATCCACATAGGTTTAGTTTGTGTAAGATATCTCCATGCTAGCTTCCTTGCAAAAGCTCGGTTCAAAACAGAAGCCTTAATAATCCTTAATCCTCCATTATCACGGGATTTGCACACCTCATCCCACTTCACCAAATGCAACGTTTTATTCCCGACACTACTTCCCCATATAAAGTCCCGACACACAATGGTCTATTTTGTGAGCTACACTCTGGGGATAATGATCGTGGACGTGATATATTGTGGAATAGTGAACAAAATCGTTTGGGTTAGCGTAACCCGCACTGTGAAGCTTAAAGTACGTCTCTTCCATCCGTTTAATTTGGCGTACACCTTCTCCAAAATAAACTCAAAGTCACAACCCTTTTACCTTGTAAGATTGGCATACCTAAGTACCGCCCAAGTTTTGAACTAGCAATGACCCTGCTCAACCGTTGGATACAACCCTTTAGGTCCTCCGACACATTTGGAGAAACATACAGCCGTGACTTGGCCACGTTAATCTTCTCACCAAAAGTCATAAAAAAAGCTCAATAGTTCTCATCACCACCCGAACTTGTGCACAAGATGCCTCCGCAAAAAAAAGTTAAATCGTCACCGAAGAACATATGTGATATAGGGGGTCCGTTCCTAGACAAACTAATTGGAAGCCAATCTCTCCAATGCACCGCCTGTTGAATATAATGGCTTAGCCTCCCCAAACAAATGAAAAACAGATAAGGGGATAACGGATCACCCTTTCTTAAGCCCTTCTCCGGTATGACCTGATCTGCTACCTCTCCATTCCATTGAACATGCATTTTGGGAGACGAGATACATTCAGTAATCATAACAATCCAATCTTCCGGGAACCCAACCCACCTTAGAGAGTCAATCACGAAATCCCAATTAAGGCGATCATAAGCATTCTCAAGATCAAGCTTCATGATCATCCACTTACGACCCGATCTCTTATGTTTAACAAAATGGATAATTTACTGCATAAAAATAACAGTGTCCTGAATAAGCCTCCCCGGAATGAAACTTCCTTGAGTAGGACCAACAATATCTCCAATCACCCCTTGCATCCGTTGCACGAGCACCTTAGTAATAATCTTATAAAGAACATTACAGAAGGCAATCGGTCGAAATTGACTAATACGTTCTGGAGAGCCTACTTTTGTAATCAAACAAATAAGCGTATCTTTGAGACCTTCCGGGAGATGTTTTGTAGCAAAAAAACTTTCTAACCTCATCAATAATCGAACTTCCCACAATATCCCAGCAACGTTGATAAAACACCGGTTGGAACCCATCTAGTCCCGGAGCCTTATACTTACCCATGGAATTAGCTGCCTTTAAAACTTCCATGCCATTCGGTTCACCTTGTATCCTATCCCAATTGGTACCATCGATGACCGGGTAAGTAAAACCAAGACATTCTTGAGATACCAAAAGTAGTAGACCGTAGTAAAGAAAGTGTATATCCTATATCTTCTCGTCCAACTATTGTCATGTACAGTGTGAATCAACCAACCCCATTCCTCCGATCTGATAGTGATATCTTCATGAATCCCGAAGTCCGCATCAACCTGTCTTCAAACCTCACGTGCATATGTGCAGCCAAAGATCATGTGGTCGTGAGACTCACTCTCACTCATGCACTAGCTACAATGTTTTTTATACGCACTTTGTTAGTTCAAACATTGTGTTTTATCAATTCAACATATACAAGTAACAAAATGTTTTTATGCATTTTTTTACTTGTATATGCTTGAACTAATAAAACACTATATTTTAAGTGACAATACACAATATTCAAATTAAATATACCCAAATTTTGAAATAATATTATAAAAGTTCATACTTTTATAGTTATGACTATTAGAATTAAGTGTTTTATTAATTCAAACATTTTAGGGAAATTTCCAATGGTACCCTCGTGGTTTGGGGTATTTCGGATTTTGCCCAATAGTTTTTTCAAGTTCGGATGATACCCTTAAGTTTATGTTGTTTTCCAGATTATGCCCAACTTCATTAAACTTTTTTAAATTCCATTAAAAACATACAAAATAAAATAAACTAAAATTAGAAAATAAATTAAAATAGAAAGAATGATTTATTTATATTAAAACTAAAGTAAAACAGTAAAAAAAAATTTAAAAAATTAATATTTTATATTAATTTAAAAATAAATAAATTACATAATTTAAAAAAATTCAAAAAAATCATTATTTTATTTTATTTTAAAAATAAATAAATTGAATTAAATTTTTTTAACAAATTCACTGTTTTAATTTAGTATAAAAATAAATAATTGAGTTTTCTATTTTATAAAAATCCTTTTACTTTATTTTAAACAGTGAATTTTTTTAAATTTTTTTAAAAGAATCCTTTTTTATTTATTTTTTAAATAAAATAAAACACGGATTTTTTTTAAAATTTTTAAAAAATTATCTAATTAATTTATTTTTAAATTAATATAAAACATTTTAAAAAAAAAGAAGTTACTGTTTTACTTTAGTTTTATAATAAATAAATTATTTTTTCTATTATAATTTATTTTTAATTTTAGTTTATTTTCTTTTGTATGTTTTTAATAAAATTTTAAAATTTTTTAATGAGTTTGGGCAAAATCTGGAAAACAACATAAACTTAAGGGTACCATCTGAACTTGAAAAAACTGTTGGACAAAATCCGGAATACCCCAAACCACGAGGGTACCATTAGGAATTTTCCAACATTTTATATTATTAGTTCATGCATTATTTTGAAGTTATGAACAAAATTTATAAAACTGTATGAATTATTAGTACAATATCATATGAACTAACATAACAAACAATTCGAACGAAGTCTACAAAAAATTTGAACGAAAAAAGTGCCGTTTAGAAAAAGGAGAAGACAGGGGAAAATGGAATAAAAAAATTTGAAAAATTTTATACTATTAATTAAAAAATGTTGAACAAAAATATATAAAAAATTAAGCAAAAAAAATGTAAAAAAAATAATGACTATTAGAACAAACAGTTTGAAGTTTGAACTAATTGAACAAAATATCAACCATTAGAACAAACATTTTGAACCAAAAGAACTAAACAAAATCTCGCTAACCTTTTTAAAATTACAAAATTGTCACCGCGTCAAAAAATTTTAAAAAAGATTTTCAAAAAGACAAATTGCTGCATGAACTTCATATAATAAAAAAAAAAGTCACCGCACTATCCATAAATCATTAAATAACGTAGCATAATCGAAATTAATGAAGACACGATAATTAAAAAACTCTCTCTTCCACTACCATGGAAACCCTAGCCGCCGGGTCAAATCCGCCAACACCTCCGCCACAAGGCTTCGTTGGCCCTCAACCACACCACCGTCACCGCCTGTGCCTCTGACGTGGTTGCTTTCTACCTTCTCCACCAACGATCTCCATTCGAGCAAGGCATGCCTCGCGCTGCCGCCTAACCTTTCCGGGCACCACCTTCTCCCCCACAAGTTTGTGGCCCACCGCCAACTTTTTCCTTAGGCGTGGATGCCTTTTCACGCCTCCTCCGCCCCGAGCCTGCGATGGGTCCACCACCTCCTTCTCCGGCTCCCTTTGCTCTGCTTCCACCGCCAACCGGTTCGACTCGGAGCTCTTCTCCGCCGTGGGATCGCACTCCTCCATCTTCTATTGGATTATGAAATGAGTTGTTGGTTCTTGTGTTTTAAATATGTTGTTTTTGTTTGTTTGGTTTGTCTGGGTATAACCTACCCACCACCATCACCTCCGGCTCTTCACTGATCTGATTTTTAACAACCCTTCTACTATCTCGAAGCCTAGATCTCGATCTTTGGCTGTCTCGACCGGCCTACCGGCCGTCTCTCTCAGCCCACCGGCTGCTAACGTACCGCCTTTCTCAAAGTCCAAATCTCGATCTACTGGTTGTCTCGATCGGCCTACCGGCCGTGTCTTTTGGCCAATCAGCTGCTAACGCACCCCATTTCGGGATTATCCTAAACCAGGCTCAGAAAATATTAATTAAAAAAATAATGACAATTAAAGTTAACAATTTGGACCTACCGACTTTGATCTCGCAACCTAATGGTTCCGTTGTTGTCCTAACGACTCCACTAACGCCCAAAAACGTAACACCAAAAAACGTCTCGCAACCTAATGGTTCTGTTGTCGTCCTAACGGCTCCAACACCCAATAAACGTAACACCAAAAAACGTGAGTTAAAAAAAAACAAAAAAACAACAACAACATAAGTAACAAATATCCATTAAACATAAGTAACAAATACCGGAATATTCATTACCGATTAAGGCCTAACGAGGGGGGGAAATCAAACAAGAATATCGAGAATTTTTTGCTTCTCCTATTGTTGAAGTCAATGATCAAAGAAAATTAAAATTTATCAACAATTCCGTTTTTTTAATCATAAGTGCTTATGGAAACAATATTTAAGAGATATCCATTTTACCAATAGAAACAAAATTAACTTTATGTGTCTCCTATAAACAATCATTCCAACAACATAAATCAACCCTTTATGAACAATCTTCTCCCCACAAATCATCTTTCTCTTGTCCATTAAGTTTTACACCTTTCTTCATCAAATTAACCGTGTTTTGCAAACTCATCTTCTGAGGTTTAATATAGTCATTTGCTGGCGGTTTCGTGCGTTTGTCGAAAAGGGGGCGTGAATTTGTGATTGACTCCTGACGGCTATGTTGTAGTCCAAATCTGAGGTGTCCACAGTTGTTCCCCAGGCTTACTTCCTGTGTACTTCCTTCAAAGATGAACGTTTATGCTCGTTGCCTCCTACTGGCTGTATCAACCTGTTTTCCCTTGAAGATTTTTTGCTTTCGGTTTCATTTTGATGTATTTTTGTGTATTACTTTTCTCGTATATTTGTTGTCCTTCATGACGGTTTGACCGTCTGCCGATTTTTTCGGCCTTTCGACCCACTAGACGGCGTGCTGTCTAATGGTTTCGAACCGCTTTCCTTTATCAAAAAAAAAAAAACGTAGCATAATCTAAACTGTTGAATCAGGTGCTTCAACAGTGAAACATGTTCTGTAATTCCGCATTGAAAATTACACTCTATACCTGAATCAGATCAAAAGAAAAAACGCTCTAACCGCTCCTCTTTACGACTTTATAATACAAAATTTAAATAAATAATGCTATAATCGAGCCATAATATATTAACTATAATTTCTAAAATTTCCATATATTATACATATGATTTTTTTTAAGTAAATACCATAATTATGTAAAAATTAATAAAAGTTACCAAAATAATAAATAATTTAGGTAAGCGTCTTATTTGTTATGTAATTCCGCATAATCTAAACTGTTGAATCAGGTGCTTCAACAGTGAAACATGTTCTGTAATTCTGCATTGAAAATTACACTCTATACCTGAACCAGATCAAAAGAAAAAACGCTCTAACCGCTCCTCTTTACGACTTTATAATACAATAATTAAATAAATAATGCTATAATCGAGCCATAATATATTAACTATAATTTCTAAAATTTCCATATACTATACATATGATTTTTTTAAGTAAATACCATAATTATGTAAAAATTAATAAAAGTTACCAAAATAATAAATAATTTAGGTGAGCGTCTTATTTGATTATACTTTAGCATTAATAAAAGTAATAAGATGTGTTTATCTAAAATAATATACTGTTTTTCTCTCAAAATATCTAAATCTAAATTAAGAGATCAAAGTACATATAAAATAATATTTTTTTTTTTATGTTTTACTGTGATTTATATATATCTTAGATTTATTAATCACGAAAACGATATTTTATCTCCCTCATCTCGTATCTGATCTACCTGTTCTCTTCTCTCACCGCCGCTCACCCATCGTTCCCTTCTCTCGACAGTCTCGCCGCCGGCAGCCATTTTCGCGCTCCAACTTTGGTGATCCTACTCCGACCGGTGAGTCTATCTCTCTGTTCTATCTTTCTTTCCGACTTAATCCCATCAAGACGGGGTAGACGATGCATCCGTATCATCTCCTAGGTCTCCAGCAGGCCACCTTCTTCCTTTATCTAGTAATACTCACCATTCTCTTATGATGGATGATTGGAAAAATGTGTATTTTGAATGAGCAGGTGAAAGGAAATAGTATATGCATAAATCGGACATCAAGGAGAGTGTTTGACGAAGTGGACTTAAGGAAGTAGGTCAACTAACGGTGTCGTATTGCACGGCGCCATAGCCAGGTTAATATTGCTCCGAATTAGTGCAAGTTAGATTTTTGTATTCCTCATTGGGATGGTTGGTTTAATCGGCTATTGTGTTCTTTTGTAGGGTTTTGGGGCTGACTAGTGAATGGCTTGGAGATTGACCTCAAAAAGGGTTAGTTGTGTTTGTTCATAGCTCTCATGTTCGTCGAGCTTAATTTGACGAATGCTTTCATGTTTTAGTCTTGCTTTGTTTAGTGTACTAGTTCAGCTTTCTTCTCATCTTCCTCTCCTGTGTAGCTGCAACTAGAATGTTGTGAAAATCTCTCCTTACTAACCTATCCTGTAGAATGAAGAGGAGGTTGCTAGTTGCGTTTGGCATGGTAGAATGTGATAGCTTACAAATAAGCTTCAGTTGAAATAACTACCCATGATAACTGAAGCAACCACCCATGATTACCAGACTGAGTTTGTACTGAACATATTGCGCATTTGATTACAAAGAACTAAATACAGAATTTCTTTAGATACAAATTTCTATTCAACAGTCTTCTCTACTTGTTACTTTGCTTAGTACTTCATACTGAATTGCTTCTTTGAATTGGCTGAAACTGTGTACTTCTTAATCCTTCTGCTTGAAGAAGCATGTGAAAGCTATCAAATTTGTTCACAACTTCACATTTCATGTATTTGTCAGGGTGTATTAAAATTGAAGTCCAAGTTAGCCTCTTTATAATTACCTGTTTGGATCTGAAAACTAGCAGTGAAATTATTTTTGAGAAAATTTCCTTTCCTATTGTTTTTGTTTCTTGAGATGAAGATTGAAATTAGTGTCATTGACGAGAATGAAATATATTATTAATTTTCTACCATCTTTTGTTCATAGGGTATTCGAGTGTTTCGGTCTGCAAAATTTACACCTTTTCTTTCCGAAGATGTAACAGTATCAAGAGTTTACTCTCGAGATGCTGCAGAGTATGGGTTCATTTCAGCCACATCCTCCAGAGGTGATTAAGTTTTAATGTGATTAGATGCTGCCTCTATATTGTGTGCAGTAAGGTTCATTTATGATTTATGACACTTTCTATGGCCAGACACTGCTGGTTAAATTGCTATTCCTCACACTAGTTTATTACTGTTCTCCTCCAAGAGAGATAAACTGAACCAGATCATCTGAATTCCGTCCAGCTATAGAGAAATCCATAAAAAAATACCGTGTTCTGTATTCATCCAATAAATTGCATATCAAATAGCTATTTCCATCTCGGATTAAGTTATTCTGTATTGAACACAGTCAAATGATGAGACTATGGTCCCATATGATAATTTCTCCCAGCTGTACCATCAAATCTGATGGGCTTTACATTTAGCACTATGTATTAATTTAATAAGGAGAAACACCACTACCCTAATACTATAGGCAGTGTTTGTGTTTCCGTTCCCATACCATACCCTGTTTCAAATTGAATTCCGTTCTGGGTAACATTGGATGAGACTTATAAATTTGGTCTCCTGCCATTGATCATGTATTCAATATTTCCTTTTGTGGGATTGCCTCAAAATTCGCATATGCTACTTTTAAAACAATGACAATTGACGAGAGCTATCAATTTGCTAAGCTGCCATTGATCATATATTCACTATGTCATTTGCAGGGTCGCCTCAACAGTCACAGATCCTATGTCTTGGCAAATATAGTTCATTGACAAGACAGCCTTTCATAAGGTAAAGAAATAATGCATGGTTTCTATTATTTTTTTAAGGCACCTATAGGATTGCAACGTTGATTTGGAAATTGACGATCGAATATATGTTTCACGCATGCTAATTTAAAATTACAGCTTCGGTAATTTATCTCTAGTCCGAATTTGTATATTTTATGAGATGTTGCAGATATATGTATGTTTATTAACATATTGTCATATGTATAGGATTTTGTCCTCAGTCCAAAATTTTCAAGTATTTAATAATTGAATATTTTTTTACATAAAAAAATTGATAGGACTAAGGATTATCTCAAAATGTTGTCATATTTTTGAAAACCAAGGCGTTGAGATTTGACTTAATTTTACTAATTTAGCTTGTTTTGAACTTTGAATTAGACTTAGAGAGTTAGAGATTCTTTGGGAATATCTTTTCTTTATATTTATCTATTTTTATAGATCATTCTATGGGAGTGCCCTACTGCTGGATAAAAAAAGTGATGGATCATTTGGGTTAAAAGCTGTGAAAAGAGACAAGTATGTGAAGAGGGATAAAACACAAGCACCGGTTGAAGCTCCATATACTCCTCCTAAAGTGACAAGTAGTCCAAAGTCTTCATCTGATAGAACGGTTGAAATATTTGAAGGCATGACTGTTGTTGAGCTTTCTAAGCGTACTGGAAAATCAATTTCAACTCTGCAGGATGTTATGGTAAATGTGGGAGAGAAAGTTGGTTCAGAGTTTGACCCTCTAACTCTTGATGTAGCTGAGCTAGTAGCAATGGTATGTTCTCTGTAACGTCCTTTCTGCATGCATGTACTTTTAATTTAGATAAATAGTTGGGATATTATCTATCATTAACTGAAATCAAGCTCCACAAGGTGTGGAGAAAGTTTAGTAGATTAACTGTATTAAGCCCTTGGACCATGATCAGAGATTCAGAGCTAACCTCACAAAAATATGAGAGAGGCCATCTAGCATAATTATAAAGTATATCCAGATAAGAAAGAAAAAAACCCCCATGATGAAGGCATGTAATATGAGACACAACCTACTATGTACAAAAGGTTTCGACTTTGATGAATTGCACAATTCACTATTTTTATGTTTCTCCTGTAGATAATTGTTCAATGATATAAAATGCAGCTAGTCAGCTATTATTTTTAAGTGTAAACATTAGTTTAAATCTGAAGTGACATTGGCTCTGTCCATGTTTGCAGGAAGTTGGTGCAAGTGTCAGGAGACTGCACACTAATGAAGGTGGTGAAATGCTACCACGGCCTCCTGTTGTAACAGTAATGGGTCATGTTGATCACGGCAAAACCTCTCTTTTAGATGCTTTGCGTCAGACATCCTTGGCAGCAAGAGAAGCAGGTGGTATAACTCAGCATCTCGGTGCATTCGTGGTCAGCATGCAATCGGGGGCATCCATCACATTCCTCGACACTCCAGGTCATGCTGCTTTTAGTGCAATGCGAGCAAGAGGAGCTGCGGTGACTGATATCGTGGTTTTAGTAGTAGCTGCAGATGATGGGGTAATGCCCCAAACTCTAGAAGCCATGTCCCATGCTAAAGCGGCTAAAGTACCTATAGTTGTTGCCATAAATAAATGTGATAAACCCGGTGCCAACCCTGAAAGAGTCAAAGTCCAACTTGCTTCAGAGGGTTTGCCTTTGGAGGAGATGGGCGGAGATGTACAAGTGGTTGAAGTATCAGCAACCCAAAAAACTGGATTAGATAATCTAGAGGAGGCTTTACTTCTTCAGGCTGAGTTAATGGAATTAAAGGCACGTATTGACGGACCCGCACAAGCATATGTGGTGGAAGCAAGGCTTGATAAAGGACGGGGGCCGTTGGCAACTGCTATAGTTAATGCAGGTACACTTTGTTGCGGGAAGCATGTAGTTGTTGGTGCTGAGTGGGGTCGAATAAGGGCTATAAGAGATGTGTTTGGAAAGTCAACTGAAAAGGCAGGACCTGCTATACCTGTGGAGATTGAGGGGCTTCGAGGTCTTCCAATGGCAGGAGATGACATTGTTGTTGTTGAGTCCGAGGAGAGAGCTAGAATGCTGAGTGCTGGTAGAAAGAAGAAGTTAGAGAAAGACAGGCTTCTAAAGATTGAAGAGGAAAGGTGTGAAACTGAAGATCCACTTGATGAAGCATCCGAAAGAGTTGAATTGCCATTCATTGTGAAGGCAGATGTACAGGGAACTGTTCAAGCGGTGGCAGATGCTTTGAGAAGTTTAAATAGTCCACAGGTATGGTTACTTTCCACTAATTGATGACACTAGTTATTTTAACCTTTTGACTAACAGATGATGCCTAGGTTCTTGCATAATTTCAAATTGTGATTAATTGCATCTGTTATGCTATCCTATTTGACACATTTTGTAACCACTTGCAGGTCCTGGTGAAAGTAGTCCATGTCGGAGTTGGTCCTATATCCGAGTCTGATATTGGATTGGCACAAGCCTGTGGTGCTTGTATCGTTGGATTCAATGTGCGCAATCCTCCAAGTTCTGTCAGCAATGTAGCTGCTCGTGCCAGCATAAAGGTATATTTCTGCAACTCATAAGCTGTACTATTCTTATGCAGAAAGGATCATACGCTGAAGCATAAAAGTGCACAAGTATATAAATACATGTTAATAAATTGTACATAAAAGTGTATATTTTGTAAACAATGCACTTTCCAAAATAGCAAAATTGCAGATTGCAAAGTGCACATTTAGGCTCCGTTTGGTAAGTGTATAAAGTAAAAGATTAAGATTATGGGAATTAAAAGGGAGAAATAGTTCTCGTAATCTCGTTTGGTAAGAGAATGAAGGAGATTGAAAGGGTTAGATTATGGAGATTAAGAGAATTAGATTATCAGAATTTTGTAATCCTATAAAACTTCGATTATAATGATTATAAGTATAATTGAGGCTAAAATCTCACTTTTATCCCTCTTCTGTTTTTCATCATTTAACACGTATGTTTTCATAATTTTATCCACACTCATATTCCATCATCTCATCTTCATCTACGTAATCTTACGTTACCAAACGGGCCCTTAGTGAAAAAGTTAACTTTTTTCAGTACAAAAATAGGCACATGCGTCACAGTTTAATGCACTCTTTGCTCACACTACTTACTGTCATCACCGGAATCTTATTCTTATCTTATGAAGCAAATCTCAAATATATGGAACTTGATTTCTGAAATAATTTGCCTTCCTTCTGGTTTTAGATAATGTTGCACAGAGTGATTTATCACCTTCTAGAGGACGTAGGCAATCTGATTGTAGAGAAAGCCCCTGGAACACCGGAAACTCAAATATCCGGTGAGGCTCAAGTGCTTAATATCTTTGAGATCAAGGGAAGAAGCAAAGCCAAAGGCGAAGATTTCAAGATTGCTGGATGCCGAGTAATAGACGGGCGGGTATTCAGGTCATCCACCATGAGACTATTGAGAAGCGGAGAACTCATGTTTGAGGGCTCTTGCCTTTCACTCAAACAAGAGAAACACGACGTCGAAGCAGTTGTCAAGGGGAAAGAGTGTGGACTAGTGCTCGAGGGCCATTTTGATTTTCAAGTCGGCGACGTTATTCAGTGTTTGGAAGAAGTAAAGAGGAAGCCCAAGTTCATCTCGTCCGACAACGGCGCTGTTCGGATCGAATGCTGATCTTGGGTAAGAGTTTATTTGTTGTTCATTAAAGTTAGCCATTTTTAGTCATATATTTTTTTGGCCAACAGATGAAATGCAGTTTTGTGTTACAAATTTATACTATATTGGGCAAGGAGCCTATAGGTTTTTATAAACATCATTACCAATGATTGTCAGAATAATAAATCATTTAGATTAGTTTTGATTAAGAATGTATTAGTTGATGTTGTTCTTTAATAATTACAGCTTGAAATATGCATTACATTCGACTTAGCGACAACGATCGATTAAACTTGACAATTAGAGCCCGTTTGGTTCCAACTCCGGAAACGGAAACGGAAAGAAAACGAACTTAGTCCATATCCTTATTCATGAAATTTATGGAATCATTCCTTGTGTTTACATGCAAAATGCACTTGCATCCTCATATTTTGTTACCCTATATTTTGTTACCCTATAGATATCAAAATAATCAAATTCAACTTTCAAATCACACGAAATGGTTCCAAAAACTTTCATGAACAAGAGTATATATATGGACTAGATTAGTTTCCATTCCGTTTTCGATTTCGGAGTTCAAACCAAACGGGCCTTAAAGTTTAAAAAAAGGAAAAAAAAACACATTTTAGTAATAACTTGCATTACATTCGACAACTTAAAATCACCTTATTGCATGCTACACCCAATAATCATAACAATTACAAAAACAACCCTTAATTTTCCAAACTTTCAAATTCATCCACAATTTCACTTCACTTCCAATAAACCCTCCAGCGCCGCCACAAACCTCGCCATAGCATCCACCGGCAAACACACCGACACCATCTTACCATCCTCTCCTTTAGCATTTCTAAACGCTATAAAATAACTTCCGATATGCGGCATTGACCCGTTATCAGTCGGGCCACCATAAACGGGCTTCCCCCACCCGAAGTCCAAGCCCGAAAATCCGATTCTCGAAATATCAGAGATGAGATAAGTGTGCGCCACCGTGAAGTGTGGCCGACCTCGAATCACCATGAGGTCAGCAACTGACCTCATGTACTCCTCCGTAACACTATCCTTCGCAGCTTTCACTTTCTCTAAAGTGTACCCGAGTGACCCGGCCCGTATCTTTCCCGCTGGAGCTACAGCAGCCGGAAACGCGCAGGCGTTGCCGTAATACCCGGATGGGAGTGGCGGGTCAAACTTATGGCGAGCGTTGACCGCGAATGCCACGCGGACTTCCTCGGAGTCGTTGAGTTCTAGGGCGGCTGTACGACAATGCCATAGACAGGCGGTGAGGACCTCGAAGTTGGAGCAGCGTTGGAGGTGACCTGGCACGTGGCGGCGGAGGTCGGTCATTTCTTTTGGGCCGAAGAAGGAGTGGTACACCATGCCGGAGAGATCAACGTCGTCGGAGTTGGGGATTTCGTCGTATTCACGCAGGGCGCATGTGACTTGTGGCGGGTCACGTGCGGTGAGGAGCTCACGTTTCCAGACGGGGAGGATTGACGGCGTTTGGTGACCACGCGCAAGCTCGGTGACGGCGGTTAGGAACTGCATCAGACCGCTTGCATCTGTCATCGTGTGGTTGCCGCTTAGCGCCACAATGAATCCTCCACATAGAAGACGAGTCACCTTTTTTTAATGTAATAAAAATACAATTCTTATTAATGAAACAAACAAATTTTGAAAAGAACTTATATAGCATCATAATACGGAATTTGACTGAATTTTAACATAATTTAGGGTGAGAAAACAAATGCATTTCACACGTTTGAATGCGTTAAATCCAGCAACAAATATAACATAAGTGCGTTTCTTGAGCTGTATGTATGCGCTTTACGAGCCGCACATCGGTACATCTTACACGACACATTTGTGCATCTATGCAACATATGATAGGCATATGTGTGCCACATAAGGAGCATATGCGTTTTATGATATGCACATATGTAGCATGCATCATGAACTCATGCGAAATTCGATCTGAATTAAATTATGTTACATAATCATACTTATTTCTCACCACCCAGCCTCGTTCTCACCGGAATGCATCCTATATATATATGAAATTATTAAACTAAGAGTAGAATTTATGGGAGAAAAAAAAATTGTATTTGAATCGTTGAATGTGTCATATCTAAGACAAGCGCATATGGGAGACCTACGTCCGCCTCACAAGATTCATCCATACGCCTAACAAGGCCCATGCTATGCATGTACATCACACATATGCGTGCCTTGTAATATACATATGTGTATCTTACGAGGCGCACACGTCTAACATGCACCATGACTTTGGGTCGTGAATTTGAACTAGATTAACATTTTATGCTAGTTCTTATTTCTCACCTACCGATCCATTCTCACCGAAGTACGTCATTTATGGAAGATAAGACTAACCTGCATGGTGAACAAAGGGCAATCAAGAACACCTTTCATGTTCTTAACCTTATTGTAAAGCAATTCATTAATGCACGGGAAAGGTGGTTGAAGCGAGCCTTCTTCGAATTGCTCAAGCCGGACATCGGCATCCGCCTCGACAAACACCACACCTTCCGCCGTGCAATCCACCATCAACTTCCTTGCCGGACCCTCCTTGAGTCGGCCCGCCCATGGGTAGTAATACACCAACGCCTCCGCCAACGCCGCCTTAATCGCCTTCGCCGGGTCCTGATCTTTCACACCCTCGGCGACTTGCTGTGCCGCCGGGTAGAACATGACCATCGATTGCTGAAACCGAAGCCCATCCTGATCATCGATGTCAGAAAGTGGCTTCAGCTCGGTCGGAGTGGGCCGGACCGGGCTCACGAGCTCGGGCTCACTCCTGCGAACGTTGAATACGAGGTTTGAGTCGGATGCAACCATTTTTAGTTTTGGGAGATTATTCATGTAATCATGTATTTATATATAAATTAATACTCGATAAGACTCTAACTTGGTTTTGAAAAGAATGTTATATTTTAATCAAAAAATAAAGCCAACAATACCTCTAACAAATCTCTAATTAATTTTTCATGAAAATATAATCATCCTTTTATATTTTAAACATAAAAAATTAAAATTAAAATTAAAACAAAAAGAAAAGCTAAAAGAAAAAGAAGGTAACAATACATATAATCTTCCAATTAACTACCATAAGAGATAAAGGTCATTTTTATTTATGTTTTCAATTAATAAAAAATATAATTGAATGAAAATATTAAATGAAACATTAAATTATAAATGTGCTTTGTTTATTGTCATAAAGTCTTGATATGAAATATTTTCTTTTGAGATTATTGATGTAAAAGTGTCTTTTTAGTATCACAAATATAAAGTAGGCCCCTATAATTTTTTAATTTAAAATAATGATAATATTGATGTGGTACAGTCTTTTTAAAAAAAATTTAGAAGAGATCTAGTTTGTATTCATAAAAACATTATAGCCTTGTTTATATTCACTGTTACAATAATAACCCGCAAACCACTTTTACTCAAGTATAAAGCTTTTTTTTCCGTTACGGAGGCACGCAGTGATATGCATCGTTGATATGTTTGATTCAATTGTCCAGATTTGTCTACATTATTTAATGAATTCTGGGAGCCCCTGAGATTTTTGTAATTATAGGAAGTTCAGACAACAATTTTGTCCTTTTGAAAATCTGTTTTTTAAAAGAGAGGAAAGTGGTGACAATTTTGTAAGTTTTATGAAAAAACTTTAACCATTATTATCTCATTTCACATCTTAGTTCAATTCGTTCAAACTGTTTGTACTAATGGTATATATTTTTGTTCAACTAGTTCAAACTATATGTTCTTATTTTTTTTTAACAATTTTTTCGTACAAAATTTTATACATTTTTGTTCAAACATTTTTCAAATAATAGTATTGAAAATTTGAACATTTCTATTCTAGTTTTCCAATCTATTCTTTTAGTTCAAATTGTTTGTTCAAGTGGTTCGTATTTTTGTTAAATTAGTTCAAACTACTTGTTCAATTACTTCTTGTTTTGTACACTTTTTTCGTTCAAAATTTTTAGACACTTTATCCTCCAAAGCCTTAGAAAGATCGGATTCCCTGAGCCTTTTATCCTCCTGATCAAAGCCTGCATTACCACTGCCTCATACACTAACAACTTCAATGGCTCTCTAAAGGGAAATTTTAAGGGTATTAGAGGTCTAAGGCAAGGTTGCCCGCTCTCTCCTCCTCTCTTTCTGATTGCTATGGAGGATCCCTCTTCTATGATCATATCAAATACCACCGACCCAAACTTTAATGTTGTAATAGATAGGAAATCCGAATTCTAATTAATGTTGATTAACTTAATCATTAATAGTAATTGACCCATAACTCACGAAGATTGCGTAAATGATGAGCATGAGTCCCACCTTTATGTTCTTGACGTAATTTTGGGCTTATGGGGAATTTTTCACTTTTTCTCCCAGTAATTAATTTTACCCTCCGGTGTTATTTGGAGCATTTGAGAGCTCCAATTAATAAAAATGTAGTTGAGAGAACTGATCAGGACATCAGATATATCCTAGATATGAAATAACATGGAAATACAAAACGACCAAACAAGTCGTTATTTCGTTTCTTAACGGCTTAGAAGACGGCTTAGGAATCCAACTAGCCTAGTCTCCTCTCCTCTCTCTCTCTCTCTATCTCCTTTGTACCTGATAATTGCATTGGTTGCAGTCCCTCTATGTACATTCTCCCCTTTGCTATACGTTGTCAGCTAAGTGGGCTTTGAGTAATTGGGCTAAGATATAATAAAGCCCAACAAAGTAGATTCATACTTAATTGTATTTTTACAATTCATTATTAACTAACAAGTTTCAACTTACAACAACATGAAACAGGACAAATCAAATTAAAAAAGGAAAATAAAAATATACAATTTCATAATAACTTACATTATATTGAACAACTTACGAAAAACAACCCATAGTTTTCCAAACTTTCAAATTCATCCACAATTTCACTTCAATTCCAATAAACCATCGAGCGCCGCCACAAATCTCGCCATAGCATCCACCGGCAAACACACCGGCACCATCTTACCATCTTCTCCATTAGCATTTCTAAACGCTATAAAATAACTTGCGATATGCGGCACTGACCCGTTATCAGTCGGGCCACCGTAAACGGGCTTCCCCCACCCGAAGTCCAAGCCCGAAAACCCGATTCTGGAAATATCCGACACGAGATAAGTCTGCGCCACCGTGAAGTGGGGCCGACCTCGAATCACCATGAGGTCAGCAAGCGACCTCATGTACTCCTCTGTAACACTATCCTTCGCAGCCTTCACTTGCTCTAAAGTGTACCCGAGTGACCCGGCCCGAATCTTTCCGGCTGGAGCTACAGCAGCCGGAAAAGCGCAGGCGTTGCCGTAAAATCCGGATGGGAGTGGCGGGTCAAACTTATGGCGAGCGTTGACCGCGAATGCCACGCGGACTTCCTCCGAGTCGTTGAATTCTAGGGCGACTGTACGACAGTGCCATAGACAGGCGGTGAGGACCTCGAAGTTGGAGCAGCGTTGGAGGTGATCTGGTACATTGCGGCGGAGGGCGGCGATTTCTTTGGGGCCGAAGAAGAAGGAGTGATATACCATGCCGGAGAGATCAACTTCGTGGTCATCGTCGTCGGAGTTGGGGAGTTCGTCGTATTCACGCAGGGCGCACGTGACTTGTGGTGGGTCACGTGCGTTGAGGAGCTCACGTTTCCAGACGGGGAGGATTGACGGCGTTTGCTGACCACGCGCAAGCTCGGTGACGGCGTTTAGGAACTGGACCAGACCACTGGCGTCTGTCATCGCGTGGTTGGCGCTTAAGGCGACGATGAATCCTCCACATAGAAGACGAGTCACCTTTTTTAATGTAATAAATTTCACATTATTAGAAACAAATTAAACAAATTTTATAAATATTATATAAGCAAACTTCTAAAATTAGAAATCGAGCAGTTTGTTAAATATTCTTTTCCATGTCGTTTGCTGTTGAAATTGGATTAATAATATTAATAAAAAATTGATTAAGATTTTTGAGAAATTAGTGCATATATCCATTTTGTTTGATTATTTATTTTAATAATTTAATAGAATTTGAATACTTCATCTTATGATATCATTTTGAATATACATACTAAATTAAATTACTATGTTCATAAATACTCTTTAGTAAACCGTTTAATATATTATAAATAATAATAAAAATCAATAAATAAGTTTATAAAACTTCATAAAAAGAGATTTATTTTTGAAAAATATAAGGACTTTTTTTTGAAACGAATGAAAAACTTGCTATTATCAGGAAAATAATATATATATATATATATTGAAGAGGGGACTAACCTGCATGGTGAACATAGGGCAACCAAGAACACTCTTCATGTTCTTAACCTTATTGTAAAGCAATTCATTAATGCACGGGAAAGGTGGCTGAAGCGAGCCTTCTCCGAATTGCTCAAGCCGGACATCAGCATCCGCCTCAACAAACACCACACCTTCCGCCGTGCAATCCACCAACAACTTCCTTGCAGGACCCTCCTTGAGCCGGCCAGCCCACGGGTAGTAATACACCAACGCCTCCGCCAACGCGGCCTTAATCGCCTTCGCCGGGTCCCGATCTTTCACACCCTCCGCCACTTGCTGCGCCGCCGGGTAGAACATGATCGCCGATTGCTGAAACCGAAGCCCATCCTGATCATCCACGTCAGAAAGTGGCTTAAGCTCGGTTGGAGTCGCCCGGGCCGGGCTCACGAGCTCCGGCTCACTCCTACGAACGTTGAATACGAGGTTCGAGTCGGATGCAACCATTTTTAGGTTTTGGAGATTGCTTGTTTTGTGTTTGTGAGTTTGTGGTGAAAGTAGGGATACTATATTCATGTATTTATATATAATGAGTAGATAAGATCGATATAAAGTTGGTTAATTAAAAGAATAATTAAGTAAGAAAAATACAAATTGGGTTATTAGTGGGATGAAGCCACCAACCCCATGGCTGGTAAGCTATAGCAATTCAACTTCGAGCAATGTGGGGTGGTTGGTAATAATTTGCTTACGTGTTCTTCTCTTGGCTTTGTATTAGTTTTTGTATAAATTTACTTTGATATATATATATATATATATATATATATATATATATATATATATATATATATATATATGTTCTTCTTTTTCTTCAAAACTATTTAAATGGTCAAAGTTTCTGCTTTGTGGACTAAATTGATAAAATATAAGCAAGTAGTGAAAGAAAGATCGAGGCAAAAGGAATCGAATCTAGATTATGTATATATAAATTGAGATCCAAAATGTTTAATAAAAATTGTTAGATTTTATGATTTCGTTTCTAAATCAAACACTATTCTCCTTCCTTGATCCTTTGTTTTGATTAATTTTTAATGAATGAGATTAGTATTAATTAAACTTATTCTCATTATTTGTTTTTCTTAGTTGGGTTAACTTTTCTTGTATCCGTCCCGCCGGTCCGGGACCAAATGACGTGGAGAGCACACGGGTTCCATCCTAAAACCGATTGACAATAGATGTCCGGTGAACCACACACGTAATATCGTATTGTCGATGTGGAACTTACCCTACAAATCAAAACTCCCTCTAAAGTGTTAACTAACTAAAACTAGTTAACACTAGATACATGTGAACCATAAATGCAAGCACACGGGTCGGGTTCATCCTAAAATCAATTGACAATAAAATGAGTAACCTAGTGTTTATATGTTATGTTCAAACAATATCGTATTCTCAATGTGAAATTTTAATTTATAAATAGAATAAAAACACTAAAAAGGAACAAGATAGGAGTTAGGGATAGTTTATATATACATGTTTTTCTTTTCAATAATATGGATTAAATATAAATATCTATTATTTTGTATTATTTTTGGTCAAATAAAAATCAAAACTAACATTTTACACTTTACAAAAAGGTATTTACATGATTCAGCCCTAATTATGCAGTCAAAGTTGAGAACCTTAAGGCTGCGGTCAAGTGAAAAATAGTCATTCACATAATGAAACACTTTAAAAAGGTATTTACATGATTAAAAAAATTAGAGTTTACTAATTTACCGTTGAGTTTACTGTTAATCTTGAATGTGAACACGTGGGCTGCGGAATATGAGCTTTTGGTGGTCTTTTTTTTCCCTCTAAAAAGGAAATTAATCATCGAAGAGTAAGACTAAAGTAATTTACTTTATTAATCCGTTTTAAAGTCAGATTAACCCGTTGATTAATAAACTATTTGTATAATTATGGTTATGTGCTTAAGTCTTGGTCTACTTAATGAAAATTGTATATATTTATTTATTTATTTTTCTTGTTGGAGATTTGTAAATATATCCCTCGTTTTTTGGTAAATTTTGATCGTTATACAAAGTCAAACTAGTGTATTACCCGCACTTTGTGCGGATTGAGTTTTAATAAATATTAATATTTAGAAATTTATATGCATATTTTTGTAAACTAAAATTTAAAAAATGAAATTATAATCAATATTATGATTTTTAATTCTCATTTAATTATTTATCTCTTCTAATTAATTATATTTTAAATTGATTTGTTAAGATATGCTTGTTGGTAAAAAAAATTCGTAAAAGTTTAAAATTATTTTTATAAATATATTTATTTAAATATTTTTTAAAGAATTTAAAAATCAATTTTTAATTTATATTAATATTTAAAAATCACTTTTTAAAATAATTTTGTAGACTTCGAGAAATCTGGCGTTGACACGTGACAATAGAGGCTTCTGCTTTAATAGATATAAGATAAGATATAAGATTCACACGACCTTTATGTAAAAAAAAAAACCCTTAAAGTTCAATTATTTTAAAAATAAATCCTTGATTATCACCCACTCAATATTCTAATTTGTAATCAAAGTAGACGAAGAAAAAAAAACTTTTATACATGAAAGTTATCTCATAAGTCATACCAACTAATTTTTTTATGTTTTTTAAGAAAATTTCAATTTAAAAAAAATCTAATTTTAAATTAGTAAGTAGGTGTTGTTATTGAACTATTCAAGTATTTCAATATTCAAATCTAAGTTAATAATTTTTCCTTTGTGAAAAAGTCCAAAATACAGTTCACTTACATGTGACCAATTGTTAACTTCAAAATATGAAATGAATGTCTCACATTGACTTTTAAAAAAAACTTAGGGTGGGTTGGTGAAAGAGATTATTGTGAAAATTTTGTGTTTTATTCATCCTCTTATATTAGTATTATGGATTTTCTTGGGTTATTATCTCTTAAATAAAATTTAAAGTCTACCAAACAAACCCTTGATATATAGAATGGGTGTATTACCATTATTTTATATAATAAAATTTCAAAGAAATTATATGTTGAATTTTAGTGCATATATGCTTCTAGAAATGCATCACCGTCTAATCGACCATAATTGTATTGTCAATCAGTGTGAGATTTCTATTATAAGAATTATTAGTCTAACGATTTGACTAATTAACCCGATGGACTACAAAATTCCTGAAACCATGATTCCTATTCAAGTCAGATAAAATGGGAAAATTTACTCGCAATGGGAAAGGGAGTCCTGAACACATTGTAAGTACGTCTCCTGTTTCCTTTACGAGTGTGTCCCGTAGGCGTAGTGTAAGTGTGCCTCAAGTTTTTCAAATTTGAACGTTACTCTAATGGTCATAATTCTAGCCGCCGAATTTGGTTTCTGACACACCACAAATGCGTATCTCGGGCTCAATGAAAATGCACAATGCAGGCGTAATAGGAGCGTCTCCCATAAGTCAAAATTTGAATATTGGAGCAACGATTTCACAATCCTGAAACGATGCCAGACACACTCGCACTCTACCTCCGGACACACCCACAATCCACCTACGTCCCACACTCAAATTCCAATTACATTGATCGTTTCAAATTTTAGTCTGAACGAGTAACATAGCCCTTTTCATTTTAACAAATTATTTGACTCAAACTATAAGTGACTCAAGTGAGCTGAGGGGTTCATCGTTTTAAAAGCTTCTTTAAACTATGATCTTGTGAGAAAATGACATTATTATCACTAAACACTATTTAGACTTGACCTAACCTCACTTAGTCTCTTATTCGTAAAGTAAATGACTCATCATTTAGATAATTGCACACCAAATCACAAGATTGGAGCGATCTTGGCTTAAAAAGACACCGAAACCTAGATTTTATTATGTGTTTATATTGGATGTGAGGACATATCATTTTCCTCCCGTAATTTTAAGTATGATTGCATAACTCGATTGATTTTTAACGACATATCTTAAGACATGCTAGTCCAATAAGACGGACAATTTCTTGGTTAGATCTACAATATCGATATCGTAAGGTTGACAAGCTCGATTAGTTAAAATGCGATATCAAAACCACTTTGATATTATGGTAAATTTCGAATACCCAATCACATAAACATAATATAATTTCTTTATAAAATCATTTAACAACCAGTCGAGTAACTCACCTGCCTTACAGTGAACTAGATGTCCGAAAATATCATTCTAAACTTGTTACACCGACTGTCTCTCTGTTGAAGATTAAAAAAAAACTTAATTGTGAACCCAAAATATATACGGCACACAAACACAATATACCTTCTACGTTAAACTTGGACCTAATACGCATGTACACATGATCTGAGTTTATGGTCGGTGTCGAACGGCATCTCCAAATCAGTTAACAACAAGACGAGTAACCCACCTGTCTTACAGATAGATGTCCGAATATAATATTCTAAACTTGTTACACTGACTGTCTCTCTGTTGAAGATTACAAAAACAAAAACTTAATTGTGAACCTAGATTGTATACTGCACACAAACTCAATATACAATCTACGTTAAACTTGGACCTAGTACGTATGTACACACGATCTGAGTCTTCTGTCGGTGTCGAACCGCATCTCGAAATACAAGTGGTGCTCTATACTCCATGCAATTTTTGACAAGTTAGCAACGATGTGTACTAAAAACAAGTGTCGATCGATGAAGAAGCCAAGCCATAGGGCATATTCAATATGTTCACCAACCGCTACGACTTTGTCTTAGTTTTATAAACAAAACAGCTTGACTTGAGAGACGTTGATTGACTTGCAAGGGCAGTCACATATGCAAAATAAAGGAAACATATAAAACGTTGAAAACTGTTGGTCCATCTTTCGATATCGAACATGATTGTGTACCTAAGACATAATGTATGAATATACTATTCTTGGCATCACACCACCAACCCCCGTCTTCAATTCTTGTACACGTTAAAAATACACTGAAAATTTATCTTCTATAGTCATAAAGTAATATATATGTCTCAACTTATACTACGTATATATAGTTGATCTCGAATCCAATGAGTAAAAAAACAAAACAAAAATTATCACGTTACAAAACAATGTATATATATAGAGGGTGCTATTTATATGAAAACAACCCTAGTGTGTAATCATGAGAGCAATCTTAGATTGTCGGATGATGAGTATTAGGGGTCGAGATTTAGGGTAGATATTATTATTATTAGATAAATAATATTTTGAAACTAATAATAACTACGAATAATGCGCCAAACGATATGACACTTTCGTAGCAAAACTAATAATAACTACGAACTGTTCTCATGATTACACGATAAGGCATGTTCTCATATATATATATATATATATATATATATATATCATGTGAACATGTAAATACCGAATATATATGACTATACCGCCGAATATAGAGAGTCAGGTCCGGCGAATGTTTCTTCCACTAATAACACGATTTTTTTCTTTAATATCGTTTAATCACAATCATATATTTAAAGATCTAACAAATACAATTTGTTCTCATTTTACATGGTAAGAGCTATTTACATGGAAGTCAACCTATATATATTGGAGATAATAAACCTAATACCCAATATTTATTTTTTGATTACGAGTTAAAAGTCCACTTCTTTTTATTTATATTCCAACTTGCATTCATGTACTCTGGAAAATTGCGTAATATTATTTTGAAAATAAAAAATACACATTAGTGTAATATTGTTTCATTAATTAAGAACTTTGAAATGTGAAGACGGCTCTATGTTATATAGACACGTGTACATATATTAGACCGATTATACACACGAAATAATTAAGTCGATCATTGTTCATGGCCCATGCACAGTGTTGTTCGACTACGTTGACCAGTCAAACATAAAAATAGGGATAAGATTTTTTACCATAAAAAATATTTTTCTACCGTGATACTCCCTCCGATAAAAAATAAGTGTCGTTTTAGCCTTAGAAATTTGATCAAAATTATCTGTTGTTTTAAGTTTTTTAGGCCAATAAATGATTCTTGAAAATTGGTGTAAATGATTAATTTTAGTTCTAAATTTTTTTTTATTGGTTTAAAAAAAGGTTGAATATTAAATAAGTGATAAAAAACTATACAAAATTTATTTTATTTAATATTTTTTTTAAAAATTATGTTAAAGGTTAAAATTACAGTTATTTTTGATTGGAGGGAGTATGTTTTTACTGTTATTCAAGTATATGATATGTGTGAAGATCGAATGGAAGGGCAAAGGGGTTGGTGGTGCAAACCTTTTTGATTGTCGAACATTTGATCATTATGATTAATGGACAAATTTAGAATTGGATTACCACTTTTCTTGATATTGTTGACCAAGTTAACTCACGATAGTCAATGTGAATACCTTGTTAGGTAACCTACAATTACCATCAACGTTCCACGTGGACTATGGTGAGGGTTTCTTGTACATGAGCTTTAATGAAATAGCATCACATTCACTTATTCACCTATATGTTCCTCACATCTACACGTGTTAATAACCTTTCAAAAAGAGGTCATCCCAGTAAACACGTACATCATAGCGCCTTCTTGAAGAACCTGCTTAAAATTCGTGATGATATTCCGGTCTCTCCCTTGAGTGGTCGTCAGAATTTGTTAACTAGCCCGAATGGTTCCTTCTCCCATAAACAGGTCTATGACATATTCAAACTCAACCCTCCCACTGGTCTCCCTAATTCATTCAAAGCTATATGGCTTAGCTCCAACATCCCTAAGTGCAGCTATATAACCTGGCTAGCTGCAATCAAAAGATTACCCACCCTGGCTAGGATCAAAGCTTGGAACATGATTGACAATGACATCTGTAAGCTTTGCAAGAGCGCGACTGAGAATGATGATCACATATGGTCCCATTGCAGCTACGGTTCCCTTGTCCTGGATATTGTATCTAGATGGACCAGAACTCCCTTCCCGGCCCCCTATCTTGGTAACATTTGGAACTGGCTGAGCTCATGCACCATTCATAAGGCCAAGTTGATTGACTGCATCCGGATAGCTTCCATCATTTCCTTCACTTATCATGTCTGGATTGCTAGAAACAATCTGCTCTACAACAACGAATTCACAAGAGTTGTCGACTATGATGGTGCCATTATCAAATCCATCAAACTCCACTTTGAAGCTAATTGGAAGGATAGATCCCCCCTACCCTCCAAATTGCTGGGATGTTGAACCTCCACCTCGCCTGAGCCTGTCGGTTCTTCATCTAGTATAATTTGCATGTTCATGATCATTGTTATAATGTCTCTCTCCTTTGTAACTTGAACTTGGTCTCATATCCCATCTTGTATATCCATTCTTAATACAATTAACATTTCAAAAAAAAAAAAACCTTTCAAAAACAAAAAAAGAGAATCATTTTGAGTAGGATGGAATATGAAATATCCTCACATCGATTAATGAAAGAAATAATGAATCTTATGATAAGATTTGTGGGTTACTCTTATTATTGTTAATAGGGCAGTTGGACTTATGTGTTGGGTTAGAGACTGGTGTAATGTGCGCTTGTATGTACTGGACCCTCACTTTACATTCCATATATGTCGGACTTTGGTGATCTCTTGGATCTTAAATTATTGGGCTTGTCATTCATAGGGTTCTAATTGTGGACATCGATAATGATTGTTTGTCCGATTGAGTTAGCCGGCCTTAAGGCATGCATGTCGTCAAGTGTCAACTAATTGATTAAGACTTGAGGGGACATTTGGCGGATAAAATGTTCTAACATCGATATAAAATGAATAATAAGTCTAGTATATAAAGTTGGTGGACAACATTTATTTTCATTGGCTTTAGGATATAATTTTACTAGACTTATTTAATGGACTCGGGTTTAACATGTATATGCGCTGACACGTGCTATGGATCCACGTCATAATTACACTTTGGAATTTCATGGTGAGTGATCGATCACCTCCACCTTTATCCCTAGATATGGATCAATCTAGAAACGGAAGAGATGGGGTGGACAAAGAGATCGTCCATCCGGAAAATGAAAACAGATTGTGGGATGTACGTGTTTAATGGGATGGCCTCTTTGTCTTGTTTGTCCTCCCTAGTTAAATGAGAATGAATAAGGATAAAACCAAAAGAGATGCCCTTTTTGTCCACCGCAACTTATGGGGTGGACAAAGAGGACAATGGATTGCCCTCTTCTAATTTTATACTTATTCATTTTTATTTAATTAATATTTTTGTCATTAATGCATATAATATTGGATCAAATTCATATTTGAAACATGATCTTAAGAGTTAGAGACGAACTCATCACTGCTCTCATCACTAGTGGCTCCACCTACCCCTCCTTCACCTCGTTTGGTTCCTTCTCCGCCAAGAAATGGCAAGAAGGTTTAGCTTACGCTCAGGAACCCCCCCCCCCCAATGCCGATAACTTCAAGGCCCTTTTGTATGATCTGAATGTACCTAAATGCAATTTCATTGCTTGCATTGCATGTCACAGAAAACTTCCCCATTGTAAATCCCCCATCTTTTCTTCAATACACGTAAACTTTCAAAAAAAATATACTGGATCTATGTGCACTTCTTATTACTAGGGTGTGTGGAGATTTCGATTTGCATGGCTTACTTTGGTGGACTTCAAGATTAGTTATCCCGAAGACGTCAACCTTGAGTTCTTGATCATGAAGAGATTAAGGTCACTTCGGGCACATATTGATGAAAAGAGTGCCAAAGATGTGAAGTTCATGTTCAGGATCGTTAACTAGTTAAATTGGAGATGTGAATGAAATTCGTTTGGATCGCTATAATTTGAGTAAACAAAATAAATCACCATTTCTTCATATTTGTGGGTTCACATTTTTCGAAACATATTTTTGGAGAATTTGAGAAGTTCACATTCTCTTTCACTCTTTCACACGTTTAATAAATATTAGGGGTGAGTCCGGGATTGAGGTCATCTCACGTCCCGTCCCGACAATTATACATGAGATGAGATCAGGATGGAACTTGTGTGGTTTTAGATGAATCTCGTCAAGCCCTATTCCGGTTGCGACCGGGACAAGATGAGATCAGACATGATCAATCCCGCTTGATCTATAATTATTAATAGAGTTTAAATTTTACGATTTACACAAAAAAAAAACTATTTGTGTATATCATACTTGAAACAAAAGACATTAAATTTTCCAATAACCCACAATAATATTTTACATAATCTCATCAGAATATAATTAACATTTTCTTAAACATGCAAAATTGAAACCCAAACAGTAAGAAATCACAAAAGTATTTGGGTCATTTGTCTATTTCTCAATTTGAACATGCATAATTAAATTTATTTAAATTTATAATTAATTTCTTGAGCTTAGGGATTCAATTTTATTTATATTTATAATAAAACTTTAGTATATACGGACAAGACGGGTCTAACGGGGTGAAGAAGTTAAGACACATATCCCTTCTAATATATTTTTGGTAGGCCGGGTTCGGAATAGGGTTGCTATTTCTAAATAAAATCCCTCCAGAATCAGGAATTGCGAGACTGCACCAATATGTCTATGTACAATTATCAATTATAACGTCACCGACTATACTGTTATCAATTATATTGTCATTAACAATATTATCAACTTAAACAATAAATCACCGATTCAAGTTTGGTTCGGGAAGGGATCATGAAAACATATTATTATCATCTGCATTGTTATCGATTATATTATTATTAATTGTATTTGTCTCCAAATCTATAATAGTCAATTAAGTAATCACCTACATTTCAGTTAATTTGGTGAACCCAATCTTACCCAAGAAATTGACAATTAAGTTCAAACTATTCAGGCTATAAAAGAGAGAATAACTTTTTCTTAATATATATTTATAACGTAGTTGACTCATTTTGTATTTTATACCATCTAAGGTTCAAAGATCATTTTAAAAAAAAAAACTAATATATAAAAGAATAATATAGAATGACATTGCAATTACATCTACTATACCTACGAGGGTAATTTTGATAACTAGACCTTTTTGAAAAACTATAGTAGTAAGTAGACTTTTTAATGTTTCAATTAAGTAAATATACCTCCAACCTTTTGTATTTATTTTCAAACTTTACACACTCTTCTCTCAAGGGGTATATTTACTAAACACAAAACTATAAAAAGTCTGGTAAACCAAATTGTTTCTACAAACAATATAACTATCTATAATTCTATATACTATACTAAAGTAAATCTGATAAAACTCAAGTATCGTTGTTTCACCACATTATTGTAGGATCCCGAAAACAATTGACATTGATGTCTTTGCTAATTGAGAAAAATAACCAAATTAAAATCTGGGTTGATTCACTTTCTAAGATACGGGTTTGATAGATTCTCTGGATTTTGGATGTTTCTTCTATATTTAGACCTGTTTATATTCGGGTTCGGGTCGAAATTTATAAAATATTGAGTCCGTTTATCCGAGTCGAGTCGAGCCCGGCTACCGGGCCTGAAAAGGCTATCGTACCCGCTCGTCCGGACTTCTTCCTCTGTTCATACCCGACCGTTTTTTGGGACGAATTGTCCGGATCTGAACAGGTCTACATATACTTACCTATGTTCATGACTTTTCAGTACGTATCACGTTTAGAATTAAAGTCACCGAGTTTCATTTATTTAGAAAAAATTCTATATAGATTACATTTTACTTTCATTAACATTAAAATAAAATAGATTTTATTTAAATTAAATACAACTTTTAAATCAGACATCTTTTCTTTTATTTAAGAACTACTTTACTTTCATTTTGACCACAACTTCTATTTATTTTTTATTGGTAAAATGGCTATCTAGGCCTTTTACCGCTATTACTCTATTAAAAGTACCCACAACAATTATTAAGTAAATATACTCTTAATAGAGTAACAGTGGCAGCCCATTTGGAACTATAAAAGGAACTACAATCAAAGCCATATTTGGAACATGATTTTAAGAGTTAGAGAGGAACTCACCACTACTCTCATCACTAGTGGTTCCACCTACCCCTCCTTCACCTTGTTTGGTTCCTTCTCCACCAAGAAGGTCTACCTCACGCTCGAAAACCTCACCCTTCCTCCAATGCCGATAACTTCAAGGCCCTTTGGTATAATCTGAACGCACCTAAATGCAGTTTCATTGATTGGATTGCATGTCATAGAAAGCTTCCCACCTTGGCTAAACTTCTCCAATGGAACATCATCAACAACACCATATGCAAGCTATGTCAAACTCTCCCCGAAAATGAAGACCATCTTCGGTCTAGATGCAATTACACTTGCCTAGTCCTTGACATCATCTCTAGTTGGACAAGGACTTCATACCCCCCCTACCTGCATAATATTTGGACTTGGCTTGGGATGCAACGAAGACAAAAACATAACCTTATTGCTTGCATCCTTATCTCCTCTATCTCGACCTTCGTCTATTTCATTTGGAAAAGTTAGGAATAACCTATTCTACAACAATACCTTCACCCCATGATGCAATCATCTCCATCAAGAACTATGCTTCACGCCACTGGAAAGATCGATCCTCTGATTCGATCTCTTGGGCTAGCACCCTGGGTATCTATCTTGCCGGATCCCCTGAGCATGCTTCTCTTCTCTCTATTGTATCATGATCTGAAACGTTGATCCCCTTTTTAAATCCCCCTAATCTTTTCTTCATTACACGTAAATTTAAAAAAAAAAATTAGAGTGGTAAAAATTAGAGAGGTCTACAAAACAAAAGTCCATAAAAAAGAGCATACTTCATTCAATCCTTTCAATTTTATTTTACTTCTATTGTGATCGATTCCCTTTTAATTTTTTTAAATGAATTGTATCGTTATCAAAGGTGATATCCTATGATGCACGGACATTGAAAACGGACACAACAAGAAATAGGGAAGGGACAATCCTTAAAAAACATAAGAAACGGGACACGACGAGAAATTAATATAATATATCATAGTTATTGAAATAATCGAAACAAAAGTTTAGAAACAAACACTTTCAGTCTTACAAAACATAAAAATAAACATATTTACTCTTAAAATCTCAAATAAACACTTAGTTTCAAAATTGAAGAACAAATCATCCATTTTGCAAATCAACAACAACCGAACAACATGATCAACCAAATAAAACAATAATAAAATTTATAAATTAGAAAAAGTGAAAGAATTGGAACAACACACTCAACATTAACAAAAAAAATTAGACAGTAAATTAGTAATCAGAGTTCAAAATCAATTTATTAAATCATAAGAAGAAAGGAAGAAAATGGAGAGAAGAGTTGGCCGGTGAAAATGTAACATTTCAACATTAGAAGAAGGAGGAGGAGGAGGTCGGTTTCTTGCTTCGGGCAACCACAATCTAACACTTGGCCATAGGGCTAAGTTTAGTTAGGAAAAAAATGGGAGAGAAGAAGAAATAGTATGGTAAATCAAATTGTCTATAATTTTTTTAAAATTTTGTTTCCCCCTCTTTTTTAGCCTTAAAAATAGAGGAAATTTTTGTTGACCGTATCTTGACTGGACACGATCCGTGTCCTCACCGTATCCTACCTCTGAACCGTATGTTGACCGCGTCGGGTCATATTTGACAGTGTCCAAGTTGTGTACTCGATACCTTGATTAAAGGTATGGGTAATGGTATCACCCATACCCGTATCAAGTGTTCGGTATTTTAGGGTATCTGAATCATTTTGATACCCTGATTTCCCAATTTCCCCAATTTAATACCCGTAATATTTTTGAAGGTATCAAGTCTTTCTTTCTCAACTGCTTTCTTCCCTCTCTCAACATTCCTTGCTTGACTTGCTTCATTTATTTTCTTCTTCCTCACACAAATACTCAGAAGAGAGCATCAACCCCTTCTTCCACCTCCTTCTGTCACCAACCGGGAAAGCCACCGCCGACTGCCTGTTGCTACTGCCAATGACCGAAGCAAGGAGCCGCCACTGTTGTTGCCCTACTAAGATTTAGGGTTTGTGAAGGAGAGCAAATCTGATATTTGGAAGACGCGCACGAGCAGATCGATAGGACTATCTAGGGTCCCTACTGAAAGAGGGATGAGGAATCACGTGCAAATTGCAGCTGATGCTTATGTAAACAAGCTTGTTGTCCTTCAAAGCGGTGGAGTTAGCCCTATCGATCTCCGTTGATTTTGTTTTGTTCTTGCCCAATCGATATCTGATACCCATACCAAATAGGATATCATATATCAATTTGATACTCATACCTTTGATACCTATACCTGATACATTTAATTAAGGTATCGATACCAAACGACCCCTAATAGTATATAAGTTTTGAACGAATCAAACTAAAATTTTGAACTAACATTGTAATTGATACAATGTTTTTCATAATATTATAAAAATGTCACTGCCTCCGGCCCTTTTTGAAACAAATTTTCAAAAAGATAAAGTTGTCTCACACCTTCAAATTTGCAACATTGTTAACCTATCTCTCATAAATTATTAAACGACGTAGATTAATCTGAACCATTAAATCAAGCACTCCGTCAACGACTGAAATTGTTCAATTATTCCTTATCACTCGATCATTCCGTACTTGAACCAACCTCTTTTTATAAATTCAAAATCATCAAAAATTGCTCAAAATCAATAGTATAGCTTCAAACATTTTTTAAAATCCATATTATTTCATTCCATTGATTATGTAGGAAGCTAAGTGTCATATAAATCATTTATTGACCAAATATATGCCTTTCACATTTGAAGAAAATATGCCAACACAACTTCAAGTCTTCAAGTGTGTCTTTGCTACTCCCCTATTTCCATGTATCATGCAACACTTATTGTCCCCCTACACGTACCCTTCTTCCAAAATTAGGAATTGCAATGAGTATTGGTAGATAGTGGTTGGTCGTAAACCTAAACCGTCGGTTTAACCGTCGTTCAAACCGTCGGTTAAACCGACGGCTTAGTCAAAAAAATAATAAATAAAAAAAAAGCTCAAACCGTCGGTTTAGGCTTGGCCTTTGGCCAAACCTAAACCTAAACCGTAAACCTCCGGTTTGACCAAACCGGCGAACCTAAACCGCCGGTTTGGTCAAACCGTCGGTTTACGCCGGTTCGGTCAAACCGTCGGTTTACGCCGGTTCGGTCAAACCGTCGGTTTACGCCGGTTCGGTCAAACCGTCGGTTTACGCCGGTTCGGTCAAACCGTCGGTTTACGCCGGTTCGGTCAAACCGGCGGTTTACGCCGGTTCGGCGGTTTGGTTTGAACCGGACCCAACTCTATTGGTAGATACATATATGGACCATGCTATCGTAAATAAATTAAGAGAAAAACAAGAAATTAAAAAGTTTCTTTAACTTATTTTTTTATCATAAGATAAGACTAGATTCTTCATCTCTTCCACTAAGAATAAGTATATATTACTTTCAAATAGTAACGTAAGCCATTTCTAAAGTTAAAATCTTGAAAAAAATTTTAACTTAACTTTTAAAACCATTTTCACTAATAAAATTTCTCCACCTACCCACCTCATATTTTAGTCGTCGTCCATTGAAGACTATGTATCTTCTTGGCCCCAACTACTCCCTACCTTTTCTTGTTTCTTGCATCTCATACACTATTGAGCATTCTCACTAATGACCGTGTGGAATTGCACAACTTTGATTTTGTGTTTTATAATCTCTATTTGCCTCTTCTCACTTTTGTCCTTCACCTAACCCTCTCTAAGCTCATTATCTATATATTGAGCTCTTTCTTGTCTTCTCCTTCATGCCAAATCCACTTAACATCTCTCTTTAAGTGTATCCATTGAGTTTCCTCTTGCTCACCAACTCCATTTGCCCTAAAACCAAACCAATGGAGGGAATCATGAACTACTTGGATTGCAAAACCAACGGAATCGCCACCGCCACTGCAACTGCCGCCTCGGCGGCTGCAACTAACCCGCTTGACCCGGAGGAGTTCCGGCGACAAGGGTATATGGTGATCGACTTCATCGCCGATTACCTTAAAAATGTGAAAGACTACCCGGTTCGTAGTCAGGTCGAGCCGGGTTATCTTCGGAAACGGCTCCCGAGCTCCGCTCCGTTTCAGCCGGAATCCATGGAGACTATACTTAAGGATGTGCAGAATGACATTGTTCCTGGGATTACTCATTGGCAAAGCCCTAATCATTTTGCTTACTTTCCTAGTAGCTCCAGCATCGCTGGGATACTAGGAGAGACTCTTGCGGCGGGATTTGATGTTGTCGGATTCAACTGGATATCCTCTCCGGCGGCTACTGAGCTTGAGTCGCATGTTATGGATTGGATGGCGGAGATGGTTAATCTCCCTGAGTGTTTTAAATTCTCCGGTGGAACTGGCGGCGGTGTTCTCCTCGGAACAACTTGTGAAGCGATGCTTGGTTGTGTTGTCGCGGCTCGGGATCGTGCCCTAGAGAAGATCGGACGTGATAACATTGACAAGCTTGTGGTGTACGCTTCTGATCAGACTCATTGCTCGTACCAAAAGTCGTCGCAGATCGCCGGAATCCTCCCGAGAAACTTCCGGAAAATCTCGACGACACACTCGGCCTCGTTCGGAATGAACCCGGACGTGTTCCACGCCACGGTTCAAGCCGATATCAAGGCCGGGTTAGTCCCGCTCTTCCTTTGTGCCACCGTCGGGACCACCTCAACCGCCGCGGTGGACCCTATTCGTCCGCTTTGCGACGTGGCCAATAAGTACGGGATATGGGTTCACGTCGACGCGGCGTACGCCGGGAACGCATGCATATGTCCCGAGTATCGATCGTATATCGACGGAGTCGAGGGTGCCACGTCGTTTAGTTTCAATGCACACAAGTGGTTCTTCACCACCCTTGATTGTTGTTGTCTTTGGGTTAAGGAGCCCTCGGCGCTCGTCAAGGCGCTCTCGACGAGCCCAGAGTATCTCCGAAACAAGGCGACCGAGTCGCAACAAGTGGTTGACTACAAAGACTGGGGAATCACCTTGAGCCGTAGGTTTAGGGCACTTAAGCTGTGGATGGTCATTAGAAGCTACGGAGTAAATGGTCTAAGAGGCTTCATTAGAGGACACGTCGACATGGCGAAGCACTTCGAGTCCTTATTACAACAAGACTCGACATTCGAGATCGTTGTCCCGAGATACTTCGCCATGGTTTGTTTCCGTGTATCACCCAAGTCCATCCTAAAACATCTTTACAACAACCATAACTACCTCGAGGAGGAAACCGTAAACGAGATAAACAAAGAGCTTCTCGAGTCGATCAACGCCTCGGGTAAGGTCTACATGAGCCATAGCGTGGTCGGCGGGATCTACGTCATCCGGTTCGCAGTCGGGGCGTCTCTCACCGAGTACCATCACGTCGACTACGCATGGAACGTCATCAAGGAGCACGCCCACGCCATGTTGGCTCGTCGTCTAGGCTCGTGTAGCAATGCCATAAACGGAGCCATCCCCGTGTCATCGGCTGTGACGGGTTTCGAGAGGGAGTCGCCGGTGCCCGGAATGACCGGACTCCCGGTGCAGGTGGCGCTTAACGTGATCGGCCCGTGCTAATCGCCGGCCGACACATATATGCATGGATGGGATGAATATTTGATTTATCGGGTCTATTTTTCTTGCAAATTATTACGAAGCATAACTCGGGCAAGCTGTGAATTTGTTAATTTGGTATTGTTTTCTTTGATTTTCGTTTTCATGTTTTTATTTCAAATGAAATAAGGCTCGTTACATAATGATGTTCTAATTAAAGATGGTATTTTTGTACAAGCATTAATATATAAAATCGATATATGCAATATTTTTTTTGCTTCCGATAACGAAATGTTACTTTTCTTATATCTCATCCTCAAACCAATTGACAATAGGAGGATTTTTTTTTTTTTTTCGACGGGTTTCGCATCTCATTCTCTTTTAGCTAATCCCGAAGTTAGGAAACTGGACCCGGATCGGACCTGCTCTGATACTATATTACTTTTCTTATATTCGTCTCGGGACCAAATGATGTGGAGGGCACACGTCCGGTGAAGCACACATACAAGCACACGAGGTTCCATCCTAAAACCAATTAGCAATAAGAGGAGTAACCCGAATGCTTATATGGTAACTCCACTTAATTGCGTGTTATCGATGTGGAATTCTTTTACCCTACGTCTCAACACGAAAATACAAATTTGTTCGATCAGCTGGGAAATGGTAGTTCATCAACACATATTATATAACATATCTTAATATTTTACGTACTCAACTATTAAAACAATTTATTATTATTACCTAAAGTTTTGATAAGCTACGTGTATTTATTAAATCATAAGATAATCACTAGATGCTTACGTGTGTACATATTGTCTTACCCGTCATATAATCATTACTTAATTTCATAATTTGTACGGTTATTATATTTAAATTTTAACGTGAACATCTAGTGATCTTTACACTAGTTAATTATAATTACACTCACGACAATTATTGATACTATTAAGGATCGATGGATGATGGTACAATTATATATTATTAACAAAATTCAGATTTTTTTAAGTCTTTTCGAAGAGCTATTAGATACTTGTGTAGAAAACATGTTGTCGATGTTGTTGCTATCTTTGAACCTCGGATTTTTGGTGTTAGAGCTCAATTTGTCTGTGATCGTATGAACTATTCAGGTTGTTTCCGGGTTGAAGCTGAGGGCTTTGATGGTGGAGTTTGGTTGTTGTGGAAAAATGATAAGATCCAGCTTACGGTTTTATCTAGTTGCAAGTTGTTCATTCACGCTAGAGCTACTGACGGTACTAGTATGTTTAACTTGATTGTTGTTTACGCTCCTCCTGATGTTTCTAGACGTCGGGATTTTTGGAGTGCTCTCGATAGTGTTTTGGCTACTATTTATGATCCTCTCATCATTGGAGGAGACTTCAATTGTATTCGATTTCTTCATGAGCGAAAAGTCTCTCGTCAAATGAAAATGTCCAGCTACGTTAAACTTGTTATGATACCATAATAAGAATAATGACATGATAGTTTTTGGTGTATTGAACGTGATATCAAGTGTCAAGAGCGTATTTGAGGGAGGGTGTGAGGAAAACGATCCTACGTCGATCATAAACAGATAAAAAAAACCCTAATACGATAAACTTCAACACTCGCATGATAATTAAAAGCATTTCACACGTAAACTTACCATATATGATCGGCAAATTAGGTCAAAATATTATTTATACTATAATTAGTACCGAAATTGGAGTAGGTGAACCCAATCCAAATAGAGGTGGTCGTATGTACGTACATGTTGCATGCAATTTCTCAATTACACTGAAGAAAAACTATTCCAACTTCGAAACATACTCAATAGTTTAATATACATTGACCAAGACTCTCTCTTTCTCATATATATATATATATATATATATATATATATATATATATATATATAGGTCCTACGAGAACACCCCTAACGTGTACACATGAGAACAGATTCGTAATTATTATTAGTTTTGTTACGAATGTGCCATATAATTTAATGTATTATTCGTAGTTATTGTTGGTTGAGTGGATTATTCGTAGTTATTGTTGAAATCCTAATTATTATTATTTGTAATTATTATTAATTATGATATCTACTCACCGTCCAACGGTGTGCGATTGTTATCATGTATACACGTTAGGAGTGTTCTCATGAGAACCGCATCCTATATATATATATGTAAAGTTGGTGGCTATATATATATAAAGTTGGTGGCTTTCTATGCACCCAAATTTTCAAAAGAATACAAATCACACTTAAGACTAATCAACGATGACGGATATAGTTATTTACTATGTGGATTTGCTGAACAAACCTAGAAAAATGAGAGGTTATTTGTAATATTAATTGGTTTTATTTCCAACTTGATCAAGGCTTTTGGAAAGTAGGTGATATGGTTAAGAATTGGTATTTGAGAAATAATTAATAGGATTAGAACTTGTGATTATTGGTTTAGAATTCTCGTATAGATTGAGAGATATAATAAAAAAAATTTGGTCAAATATAAACTTGATTCGTTGTATTGATTTTAAAAGTTATATCAATTGTTGTATTATATGTAAATATCAAAATGTTAATGAAAGAATTGGGTTAAATATAATGTAAATTATTACATTATTCACATTCTTAACTATTATTTTTTGGGTTTCAATATTTATTATTTTAAGCGACGTTACTAATATATATGACCTTTAATGTAAGTAAATTAAAATTTTTTTTTTAATTTTCTTATACTAATACTATAAGAGTGACTCCTTATGTTCTGGAATTATGAAGTAATTTGGATTGTTGATTGAGTTGATCTAATTAATGGTCTAAATCTTTTTATTAATTAAACAATATAATAAGAGGTGTAGTGGTAATTTTGTAATTTCTTACAAGGCACGGTGGTAATTTCGTAATTTTAAGAAGGTCGATGCAAAAAAATCCTAACGGACACTTTTTTCGTTCAAGTTTTTTGTGCATATCGTTCAAAATTTTGGTTTTATTAGTTCAAATTGTATGTACTAATGTTTCATACATTTTTATGAGAAAATATTGTAACATTGTAAGATCCTAGTTTTTGCCTTCACCGCTCCCGCGGCGAAGAAGGCCGCCCCAGCGGCAAGCCTTGGCTATCACCGCCCTCGCGGTGACAGTGAGCCGCCCCTGCGATAGGGCGAACCTCCCTTGCGGATTCGTCATAGATCACGTCCGATGTGTTTTCGTTTGTTTTATCTTCCATAGATAGAAGATCCGATCTTCTATTTTATGAGTCGGCTTTCCTTTCTTCTTCCTAACCTTAAAACGTCTTTCCTTCTATATTTCCACCCCTTTTCTATAAATTCCCTTCTTCCCTTCCTTTTCCCGTTTTTCGCATACGCTTCTTCAACCCTAAGAGCTGCAACCGTTTCCCTTGCTTTCCCTGTGATCTTGCTGAACATGTAAGTTCTTTCTTCTTTAATTCTTCCTCACGCTCATGAGTTGTTGCATGCCCTTTCCTTTTGTTTCGCTTTCTTCTATCTTTCTTCTTTTTCTTCTTCTCCAAAGATCAAGATCGAGTCTTGATTCTTGTTGGTCGTTCCGTTGTTGATATGTTGACGTTCACAGGCTCCCTTGGCCGAGTTGTGAAGTGTTCGAGTGTTGAGAAAGCAAGCTTTGGCCTTTGCTGAAACTCCTTGCTGTCGAAGGAGAAGTCGGCGTTTATGTCACAGAAACCGCCCCCGCAGGTTTGCCGCCCCTGCGCCTCGTCCAGCCGCCCCTGCGGTTTCCTCTATAGTAGCTCCCGTCTTTGGTGAGTTGCTTCCATCCTTGCTTTCCTTATCATCAAGACTATAAGTTATAGATTTCTAGCAACTGTATTGTTCCTGATTCGTGATGCCTTGTGAGAACAGACTTTCCTTTCTCCTTTCCTGCGGGAAACTGAGTTGTTGTTGAATTATCTAAGTGGGGTATGCCCCTTGAACTTACTTAGCTTCATTCCGTATATTAGTTTGATTGTTTTGGTTTGTTGTGTTGTTGCTTATCGTTATAACTGATAACCGGAACTATGATTGACCTTTATAACCGTAATTGGCCCAAGTGTATTATAACCGGGCGGTTACCGCTTGTCCAGTTCAGAATGGGGAAATTGGGAGGTGCTCTTGCGACCAGTCCAGCAGGTGACAGAAGGATGCATTTAACTGAGTTTAACTATATAAACAGTCGTGTGCATACGAGAACATAGGTGTATTAGCTAGATTAAAATTTAGGACATGAATTTAGCTGGGTTTAATTATATCTAACATTAATCAAATATAAAAATAGTCAATCAAACATATATGCTAAACTCGCTATTTCTCAAGTTTATATGTGAAATTTTTTTTAGTTGATTATCTCATTCTCATTGTAGTTAGCCCACGAGATAGGATCGTGCTTTTGCTAAGTATTTACAGATTAAAACCCTAGGGCAAGTAGTGTGTATGAAACAATATTCACTTATATATGACTAGTTATATACCAACATATTGTATATGTGTATTAATTTCTGATATATGTCTGCAGATTAAAATTTTAAATATCATGTATGCTCTTGCTGGCCGGACTTACGAATGAGACGAGAAACTCGGACTCAGTTTGAACTTCAATAAATTTTAAAACGAATTGAATATGAGCATACTTTAAAGATCGGTTAAAATTTAATTTGGACTCAATTGGTTCACTTATAAATGAGCTGAACTTAAAAACATCAAAGTTAGACTCATTCAATTAGAATAACACTGCGAGCATGTTGTTATATAATCGAGTTATTCAAAACGGTCTAGTTAAAAACTCTATTGGAGATAATAAGTTCTCAAATCGAAAGATAGGGACATTCCGAGCTTAGTATATAAACTCGGTGAGCTACTCCTCTTATCGCCAATTGGTTTTAAGATGAAATCTCACAGAGTTTATGTGTTGGACTTGGGTCAAATGTACATGTGCACTCGTATACACACGACCCCGCTCTACCGGTCCATCAGTATCGAGTTATTTAACACGGTCTACTAAAATCGAACTTGTTCACTCTCTAAATAAACTGAATATAAACCATTTAAAAAAAATTTATTAAAGTTTAAACTCAAGTCATTTATAAATGAGTCCAACTCAATCGTACAACAATTAGTATAACTTCCTATGTATGTCTAATATCCATGTTTCTGTCTTTGTTTTCTCCCTCGTATATATTTAAATCAACACTTTAAGAGCATCTTCAACCCAGATAATGGGAGTTTCTCTAGCTATGAGTGGAAAGAATTTTCTCTGGGAAAAAATGAATTCTGACAAATTACTGCCTGATTCACACAAATTAAGAAAATTGTGGATTTTTATTTTTGTTTTTGTCCAGTTGTAAGGAAGTAAAATTTGTTCTATTGGAGTAACATAATTCAAAGTAATTTAAAAAAAATTTAAAATTTTGGGATAGAAGAGAGAGGTTTTTAAATAATTTTAAAAATAAAAAATAATTAAAAAATAGAAAGAAATCCTTTGAAAAGTTCTGCATCGCAGATGCTCTAAGTTTGATAAATAAAAAATTGACTGTTAAATTATGGCTTCACCAATCTTTTGATAAAGTTTCATTAAGTTCACTTTCTACTGTTATTTTAATGATTAAAAATAATAACTTAATTAATCTAATTAAATATAATAACTGGTGGGTAAGTAATGACCAAATTTCACTTTTAAAAGATGAATTTTACTTTTCCGTCACAAAGAAGATCGAATCAACTTATTATAAACAATGACAAGCAGAAGCAGGTAAGCTAAATTACTTAGTCAGAATTTACGGTTTCCAGTCAAAGGGTAAATACTTTAATTACTTCATAATCTTCCCATAGACCGGTCATATTACTGCCGGTTCGGGTTAAACCGGTTTTTCATAATTTTCAATTCTTCAGTCTCACTTCAATTTTAGGTTTATTTAGGTTTGTAGGATTTTGATTCATTGTTTTGTCGTATATTATAAGTTTTTAGTCCAGTTTACTGAGGAAACTTTTTTTGTCGAGAGGATAATACGTTGTGCACAATTAAAGGCGGAGCTTCTAGTGTTGCAAAAGATAGCTTCATTCCTCGTGATCCAAGCAAAGTACACGAAAGAGATGAAGGTAGATCTTCTAATCTTGTGAATCAAATCATTTCTTTTATTGACATGCTTATACTCACGATGTCGTCATCATTATCACAAAATATAGTACAAAACATTAAATTTGTTATCTGTCAAGGCTAATGACGTGAGGGTATACATTTGCTAAGCCTACGCATGCATAAACTCACGGATTTCGTCATAAAAACAATTGACAATTAGAGGAATGATCGTTGAACTTATATACTAGGCTCTCACACATCGTATATTCGATATGAGATGATATATCCACACATCTCAAACAAAACCCTAACTTGTTAGCGTCTCTCAATTAATATATGATTTAATCGATAGTCAGTTCTCCTATTCTTTTCCGTCGATTGCATTTTAATCTTAAAAAATATTTTAAAATGATAGTCCACTATCAGAAAGTAACCGAGACTAATGATTTTACAACTTATCCTAAATAAATACATGTTATTGGTCTTAATTTATACTTAATATGAAGCTAAAAATGAGTTTTAGTAAAATAAAAATATTGTGTAAGTGGGAGTTGAGACTTTGTCAATGATGTATACGTATGTATATCTATTGGTGGAGGTAGGCAAGAAATTTGGAGGTGTTTAGTGATGAATCTCTTTAAAAAAAATTTGTTCAAAAGGCATCTCTCATTATTTTTATGTGTTATTATAATATCACAAAACCCTAGCTAGCTAGTATGCCAATAATTTCACCAAATGTTTATGCATATTATACAATTTCGTGACTTTGCATTTGTGATCAATTCATACTTATAACAATGGAGAAAAAAGTTAGACTAGGTGAAAAGAAAACCTATTATAATCCGGTAGTTAAATTAGAGGTTTGTGTTCTCGTAACGGGGTAAGTTGAATGTGATTCGGATACTTAAAAGTCGTTTGAATTGTTCTTGGATGTCGAAATGTTTTTTATTTGATTCTTGTTAGATCTTCGGTCTTTTGATGAAATTTATATATTAGACACATTTTCATGCTCTCAAACCATAATCTTGTCGAGATGATCAAACATACAAGACCTTTTGGGACAACAAGATAATTTTAATGTGGTTAGGGTATTTCAAGGTCGTTGGAATTGCCCTTGAAAAAGTTAAATGGGCCTATTGTTTGACCAAGTTAGTTATTCGTGTGTCGAGCTTGTCTTAGGGTTTTTGGAATGACACGATTGTTTAAATCCTCCTGGTAGTATGTATGGAGAAAGTAAGTGTCATTAGGAAGGTCTCTCAAAATGGGTCATGAAATAACCGGTCCAAACGTGATATTGGTCAATCGAACCGAACCAGCCAGAGACAAGACCTAAAAAATTATTAATTAATACAAATTATGTAATGTTATTTTTTCAGTTGTGAAATTTTGACATGTCAAATATATAAGGGAATTGGATGAAATGCACCCAATGATAAATTTTGTTTAGTAGATAACTTAGCCTATAAATTATTAATTAGGTGAATAGCCTTATTAAACGATAATGACACATTTGCCCTTATTTGTTTAATAAATTATATCCGAATTTAAACGTTTCTCTTGTAACTTATTCTTATGAATGAGACGTATTTTCTTGTAAATTAATAATTTATTATAGTAAATGACACTTATTTTCTTATAATTTTATATTTCTTGAATTTTCTTGTACATGATAATTCTTATTATTACAAGAAATATGAAAAACTTAAAAAACGAATGTAGCCACGGAGAATTGATCTTTGGTTGATAGTCCCTCCCTCCCACCTTAATATCAACCGGACAAGTTGGATATCAGATTTAGCTTCTTTTGAAAATTATAAATATATCAGATTTAGCTTCTTTTGAAAATTATTGTAACTAATTTTTTTGTACACGATAATTGTATCGAGAAACCGAATGTTCAACATGAGTAATAGTAAACCATGAACAGTAGTCGGCGCTTTAGACTCAAAAAAAAATCTTGTAATTTCTTATATGAGCGTAATCTAAATTTATTACGTTAATCCAAATTATAGGGAGTATGACTAAATTAAAAGGTAATGATAAATACTTATAGAATCTTGTATAAGGGTAAATTAGCCTAAAATTTTAAAAAAGACATATTCTAACAAAATTAGTGAGGTGGACAAATAATAAATAAAATTAATGATCTAGTGCTACATAGCAAATTCGCCCCAAATATAAGGATCCGATCGTAAGTTTAGAAGTAGATATATATTAGACTCAAACTCATCGTATATGAACCGCTAATTACACCATAAAATCAATCGATAAGATAAGCACTTCACCCCCTTATATTTATACTATTTTTTAACCGATAAATTGAATAGTGGACTTGTTGTACATACGTCATCTTGACGCACGTAGCTATTAATGTCAAGCCACAAAATTCAAAAGATAAGAGGAAAGCAGTAGGAACAGGTGGCCCGCCGCGAGGCGAATAATGTTGCGGATTTTATTGCTACTTTTGCATTGAACCTTCCTTTTGGATTGAGTGTATTGTTTGACCCGCCGGAGGGTGTAGTGGACCTGTTACTCGATGATGTAAGGGGTCGGGCTATCCCCCGCATGATGACTACTTAGCCTCTTTCCTTTGAATAAAAAGCGCAACTAGATACGTCGGAGACCACCGAATCTCCTTCCAACAAAAAAAAAAAAAAAAGTAGGAACAGGTGGCCACCTCTTTAAAATTTAGAACTTATGTACACAAAAGAAGAGTTCAACATAATGATTAATGATCATAAATTATTAGCATATACAATTGATTAAAAGTTGGTACACATACGTGTAGTTGCAATTGAAACAAAAACCTGAATGATATTACTCCGTTCATAAATAATTGTCGTTTTAACATTTTACACACTTATTAAAAAAACTATGAAATATACCTATTTTATCCCTACTCATTTCTTTATTTTTGCTTTATTGAAAATCAAAATTAAGTAAGCATTAATGATAGAAGGGTAAATGTGTAAAGTAGAAGATAAAATAGTTAAAATGATAATTATTTTTGAATAAAGTTATAAGGTTAAAACGAAAATTATTTATAAACAGAGGGAGTACTAATATCAATGAATTAATTAATATTTACTCCGCTCAGTAGACACATCGTTCGACCAATTAGCGTTACGATTCAAATAAATATTTAATACATTAATTATTTATTTAAAATGTAAATAATTTGTTTTGTAATTGAGCACAAAATGTTATAACTAAACTATTGTTATTTTTTATTTAATACATTAATTATTTATTCGTCCCTAGTTAAAAGGTCCTCCATTTCACCGTATTACTGGCTAAACAAGTTAAGTTTTTTTATATTCATTACAAAAAGAATATAATAGTCCAAAAAGATTTGTTCTATTGTTTATCACTCGTTTAGGTTGTTGTATGATTTAATTGTTGATTTAAATAAATGAACAACGTAGAAATGTGAATGAACAATTAGCTTTTTTGTTAGAATTTTAAGTAGATTTTCAAAGAGTTTTATAAATTTCGGCAATCTAACAAATAACTTAATTAATGTTTCATTATAATAATTATAATGTTTGATAAGAGTGGGTTTGAGAATGGATTTGATGGTAGATTTACCAAAAAGTTAAAAAGGACAAAAAAGTGCAAATTCTTAAAGATGTAAAAGAGGGGTAATAAAGTTGTAAAATTTTTGATAATCTACCTAAAAAGCTTTTAGTAGTATCTTTTCAAAAAAACTCCTAAAAAAAACTCCCAAAAGGCTAAAACTAGTGAAAAACCTCTCTTGTCAAACATCATGTAGTTTTTTAAAACTCAAAACTTGATAAAAATCTACAGAAAAAGCTACGCAGAACAGCCCCTAGTAGTCAAAGAGACCACTAAAGCGACATAAAGACACATCCAACGTTATTTATTGGCTACAAGATTAGTAAATTGCAAAAAAGTATTGTCAAAGTCCGAGCATCGGCATGCTCAAGCTCGGCTCGTTTATAAACGAGTCGAGCCCGAGCCGAGCCTAAAATTTATACGAGCTTTAAAACGTGCTCAAGCTTGGCTCGTTTAGAAAGTGAACAAGCTCGAGCCGAGCTTTTGACGAGCTGAGCCCGAGCCGATCCCGAGTAGCTCGGCTAAAATAATGCTCCTATAGTGTTATTTTAGCCGAACGAGCTGAGCTTTCCCCGAACGAGCCGAGCTTTGACATGCTCAAGCTCGGCTTGTTTATAAACGAGCCGAACCCGAGCCGAGCCTAAAAATTATACGAGCTTTAAAATGTGCTCAAGCTTGGCTCGTTTAGAAAATGAACGAGCTCGAACCGAGCTCGAGTAGCTTGTCTCATATTACAACCCTATAAAGCGGAGTTATATACATACGAGTGTATATACGTGTTAAACCCAAATCCAACCCATAAATTTAACGGGCTTTTGAGATTGGTGGCGACTAACTCAACTACCCACCGAGAACACTTGGGGAAGGCCAATAGGTTTTAAATTATTTGATTGAGTTTATTACGTGTAAAGAGAAGAGCCATTTGAGGTTGGTGACGCTAAGGCATGGAAACGTAATAGAATCACTAAGATTGACTTAAAAGACTACTAATTTCACCAAACCCTAATCAATTGGTCAATTTTTGTAGGAATTTAATCATCATTTTACTACTATTTCAGGTTATAATTAGGTTAATTTTAATTATTATTAACATATATAATTCCATTATTCTCTCCTTATAATAATAATAATTGTTATTTTAGATAAAAATTAAGTCGTATATACTATTTATCATTTTACATCTATATAATTAAACGTAATTTTGATAATTAAGCCTTTTTGAAAAACTACAGTAGCAACTAGGTTTTTTAATGTTTCAATTAAGAAAATATACTCCAATTTTTTGTATTTATTCTCAAACTCTACGTACTATTTTCACAAGGAGTACATTTACTAAACACAAAATTAGAAAAAACCTAGTAAACCAAATTGTTTCTATAATTAACTTTCTAAATACTGTATTATTTTTATTTATCTAGTTTTTAAATTCTTTTTTCGCAATTTTTAACTTTAATACTATTAATTTACATATTAAAAAATATTAAATTCATTATTATTACCTCCACTATAAAAAAAATTTGAGTGTCGTAGTCAAAAAACTTAACTTTAGATTGTCTTCAATATAGTTTAGTCAATTTCGGGTTCTCATCCGTAAGATGCTATTACTTCTGGAAAGTTGACCAAACCAACCGCTTTTCGCTATAAAAAAAATGATAGTTTTTTTTAAAAAAATATTTACCAAATATGAGAATTAAAATTTTATTTTTAACATTAAAACTAGTTATTTTTAATAAAATTAATTTTACATCCAAGTACCTCATTTGTTATAAGAACATACATAAATAAAAGGAAAAATAACCCAAAATAATACCAACTATCAACATTGAACCAAAAATAATACGAACTTTGAAAATTATTAGGAGCGATACAAACTATCAATGTATTTACCAATACTAATACGCCATACTTTTCCGGCAAAAACTCTAACTCCGGCGATGACGTGGCAGCCGGAATGTTACATGTCATCAAATAAATGGATTAAATGTGTGATGTGGATTTTATTTTTCAAAAAATTAATTTAATAATATTTAAAATATTAAAAAATAAAAAATTTAATAATTTTAAATTTTTAAATAATATTTTTTTTAAAACATTTGTACAAATTTTTTTTAAAAAATATTTTTTGTAGAAAAACAATTTTAAAAACGTTTGAACATTTTAAAATTTTAAATAATAATTTTTTGTAAAAAACTTTTTAAAAAATCCGAAAAAAAATTTGAATATTTTTTTTAGAAAAAAAAATAATTTTACAAAAAATTTCGGAAAAAAAACTTTAGGAATTAGGTTAAAAAAAAATTCGAATATATTTTTTACAAATTATTTTTTTAGGATTAAAATTTTCATTTTATACAAAAATCCGAAAATAAATTTAATTAAAAAAATATTATATTTTTATATTTTTTGGAAAAATAAATATTATTACATTTTATTACAAATCTATTTAAAAAAATTTCAAACTTTTTTAAAAAAAATATTTTTTAAAAAAAATTTGTACAAATGTTTTTACAAAAAATATTATTTAAAAATTTAAAATTATTAAATTTTTTATTTTTTAATATTTTAAATATTATTAAATTAATTTTTTGAAAAATAAAATCCACCTCATACATTTAATCCATTTATTTGATGACATGTAACATTCTGGCTGCCACGTCATCGCCGGAGCTAGAGTTTTTGCCGGAAAAGTATGGCGTATTAGTATTGGTAAATACATTGATAGTTTGTATCGCTCTTAGTAATTTTCAAAGTTCGTATTATTTTCGGTTCAATGTTGATAGTTGGTATTATTTTGGGTTATTTTTCCTAAATAAAATTGACTACAAGTTTCACCAATTAGTTATAAATTTTATTTTAAATACTAATTAATCTTATTAAATACAAAAAAATCGATTTAATTTTTAAAAATTATTATAATTGATACTTTATAGCAACTCAAATCATGTTTATTTTATTTTCAATTAAAAACAAGATAATAATAATTTTAATTCTAAAATATTATCAAATAGAGTTGAATATAATAGTGAGATTTTATTTTCCAAAAAAGGGTTTTTAAAGTGTAATATTAACCATAACCATTAACTAGATCTTGTATTTATTTATGTTATCTTTGAAGAAAATTAAAGTAGAGAAGATATGTAACATATATTATAAAGATGATCCGTTGTTCAAATCAACAAAAGTATGTTTGTACCAACCCACAAATGATTAATTGTGTCGTAATTTAATTGGTACATATTTAAGTGGTCGACATAAAAGCTTATTATGAACACGTATACAATGTCTATATGTACACCTTGCTTAATCAAAGCCACAAATCACCACAAAAAATACAATGAATATCTCGTTATTTATTCGTTTGAATCTTAACTGAAAATCTTAACTGAAAATAAATTGTATTCGTTAGATCGTTAAATAGATGGCTGAGATTAGACGATATTAAAGGGGAAAAAAATCGTGTGATTAGTGGAAGAAATATTAGCCGGACATGATTCATATATTCGGCAGTATAGTCACATATATTTGATGTTTACATGTTTACAGGGTAAAACTGTTTACATACGAGTCAGAATCTATATATATATATATATATATATATATATATATAGATGATAAAAACAGAAATTAAAAAAAATCCAGAGTTCTCAACTACCAACCGTAAACTTTTCTATAATAGTTTTTATTTTTTTTATTTTTTTTATAAGGATTCATGCATTTTATGAAGATAAAAGTCTATAATTGGGTGATATTTTGTAAAAAAAATATTATAATTTTAGTAAAACAATGAAATAACTTATTGCTTGCTCGAGAATATTTTCTCATTCGTCTCTACTTTGTCTCCGACTCGGTCTAAACAAGTTGAATATAAACATATTTTAACCTCATTTATAAATGAGCTGAACATGAGCATGTCAAAGCTTGACTCGTTCAGTTAAAATTAGATGCTAGGATTGTTATTAGTCGAGCTACTCGGGTCGTTTACTCATATACAACCTTGTTAGTGCAATAGAGGTATTCTAAAACTTTGTCTACGCCACATTCATTAACCAAAACAAATAAGACTCTTCTTTGCAAACACTTGAACTCCTTCAATACAAGTTTACTCACAGGATTAAATACTATGAGTTCAGACAGAAGCTAAACTATGGAACAAAGACAAATGGAGTGATTAACCTTTTCATTTGCTAGACAGCAGACCTAGAAATGGCTCCTGATTCGTCTTCGGATTTGTGTTTGTCTGTTTTTCCAGGGTACTTCAGGCCAGGAGGAATGAAATGTTGGACAACTTGCTCCAAGTCATGATCATAACGCCAAAATTCAGCGGAGTAATCAAGAGACGGACTCTTAAAATAGCGGTAGAACTTGTTCTTGCACGTAAACGCGAATACAAAGGAAATGATAGGAAGTGGAATGAGTAAGGGAGTGTAGTAGAACTCCTTCACACCAGAATAAGCTATCATGGTCACTTGGAACAACAGCAGAGCTCCAACTAAGCGTGTGTGAATGTGAGGCCACATCCTCCCATTGCTTTCAAATGACGGAACGTAGACTTTCAATGCCTATACACAGTTGAAATCACATTAGATGTACATTGAGCAAATCAAATGAAAAATTGACAAGTTTTTCTAGGACTGTTATATGAACTGCTCGAATAACAGCTTTACTGATGACTAGATGAGTCAATTTTCAGTAGGTTTGTTATAAGAGCTACTGAGCTAAAAACATGCCTGGTTTCTGAGGATAAGCCAGCCTAAGCCGAAGTATGCAATGCCAAAGGGGATGATTAATGGAGCAATGACCGAGTAGCAAAGGACAATTGTAGCAATAAGCATATCACCGGGGAATCTTGTTTCGTACCCAAGGTCTCCTGGAGCCCAGGCTTCTTTTACATCATCCTCACTCTTGCAAATGTATTTTCTCTTCAAATGGAATACAATTAGTGGGACTAATCTTGAAAGCTCAAGCCCATAACCTACAAGAAACCTGAGACATCAGAAATGAGCTGTAAGAAACCCTTCTTTGAAGTTTCTTATGGACAATATATGTAAATATTACTTCTATTGTAAATAAAGGAAAGTTGTGAATTTGTTAGACAGTGAGGAAGTACTGTAAAAATGGAAGGTTTAGTTCACAGTAGAGTTACGGAGAAATGTAATGAGGTCCTTGTTCTTGAGTGAAATCAAACATCTGATTCATCCCCTTCTATGATCACATCATTTTGTTGTTGATCAAACTGTTCTTCATACAGAAATTGAATCTGTTTATCAACTTTTTGTTTCTTCAAGCTTCTCTTTGTTCTGTAGTTCATACTAAAATTGAAGAGCAAAAATACACTTACTGTGAAATAGCTGGAGTAGTATAAATCACTTACTTTAAAGCAACATAGTTCAAGAAGACACTCGCATTGTCAGACAGATTCTCTGCAAAAATTCCAACAGTCTTGTGTGGATCCTCCTCAATGGTCTTGTACATAGAAAATACAGTTCCACCAACAAGAACTCCAATGAAAGCGTTAAAGACAGTAAAATAGAAGTATTTTCCAGAGGTAGCCCTAACAGCATGACTAGTTGAAGGGATGCCCTCCAACACAGAAAGAAACATAAGCAGCTTAGGAAGCACAGCCAAGAACACTATAAGTGCAAGTTGGGGAAGGTAAGCTTCGAGCACTGTCCTCAGAACCTTAATTTTCACAATTGGCTTAAGAAAAGGAAGAAGATTCTCAAGATTGGTCAATGTTGTCAGTGCAGATATAAACCCCAAGGGGATCATGTAAAACAATATTGTGAGTGCAACCATTACATACACTACAAATTGGCGTATTTTCCTTTCGTAGTAACTGAGGGCGAGGTTACTCCAGATGATCTGACATGGTTCAGGAGCTTCCATGGCCGTCCATTTATCACCCATCTGGGAATGTTGACTTTGTGCTGCTGCTGCAGCGGCTAACCTGCTGTTAAAGAAAACCAGAGCAGCAGAGAGTTGTTTCTCTTCGAGGGTGACTTTTTGCTCAGCATCTAATTTGGCTTCAACTTCTATAATCCTTTGATTCAAATACTCTATAGTGTCAACCTTCCTACCAATGAGACCAAAAAGTCCAATACGATTTGTTGGTCTAGTTCCTTCAGGAAAGGAATCTGTTTGTGATTTAGCATATTTTGTTTCAGCTCGCCAAAGTTTCTTTTTAAAATCCTCCAGTGCTTCCCAGATTTTGTTTATCTGTAATGATCGGTAAGGAACCCATTTTAATGAAAACTGTACAAAAATACCGAAAATGCATGGAGAAATTGATCAATGTACAAAGGTGAAGCATAACTTCCACCCTGTATCAGAGGCAAAGAACAAAGGGATATATACCTTAGTGTTATCTGTGACCACAATTGACTGGTAAAAAGTGTCTGGATAAATTAATCTGAAATATGTATCGATTTGGTGCTTTCTGTTTTCATATTCTCCATGAACAGGTGGTATGTCCCTCACAAGAATAGCATATTGCCTAGCAAATTGACGAGAACATCGTCGAGCCTCCTTATCGGCCTCCCTTAAACCTGATTCCCTTAAACGAGATACATGTTTGCATGCCTTCCATAAAAGATAATATGATACTAGAGAAACCCAATACACAGCAATCACAAAAGCCCACAATCTTGAACTCTTTGCCTGTAATAAAGGAAAGAAGGTTCTATCACAAGACAGCAAAAATTTCACAAGAACAATCTTATCTTCAATGTAACATTCAACTCAGAATTCCCACAACAAATGATAGAGAAGTTACTTTGACATGTCCTATGGAATATTTGTCAACGCCTTTGAGAGTTTCAGTGCTAGTGTGAGATTCATATGCAGCCACCGGCAGGAGGACTGGGAGTAGAACCAAACCAGATAGTACTAGAATTCCTAGAACTGAATCAGACAATGAAAAACTCAATAAATAAGCTTCAAATTTGATTGAAGAATCAGAATCTCAGGCATTTAGTACTCAAGCTCAAGAGCTGATGATCCTATTATAAGACATGAGAGACAAGAAATTGACATCGATGAATTTGAATATGCTGCTAAAATTGAATTATTGAACGGTATAAACTGAATTTCGTCAAAACAAACCAGTACTCAAGAAGACAAAGTAAACAGCAGTGTCGACTCCAGACGCAGAGATCAAGTCATTTTCACTGGACGATGTAGCCTCCTTGATCCAATAAAAGGAATTGGGAGCTCTCGAACCTTCCCAGGGGTCAAGACCCTTTAGAATCCGGTTCGAGTAGTACATAACTCTATTCCCGAGCCTCCTCGAAAGCCTAGTGTAGAGGAACATAAGCACTACGAACACCGCAAAATAAGTAGTCAAGGACGTCAATAGTGAACTCGAATCCATCTTCTCCTCGTCGCTGAGCAGGAAGGAAAAGAGTGAAGAATCTCAAAAATAGAAGACGGATGATCGAAATTGGGGGTCTTAGGGTTTGGATTAGCGAGGAAAGGGAGTGAGATTGATTGGAATCGGGATAGAATCTAATCATGTCGTTTGCGGGGTAAAGGACTACAGAAAAGGAAGACATGGATAGTGATTTAACCTGATTGACACCAGCAATCATCAGCAAGCAACAAAGATTGGCGGGTCCTATTGTGTTGGATGAGGTAGTTCGTGATTTTTGGTCCCAATGTAGGGTTAGTTATGGGGAGGTGGTTTCTGCTTGGGATCAGTGTCATCGTAAAACTCATATACAGTCACCGTCTCCGGGTGCCTACTCCGGCATCTGTACCGGCAATCTCGTCGTCGTAGTGAAGGAGACCCACCAAATAAACTGCTATTATCTCTTTCTTTTTTGTGTTCCTATACCCTACCTGCCCACTCCACTCTGTAAAAGACAACATCGACACTAAAAGTGTGAAGAGAACAAAAAATTATGAAATTCAATCATGTTTCTGGTCAATCTCACTTCCCTTTCTCGATAATCCGAACCCTAAGACCCCAATTTTGGATTATACTCTTGAATAGAGAAAAATGGAATCGAGTTCGTTATTGACGTCGTTGATGACGTATTTGGCGGTATTCATGGTGCTTATGACCCTGTATACTAAGCTTGCAACGAAGCATAAGCATGATTGCATCTTCCGCCCGAATCTGATCCTCAAGGGTTTGTGTTACTGGCAAAATTACAGCTGCAATGAAAGGATCGTGCCCAGAGCGTGGGACCCTTTTGCTTGGATCAAGGATGCACTTCACACAACCGAGACTGATATGATCGAATTGTCTGGCCTCGACACAGCTGTTTACTTGGTCTTTTTGTCTGCTGGTTTGTTCGATTTCAATTTAATGTTTTTTTTAGTACTGCTAAAAGTTCAGCAAATGCACAAATATCTACTACTGCTAAAAAAGTTCAGCAAATGCTTAAGATTCTGAGATTTGAAGCTGATTCATGGGGATTTTTCTTGTGTAATTCAGTTCTAGGAATTCTAGTTCTATCTGGTTTGATTCTTCTGCCAATGCTCCTGCCGGTGGCTGCATATGACTCATGGACTAGTAGCTCGTCGAGCACTGGAAATCTCAAAGGGGTCGACAAATATTCCATAGGACATGTCAAAGTAACTTCTCTATACAGATTTACTGACATTGAGGATCAGGTTGTTCTTGTGAAAATTTTCTCTCCTTTGCATTGCAGGCAAAGAGTTCAAGATTGTGGGCTTTTGTGATTGCTGTCTATTGGGTTTCTTTAGTATCATATTGTGTTTTATGGAAGGCATGCAAACATGTATCTGATTTGAGGGCTTTAGCTTTAAGGAAGGCCAATGTGGAGGACAGACAATTTGCTGTTCTTGTGAGAGACATACCACCTGTTTCTCAACATTTTGAAAACAGAAAGGAACAAATTGATTCATATTTTCGATCTATTTATCCAGAGACTTTTTATCAGTCAATTGTGGTCACAGACAACACAAAGGTGTGTTCCTATCTTTCTTTTGTTGATTGTTCTTACGATATCATATCTTTCACTATATACTGATAATTCTCTGAGAAGAATGAGTTACTAGAGCCTTTTTTTATCCCGATACAAACTAGACTCCTTAATTTTCTTAATTAAAATTAAAGGTAAAAAATGTTGGGTATTGGCCGTAAAATATAAAGCAACATGGACCTATTTTATCCCATTAGAAACATAAAAGCCCTGATTATTCTCATTTGTACCCTAAATCTCTTCATGTATTTGTGTGGTTCTAGACCTACAAGCTACATCATGAATTTGTCATTTATGTGTGAACCATATTACAGATAAACGAAATATGGGAAGAGCTTGAGGGTTTAAAAAAGGAACTTCATCGCGCCCAGTATCTATATTTGAGATCATGCCATAGACCAATAAGCCGTGATGGGCTTTTTGGTCTCATTGGATGGAAGGTTGACACTATAAGTTACTTGGAAGACAGGATCGAGAAAGTTGAACACAGATTAGAAGCTGAGCAAAAAATCATCCTTGTAGAGAAACAGCTCTCTGCTGCTCTAGTATTCTTTAACAACAGATTAGATGCAACAACAGCAGCACAAAGCCTACATGCCCAGATGGGTGACAACTGGACAGCTATGGCAGCTCCTGAACCATGCCAGATCATCTGGAGTAACCTTGCTCTTGGTTATTACGAAAGAAAATTCCGCCAATTTGCTGTGTATCTAATGGTTGCACTCACAATCTTGTTTTACATGATCCCCTTGGGATTCATATCTGCATTGACAACACTTGCTAATCTAGAGAATCTTCTTCCTTTTCTGAAGCCAATTGTGGAAATTAAGATTCTGAGGACAGTGCTCGAAGCTTACCTTCCCCAACTTGCACTTATAGTGTTCTTGGCTGTGCTTCCTAAGCTGCTTATGTTTCTCTCTGTGTTGGAGGGAATCCCTTCTACTAGTCATGCAGTTAGGGCTACCTCTGGCAAATTCTTCTATTTCACTGTTTTTAACGCTTTTGTCGGTGTTATGATTGGTGGAACTGTGTTTTCTATGTACAAGACCATTGAGGAAGATCCACACAAGACTGTCGGAATTTTTGCAGAAAATTTGTCTGACAATGCAAGTGTCTTCTTGAACTATGTTGCTCTAAAGTAAGTAATAAGTGTCTTTTTTGCTCTGGTACAAATAGAAACTTATACAGATATTATTCCTCAGATTTCTTGTAGGTTATGGACTTGAGCTTTCAAGATTAGTCCCACTAATTGTATTCCATTTGAAGAGAAAATTTATTTGCAAGACTATGGATGATGAAAAAGAAGCCTGGGCTCCAGGAGACCTTGGATACGAAACAAGATTTCCGGGTGATATGCTTATTGCTACAATCGTTCTCTGCTACTCAGTCATTGCTCCCTTGATTCTCCCATTTGGAATTGCATATTTCGGGTTAGGCTGGCTTATCCTCAAAAACCAGGCATGTTTCTAAACACAATTCTGATGAACAATATGATCTGTTTCTATCCAATGTGATTTCTAGTTTGTATAACAGGCATTGAATGTTTATGTTCCGTCTTTTGAAAGCAATGGGCGGATGTGGCCTCACATTCATACGCGTTTGATAGGAGCTTTGTTGTTATTCCAAGTGGCCATGCTCGGGTATTCCGGAATGAAGGAATTTTACTACACTCCTGTACTTGTTCCACTTCCCATCATATCTTTGGTTTTTGCATCTGTGTGCAAGAACAAGTTTTACCGCTATTTTGAGTGTGCAGATCTTGATGCTGCTGCTGAACCGTTGCATTGTGATCTTGACATGGAGAAAGTTGTCCAACACTTCATTCCTCCTGGCCCGAGATCTATACATGAAGATGAAGATGAAGTTGAAAATATTAATGACTAAGACCAAACAAATGCATCTGCAACAGAACACATCAAGATGTTTGTATTGTGTTGGTATGAATTGAATATGAGTTTGTACATGTAGGAATTTAAGTCAGGGTCGAGATTTGTTGGTAATACTTGAAGATAAAATCTTATCGGTAGCTGAATTCCATAACTGATTGAAGAAGCTTTTTTTTTAAAGCTTGATGGGCTAAAAAGCCCGGTTTGCCAAGCATGTTGGGCCGGATCTGGGCACCACCCTAAACATAATGCCGGTCCGGCAGCTAGGGGTGTAATACGAGACAAGATACTCGGTCTCGGCTCGCGTTTGACTCGTCAAAGAGCTCGTTTAATTTCTAAACGAGCCGAATACAAACAAATTTTAAAGTTCGTACAAAATTTAGGCTCGACTTGTTTATAAACGAGTCGAGGTTGAGCATGTCAATGCTCGGCTCGTTTGACTAAAATAACACTACATGAGCATTATTTTAGAGGGTTCGGCTTATTAAAAGCTCGGCTCAGGCTTGGATCGTTTATAAACAAGCCGTGCTTGACCATGCCGATGCTCGGGTCGTTCGGTTCGTATTACACCCCTGCCCTCAGCTGTTACAGGCTAGGATCCGTATAAACGGGCTTAAAATATCTGAACCCGGATATGAACAGGTCTATTTGAGATCAATCCGATCACTATGTAATCCGAAACACTCATCAATAATACAATTTATTCACAAAAGTCATCAAGACAAACTTAACAATCCATGAAATGAATCATGATCATACTGCATGCAATACATTCTCTTGATCACAACTTCCTACAGGAGAAGGTATATCTTGAGGATCTCTCTTAGGCCTAACCCACCTCCCTTGTTCATTCCTCACCAAACCCTTAAATGCCACCTGGTGATTCCAGCAAGGCGGAATCGCCAGCTCACTCACCAACATATCACACTCCTTATTCACCAATGCCACGTCCCTCCTTGCCCCCTCCCTAAACGACGCCGTTTCACCTCCCTCAAACCCATCCACCAAATGCAAATATGTCTCCAACATATGATGTCCTTGCAACTTCAATATCCCACGCTTCAAAAACGGCGAAACACCGGCGTCAAGTCGGAGCTCAACTCCGGCATGCGCGTAAACCCACTCGCCACCTTCCTCCACGCTCTCCTCGTTGAATATAATCCCCGGCATACGTGGCACCACGTCTTGTTTCACCACCACACGTAAAACTCTTACTCCCATCTCTTTCAACTCTTGCTTAAAGCGAGTGTTCCCCACTCGCGGTGCCCCGTACGACACCACGCTGACGTGGACGTCCGGTAAAGCCGACTTCGCCTCGTGTGCATTGAGTAGAGCAAGCGCGCCGCCTAAACTATGTCCGGTTATAGTAAGACTAACCTCCTCACCTTTCGCTTTGTAAAATTGCACTAGTTTACGTACCTCATGCATGACTTGTTCCGAGGCGCTCGATTTATTATATCGAGTCGCCTCGGATTTAGATGTGTATAGACTTAAAAACCCGTGCTCGACTCTCGAGTCACGGGTTCCGATTCTCTCCATTCTTTGCTGAAAATCCTCGTACCATTCCGACGGAGCCACCGTGCCTCGCCATGCAACGACGATATCTCTCCTACCGATCCTCGCGGTTTCCGCGTCATCACTCACCGCCACGTAACCCATCCAATTAGAGTCTTTACTCCACGTCTCTCCCAATCTCGACCTCTCCATCCACATCGGCAACTCCACGTGCGACATAGCGTACACGTATTTCGTAACATGGTACCCGACATTTGTCAATCCAAGCTTCTCAAACATCCTCTCACGTCCGTACCTACAGCTTCCACAATACTCGGACGACGCCTCGAAATCGAAAGCATCATACGTAGCTTGCGCGAGCTCGCCATATTTGACGAGCTCGCGACGTAGCCACGGATGAAAAGGGTCAAGAAGCCCATCCCAATCGGCATGCCCGTGGATTTCGCGCCATTTTTCCGAGATGTTTTCTTTGGGGGAGGATGTCGGGGTGTTGACTTTTGACTCGAACACCAAAGTCAACGCCGTTGACCGAGGCTCGTGAGTTAGGGTTTTGTGAAGGTGTGACTCGATTTGCAGCTTGAATAGATCGGTGAACGAGTGGACGAGGCGTGTGGCGGAGTTGGGTGCTGCCGGAGCGTGGAAGACTAGATCTTGGCGGGCTTGGATTGTTGTTCGGCGGTTGTGGCGGAGTGTTGCCGGCGGCGGCGACGCGAAATGCAAAGAAGCCATTTTTATTTATTTTTGAAATGCTTAGGATATGAATCGATCGATTTCTTGGTATATATACTAGACGAGGGCTGCTGTATTATGAGATTTGAATGGGCATTAATTGTATATAATTATAGTTTAAAGTGTTGATTTGTTGAGTTTGAATTGAAAAAGTCAAGACATCTGCGAAGAATATTCAACATATAATCTAGACTTGAGACGACGCGTTTAAGTTTGGTCCAAAATCACTATCACAACTATAAGTACGTACGTAACAATATCATAATATGAATAGTATAACAAATTATAACATCAATTATTTTGTAACTTATGAAAAAATTTGAGTTGTAATGTTAAATTTTGATAGGAAAAAAATGTTGCTAAATTGTAGTATTATATTCATGGTATTATACAATACCTATCTTTTAGAGCCTTTAGACTGACTAACCTTTAGTATCCCATCGTTTAAACTATCAGAATGGTACTTCGCTTATTGAGTCCAACCAAAAATTGATATCTAAATTATTGTTTACAAGTTAAGTAAAAGGGGTAAGATAGTTGCAATGAGGCCTATATGACATACTTATTCAACAAGAAACATAAGGGAGAGTTCTAGGAGCAAAGTTTTTGTGTTAACTTAGCGTGTGAAAAGTGATCTAGATACTAATCTTTGGTCGGGTTCAATAGTTGATGTATCGTTCAGATAGTTTAAACAACGGTGTACTAAAGTTTAGTCAACCTAAAAGATGGGGTGTTATTTGGACAATTTTCTCTTATATTAATGTAAATTTAGGATATTAAAATTACAATTCTTGAAAGGTTGGATTTTTTGGATAATTAACCCTTAAAATATGTGAAGTGGATTTAAATAATAAGGGCCCGTTTGATTCCAACTCCGAAAACGGAAACAGAATGAAAACGATTTTAGTCCATATGTATATCATTATTCATTAAATTTTATGGAATCATTTCATGTGGTTTAATGCAAAATGCACTTGATTCCCTATATTATGTTTCCCTATAGAGTATCAAAGGTAATTAAGCTATATTTCAATTACTTTAAACCATAAGGAATGATTTCAAAAACTTTCATAAAGAAGGGTATATGTATGAACTAGATTCGTTTCCATTCCGTTTTTTATTCTGAAATTAAAACTAAACGGGCCCTAAATATAGTGAAGTAAAAAGAAGTAGATTTCTAAAGAGGAAATGTAGCATTACTTTTGTCGTGAATTAAAAACAATAAATGTTGCCATGAAAACAGATGTGATATTGATTGTTGATATTATATTGATGGTGTAACGTTTATAATTATCAAACATCGATAATAAATGTTCACATGAAAACAGCTGTCATATTGAATATGTTATCAAAGTGAATTGTTCTCATTGGAAGTCAAATTCAGAACGTGTTTTGAAAGGACGCGGGAATACCATTTCAATGTACGGAAAAAATTAAAATCTTTTTTTTTTACTTTAATATGATGTATTTCAGAGGAAAAAATATATTTTAGTTGTATAAAATTCCTTTAATTAATTAATTTTAGTGACTCTTTTTAAATGATATTATACCGTTTGAAATTATTTAATAGTTAAAATATTTATTTAATAGTTAAAATAAGTGACTAATTAAACAAGTTTTTTTTTATAAGTTTGATGGTTTTGAAAAAATATAAAAAAGCTTATTAGAGTATGTGCAAATGTAAAAGTACTAAAAAAATATTTATTTTTTATTTAAATTTGATTTTTTAGTACTATATCATAATCTTGATAAACTTCGTCCATATAATTTACGATCCAAGAAAATTTTAGTCGGCTCTCAAATGAACCTTCGATATGTTATGTCTTATTTGGTTTAACAAAACTAGTTAATTTCTTGACGTTATCACAATCACGAGAATATATTTCTCATAAAAATGTATATTTGAGTTTATTTGATATTGTCACATGTCAATTTTTGAAGGGTTCCATATTACAAAGCTTTTTACTAGGTTTAAACTTTTTGAATAGTTTTACCTTTTTATTAATTTTTTATATAGAGTTTTCTAATGGTGGTGTAAAATATAAAAATATTGAATAAAAAAATCTTAGAGATGTTTTGTAGGAGACTTAGAAGTTAAGTAGGTTTTTATGGAAAATTTATTAAAAAGTTTGAAAACCCGATATATATGGACAATAAAGCAGAGGTCGTGTGTATGCGAGCGCATATGCACGTTAGGCTCTAGTCTAATATATAAATCAAGCACGGTTAAGTTCCATTAGGATTGGAATGTCCCACTATTAAAGGCAGAGTGATATTGTTTACATAGGAGTGCACATAAACTCAACCCTTAAATTCAACAAGTGTCATTATAAAACCAACTGCAATAAAATGAAAAGTTAACCGACATTCAAACTAGGACCGTCCAACAAAGGGTGTCATTCGCCCTAACAAGACAGTCCCATAATATTTAATTTTAGTTGGTTTAAGAAAAAAATATACTTATCAGAACTTGTTACAAACTAATAAAAATCTACTAAAAAAATCTAATCTTTATGAATGGGAGCAATAGATTTCATTTTTCTCGTAGATTCGCAAAAAACTCTTACCAAATATTTTATCGAAAGAGGTGTCCGATGTTGAGGCTATCATGTGAGCAGTGGAGCTGACAGTTGAGCTTCATATGGCACGTGTTATTTTTAGTCAAGTTGTCTTGCGATTATCCAAAAGCTTACGAAGAGCTACGACATCATCTTTTGTAGGGTGTGCAAAATCGGACCGGACCGAAACGGTCTACCGTCCAGGTTTTTTTTAAAAATTTGGGTTACGGTCCGATTCGATTTTTGGACCGTATAAAACCGCGACCCGAGTTGGACCGTAAACTATGAATTTCCGGTTTGTCCAGTTCAGTCCATTCCGGTGAATTTCTGGTCCAATCCGGGCCCGGTTTTAGACCGAAAAACCTCATCAAAATTGCACAATTTACGTACAAATCGGTCCGATCTAGTCCGCAATATTCAAAATTGCACAATTTATATTCAAACCGGTCCAACCCGGAACCGGACCGCGGTTCGATTACCAATTACCAATTTACAGTCCACCGGTCTAGACCGGATATTTTGATGCTTTACATTCTTATGGTACGTGTTATTTGCTTGTGCAATCTGAAGGAAAGTATTTTATTACGTTTATCATGATATGATTACATTGAATATTATTATCATCTCTAATTCAATGATCATCATGCAACTCAAAGTCCCTTCAACTGAGAGCAGCTAGTTCCCAGACGAAGAAGGGAGGAGGTGAATCGGACCTTATTGGCTTCAAAATCAAACTCCACAAGATTATCCTCCAACTGACGAGCTCCGATCGCAATCGGAGTTATCCTTGCATCACCTCCGTCAACAACCCCCAAGCAGTGGACATTACTCGAAACCCTAACAATGGAGTTGGAACCGTAGATACTCCATTTGACGTTCTTCCCGTCGTTCAACACCAAATTGATTACCGGCAGTCCCTTGCCGGACTTGGCATGGTAATGAATACTACTAGATCTGAAGCACGCCGCACCAAACGGAGCCACCGGAGCTGCTTTAGTAAGGTTATAAGATTTGGCTTTACTGATGAACAGCTTAATTAAGGGCTTGTAGATCTGTGAATGGAGAACGGTATAAGGATCCATTGTGCTGAATGTTGTGCCGCCGTTGCCGAGTTTGTCGAAGGATAGTAATGTGGTGTTGAATTCCAATGGAGTTCCGTCGATGTTGATGGACTTTAAATTGATGAAGTATTTGATTGAAGCGTCGCCTTGGCCGGACAGTGGATCGGTTTTGTGGGAGTTCGACACAAGCGCCGTCGTACGAAACGATTTCGATAAATCGGAATGGTTCGGAGGGAGTATGTACGGCCCACCGCCGAAAAACACCGCGCCGGAGAAGGAAGCTCCGGATGGCGGGCAGACGGCGAACTTCCGTGGCGCGTGTAAAGAAGACGAGACGTGCGCGTGAAGTGACGTCGGGGTTCTAGCGAGTGACACCATGCCCTTAGCGTGACTAGAGAGACCCTTGAGAACATCCTCGAATGTGCATAAGAACGGGAATTTGGGAAGGGCGGCGGCGGTGGTGGTTGGGGTTTCAGAGGAGTATAAGGAGATTGTATCGGTGATGAGGCCGGTACCGAAGAGGTAGTTGATCCACGGAGTGGTAGCATAACCGCCGCAGGACTTATTGGTGCAGCTGGTGGTTGGTATGGCGGGGCCGGAGCACGCAACGCTACAGCCAGCGGAGCAGTGGGAGTCGCAGGGGACGACGTTCCAGGTGGAGGACTTATTGTAGCCGACAATATCGCAGGTGAACCACGAGTACTCACTGGTTAGGTCCACCACCTGGTTGACGCGAACCGGTGGGGTTCCGACGAAGAATCTTGTGTAAAACTGGTTCTTCCTCAAATCCTTGGCGAGAGGGAGGAAGTACCTGGTGGTATACGCGGCGGAGACAAGGTGGCAAAACAACAGAATAAGGAAAATGCAAAATAACAGCCGCCTGGAAGCCATTTTTCAATTTAGGAGGATGCTGGTCAAGTGTGCATCGACTACTCTGTAGTTAGCCAGTTATATACAGTGTGCAAAAAGGGTAGTTTAGTAAATTTCGCGTTGGCTTCTGGTTTGGTCAAAAACGGCTAATGGATAACCATAAACTACAGAGATGCAAAAGGATACACTCAATCCCGTTGGCTATGCACTCGTGGTATGAAAACTGTGTGTTTCTAACTAGCCAAATGAGACCTGCCCAGACAATTTGACCTAAAACAAATAACTAACAGTTTCGTAGCCTTTTCCGCGAGATACCTCCGTACAATCTCGAGCCCTGAGGAAAATGCCCGAGACCCACTTGCCCTTGCTTGGGTCTGCATTTCATATGAAGGACGTCGGTGGGAAGATCAAGAAGCCGATGAAGGTTTCGGTTTGCAGTCACAAAGGGCTCACACTGTTGGTGTTGAATGAGCGATGATATAGATGCTGAAACTTTTGAGCATCTGCTATCTAAAGTTGCAGCAACGAGCTCGGCCTCTCTGTAAGTTGTCCCACAAACAGATCATTTGTCTTGGAGATTGGTAGTGTGCAGTGTAATAGCCTTCCATGCAACCGTACTGACAATACTTCCAGTTATGAGAGTATTGAACATTTGCTGATGAGCTATTGAATTGCTCAACCCACATTCCCATGCTCACGTCTTCCATCTTGAACAGCTGCAAAATTTCTTAATTTCAATCCTAACTGGATTTTTTGATTAATTAGGATGAACAAAAGTTTCCAAGTTACAAACCCGTAAGCTTCGTTTATGATGCTGACTGATGATGAACTTGGCGATATCAATGGTGATCACGTATGCAGGGCCATTGGCATATGGTGGGTAGATGTCTTCTGGCCACTCCTGTCAAAACCAGATAATTTCGTGTAAAATGGAGATCATAGTAGTTTTGGGTAGCATACTTAGGGCTTGTTTATTACTTATTGGGTAGATTTTCATTTAGTTTCGGAAATTGAAATCTAATGCATATTTGGTATTGGTAGTTTATTCGGAATTAAAGAGTTTTAGGAGATTACTAGACAGATTTTCGAAGAGTTTTTCGTACACTCCTTGGAAAAGGTTTTTGGAATTTATATAGCTTTCAGCAGTGACCGCTTTTGCTAAATTCACCCTAAAAATTTAACCATAGGAAAAAAGCTTAGTTTACCATACCGAACATATTTTTTTTGATAAAAGGCAAGAACTTTGTGTGGATATAGGTTATTGGGAGAAAAATAGGTTGTGGGTGTCAAACCATACTTTCAGTGCAAAAAACGTTTATGAACAAATCTGTGCTTATAAAGAAACTGCCAAATAAAAACCTTCAGAAACTGAAATGAAACAAATTGACACTACAAATAATGCAACAGCTGATGGTGAACAAAGTAACCTTACCTCATAGCTGACTGCCCATTTCCCATGCCGCAGAGGTCTATGCATGAGGTTAAGATTTCCCATATATAGAGACCTTGTAGGCGGAATACGCTCAATTTCTCCCAATACAGTCGGCAACCTCACAAACGTATCATCATCACACTTCATGATGTACGAAGCTGTTACATTATGAATCTGCCAAAGAACATTTGAGTTACTTTATAGATCAGTCCCTGACAATGCTCATACGAGAGAACATCAACAAAGCTATAATGTTCAAAGTTTAACTTACCCCGTAGTTACAGATAGCTATAGTTTTGAGAACAACTAGTTCATAACGATCCAAGAATGGTAAAATGACTATATCACCAAAGTAAGCAGCTTCTTTCTTCAGTACTGCATTTACTTCCTTCCGCGCATTCTGCAGGGTATAAATAGAAGTTATTACTTGCTAAAAATGTGCACTACAAATTTATATCAAAATGATTCGCAGAAAGACGATAAAAAACAAAGTAAAGAATAACAAAGATCGATGACTTGAAGAAGTTTGATTGGAATCTAAGATCCAAATTCAGGATATTCCATAAATTAAAATTAGACAGATTTTGCATGACATTTGACAGACTGCCGCGTTAAGACATTCATGATTCATATTTAGAAAAATGGTGGATGCTGTCGTCCTATTCTTTTAGAGATAAAAAGAATTGATGCCCAATAGCCTATCCTTAAGACCGGAAAAATCACATGCCACTCATCACAGTAACTAGAAAGAAAAGCACATGCAGTTTCTTCTCTTTCAGCACAGTTAGACTTGCATGGAAAAGTGCCAGGATCATAACACAACTTTGCCACAAAGACATGTTCAGGTAATTAGCCATATAAATATATATTAAACATAACCGTGATACATGTATGATATAGTTGATCACCTATACTGTATAGAAGTTGTCATCATGCACATTGTGTTTCAGGACTCAATAGTCCTTACAAGGGATAAGTGGAAAGAATGTTATATCTTGCATGTTGTCATTATCTCTTAAGGTTTCTTACATTCAAATATATATTACTTACTCTATCAATCAATGAGACAATTATGTGCTGTTGATGTAATAGAGTACAGAACTCTTACTAGTGCAACAAAGAAACGAACAGCTACACGTGAGGATTTGATCGCTGGAGACTGCATCCAAGTTTTCCTAACAGCCATTCGTTCTGCAAAGTGATTACTGGCAGAAAGTACTCCAATGAAGAGATGAATAGGTTTCTTGGGTAAAGGATGTGATTTCCAGTCAGGTGACATCTCTAGCACTCTTTGTGGGGAGAAGCTCGGATGAGAAGTTGGCAGTGCAGTGGCAAAGACAGAATGAATAGCAACATCACCATTAACTGCTAAACCGGTTGCATCTTCAAGCGTGAAGCCCTGGATGTACAATGACCATATCAATATAAATCAAAGGTGCGTTATGTAAACCGAGATTATGGTATCACTCTATCCTATCCTTCAAAATTATTTCAGGGTCTCAATAAACGTAAATGTTGGTAATTATGTAAAACAATTATAGTAACAACAATTTAAAGTGACATACAGTTCGGTAAGGAAAGGAGGATATATGTCGGCCGCCAACACTAATATGATATCCTTCAATACCGGCACGAATAGTGAGAATAAACATCTTTCCCTCTGCAAAAGGATATGGCCAGGTAACTTCGGGTTTTTGTTTACGGCCAATAAATCTGTTGAACCAGGAGGCTGTTTTGATTTCCTTAGGATCCACGACATCATTACGCATCCATTTCTCACATCTCTTGAACCCATCAACTGCAGATCACGTGCATCATATCTTGTGAGATCTCAGATAAAGCAAACTATTATCTTAACAAAAATCAAACAACACTGCAAGTTTGTATAGAAAGTTATCACTCAACAATCAAATCAACATTAATCTGTAGATGAAGTTACACTATAATGTAAATACACAACGTTGTTAGGGAGAACAATTAAACTCAAATAGGTCATTGGCAGACTTGACATGCTAGCAAACAGAACGGAAAAACAATACGAATATATTAACAAATAGAACTCTTACCAAGCATGTCATCATCCTTTCTTGATGGTGAACCAGTACACCTCTGAGCCTCACCCCATTGCATCCTGTAGCAGGTATTGTGTTCAACAACCGGTTTCCTGCTCCAGTCCCCTCTAACACGAGGATTTAAATGAAGAATTTTTGGAGGTTCCTCCCCTTCAGCTACTTTGAGCCCTTGTAATTCAACCATAAACTGTGAAACATATACAGTTCCATCACCATTCCTGAATCTTGCCAACTGAGGTACATACTCCTGATGTGCATGATGAGGTGTCCCCACCACTGTTATAGCAGAACCAGCAGCAAGCCCACAAGGAAGAAACATAACATGGTCACCTCCCAAGTCTTCCCCGCTCATATGCACCCACGAAGGGCACGACTCCGGCTTTCCCTCAAGGATAGAAGAAAGGCTTGAATCAGTAATATCATAATTTTGCAGTTCTTCCCAAGCTGTTACACCTAAATTCCAAGCCTCTTCAGCCATCAGCTCGAGCGTGGACAAACCATTAGTTCTATTCATTCGCCTCATTATTTCACCGGTAATTCGACCATACCCATCATTGTTTGACTTTTTAGTTTGATATCCAACTCTTGCTCCTTGTAAGAATCCTTGGTAAGGGATAACAGGCAAATCCTGGCTTTCATTATCCTCCAATTTCCTACTAAATGTCTCCTTATAGATCGAACCAACCGATGATTTTTTCATATCAAAGTCATCAGCATAGCTCTCTTCCCCACTTAGCACAGAAGCAACTTGCAAAAGCTTAGGAAACTTCAGAGTAAGGAAAATCAAGTACAAAGCAGCCACAGCAATCAAAAAATGAGACAGCTTCAACCTCCTACCTCCAGAACTTTCCCCTTTCAGCCTCTTCATCGTATCATTAACAACCATTAACAAACCACCCGTGCTCTAACCCTAAAAAACTAACGCCCAACATATAAAACTACCACCAAGCAATCAATCTCAAACATTCACCGCCAACATTCAGCAAGAACAGCAAGAAATTACCAGAAACTTCAGTTTTTTTATCAAGGATCGAAGAAATTACCAGCTGATGAATGTTCGATATGCTTGCAAGCAAAGTTTATTGCAGGTTCGCTGATTTGCTGATCGAACCTAGCAAGAGGATCAACGTATATGGAAACCTAGAAACACGTAGATTTTGAAACCGAATCGCGGTAATCACGAAGACATTATCGATTTCAAGGACAGAAATTAAAACCCTAATTTGAATCTTTGTGTTTGTTTGACTGTTGAGAAAAAAAGAGTAAAGGGAGGAAATGCTGGGATGAGAGATGCGCGATCCTGAATCTGTTCATCCGACATTTTCTTCCTTTTTTTCTTTTTTTTTCTTACTTTTTTCTTTGTTTTTCTTTTTTTTTTTCTATTTTCACCGTTTTTTTTTCTTTTGATCTTTGAATAAATTATATTCCAGTGTTTATAAAATTATTTATATAAAAAAAAAGTTTATAAATTTATCAAAAAAATATACAAAATAAATATTAATAAGTCCTAAAAATCGATAAAGTAAGATATACAATAATCCCAATAATTATGTGGTGGTGGGAAAAAAATGATAATTTGTAACTAATGGACAACATCAATTTAAATTAGGTTTAGCTAATTATAGAAAATTAAAGATTGGATTTTAAAAAAATGATAATTTGATATTTGTTGTAATTGCATATCATTGGGAAATTGCTCACTACAAAACAAATATGTTAAATTGTTAATCACACAAATTGTCCACAAATAGGGATTTTTCACCAAACCACCTTTTAAATAAGTTAATTTTACAAAAGCATCCATAAATGTTAATTATCACAAATACTATGATTTAGAAGTCTTATTTTGTCGAAAAGTTTAGTTGGTTTTCTATTTGCGATTTATTATTTGCAACGATATTGTAAATTGACCGTGTTCATTGGAATGCTTAAAGTGTTCTTGTCGATTTATTTATGTATGTTAAGGTAATTTCATAAAAAGAAAGTTGTACCTTACGATGTTTTTTTCCATATATGCTTGATATAGTTGTTTGTAAAAAACGATCTTTTACGTTATATTTGGATTAATAGACGTCCTGACGAAAATCTCAAACGGTTTCCACAACTACGCTATTCGCGTGCGTAGTTGATATGGTCTTCAACTACGCATATAGGGTGCGTAGTTGGAGTTCTGGACAAAAACATGGAACTACAACTATACTCCCCACAAACGTAATTGATATTTATTTTTTTGAAAACTATTACTACGCACTCATATGCATAGTTAAAGACGTTATCAACTAACGCACGCGAAGTGCGTGGCTAGGATCACTGCTACAGATTTTCATCAGTACATTTAAAAATCACATTATATTTTTTCTTCGTCCTTTGAAAGGAGAATAACGATTTTGTTGATCATATAATGATTTTGGTCCCCTGAAGAAGATGAGGCCCAATAGCCATCTCCGGTGAACTTGGTAGGTAGGTTAAGTTGTGCTGCATCTTAAATTGTGTTGTGGCATTAGCTCCTCTTAGATAAGCATCAGCTGGAGACATTTAAATATGTACTACTATTACAAGTACAATAATGCGAGATTGCTATTCGTACCACCTGAAACATGTTATTCATACCCTGACTACGCGTACGCAATGTGTAGTCGTAGCAACAAGCTCATTTCGTTCAAAAATAAAGGAAAATGGCTACGACTACGCTTTGCGGAAGCGTAGTCATACTACGCATACGTCATGCGTAGTCGTAGAGCGTATGTGTAGTAGCTAAACATACATTTGGTTCGAAAAATAAAGGAAAACTTACTACGCCTACGCAATGGGTAAGCGTAGTACGGTTATAAAAATAAAAAAATAAAAAAATAAAAAAAATTTACGCCTACGCATTGTGTAGGTTTAGAACGGATACGTATAGCATGGCTAAAGTGGTACGAATACCAAAAACCACAATAATGTTAGTACTATCACATCTTATTTTTGTTTTTTTATTGAAAAGTTTTAGATATATATCAGATTATATAGTAGATTAAGGTAGATTTGGACCCTAAACCTAAACCGCCGGTTTAGGTTTAGGAACCGTTAGTTTTGGCTTAAAGTCAAATTTAAACCTAAATGGAAAAAACAAACTGTCGGTTTAGGTTTAATCTAAACTGTCGGTTTTGGCTGTTTTGTATAAAACATTTATAAAAAAAGAAGAAAATCGGTTCTTTAAAAATTAAAAGAAAAATATTAACCAAACCGGAGTTAAACCGCCGGCTTAGTCAAACCGGCAAACTTAAACTGTCGGTTTGGGGCAGTTTGGACCTGTTTGGGAACCGCCGGTTCGACGATTTAGCCCAAAACAGACCCATGTCTAGATTAAGATATCGGTGTAACTCTTGTTCGGGATATATTTCACTTGTTTAGATACAGAAACGAGTTTGAATCGACTTTTTTGTGAGTCCAATAACATAGCTTGCACAAGATTGATCCAAATACTCCGAGGTTATTATTCGTGTCGAACTTGGCTCAATTAGAAAGCGAGTGAGCTTAAGCCAAACTCTATCCAAATTCGAATAGATCATTTAATTACCGACTTCAAATTTGGTAAAAATGTTCAAAAGATGACGAAGGTACGGAATTGATATATTGCCATAATTAACGAATTGTGTTTCACTAAACTCTATAAATGTTGTTCAAAAAATTCAAATTCGAATCATCATGATAGCACATATAAAAAATTGATAATTCAAAGAGTTTCTTAAATAGATAATAAAACACTCAATCGGAAAGTAGAGCGATATTAACAAATCGAATTGTTACTTTTTCTTATAACCGTCCCGGACCAAATGACGTCGAGGGCTCACGTACAGCGAATCACACATACATGCACACGGGGTTCCATACTAAAACCAATTTTCAATAGGAAGAGTAGTCCGGATGCTTATATGGTAGGTTCACACAGTATCGTATCGTCGATGCGAGACTTTTTCCGTAGTCTCTAACAGAATTGGGAAAAAAAAAATGTAAGACGAAAAAGAATATGGGAATCCTCAGGTGGTACTCTTTATATATGCCTTTCCTTTTACTCTTCCATCGAAAATGCCCTACAATATCATGTAATTACTTTTTGAGATCTTAAAACGTTTATAATTACTACTTTTTACCAAATCTACCCCCACCCAACAAAAAAGAAGAATGAATCTAATCATGTTCGAACAACGTACATAATTCCTTTATTTTTGTATCTTAATGGGATTTCTTGAAATATTTGTACTAGATTCTTTGCTTTAACCACAAACCTTGAATATTTATCACATAATCTATTTTATCATTCAAATACCATCTCCATTTATTTAGCCTGTGTTTGCAGGTGTCAAAGTCCGATACAGACGGACCGGAATTCGTGTATATAGGCTCAAGTCCAACACATCAATTTGGTAATTTCATCATAGCTAAAACCAATTGATTTTAGGAGGAGTTCACCGGCCTTATATACTAGGCTCGGAATGCCCCTACCTTTCGATGTGGGAACTTATTTTCTCCAACACGTCCCCACAAGTGCAACTAAATGATATAGACCGAGACGTGATTGCCCACTTGTTAGGATGGCGAGCCGAGTATAGGCTAATCCCTTTGTGACCATGTCAAAATCCGATACAGATGAACCGTAAAACAGAGGTCGTTTACATACGAGCGCACATGAACATTAGGCCCAAACATAGCACATAAACCCGGTGAGGCTCCATCCTAAAACCAATTGATTTCAGGAGGAGTTCTTCAACCTTATAGATTAGACTCGAAATATCTCTAACTTTCAATGTGGGACTTATTATCTCCAACAACATACAAACAAATTGATTGGGCATGCTTATTTTTTTCATTTTCTCGAAGTACGTAAGCCGAGGAAAATTTTGATCGAGAACGATAAACCTATATAACCCCTTACGCCGTTTACTTCGTAGCAAAATTAATAATAACTACGAATTGTTCTACGATGTAAGGTGTCTTCATCAATCCCTAGTGGCAATTGAAGTGTTGTCATGAAGAAGATGTATTGGTAAATATGAGTAGAGTGTGAGGGCATATTAGGAAATGAGTCATTTGTATATCTACAATGAACAATAATGAATATAGTTGATGTAATTAAGCATAACCCTACTTATGCATAACATTAACTGTTCAAAACCCTTTTTGTTAATTCATTTGTCTCTAAAATCTCCAGCAACTCATGCTTCTTCTCCAAGGACAAAGGTGGGTTCAATTCATAATACTTAATCATTAGCACCCTTGATTAGTGTTGCTAATTAATGACAAAATCTAGCCATAATCATCTGAAAAGGATAAGATGATTATGATGTGTGTATGTACCTAAACCTCCCAAACTTGCTTCCAAATCTCTCTCACTTGTCACCATATGTTTATGATAATCAATATCTTGTTAACATAATTAAGCAACATTATGGTACTATTATTCTTTAGGTTTCATTCAATTATCATGCTTGCATACCCATTTATTTGCTTTTCCCTTTATTGGTTATTTAAGTCCGACAAAAAATACGAAACGATCGAGGGATTCGGATCGAGAATATAAGGACGTGTAGGCATTGCGGGTGTGACTCTCGGACGCATTGCGGGTGTGACTCTCGGACGAATTGCGGGTGTGACTCTCGGACGCATTGCGGGTGTGACTTTTGGACGGAATGGGAGTGTGTCCAACAACCCTAGCTATTTAGAACCTCATACGAATGTTCTAGAACAACTAAAGCCTAGGGCACACTCCCTAGAATAATGATCGTTGGAGCAACGTTCACTTTTTGTAGAAAACTACAGCCTCCATGGGTGAAATTCAACCGGGAAGGGAACACACTCTCATTAAAAATTGGACGCTCATTCATGACATCGTATTGGATGCAAACTCTAATCACGATTGAAATAACGTTATTTGTTAGGTAAATAATAATCTCGTTTGTTTAATCAATATTCTCAAACAAATAACTATGAAAAATCCTAAAAATCATTAGGTTTTACTCACTTTCCTACATTCATAATAAATAAAATTATACTTTTAGATACTTTTTTTAGTTGTAAATCAGTTTATGTTTGGTTTTTACTGCATTATTGGTGCATGAAAGTCGAAATTAATTTTTTTTTTTAAATCAAAGTAGATTGTACCTATGTGTTTTCGTTATTAAACTTTTTAAATATTATACTCATGTGTTGAATTTCGGATTTTAGATTTTGGATATATTATGGATATTTTTTTATATTTAATATTTATAATAATTTGGGTATTTTTGGTGTATTATAATAAATTAATTATAATACTAACATAAAATTTATCTAATTTGTAGGATTATATTATTATTCCTAGGTTATAACGTAAATTATTAAAATGGTTGGTACGAGTTGCATTGGAATTGCATATTTGGTTTTGGAATAGAGTGAACATATCACATGCAAATTGGTATAAATGCACGTCTCACATCCATCCCTAACTTTCAACTCTACCAATCGAGATAAGAGCGTTTATGGCAGTGACGGAGTCAAAAAGAAATTAAAATTATTAAAAAATAATAATCAATATATACTATAAAGTAGAGTTCTAACATGCTGACGTGGCGTTTTACTGTATTAAGATTTTGAAATCCACCTCTCTTATTAAAAGTTAAAAAACATTTTTTTAAATTAACTATAAAATTTTTTTAAAACTAATCCCTTACAATATCTCCTTAATAATTCTCCTATATATTTTATTTTTCCTTCATAAAAACAAATCAATTTTTTAACACTCGAGTGTAATTCATATAAATTTTTTAACAATTAAATAAGACTAAAATTATTATTTTTTCATTCGAATAAATTTAATATATATATATATATATATATATATATATATATATCAATACTCGTGCAAGGCGCGGGTTCTGAACTAGTTTAGATAATAATTGAATTGTGACCTTTTAACTATTTTCTCATTTAAACGGTTTTCTAATCAAAGCTATTTTTCAATTTATACAATATTCGATATTAGTTTATATGTTTTTTTTATTCCTTTTTTTTAATAATTGAAAGTTTTATACGGTCTTATTAGTTTTTTTTTCGAATGATGGAAAGCAGTTAGGTTGGACTATTTCGTAGAGGTAGTGCACCATAAAGCATCCTTACGGATAAGAACACAAAGTTCGGGATCATCATAAAAGGTGGTGTTTGTTGTCCAAATTCCCAAATGGATTAAACAGTCAGCAGCACAATTTACTTCTCTAAAGACATGCCTAATCTAAACTTCGTCAAAAAAGCAGAGGTCCAATTTGAAGTCGGAAATAATCATCTCGATCTCTCAAGGACAACTCCAACAACCTTGAAGTGCCTTAATAACACAGAAGTTATCCCCTCAATTAAGATCTTTTTGATTTTTAATATAATCGCCTCATGAATGCCTGATTTTAGGACAAAAGCTTCAACTTTTATAACCGAGTTAAAGTTTTATTTTTTTTTTGCATCAAGACTTACAACCTTTCCATTATGGTCCCGGATCACGTAACCAATTGATGTTCTTCCCGAATCTAGTCGTGAGTCATCAAAGTTTAGTTTATGAAAGTCATATTGTGGTTTATCCCATTTAATATTATGTTTTTTTCCTTTTAATGGGATTAAATTTCTTTTGTGGTTGTTTTATGTCGAAGTCGTCGTCATCATAATAGTTGGCTTTCCACCTATGAATTTATTCTTTGATAAAACTTGTAATATTGTTATAGAACCCGATTGATTCGTTACCGAAAATAATTTTATTTTTGAATAAACAGATACTCCACCATATGGTGAATGTAGGCCATATATTGAGCATTGATTGATAATGTAAAACGTGCACAGTAAGAAACTTAGATATTTTAAAACTTATGGCCTATATATAAAATATCGATAAAATTAAATGATTGTCATATATTTCGGCTCTACCCTTTTCTAGTTTCTACCAACTAAACATTATTTACATAAAGGTAAAATTATAGACAACCACCTTAAGAATATTGAATTATCAAAAAACTACCCACAAATTACACTATTACACAAAGTTGCCCATAAATTTATGTGGTTACCAATATTACACCCTTCGATACGATGTCTCCTAAGAAGTTTGTTTAATCGATTTGAAAAACATATTCATTTGGTACTCACCAATAATGATATCATATGTAAGTATATAATAAAACTTTGAATTGAACGAAAATACGAGTTAGGGTTGTGTAGTACGAGCCTAGGAGGACATCAAATAAACGATGTCTCAAGTTCGATTCACGATATCTCCCTTTGATTGAGTGTAAAAAAATTCACACTGATATTATTTTATTGTTGAGTCAACTCGAGTGACGTAAACTAGATTGTGATATTTGTATATCGGTTCATTACAAAAAAATATATCATTTTAAAGCTTTAGGGCTCGTTTGGTTTGAACTCCGGAATCGGAAATGGAATGGAAACAAATCTAATCCATATGTATACCCTTATTCATGAAAGTTTTTTGAATCATTACTTGTGGTTTGAAGTATTTGGAGTAGAGTTTGATTACTTTTGATACCCTACAGGGTAACAAAATGTGGAAAAACAAGTGTATTTTGCACTAAACCAAAAGGAACGATTCCATAAAATTTCATAGATAAAGATATACATATGGAGTAAACTTGTTTCCATTCCGTTTCTGTTACCGGTATTGGAACCAGACGGGCCGTTAGTATAATACTCATATTAAGCATATGAGCAAAGGAATGTTGTGCCTTTGCTAACATGATGTGTTTTAAAGTGTGAGTTTTAAAATTAGCAGATTTTAGGGGCGTTTTATGTAATAACCTTAGAAAACCGTACGTACAAGGAAATGATGTGGAATGTTAAAGAATGGTGGGCCACGTGGCCCAATTATGACATCACACATGGAGAGAGAGAAAAGAGAGTGGAAGATAACAGTCAACGTCAAAAGGAGAGCGAGAGATAAAATTTCGTGGGCTCCCCAAATCTATCAGGCAAGCTGTCCCTTTCACTTTCCCCCTTAAATTTTTACCGCGTTAAGTAGTGGTAAAAAACTAATTACCGTGATTCGTTACTATTTTGTAAGACAAATGGATGATTGTCATACACGTTACATGTTCTAGCGACTATTTTGACACCTGATATATGAGCTAAAAATCATTTATATTTTAATAAATGTAATAATTTATAAATTAAGAATTTATTTTTTTTATAAATAATCTATTATAAAAAAATGTTATTACTTTTTTAATTTTAAAAAATTAATATTTAGTAATATCATTCATGGAGAGGAAAAAAAATCATTCATACTTTATTAGTTAAAAAAGCTTCATTTTACAATATGATAACATGAGAGGTATATGAAACTTTAACATTTGTAATTCATATATTATTATAAATAAATCGAAATAATTTATTAGACAAAATATTCATTGTATCTGAATTAAAGTCAAATATCATATCAGATTTCATATTAGATCTTCATTTTTTAGGAAGTCTACGTCAGAGATGTGTTCAGAAAAATTAACTGTGTTGCTGACCGATTGACCTATTCGAAAATTTCAAATCCTAACACACCCTTTTTTTACGATCACAAACTCCGTGTTCAGGAAAAAAATTAAGATAATTTAAATATACTTTTATAAGGTTATATTTTTGTAATATATCATTGAATAAAATATCACAATTTTCGTAAACTTTCTCCGTGTAACTTATGAAAATGAGAGAATATAAATTACAATGATCTCCATAAATTTGTGTTCTCAAACATTCACTTCTATCTAAATTATCTTTTGTTTTAAAAAATAAACTCCAAATCTAACACTAGTCGGTTAGAAAAACTAATACACTTAAACCAGCTACAATCGAACACAATTGGTCTCGTTTGGTAAGTGTAGAAATTAAGAAGATTAAGATTATGAGAATTAAAATGAATAAATAATTCTCGTAATCTAGTTTGGTAAGGGAATTAAGGAGATTAAAAGGGTTAGATTATGGTGATTGAAGGAATTAGATTATGAGAATTTTGTAGGGAAGTGTTCAAGTAAGACCCATTATTCCGGTAAGGCCGTGCGGCCGTCTGTACGGCCGACACGTGTCCCGGAATTTTTTTTTTTTTTTTTTTTCTGAACGAGTTTTTTTTTTTTTTTTTTAAAACGAGTAAAAGTAATAGTTCAAAACTTATTATGGAATAGTTCATAACTTATAAAAGGATAGTTCATGAATTATATATAATAGAATAGTTCATAGTGTAAAATTTATAAAGGATTGAAAGTAATAGTTCAAAACTTATTAAGTAATAGTTCATAACTTCTAAAAGGATAGTTCATGAATTATAATAGAATAGTTCATAGTGCAAAATTTATAAAGGAGTGAAAGTAATAGTTCAAAACTTATTATGGGATAGTTCATGAATTATAATAGAATAGTTCATGAATTATAATAGCATAGTTTAAAGTGTAAAAATTTATAAAGGAGTGAAAGTAATAGTTCAAAACTTATTATGAGATAGTTCATGAATTATAATAGAATAGTTCATGGATTATATTAAAAAGTAATAGTTCATGGATTATATGGGAATAGTTCAAAGTTTATAGGATAATAGTACATAAATTATAACATGGTAGTTCAAATAAATTTTCATTAGTTTCCGGAAAAAAAAAATCGTTTCAGAAAAGAGAAAAAAAAAAAAAAAAAATTCGGGACACGGTGTCGCCCTGTCGTACGGCCGTACGACCGTACCGCAATAAAAGGGTCGTACCTGAACATTTACCGAATTTTGTAATCCTGCAAAACTTAGATTATGAGAATTATGAAGATTATTGAGTTTTTCATCTCTTTCATCTATAAAAAAAGTTTAACACGTACTTTTTCGTAATTTTACCAAACACTCATTTAACTTAATTTCATACTCATCATCTTAAACAATTTTCAATTCTTTATCTAAATAATTCTCTTCATCTTTATATTCATCTACGTAATTTTACATTATCAAACTAGCCCTGTTCCCAAAAGGACCCTTAACAATAATAATCTATTTTCTAGCTGGTATAAAAAAAATTGATTTTATTTATAATTTATTAATAATTGTGCAAAAATCAGTAACATGTAGTTTGAGATGGTAGTTGTACGTATGAGTAGGGGTAGATCAGTAATTTGCGCGTGCAGAGGTTGTTGACACTGGGCATAAAACAAGAGTCTAGGTCTGGCGTGCAGAGTCATGGTCGTCTACTCTGGACGCACTTGCTACACCCACGTACGCAGCTGAACCACATTATATATTTATAATATTTTACATAGTCAGTGTAGTGTGCATTGATTTAAATATATATATATATAATTATAATTTTTAAATAACTATACATATTTAAATATAGTTTACGAATTTAGCTATATTTTTGCAATAAATATTATCTATATAATATGTAAAACAATCCTGATCCAAATTAGACTTGCTCATATTCAGGTAGCCTTTCCGATTCTAAAAAAAAGGTGGGTATAAATATAGGAGGAAGTCCGACCAGGTCAATGTGTCATGCCCGTCAACCCGAATTATATATATATATATATATAATATAACTATAATTAATTAATAGATATTACATAATATATCTTAAGATAAAGAAGACAAATTTTATTTTAAAACAAAATCTATATTAAACATATTTTTTTAAATAAAAATAAAAATGGGTATCGACATACCCGACCTCGTACAATAACCACTATATGATTGTTTATTGGGATCCGAATATAAACAAGTCTAATCCATGATGCAATGAATTGTTTATCAGGATTTTCACGTCTTTGTTGAGAAGACTCGTTATGAATAATGCCCTTATGCAATGGAGTCATTCCATTATACGAAGGAGAGACTAGGGTAATAAGGAGCTGACTCTTAAGTTATATATGAATAAGACATGTGAAATAATTGTATGATAACTTTTTAAGATGGCCATGGATCACTTTTGGTATGCGCTTGTTGGTTCAAAAGGTTATGGACTGTGTATGACTACAAAGTTTACATATGATATTAATGGATGCCATAGAGGGAGGGTAGTAAGCCCTTGTGATCCTCTAGATTGAAGTATTTTCGGGCCTTCTATAAGCGAAATTTGGTAAAGGACGACTTCATAGTGTTGAAGTACGTAAAAACTCTCTTTTCTACCCCCCTCTCTCTCTCTATATATATATTATATTTATTGTCAACAATGTACTCTTTGTAAGAGCAAACCTTCGGGATATCTCAATGATCGTTGATATTATCTATCGTTATGAAAGAACCTCAAGACAAAAAATTAAGTATGTGGTCTGAAGTTTCGTTCAACAAGAATGTGCCTGAAATTCAAGAAATCCACCTATGCGTGAATAATGGGTGTGAGGCGTGTGCAAAGACAAAATATCTATCTTGGACAACCTACCACAATTAGACACTCGAAGGTGTCTTTTAAAGGGATTAAAAATAGGATTGCGAAAAAAAATCTTCTCACAAACGGGGAGGGAGCGTTGAAATGTATTGTGTAAAGTATAAGCACATACATGATTGAGAGCTTTTAATATGCCAAATGGAATAGTTGAGGATATCCAAATTATGATGACGAGATTTTAGTTGTGATCAACATCCACTCGACACCAAATACATTTAGGAAGCTGGTAGAAGTTGTGTCTACCTTAGAGCATTATTAAATGGATTTAGGGATTTGAAAGTGTTTAACCAATCTCTTTAGCTTAGAAATGATGGTGGTTGGGGATCCAACATATTTGGTCCATCAAGTGCTTAAGGCCGGGTTGCTACGTTGGTGGTTCGAGTTATTTTTTATTGATGTATGGACGAAACCATGGACGTGGAGTTGGGTGGAGAGAAGTACAATTCACTAGGATGGTGAAAAGCATGGACACAACCTTGCTTGACGATTGTGCATTGTCTCATTAGTTGTTAAGACCGCTCTACATGCAAACATGGTTTTTGGAAATACCCTTTGCTTTAGGTGTTTGAAGTTCTTCGATTCAACCATACATGCCTTGATGTTATATCCATAAGGTAAAGGGGATCTGGAGTGGTTATGTAAGTCTACCTATATGGGGGTATGAACTCAAGGCTTTGACCGCGTTTGTGGCATGCTTGACTTGCATAGTCATATAGAATTGTCTTGTTTGACGACCAACCTCCGGCCACACATTGATATGGTGGGGGAAGATTTCTTGAATTGGCAGAAAGGGTTAGTAAGACTAAAGGTTATAGCAAATTCATTTCATAAAAAAAGGTTAGAGCAAATTCACCTGTTGGGTTTTAACCGTTTGTCATTTAGATAAATTGACACGGAGACATTCATTGTTAAAAAATGATCTCCACCCGTTAATTTTAGCCGACTTATATTTAACATTTGTTAACCTTTAAAATTTCAAATGTTAGAAAATTGACATGCATTTGGTTATTTGCTTACACATGAAAACTATTTCATGGAAACTTTCAATTTGGGGCTACAATTTCAGGATTGTGACTTATTTTCGTGGCGGAACAAGCCCCACTCGTGGTATGTACATTGAACTTACATTTCAGCCTTCAATTCTAGCTATGTTGCTCTTCGAAAAAATTCTTTCACTTCACTCGTATTGGTTACTTTTTTCAGGTTCCTCCCTTATTTCATGTTGCATCTCTCAAGCTCTCAAGTTCCGATCAATCTAAATTTGTAGATTGACCGATGTTATGTCCAATAAGAAGCAAGAGTAGGAAGAACTCCTTCATCATATATGTCCAATAAAAAATTTTAATATACTTACACGTATGACCGTGGTATGGAGCAAGATTATATTTGGATTATTTATTGTAAAAGCATTAGTTGAATATGATAACATGTGTTATTATAAGTTGTATGTGATACCCTTGCAAGCAACAAACCTCTTCAATATTGGAAGGAGCTTGTGACTCTTCTTTGTACAACAAACTCTAACTATATATCTCTTTTATTGATTGTGTAAAAGTTGATGTACGCTATATAAGCAAATTTCAGTAAATAGATCTACACATCTGAGTAGTATATTTAATTCTTTTATCATAATTATAAATATATGTTAAACATGATCCATTTCACTTCTTCTTCTTCTTCTTCTTCGTTCGAACAATTCTATACATTGTTTCTTCGTAGATAAAATTTTGTTTTCTTATAACGAGTTGAAACACCATTTACAATTTTTCATACTCGTTAATAATGCACGCACGTCATGCCTAGTACAATTAAAAGAAGCGACATTTCATAATAAAATTGCATTAACAACTTATTACAATAAATACAATCTTACTTATAGGTTGGATTATACATCAATAACAAAAATTAAACACATGATCTTAGAGGCGAGAATAACTCGTCCACACTAGGAGTGTTAGCGGGGTGAATTCGATTCGGATAGTCACATACCGATCTCCACCCCCGTTCCACAAAATGCTCCTCACTCTCGTACCTGTTCGGGATTAAAGGTTGTACATATCCCCATTCCCATTGGATATTCTTCCTTGCCTAATTTTCTTCATTATAATTACGATCCGAGTTTTCCACGAATTCTCTTATTAAAAATTTTAAATTCACATGAGTTAGATAAAAGAATCATTTGTATAAACAATATACTTAACATAAAAGTGTTCTCCACCAGGTATCGTGAATTCTCGTAGTATCCATTTATTCTACTTATCAAAATTCTCGTGATAATCACAACAGAAACGGGACCAGAATGAATATCTCTAACCTCATCCTATACCAGAAATAACGTTTTCATCCTATTCATTTCTCATTTTCGTAACGATAATCGCCACCAGATATAGTGAATTTTCCGTCCCATTAACACCCTTGAACTCACCGACCGACTATTTGTCACTCTCTACACAAATGTTATTATCAGAGAATGGGTAAGATATTATTTTAGTTATTTTTACGGTCGATTGAATAATGTATTTTTTTATTTAAAAAAAAGTTATATAATAATACCTCTCTTGAATAATAAAAGGGAAATTAATTAATAAAACTCTACTTTTTTCCGTGTCCCATCCCTTTCACTCGTTCTTCGCAAATCCATCCATCCCTTTCCCCTCTCTCTCTCTCTTTCTCTCTCCAGCTGCTCTACTCCTTTTCTGCAAACACATGACACAGTAAGATCAATCATGGCGGCCTGGTTTGATTTATTCGGAGCAAAGTAGCCAAATACTGCAAAAAAAGTCATCTTAGTTTGTGCAAAAGCACTTGGAGAGAGATAGACCACACTTTTTTGTGTGAGCTCCTTCAAATTTCACTCGCAAGAGCAAGACAGCACAAATTTACTCGATCTGCTTGTTTGAATGTGGTTGTTTATGAAAGTTGTCTTTATCTCTTTTCCTAATTAGGATAGGATCGGAGATCTTAGTGCTCTATTGTGGTGTTTTCCAATTTGAGGGAGTTTAATTGGTTGTGACCTACTAGGAGGAGTCAGATTTGAGAGGTTTGCTTCTGTTTTGGCTTCTGTGTTGGATGTTATGTCGGAGGTGGACACTTGTTAGCCTGTGTTGTTAAAGGATTTGTTGGATTTCGGCTTCTTTGGGAGGAGTTGGTTAAGGAAAATCAGAAGCGGATGAAGCTGAAATCCGTTGCGCTTTTGTTTTTTGGTAATAATGCTAGCTTCGGTTGAATCTTCCTTGACTATTTCAAAGGGTTAGGGTTAGTAGATTGTTGTAGATGAATGTCGGGTTGTTTTTAGATTAAGTAGGAAAGAAGATCTGATATCAAGGAGAGAGGAGTCTTTAGGGTTGTCTGGTAATGGTATTGGTAGGAGTTTTTGAAGAAGCTCGAGTTGGTGTTTCTTCAGGATAACGGATTGGGAGGATTTGGGGTCTGTCTACTGGTCAGCACGATTGTTGATTTTGTGAAAGAAGATGGCCCAAATGAGGCTTTCGCCAGCTGATTTGAATCCCCAACAAGAAGATGGTATGTTCTTTTTTTTTTTTTGAAATTCTTGATCTATATCTTGTTAAATCCTCCTCCTTGTTTACAAATTAATTGAATATTTTCATAGGGTTTGTGTCTTGGATTTTGGCATGCAAGTGGAAATTGGAAAAAAAAAAAGGAACTTTTTTTTTTTTTTTTGCATTGAATTAGAGTGGGAATTGCGCTAGATCAGAAAAATCATGTGAAATAAATGATGGGTCGTCAGTTATAATTTCAATTAAGTTGCACATTTGTAGGTCAGAAGAGATGTTTGAACTCTGAACTATGGCATGCATGTGCTGGACCACTCGTCTCTTTGCCGGCTGCTGGAAGTCGTGTTGTGTATTTTCCACAGGGTCACAGTGAGCAGGTAACCATATTTTCTTAGTTCTTTTCTCTGATTTCAGTTCTAAAGCTGAGTGTTTAGTATAGTGACCAACTGACCATCTAGTTGTGATTTTGAGAAATTAACATGTCATTGTCCTCATTTATATTTTGCTGTTTCTAGATAAATTACCCTTTATATAACAAAAGAGAGAAAAGTTCACTCAAGTGGACATGATGTCATTTAGAGAAAGAAAAGAATGAAGTTCATATGATTTTTAATTTAATCGAAGGACATTTTTAAATTGAAACATGCAGCTTCGAAGGAGTCCTGAAATCTATTTTCTCCTAAATGCGGTTCTGTGTTTCGATGTTGTTTATACAGGTTGCTAACTCCACTAACTCAGAAGTGGATGCTCAAATCCCTAACTATCCAAGCTTGACTCCACAGCTTGTATGTCAACTTCATGATGTAATAATGCATGTAGGTGCCTATTCTTTCTTTCGTATTTGTTCAACTGATCATTTGTTTGCTGGTCTGAGTTGTGACATCCTCTTCTTGAACTTCAGGCAGATCTGGAGACAGATGAAGTTTATGCTCAAATGACATTGCAGCCCTTGAGTCCAGTACGGATCTTCCTTTTTATCTGAATTTATTGTCTTGCACAGTTGCACCAATCAATCTTCTTGTTATACTTATTATCTTTCTCTTTCTCTAGCAAGAACAAAAGGAAATCTATCTCCCAGCTGAACTTGGTGTACCCTGTAAACAGCCAACAAATTACTTTTGTAAGACCTTAACAGCCAGTGATACAAGCACTCATGGAGGATTCTCAGTACCTCGCAGGGCTGCTGAGAAAGTGTTTCCTCCATTGGTACGTCTTAGTTGAATACTTGAATTGGAACATTGCATCTATATATAATTACAGTCATTTCATATTTATGGTAAGATGTCACCTACTCATCAACAGGACTTTAATCAACAACCTCCAGCACAAGAGCTCATTGCTAAGGACTTGCATGATAACGAGTGGAAATTTAGGCATATTTTTCGTGGTGAGTTGTCTGAGCAGTGATTAATCCTTTGGTAACTAATGAGACTCGAATAGTCGATTGATGTTTTTCTCTTTGGCATGTTCCGTAAAGGATCCTCCATAAAATCTCAATCTCTTTGGTTAAATCTGCCTTCCCTCGTTGGTTTAAAAACTTATATTTATGTTAATATCCTATAGTATGTTTTCTGCTGATCAATTTATGGCTCTGAGTATTGGGGTAAAGCCAACCAGCTAAATGATGTAAAACTTATGGTAAATTGGTAATCAGGAACTAGATCTACAGTAACTACATTTGAAATGAGTGTCTTGTTACTCCGGGATAGTCACAATTGAGCAACCAAGCAGGCTTTGCTTGGTTGTTATGTAATATTAGACTAACCTCCGATCTTAGATTTTACGTCATATATTTTGCTTGGGAGCGACTTCAGTTCATCTCCAAAAATAAGGTAAAAATTTGCCTCTGACATTAAAATTAGTTTCCTAAATAGTACTTGTATATCTCTGTCAGTCCGTCACTTTACTTTCTTGAATTTGATATTCCTTTCCGTTGAGAATGACGTATGAACAAGGACAATGTTTCCTCTTCAGTGCATTTTGTGGATGCAAATTTTGGTTGTATCCATTTATAGTTTATGAAACATTGATACTTCCATTTATTGTTTCACGTGTTTAACTGTTCTTAACTCTGTTATAAAAGAAGTAGAGTTTGGAACAGAAGGTATTTCTATTATTTGATCAGTATTTTGTTTGATTTATGTAGGTCAGCCCAAGAGGCATCTTCTAACAACCGGATGGAGCGTTTTTGTTAGTGCAAAAAAACTTGTTGCTGGCGATTCTGTACTTTTTATATGGTGGGTGTTTCATGTTTGAATAAATCCAGTTTTTCCCTGTTGTTTTCTTGTTCTTCTGGTGGAGACTATCTTTTTTCTAATTTAACAAACTAAAATGTTGCCCGAGAAGATGCATTTTTATTGACAACACTTAAGTTGTGAATGAGGGGAAATGATATAGTTTTGCGGTTGTTGTGCACTTTCATCAGGAATGAGAACAATCAATTGCTCATTGGGATCCGCCGTGCTAGTCGCCCACAAACATCTATGCCTTCATCTGTCCTATCACGTGATAGCATGCATCTAGGACTTTTGGCTGCTGCTGCTCATGCAGCATCAACAGCCAGTCGGTTTACCATATTTTACAACCCTAGGTAGTTATACTTATTCTTGCTCGATGTGCGAATGAATTATTTGGCTGTGTTCATAGTTTTGGGTCTCCAATGCAGGGCAAGTCCAACAGAATTTGTCATTCCATTGACCAAGTATTTTAAAGCAGTTTATCACACTAGAGTCTCGGTTGGGATGCGGTTCCGGATGATGTTTGAAACAGAAGAATCAAGTGTTCGCCGGTAGGTCTATGCAGCTTTATCAATGTCAAATTTATGGTTGTATGCCAGTTTTTGACACCTAGTATGTCATTCAGGTACATGGGCACAATCACTGGCATAGGTGATTTGGATCCTCGATGGCCAAATTCACACTGGCGGTCGGTTAAGGTATTTAAAGTCTTTTTTCAATTTGTAGATTTTTGTTGTTGGAGCATGAAAAGAACTTTGCAAGTTCTTGGTGTTTTACCTCTTCTTTTCAACTCTGCAAGGAATAACCAGTAACTGTTTACTTCCTATTGTCAATGCAGGTTGGCTGGGATGAGTCCACAGCAGGTGAAAGACAGCCAAGGGTGTCTCTGTGGGAGATTGAGCCATTGACTACATTTCCAATGTATCCATCCCCATTTTCTCTTGGGCTGAAGCGCCCCTGGCCTGGTGTGTGCATATTCCTCCTAAGATCTGCTCATTGAAAGTTCAATTTGAATTTGTCCTCATTATTTCCATAAAATATAATCCTTTCTCCCAGCATTCATCTCCTTTTCCCTTCATTCGCCCGTGCTTGGTCTGTCTATATTGTCTTGGTTCTCTTCTTGAAATATAGCCGGAGATGCTGCCGCTTAAATGCTAACAGCAGCTTTTAACTATTTCTTGCTAAGAGTATCAATTATAATTGGCTTATTTTGTTCTTTAACAATCAATTCTGAATTTTCCTTTGATTAGTGTATATTATGTTCACCAGTCTTTGTTGATTGCATTTAGGTATGAGCAGTAATTTGGGAATGAGCAGACCTTCATGGACCCAATCGCAAGGTTTGAACTTTCAAGGAGTCGGGCTCACACCATATCTGCAGCAGCCTAGAGTCGATTTATCCATGCTTGGTCTGCCAATTAACATGTACCAAGCCATGGCAGGAGCTGCTCTTCAGGACATGAGGCCTATAGATCCTTCTAGACAAGCATCAACTTCTAATTTGCAGTTTCAACAACCACAGGGCGTCCCGGCTTCTACTTCCACGACACATACTCAACCATTGCACCCGTCTCTGTCTGAACATGCTTTTCTGCAAAATGCTCAAACCAGCCAGCCTCCGCTTAGGGAAGACGGAACTGTTAATTTTTCTCCCTCTCAATCATATATTATGCAGCAGTTACAGCTTCAGCAGCAGCAATCAGTTTCATTGATGCCCCAGTTTGCCCCGTCCTCATCTCATCAGCCCCATTTCCCCGAATTTAGCGAGAACCCGGTTTCTAACACCGTCAGTTCATCTGCTCAATCCGTTTTCTGTTCACCTCTTGAGGATGTTTCATCCAACCTCCTCAACGTAACAAAAAATGATTCCTTGCTTTCTTCAACTGCATGGCTACAGAAAAGAACTCGAGTTGAGCCCCCCCAGACGGAATTTCTCAACTCGTCCCTTCCAAGCAATGCTGCAAACTCATTTTCGCTGCCGCCATTTCCTGGCCCACTTCAGCACGAAGAAGCCACTGATTTGCAGAACAATCACATGTTCGGGGTTAATTTAGACTCCCCATCTTCATTCATGCAGAGCAGATTTAGGATAGCGGATGGCGGTAATCTACAATTCCCGACATCCAATCTTATGGCTTCTTCAGGTGCTGATTACGCTGTACATTCACTCGGGACAGCTTCTAGTTGCACCAATGGTTCCGAACTTCTGCCTTCTCCTGACAACATAGGTGAAGACCCACCCGCATGCAACTTTGTTAAGGTAAACTAAACCCCTCACATTCATCACATTGATCCAAACACGTAGCGGAACCAGCCGTTTTGACACTTTCTTGTATAAATGGCAGATTTACAAATCAGGATCCTTTGGGAGGTCTTTAGATCTAGCAAAATTCAGCAGCTATCAGGAATTGCGCAGTGAACTTGCTCGTATGTTTGGCCTTGAAGGCCAACTGGAGCACCCTGAAAGATCAGGCTGGCAGCTTGTATTTGTTGACAAGGAGAACGACGTTCTCCTCCTCGGCGATGATCCTTGGATGTAAGTATAATAATAAACACCACGAGATTCAAAACCCAATACCATTCTCACAATCTAACAAGTATTCTGTTATGAATTCATGGCAGGGAGTTTGTGAACAGTGTGTGGTGCATTAAGATACTTTCACCAGGAGAAGTACAACAAAGCGATCCGCAAGGGTTGGAGCTTCTGAGCTCGGTTCCAATCCAGAAGCTCTCGAACAACATTTGCGAGGAGTATTCAAGCATTCAGGATCCAAGGAACATGAATGCTGGTATTCCTTGTGTTGGAACCCTGGAGTATTGATTATATCCCAAAGTTAACTAGTTTAAGAGTTATTTTACTGTACTGTACTGTACTTGTACTGTTTTACGTTATAAGTTCCTCAGCGAAAAACTCCCTGAATTGTGAAGAACATATAGATTTAGCACAGGTCGTAGCTTTATATAATTGCATGGCATTAGAAAATGCCTTTGTCTATGGAATGGTAGAGTCCTAGATATGCATATTTATTATCATTATGGGAATGTAAGCTTCTGAAAGAAATCAAATATCTATCAACTTAGCTAGGTCAAAACAAAACCTAGGATGAGGAAGGATTTTGGAGGTTTCTAACAAGGTTTGTGATTAATGTTTGTTACTTTGGTAGAGGTTTTGGAATGTGTCTGGTGGAGGTTTGGTATAGTCTTATAGGGGGTTTCATCTGTTTTATGGATATTCAAATTACCCGATTAAAATCCCGGTAAAAATCATATTCGAAATATCTAAAATATATATATTTGGTCTTTAAAATTACAAAAACTATTTTAAAAAATGTGTATTATGTTATAACAATTTATTATATATTTTCAAAATTTATTAATCTTATTTCTTGTAAATATATGAATTTTTGCATTAAGTGTGAGGATACTTTGTATACACATTAAAATTTAACGATATTCAATGTGTCATCATCGGGATGAACCTGGTTCACCCGTCACCTTGTGAGTGGATGCAACCCATAAAATAAGGACGAGAGTGGTTCATACATTCAATGGGGTGAGCAAAAATATTCGATCCGAAAAAATTCGAATCCGGAAATATCTAGCAATTGGCGATCCGAGTTCGATCCGATCCGAGAATATTTTTGGATCGTCGGATCGGATACTGATCGGGATTTAGAAGAAAAGGTCGAGCCGAATCGGATCGGATATATTCGACTAGACTAATAATAATTATCCGGATCGGATCAGATATCCGGATTGGATATCCGTCCGGATAAAAATGTCCAATATCCAGGTGCTCTCGGATCGGACTTTTTTAAGATTGTCGGTTCCGATATCCGAGCTTTCGGATCGGATTGGATATCCGGAAATGTCCCCCTTGTCACTCATTACCTAACCATTATCGTTCATAGTTGAGTAAATCTAAATAGAGTATTTTATATTTTTAAATAAGAAATTGAAATGCGGAATAGGCAGATAAATAGTTTAGCCAATACTCTAGAAAGGGGAGGGATGAATAGAGTATGAAAACTTTTCGCAATCTCAGGATAGTTAAGACCTTATCGAAAAGGATAAGACCTTATCAAAAGAGATAAAGTCTTATCAGTAACTATAAGACCTTATCGATGGAGATAAAATCTTATAAGCAAATATAAGACCTTACTCGTTTCTCTGAGATTGATTTTAAACGTAAAGGTTTAGACAAACCAGGAATGTTAAGAGCAAGACGAGATCAGCAGTAAATGACACACAATATGTTAACGAGGTTCGGTCACCAACACGACCTAGTCCCCGCCTAGGATTGATTCAACCCTAGGATTCCAATTAGCTTTATTTTCCTTCTTCTTGATGAGTTCCAGATACAATCTTCAGAAGACCTTCCCTCTTCTAAACTCAGAAGTCTTACACTATCTATCTAGCAACTCACACACTCAAAAAGGAAAACTAAAGTACTCCAGATACAACAATAGTATCCAACGTGCCTAGAAGTAATAACGGTTTGTATGATTCTAGTTGAATTGTACTATCAGCTCGAATAAGGTCTCACACTCTCAAAGAAGTAAAACGACGAAGCTTCGAATGTGAGAACAACACTTTGTGAGAAGAAATAGATAAGTCGATTTTTCACTAGTGTTCTAGTCGTAGGTAATGAACGTGTGTATGTGTATTCTTCCTTGTCTCTTTAAATAGACAAACGTATCAGCAATTTTGAGCGTAGAAGAAGATCGGCAATTTTGAACGTTGAAGAAGATCTTGGCTGCGTGATCTTGGTTGTTGAGATTTGATCCAATCTTGTTTGTTGAGATTTGAAGTCAAGTCAAACTTGTTTGTTGGGATGTGAAGTCAAACTAGATTTGTTGAGATTCTTCCAATTTATCTCAAGAAGATTTAATTAAAACAAATCAAAGATTTGTTAAAATCAAATCCCTTAAATAACTCAACAAGAAGAAAAAGCCATTTGGACGTACGTAACTCAAGTATAGTTTTTGTCCAGTTTTGGTAAGGTCTTACCAGTTCGTGTAAGGCCTTACTGAAACCTGGAAACCAAGGTTTTCTATAATATGGTAAGGCCTTACCAGACACTGTAATGTCTTTACCAAAACTTGTAAGGTCTTACAAAAACCTGGAAACCAAGGTTTTGGCTTTCATCAACCATAAGTAATGTCTTATTATCAAGGTGGAGTTAACAATCTCTCCCTTGATGAAAGACAAAACTTATGATCTATTTTCCTGCAATTGAACAAACAATTTGAACAAACAATATAACAGAAACATATGTAGGATCAAATTTGAACAAAGATCAAACCAAGTATTTCAAATTTGAAACAAACCAAACCAAGGTTTTCAAAGACAGAAATATTCTCCCCCTTTTTGTCTTTCAGCAAAAAAATTTTAAAAATAGAAAAAAATCATTCTTCATCTAATATCATCAACCGGTAAGGCCTTAAAATATATATCAAAGTCTTAATGTAGGGAATAAGATCGATATTGTATAACAATAATTGCTCCCCCTACATTTGTGCTTCCCTGTTAAGCATACCAAGGATGTTGCATTTTCCTTTGTCACCAAGAGTTATAGTACCAGTGGTTTGCTTCTTTAGATTTTCGAAAAGAGATTCTTTTCCACTCATATGTTTTGAGCAACCACTGTCCATTATCCATTTTTGACCCTTTATCTTGGTGATATCCTACAAAACAGAAAATCAACCTTTCCAGCTTGACCAATAGATAGATTTGGATCCATTATGGGGGTAGACCATGTTAGGTAGCCTAGTCCCTTTAGGAACCCATATGTGTTTTACCCGTTCATTTAAACGTACAGGAAAGGTATTTCTAATAATGTACGGATCCGTTCTCCTATAAGGACAGGTTTCCTTTACATGACCCTTTTTACAGCAAAAGAAACAAGTAGGAGATCTCCAATTTCCTTTTGCCTTAACGAACGTGGTAGTAGGTTTTGCAGGAAAATTCCTATTATATCCTATTCCACTTCGGTTCAAGGAGAATTGATGTTCTCCAAGCATTTTGTCAAGAGTAGCTTTAGATTTAGTAAATTGCACAAGAGCTATTTGCTGTTCTTGACATTTTTCAGAAAGTTTCACTTTTTCAATCTCTAAGTCAGTATTACATGTCTTAAGAGATGAGAGGTTTGCCTTTAGTTCGGAATTTTCCGATCGTAAGGCCTTAACCTCAGTGTCAAGATCTGATTGTATGCTGTCAAGATCTTGAACTTTCAGCGAAAGCATTCTTATGCAAGTTTCCTGATCCTTTAGCTTTTCTTTTAAAATGTTGATTTCTTTGCTGTAAGATTCTTCATTAGAAATCATGTTTTTCAGCACTTCTGATAAAACAGCAGTAGGACTGGATATAAGATCTCTTACCATTCCATCCAGATGTTGATCTTGGTTTTTATCGGTTTTTGCCATAAGACACAAGTTTGCATGATCATCTTCAGAATCTGAATAACTTGAGGAGTCTGAATCACTCCATGCTTCTATCATGGCCTTCTTGCTAAATTCCTTTTTCTTGGATTTGTTTCTCTTCTTTTGAGGACATTCTTTAACAAGATGATCTATTTCACCACATTCATAGCAATTTAGAACACGATTCTTTTTCAAGGGGTTAGATGACTTACCTTTGTATTTAGATGATCCAGCATATTCTTTATTTGAGAATTGCTTTTTCATTTTTAATATTCGTGCTAGTTCTCTTGTGATAAGAGTGAAAGGATCTTCATCATCATCATCATCATCACTGTCAGAATCTTCCAGTGGTTCCTCTTTCTTTGCCTTGAATGCCATTTTCGGCAATTCCCCATCGTCCTCATTGAGGATCATTTCATGGGTGATTAATTTGCCCAGCAAATCATCAAGAGCAAGTGTATTAAGGTTTTGTGCTTCTTCTATAGCAGTTACCTTAGGACCCCACATTGCTTTAGGCAAAGTATCTTTCTGACTTTTTCTTCGTTATTAAAAGTCTTTCCCAGTGAGTCAAGATTGTTAATGATCTCCGTAAAACGGGTGAACATTACTTTGACTGATTCATCTGGGATCATTTTAAATAATTCATATTGTCTAAGAAAGATACTTATTTTGGTCTCTTTGACCTGGCTGGTTCCTTCATAGGTAACCACTAATTTGTCCCATATTTTTTTTTGCGGATCTGCATGAAGATATACGATTAAATTCATCAGTACTTAAACCACAATATAATAGATTAATGGCCTTGTAGTTTTTCGCCACGCTCTCAAGATCTTTCTGATTGAATTCAGCTTCTGTCTTGTTTACTGTTGTATTGTCGGGACCATCCTTGGTAGGAGTGAGAGGTCCGTTCTTGATAATATGCCAAAGCTCTAAATCTTGATCGATGATAAACATCTGCATCAAGGATTTCCAGTGCATAAAATTGTTTCCTACAAAAAGAGGCGGTCGTATAATTGATCTTCCATGACCGAAACCTCCTTGTCCTTCACCTGCCATGATTAGACTCACAGATAATAATATCTAGGAAAATGTGAGTTAGGCTCTGATACCAATTGAAATGCGGAATAGGCAGATAAATAGTTTAGCCAATACTCTAGAAAGGGGAGGGATGAATAGAGTATGGAAACTTTTCGCAATCTTAGGATAGTTAAGACCTTATCGAAAAGGATAAGACCTTATCAAAAGAGATAAAGTCTTATCAGTAACTATAAGACCTTATCGATGGAGATAAAATCTTATAAGCAAATATAAGACCTTACTCGTTTCTCTGAGATTGATTTTAAACGTAAAGGTTTAGACAAACCAGGAATGTTAAGAGCAAGACGAGATCAGCAGTAAATGACACACGATATGTTAACGAGGTTCGGTCACCAACACGACCTAGTCCCGCCTAGGATTGATTCAACCCTAGGATTCTAAGTAGCTTTATTTTCCTTCTTCTTGATGAGTTCCAGATACAATCTTCAGAAGACCTTCCCTCTTCTAAACTCAAAAGTCTTACACTTCCTATCTAGCAACTCACACACTCAAAAAGGAAAACTAAAGTACTCCAGATACAACAATAGTATCCAACGTGCCTAGAAGTAATAACGGTTTGTATGATTCTAGTTGAATTGTACTATCAGCTCGAATAAGGTCTCACACTCTCAAAGAAGTAAAACGACGAAGCTTCGAATGTGAGAACAACACTTTGTGAGAAGAAATAGATAAGTCGATTTTTCACTTGTGTTCTAGTCGTAGGTAATGAACGTGTGTATGTGTCTTCTTCCTTGTCTCTTTAAATAGACAAACGTATCAACAATTTTGAGCGTAGAAGAAGATCAGCAATTTTGAACGTTGAAGAAGATCTTGGCTGCGTGATCTTGGTTGTTGAGATTTGATCCAATCTTGTTTGTTGAGATTTGAAGTCAAGTCAAACTTGTTTGTTGGGATGTGAAGTCAAACTAGATTTGTTGAGATTCTTCCAATTTATCTCAAGAAGATTTAATTAAAACAAATCAAAGATTTGTTAAAATCAAATCCCTTAAATAACTCAACAAGAAGGAAAAGTCATTTGGACGTACGTAACTCAAGTATAGTTTTTGTCCAGTTTTGGTAAGGTTTTACCAGTTCGTGTAAGGCCTTACTGAAACCTGGAAACCAAGGTTTTCTGTAATATGGTAAGGCCTTACCATACACTGTAATGTCTTTACTAAAACTTGTAAGGTCTTACAAAAACCTGGAAACCAAGGTTTTGACTTTCATCAACCATAAGTAATGTCTTATTATCAAGGTGGAGTTAACAGAAATTTATTCACGTTATAACTTGTAAATATGGTCGTGTAATTGAGTTTTCAAATGAGTAAATATTTGGGAATATTTTTGTTTTTTTTAAAAATGTCAGTGTGTGTTCGTTGAAGTATTTAGATATATATCCAACAAAAAATTTCGGATCGAATATTATATTTGGTACATCGACTATTAATATCGGATATACGGGATTGATCAAATTATTTTATAAAACATTGGCTCTATTCGATAAATCCATGATTTCCATCAAAAAAAAAAATTCGATAAATCCATGAATAGTATAAATCTATCGGATTAACAACGACGGAACATTCGGATTCGGATTTTTAGTCTCAAATTGGTCAGCCGGATCGGATACTAATAATTTTTTTTCCAAAAAAATTATAAGTTTTTTTTTTATTAGTTTAATAAACTTCTTTAGTTGATAGTTGTAAAAGCTCCGTTAAGAACCTCAAGAACCCTAGCTCATGAACTGAGTTGAGTTGGGAAGAGTGAACCAGTTTGAGTTCATCGTTTCGATCTCTTCAACAATGGCGTCTCATCTCACCACCAGATCCCTTCTGAAACGCATCCTCCTTATACCATCGCCACCCCTCGCCGCTCTTACTTCTCTATCTTCCGTCTCCCGCAATCTCTCGACATCCACTGAATCTCGATCGCAGAAGCTTGGTCGCATAGCAGACGAGCTCATATCCCTGAACAAGCTCGAGCGCTACGACTACTCAATCCTCTTCCGTCTCAGATTAGGCCTCAACAACTCCGCGCCTTCTTTATCCGGTCTCGATCCGTCCGCGGGGCAGCAGGCTGGCCCGGGAGCCGCCGCCGACGCTAAGCCGGCGGAGAAGACGGTGTTCGACGTGAAGTTGGATAAATTCGATGCCGGTTCTAAGATTAAGGTTATCAAGGAGGTGAGAGGGTTTACGGAATTAGGGTTGAAGGAAGCAAAGGATTTGGTGGAAAAAGCACCTGTTGTGGTCAAGAAAGGGGTTTCGAAAGAGGAAGGTGAAGCGATTATTGAGAAATTGAAGGCGTTGGGCGCCATTGTGGTATTAGAATGATCTTTCTTTGTTATTTATTTGAGTTGTTTGTGAAATTTGCTACAAATTCCTTCACTTTATAGGAGTTCTCAATCTGATTTTGTGATCAACTAATGCGTGCCCGTTGTTTCTTCAATCTTATATGAATTTCTTCAGATTCATATTGTGAACTGAACCTCTTTATGTTGCAATCTCACTTTCGACTCAAATTTCATCTTGCACAGCAGTTGAATCATTTCATTTCAGTCGCATTGTTTCTCAAAATCATTTCCCACCATGCATCTCTAGATCAATTGGGTATTCTTTCACTCTCAACTGACCTCATCGCCATTGTTATTGTCTATTGGAATATTATTTCAGCTAGCTGTTCAGGGATAGGCTTGATTCTGTTTTAATATCTTCTGATACGAAACTTGAACTCACTGAGTAGTGTAGCAACAATATCCCGACTGTCAAGTGTAGAATCACTTGTGAAAATGCCACCATGCATCTCTAGATTAATTGGGTATTCTTTCACTCTCAACTGACCTCATCGCCACTGTCTATTGGAATATTATTTCAGCTAGCTGTTCAGGGATAGGCTTGATTCTGTTTTAATATCTTCTGATACGAAACTTGAACTCACTGAGTAGTGTAGCAACAATATCCCGACTGTCAAGTGTAGAATCACTTGTGAAAATGCCACCATGCATCTCTAGATCAATTGGGTATTCTTTCACTCTCAACTGACCTCATCGCCACTGTCTATTGGAATATTATTTCAGCTAGCTGTTCAGGGATAGGCTTGATTCTGTTTTAATATCTTCTGATACGAAACTTGAACTCACTGAGTAGTGTAGCAACAATATCCCGACTGTCAACTGTAGAATCACTTGTGAAAATGCCTGATGCAGAAACTCAGTTTCAGATTTCTAGTCGAGTTTAAAATCATGTAGTTTCAGCAGTGATTCTACACTCGAGTCTGAGACTGAGTGTTGAGGTGCATTGCCGAGATCCAGTAAACGCAAGGCATTGATGTCTCATGAGCCTGAAGATCGGAATTTACTTGTTGCTACATTCATGGATTCGAGTTCCATATAGTTTTCCAGTTGTAACTTTGTCTTCTGCAAAAGCAATTGATAACCGATTTGAATAGGCTTCTGTTGGAGAAAATTGCTGAATAGTGATAAAAATCGGATTGGATACTCTAGTTCACTTTGATGGTCCATTGCCCAGAAAATGAATCACATTGGATGTGTTTAGTAAAATTGCGGTTGTGATTGTTGTGGTTTCATGGAGCGTTGTTTTGAGATTTATGGATTATAAAAGAACTCCGTACACCTTTGATCTTTTCCCGTTTTTATCTTGGCAAGAAGCAAGAATTGATTTCCCTGCTTCTTCTCGGTTGATTTCTCTACTTCTCAATTAATTGTGAAGGACACCATTGAGAAGAAGACACTGCTATATCTCAAAATCAAGTTTTCTTTGTGTATTATTTGTCAACACACAGGATGAAGAAATTGGTGAAAGAATTCATAAATTGAAGAGAAGAATTGAAGAAGCAGTGCCTAGTTATCCGTGTTTTGTAGTTCATGGTGCTGGTACGGAGAACAAATTTGGGTCCTAAAGAAGTTCATTCTTTGATGGAGAAACTGTCAACCCTCAAGTGAAGAGAAGAATTGGAGAACGCTGGAGAAGAAGAATGGAGAATGCTAAACACGTCCGAAGACACTGTCAATTTCTCTTAGTTCTCCTGGAGAATGCTTGAATGGAGCATGCCGAACGATTTGGGGAGGACACTTCAGGCATAATATCCCCATCAACAATCATGAATCCCAAAAACCTTGGCTTGCTAGATTATGGAAAAACACCCCAAAACCACAAAGTTATTTGAAAACACTAATCCTAAAACTCTAACTAATCAGCTCTAACTTTTTACAACTCCGACCACAAAACTAAAAGAAATCCCCAACCCTCTAACTAAACAGCTCCAATTGTGTTCTAGGTTTGGGTTTCACACGTTTGGGATATTCGTCCAAGTTCCTGATCAATCTTTTCGCCATTTTTCGTTCCAGAGTAGCAAGGGTTTTGGAGGAATAAATGAGGAATGCATACACAAAGTATCCCCTATAAATACAGGAAGATTGGGATATTTGTCTCAAATGAAATGTTTCAACTCTTTCTGTTTGCAATTTCATCAAACTACTTCCAATTAAATCTAGAATAACCCACAACAGAAATAATCTACTGTTGGAATTCGCCCGGTTTGCCTTATAGACTCTGTTCTTGCTGCAATCTTTTCAGCTTGCCGATTCCTTCTTGCTTCTGCAGCTGCGCGTTTTTCATCTGCAAGCTTCCTTGCCAATGCAATCTTCTTCATTATCTTTTCTTGTCCATTGGTTCTCATCTCTTCAACCTTAGCCTGTTTCACAGCAATATCACATCAGAAACAACAACAATAAGCAACTGAGTCCCCTATATAATCAATCATAAAGAATTACCTCAATTTTTCTCATCTCCTGTTCTAGTTTATGTTTCTGTTGGCTTTCCCAAGCTAGAATCTTGATTTCCTCGCGCTTATATCTGTACTAGTATCAAAAACCGGTGCATAAGGGCAAGCAAATAAGAAAACATACAAGTATGATTATACGAAAGCCAAGTTAAAATGCAAAACCTTGCAGCTTGTCTTGATTTCTCAGCATCCTCCCAGGCTGCTGCGCGATTTTCAAACTCAACGCGTTCAAGTTCTTTGGCGTCATCAACTCCATCCGAGATACCATTTTCTTGCTCATCTTTACTAGCCCAAGCAGCAATGTTCATCTTTCCGAGTTGCACGCCAAGTGCTACAATTTCCCTCCTTGTCTTGATCTTTTCCTCTTCCTCTGTCAATCCTCTTCTTCCATTTTCGGTCTTGGATTGTGATTTGCTGTCAAGTTCCATAACAGAGTTCGTCGTATCCTTTCCCCTTGGAGTAGATGGAAGGGAAGAAGCCGGGCTTCGGATTGGTGTTGTTGCACCTATAGGTGTTCCGGTTCTCGAGGGCTCTTGACTGGGAATTGGTGTCATTTCAGTTCCCATGTCTCGCATTGAAACCGCTCTGATTGCAGGAGTTTCTACACAGATTCATTACAATTTCAGACATTGAAGATGAACATCGAAAACGATGAATACTTAAGTCCTTAAATTGCATATTTCATTTGAATGGCCAGACTACAATGGTTTACTGAAACAAGCTACAAATCTCCTCATAATGACACAGAACCCACAGTAAATGTTCTGAAGAACCTGATTCAGCACTGGGAGATGAATGCAAAAATAATCATACTATTTACTCTAGCTACACAAATTTGTCAGAACCCTATTTTTAATGACCAAAACTCACAGTATATTTGAAGCTCAGATTAGAGGTGTTATAATTAACATATATTTTAGAGGAGCCGACCCCGAGTAGCTCATCTAAAATAATGCTCGAGCCGAGTCCAACCGAGCTTTTGACAAGCCGAGCCCGAGTAGCTCGTCTAAAATAATGCTCGAGCCCGAGCCGAACCCGAGTAGTTCGTCTAAAATAATGCTCGAGCCCGAGTCGAACCCAAATAGCCCGAGCCGAAGCCGAGAATTGACATGTCCAAGCTCGGCTCATTTATAAATCAGCCGAGCTTTTGACGAGCCGACCCGAGTAGCTTGTGTCGGTTATCAGCCCTAGTTCAAATTCCTAGTTACTTATCACTGATAGTTAAACTTTACTGAACAAGAAACAAGCATTTTAAGATGCACAGGAGCAGCATTTTCTAATCACTTAAGCATGACATCCAAACAAACTCGAAAATTACCTGCATCATCATCTGGTGGAGCATTAGTATGAACAATTTCTTTCAAATCTCTTGACTGAGGATACAGATTTGCTGAACTATTCGAAGGATTCGCGCCATTAGCAAACGAGAATTTCTCCTTCATATCCATCAACCTAGACTGCAACCGAAGATCATAACCATTTCCTTCGGGTGCAACCCGAACCACATTAAGCATCGGCATTCGATTACCTTGATGATTAACACTATGAGCTCTAGTATGATTAGAATTTACACTTTGCTTATTCATAATCCATTTCTCAGCATCATTCCACTTATATGATGTCGGCCTCGAAAACGATCTCGTCAAAGACCGAACCGCTCTCTCCCCTTTATGAAACTCAAAGCTAGATGAACTTGCATTGCTATCATAATCTAGGTTTTCATCTTCCATATATTTAACTGGATGAACCGCACTCGAATTCACACTCGAATTCGATTGCTGTGTTATCTCAGACATAGATTTGCTGCATACTGTGATAGATGAAGTTGATAAGCTCTGATCTGCATTTCGTTTCAAAACCGAAAATCAATACCCAGATCCCAAACACAATAGAACTTAAAACAAGAGAGATTAGATTAAATTAAATTAAATTAACCTTCAGTCCCAAAGTCCTCAGTTGTGGAAGAAAGTAAACTGTTCTTGATAAATTCAGAATCTTCCATTCTTACAGGAGATGTTCTAGAAGAGTTACAGCTAGAACCATCTTTCTTCTTAGGTGATCCCATTCCCATCAATTTCATCCTTAATTTACTAGGAGATATAATCCCAGTCTGCAATTAGTAACCAATTTAGAGCTTAATCACATTGAAACAACAAAAAATGACAAACCCAGATGAATTAAACCACAAATCAAGTAAACTAAGCAAGATTCTTCATAAGAGAAGTGCCAAAAGGAAAGGAATGAGTACCTGAGGCTTTTGAATCCTTTCGTACTCCATTAAAGCTTGTTTTTTCTGAGAAGATTATCTGAACTTGTTTCTGTTGAGTTGTGTGGTGATGGGTGTTTTTCTAGTTCTGTTGAGTGAGTGAGGAAGAAGACAAGTGAAGAAAGACGCAATCTTTGAAGAGGAATCGGCGATTCTTTGACCCATTTATTGGAGTTTTACTAGTCCGATCTTGTCAAAGGGGAATATCTAGATTTTTGGTTTCGATTTTTTTATGGTTTTTAATTTAATAATTTATTATTGTCATTAAAACTTTTTTTTTGGGTCGGCTTTTCAAACTTAAAACGCAACACTTTTTTGACTGTAATCAGTGCGGGTGGGTGGCCCGTGGGGTTGTGACGTGAATTTGGTTATTTCGTAATTACTGTCATTAAGTTAAACTTGTTATTAACCAACTAACAATTACTATTTTTAATGTAAGATAATTTATTGGTAAATTTTTTTTTTCCTTTTTTTTTTTATGATTTCTATAAAACTTAAAATGTAGCAAAATGTAGAGTTGAGGAGTCATAACACAAATATTTAATTTATCCTTGTATTCACGTATTTTTCTCCTTTCGTATATATAAGAGATACGAGACGAGTATTTAGGCACGGGCTATGCTGATATTCATTATCTAATATGATATCAGAATATTCTTAAAAACCCTACATTTTTAATAAGATATATGCTTCATCTCATCACCACTTCCGCCACATCAATGACAGACGTTTCTCTAATCGATCTTCCACCAACGCTCAACCAAGTCGATCCACATCACCAACATCGGATGATACCTCGTCGACTCCCATCGACTTCGGTCTCCAACCCCGCTACGCTCAAAACCGTCGCAATTACAACTAATAATCCTAGTAATCTATACGTTTGAAGTGGTTACAATAGTGAAAATTAGTTGGATTTTACTATATATATATTTATTGAGTTGTACTTTTACATTTTTTAAGAATCATTTTATTAGGAAGTATTGCATGAAGAACTGCTGTCGATGTCAATAAGAGGTGATTCACATACCAAATTATTAAATGCTATGACCATTCTGCTGCAACTGTTGACCGAATTCAACAAATGCTTCTAATCAAATCTGTTATTATTGTTTTTCTGAAATGTGAAACAAGGACAAATCAATATCAATCATTGACTATATATCATCCATACGTTGCCAATTTCATTTTTTTTAAATACCAAAGGAAAATGGCATAAAATCAATTAAGCTAATAAAATTTAGAGAATATTTTAAAAAAAATAATTTATTTAAAATACTTTGAATTATTAAATTATATTTTGATTATAAACTTCTACAATAATCTATGTCAACATCAAAACGGATCCATTATTTGTCGGTAGGGTTGTGTTTAGTGTTTAGTGTTTATAATGTGATTTTTAAATAGTTGTCTAATTTTTATGCTAAATTTCGCTTCTAATTGACACGGTTCCGTTCATTTATAAATGAGTCAAATCTGTTAAAATGTATTTAAATCCATTTATAAATGAGTCAAGTATAAAATGTTGTTGCACTATTTGTAAAATGTTGTAAGGATAACACATGCTAAATCAAAATTTTATACCGATATAAAACGACTCGAAAACTTACAATTACTTCTTGATTTACATATTTTGAGATTTTTTACCTATCAATAATTTAGAACTACATAAAAAAAAATTTAAATTTTAAGATACAAGTATAAATTTTAGGGGTTCGTTTGGTGCCATAAACTCCACCCTCGTAGCTCTTTACAATTCTCTCATAACTCTTTACAATTCTTGTAATCAATCAATGAGATTTTTAAAAATTTCATAATTTTTCCTCACTTTCACTTTACTTGAATCCATAAAATCGTCTTTATCAAACGGATGCATAGAAATTAAAATTTTCGATATTTTCTTAAATCTCATAAAAACCTCCAACTCACTACCATCAAAGGATCCCATATCAATTGCTGTAGTTAATTTTGAAAATTACAAAAACAATCTTTTATCTTTTCATAATTAAAAAAATACTGGTTTTTCTCAATTCATTACGTTTGTTTAATGTATCGAAAAAATTTATTTTTAAATTTTATAAAAAAAATTGCTTTTTTTTTTAAAGGAGAAGTAAATAAAAGTTTGACATCTTAATTGGTCCAGCTTCTGCAGCTCACGTCATTTACCTTGTAAAATAAGAAACCCTAAAAATTTTTAAAAAGAAAAGATAAACTAAAAAGGAAAGCTAGCAGTGTGGGGTTAAAAAACCGTGATGGACGCAGAGCTTACAATCATATCCATTATCCAATCATCCACATATTTACCCGCCCTTTTGCATTTTCACCAATTTTCACCCTTAATCTCTCGGTTAAAATCCTAAACCAAAACTCATCACAATCTGGTCACAAATTTTAGGGCTGTGCATACGGTCCGGAATTTTCGGTCCGGTCCAAACCGGTGGGGCGTAAATTGAGAAAACCTTGGACTGTAAATCGGATTGGGATCGGACCGTAATGGTCCGGTCCGGTTCTGGGTTGGACCGGTTTGTACATAAATTGTGCAATTTTAAATATTCCGGATCGGATCGGACCGGTTTATACCTTAATTGTGCAATTTTGGTGAGGTTTTCCGGTCCAAAACCGGACCGGAATGGGCCGGACCGAAGTGGACCGAAAATTCGTAGTTTACGGTCCAACCCGGGTTACGGTTTTATACGGTCCAAAATCCAAAATCTGGGCTGGACCGTAACCCGAATTTTCAAAAAAACTTGGACAGTAGACTGGACCGTAAATTCCGGTCCGGTCCGATTTTCCGGTCCTGTCCGATTTTGCACAGCCCTAACAAATTTACTGTAAATAAACATTTTCTTACATATTAGTGGAGATGAAAATGAGTTGTAAAGCCTGTGATTAGAGGTCCGTTTGGTGGTATCAAGGGATTATTTTGAGATATGAAAATTTTCAATAATCTACCAATAATCTCAATAATCTCTTTATAAGTGGGTACTTTTTTGGCTCAAAATAATCTCCCAAAATAATCTGGACACAGTAATCTATCAAATAACCTCGTATTTTTTGGCACGCCGAACGCACCCTAGGTATGAGTTTGTAAAAATGCTTGTAATTAGGGTAGGATGTACAATATTATAATTTATAGGTAGTTTTATGCAAAAAAGCTCTTAAATGAGTCAGAATTGGTTATTTTTCCAAATGAAAAGGTTTGATTTGAATGTGGAAATTGGTACAGGAGAGTACAGTGTTGAAATTACAAGTCATGTTTGACACGCTACTACTTCTAAAGTACTCACATGCAACCATTTTCGAATCTATATAACACGTAGTAGTACAATAAACAACGTATCATAACGTAATATTACGTGTATATATATATAATCCCTTGCGAATGCCGAAGAGAGACGTTTAATTCGCGGATAAAAGAAATATAAGGTAGATTTAACTTATTCAATTAATATTAATATTCATGTGTAGGATGTCAACATGTTATGTCAAATGATTTAAAAAAAATATATGTAAACTGAGAATATTAGTGTAAATTTATCTTACGGTATATTTATGTAATAATGGAATGTTTATATTTACATATTATTTTGCCGAAAATTATATAATAAATACTAATATGTTGAACAAAGTAGTTGAAAAAAAATAAACATTTACACTTAAGTGGTATAATTTTTTTTACTTTAACTTGTTATTCATCATGTATATATGAATTAAAAATAATCCTAACATATCCCAAAATAATAATTAAAAAAATTCACTTTGTAAAATTCTTACATTAACATAGTAGAGCTCTTTTGATAGTTTGCTGAATAGTATTTTTTTTAAATTCGAGTTTTATTAGGTTTTTAGAAAGATTTTTTAAGAAATTTCTAAAAAGCTAGTTGAGTAGGGGTTTTTTTTTAAAAAAAAAAAAAACTTTCCATTAGTTTTCAATAATTTTTAATAAAAAAAACTCAATTATTTATTTATTTATTCATAACTATATTTTATAATAAATTCACCTTATAAATCTATTCACAAACCTATCCTACTAAACAATTATTTAATTTCATAATTCACAAAAACTTAAACTCTAAAAAAACTAGGAAAAAAAAAAGCTAAAACTAGTCAAGCATCTTAAATTATCCAAAAATTTATGTTAAAAGTTATTTGCACCGAAGCCGTACTCAGCTGCTATACCTTAAAGATGCTAAATTTAAACTTTTTAAAAGTTTACAGCCAAAGAGCAATTTACACCAAAAACATACTAGACTACTGTATATATACTAGGGCTGTGCAAAATCGGATCGGACCGGAATTTACGGTTCAGGTTTTTTTGAAAATCCGGGTTACGGTCCGTTCCGGTTTTTGGACTGTATAAAACCGTAACCCGGGTTGGACCGTAAACTACGAAGTTCCGGTCCGGTCTGGTTTTGAACCGAAAAACCTCACCAAAATTGCACAATTAAGGTACAAAACGGTCAAATCCGGTCCGGTCCGCAATGTTCAAAATTGCACAATTTATGTACAAACCGGTCCAACCCGGAACAGGATCGGACCGTTACAGTCCGGTCCCGATCCAGTCTACGGTCCAAAATTTTCTTAATTAACGGTTATTTCCGATCCGGTCTGGACAGTATGCACAGCCCAAATATATACTTAGATTTAACCTTTTTTTTAAGCTTAGCATAATGAACATTTAAAAACTTGCACTAACATAGAACCAGTGAATAAAAAACTTAAAAGTTGAAAATAAACACATAAAAATGCAGGAGTGTCAGTGATTTAGCATGGGGTTGGGTGAAGAGCTGAGAATTAAATAATGTAAAGATGTAGGATTAATTTCCTAAAAAATCTCACCTATTTTCTTGCTACGCTAACCCATGCGGTCTATACAAATAATTGCCCTATACTTTATGTATTGCTTCACCTATACTACATGCTACATGAGAGTAGAGACACTGAAATCGAGCAATATTCATATCCAAACGGTTCGTTCTATTCGTACCCACATAAACATGCTATTCGTACCCAGTAGTCGACTACGCCTCTCGTAATCGTAGTCGATACTCAAAATTTGTAGAAGGGATTTGTGCGACTACGCGTCTCGTAGGCGTAGTAGTCCTCTGTAGAATACGCTTACGAGACGCGTAGGCGAGGTCACATATACTAGCCGTTTATCAAACTGCGACTACGCGTCTCGTAAACGTAGTTTTATCAACTAGCCGTTATACAACGGTAATGTGTTCCAAACGTTAGTATAAATATTATGCATTCGACCTAAATCGTATGTATTCAATCCATAAAACCTCACTGTGATAAAACTACGTTTTTTCGCAAAAAAAGTCATTCGAAGATGAATTCCGACGATGGCGAAGCGAGATATCATTCTGGCGATGGAGAAGAGGATGACGGTGTTGATTTCGGTGGAGGTGAAGATGATGTGGAGGGTGACGAAGGCTTGTTCAATCCCGCGATGCTTAGTAGTTACGATCCGTATTCGGGTGTTGAGGTTAGTTTTTTCAATTCGTTTGTTTTGACGTAGTTTATTGTTATATGTTTTAGTTATTTTTATGTTATATGATTTAGTCGTTAATTTATGAATTAGTAGAATTTAGTCGTTAATTGAAGAAAGTAGTCGTTAATTGAAGAAATTAGTCGTTAATTAGTGAATTAGTGGCCAATTATAATGTAATTAGTCGGTAATTAATTTTAGCAATGTTAGAATATATGATATAGTCATAGTGAATGAAAATTTTGGAATAATTATTGTAGGCTGCCGATATTTCCGATGATTATGACTATACTAGTTTGTTCGTGGACCATCGGATATGGACGGATATGGACTCGTTAGTTGCGTGGGTTCTTGAGAGAGCTGGAAGTAGAAATATGGTTCTCATCAAACTAAAGTCCTACAAGTCGGATGATCGCCGTTTTGGAAAAGTGGTATTTGTGTGTGAGCATCACGGAGTGCGTAAGAGTGAGGCGAAGGGCTTGAGGAAATTATGCAAAACGAAGAAGTTCGATTGTAATTTTTGCTTACACGTTGATGAGGTGCAAAGGGGTCTATGGGGTGTGAGGAATGTTCACGGAATTCACAATCATCCTCTTCCAAAGAGGTTGGTAGGTCATGCTTTTGCTGGACGGTTGACGAAGGCACAAATGAAACGAGTCCAAATTTATACCGAAGCGGGAATGCCTCCGAAAGAAATTGTTCGTTTGTTAAAGAGCGATTTTGAAGATCCCGAAAAGATGGTCACTTCTAGGAAGCAAGTTTCAAACGCTCGGAATAAATTTAGGTTGGAAGCGATGGGAGATCGAACGGTAATTCAAGAAGCGTTGAAATTCTTGAAAGAGAAGGATTATATGTGGGATATTAGGATGGAAACCATTGAAGGAGCGGAGGAAGTGAGTGACTTATTCCTAGCCCATCCCGAGTCGAAGCGTTGGGTTGCCATGTTTCCATACGTTGTCATCATGGATGCTACATACAAGACGAATAGGTTAGTATATAATTCATTCAGTTTGTTTATATTAAACTTTTTTTTAATTACAAAGTCTCATTCATTATATTTTGCAGATATGAGATGCCGTTGTTGGAGATCGTCGGATTGACTAGCACACAACAAACTTTTCCCGTTGCGTTTGTGTTAATGAAACGAGAGACAACGGGTCATTACGAGTGGGCTTTGGAACGCATTGCCATGTTATTCAGTGGAAAGAAGCCGGAGGTGATAGTGACAGACCGAGAATTAGGTCTCATAAAAGCAATGCCGAGAGTCTTCGCAGATGCTAAACATATTTTATGTGAATGGCATGTGTTCAGAAACATCGAATCAAATAGTTGGTGGAAGTCACATTCGCCATCCATCCAAGCAAAATTCATGAGAGATTGTCATGACTTGTTTGACTCGACTACTATTGCGGCTTATGAGGCGAGGCTCTTGCATATGAGGGATAGTTGGATGGACAAGTATCATTTGATGGAGTACCTTGAGAAGACATGGTTGGACAAGTACAAGGAAGCTATTGTTCGTTGTTGGACCGATCACTACCTCCATCTTGGATCAAGGACGACAGGAAGGTTAGATAAATACTCATTACATCTTTTATTGTTAAGTTTACTAATAATGATTTATACTAAAAGTTTTAAATTATGTTTTAATCGTAGGGCTGAGGGTGCTCATTCGGTGTTGAAGAGAACTCTTAAGTCTACTCGTTGTGGATTTGATACTCTCGTCAAGGCCATCCATAGAATGATTGGAGATCAGATCGATGAGATTCAGGGTACCATAGAGAAGTCGCGTACTCATACTATCGTAGGTATCCAAGAAGACCCTATGTTTACATTTCTTATCCGGAAGGTGTCGAACAATTGCATGAAGTACTTGATCGAGAATTGCAAAGTGGCGCGCCAAGGGACATTTGATGCTACATGTGACGACTGGTATTGGAGGCAATCATACGGGATTCCGTGCGTGCATGAGTTTGCAGCGGCTCTCCGTGAAAACAGGCCTATGTTTTTGACTGCAATACATCCCTTTTGGAGGCAGGTTGTATGGCATGAAGTCACCGAAGAAGTGGAAGAACCCGATGGTATTCCTCTGTCGATGGGAGATATTACTTTGGCATCTTTTATGACCATGCACAGGGAGGGCAGGTTGAGTCAAGACATTATAGACAAGTTTGGGGCTTATGCGGCCACTGTGTTGTATCCGACGGAGTCAGTTGCTCGGGAGCCGAGAATTTCACATCCTTCTGACAAGGGAAACAAGCAGCGTCGAGTGCCATCTGCATTTGAGCATGCTCGAGCTGATAAGGAGTCACAGATGAGGAAGTCGTCACAAAGTTCTAGAGGAAAAGTTCGAGGCCGAGGCCGAGGACGTGGTCGAGGACGAGCTGACACCACAGGCGAGGCTAGTACCATCCCGGAGTCTCAGAAGACTGTTCCAACTCAGCCGTCAGAACTTGTGGTCCGAGGATTCAACTGGGGTTATAGGAATATCCCAGCCTTTATGTTATCTTACGTTGATCGTGTGATAGATGTTCCGGGCGATGGACACTGTGGATATCGATCACTTGGTGCATTATTGGGTTACCGTCCAGATGAGTACATTCGTGTCCGGAGAGAGCTAGCTTGGGAGTTGAGTAGACATATGCATGTATACTCCGGAATACATGGCGATGATGAGCTCGAAGAACTGATTGACAACGTCAACTACCTTAACCCTGCACCTTGCGCATCACAGTTTTGGATGGAGGTTCCTACTTGTGCTCTCGCATATGCCACTTTGTTTCGGGTGACCCTTGTCGTCTTTTCTAGATTAGACTCATACACTTGCTTGCCCTTGATTGCCGATACTGAAGAAGAACAACAACCTCCAACAGAAGTGCAAGCAATTGCTGTACTTAATGATCATCACTACGTTCCGGTAAGTTGTTTTAATTCTAACGTACTTTTTAATACGTATAAGCCGTCAGAAATGTTTGATTAACTTGCCTTGGAATTCTGAAAATAGGTTTGGTTGCACCAAAACGCTCCATTGCCCCCGGTATCCCATGATTGGATGCGAGGTCACGATGCTTCAGTTGAGGGTTTCACCCACGTATATGACCGGAGAATAGCGAGATACAGAAGACTCCTTCAGAGAGAAGAAGAGGCGGATAATAGCGAGATACAGAAGACCCCCGGTATCTCATGATTGAATGTGTTGTTGAGTTGTTGTTTGTATTTGTGGTTTTGAATTGTTGTATTGAATGTGTTGTTGAGTTGTTGTTTGCATTTGTGGTTTTGAATTGTTGTATTGAATGTGTTGTTGAGTTGTTGTTTGCATTTGTGGTTTTGAATTGTTGTATTGAATGTGTTGTTGAGTTGTTGTTTGTATTTGTGGTTTTGAATTGTTGTATTGAATGTGTTGTTGAGTTGTTGTTTGTATTTGTGGTTTTGAATTGTTGTATCAATAAAATAATAAATTAAAAAAATATAAGAAACTTTAGTTGAATAACTTGTATAAAGAGTAAAAAAATAATTCCTTCATTGTATATCATAATTTGTATAAAGTAAACAAATAGTATATTTCAAAGAGTGAGTCATTTGATACTTCAAAAGCTTCACTTTCCATTTCTCGATTTCCTTCAAACTATTTAGAAGTTTTTTTTAATAACTATGCACTTCACTTTCCATTTTAATTTTTAATAAATTATTTAATAAAAATTAACTAACGTATTTTTTATTTTTAATAAATTATTTAATAAAAATTGACATCTTATTTTTATTTTTAATAAATTATTTAGAAGTTTTTTTTAGTAGTTTTGAATTATTTTCAAAACCACTAATATTCAAAAAACTATTGACGTATAAGATTCAAAAAACTATTGACACATAATAGGTAATAAAATGTCTTCCACATAAAGTCATAAGACAGTTAATCGTCCAACATATTCAAAACAAGTAATATTCAAACATAATAAGTAACAACTGCAATCTACTCCTGACGCTGAGATGTCCTAACAGGTGGTGGCGCCTCTGGTGCATCCTCTCCAACTAAAACAGCTAATAGTCGCTGAGCAAACTCAAACGGTAATGGAGGACCACGAGCCACTGCCTCTCGTGTCATACCAATAGTTATCTGTAAGCGCTGTTGAACAAAAAAAAGATTTTAATTAATTGTATCTAAAATATAGAGAATTTTAGCAATCTAACAAAGATTAGTTTCTGTACCCGCTCTGGAAGGACAATAGGTGCAACGGGAGGCGGTGGTGGTGCACCATCTGGAGGTGGCTGGACGTATGGGTGAGTACGTGGTAAAAACCAATCTAAGAAGTACTCATCCATCTGCCATGGGTCGACAACCGCTGGGACGCTGTGAATGTCGTATAGATGCTGGTCCCGCGTCGCCCAATGATGCCACTCCTCAGGAGAAAACTGCAGCTCGTACTTTCCTATCCTCGCCGGCCTCCTCAACACAAAGGGGCGGATGATCCATCCTGGAGGAACTATAGGGAGCTGCGTAGGGACGATCTGAACACGCCCAAACTGACGTAGGAGAAACTGGGGTTGATATGGCTCCTCTACCCAACAAAAGCGAATCACCCCCAAATAGGTCGATATACGCATCTGTCCAGTGTGGAATCCGTCGAGAGTACCCCATGACATCCACGTCACCTAAGACAAACTTATAGATTCATCAATACACAAGTAAACGTACTTGATTATAATTAGAGTAAGTGAATTGAAAGTACCTCCTCCATCCTACACAGGGATAGCTGTGCCCTAAATCCTAAGAAGGCCGATCTCTCAAACTGTCCTGTCGCCCCCCTCTCCGTCCTCAGTGCATGTCGGGCATCTGTATGTCTATGAGGGTCTGCATGACCTCTAGGTCTGAAGTGGGGGAAATGATGGTGAATCCAGGACTGCACAACACAATAACGATTTAATGTTACTTCATATACTACTATATTTTGAAAACAAAAGTCATAATTAATTGCATACCTCCAAAAGAAGGGAACAACCAGCTAATGTATGAACCTCCCGCCTGGAGGACTCGCCCAACTGTCGGTACAGATATGCTAATGTAGCTGTCCCCCAAGCACGAGACGCCATCGTAGTCGGGTCGCGACAGACGCTCAGTAGATGAGACTTCACCCTGTTCGTGGACTTGTCAATGAACAGGGTGGAGCCAATAAGAAGAGCTAAGAATCCACTGGCGATGTCCTCCTGTCTCGCCTCTGGAGACTCTGCCATACTCCTGATCGTAGAGAGAAGATCAGATCTAGGCCACCCACCCACCTTCGCGGCGGCCTTCACCTCCATCGGCGGGAAGCCGAACATGGAGGTGAAAAGAGTATCATCTCGGGCCCCCATAACCTCATCCCCGTCGATGCGAAGTCCTAATAACTGATGAACGTCATGGAGGGTGATCGAGATCTGTCCCCATGGGAAGTGAAATCCTGAGGTCTCTGGATACCACCGCTCCACGAAGGCAGATGCAAGCGCATGATCCACCCCAGCCCACTGCATATCCAGGAGGCCGTGTAGTCCACTCTCCCTAACAAGCGCCATCCACTCCGAGTCAGGAAATCGATGGGCAAGGGTACGCAAGCCAGACACAGTGGCTCCTAGCCGATATACCCGTAACACAGCTCTATCCTGTAATCCAAATATCATTTAAACGTTAATAACATAATCAGATGTAATAAAAAATAAAATAACAATTGAAATATAAATCCGTACCTCACCAACCCATATATCGCGAGCAACATGGGTGTCATAGCTCAACAGTAGGTCCCGTATAGCGGGACCTCCAGGATACCCATGGTCGAGACCTGCATCAACAGGCGGAGGCAGAGGCGGAGGTGGTGGTGGAGGTCCACCCTGCTGTCCAGACTGACCAACACTCCTACCACCAGCAGTAGAGCTCTCTGAACGAGAGGGGGCAGGGGAACGACGCTCCATAGACTGATGCAACTCCAACACAAAAGCGTCCACGTCCGCCTCGGGTAGGATATGGCCGCTAGAAACGTCGGATGAACCGAATAGCATGTCCATCCGCTCCTCGACCTGCGCATCGGACTCGTGCACCCTCTCCTCCTCCTGCTCCTCCTCCTGATGATCCTCCTGGACATCATCGGGATCCACTAGTCCAAGCTCTATCATCCGCCGCTTACGGTTAGAAACCGTAGCGGCCCATCCTCGGGTACTAGGCCCGGCAGCCTATATAATTTGCATAATTTAATTAATTATTGATTAATTATATTAATTAACTTAAACCACTAATTAACGACTAATTTCATTACTAATTTCATTATTGACTAATTGTTAACTAATATCGCTAATTTCATTATTGACTAATTGTTAAACTAATAGCAATAATTCACTAATTATTAACTTAAAACCACTAATTAACGACTAATTTCATTACTAATTTCATTATTGACTAATTGTTAAACTAATTTCATTACTAATTTCATTATTGACTAATTGTTAACTAATATTATTTCTCTAATTAACGACTAATTTCATTACTAATTTCATTATTGACTAATTGTTAAACTAATTTCATTACTAATTTCATTATTGACTAATTGTTAACTAATATTATTTCTCTAATTAACGACTAATTTCATTACTAATTTCATTATTGACTAATTGTTAAACTAATTTCATTACTAATTTCATTATTGACTAATTGTTAAACTAATTTCATTACTAATTTCATTATTGACTAATTGTTAAACTAATATTATTTCTCTAATTAACGACTAATTTCATTACTAATTTCATTATTGACTAATTGTTAACTAATATTATTTCTCTAATTAACGACTAATTTCATTATTGACTAATTGTTAACTAATATCACTAATTTCATTATTGACTAATTGTTAACTAATATCGACTAATTAACGACTAATTTCATTACCTTTTGAATTGTTGTTCACTAATTATTTGTCTATTATTATCTAATTAACGACTAAATCACTAAATAACAATTGAAATATAGACGTTAATAATTTCATTATTGACTAATTGTTAAACTAATAGCAATAATTCTCTAATTAACGAGTCATTTCTTCAAACAACGAGTCATTGATAACTAATTTCATTAATTTTTGACTAAATGTTCACTATTTGACGACTAAATCAGTAAAAACGATTAATTTCTTTGCTCCACGACTTATTGTCTACTATTTGTCTAATTTTAACAAATTAATTACTTACTAATTAATTTTATTTATTATTGAATAATAACACAACTAAATATCGACTACTTTTCTACTGATTTCATTACTTAACTATCTATTTAACAACTAATTTTTTCAATTAACGACTAATTGTCTACAATTTACTAACTAATCACTAATTGCTATCTAATAAACAAAAAAACACACTAATTAATAAACAATGTATTAAATTAAAATTATATTAGCTATTAATTAAATAAATATAAAGTAAATTATAAATAAAATAAAATCCGTACCCCACTAACAACACGAGATGTGCGACATCCTCGAACAACTCGTGAGCGTCCTCCTCGTCCAGCATCTAAATCAGGAACGCCTCCTCGCCGGCCGTCGCCGGAATCGCCGCCGGAATCGCCGCCGGAATCAGCTCCTCCGCTGCCGGAGGTCGCCGGCCGTCCACCGGTACGAACAATACCGCCACCTCTCCCCCTAGTTCTCACCATCTTCGTGTGTGTGTGGTGGTTGGTCTTCTCCGACTGATTTCTCGAGGTCGCCGGCAATGGATGAAGAAGCAAAGAAACGAAGAAACGAAGAAGAATGAGGAAGAAGAATGCGGCTGCGCCGAAGAAGGAAAGCGTAAGGATGTTCGACTACGCCTCTCGCAGGCGTAGTTACTTTTCATCATCAAAAAGTAACTACGCGTGCGAGAGGCGTAGTCGACGTGTTTCTCTTTTTTTGAATCAGAAAGTGACTACGCATGCGAGAAGCGTAGGCGAGGTCACTTTCTGATTCAAAAAAAAGAGAAACACGTCGACTACGCCTCTCGCAAGCGTATAATGGGTACGAATAGCATGTTTATGTGGGTACGAATAGCAATCAGGTATCCAAACCTAATCCATTCTTGTTTTGTTGCTTCTTTCATATGTATCAAATCCATCAATGCTTGGGATTCTTTTGGTTGTACTGGATCTAAGAGCATCTTCATCCCAGAACTTTTGGGTTTCTTTAACAATTAAAAAATTAAAAATAAAAATAAATGTCAGATTAGGAGAAAGAATCTACGTAATTAGTGGAGAGAAGTTTCTCTGTAGAGATACCCATCCTGATAAGTTACTGTCCACCTCACACAAATCAAGGAAAATTTTAATTTATTTTTTTTTTATTTTGCCCAAATGTAGAGATACTACAAGTTATTGGATATAATTTTACGTTAAAGAAATCTTGATGAATTCTGGGATGGGAGTGAGAGGTTCTTCAATCATTTTGTGAATTAAAAAAAAAAAGAAAAAATCACTTAAGAGATTTCTTAAGAATATCTGAAATGAAGATGCTCTAAGGAGGAGCAAACATAATGAATATAAATAGACAATATTTTCATTACAAATAAAAAAAACAAATAAAATGGGTTAAATGAAAGAGTGGATCTTTATTGATCAATGGGTGGCAAAGTAGTTTTTAATTTTTAATTAAGTAGGTTCTTAGAGGTTGTGAGTTTTGGCAATTGAAATTTAATTATTAAAATTTCAGGAATGGGATTTGGGTTATATAATTTGAGTATTATAATTAAGCATAATTATATATTTAAAAACTTTTAATTAGTCCAACTAATAATAGAATGAAAGGATTCAAATCCAAGAACTACCTTTTAAAATTAAAAAAAGGATATACTTTTTCTTACTAACACAAAAATAACCTTTACACAAATTATCTTTAAATAAATTAAGGGTATGTTTAGCAGAAATAAGAGATTATAATAAGTGTAATTAGATTAACTCCATTTGGTTAGAAGTTCGAAAACGGAATGAAATTGAATGTAGTCCTACCTTATTCATGAATATTTTTTGGTATCATTCCTTGTGGTTGCATGTAAAATGTAGTTGTTTCCCTATAGGGTATCAACACCAATCAAATTTTACTACAATTACTTAAAACCACAAGTAATGATTCCATAAAATTTCATGAATAATGACATAGATATGAACTAAATTCGTTTCGATTCCGTTTCCGTTTCCAGAGTTGGATCCAAACGGGCCCTAAATATTTTGTTCAAATATTCTACATTCAAACAACAGTGTTTCTCTTGTGATTCTCTTGTGATTCCATTTTCACGATTATCCAAACGGCCCAACAGTATTAACCCTATAAGTTCAGACCCAACAAGTTTTGGTTTACCTGAAGAGTAAAAAGCCAAGCAGCAGCAGTTCTTTGTTTTGTTCTACAAACAACAGTGTCTGTGATAGCAATTTGAATATAGTAAGAACCTTATATTTTGGTTGTATAATTTTGTGTATTATGTATTACAGGCGTAAATACCTGTATGGAAATATTAAAACAATAATACGGAGTAAGTGATATTTTTGCTGGCGTACTTATGTTGCCGAATACTTTTTTGTGGATCCTGTTTATTAATCATATTATTACACACTTTCTCACGGGAAAAGTTGAATATATAATAATATAGTAAACAATAGCATATGGGTCGAACTGAGAAGAGACAAACATTCTTGAAATTTCCCGATCACAATTATTGAATGGGGTGGCAATGTGGGATTATTTATAAAGGAATTCTATGCATTATAAGGTTCGGCTGCATACAAGTACCAAAATACTATTAGAATCATATGATACTTGTTTTAAGTGTGCAAATTTTATTCACAATTTTTTTTAAAATAGAGAAAAGATAATGCTTAGTGAAAAAATATTGATGTATGTCATATATATATATATATATATATATATATAATTGCCGTTGTATTTTTTTTTTTTTGTAAATTTGCACATTTGTCATTAAAAAGTGCATAATTTATGATAAAAATGTGTCATTTTAAAATGTACATCTAAACGCATAATAATAATACCTTTTTTACATATTTATTTATTTTTATGTAAAGAGTAATATAATAGAACCCTATTAAAAAAAATGATAAAAAATTTTGGATGGTACCCTGTATTTTAGACTTTTCTGAATATGCCCTTCTATCATTCGTAAATTAATAATTATTATCATTTGAAGGGATAAAAATATAAGTTATCCATTCAATAAACTATATATACTTTTAAAATGGCTATTAACAATAACTAGCAAAATATTTATTTTTTCTCTCTTTAACTTATAGATGGTAGAAAGGTACAATGCTAAAAAGTCTAAAACTTAAAGACATTATCCTAAAACTGAATTTTTTTTAACATAATTAAAAAAAGGTTAAAAGTATAATGACACCATCCAGAATTAGGGAGAAGTGTAATTTATGGACTAGGGTTGACTTGACTCAGGTTTCGGCTTGTATGAGAAACATGGGCCATAATATGACCCAGATAGTCCATCAAACAGCCCATAAGGAAAATAAAGGGATTGGGCCTGGCCCAAGATTACTTTATGTGAGTGAGAACCTTCACTCCCAAAAAGAGTCATTTGCCAAACATCAAAATCTAAAAACTAACCAGACATCAACATTCAGGAACCAATTTGAAACATCCATCATTTCAAATTGATACCTGAACTTGAAATTGTACAAGACGAGTTATTTACAAAGAATGCCATGTCAGAAAGCCGGACATGCATGGCCTAGCTTCAAGGCTCTTGTGGACATATCTCGAATGGGATTCCATTTTCAAGGAAATAGGAAAGTAGATATTGCCCTCAAGAAGACTTCAAAAAGCTTCAAATTTTCAGTCAAGAATAAGGGAGACTAGACAAATATGATGTTGTAATACTAACCCGTAACAGGAAAGGGCCAACTCTAACACTTTTGACATTGCTTGTAAGTATTACGTTAATCAATTAAAGATGCGGAAAATCCATGGTGGACGGATCATCATCAACCAACATTGAATATTCTCATTGAATGTTTAAAAATGAAGTATACCTTTCAATATTTGACATGGCAGCTGTAGTATGTAGCTCAATTACTTCAAGGAATAAAGCACATCTCTAATCTGTTGCAACTCCTGCAACAGTAAGGTGAGTAAATAAAGCTTAGCAGTAGAGAACTGGATGCCACAGATAAGGTTGAATTTTTTTTTACCTGATTAGAGATCTACAGCGATTCTTAAGCCATCGTGTGCTAGCTGCACTGGAATGCCTTCCCTAATAGAATGATAACAGTGAATTTTCTTGAAGAAATTTTGGCACTATAACAATCAACTATGTTTATATTCAAAATATGTAGGTAATCTGTCACTTAATAGCTCCATTTGAGGTCAGCAGAAAGAAACAGTAAATAATAGTCATTCTCTTGCCCATTAAAATTTACATTTCGGTACCTTCTAGACCACTCGCTGAGAAATGCATTATCCCGTTCATGATCAAAAGTATGAGTCATACCAATCAACAAAGCCCGCTTTGGACAGATTCGCTTCACTGCTTCAAGAGTCTTTGCAACAAATAGGTAAGATACGAGTGTCATCAATGATAAAAGAAAAACCATAATTACTCAAATAAAATGGAAGTTCAAATCTTACCTGAGGGAGGCAAAAATGAGTATTATGAGATCCAGTCTGCACAATAAGGGGATAAAAAATGTATCTGTAAAATTTTACATCTTTTATTATGCTGTTAGATATATAAGATGACTCGCAATCTCAATGGTTAGATTCAATCATTAAACTCATGAAAGTAAATCTGGTAATGAGACAGCCTATTAATACCAAATCAAATGTTAAATGTTGTCGAAATAAGATGACAAAGAAAATAACTCCCAGATTTAAGGGGCATGTGAATCCCAGCATAATTGACAAGCAACTTGGCATCACACGAGCATCTAATTAACAAATATTGGTGTCACACAAAGAGGTCCAACATTTTTTAAACAATTTGAAGATGACTGACCCTGAAAAGTGCGTCCAGGATAAGAAGGTCTACTTGGCCACCCCCTTCTTTGGAAATAGCTGTGAAACAAAACGTTTATTGGTCACATTACATGCCATAATTTCTCAGTGAAATGGTCAAGTTCACAGCATTTAAACAATATATAGTCTTTCATCATCAAAATAAAATGTACAGCCAAAATGAACTCAACAGCACAAGATCCACAAAAAAAGAGAGCACTAAAATGAAAACAAATGACTATAACTCACCAAACTCAGTATCAGGAAGAAATCGTGAAACATCAGATACATATGCTACTTTATATTTCTGACCAAACAGAAAACCTAAAGCGATATAATCTTCACCATGCATCACCTGGCAAAATTTAACTAGTCATAATCAATCTCTGATAAATGGACATGAAATGATTTCATATAAAGGGATATAATCTAGAGAATGTTACTGGTAAGGGAACAAATTGCAGTCCTGACGCGACAAATGGTTTCTCACAATTGCTTTCAATTATGTTCCAATCAAGTTGTGCCACTCTTCTGATTTCTTGACCTTCCTTGAGCTTCTTTTGGACTAGATATGAGAATTTTCCTTCAAGACTGTTGGACATACATAAAAACACATGAATGAGAATAATGCATGAGACCGAAACACTTAATCGAGGAGTGAACAATTTGTAAATCATGATGTTAAATTTTCTTCCTGTTGTTAGTTTATTGCCCAGCTTGGCTTTGGATGCATTTCATCCATTCTCTTCATTTATACTCCTAGTTTGGATTAGTAACTGAAAAATGGAAAATATTTTCCTGTAAATAGGCAGCAGAAAACCTCAAGAGAGGGAATTGCATACAAACGATCTTAATCCTGATTCCCTTACGAGATAAAGGTGTTCCAAATTAGATTATTAAAATTTCTTCCATTTCTAGATTTTTGCCCATCTTGCTTCATAATCGGATGCACCTCATCCATTCTCTCTTCATTTATATTCTCACTTTTCACTAGTAAATGAGATATTCTTCAAAAGAGAGCAGTTAGAAAATGTAATAGTAATTGCATAAGAATTTTAATCCTGATTCTTGACAACACAATGATTGTACAAAATTTCAGAAGTATAATAGTGCCTCCCATTGCTTCTACTTTAGGATATGATCCCTTTTCCTATCATCACAAACATAATAACCCCGTACTCCCACTACTGTGAAAGTAAGTGATGACTGCTTCAGGAGCCAAAACAATAGAGATAATTATTGGACATAGAAGTCACCTTATACATATTTTAGTACTAATAAAAATATTATTGAGCTATGCGGAAACAAATATCACTCTTTATGAAGCAAATTCACTCGCAACTTAGGTTGGTGTAAAGGACTCGTAGTTCATTATTAAGGACATCAGTTATATGCGTAAGGGCATGATTATAAGTTGATATGAATCACATTTATATGCCTAATGGCATGATTCTATCCAATGCTCAAAGAATGAAAAAATTCCTTGAGTTGATATGGAAAAGTTTTTGGAAGTATTGACTTGAGGAGAGCTCTGACACCAACCCAATCATTGAGATATTAAACTAATACCTATTCATAGAATCTTGGGTCAGGTAAATTGGAGTTGGGCTGATGTCGTTGATAGGGCTAAATGGCTGCACCGTACGGATGTCATCCAGACCAAGGACAGCATCAGCATGCTCATGTGTTAATATCACCTGCAATTTATGAAGTGTATAGATGTTCAACAATAAATTACTTGAAGCCAAATATGAGATCAGATTTTTGTTGCTTCTTCATTATAGACATGGAAAAGGAAAAAATAACAGAAAACAGCACCTCCTCCAAAACATATTTTAGTATCTTTGTCAAAAAGTAAGAATAAGCACAATAAAAACAATAGCCAGGATATTCGTTTTCATCATCATTTTGAAATTGATCCATGGTCAATCTAATCATAATAACTTTCCAATCTTTATAGTATGAGTTAAGAAAAAACAACACAGATAAGGGAACCCTAAAGGTATATTAAAAATAAAAGATTTAAAGGCAGAATTAAGTTGATCTTACTTATATTTTAATGGTTGAGATTTCGGGAAATCTACATGTAGAGTTTTATGAAACTCTACCGAAACGGGATCCCATATTTTAATGATACATGAATTCATGAGTCAATTACCTGAAACGTATGCCATACCAAAAAAACTTTAGAAGGGGAATAGAAGGGATAGAGATGGATCTACTGTGGTACTTTAGAGTCTAATTAGTGGACAGAGCTACATTCAAGTGTAATGTTTCTCTATTACTGTCCTTTTCATCATGTTTTTACAAGCAAAATAAACTTAATCTTTTCATGATTTGTACTCACAGAGTCAATGTGGGGAATTTGATGTAAAGTGAACCACCGAAGCACTTGTTCCCGGAATGATTTTCCAACATCAATCAGTATATAATTGTGATCGCCATTATCCTGGCAATAGTCTATAAGAAGAGAGGTATTGCATCTGCAGATCAAGAACATAAAAACGTCAAGCCTAGGAGTGATAGATTTACACAAAGATGAAAGGGCATGGCGAGAAGCTGATCAAAACAACCAGATTTTATTGTCATAGTTACCACAGTTACAGTGACCAACTGACCATCCATCAGCCGATTTAGGAATGTTTTACACAATTATATCAGATGAGACAGCAGAAAATAGAAGTTCAAACTAAAACATCTTCTGCAATAGCATTAATGTTGGTGTAAGTTCCACAGGTACTAGTCGGACCTGCGGGATGATGATTCTCCATTTCTACCTAACTATCTATAAAACCTTGGAGATCGATAATACAAATCAACGACTAGAGAAATTAATCAGTTATCCAAGTATTTCAACCAGATCGACATCAACACTTACCATCCGCCCCTATTTCACCAAATCAATAAAATCAAAGACCGGAACTGTAAATGCTACAGATAAAAAAAAATGCAAAATCCAACAGAAATTCAACGACGAAGAGAATGCAGGTGGACCTGTAGTTAGGGTTTTGATCAGGAGGGATAGACAAGGACTGGTAGCAAACATGGCATGGAGGATCGGATGGCTGGATCAGGCACAAAGTCCTCGGCACAGCGCTCGAACAGCCTGTCCCCAGGAAGATCAGCGCTGATCTACCTTCTCCTCCGCCATTGCCGTTCTCCATTTCGAATGTTCAGAATTCGTAGAGTTCAGAAAGAGAGACGTAAAAGTTGGCGCCTAGAATACAGGAAGCCGGGAGTAGAAGCGGAAGAAGACACCGGAGGACGAGTTGGTGAAAGGGTTGGGTTGCGTTGCGTTTTGACTTTGGATCGCCACGTCAGCTTATTAACGGCTTTTGTTTTCCTTTCAATTCGCCGGGCCCTTCGTTTGAGTCGCGGACTCGCGGTTTGTTGCCGTAACGAATTAAACGTCCGGGTCCGGCAAATCGTGATCGAACTTTTACGATTTCATGTCATTTTATATCGGGTTGGAGTCGGATCTTAGGACCGCTTGATTTTACTCGGGTTGGTTTGGGTTCAGGTTTGTTGTATTTTAAATTTTGGATCATCAGGTTGTGTAATCGGTTTACTTCGGGGTTTACGGTTATCTTCGGCGATATTATTTCCATTTCTAGATTGGGTTATTACTTGGGCAAAAATAGGTTTTGACCTGGGACGCTTCTATCGATAATAATTCGACCTAAATTTTAGAATACCAAGGGGTTATCTAGTTGATCTAAAAAAAATAAAATGGAAACGCCCAGAAGAAGGCACTTTTAAACTCAATTTTGACGTCTCGCAAAACTCTTCAAACAATTTTTCTTTTGGTTACATTATTAGAAACCATTGCGCTGTCCCTATTGCTTTAGGAAGTTGTCAGTGCAATGCAGAATCAGTGTTAGAAGCAGAAACACTCAATGCCATTCCTGAAGATGGTCAAGACCTTATCCGCAATGATGCTTTCGGTCGATCGGTTTTAGGAACTGATCCACCGTATTTTCTTACCTAAGTATTAAAAAAAAAATCTAGTTGATCTAATCCAACATTTGAGAGACGTTGATCAAAGTAGAGACAAATGTCAAGGTAAAAACTCCTTATATTTTTTATTGTTATTTGTGAAGATTGATTAGATGCGGTCTATTTATAACCCTAAAAAATCCGAAATAAATCAAATACTCATACTTATGACTTAACTCGTGTTTACTCAAATGGCCCCTATTTATAGATGCTTCATAACTTAAAAACATGGTAACCAATATGATCAAATCTTATAAAGTACAAATCAACTTTAACAATTCACCAATCCTAATTTGCATCTATGCTTTAATTTGTTGGCAGATCTTGTCTATGCTCTTTGAAATGTAAAATAATCAGTGAATTAGTAGGGACTGACAGGAATGTATAAGCTAACTTAAAATTTTTCAATAATTAATATTTTTTTAGTTTGAAGTAATTTACACTTACAGATAAACAAACACAAGAATCATAGTCTATCTTACAGGTCCCATTGTAGAGAAAAAGGATTAGAGGAAATGTGAAGCATATGGGCAAGTCTTATAATGTCTTCTTGATGACCGACCAAATCCGTTGTATTACCCTCCCCAAACCTTGATATTCACTTCCGCCATTTTTTATCAAGCAAAACCAACCAATGATTTATTCTTCTTTTACTTCGAGTCTCTTTCCTATATTGAGATATTTCGAATCTGATATGTAAGTTGATGGACTATTATTTTTGTTAAACACTTTAAAGATTCAGTCAGGGATCGAGAGGACGAAGGGATACGGAGAGATTCACCAACGCAAATGGTATGGTATCCGCGTAGTTTGGGTCCACCTTTCATCTTTTTTGGCTTTTACTGTCTGAATCAGTCTTATATTTTTACGGTCAAGTAGTGGATAGAATTTTGGTATTTTATATATTGTATGTTTCATATGCCCTGTAATTATTTGTTTATGTGTAATCCAAAAAACTACTCAATAAAATATTAGTGGATTTAGTTATTATTTGGCGAACCACTATAAATATGTGTGTCATCTTTCGTTATTGTTTGTTGAATTATATTATTTCTCATGATTCCATACAATTTTTATCGTCAATTAATTTTATGATTAAAATATATCAACCGTAAATATTAAGTATGATTATCACACATATGTGTATTCATATACACCCGACTAATATACTATTTGGTTTGAACTTCAACATGATATTAGTTTGACGGATGGTGTAGTTGTGCCGACAAATTTTGTTTGTAAAAAAAAGTGGTTTGTTTAGTTCCAAAAGATTAGATATAGTAATAAAAGGTTTTCATTGTATTGTTACAACAAAAGTATTAGGATACACTTTTTAAAGTTTTTGTAGTAGATAATAGTTAGCTTTTCGTATCTAAAATTTAGAGATTTCGAACTTATTATGTCAATTTAATTGTTAAATGAAACGTCATTTGATTTATGTGTTGAGTTTGATCTTAATGTACATTTTAATATTCAAAATATATGTAGGACCTTAATACTTTAAAGATCCCAAAGAAAGTTAAATAACAGGGAGATCATATGTACTCGTCTCGAGAGACGCTCTTTCCGAATTGGATCAAACTCGTTTTGACTGGACCACCGTTTGACCAACATGTAAAATCCTCATCCTGAAAGCCAACCCCCAAGCCGCGACTTGACCCGACACACGTGTTATAGCAAAGTTAGAATATCTTTCCATAAACATTGATAACCTTATATATATATGGTGTACCATGAATATACTCGTTGTCGATGTGAGACGATCATATTAAACATCTAATGTTCATTAAATACACACAACTTTGATCATTATTTTCTCATTTATTAGGACATCATTTTATACATATGAATACTCCAAGTTATAGTACACTTTCCGTTTTTATAACATTAGTTGTGATTGAAACCCACCAAAGATGTCTCCAAGCAATATATACTATTTGATACTAAACATAGAAGTAAAGAACGACTCGATCGAATATCGAAACAACGACGAACATAAAATAGCTTATGATTAGTCTCTCTCTCAAAAGGGCTTTATTTTAGAACGAGTAACGTGTAAATTTTTGTACCACTTACAAGAAAGAATATCTCTTAAAAAGTAGCTTTAGAGAAGCAAGCTAAGCTAATTAATGAATGTATAGTTTAGGAATGGTGAGTTGTACTACCAAATGTGTTAGGTCGAACATTACCCAATTAAGTATGTACAGCGATTACACCTTAAAATATCATTAGTACAGCCTTACACTAACATGAGATTATAATTAACTTAAGATATTCATTTTGGAGCTTCCATAAAGTTAGACATAAAGCTTATACTGCAATTAAGATGTATTAATTATGTCATTAACATAAGTTGATTACAATAAGGAAAAATGCTTCTTTGTTCTCGACCACTCCACTTGCATTGTATACAAGACATTATATTTTATGTTAATTGGAAAGATTGATTGGAAAAATACCAATTTGTGTTTTTATTTTCTCTTGAAACATGATTATATGATTATTAAGTTATCAATGGGTTCTATTTACTTTGATACACCAAGGTATTTATGTATTATAACCAAGTTATCAATGAGTGACCTACTGAGAAGTGTTAGTTAAGCATGTTTACGGGTCGGACCCGTCGGGTCGAGGGTCCGGGAAGGGTGACCGGACCCGTGTAAAAGGTCAACCTGGCGGGTCACGGGTCAGATCCGTCGGGTCGGTAGGTTGACCCTTTTGTTTTAAATCCAATTTTTTTTTAAAAAAGGATGACCCGGCGGGTCGACCCACCAACGGCTAAAATAGCCGTTGAGTTCGATTTTTTTAATTTTGTTTTCAAAATTAACCATTGGCGGGTCGACACGCCGGGTCATGACCCGCCAGGTCATGGGTAAGGATCACCTCGACCCGCCAGGTCACGGGTAAGGATCACCTCGACCCTTACCCGTACCCTTAACCCGTCGGGTCACGAGTAACCCATGACCCGTATACATGCTTAGTGCTAGTGTTGCACTCCTCTTTTTCCAACAAATAAAACAATACAAGTAAACATCTTAAATTATGTTTGTTTACACGCTATTATAAATTAGGGTTGTTTAAGTTTAAAATTTAAAAAGTTATAAAATTTGAGTTGTATATATATATAAAAGGTTTGATTATATTCAATACTAAAATAAGTTTTTCATTAAAATAAATATTATTTAACATGATATTTTATAGTGATTTTATTTGTACCGATAATTTATTGTGAAACAATCAAATCGAATGTACTACGAGGACGGAAACAAGATGCATCAACGGCCCACCTCCACTCGCACTTTGAGTGTGCCTGGTGACTTGTAAACCGTAAAAAGGTTCCTCTCATAATTATGATCGTTGCTCCAACATTTGAATTTTGGTATGTTCTGCATAGGGAGCGTTCCCATCGGGTTTCGGGAACAAATATGTAGTGTGTTAGTCCTTCTGGGTCCCCGGTAGGTGCATTTATGGTGAGTTCGAAACGAATTCAATAGTTAGAATTCTTATTGTCGTTCTGATTTACGAGTTTTGACGAATTCCAGTATACGAGACACATTTCCCTTGAGCTTGTAGATCACATATGCATACGAATTCGGATCGGGAATGATCTAAGCTGATCGGGTAAATAACAATTTCGTAAGCTATGATATTTTAATCGGTAGCTTACCATTCACGTATTGTTGTGAATAAATGGCCAAACATAAGGGTACATTAGGTATTTTGAGAGAATAAAAAAGCTTAGGGGGGCCATGGCCCATGGGCCATGGCGCCATGCCCAGAAACGAATAAGGGTCATCCAACGCTAAAAATCCGTTTTTACAGGTAAGCAGTGTTAAGTATGTCCACAGGCAAATTATCACACGGTCATTTTCCGGTTTTAGCCCTGACAACCAAGCTTAACCACACAAAACTCCAAGGGTAATATCGTAAAATCGAATACACCCTTCCTCACAGGCTCATTGTTGTCTGGTACATACATGCCCCACAAATTCACGTATAAAATCACTCCCAACTCCTGAGCAGTCTACCCCGCCGGTGATCATCAACCTCTAGAAAGCCGGTGATCTTTCCAGAAAGCATCAATAAAACAGCAATGGATGAGTCATGGAGGATGAGAATGGGAAGACCGAGTCTCGCCGCTCGTCGTCGAGTGTCGGAGGATTTAACATCCAGGACGACGATGACGACGGAGTCTGGACGGAGTGGTTGCCTGTTTAATGGATCCGATTCTGGAGCGATTAACGTCGAGGACTTCAATGACGTGTTTGGAGGACCACCGAAGAGCGTGCTGAATAGAAAATTGTCGTGTGATTTGTCCGGTTATGATTACTTCTACCGCGAGATTTTCCGCCGACCGGAGGATGAGGCGAAGATAAGTAGCAGAAGTGGTAGAAGGTTGCCGGAGTTTAGGATTCCGTTGAGTCATGGAGCTGAGGAGAAGGCGGGATTTTACAACGACATATTCGGTTCGTCGAGTAATTGTGGAAACAATGATGGTAATGGTGATCGTAGGGAGAAGAAATTATCATCGTCATCGAGGATGTGGAGATCGCTGTCGAAATCGAAGTGGACATCGAAATCAAAGTCCAATTCGTCGTCTGTGTTGAGTTATGAGGAGATTAGCCCTATTACGATTCAGCCAGGTATCCGGGAGGAAGACGTTGGACTCACCTCTATCGCGGCTAAGCTCAGGTAATCATCACACTTAAAGCTAAACACAATCACAAGTAGTAGGAATCGCAGCTCAATAACTTTGATTTCATGGTAATTTGCTGATTCGAAGTCAATTTTTCGTGCTTAAGTTATAGGTTTATCATGATCTTGATGATGTTAATTTGGTCCGTGTTCTAGGCCGATAAATGTTCCGTGTAGATGGAACTCAACAGGCGAAATAAGAGAAATATTCAACAACAATCAGGCATCAGAGTCGCAATTTCAATACACCAACGCTCCTTATATAATTGATGATCACTATCCAAGTAATGAATACATTGGTGATCAGCATTTCACGAGATGTTCAAACCCTGGTTTCTCCCAGCAATTTCCTTCACCTGAAGCCGATAATCCATACCAGAACACTGTGAGGATATCACTAGATGATGATGACGATGATAGCGAACTTGACTCTCCATCTTCTGCCAACTCAATGTTCAATGCAGAGGAAGATGAAGATTTTAGCTCTTATGTTATTGAGATCAATTCAGGTACAAGGGAAGTGACTAACGAGTCAGCTGATATCGATGAAGCTATAGCATGGGCGAAAGAGAAGTTTCAAGGTTGCAGCTCTTCTTGTCAATATGTAGAAGGTAGTTCTTTTTTTCTTCTTCTTGAATTATACATTGGAACAAGGATACAATATTTTCATCACAATTTTGCTTATGTGCAGAAAGATCTATGGTACCACTAGCCATGGCAATCCCACAAAATGTCACAGAAAGATTTCCAGTGATGCCTCTTTTCAGGGTAAAGTAATTCAACCTTGCATTCACATCTTGGATTGATCACATCACTTTATTAGATTCTCTTCTTCATTTTCCAGGAAGAAAGCGGGCAGACAAACAATTCAACAGAAGAACAAGTAAGCACTGTTACATGAACATCTTCACATATGAAACTTAAAGTAGTAATCCTTGCATAGTTGAATCACTTCCATATACCAAATTTTACAATTTCAGTTAGGAACCTCAGAGTTGGATGAAAGAATAAGTTCATGGTCATCCGGAAACGACACCAACATCCGGTTGCTGCTCTCAACCCTCCATCATGTACGTACTCCATGTTGTTTGATGCCTTAAATAAACTCATGAACTGTTCATGATTAACCAATAAAATGACATTCATACTAGATTCTCTGGGCTAGTAGTGGATGGAATGCAATCCCTCTTTCAAACTTGATACAATATTCTCAAGTGAAGAAAGCATATCAGAAAGCAAGGTTATGTATCCATCCGGATAAATTACAACAAAGAGGCGCAACTTCTCGACAGAGATACATAGCTGAAAATGTGTTCTCAATTCTCCAGGTATCTATTCTCATTTCACTTCATTCTTCTCCTTCAAAAATCTCTTATTGATCGCGTTTGGACTTATGGGGATGTCTTTATTGAATCAGAATGCTTGGGATTCATTCATCTCCCAAGAAACCATTTTCAGCTAGCATTGAATGGTCTATCCAAACAAGAGGATGAAAATTGCAATACTGTAAATTGATATTTTGGTCTTATGTTCATCACAAATTCTTTTTGTATGTATAATTTCTTGAAGGTCAAATGAAAGACAGGAGCAAGATTTGATTTTTATTGAATCATCTCATATAAACAACAAATTTACACTGGATTACAGACATAAAAAGGAAATTACAATAATCAATCCTTGAAAAAAAATCATGCAGTCCCTTGATTAATCAGCTGTCTAAACTCTTCATCAGTAGTCTTAAGCAAGAGAGGCAATGCAACATTAATCCCATTTTTAACAGCCTCTAAGTGCCTAGGCTTAATCCTATTCTCCAAGCTAAAAGCAAAGTACTGAGGAAAATCCTTCAAATCCTCCAATTTACCCTTCATCTCCCCAAGAAAATAATCCAACTTAGGCTTATAATTCTTCTCAATGCTAAAAGTGAAAAGCCCTGGACACCTAAGCACCATTTCTATAACTTCTTGCTTAGTGAACCCCAAACTTACAAGAAATTCCAATTTGGGTATCAAAGTTTTCTCCACATTTGAAACTAACAAGATTGGATCATTATAAGCTAATCCATCTAAATCTTTAAACCCAAGCCTTTGAAGGTAAAAAAGAGCAGGCTTAAGCTGGTCTTTAACACTGCAGATTAGTAATCTAGGACATTTATTGATTACCTTTCTGAAGTTAGACTCAGAGACACCCAAGTAATTTGAGAGAAATATAAAAACTGGGTTAAGCTCTGTTTGGATGTCGGAAGTGAGAATTTGTGGGCACATTCCAAAGATTCTTGGAAGGTCTTTCTGGTTAATACCCTTTGATTGAAGATATGAGATTATGGTTTGGATTGAATCAAGAGAAGCTGAATGAAGAGATGGATTGAGTGACAGTGCTTTGCCTGAATCAATGCCTAGAATTTCAAGGCAAAGGATTTTCTCTTTGAATTGGAGGGAGACATTGGTCTGCGTTTGGGTGTAGAGTGGGTGTTTGTCGAGGATGCTTTTGGGTTTTGCGGTGGTTGAGAGGGTGGTTGGTGGTGGTGAAGGTGGTGGATGTTGTTGGAGAGTACAGTTGAAGGTGGAGTGAATTGGTGTTAATGCTGGCATTATTGATGTGGAGATTGAGAAAGGATTGTTTGGATTGACTGTTGGTTTGCCTTCAACTTCTAAGCTAAGAAGCATTTTTTTACTTAGCATTTTTTTCCCTTATCTGAATTGTGGCCACAGAATTGGCCAAGTGTGGATTGCTTTAGGATTATATATATCATTTCCTGTCTCTATTTACACATACAGATAGGTGGGGCCTAAACATGAAGCATATTTATAAACTGTTTTTCATTAAAAAAATATTTTGCAACATGAAAAATAAATTATAATTATACAGACAAATATGGTCTTAATTAGGGGAAACAATTTTACCCGCACCCGTTGGATATCTGAATCACCAAACCCGTAAACGGGGTGAAAAAGCCCGGAAAAAAAACGCAAATAAGATACACCCGAAATATCTTGAATTTTGTATATTTAGTCTTAAAATACGAAAAACGTGTGATGGGTGGATGATGGGCGTAAGCAAATCCAAGGTGCAACATGGCACAAACATGAAAAAAATACTGCATATGATCAAAATTCAAAAGAGTAGAATATCTAATAATCAGTTAACAAAACAAGGCTTCAACAAGCAAACAAGTCTTAGGTTGTAAATTTGTAATTCATTTCTTCAAGGTAACATCAAGGCCATCATTACATAAAGATTGCAGCAAAATTCATCCGAAAACAACAACAATCGCCTTCGTTTCTCAATTTCTTTGGATACAAACCACAACCTCTAAGAAAAAGCAAAGATACATAAATTTTTTGACCCCAATGCATACTTTACCAAGTTCTAATTCTTGGCGACAGATTTTCCTTTGAGCTCGTCTTCTGTTTGCCAAATGACATCTTTCAGCCCAGTTGAGAGGTTGTTGTAGAACTGCAAATTCACAATATATTAGTTGCAGTTAAGAACAGCACTTTCAGTAGAATGTCTGTTGTGAAAATTCAGACCTTGTGAAATTCAAGGGTATCTCCTTTTGACTTACGAAGCTCAACCATGTATAGAGAAGGAGCAACTTCAAAAATCTGCAATCAAGAATAACCATACAGTCTAGAAAGCAAGGAAATGACACAGCTACAAAAACTATGAAAAACGCTGACACTCGTAGACATACCTCTGTTGCAACAGCTAACTGACCCTTACGACCAAGCTCTCCCCCCTGAAGCTTCATCTGAGAGTTACAATTCCGGTCAGAAGAAGACCGAGATAAAATTTAACCTTGAATTTAAGCATGCAGTCATCACTTCACCTTGAATTTATTTTTCTTTACACCAAAACCCAATGGTCCAGCAGTTTGTTCAATTTTAGAGACAATCTCGTCTGCAGAGCATTTCGATGTAAACCTTGTTTCCCGATGAACAAGTCCCTAACAAGACAAAAATGATGACAATTTCAAGCACAAAGAATCTATAGAAAGTTGAAAAATAAACGATATTTAACCACATAGCATACCATCTGTTTTTCAAAAAGTATGCCAAGGTTGAGACCCTGGGATGTGGAGATGAGATCAAAAGCATTCATAGTAAGAGGTGACGAGGGAGTCGAGGGCCTTGCATTTGCAGTTTGCAGTTCTCGGCTCTCCACAACAAGTTCCGCGGAAGACTGCTTGCCAACAGATTTGGTAGTATTAAACATACATTGGATTAAGGATACTTGTGAAACATTTTCTGATGCAGAAGAAGCTAAAGGCAATATGTAAAGAGCAAATATGTCAACAATTACCATTGCTTGATCAAAAACACTGTCTAAATAATCAAGAGAAACGTTGGGTTCTTCGAAACTAAGTGCCTTGTAACCTTTTTTAAACCATTCGTTCTCAATCACCTCAGCCATAGTAATACGCTGTTTCAGATCATCAGATGAAAACAACAAGGCATTACAAAGAAAATACTGCCAAGCTAATATGAACAAAACGTGTAACTATCGTCAAGGCAAAAAAAACGAATGTAGCAATAGTAGCAGTGGAAAAAAACATACGGTGTTAGGATTAGGGTCTAGGATTCGTATTATCAATTTTTTTGCACTTGTTGAGAACCATGACGGGCAAGTGAAGTTGGCCTTGTGTATCTGCAAACAGTTGGAGTGAGGTATAAGGTTTCAGTAAAGCCAACATACATAATTAAATGTAAATGCAGTAAATGGATAGATACATATATCTCTTATAAGTTATAGCCAAACCCGAAAAATTAATCCATAGAGAAGTGATATGGGTTCAATCCATCAATATGATGTTTTGATTTTTTGGATTTCTGCACATAAATTTCAATTGTCTGACTCACTAGCAACATAATCCTAATTTCCTGCTGCATCAAAGACAACTGTTTCCTATATGGCAATTTCGGTCGATTTGTAGCAGCCATGTGGTTTGGAGTTGGACATCGAATCACCCCCACAAACTAGAAACTAGGGTAATAAATACATAAGGTCATAACATTTACATGAAGTTCTTATGAAGTCTAACAAAAAGAGACCAAGTTGTACGAAAATGCAGCACAGACCAGTAATATACAAAGCTCTACAGCAATAAACCAGGATAGTTTAACATCACCTTTTTATACAATGCCATGAGATTTGAATCTTCAAACGGTAAATAACCGGCCATAAGGACAAACAAAATTACACCACAGGACCACAAATCTGCTTTAGCTCCATCATATCCTTTGTTGTTAATAACCTACTAAAAGAGGAACGGATTAAGAGAAGAAAAGTAAGTCAAATGGCTTACATAAAGCAACAAAGGATAATTATACCTCTGGAGCAACATAATTTGGAGTTCCACACGTCGTATGCAGTAACCCGTCATCCTGGAAAAAATCATTTAAAAATTACATCAAAATGGCAACTAAAGGCAGGAAATACTTCAATATAATTAAAAAGGAAAAACAAAACAAGTATTATATAAGTGATTCTACAACATCACACCCAAATAATATAGAAAAAATTGGGTGAAGTAATTTTTTTTTTTATGGGCTTTTGTTTTGTAGACCCTCTAATTTTTACCACTCTAATTGTTACTCTATTAAGTGGTAAAAGACCTAGTTAGCCATTTTCCCCTATAGAAAAAATTGCCTTAGAAAAAACCTCATCTGCTAAGATGGTCACCAAACTCACCCGGACTTGCTGAGCTAGGGCACTCAATCCAAAATCTGATACTTTAAGGGATCCATTTGTATCCAGCAGTAGGTTCTCTGGCTGTTTAAGGAAGCAACAAAAAGATGAAATTCAAATTTCACTAATTTAATATTCGCAAAAAGAAAATAAAAGAATCTGTTTACAAAGAAGAAAGGGACACAATGACTAAAATTATAAGAACCAGTCACCTTCAGGTCCCTATGGAACACACCCCTGCTGTGACAATAATCAACAACGTTTATCAGCTGCTGGAAGTATCTTCTTGCTTCATCTTCCTTCAATCTTCCTCTAGTAGCCTGACTCAAACAACATGCAAGCATTATACTTATAGTTTATTAATCATCAATAACTATATGTAATGTTAACACTGAAACAAAAAAATGGAAAAGAAAAATGAAAAGTTAACTTGGCTTACGATTTTGTCAAAGAGTTCACCACCGACGACAAGTTCTAGAACAATATATATCTTTGTCTTGCTTGCCATAACCTTCAAAGCAAACACCAGTTATCACTTATAACTAGAAGAAAACAGAACAGTCATCTAAACACGAAAGAGGGATTAGAATGATAGAACTTCACAAAACTGAGCTGTATCACAAGCACAATTGCACAGCTGAGAGTTACCACAATTGCACAGAGAAAACGTATCACAAGAATCTACCAGAACATATTCTCACCTCATGTAAACGGATAACATTAGGGTGCCGAACTAGTTTCATTGTTGAAATTTCCCGTTTAATCTGCAACAAAGCGGTCAAGGTTTAATGTCCCGGTAGATATTTTTTGAAAACAACATGTGAAGACTTTATCGGGGACATAAACATATGATCAAGCATTCAGATGTATCAGAAGTTATAAGATCACCATTTCTAATATGGATTAAAGCCTTTAAGGGAAAGGTAAGAAAAGGTTAAAGGCAAACAAAAAAGAGCTAGAAATCCATCTCAAATTCAAACACCTTCACAAGCCTAAAATTGGAAAAGGCCAGCGTATGAGAAGGCTTTGCTGATATTCATGTTGTAAAACCACAACAGCGTAACTTCTTTTATATTTTGATTAACAAAAAATTCCTTTTGCAAGAAAATGGTAACCCATGTGACTCCCAGATTTAGACAACAATACGGATTGTACAGTACCACATTCTCCATAGGTTCCCTCCTATCTTGTCCTTCTCCGAACTCTGGTTATGGAAGAAGGAGAATAAGGAACCGAGAAGAGGGTAGCAGCAACGCATCAAACTCTTCTTATTATTTTGACTAATCCATATTTTACTAAGCTTCACCTCATTTTTTAGATCATTAAAATCAGAATTAAACAGAAAAAACAAAAGGGAATAGTTGGAATAACCCAGTCTACATCCAGTTACAAAGAGCATGGCATGCACAATTGTTTCTGCTTTACTTTTCCCATATATGAAGCACTCCATATCAGAAACAGTTCATCATTTCAAGAAATATCACAAGCCTATGAAAATAAACTAGCATGTAAGAAAGTAAGAAGCACAAACTTTGCATGATAACATCAGTATCAAATTATCTGACCCAATTCTTACCTGATTGATCATCTTGTGCTTAAGAACCTTCTCCTTATCAAGAATTTTGATTGCCACATGCTCTCCTGTTTCAGTGTTCTTTGCAAATTTCACCTTTGCAAAGTTACCTTCCCCTAAAGTCCTCCCTAGCTCATATTTTCCAACCCTCGTCTTAGTAGTAATACCTCCAAAACCACCACTACTTAATGCCCTTCTGGATCCCATATTCGTCTCCTCAAATCAAATAGAGTGTCCCTCTCAACAACTTAAACAAAATCTTCCTCCTACCAATACCTCTTCTTCTTACAAGGCTGCCAAACATGGCTTTTGTCAACCCTCATTGCCCACCTTCCTCCAACTGAGGAATTAAATCAAGCAGATGGTGGGCATTCGGAAACCCACTTTCAATTACAGAGGGCAATGAGAGAAGTACAAACGGAACTTGAAATTTTACATCGAACCGCAATGAGGAAGATAAATGCTTAGAAGAAACATTGATTCGGGAATCACGAATGGATCAAATGTGAGAAACCTAAAACCGGCAACGACAAAATCGAGGACGTGTGTATATGAATGACAATTGATGGGAGGTAATTAATACTTCATTGTGTTATTTTGGGGAGTTTCGCGTTGGATGATTGAGAGGATGACAGTAATTGGTGAAAAAGAAAGCTGCTTGATTTGGATCGTTGGATTTGAATTTGCTTACTGCTCTTCTTCTTCTTCTTCTCCTCTCTGTTGCAGTCGGGAAGAAGGCTTTGTGATGGCGGATGCACATACTGGAAAAAGGGTTTGCTTATATTGCGGAGATTATAGTCGCGATGATGTCGTTTAAAGGATTTTGTTCAGTGCGCGTACGAGGAAGGTATCTTCTGCTGTCACTATGACGACTTGTTTTTAATTATTTTCTTTATTTCACCAAATTTTTTCTTTCCCTTTTTCCAAAATATCTAATTTGCGTACGAGGAAGGTATCTTCTGATGTTACTTCGACAGTAAGACTACTTATTTTTAATTATTTTCTTTCTTTTTTTCCAAATACGAGGTTTCCATCGGGTATTTAAGAGTTTTTTTTTTTCTTCTTTTGATGTATTTTCTCTAGGGGTGGCATAAATTCCGCTTAATCCCGTCCCTTCCCGCAAATAACTTGCGGGACGGGACGCGGGATGATCCCTATCCCGTTCCGTCTAATGCCCACCCCTAATTTTCTCTTTTTGTATATATTGGTTCTCTCAAAACGTTTAGTGTGTATGCCAATTTGTTCGGTCTTTTTAGTACATCAAACCGCTTTTCTTTATAAATAAAAATACAATAGAGTAACAAAAAATATATTAGATTAAAAAAATCAAAATATGTGTTTGTGCTTCTAGAAATATGTTTTTTTATCATCGATAAAGAAAATAATTTTTTTCCTAGTTATTTAAAGGTATTAATATATTTTATTGAATAAATTTTTTTTATTTTTTCTTATAACATTGAAAAGTATGATTTTAAAACATTTTGGAAAAGTCTAAAGTTGGGCGATATAGTACAGAAATTGAAAGTTTTTGGCATAATTTGAAAATGTCAAAAGTATAAGGATATCTTCTGTTGTTGTTCAAGTAAGGCACATTATTCCGGTACGGCCGTGCGACCGACCGTACGGCCGACACGTGTCCTAAATTTATTATTATTTTTTTCTTTTTATTTTTATTTTTTTTTAAACGAGTAAAAGTAATAGTTCAAAACTTATTATGGAATAGTTCATAACTTATAAAAGGATAGTTCATGAATTATAATAGAATAGTTCATAGTGCAAAATGTATAAAGGAACGAAAGTAATAGTTCAAAACTTATTAAGGAATATTTCATAACTTCTAAAAGGATAGTTCATGAATTATAATAGAATAATTCATAGTGTAAAATTTATAAAGGAGTGAAAGTAATAGTTCAAAACTTATTATGGGATAGTTCATGAATTATAATAGAATAGTAAGTGCAAAATTTATAAAACAGTGAAAGTAATAGTTCAAAACTTATTATGGGATAGTTCATGAAGTGAAAATAATAGTTCAAAACTTATTATGGGATACTTCATGAACTATAATAGAATAGTTCATGGGTTATATTAAAAAGTAATAGTTCATGGATTATAAGGGAATAGTTCAAATTTTATAAAAGAATAGTGCATAAAATTATAACATGGTAGTTCAAACAAATTTTCATTCGTTTCCGGAAAAAAAAATCGTTTCATAAATTTTTTTTTTTTTCGGGACGCGTATCGCCCGTACGTACGGCCGTACCGCATTAATTGAACCGTACCTCAACATGAACCTATATTAAAGTAAATACTTATTATTTAAAAAAAAACTTTAGAATTTATTGACCGACCCTTAATCATTTCCTTATAAAACATAGATAAATGTTCAGGTACGGTTCATATATTGCGGTACGGTCGTACGGCCGTACGTACGGGCGACACGTGTCCCGAAAAAAAAAAAAAAATTTCCGGAAACGAATGAAAATTTGTTTGAACTACCATGTTATAATTTATGCACTATTCTCCTATAAACTTTGAACTATTCTCATATAATCTATGAACTATTACTTTTTAATATAATCCATGAACTATTACTTTTTAATATAATCTATGAACTATTCTATTATAATTCATGAACTATCCCATGATAAGTTTTGAACTATTACTTTCACTCCTTTATAAATTTTTGCACTTTAAACTATTCTATTATAATTCATGAACTATTCAATTATAATTCATGAACAATTCCATAATAAGTTTTAAACTATTATTTTCACTCCTTTATAAATTTTGCATTATGAACTATTCTATTATAATTCATGAACTATCATTTTAGAAGTTATGAACTATTCTTTAATAAGTTTTGAACTATTACTTTCATTCCTTTATAAATTTTGCACTATGAACTATCCTATTATAGTTCATGAACTATATCCTTTTATAAGTTATGAACTATTCCATAATAAATTTTGAACTATTACTTTTACTCGTTCTTTAAAAAAAAAAAAAAAAATTCCGAGACACGTGTCAGCCGTACGACCGTACCGGAATAATGTTCCTTACTTGAACAACCATAAAACATAACAACCATGCATTCATTGCGGTTATTAACAAAAAACGACCCTTGCGATTTAGCAAGAGTTTCGATCAACTTGTTAGTCAATCCAGTAACCTAAGTTTATTTGGTCCAAATAAGGATTTTTCGTATATGCAAAGGTTTAATAATTGCTTATTGCGTAAAGATATCTTTTTTATGATTACAAATAAATTATTCTTCATGTTTCAACTAACATAACTAATTTTTCGTTGTTGTGACGTTGATTTGTTAGTGTTGGTATATGATTGGATGGCACGAGACTGTTTAGTACGTAGTGGACACGAGTACCAACCGTAAGTAAACACGAACCTCGTATCTAAAGTCTTCATCATAAATGTAAATATTAAATAATATTTGTTTTTACAATCATTGATATCGAAAGGCAATATGACATATAATAAATAAGCTGCTAGGTTTTTAACACGTGTGAAAAATGTAATACCTTGCCCAAAGTCCCAAACACCCCTCACAATTTTCGAATATATATATATACTTTCTCCGTAATCCAATGTTTGTCATTTGAGAGTTGAACACATGAATTAATGAATAGTTAATGACTTTGAACAATCAAATAAAATTTTTAATTTTTTGGGTGATAAGTACAATCTTTAATGATTTTATTCATGTTTCTTAGAAAAAATTTATTTTTCAATAGATTTTAGCCATTAGAAAGTATAAGGAGTTAAATTGAGAATAATTAATTCATTGATAGTAGTGTAATCATTCTATATATGCATTAATATTATAGAAGTGTCAAACATTTTGTTAAACTAAACTAATTGCTCAAAAGACAAACATTTTGTTACGGAGGGAGTATATATTTGTTATTTATGATTGTTATTTTTCATATTTTATGATTAGTTTGCTAATCACATTTTTTCTGCAATTATCTATAAAAAAAAGTTACGATTTTTATCGTAAAAATAGTTTTGATGTATAAAATAAACATATAAAACACGTGTGGAAAATGTGTTTTTTCCGTTCGCTTTTGACACCTTTGGTTTTCTAGCGCCCGATGCTATTGAAAATCTCAAGAGGGTGCAACGGGTTTTGCATGACAACGTTATGTGTCTTAGGTCTTCTGATATTGTTTTTAGGAGGATAATCGCGAAAAATGTGGCCCATAGTTGATAATCGCGAAAAATGTTATTATAGGAACTGAAAAAATAATGAATAGGTCAAATATGACGATATTATTTTAACATTTGTTGTTTAATGAGGACGAAAATGTGGCCCATAGTTGAAGCCCAGCCCAAAAAAGTGTAACGAGGCCACTAACAAACCAAAAAAGAAAAAGAAAAAGAAAATTAGGAGGACGAAACCCTGAGCAAGAACTCTGGCGCCTCTTTCGTCTTTCACCTCCCTCGTAAGGCAGCAACAGAAGTGAAACCATGGGAGAACAGCACCAGGAGCAGAAGATTCCGGTTCTTCCATGGATGAGAGAGCCTGTGGACATCTCTCTTCTTCAAGATCGCCCTCTCGATTACCTTCCGTTTCTCCACCCTAGGTGCGTTTTTTCTCTCCCACTCAATTTCCGACTTTCGTATTTATATTATAGCCTCTCTTTTTTTGCTTGGTACTTGAATTATTCATTTCATAGTTATTATGTTGTATTCTATATCTCTCGAGCAGTACTTTTAAATTAAGCACAGTGGGATGATATTTTGTTTGTTGGTGATAAATGTTAACAAAGTTATCAATCAAACGATAATTGCTGCGATGGATAACTGCTAGCAATTTAGCTTATTGAGGTGTCATATTATAGCCTTTTTTGTTTGGTACTTGAATTTTTCGGTCCTAGTTATTTTGTGGTAATCTACATCTCTGGAGCAGTACTTCTAAACTAACACAGTGTGATGAGATTTGGTAGCTGATGATGAATGCTAACAAATTTATCAATCAAATGATAATTGCTGCGACGGATAAATGCTACCAATTTAGGTGTTAGATAGATATCGTTGTTGATGTAAAGTGTAAATAATTGACAGCTGTTAATATTTAGTTTTAGACAGCAATGCAGTTGTCCATCTCTAGTAAATGTGAAGTGTTGTGATGCTGAGAAATTTAACAAGATTATTCCTTGAGAAACAACTGCAATTGGTGTTTTAGTTAGTGTATATATGTCACATTGTGTTTGTAGGATATTGAGTTTCTTAACCCCAGCAAACAAACAGTACCCTGTAGGCTTGTAGAAGGGTTTGGAAGATAGATACGTTGTATGGGTTAGTGATTGGGATTTTGGAAAGTTATTTTGTTTATTTGAGAAGGGCTGATTCACGATATTCTTCCCTCTGGTTCTTGTTGTTAGGTTTCAAAATTAACCTTGCAATATGAAGTTTCATTTTCATTTTTTCTGCTGCAAAGATGTGATTCTATGTATGTTTTTACCTTCCTACTTTTCAGTCTGAAGGAGGCTCTGAAGAACACGGGTATTTCTTCTCTCTTCCCTGTGCAAATTGCAGTTTGGCAGGAGATAATTGGACCTGGTGGCTTTGAACGAGACGTGTGTGTGAATTCACCAACTGGAAGTGGGAAAACTCTGGCTTATGCGTTGCCGATAGTACAGAGGCTGGCAAATCCAGCAGTAAAATGTCTTCGAGCTTTGGTGGTGCTGCCCACTCGTGATTTAGCCGTACAGGTTTATAAGCGGCTCATGACTAGTGTACTTATGTTATTGCATTCTAGATGTTTAATTTGATCTCTTTCCACTTTTGCAAGTTTCAGTAAATTTTGTCAAGTAAATAGTAAGTATATTAAGATGGAAAAGAGATTCGCCAGTGCACAAAGAACAATAGTACGTGGAGTTGTGGACACTGTTTGTTTAGGGCTCAATCTTGGCTGTCAGTGAGATTCCGTGCAAAGCATTATTGATTCACGGACACCATTAAAGTATGCAGTAGGGAGGTGTTTCTATTGAATGCCTGTGAGCAAAGAATTGTATGTTTTGAGATACCAATTTCATGTTTTAGTTGCGCCACCAGATCCACAAATTATTGGAAGAGTGCACATGTCTGCTTCTTCAAATGTTAACACCAATTTTCATCTGAAGCTCTGACTACTTTAGTTTAAATTGCCTCATTACGGCTCTTTGCTTCATGTCCCTCTGAGAGTATAAACTATGCATCCAAATAACATAGCTCGCTCCTTTTGCCATATCTTTCCTGATTCTGTTCAACCATTTAATATTTAATCTCTGAATTTTTCAGGTTAAATCAGTGTTTGATGCAATTGCACCAGCTGTGGGTCTGTCAGTTGGTTTGGCTGGTGGTCAATCTTCAATTGTCGAAGAAAGATTAAGCCTAATTGAAAAATCCAAGCTTGGGTCTGGTATTTGCTTTGATCCAGAAGAGCATTCGCAAGTTCTACAGAGTTCAGTGGACATTCTGGTTGCTACTCCTGGAAGACTGATGGACCATATTAATACTACAAAGGGGTTTACACTTGAGCATCTCCAATATCTTGTAGGTACCTTATCATCATTTTTATACATTCCACGCTTAACTTTTTATATAACTTCACATGAGATAAGCCTGTCACTCTTCGAGAGAAGAATATTCTATTCATGTCAGATGTGGTTTGATGCACAACTGTTGTATCGTTATTTTCTCTGTGGGGTCCAGGGATGGTGGTGGTGTGATTTCTGTGAAATAACTCAGCTGGGCTTTGGATAGCTTAGATAGAAATCGTAGCTATTAATTACTTGAGGTTGTATATTTTGGTTCTTTTGGATTTGGTTCATATGCATCATCTGTTGATCTTTATCGCTTTTGACAACTTTTTGCATGACGACTTTTCTTCTTTTGTTAGATGAATCCTACTTATGATTGTGCCTTTGTTTGAGTTTTAAAATAGATCCCTGTGGCAGATTTTCTGAGTTTAGAATAAGGGCCCGTTTGGTTCCAACTCCGGAAACGGAATGGCAACGAATTTAGTCCATATGTATACCATTATTCATGAAATTTTATGGAATCATTCCTTGTGGTTTTAAGTAATTGTAGTAAAATTTGATTAGTGTTGATACCTTATAGGGAAACAAAATGGGGAAAACAACTACATTTTACATGCAACCACAAGGAATGATTCCAAAAAATATTCATGAATAAGGTAAACATATGGACTAGATTCATCCATTCCGTTTCCGGACTTCTAACCAAACAGGGGTAAGGACCAGGCTTTTGAATTACTAGGGTAATAATAATTAAGTTTGATGTCTCAGGTGGTTGATGAAATGGATCGGTTGCTCAGGGAAGCATATCAATCATGCTTACCTACAGTGCTGAAATTAACTCAATCAAACAACACCACAGGCTTTCCGTCTAATACATGTCTTCCTTCACCATTTGGTCCTTTGAGGACAATTAGGAGATGGTAAGTGTCATTTTTGCTCAACCATTACTCTTCTATGTTTGTTCATGTTTGTCTCTTTGTATGCTGTACTGTTGTAATTCTCCTAGCAAATTGACTATGAAGGTACTTTTCGTTGGATTTGTTGCAGTGGCATTGAGAGGGGATTCAGAAATAAGGTATCACCGAGGCTTTGTAAAATAGTTCTTTCTGCAACTCTCACCCAAGACCCTGGCAGAATTGCTCAACTCGATTTGCACCATCCTTTGCTCATATCATCTAAGCGTTATGGGCTTCCCGAAACACTTGAATCATACGAAGTGGTATGTCTTTTTGGCTTATGATTTATTTGGTGGATGTAATGATTCCATCCTAGATTCCTAGGTCAACTCAACTGTGGCAATGTCTTGTGCAGATATGTGAAGACAATAAACCCCTGCATCTAATGGCTCTTCTTAAGAACTTAGATGGGGAGAAGTGCATTGTTTTTACATCTACTAAGGATTCTACTCGTAAGCTACATGACTTGCTCAGATTTTGTGACTTGCAAATCAAGATCCAAAAGTACTCGGGAGTTCATCGTCAAGCAGAAAGGAGGTATTGTTGATTTGTTTCAATTTTGGTTATAACTATTATATTCGTTGTTCTTATATGTAGTTTCACTTCTTTTGGATTCTCCGTTGCTTATTCTGTCAATCAAGACGTTACCTCTATGTATCTATTTCATTTACCTTATGGTTAGATCAGTATTATTCCTTTCTGAATATTTCGCTGTGGCATTTGTAATCTTTCATCCATATTGTTAGTTCTCGTGCATGCACTTTAGAATTAATATTTGATAATGACTGATCTTTAGCAAGGTATTGAAGGCATTTCGGAAAGGGGAAGTGCAAGTGCTTATCTCTACAGATGCAATGACACGAGGAATGGATGTTGAAGGGGTGAGAAACGTGATCAATTATGATGTCCCTGATTATATCAAGACATATATTCATCGAGCTGGACGGACAGCTAGAGCAGGAGAATCTGGGCGTTGCTTCACTCTGTTGTTGCAGGATGAGGTTTGCTACTTTTCCAACTAAGTTTTTATCTATGATATTCTTTTGATTCCTGACTTCACTTTCCCTGTTTTATCCTTCATGATAAAATTATTTTTCTGATATGAAAGTCAGTTCGAACATCATTTGTTAGAGGGGTTGTGGTTCATTAATCATGATGAACTACTGTGAGAAGTAACGAGAAATTGTCCTTTTTGCACCATATATTTTGTCCATAACATTGATATCCTTGCTTTGGTTCTTTCAGGTGGAACAGTTCAAAGAGGTTCTGCAAAAGGCTGAAAACCACCATTGTGCTCCCTATTCTCTATCACCTGAATCTATCGAGTCTCTTCACCCTTGTTATGTATCTGGTATATTCTATATTCCCGAAACTTGTAGCTGCATTAATTTAAACTACTATTCAGTATCTCATGGTTCATCTCTATAGAACACATTTGTAGCATTAGAAATAACATGCCTTTCCGATTTACTCTTTGACGCTGTAACAAAATGTGCAGCCTTGGAGAAGCTGAAAAAATCAGTATCTAAGAAGCGAAAACGTAAGGAACATGCTCCAGCCACAAATAAAGGAGATAAAAGGCCTAAGAAGGTGACCAAGTGAGATATCCTCGGTGAATACTAGATATTTCGGATAAAATCTAGTTTTGCGGCAACACTGAGGCAAGTTGACACTATCTAATGAATTTATAGTGTCTTTGGTAGGATTATCATGTTGTACCATATATGACTCTTTAGTCTTTACTTCCTTTGGAGAGTGAGCATCATTTCTGTCACTTAAAGCTCAGTGAACAGAAACTTTTTGCCCTAATTTATTCATATTTCATGTTGATCTTTTCATTAACTGATAAGAGAGATGGAAATGTACTATATCCCCAACTGGGTTTTTCCCCTGTAACTGAACTGAAGCAACTTTACTAGTTTAACTTTGTAGAGAACTGTCTGCTTGAGTGAAACTAATCAAAATGCTGCTAAATGTTGCTATAATCTGCTGATAAGAGTGAACCTTTCTGGTAATTCTTTGTATTGCATTAGGTTAGAGAACTGTCTGTTTGAGTGAAACTAATCAAAATTGCTGCTAAATGTTGCTATAATCAGCTGATAAGAGTGAACCTTTCTGGTAATTCTTTGTATTGCATTAGGTTAGAGAACTGTCTGTTTGAGTGAAACTAATCAAAATTGCTGCTAAATGTTGCTATAATCTGCTGATAAGAGTGAACCTTTCTGGTAATTCTTTGTATTGCATTAGGTAGAAAATTTACATCAAAGCATGGAATTAGTGAACTTTTGTTTAAAAACACAAAGATCACAAAAACCTAAGTTTCTACACTGGACACAGCATAATCAGAAATCTCACAGTTTGCAACAACAAAAAGTATTCAAAATCCATGTTCATCTGCTGAGTGTTGAAATCCTCGCATTGAGATTATTGAATATGAAATTAGGAGGCATGGTTGGTGGTGAAGACGAAGGAGCCTGATAAGCCAAAGGCTTCTTGACACTCTTTGCCGCCATGGAAGAGAGTGACTCGGAAACGAGATCTCTGGGTTCCTCTTCATGGATGGTATCAAGCATCTTGGATGCTCTTTGCCTCATCCTTGTCACAAACTGCGGTGGAGCTACTTCTGTAGCTAACCTCACGATTCTTGCACTTGCCATTGATTGAATGTATCTAAAAGGCTTGAATCTGAAATAAGTTTTTTAGGTAAGTTTGAGAAGACAAGTTATGAGTGTTGATGATGATGATGAAGGTAATGGATACGGGTATATATAAGGGCGCGTTTGGCGTGCAATAGTTGAAGAGTCTACTATATTGTTTGTCTAATAGTGCCGTGGTATTAAATGCGTTATAACCAAACAAAGTATTGAAAGATCAAAGCTTCCAAATTACTACTTTTTTGTGTATGAAAAGCTATGCACTTGGCGAAAACTAATGTATCTGCCGGTAAGATACGGTTTTTGTAGGGTTTCAATACCTCCAAATATCCGCTTTATTTGAGTCGGGTTAAGACTCCACGTGTTATACGTGATGGGTATTTGGATTACGTTGAGAGTTGTGATTAGCTTCCAAATTTCTACTTTATTGTGTATTGTTGTCTTGTCGATGTCTTTGTTCAGCTACCCGCTTTTTCTTCTCGACGTTCTCGTTCGTCTATTTTTGCACGAGACATTTTATCACCATTAAATCTCATGCAGCTTCTTGCTAGCTTCATGGTCGAACCAGATTTTGGTTGCTCAATTAGGGTTCGTTTATTCGGGTTATCATACGACCCGACAACCCGAGCATTGACATGCTCATTCTCGGCTCGTTTATAAACAAGTCGAGTTTAGTTTGACCTAAATTTTAAACGATCTTTAAAAAGTGTCCGTATTCAGCTTATTTAGAAAGTGAACGACCTGAGTAGATCAACTAATATAACATTCCTGATGTGTTATTTTAGCCAAACGAGATGAGTTTGAGTCAAACCTAAATTTTACACCTGCTTTAAAATGTATAATTGAATCATTGATAACGAATGGAAACCATACTACAATATATATTTGGCTAGTTACTACAATGTCTTTTTAAACATGAATATCATTTCATTTATTTTTCCTTACCCTACAATGAAAATTATCAATTTCATTTATTTTTCCTTACCCTACAATGAAAATTATCAAACACAATAAGAAGGTTCTATGATAGTATCAATAGATATTATGTTACCAATACTCAGTTGGTCTAGTGGGATGTGGTGTTAGACTCCATAAGTGGTTAGTCTGGAGATTCTCGAATCCTCCCGGCAACATGTATGAAAAAACTGATATTGGGAGGGTATCCCCAATAATGGACCACGATTTACTACCCGATCCGAACGTAGATCGGCTTTGCCGAACCGCGTGACCTATGTAACTCTTCAAAAAAAGAACCGGGTGACCTATGTACCTCTTCAAAAAAAAAAAAAGATATTATGTTTATTCTGCTAATTTTATTTTAATGACACGAGAGTACCCCATCTTTTCTTTTGATACAAAAAAGGTTCTCAATACGATAAGATCCGTCACTTATATCGGTTATTCAGGTGATCGAGAATATAGGTATAATTATCTCAAGATGCTATATTGATATGCATAGTAAATGATTGATACAAGAAAAACAATTAGGGAAGTAACATATACCAACCTTTTAATACATCGAAAAGCCAAAAATAAAAAAAATTGAACAAAAAAGGTAGGATTTAATATGTGAATTACGATAGGTTTGTTCTTGGTTGCCGTGTAGTACACGGCAAAGCATAATTCATGCATATGTACTGGAAATTTCCAAGTGTCTGCATGCAGAATCAATTAATAGGAAACTACGTTGAAAATGATGGTTGTGACTTTGTCGATCGATCCATCCAAATAAGAGTTGTACTTCATCAAGTAAATTAGTGTAATATATGTTAATCGTAATTATGACGCAATGTATACGTCAGACCTTATCCGAAAGTTCATCATCACTTGCACACAATTCTGATCGACCGATGGAGTAGACTGGAATTGTAACCCAACTAAGCGATGTGCTCTATGGAATTAAGGACTTGTTTGGTTACCTATATACTATATATATAGTCCTTGTTTTATGCATAGGGTCGTTAGTCAAACCGGCATAATTTTGGTATGCACATGTACGCATGTTTAACTCGTTTAGAATCGAGTTTTGATATATTCATGCCAAGTTCTTTTAGAATTAAGTTAAGTCTTTAAGTTTAACTTTTTTTTTGGGGTAAGACGTCTGATATCCTCAGCACATTTACTACTCTTACGAGAGTGAATTGAAGCAATACATTTAGTCTTATGTAAAAGTTACACGTAATACTAGCGAAATAGTATATGGGCTTATTTGTTTTGCGGTGGGCGGGACATGACGGAATTGGATTGTTCAGTCCTTTCTAATTTAGTCTTGACAAATATGTACTAAATTTGAGAGTCCAACTCATGGATTGTTGATTAGCATCTACTCTCTCACGCGAGTCTTAACCCTCAATGGACTCCCCACACCTCCATCGTGGCATGAGGACAGTGCAAAGGCCGAGATTAGCAAGAAACCACTTTGCCACTTCACACATTATTCCTAGTGATACATTGATACCTATTGTTGTGGCATAACCGTTACTTCTCATTGACCCGTTGATTAACTTAAAGTTAATATATACATATATGCTTATTTTCAGATTATTCTTAAATGAAAGAACTTGAACCAGTTTTTTTCGAGCCGAGCTATGTAATAGAACGAAGAAAGGAGTTAAATAACACAACCAATCGAGTTGTTAGATTCACGGTTTGTAGGGATTAATGTAGTGTTTTAGAGTTTAATGAATTTGAGGCTTTCAAGAAAAAGTATAACGAGTACTCTTGGGGAATTGATGATGAAATGTTGATACATTGCTCCTTGATATAAAATTGGGTGCATTATAGAACAAGTAGCATTTAAACCCAAAAGGGATTAGACATAACCCCAAAGTTAGGTCAATTTTTGAAGAATATTGCCAATAGCATGCAAAGCCAAGAAACCCCTTTTCCTATGTACGTGCAAGCTTATCCATTTATGTGACTCTTTTAAGTCGTTTAAGATGATCTTGGACTTAGAAATTACGTGACTTTTTCAATCGTTTAGGTCGATCTTGACCTTAGAAGTTACGTGACTCTTTACGTGACTACGTCTAGGCCTTACGTATCAATTTAACCTTATCTAGCTACTAACATATTACTTTACCACCAATACTAAGTTAATCTAGTGGTTGTGGTGCTAGACTCCTTAAGTGTTAATTCGGAGATTCGGAGATTTATGGTTATCATTCGCAGCTAATCATGTTCAAAATTTATAAAAGTGACGTTGAGTGAAACTTTTCATTAAAAAGATTTTCAATAAAAGAAAAGGATGGACAAATTAAATATTGTTGAGAATGTAGCGAAAAAGTCCCACATCGACAATACGATATTGTGTGAACCTAACATATAAGTACTAGAGTACTAGGACTACTCCTCCTATTGCCAATTGGTTTTAGGATGGAACCCCGTGTGGTTCACCGGACGTGCGCTCTCCGCGTCATTTGGACTAATTTTATTGTTTAAATTCTTTTTCAAAAAAAGTCAAGGAATTAAGGGTATGTTGTGGTATTAATGAAACTTCATGGGTGGTTTATGTAAATTGTCATATTTACCTACCTAAAAAAAGTATACCATTTCGCTTCTTTGAAACCCCAAAGGCCCAAGCCTCGTTGCAGCACAATCGGCCCGCCGGTCGCCGTCGCTTTGTCTACCGCCACTCTCAGTCCATTCTAGATTCTCGTCTTGCTTGTCCTATTTCCTTTGTAGACTGATTCCCGATTGCAGTTTCCGTCAACCTTTTTAAGGTCAATATCTTCTCTTCTCTGGAATATCGTTATTGCTTCTAATGTTCTACTTGTAGATTTTTCGTTTGTGTACGATATATTTGTTTATAATTGATGCTTGATTTGAAGAATTTTGGAATTGTGCTTGATTTCTGAGCTCTAGGGCTTAAATCCGTTTCCCGTGCTATCGGATCTCTGTTCCCTAACACAGCAATGGGCTGGGATTATGGATTGTGAAGTTCTGACAATGGAAATATTCCAGATCACGAGTAGATTATATTGTTCTATGTGGTTAACTCTTTAGTTACTTTTTTTAATCAGAAGCCCGGTATTTGAAGAAGAAGCTAGATGGTTTACATAGAGTCATGGGATGAGTTCGTTGAGCGGACTGTGCAGCTGTTTCGGGCAGATCCGGATTCTGTAATGCATTCAGACTACAATTTTCCCTGATTGAATTTTTTTGGAACTTTCTTTAACTCAATTGTTGCTTTGGTGTTTAATTTGCGAAACAGACTCGTTATGTGATGAAATACAGGCACTGTGATGGCAAATTGGTTCTCAAGGTCACTGATAACAGGGAGGTACTGATAATCTCTTCCAACTTTACAGTTGAAGAATATCATTAGGTCAATTGCTTAGTTGGATCTTGGTTTATTGAAAGTATGATGATATATATCTTAGATTGATAGTCAGATTATGCGCTATGTTATGTTGGAATCACAGTTTAGACCTATAAATGGATTCGTATATCTTGTGGTTTCAGTGCTACAAATTCAAGACAGACCAGGCACAGGATGCTAAGAAAATGGAGAAGCTGAATAACATTTTCTTCACCTTGATGGCTCGGGGCCCTGAAGGTACACTATTATAATGTGAACTGGTTGTCTGTACATTTGCATTAGGAAACCATTCAGATGAAAATTTCTTGTCCATATATGTTGCAGCTCAACTACTGTACTTGTTACTGTATGTGACATGAACAAGATGATCTTATATTATCTTTCGGTTCTAGAGATTATATATCTGGTCAATAGCTCTTTCCCAGCAATGTGACTTATTATGTGCTATATTATGCTGCAGCTCAACCATTACAATGTGCATTGCTTGTCTATTAGCTTGCATTAGGAGATGCTTTCCTACACATCTGTTCCCCTGGAAAGAAAATACCTGAAGACCAAATTGTTAAGAGAAAATATTCTTGTAGATATTTGTTGCAGTTCAACTGTAGTACATGTTACTATATGAAACATGAACAAGATGATGTTATATTCTTTTCAGTTTTAGGGTTATATATCTGATCAATGACTCTTTTTCAGCATTACCGCTTATTGTGTAAGCTAGATGACAAGGTCATTGCATTTACAAAACTACTTGAATATACTGTGTATAAATACTAGTGCAATGATTTTGTTGGTTCAGTGTTGGGCTACCTAAGGACAGTATACAATTTCCTTAATCCCATTCGTGTTTTTTTCTTGACGCAGTGGATATATCTGAAGTCACCGGAAAGGAGCAAGTAGAGGCACAGGCGCCTAAGAAAGGAAGAGGAAGGAAACAATAAGAGCATTGTTATCGGGCTAGGTGTTCCACAATGGTACTTCAGTGTAAAGATGCACATTTTTCTTTTCCCGCGGTTTGTTTTCTACAGTAAATGGAGAAGACAAGAGCGATTGTGAACCCTAGCACTTCTGGTTGTTGACCGAAAGAGTATTGTAAGCTTGAGGATGCTTGTCTTGACAATATAGCTTTTTTTTAAAGACTAACCTTTCGTTTATGTACAAGAATGATCTGTCTTATCTGTCCTTCATTTTAAGAGATTATAGCTTTGTTTTGAAGACTAACCATTCATTTGCTATTCTCCTTACGTGTCTTACATGAATGATCTTTCTTATCTGTCCTTCATTTGAAGAGATTATACTTCAGCAGAAGCATTATGATGACAGGTATGGAGGAATGGCATACTTGAAAGGTAGCAATTCCCACCTTTGTCGTCAAGACCACCCAAAATAAGATAGGTGGTCTTGTCTACTCGACGGGTTCAGTTCGGAAAGTGACATAGTTTTCCCCATGTATAGTTTTGTTGGATTTTTGTTTTTGTCAAAATTTTCATGTATAACTTTACATAAGATAAATACATGAACTCGTTTATATAAATAATATATTTAACATATAAATATTAAAAAATATTGACCCAATTCAATAAAATACAATCATACGAGTATTAAATAATTTATAAATTTATATTAGAAAATGATAAGTTAATTTTCCCATTGAATCTTTTTATCGGGATTCTCGTGGTAATCTCCAATGGGGACGGGACGAGAATTCTCTAACCTCATCCCCTCGCAAGGAATAACGTCTAACCCCATCCCCATTCCATCCTCATTTATTTTCTCGTTTTTGTGACGGTGATTCCGATTGGGTATCAGGATAACCCGTCCCATTGACACTCATGGGGTGGAGAATACGAAACAGAAACTCGAAAACCTCAATCTACAACAACTTCTTCGTCACGAAACAAATACATATCAAACAAGGACTAAAAGGGAGTCTTTAACATGTAAGATTTCATAAAAACCCATCTAACAATGAACCAACAGCTCATGCAAGTTTGCAGGCACAGATTTGATCAGCATCAGTTAATAGATAATCTGAAATGAAGAAGCTGTGTTACAACTGTTGAATTAGTGATGAAGTAACTGTACTGAACTCTCCTGCTTCCTATTAATTCATCACAAACTCCATACTACAAAACATCAGAAAATAAAAAAAGAAAAACATCAGAAAAAGACATATGAATGTAAAAATGGAGATGAAAAAAGAAGCTCAGCTATCTGCCAGAAAAGTGCTGGTCTGAAGTCGGAAGAGAAACATTAATCGCCGGTCAAGGGATGACGTAATAGCCTGACATCTTCTTACGTATGCATATTATTATTATCGCATCACAGGATACTGCATGCAAATCTGCAAGTACTTTGCTTTTTCTTTCTGCTTGCATGGCAAACTAAAATAAATATCAATGTATTAGTGATTTGAACGTAAATAACATGACCTCGATATGATTATTTCCGTCTCTAGATTAAATTTTCGTTCTTTCGACGAAGTTCAAATCAGACGTGTGTCGTAGACCAATTAACCCATATGGGCATTTCGACATCAACCCCAGTTTTTCGATTATCCCGAACTCTGCGTTATCATCCAAAAAAATGCTTTAAGATGAACCATCTATAGGAGATAGTACAACCTAACCGATTTCCATTATTAAATAAACATAAAGATTGAAGCTTTGAAAATATAGTGAAGATTTCCATTATTTAAAAACATAAAGATTGAAGCTTTGAAAATATAGTGAATCGAGAGGTCACATAGTTCAGAACCCATATGTAGATTGTTGCTTTAGGCTCAAACTCACCCTCATTTAGTTATAAGAAAAAGGGAAGAACATAACCGATTTTCATTATAAAAAAACAACGATCTCTAAAAGGATTGAACCAAAGATCGAAACTTTAAAAATATAGTGAATCGAGAAGTCACATAGACGAAAACCCATCTGCAGATAGTTGTTTCAGGCTCAAACTCACCCTCATTTTAGTTGTAAGAAAAAGGAAGAACATAAAAGAAAAGGTGAGGGGAAGTGTACAATGATTGGGTTATCTTTGATGTGCAAGGCAAAGGACAGACATATAGTGAAACCTGCATTCTGAATAACTGAATACTTAATAACCTGTTTCTTACTGTGTCACTATCCACTGCAAATTTGCAGGAACAATAACTACTACTACATACATAAGTGTGACCAATCACAGCTTCTGTGTGTGAGTTTCATGCAAATCTCTATACCTTCCTCTTTGCTAATAGTAACACACTATGTACCACTATTTGCACCATTACTCCAACCATCTACTTGCTTCACTCTTTTCATCTATGTTTTCCTATCTCTTTTCATCATTATAATTACACTAAATTGAACAACATCATCATACCCATCAAATTAGGGTTCCATATTGCACTCTAAATCCAAAACCCTGGATCGTAAAGATCGGATTATTTATATTTTAGTTTTTTTAGTCAATACTTAATACTAAGTTTAACATTTTTGGACCGGATTTTTGTAGCCCGAAAACACAAAAAAGTCCATAATGTACTGTAATTTTCCAAAACCTGGATAGTAAAGATCGGATTAGTTATATTTTAGTTTTTAAGTCAATACTTATTAAGTTTAATGTTTTTGGACCGGATTGTAACACGAAAACACAAAAAGTCTTTTTCGTCTACGGAAAAGGCCACTTTTTGAGTTACAATTTGTAAGGTAAATACGATTTTTTGGCTGAAAACTACACATTAAAATATAACATAAAATGACTTGTTAGAAACTTTTTTTTGAAGAGTAAGAATTTCAATTTAATAACTTTTCCAAATTTAGGATTTTTATTAATATTCTAAAAAGTTTAGAGTTTTGTAATTTTTGGCATGAAATTTCTTTAATTTTAAGGTTTTTAACCTATATACATCTCACAGATGTAGATTAAAAAAATTATCTTTATTACTCAGTCATTTTCTTATGTAATTATCAATTAAAAAGATTATTTTTTTTTAATAATGAAGCTTCAATAGTCCTAATTAGTTATTCTTGTGAGGTGTCATACTGTAGTGTGTACTGTGTACCTTATTTTTATGTCTGAAACTTGAAAAAAAAATAAACAAATGAGAAATAATTAACTAAAATTTAAATTAATGACACCATTACACAGAACAATACACACAGTAGAAGAGAAATATATATTGATGTTGCATTAGTGTAATACTGCATAATAAAAACTTAATTGTCACTAAATACAAGTAAATTTTGATTAGTGATAATGGTATAAACTACTTTTTAATTGATAATAATAATAATGATGAGTTAATTATGTCATTAATTAAAGCCAAAGAGCACCAGCTTCCTTAAGGAGAGGAACCAAAGAGCCATTGATATGATAAGCCATGAGAGACTCAATGCCTCCGAGTAACGTCCCACCGACAAACACCGCCGGGAGAGGCTGCAGCTGGCGGCCACCGGAGGAGTAAAGGCTGCTGAGGACGGCTTTGACGTCATCTCCGGCAGCGGGTGATTCAGTGTTGTCGATGTCTCCGAGGCGGTCAAGCTCGATGATAGTGGGGGCTACTCCGAGACCGAAGAGAAGGCGTTTTGCCACGTGGCACATGCAGCAGTCGGTTGTGCTGAAGAGTACGACTGCGCTACTGGTGGCTAGACGCCGGACTTTCTCGTAGATTTCGCCGTTGATGAGCTTCTCCGGTGACATTGTGGTGCTGGTTACTGTTGCCTGCATTTTTGAACGTAGAGAGTGGTTTTTTGAGGACAATCAGTTAATTGTTTTGTAGTACACTGCAAGAGAAGTGTGATTTTTATAGAGGAATAAATATTTTCTTTTTCCTTTTTCTTTTTGGATATTTGTTTTATGTTGTACTATTAAAGTCTTTTAAGTGTCAATATATTCGATATTGCTATTCGTAACATATGATTCATGCTATTCATACCCGTGGTCTGGCTACGTCTGTTGTACGCGTAACAATAAGTTGATTTCGTTAAAAAAATATAGGAAAATTGACGCGTAGTCGTCCATATCAAAAATTCCGATAAAAATACTAAGGAAAAAGGAATACGCCTACGCTTTGCATAGCCGTAGCAGGGGGAAAAAAATCCTACTCCAATTACGCGAGGCGTAGCTGTACCCCGGGTACGTATACCACGAAACTGTGATAAGAATATCAATAACCCAATATATTGTTATGATTTTGTAGCTATAGTATTTGTTTGATGATAATATTTTATGAAAATATAAGATTGTTTAGTAGTTTATGGAAATTAATTGGGTTAATATTATAAAATTTCAACCCACTTTTTACTCCAATTTTTTTATTGTGAAATATCGGTTTATATTATCATTCGATATTATTGGAATAACACCTCCGTATGGTTCATCTAATATGTGTAATTCAATATGAAAAATAAAAGTATGTTTAGACAGTAGTGTTCGGCTTGCGGTAGACATGTTGAATTCAAATATCTCATGGACGTTAAATTTTTATCCCTCGATTATTTTGATGAGATTGACGACGATGAAGGAGTTTGTCTCAACCCAAACCTTTCTAAATACAGCCGACTATGACAACTCAATGTCATCGACTCATCAGTAATGTCCCATAATTCCGCCTTTATTACCGAGCATGATCCTAGATTATGAATAAACTCACGCAACAAACGAACCTTCGTTTTCATTTTAAGAAAATAAAATTAAGGAACATCCTTGTTATGATAAAAGTAGGGCCGTGATTTTCTTTTCTAGTGGGTTGCGACTTATTGTTGCGTTATTGAGGAGCTTGATACATTGTTACCGTTTGACCCGTATTTTTATTTTAGAAAAATAATAAGATAACCTTTTTAGTATCCGGTTTTTATCCGATCCCATCGTATTTTCGCAAATAATAACGCTAATGTTTGTGACTTCGTCCGGATTTTTAGTCTTTTAATTGATCTTTTCGTTATCAATAAACTCCTAAAGTATTTCTCCTTTTTCTTCACATAATATATTTTTTTTTCATCCATTTATTTAGAGTTTCAGACCCCACTATAATGCTATATAAAATCTTGTATTTCCTGTTTTGTGTGTTTTCTGGTTAAAGTATTCAATTCAGTAATGTATATATGTACGTTGGAGCTGCAAAATTTTAATGATATTTCTATGAAATTGACACAGAATGTCTGCCCCAATATGGGTTTATATTTGTTTCTATTTCATGCAATTAAATCAATAGTAATAAAATATTTTCAAATGTGAAATCAAAGATTAAAATAATATGATTAGATTAAAATCTCAATTCCGGGTCATTTAAGCTAAACACATCTGAATTTATAAGTTGTGTTCGAGTTAAAACCCAACAATAAATACTATCTTGATAACAACTTCGTTGTATCTTTCAACGAGATACATATTTAAAGAAAACAAGACAATAACCGAAAAAATATGCACTATCACATACTATGTTTACACTACATTTTTATTTTTACAAGCATTGGTGGCTACCCTAACCTTGTCCAACTCCTTGTCGAGTTGGATTAATGAAAATAACAGTATATCAGACACCACAATCCAACAAAGGTCCGAGACCTTAAATTGACAACAACCTCACTAGATGTTTGGAATCCCCACATTCCAAACATAATGCATTAACAACATTATTACTTCTGCAAGTGTCGGATGCTACCATACGTCCTGAATCCCGTCAAACTCCTCAGCGAGTTGAATCAATGAAAACAACAATCCAAAATACAGTATGTCATACTCCGCGGCTTAATAGAGTCCGAGACCTATTGTACCGCGGTAGCCAAAACATCTCGAGTTTATAATTCCCGGGTTACAAAGACGGTCCACAACAGTTAATGTGGTAATTAGGATTAAATTGAAGATGAGCAATGAAATAAGATGTCAGAAAGGCAAGCAGTAATTGAAATCTCATGGAGGTTGTGAATATCCTGAGGCCCAACCCAAGGATGTACATTATGCAAGCTGGTGTTGCATTTGTAGGGACACGACAACCTACTGAGGTTTTGGATGAGGGCCCACAAATGCATGTTATTTATGTCATTGTCCGGCTCATATACATAATAAAGTCTTAGGGTGTAACACCGGATTTTTTTGAAAGGTTGATAAGTAACTTTCGGTTCGATTGACTTCGAATTCGAATCTTCAGACTAACAACTTAAGGAATCTAGCACCACATTCCACTAAACCAACTGAGTATTGGTAATACCATATTTTTTTAGTTGAAACTTTTTGTGTAGATTAGTTTTCTTTATAGTTTTTTTTGGACATATTTTGTAAAATATAAAAACATAATAAAAAAATCTAGTCGATGTTCGATAAAGATAGACTTGTGGGTAGTTTAAGGTGAATTTATCAAAAAAATAAATAAATAAAAACGAAAAAAGAAGGATAAAATTGTAAATAAACTCGATAATTTATCTAATGACGCGAAACCATGCAATGCAAGTCTATCTGTCACGCTGTTGATTTCCCTAAAAATATGGTGGGTGCTCAAATTCGAAGATCAAGGTGGAGATGTCTGAGATAATCATATCCGTTTGTCAATGTGGTTTCCATGCTTGATTGATCGCATTGACGAGCATAAAATTATCTCCTTCAATCTCAATGGAAGAAACCAATGCAGGCAGTCTTTTGCATGCCTTCACAAAGAGAAAAAGCTTATGCTTCTAAAACAGATTATATGGAGCATCTATCTTTTCCTTAGCCAGAGAAATAGCCAAATTGTACCGTAAGGTATAGCCAAAAGCATACATATCCATTTGATTTTTTAAAGCATAGAATTTAGTTTGATAAATCCATCTATTGGTCATACCCATTTAATGTTCCTATTTTTTTATCTTCTGTTATGGTGGTTTACGGGTTCATTAGCTTTTTAAAATTGAACACAAAGTCTACACAGGAAAAACTAATGAAAAAACTAATTTTTAAAATAATCTACGCTACTAAACAACTTGTAATATTTTTCGAAGAAGAACCCATCGATGTACTTTCTTAAGAATTATGTTAGGGTACTAAGAAGGAAAGAAAACTTGGGAAACCCTTGTGAAATAAGGGCATTTTATGCGGGCATGAGTAGAGAATAGTTAGGTTCAATTATGTCGAGGCGAGAATCAAGGAAACGTGAGCCAATGTCTCCCGAGCGTCATATAGTTGCAGTTTGCGGTTATGGTGTTATACAAGACGAGCTACTCTTTATTCAATTTCTAAACGAGATATGAACACATTTTTTTCCTTGATTAAAATTTTGATTTGCTCATTATAGATGATACCACATGAATGTTACATTAACCGAATTACTCGAACTCGCTCAACAAAAACTTGGTTTGAGCTGATACACTTTCTAAACGAGCTGAATGCGAATACAATTTAAAATTCTATTAAATGTTATGGTCAATTCATTTATTCACGAAGTGAGTGTGAGCATGTCAATACTCGACTCGTTCGATTCATATAACAATATCTTTGTTATACAAGCCAAACGAGTAAAAACGAGTGAAGTGTTAGTTGGTGGTCAAGAGACTCAAGACAACCTTTAACACAATACAGAAAGCATTACCCAAATCAAAGAAAAGGCACTAAAGATAAATTTAGTAGCTTTCATCTCATATTAGAAGGTAAATTACGACTTCTATGATAATTTGTCTTTCGAATAATTAAGTAATTTTATTGAAATTTGTTACATAAATTTACTAGAGGTATATTATGGAGGAGTTGTTTCCTTTTTGTTTATAGTTTAATGATTTCCAAATTTGAATGTACAATATGTACTATGATAAATAATTCACTGTTCCTTGGCAAAGTTGATGATGCCATGGCATGTCACTTGTCAGGAGAAGTATATCACTAAATATACTTCATTCAACCACTTTATTGTTCAAAGAAAAATAACTTAAAAATAAAAGATCTCGTTTTGTCTTATCTTTATCTCGTCCAGCTCAAAAAGTCCAACATCGTTCCGTATCAAGATTGTCAGATCGATACTTTGTAGTCTTGTATGGGAGAGACTAATAGCATACGACATCCTCATGGATGAGAAGGTCAACTTTTCTTGTAGTATTTCACGAACTACATGTATGACATGATCTCAAACTAAAACAACAAGTTTATCGGTAATACTTTCTATCTGATTGAAATGTGACACGATGATTTTAGTCAAACCCATGTATTTACTTTAGTCGTTTCTCTAATTACGCATACAAAATGCGTTAGTAGGGTTCAATCGAGCGTATGACTTCAGAGTGAAAATAGTTAACATCTCAATTACACACATGAACTCCAAAATGAGAGTCATTCAAGTCATTAACATAACCCAACTATGCATATGGGTTCCAAACATAAATTGTCTCTTCTAAGTTAAAACTCAAACTTATCTTGATTTTCACTTTGATAGTCGGGTGCATACTTAATTTTCATATTCAAAAACATCATAACACTTGTTTAGAACTGTCCATATCCGAGCCCGGACGGACTTTTATAAAATATTAAACTCGTTTAATCTGACTTGTGTCGGGTCGAGCCCGGATACTGGGTCTAAAATGGTTGTCGTGCCCGGACTGGCGGGTAGGGCATGCAGGTATCCATTCTTCAATTTAAAAAAAAAAAAAAGTTTTTAATATGATTTTTTTTAAAAATAAATAAATTATATTTAAGATATTTATTAAAAATATATTACATTTATTGTAGTTATACTAAATACTTTATATCTATACTTAATATATATAATTATTACAATATAATATAAATATTTTTTATTTTTATCCGGGCAACGGGCCGGGCTTTTCGACCCGATTGGGTGAGTGGTGTCCGGGTCTAGCCCGGCGGGCTTTCCGGTCCAGTCGGACAACTTCCTCTGTTCACACCCGCCCGTTTTTCTGTGCGGGCCGGGCGGGCTGCCCGGATACGATGTCATACACTTGCTTTCTCCAAACAAGCCCTAAAATGAGTTTTCCCCCACGGTTAGTTTCCAAAGACAATATACCCTCACAACAGTCACAAGTTTGGCCCAGCCCACACATTAAAGTCCAAGTACTCCATCTTTGAGTTATTCTATCTGCATTTATGTCCCAAACTCTTATATGCTGTCAGTGCGTCGTGCATTTACGCTATAACTTAACAAATCTCCAAAAATCCATATCCAGTAAAACTCATCAATGTACAACAAATCAAGATCTCTAAGAAACACTACCAATAATCACCACAAGAACAAATCCCATCACGGAAATGATGAAACCGATACGTGTCCCTAACAACGATCTCACGCCCGGTAATCTTTGATATAAACTTAATCGCGACATGGCAATCCCCACAAACTCGCAGATTCTTAGTGATCCTTATCACCATTGGAGCTTTAGTGTTCATAAGCGCAAAAACAATTGCCAATTTCTCACTGTGAACAGCAAGATGATGTTGCTTATCCTCTTCCTCAACATCATGAAGCGCGGAATCTGTCTCAGGAACGTAACCCGCCTCTATCATCTTCCCAACCAACACATCTAACTCCTTGTAGATTTCCTTAGACTGTAAATGTGATTGATCACCAACAAGAAACGTATAAACATGACCGTTAAGCTCCACATTACTCACACCAGGCGTTTTCGTTATTCCTCTGCTTTTCATGATTGATCTTATGGATGTTACCTCATCAAATTTACCTGCTTTAGCATAAATATTGGATAATAACACATAATAACCAGCTTGTTCAGGAGCCATGTCAAACAAATGATCAGCAGCAACTAAACCAACTTTCATGTTAGAGTGAACTCGACAAGCTCCTAATAACGAACCCCAGATTCGTTCATTAGGATCAACGGTCATCTTTTTTATAAACTCGAATGCCTCTTCTACTTTTCCTGCTCGGCCTAAGATATCAACCATACAAGAATAATGTTCAATCCTTGGAACTATTTTATACTCTTCAATCATCAATTTGTAATAGCGCCGTCCTTGTTCTAACAATCCTGCATGACTACAAGCTGACATGATTGCAACAAAGGCAATTGAATCAGGAATTATACCTTCTGTTAGCATTTTCGAGAAGAGGGTAGCAGCGTTTTCGCCTTGGCCATTAACACCGTAAGCTGAAATCATTGAAGTCCATGAAACTATATCCCGTCCAGTCATAGTGTCGAAAACTGACCTTGCCTCTTCTAAGCATCCACATTTAGCATACATATCCATCAAAGCATTCTCTACTGACAGATTAGGCCGAAACATTTTCCGATCAACGTAATTGTGTATCTGTTTTCCCATTGTCAAGGCACATAGATCTCCACAAGCAGGAAGTACACTAGCAACGGTTACTGCATCCGGATTGAACCCAGAATCTTCCATTTTTGAATAAATATCAACTGCTTCTGATGCCATTAGGTTATTCACATATACTGCAATCATCACATTCCAAGCAATCAAGCTCTTCCTAGAAAGCTCTAAGAACATTTCCTTAACGAATGAGACGTTTTCCATTGATGTGTTATTCACGGCTGGCAATAAGCTAGCCATAGTACCTGCATCTGGTAGTGAGCCTAATTCCATCATTTCTCTACAAACACTTAATGCATCATCAAATTTCCCGTTTTTCGCATACCCAGCAACCATCGAGTTCCAAGAAACCACATCTCGATTAGGCATTTCGTCGAGCACTTTCCGTGCCTCCACCAAACATCCACACTTCCCATACATAGCAACCAACCCGTTTCCACTAAACACATTCGAATCAAGCCCAACTTTCAAAACCGCACCGTGAATTTGCATCCCCACCCATAAACTCTCACAACCAGCAGAGGCCTTCAATACACACGGGTAAGTGTAATGATCCGGGGCAACCATGAATCCCGACATCCTCTTGAAAAGAAAAATAGCGTCTTCATAGCATCCATTATTCACGTAGCTTCTGATCATGACATTACAGAATATGACATTCTTCTCAGGACTTTCATCAAACACATGGCGGGCAATATCAACTTCGCCACAAGCTGCATATGCCCGCATCAATTTGATTGCAAGTGAAGGATTAACTCGAAGATTACGCTCAGTCACAATCTTGGAATGAAGCTTTTTCAAGGTTTTGGTATCTGGGTACTGATCAAGGATTTGACCACACAACTCCTCTGTGAGAACAATGTTATTGAGCTTGTGTGCGCGCGTAGCTGCTGGTGATCGCCTGGGAATCAAGGTTTCGAATTGATTGACCGTTGAGAAATGGCGATAACAATGGCGGAAGTTGATTATCATGAAGATTGATCAGCTAAATATGCAGCTTACCCGACAAAATTGACATAGAACACCGAGTTCAACTGATTTGAAATGCCATGCGGTAGAGGTGGGCACTGCTTTTTTTTTTATAAACAAGAAGAATATGAAATTAATTAAATTAAAACACATTAGTTATAATGGACACATGAGCAACACGTACTACACCGTCTTGTAAGGGAATAAGTCGTCGAACTCGAAACCTACAGTCCACTAGACCAACTGAGTACTGGGAAGGCAATATGTTTCATTCGTGAGTCATTGGCCGTTAAAGCATTATAGTGGACCGCCATAGCCTTCAACTAAACAAGTTCTTGTAATGATTGTGTTATTATTTTTGGGATTTCAGAAATTGAAGAGTTAGTTGTGGGTTCCGAGCATGGGGAGAAGACGGTTGGCAAGTTTAGTTTATTGATTAGTTTATCGATGTTGTTACATTATTTTTTTATATAGTAATTGTGATTTATAGAAATAGCAGATATAAAAAGATTTCAAGAATCTTTTATTTAAGGTTTTCATTTTTTTAAAACCGTTTAAAATTGTTTTGGCAGCTTTTTTTATTCGAAAATCAACTAACTATCTAATCTCAATCCTTAATTAAAGCATTAATTTCTCTAATTTATCTTTATTTTTTAATTTAATTTTGTTAGGGGCCTAGTTAGTCTATACTAAACAAAAAGGGCCCTATTTCACCAATCTTCTCAATATAATGTGCCAATTTTTGTTTGAAAATAGAGGTTTAAACGTTGTAAAAATCTTATAAACGTCAAATTTCTTTCTCATAGGATACAACCATAGCTATTTGGTGTAGTAGTCGACAAATAACACATAATACTTGTAGCTAGTGACCATATGAGTATATCGGATAGGACCAAACACCGGTGTATAATAGTTCTAATGGCTTGGTGGAAGAGGCCGATGACTTTTGAATGACAATTGTTGACTTTTATTTTGATGACAAACAAGCATATAATATGTTAATATGTTTTGAATTGGGTTTGTCATTTGTTTGGACCTTTATTGTATGACTCTTTCTTATATTTGACGCTCAAGTATAACCTGAAATTTTGTTACTCCATATACTATAGCGTTTATTTTGCCTCCAATTATCTATTTATCCGTGTTCATAACTACTCAATAAAATTTATCTGAAAATTTAACGTAACCATTATTGGATAAATCACTATAATTTCCAATTCAAAACTTGAAAATTATGAACAAATTTAAACATGTATCAAATGAGTCTTAAAGTTGCAACATATTACAAGGTAACATATTACGTGTACAATGAAATATAAATAGTATTGTATTGTTTATAAATAATATGCGAATCAATCACGTTGAAGGTTTAGTATCACGAGCATGGGCTGCTTTAGTCAAAAACGGTATCCTTACCTTTGTATAATAGTCCAAATTTCCACCGGTGGTTACACTTTAGTAAACTACGACTTTACCCCTTTATATCACTAGTATTCACGACTTAATGCCACGTGCAGTACGAGGCCAAAAAGACATGGCCCACCTTGAGCTTCACAATAATATAACAAGATACTTTCCCAAAGTTAAGATTACATACAACTTTATAAATCGGGCCCGTCCGTCCGGAAAAAATATAGACAGTTAGTTTGGTATGTTCGGATCTGGTCTGAATCGGTTTGTAATTTGATAAAACGGATATTGGGTCGGACAATATAAGTATAATTTAGTTTGTTTTGAATGTTATCTAACCTACTGTGATTTTTATTTAGCTTGTTTTGAGTAGGGGTGTAATACGAGCCGAACATCGACATGCTAAAGCTTGACTCGTTTAGAAAGTGAACGAGCTCGAGCCGAGCTTTTGACAAGCCGAGTCCGAGTAGCTCAGCTAACATAATGCTCCTATAGTGTTATTTTAGCCAAACGAGCCGAGCTTTACCTGAACGAGCCGAACATTGACATGCTCAAGCTCGGTTTGTTTATAAACGAGCTGAGCCCGAGACGAGCCTAAATTTATACGAGCTTTAAAATGTCCTCAAGTTTGGCTCGTTTCAAAAATGAACGAGTTTAAGCCGAGCTATTGACGAGCCGAGCCCGAGTAGCTTGTCACATATTACAACCCTAGTTTGAGTATTTTGACGGATTATACTCGTTGTAATATAAGATTGCAAGGACAATTTGACTGCAATGGTACTTGTTGTTTTTCAAGGTATTTAGATTTATTCATGATTCTATGTTGAACTTGTTGGTAGTTCACTATTGAGGTACATTTAGATTAAAATTTTGAGCTAAATACATTATATTACTTATTTTAAATTGATAAATTCTGGGAAAAAACGCACAATCAAGTACGTACGGGTCATCTAGGCTGGTCCTGCAGCCCTCTTTATTTTACGGGGGTGGACATGAACATTATTTGTGGCCCAAACAAATTGGTCTATCAGCCCAACCCGCATCTTTTGAGTATAGTTTTTAGTTATAACCCGAACCCGAACACGACCCGACCCGCTTTTGTGCATGTATAAGATCACATAACCAAACGTATCATTGGCAAATCCTGAACCATACATAAAAATGATGGTAGTAAAGTGTTACACCTGTTAGCCTAAACTTGTTTTCTTCGACACGTTGGAGTTTCTATACTTACTCGATTTGTGTAGTTTTGTAAGTGTTGTTTGCTTTTAACAATGATTATTAAGATGTTACAACTTGTAGTTTGGACTAATTATAGGCCTAAACTTGGCAGTTACAGGCACTCGTATTAAATCCACCGCTATTTGTTACATACAAGTTTAGACCTAATAGGCTCAAATCAAGCTCGTAGATTTACCGTGAAAAATTCATGCAAATGGTGAAAATAAAATTACAAATTGTATTGATGAATTACACCCTATTTATATACTCGGATATTTAGGGAATATACCGATTATATATTATTATTATTATCTACATATTATAATCCTAAAGTTAGTCATAATTATTATGTACTAATATATAATATTATATCTTAACATTATTCTGCAATCGAAATGTGGGTAATGATGAAAATTGAAATGAAACCACACGTTGGATCTTGTTTTCGGATGTAGATGATCTTGTTTTCGGGACGAAGACGGTCTTATTCTCGCACAATGCCGATATTGGTTCGAATGAAGCCGGCGATTTATTTGGATGGTGAATTCGGATACCGAAATTGGTTTGGATCGGGATAAAACCGATATTGAAGGTTTGGAGATCGGTCTAGACCAATATTGAATCGGACATGCTTATTGGTTTTGGAACCGGACAAAGCTGACGGTTTTAGATTCGGATGATACCGGGAAGTTTGGACACGAACAAAACCGAGGGATTTAGATCCGGACGATGTCGGTTTTAAGTTGAAGGAATGTGGTGTCTGAGGTTCATGATCGATTTGCTCTGATACAATGATAAATTTATTGTGAAGAATACCACATTGAAAGTATAACCACAAATTGTATTGATGAATTACACCATATTTATAGGGATTACAATGATATATTTAGAAAATATACCGAAGCATACAATCATAATCTACTTATTATAAACCTTAAGATAATCTTAATTTATTATATTCTAATATATAATATTACATCTTAATTGTTTTCTTTATTAATGAGTTGAATATGAACATGTTTTAAAGTTATGTATTTTAGACTCACCTTGTTCGACTAAAACATACTCAACTACTTGTTAAGCTATAATAACACTTTAGGGTTTGTTACATTAGTCGAGTTGTTCGGTTTGAACTCGTTCACGTTTAAACGAGTCGAGTAATTGTAAGATATGAGGTTTTAGAGACGTTGACATCATGTCAATCATGCTCGCACATAAATTTACCAAAAGGTCATCAATTATGAAATCGTTCCGGCAAAACATGCTTGATTCTAAAGTTATTTGTCAGTACTTGACCATTAAAAAGAAGAATTCATTTTAAGTTAATCATAAATCCCATTCAAATTATGCGAAGTAATATTTCCCCCCGCATGTTAACCAAGCTCGTACAAAAATTTTGTCAGAGGCCCAAAAGATCACATGTCCTGAAATCGCTTAAGTTTAAACACACTTCATAGTTCTTTGTCCTATCACGATTACAAGAACAAAAAAAATCTTGTCGCCATGAATAACAACCCAATTCGTTATAAGTTAATTATAAATTCTCATTCAAACGTTGTAGGGTGATAATTTTTTGGACGATGTTACAGTAATAGTATAAACAATTTTGCCCCTAAGATTTAATTGAGATCTGTAAAATTAAATGATGAACAACAACCTATGTATTAATCTTTGATCTGGATCAGTAGATGAAGTACCGTTCTAATAGTTAAAACAATGAATACTAAAGTTTAGTGAATAAATGAGGGAAATAGGGCTCCTAAAATTTTACTTTTGCAAAGTGAACTCCTAGTATAATTTAGGCCTGCAAAAAAATTAATAGCTGTATTTGTGGGCCTCCCAAAAAAAGATGGATGGATGGATGGGCTGTCAAAAAAATTGAATATTAAATGACTGTTGGTATTATTTGCAGAGAAGAAAGAGAAAACATTTAAGAAAGAGAAAACAGATCTAGAAAGGAACGAAAGAGAAGAAGGAGAAATAGAGGATGCAACGGAGATCCACCGGAGTTTCAACGACAGGAGCACTTTTCGCCGCCAGGACATTTGGCCACCAAGTCGACACCGAAGGATGAGCGAGAGATCTAGGGTTTCCTTCGAGCGGGAGAAGGGCAAGCGAGAGATCTAGTGTTTCGCCGTCAAGGTTGACACGAGGAGGGGCTACGTCACTGGTACCACAAAGCCGGCGCCCACTTTTCCTTTCTTTACCCTCTCCCTCCGGTGAAGTCGGCGCACTCCTTCTTCGTCCGCTAAAGGTGGCACCCACTTCCCCTTCATTTGCGCCCTATTCTTCAACCTTACCCAAACCGCGCCCACTTCTCCTTTCTTTGCCCTCTTCTTCCTTCCTTGAAACCGCTTGGAACGTTGTTTTAATGGCGGATCTCCCTTCCTTTTCTGTTCAGATTCCGGCGCCCTCTTACAGTCTAGGGTTTACGCAGGCTGTTATTGAAGCAGAGGAGCCTAGTATGGCCGGCGAGACTTCGATGGCGGATGAAGCTAAGGTTTCCGCTGAAACTAGGGTTACCCAATTGTATGCATACGTAGTTACTTTTTGGGTATGATAATGTTCACTTATTTATATTATATGAATATCTGTTGGAGTATATGATACGTGCTTACCCAAAAAATGCTTACCCAATTCCAATTATTTAGATTATATGGATATGGATATGTGTATATTAGTGTTGGAGTATATGGATATGTGCTTACCCAATTGTATGTTTACCCAAGTTCAGTTATTTAGATTATATAGATATGTGTATATTAGTGTTGGAGTATATGGATACCCAAGAAGTTTGACATTACCTAGGAAGATGAGAAGTTTCAGATTATCCCGAAATACATTACCCAGGAATTTTGAGATTACCCAAAAATAGATTACCCAAGAAGTTTGACATTAGCCAAGAAGTTTGACATTACCCAGGAAGTTTGACTGGTTTAGATTACCCAGAAATACATTACCCAGGAAGATGAGAAGTTTCAGCTTACCCCGAAATACATTACCCAGGAAGATGACAAGTTGGAGATTATCCATGGATACAAACAAACACTACTTACCCACAAATAGAAAATGTAAACAAGCACTACTTACCCACAAATAGAACAGGAAGTTTCAGTGGTTTAGATTCACAAAAACAAAAGATGGGTTGCATATGGATACCCAGATATAAATTTATGTTTGAAAGGAGGGAAGAAGAAGGGACAATGGAGGGAAGAAGATGGGCTGACTGAATTGATTGGTCTATTTTCTGATTTTTTCTACATGCCACCCATCAAATCAGTCTAGATACATATGTCCCTTACTTTTCTGATTTTTTCTACAATAGGAGCCCATTTTCTAAAATGAAATTATGAGAGGCCCAAAATCCAAACTCTACATTGTAAAAGGCCTACATTGCAAATTCAACCAAGTTTAGTCAGCTCAAAAGATGGATATTGTTTAGACAATTTTCTCTAAAAATTATAAAGTACAACATGACAAATTTTCACGAAATAATGACGTCATATTGAAAGGGTTTTAATTCATTACTTTTTATCATGTGAAAGATATGTAAAATTAAAAGATGCAAAGTAACAAGGATAAAAAGTTTGGGGCATAAAAAGCAAACTTAAATTTGTATGGAATCATATAAAGCCAACATCTTTCGCAATCTCTTTGACAATGATTTATTACCTTCCACTTTTTGAGAATACTCCAGAATCACGGGACTGAAAAGTAATATTTTTTAAATAATCTTGTTTCGTTTTCCCTTGTCATATCACATATATTGCAAATATTCGTAAACAAAGAGGCGATTTTAATTATTAAAAATTTATCAGAATTTATGTAACATTAAATTCGTTTGAGAAAATGAAATGAGGCATCTTTTTATGTAACATTAATTTATCTTTATATCATATGGATTAATTAAATTTTGTGTATTATTTTGATTATACACATTATTAATACACAGTTTTAATTGTACAATGTTCATACACAATTTCAATTACACAATTTTAATACATAAAAGACTTGTGTAACTAAACCCTGTGTAAATAACGAACTTGTGTAACAAAACATTATGTAAAATGACAGACTTGTGTAACTAAACATTGTGTAAATGACAGACCTGTGTACCTGACATAAATAAACGGAACTTGTGTAATTAAAATATGATCGAATGTGTTAACTACATGAATTGACATAACAAATGAAATTTTGTAACCAAACCTTGGGTAAATGACGGACTTGTGTATACAAACCTTGTGTAAATTACAGACTTGCATAATCAAATCTTGTGTAAATGATAGACATGTGTACATGACATAAACAGACGGAACTTGTGTAATTATTCTTCACTTTCGATCAGGATCTCCGAGAATTTCGCCGGTGAATGATATAGATAAACAACGCGAGGGTTTGAAGTTCTTATTTCCGTAAAAAAGATGAGAATATCACAACCCAAGATATCCAGATTAATTATAGATTACTTCCTTATTTATCGGTTTAATTAGGCGGAATATTAAAATTAAATAAAAGAGACAAAGGATGACAAATTATGTAGGATCTTTAATTATTTTTAAATAAATATTTTTTTTTGAAAATAGTAAGAGTCTAATTTATCTGTTCGTAACAAAAAAAAGTCTCTAATTTATCCTATATGTTACATAAACTATCTGCTTACCCAACTCATCTAACCGATTTTATGCATGGATTTGAGTGAATGAATTGATGATAATTTTTTAGAAATGTTTATATCAATAAATCGTATAAACTAAATTTATAATGAAATATTCAAATTTAAGTATTATATTAAAGGAATCTAACATAGTAAAAATATATATTTTTATATTATTAATACTACCCATATCAATATGAATTCATTATGGGTTTATTATATTTTTGTAAGGGGTTTATTATATTAATAAGGGCAATTAGTTGTTATTTGAAATATTCAAATTTAAGTATTTTTTTTTTATCATTATTTATAATTTAACCGTTCTAAATTTTTTTTGAAAAATGCGTATACTAGTATATAATAGCAAAATCATTATTGCTGCAAAATCAAGTATTAAAATCACATTTTAATACGATTATCACGCAGCCTTATCCAAAGATAAAATAATATAATATTTTGATAGGGAGAAATGAATTTTAAAATATTTAGAAGGATAACATATCTTGACTTTTGGATTTATATAGTCAGTATGAGATTTTATTTTTTATTGTGTGTATGGTTTGTCTGGTGAAAACAAACATAAATAATTTGATGGGTCAACATTTATACGGTCAAAGGTATGGGTAAAACTGCAATATTGTTAAAAAATAAAAAATAATTATATAAAAATCCGAGAAGAATAACAAAATAAAATAAAAGAAGAAAAAAAGAAGTCAGAATTTTTTTATGTAATAAACTTTATATATTCATGTGTTTTTTTTAACAGATGAATTAATTACTTATACCTATCATCAATGAAAGTAATAAAAAATAATAGAGTATTGAAAACTAAAACAAATAGAAAAGGGGATTTGACCAATTTCTCTTATGATTTAAAAAAAAATTATTATTTAAAAAATTATTACGTTTTAGTAAAAGTAAAACTTACATGATTAATCAAATTGTTTACTAAAAGTTTTGATGGTAAATAAATTGCGAGAAAAACTATGAGACTTCTACGCAGCACTAATGTTATTTCTTTAATATAAATACATTGATTTTGTGTTACTCCTATCTATTTTAAATTGATGTGTTAAGTTTAATTTTCACCATTATTCAAATAAAAATTTAACTTCTCGCATTTTATTTTTCAGACAATAAATTTAACTATTTTTTTAAAATACCATAAATTTAAAAGTATTCACTTTACACAAACTACACTTTTTAGTTTAAACAAACTAGCCCTAAGACAATAAATGAAATAGTAATCAATTTTTATTTACCAATACACAGTTGGTCTAGTGGTTGTGGTGCTAGAAGTGTTAGCCCGGAAGCCGAACCGGAAACCTAACATTTAAATTTTTTTTTATTTTTTATTTTAGTTGGCACTGAATTTTGAGAGCAATAGTCAACAAACCAACACTGTCTTACTCTTACATAATCTGTTCGAAATTTAAGTCTCCTCTTTGACTCACCTCAATATTAATTATTTAATTAATTATACAAATCAATATCATAACGCAATCAGTTATTCAAGTTTCAACGCTCCATATTATTCGTATTCACGTGAATTTCATTTAGCAATAAATCACGTAATTAAATTGTATTTTATCAACATTTATTCTTATTCATCCATTTTTTATAGAAAGAAAAATCCCTTTTTGCAATTTTATTAGGGTAATATTCCATTTAAATATCATACGTATAATATACTTTTTTTATAATTATTTATAATTCAAAATATAATATAATATAAATCATAACTTTATTGTTGACGTAGGTGAGCTCTAAAGTCTTTATTCCTCAATGGTTATAAAAGGCAACAGATCCTTCGCCTTTATCCAGTATCATCTCCTTCATCTTCTCTGCTCTTCTGCAGATTTTGCATGTCTCTCGCTTGAATAGTTTGTGTTTTGTTTTATCGAAGCAGATCAAGCAGCTAACTGTAGTAGATAGTGTTCATTCGTTTTCTCTTTTTCTTTGTTGTTTCTGCTTTTCCGTTGAAGAGAATGGAGGGAGGAATACATCCAAGCGATGCATCGGCTTTCAAGCAGTGTTTTTCTCTGGCATGGAAGAATCCGTATGTATTTCGCCTCGCTTTCTCTGCTGGAATCGGCGGCCTTCTTTTCGGTTACGATACCGGTACGATTTCTTAATTTTAGATCTCGTTCTGAACATGCAATTCGAGTTTTGAAATCGATTAGTCTTACTGTTCGTAGAAGTGATAATCGATCTTCGGTTTTTGCTGATTTGGTTCGAATTTTGAGATTTGAATTGCTAGAAGTGTAAATCCAGGCGAGAAGAAAGTGAGTGAGAGGGTTTAATGTGAATTCGGTTTTGGATTCGAGTTTACAGGTGTGGAGTTGTGATTTTGTTGATTTATAAAGGCGTTGAAATTTTTCTATGTCGTTTTGCAGGAGTGATTTCAGGTGCGCTGCTTTACATCAGAGATGATTTCGAGTCTGTGGATAAGAAGACTATACTACAGGTCTTCTACTGTCATCTATACCCATCTTAGCTGAATTTTTTTATTTATTTCATTTTTCAGAGACCGGCTGAATATTCAGAAAATACTTTTTGAAAAATATTTGTTAGGGAAGATAAAAAGTGGCAATTGCTTTTCTAAACTTTATAAATCTGCCAAATATTGTATACAAAAACATGTTTCTTGTAGATAAAAAGTTGCATTTTTTTTACAGATTACAGTCTTATATTTCAATGGAGTTGTATAATCAGACCAATTGGGTGTTTAAATGGTGGATATACATATCTAATTATATGAAAAATTCCATTTTATATAAGTCTAACATGAAGAGAAATAATCACACATTTTTGTCACGCTTAAACTGTATTGTAAAACTTATTGATTTACAATGTTATAGGTTTATAGCCGTGGTTGATTGATTTTGTTCTTGGCAAAATGTGTTAATGTTTTTGGCAAAGACGGATCTCTCAATCCTACCCATGTTACTACTGTTCATGCTTTGTTTTGTGCCTTTGTTTCCTTAGCATAGTAGTTGAAGTATGTAAATGTTTTGTACTTTGTAGGAAACAATTGTAAGTATGGCAGTGGCTGGGGCGATCGTCGGAGCAGCGATCGGTGGATGGATGAACGACCGGTTCGGAAGGAAGAAGGCACTTTTGTTGGCTGACTTACTGTTTTTTATAGGGGCAATTATCATGGCCTCAGCTCCTAACCCTGCTGCTCTTATCACCGGCCGTATTTTTGTTGGATTCGGTGTAGGAATGGCTTCCATGACAGCTCCATTGTACATCTCTGAGGCTTCTCCTGCTAAAATTAGAGGAGCCCTTGTTAGTACTAATGGATTCCTTATCACTGGTGGCCAGTTCCTTTCCTACTGTATCAACTTGGCTTTTACTAAGGCACCCGGTACATGGCGATGGATGCTCGGAATTGCTGGTGTTCCTGCTCTTGCACAATTTATTCTCATGATCTTCCTTCCGGAATCCCCACGCTGGCTTTACCGGAATGTAAGCCTATAATAACTCCACATTGAACTAATCTATAGTTGAGTCCTTATTCCTAAGTTATACTCTCATTTGTGCTGTCTATTACCAGGGTAAGGAAGAAGAAGCCATAGCCATTTTAAAGGACATCTACTCTCCTGAAGAAGTTGAAGAGGAGATCTCATCCTTGAGAGAATCCGTGGAGGCTGAGCTCGAAGAAAAGAAAATTTCCGACACAGGATTCCTCGAGCTTCTCAAAACCAAAACCGTAAGAAGAGGGCTTATAGCCGGTGTAGGCCTCCAAGTCTTCCAACAATTTGTAGGGATAAACACAGTCATGTACTACAGTGCCACAATCATTCAATTTGCCGGCTTCGCCTCCAACCAAACAGCACTCCTACTCTCTCTTGTCACCTCAGGGCTCAACGCCTTCGGTTCTATTGTCAGCATATTCTTCATAGACAGGACCGGGCGAAGGAAGCTTCTTATTATCAGCTTAGTTGGTGTTATTTTCTCCCTTGCCTTATTGTCAGGTGTCTTTAATCAAGCCACATCACATTCTTCACCTGTTAGCCGAATGGAGACAACACACTTTGGCAACTACACTTGTCCTGCCTACTCTTCTCTTGGTCCTTGGAGCTGCACAAAGTGCTTGAAGGCTAACTGTGGATTCTGCTCCTCTACTAGTGGCAAGGTTGATACCACACTTTATCAAGATCAATGATTTATAAGTTTAGTTATTTATGTTTCTGAATTTATGTTATCTTGGCTAACAGTTAAATCCCGGAGCTTGCTTGGTAGTAGATGACAGAAACCATGCAAAAGAAGCTTGCTTGAGTGAAGGAGGAAGGGAGTGGTACACACGAGGATGCCCGAGCAAATTCGGTTGGTACGCGTTGCTCGGGTTGGCCTTGTACATAATATTCTTCTCACCAGGTATGGGGACTGTTCCTTGGATTGTAAACTCTGAGATTTACCCTTTAAGATACAGAGGAGTTTGTGGAGGAATTGCTGCTACTGCAAATTGGATCTCCAATCTTGTTGTATCTTTGTCATTCCTTTCTCTTACTAAGGCAATCGGAACGTCCTGGACGTTCCTCGTTTACGGGATTGTATCGGTTTTGTCGCTGTTTTTCGTGTTGATCTGTGTTCCTGAGACAAAAGGCTTGCCCATTGAGGAGATTGAGAAGATGCTTGGGGGCAGAAGCTTGCATTTGAAGTTCTGGAAGAAGAGAGAGATTGAACCTGCAGAGAAAGCTTGATTATTACTTAATTAGTGATCTTCCTATAATCTTAGTTGATTAAGGTTAATCTAAGATTATATCAGTATCTTAGGAGTATATATGTGATGTCTGTGATGACTCTTTGTCTGAAGGCCTTTATAAGTGTTGCTTCCATTCATGTTTGATTGGAATAATTAAGGACATATTCTGGTTAATGGGTTTTCTTGATTATTGATATTCTTGTGCTAAAATCTTACTTATGAGACACTGAGACAGTTATGATCTGCTTATTCGGGTATGGATATGTGATGTTGCTTTGACAAAGCATGACATAATGTTAAAGTGAAGAGGATTATGACAAAGCATGACATAATGTTAAAGTGATGAGGATTTTGGGTTGGTTCGACGTAGCTTTTTCGGTAGATTTTATATTAAACTAAAGCTATCAAAAATACCTTCATCAAACTCAATTAGTGTAGTATATAAGGTTGGTGACTACTATTTTTATCCCGATTCAATTTTTCAACTCAAATATTGATATAATGTATGGCTCAATGATTATTACTCTTGTTAAAATCTCGCCAAATTTATAGATTGGACTCTAAAATGTCATTATGAAACTCAATTGTAAGTATTTTCGAAACTATATGTTGAAGTCGGTTTGGTGTAGAACCTCAACATATTCAGATGTGTGTTTCTTAAGAGAAGGTGAACATAAAGTTGTAAATAAAAAACACAACATATAACAAATGAATAAGATTTTAACATTTTATTTATAATTTTATCTATTCTTTTACATTTGTAAAATCACAATTCACTAAAATCGAAAATTGTAACCTAATTTTATTAAAAGTTATAAGATATGTCCAAATTCTTTCATTTTTCAATTTCTTCCAAATTTGCAATTGTTGCCTTTGAATTTCTTTTTTGTTTTAAATCTCTCATCATCCGGCTTCAATTTTTCAGCTTAAATATTGGTCGATTCAACGTTTGAGGACTCAAACCTACAACGGTCGAGAAAAGATCATCTTTTTTTAAAGTACTAATTTTAAAAAAAAACCAATATCAAATCAAATTGCAATTTTGTAGTTCGGTAGTTAGTTGGATATATGAAATTTCAGTTTTGTTAGATTTTATTAGTATTTTTTTAATTAAAGTTCTAATCTTGTGTATGAACACGCAAGTTAATGTTATTTGACAACAAAATTGGGTGATACGATTGAAATGCACGAAATCGATTTATTATATGTCGAAACGTTTAGCACTTTGAGTTTTAATCACACCGAGAATCAATGCAGAAATACCATTTTAACATTAGGAACCCATGTAAAAACTATGTTTTTACATTAAAAACCGACGTCGATACAATGTTTTTAACCAGAAACAATGTGAAAATAACATTTTTATGTTGAGAACCAATGTGGATATCATTTTGATATTGGGAGTTAATGTGGACAACCAATTTTTATCTTATTATCAGTGTGATTAAATTATATTAATGTTGATTGTCATGGTTAAATTATATTAACGTTGGATGTCAACTCGTAATGCAAATGAAATTTGGGGATAAAATTATTATTTTAAAAAATAAATAAATGTGAACTATTTGAAAATTTATTCCATCCATGTGAACCAAACAAAACATATCAGAGGGTTATAATCTAGAATTTTAAAAAATCAGTCTACCAAACAGAAAATTTGAAAGTTTAGGGGTTGAACGTAATTTCTTAAAAGAAGTGAATTTTCAGTTTTTCACCCAGTCGATTGCGTTTCTTCTTCTTCCCTACCGAGAACAAATTCACTGCCTCATCTCCAATATTGTGTAAGGACAGTTGAATCAGTGGTGGTAGTTCCGACGTAAAACCTCCATCGCCGCCACAACCACCGCCGCTGCTACCCACACAGCCGCCACAGCACACACATTATCCATCACTGCCAATGAAAGCGTACTGTTAAACGTTTTTCAGCCACTATAGTTATGCCTACCTCCATACTATTCCCAACCTCTCAATCCATTTTGTTATTCAAACCATTAGCACCACCTAAGCACCCTACTAACCCCAAATTTCACCGTCCTAGAAGACCTATTTTTCTACCTTCCGCTTCTGCGAATTTCCCACCGGCTTCGGGCTCCGATTCTGGCTCGGATGGTGGTGGAAGCGAAGGGTTTTCTTGGCCAAAGCTGAGGAAGTCGCTTCGGGTCGGGTCGGAGCGATTTCTATCCAAATTCGGAGAGTCTGTGAAGAAGGAGACTGGAATTGACTTTGAAGAGGCCAAAAAGAATCTGGTAGGGTTTTCTGTCCGGGTTTCGGATGGTGTCGATGAGTTACAGGGAGAGTTTCGTCGGGTCAGGTCTGAATTTGCTCCTCAGTTCATCAAGTGGAACAGTTGGGAGAATTGGAAGGTGAGCATTGGTGAATGCGAAGAATTTAACTTGCACTGTGACACATCTGCATTTTTAGACTATTCTTGCGTTAATCTTATTTAGTGTAAACTTAAAATGAATTAGTACTGCAAAAGGAGTGGCCTTGCTTGCTTTCCTTGGTTCATCTTGAAACAACTAGCATAGGTGTTTACAGCAAATTTTTTTGGCTTTGTCACCTCTTTCAGGGCATCAGCTGCAGTTGCATGTCTTGTGTGTATAGTTCTAAGGAATATCCAACAATGAGTAGAGTATATGATTGTAGATCAGAAGGAATCTCCAGAAATGAGCAGATTATTGGATTGTAGATTAGAAGTGATTATTACAATCATGTAATATACATCCAACAATTTGCATTTTAGTATACTGTTTCTCTCTCAATTTGCTCCGGTTCTGTTGCCACAAAAGTAAAACATTCCCAGTTTTTTTATGAAGAGATATAATTGTAATAATTGATTAATTTCTTATCCTACACTGCGTATTTGGTAAGACTCTTTGAAAAATATTTATTCTCTCTTTTAAGCTGACTTGCTTATGTCAACTACTTTCTAAAATCTGACCTCCCAATTGCTTGTAAAAACAACTATGCTAAGCAACAGTTACGCCTGCCTGTGTGTCTGGCTGTCACCAGAACAAACAAATTAATACTACATAAAATTGTCCATAACTCTTACCTAATTTTAGACTTTGATAATGTGTTTTTTTTGTTCCTTCAGGATGTAACGAGCTGGGATTCTAAGCGTGTGGGTGCGCTGGTACTTTATGTAATTGTTGTTACAGTTTCATGTCGAAAAATATATGCAGCAATAGAAGCTCCACGCATTGCCCGTGAAAAGGAAGAACTAACAGAGGCTTACATGGAAGCATTAATTCCTGAGCCCACCCCTGCAAATTTGAGGAAGTAAGGTTCTTTGATTTAGGTGATATTCAGTTTGACTCACTAGTATGAATTATGGAAGTGTAAATTTGATAAGAAATGCAGGTTGAAGAAGGGTATATGGAGGAAGAGTTTGCCCAAGGGTTTGAAAATGAAAAAGTTTATTGAGGAGCCCGATGGTACTATAATCCATGATAGTACTTATGTTGGAGAAGATGCTTGGGAGGATGATGTGGGTTCTCCTCCAGAAAATTTGAAGCAAATTCTTGGCCGTGATGTAAGTTCAAGTCCCCAAGATGGCAACCGAGAAGTTGGATTGGCTACTTCAGGTTAGCATATATGCGCAAACTATTAATACATGTATGTGAGTATAAATTTGTGTTTCTTCTGAACTCTCACCTTCAAGAATAGAAGAAAGAGGAATTAAATCTGCTTGTCAAATAATCAAGGAACATTAAGTAGTTGATTTGGAATATGTTTTAGATAATTATGGGATTACCAAGGTTATCCCAAGCCTATCTGAGGAAAAGAGTTATTTAATGGTTCTGTCTACCTATTGCATCTGCAAATTGTGAGTTTAATGTCACTCTAATTGAGCACAAAATCTCCTGAAACACTAACCAACCTATGTACCCTAACTGAGGAAGCAAACTGCTCAGATTTTTATTTACAGTGGTTTGACTTGCCACTCTTTTTGCTTAGTCCCTAAGCCATAGGGTTGAAAAGTTGTAGAAATATTGTGACTGTAGAAAATAAATTGAAATAGAATATGGCATGTGAATTCACTTTTGATGTGAGATCTGTGCTCCCTTTTTACGATGACATGTCTGCTGATCATCATTTATGTTGAACAATTTAAGATGATTTAATTGACACATGGAGGTCTAATTGGTAGTTTAGGGAATGCTATATGTTCAATAAGTAAAGGTTCAGAAGTTTACTGTTTATAAGAGTTTGATGCTCTTCTATCGATTCCTTTTGTGTCTTACTGAAAATCTGAGTGCGTTTATTCAACTAAGCTGTGTATATGAAACAATCATGAGTTGTCAACTCACTGAAGGGTGGATATTCTGATTATAGCATGAGCAAAGATGACCCTCTCATTATGAGCTGTGATATTGCAATGTTTAGTCAGATATCTCTATACTACTGTTATGCCATAGCAGACCACATGTCTTTGAAGATAACCAATACATATGGATTAAACAACCTGTGCTTGTCTACTTGTTTTTATGTAGCTCAAAGTCTAGAAACTACAAAAACATGGCGTGAAAGGCTTGATGCATGGACAGAAATTCTGGAGAAGGAGAAGTTCTCTGAACAACTAGAATCAGCAAATGCTAAATATGTAGTTGATTTTGACATGGATGAAGTTGAAAAGAGTCTCCGCAAAGATGTGGTGGAGAAGTCCTCGGATACAGCTGGATCAAGAGCATTGTGGATATCAAAGCGTTGGTGGCGTTACAGGCCTAAACTTCCATATATGTATTTTCTTCAAAAACTCGATAGTTCGGAGGTAATGTTTTTGTTATTTGGCTCATTTTGCAATCACCGTGGCTGTGTTTTCTGTAACCTTAGTACCCAAAAACCCATGAAATATATATTTAGATGGATTTCTTTTTATTTCCACTGTTGTAAAGTTTTAAAAATAACTTCCAACTACATGATGCTAATTAATTTTGTTCATTTTTTTGTTTAGACGTGTTCTCTAAAAGTAGCTTTACTCACGTGTTAAACAGAAACCCATCTGTTTCAGTTTCATTTCTGGCACAGGTTGCTGCTGTTGTCTTCACTGAGGATCTTAAAAGAGTGTATGTCACCATGAAGGAAGGATTCCCGTTGGAGTATATTGTATGTCTAGTTTACGGATTCAGTTGAAATTGCATTTGATCTGGATGTCTTCTTAGCCCTGAGAATTATGCATTCAACATATTTTATAGGTTGATATTCCTCTTGATCCATACTTGTTTGAGACAATATCTAATTCTGGGGTTGAAGTAGATCTTCTCCAAAAGAGGCAAATCCATTACTTCCTTCGTGCAGTGGTTGCCTTGCTACCAGGCCTTCTGATGTTGTGGTTTATAAGTGGTTCTCTGAGGATTTTATTACTTGCTTCAAGACGATTTGTAAGGAAGAAGTATAACCAATTTTTGAGTGTGGTATACGATGAAAACTTCATCTTGGTGAGTACCCTACATTGATTTGTAAAGAAATGTGAACTTCATTTTATTCTAGATTCTGAATTTATTCTAACTGCATATGCTCCCATTGCAGCCTCTTGCTGAAGATCGTGCAACAAAGAAAATGTATAGAGAAGTAATAATGGGAGGTGACGTATGGGATCTTGTGGATGAAATCATGGTTTATATGCAAAACCCAATGCAGTATTATGACAAAGGTGTGCAGTTTGTCAGGGTAAATACTCTGCTGTCTTTTCCTACTAGGATTTACCTCTTATCTCAATTATAAGAAATTGTAAATCATTTTTATATGTGCTACCTGACCCTATATCCTTTTATACGTGATAGGGTATACTTCTATCAGGACCTCCAGGGACTGGGAAGACACTTTTTGCCCGAACATTGGCAAATCGAAGTGGGTTGCCTTTCGTGTATGCTTCTGCTGCAGAGTTTTCAGATAGTGAGAAAAGTGGAGTTGCAAGAATCAATGAGATGTTTATTACTGCCAGGAGGAATGTATGATGCTATGGCCTTTGTCTAGCTGTATACTGTTAATTCACAAGAATAATTGGAACTCTTATTGCCATGTACTAAGTACACTCATAGCTACCACTTGCAGTTCTGATCCATTATCTGGAAAACCTTTTTTCCTCAATTGAGAGATGTCTTTGACATTTGAATTTTGTTATTTATTGTCTTATTGATGTTGTAAGTCATACAACTGATAATTGATCCATTTACACTCAGGCTCCCGCATTTGTCTTTGTGGATGAAATTGATGCCATTGCTGGGAGACACACACAAAAGGATCCAAAAAGGAAGGCCGTATTAGATACCCTAATTGCTCAGTTGGATGGAGAGTAAGTGCCTTTTCCAAATTCCTTGGGTTAAAAGCATCAATATCGTCTCTCTTGGCAGTTTGTCGTACAATTAGTTGCAATTGAAATTTTATAGTGCATAGATTCTCCCAAAATTATTTTAACATCTACACTTAGTGATTATATTCTTATAATAACATTTTGATCTTGAAGAGAAATCACTGAAGAGACACATCCTTTGCATTTATTATTTTCTGAGAAACAGTAAATCATTTATCTTCTTTGTGAGTTATGTGGTTAGGTTCTTAATTCCTTGTCTTGTTCTGCATTACAGTGCATGTAAATCGATATTCTGATCTTCTTGCTTTAACCTTATGTAGAAAAGAAAGGACGGGTGTCGACCGTTACTCGATTAAACAAGCTGTGATATTTATTTGCGCAACTAATAGACCCGATGAACTAGATCCAGAATTTGTACGTTATGGACGCATTGACCGTCGTGTCTATGTTGGTTTACCTGATGCAAAGCAACGGGTGCAAATATTTGGTGTGCATAGTAGAGGAATGCAACTGGCTGAAGATATTGATTTTGGAAAGGTAATTGATATACTATCTATAATGTTTTTCCATATCTTAATTACTATCATTTAGTTAATTGTCCATAGTTTTCTTTTTAGATGAAAATGTCATTAATTTCAGCTGTCTAATTAATCATACAGCTTGTCTTCCGAACTGTGGGTTATTCCGGTGCAGATATCAAGAGTCTTGTCAATGAAGCTGGAATTATGTCTGTAAGTACTCCTTATGATTATACTGCATATGAGTTTACATTTTGCATTTTTTCATTGTCAAAATGTGGTTTGTGTCGAGGGCTTATTTGTTGATAGTTTAACTGACGAAGCTTGTAAGTGGCTGAGAATTTCTAATGTTGACTCATGGTTACCCAATGTGATGTATAACTAATTGTGATTCCTTAAATTTTTGGTAACACATGCTTTTTATATATGTTAACAACGGTGCTTGCAGGTGAGGAAAGGGCATTCCAGGATTTTCCAGCAAGACATTGTTGATGTGTTAGATAAGCAATTACTTGAGGGTATGGGTGTACTTCTTACTGAAGAAGAGCAACGGAAATGTGAACAAACTGTATGTATATCCTACATTAAGTAGCTCATCGGGGCACTTTTTATCTAGTATAATGTTATCTTATTTTCATAAGTTTATGTTACAGGTATCACTCGAAAAGAAACGGTTACTTGCTGTTCATGAAGCTGGTCATGTTGTTTTAGCTCATCTCTTTCCCAGATTTGACTGGCATGCATTTTCTCAGCTTTTGCCGGGTGGAAAGGTTCGACATCGGTGATAGGTTGTATAAAGATTATACTATGCTGATGATGTTCTAATGTGTTGTCTTACTGAGCAGGAAACTGCAGTATCTGTCTTCTACCCAAGAGAAGAAATTGTTGGGCTTGGCTACACAACTTTTGGTTACATGATGATGCAAATGATTGTTGCCCATGGTGGACGCTGTGCAGAGAAAATTGTGTTTGGTGATGATGTAACTGATGGAGGTTCAGACGATTTGATAAAGATTACAAGAGTGAGTGTTCTTACTTCACTGTTATGTTGCTTTAGTGTAAGTAGAATCCCGTCTGTGCGCAATGCTAGATCCTTAACCTTAAAACCTTTGGCTCTCAGAAATTAAAATTCTCTTTATCAACTGAGATTGCTCTTTTTATTTCAGCTTCCCTTGATGAAACTGTAGTTGCTTATATAAGTGGAGTTTTCTTAGCTTCACTTTAGGCAGGCTTTTTCTGATTGGATTGGATGACTGAGGAAAGAAACTGGAAAGATCCTACTCATAAGATCAATTTAGCATCAGCATTTCGATTCTACCAATGAATTAAAGTTCCTGCATTTTATAATTTCTTTTAATGTCTCACTATTGTGTTAATTTGCTTATATGTTTATTGTCCTTCTAACAATATACATAGTCACAGCTGCATGCATACCTCTGAAATCTTCATTTGATTGCAGTTGGAGTTACACCTAATACTGCTGTAGTTCATAGGAACTGGCTTTCGATTTTTCTCTGGAACTTTCTAAATTTCTGTTTTTCCCAATCTGTGGGTAGCCCCCCCTCACTTCAAATTTATTAGCGGCTTATGTGATTGTTCTAACAATCTCAAGTAATCAGCAGAGGCTTATCATATACCAATACCTGTACCTCTGAAATCTTCATTTGAATTCAGTTGTTTCTCCATATTTTTTACTCTGGAAGTCACCGTAATTCCATTGTCAGATTGCTAGAGAGATGGTGATTAGCCCAAGAAACAGTAGACTTGCCTTTGCTACTTTGACTAAAAGGATTGCACGAGCAGTGAAGCCAGATAGCGCAGAAGAAGAAGTGATAAAGTATCAGGTATCTACCTATTCCATTAAGGCTGATTCTTCTTCTCCTCATGTGATCCTTCTCTTTATTCCTATAATATCTTCTCTAATAAATCCCTCTTTTGATTTTCTCAGTGGGATGACCCCAATGTTATTCCTGTTGACTTGACACCTGAGGTCTCCGAGTTGTTTACACGAGAATTGACAAGGGTAACTATTTTCTCATTAAGGTTTTCCATTTTTCATGTTTGATTCAACAGAGAGGAACTTGATGGCTCTAGAAAGTTACTATATTATTGTTCAACATACTGGCAGAGTTGGAAAAAGTAATAGCAATAAATTTCTTCTTGTTACACATGCTTATGATATCATAACTATGACGACGTTGCTCTATTTAGGGTGTATAGTCTTTGACAGAAATCTGTGTTTATGGCAGTATATCGAAGAGACTGAGGAATTGGCAATCAAGGGTTTGATGGACAACAAGCACATTTTAGATGATGTAGCTAGGCAACTATTGGAGAAGTCAAGAATAACTGGACTGGTAAAGTATCATCTTTTTCGGTTTGTGCTTAGGTATGAAGATACTAGATTCTCTACAGCTGATTTCATAAACTTCTATTTGTTTTACGTCGTCTCCACAGGAGGTTGAGGAGAGGATTAAAGAACTCAAACCAATCATGTTTGAAGATTTTGTACAGCCATTCCAGGTGGATTTGAAAGAGGTATGTAGTACATCATCCTGCCTTTCTGGTAATTTAGATGAACAACGCGTCGTGTGGTCATTTTATGTTATCTTTCGTTTCTTCTTTGAAGGATGCACCATTGCCTCACAATGAACAATCTCGGTACAAGCCGTTAGACGTTTATCCTGCTCCACTCCACAGATGTTGATACTCAGACAAATGTTTACCAATGGCATGCTGCTTGAATCATGCAAGCTCGGACAATGCCCTACAGACATTGGCGAATTGACAAGCTTGTGGGCTATATAAGCTTATATTGCTTATTAGACGGCATTGAACAAGGATGTAGCTCAGACGACGCCCAACTGATGGAGGAAACATGTCAAATTGATAAGGGCAATACAGTTTGTGCAAATCAACTGTATACACTGTTCTGTGCTGTTTCTTGATGAAATTTTGTTACATATATAAATGTATGGTTTGCTAGTCTGACAAAATCTTGGGTAATCCCTGAGGATACTTGATTTTAGAGTACAACTTCTTATGGGCTAGAAGATAATCAGTTATGTTGATCTTGATTAAACTGATTTTCTCGGATGTTCATATCCTAGTTTTGCAATTCATGATCTTGGGTAATCTTACGGCTTACAAAATCTAATATTTTCATGGTGCTCTTGAATCTTGATTTCACATAACAGGTTTCTCTGATAAATTTATCACGAATGTTATATAATTATAGATTATTACTTTATATTATATTTATCTAACACATTAAAATTAGTTACTTTGTTTGATGGTAACAAAATATACATTTTTTAAAAGAAAATAATAAATAAAAATGGGTCTCTTCATTGGTGATGTCTTTCAAGAAAATAATAAATACTATTGAAAATGGGTCGGTTGATGGTGACAACCGGCAATTTTCATTTTCACCGACCACCCATGTAACATTTTGCCTGTCACTCACTCGTCGCCCAACAGGTATTTGGGTAGTTCGAGGAATATAACATGACATGTAATATTTGTTTTGTTTTTAGACTTTTAAAAGTATAAACTAATATAATATATAAAAAAAACATGAATTCAAATATACTAATTCACCAAAATTTCATCCAACATTACAAACCAACGTCGAAATCACGACTAAACTTGGTTGGATGCTCACCGGATTTTCTATATGAAGTAATTATTGTCGATTCAATTTATAAAAATATATCACATAAATTGATTTTATTTTTAAAAAATTTTAAAGGTGATTCGTGAAGATTTAAAAAAATGAATTTTCTAAATTAGAAAAAATGATAATAATACATTCAAATATAATGGAATTGACATAATCAAATCTCATTATAGGTAGTGATCTATTGGGCCATAATGAGGCCCTAAATATAAAAAATGAACCCGGTCCAAGTATCCAACTGACTGCAGTGGTGGTGACGGCCCAACTACACCTTTATATTACGACTGAAGCATATAACCCTAATGTTCTCTCTGATTGCAGAAAAACCCTAAAGGGACGCTTAGTTTGGAAGAAGAGGCCGCCATGGGTAACGACTTCGCTTCACTTCCTTCTCCTCTTACTGCATTTCGTTGATCTCACGCGAAGCTTGAGTTTAATCTTTGAAATGGTGGATTGCAGGTGCCTACAAGTATGTTTCAGAGCTATGGAGGAAGAAACAATCTGATGTCATGAGGTTTTTGCTTCGTGTGAGATGCTGGGAGTACCGTCAGCTTCCCTCTATTGTCCGTGTCACTCATCCTACTCGTCCTGACAAGGCTCGTCGTCTCGGCTACAAGGCCAAACAGGTTTTTATCTCTTGTTGCTTTTCTATATTTCCTTGTTGTTGTTAAGGTCTTAGTATATTATTATCTCCATCACGGATTCCATTGATGTTCTTTCCGTATTAGCTTATACATGAAACCTTGCTCATAGACAAAATTTGGTTAATTTTCGCAGGAAATGTTTAGTTAGTCATACTCTATACCTCGGTTAGGGATTCTTATCATTAAATTGCTTTCTACCGGTTTGGTGAATTGAACTAGTTAGTATTTCCGCTGGTGAATCACAACATTCGTTTCTGCTAGTTTATTATGGAAGTGTTGATCTTAATACCAGATATGATTTTGATTACTTTGGGTTAAAAATGTTGGCTGAGGGTCATAGGCTTGGAAGTAAATTGATTGCTAGAGTAAAATATTTCATTCAAACCCATTTCTGTTTTAGTTATTGTTATTGTATAATTAGTATCAAGTGAAGCATTCATCATGTTGTACAATGTAAAGACTCATCCGTTTCTGTAATAAGCTGTAATTTCAATCACAAGAATTTCCCTGTTTTTAAAATGTCAATGTCTGTAGTTTATGTTGGTTGCATGGATACTATATGGTTTCTCCACTGCAAGGTGCTGACTAAATGATTACTAATAGTTATAACTCCACTGAACAGGGGTTTGTTGTTTACCGAGTTCGTGTGAGACGTGGAGGCCGTAAGAGACCCGTTTCCAAAGGTATTGTGTATGGTAAGCCCACAAACCAGGGAGTTACCCAACTCAAATTCCAGCGTAGCAAGAGGTCAGTTGCCGAGGAGCGTGCTGGTAGGAAGTTGGGTGGCCTTAGAGTTCTCAACTCCTACTGGATCAATGAGGTAATCATATTACAGATTTTTCTTTGCTGGCTAATTTGAATATATTGTAAAGCAAATTAACTTGTACCCTAAATATTTGTATTTATGATGACACAGGACTCAACATACAAGTATTTTGAGGTGATTCTAATTGATCCAGCCCACAACGCTGTCAGAAACGACCCAAGGATCAACTGGATCTGCAACCCAGTCCACAAGCACAGAGAGCTAAGGGGTCTTACATCTGCCGGAAAGAAGTACAGAGGTCTTCGCGGAAAGGGTCACTTGCACCACAAGGCACGTCCTTCTCGTCGTGCTACCTGGAAGAGGAACAACACTCTCTCACTTCGCCGTTACCGTTAGATTGTCTTCTCTGTTTTTTTTGGTATTGTCTTGTGTTGTTAAGTTTGCTGCATTTGAAAGAGAGATACATCCTTATTCTAGTGTTATTCTACTTATGAATTTTGAGATACACACTTTGCCTTGCAGACAATATGAGGTATGCATTTGCAATTCTAAGTTCTTTGATTTATGGTTGAGCTTCTTTCTTCGATCCCTGTCTTATTTTGTAGCAATAGATATGAAATTATGAATGCAGAGGACCAGTTTGCTTGAATGGTCTCGTCTAAGGATCATCAAATGGGCCCAAATGATCATCAAGTGGACCTAATTGTATTCGATTGTGATTGTGTTCTTTACAAAGCTATGACCTTTGAAGCTACGGTTATCAAATGTGTAATAAAATTGATTGTCAAAGTGAATGTCTTATTTAATTTGTTGGAGATAATAAGTTATTACATATAAAGTTAAAATCTTTTGATCTAGTATATGAGATTGGATAGATCTCCACATAGTTTAGTGATGAGTTTGCATGAAAATCAATAACTAAGACCCTCTTTTTGTTGTCTTTTGTATTGATGTAGAGACCCTCTTTTACAACTGTATATCACAGCAAAAGTCGAAAGGGAAATCAGGCTTTAGCACCATCCACATGTTCCAAATAGTAGCACGTGCTCAAACTATGGGCACCCTCCCTGTTTTACTTTGTTAGATTTTGTCTAGTTACTTTGTTAAAGTGTTAGTTTAGAGTCCAATAACATGATACATCACTTTAGTGGGATTTCATCCTAAAATCAATTGTCTAATATATCGGGGATTTCATCCTAAAATCAATTGTCTAATATATCGAAAGACCACAAAAAATGACAGTTGACGGATAGAGTGTCAAGAAATGAAAATAAAGGAAGATTCAGACAAACAAAAAACATCAATAAACTAGAACTTGCATCACAATGATCCGATCATGAGGAGCAGAAGACGACGTGTCAACAAATCAAATCGAGAACATAACAGTCTAAGCAGAGAAAAGTAAAACTTCCGAGAACCACCGATATAGATCTTATATTTGTACTCTTTTTTCAGCCTTCAAATTTTGATCTCATATCCACGACTCTTCCAACCAATAAATTTTTTATCTTCAATCCACACGATGCTAAAAAAAACACCAAGAAGTGCCCCCAACTAAACGGATGGTGGAAAGTGAAATAAAAATCTTTAATCATTTTGAAGTTTGTCGATTAGTTCACTTTGTTACTCGTTTAGCGTTTAATAGTTTGTCCAATTTGTAGAGTTTATGGTCACACGTAAGGATGTAATTTGGTGATTAAGGTTGGTGTGTAAAGTAATAAATCTAAGTTATCAATTTAAATTTATTTTTTAATATTTTTACTTTACATAATAAAAGAAGCTAAAAAACAAGATTTCTATTTTGGGACTACTCCAACATATCTAGATGACCCTATATTTCGAGTCCAAATACGAGGGGTTAATAATGTTCCCCATGTTTTGTCCTTGTGCACTTTTCTTCGTCGTCAAACGATTTGCTCTTCACTTTCAGTGAGTACTCATTCTCCTTTTACGTTAGACCTATACGATTTCGGATTGCTATGCAGTTCTATATCTCTTATTTTCATTTGTTCCATTTATCATAATTGTCGGTCCGTCTTCGAACCCATTAGATTATGTTCGTTTAGTATATCACGTCGCTAGACGTAATTATATCCGAGCAGTCCACCTGAAAAAACGGACAGGTATGAACAGAGGAAAAAACACAGTTGGGTCCGATTTGGACACCACTCTAGACCCACCGGGCCAAAATGTCCTGCACCAAAATGTCCTGATAAAATTAAAAATATATATTATATTGTATGTATTATAAAATTTTAAGTATAAACATAAAATATTTAATATATTATAATAAACTTAATATATATATATATATACCATAAAATATCTTGAATATAATTTATTTATAAAAAAAACATATTAAAAACAATTTTAAAAATATTAAAAAGGTAGGTACTAACAGCCCGGTCCGGCCAGTACGACAACCATTACAGGCCCGTCTGATGGGCTCTGTCCGGTCCGGATCCAGATAAACGAACTTATTATTTTAAAAATCTCGGGCCGAACCTTGATATGAACATTCTACACACCGCCTTTACATTAAAAAAAAAGGAAAATTTCATATGTGTCTTTATACTTATGACTTTTCTGGATTTGACTCAAGGGTTTTTCAGTTTTCGGATGTTGCTCTTGAGTTTATCCTTTTTCCGGATTATGCCTTCTAGTCTTCTACCATTTATAAATTAACATCTTAAGAAAATAAAAATAATAATTTATTCTTTTAAGATTTATCTATAACTTAAAAATGACTATTAGCATTAACTAGCAAAAAAAAAAAAAGTAATTATCCTTTTTTACTCAAAATGTAAATTTATAAATAGTAGAATGATATAATACGGAAAAATCTAAGGCACTATCCGAAATATTTTTTTTTTTTGATAATGGAAAGCAGTTAGGATGACTATCTTCTAGATGTAGTCCATCATAAAGCATCATTTCGGACGAGAACGCAAAGTTCGGTATCATCAGAGAAACGGGTATTGGGGGTCGAAAATCTCATATGGGTTAAACGGTTAGCAACACAGTTTATCTCTCTGAAGATATGTCTGATATGGACTTCGTCGAAAGAGCGAAGATCCAATCTGGAGTCGGAATTGAAATATCCTCGAGTAAAATCTAGAAAAATCTATAAAATAAAATAAAAAATAGTAGAGTTGAATGGTTTACGACTAAAGTGAAATTCTGCAAATATTTTCTGTTACTAATAATTTATTGCAAACAATATTCGTACGTAGAAGCCAAACAGGGAACAATAGTGGCATATAGTACTATTTACACTATACTAGTGAAACGCAGTGTACTGTTATTACAACTATACAACATATGAATGGTAAATGATGACGATGAAGAAAATAATGGACGGTTGAGATTAAAGTTTGATCCACGAAGACAGTGACACGTGCTTCGCCTTGGTATATTACAAATTTTCACGCCACTTTAGACCACGACACGTGCCCCTGCCTCTCTCCTCCTTAATTCTATGCTTCCACTAATTACTATTGACTCCTTCGTTATTTTAATAAGGCTTTGTTTGGCAATTTTTTACAATAAACTTAAAAAATAATTCATAATTAAACTTAACTTTGATGAATTAAAATTTGATTAGGACGTAACAACAATTGATTATTTGAATCATAATCACAATGGAGAGGTTATGAGCATCAATGTTTAAAAAATAACTTTAACTCGGTAATAAAATTGAAAATTTTGCTCTTACATCTGGTTTAAAGAGGCTATTAGGTTGAAGATAAAAAAAGATCGAAATCGAGGGCGTCGGTTGAGTGATTATATCCGACTTCATACTAGATATTCGATTCTTTGACGAAGTCTAGATCAGACAGGTTATCAGATAGTGTTGTTGATCGATTGATTCATCTGGGAATCTCGACCCCAACCCCAATTTTTTTATCATTTTAAGTCTCACCCTAAAAAATTTCATATTAACTAATATGACTAATATGTGAGGATTATTTTTTTTAAATAAGTAAAAGAACATAAATAACAAAGCTTATTATTCAAATATTATATTTAAACCTCAATATATTATCACTTTTACTTATATAAATACAAAGGAAGAAATTTGATTTAGTTTTAAATTTAACAAATGTTTGAAATCTTGTTAGAAGATTTGCATTAGATTTTCTCAATGAATCGAGTTAGAATAGATAGTTTGTTAATTTTGATTGGTAGATAAGTAAATTTATTTTTTTTAATTATTTATTTTAATAAAATTGACGTGTCATGATGACTGTATACAAATTCTTACTAAAAAATTTTTTTATAAAATAATGAATGGCAAATCTGTAAATACGTTGTGGCAAATTTGTAAATAATTTGAAAAAATGCTGACGTGGACGACCTTAGGTTGACATGTGAACAAAATGGGTGTTGTTTTAGTATTATATATAATTCAGCTATGAAAAAATTAAAATTTTAATTTAATACCAAAAAAATTATATGGACTTTTAAAAATCTATATTGAATACCATAGACTTTTAAATTGCAAAAAAATTCTTGTAAAATCTTAATTGAATACACCTTTAATTTAAATTGTATAATTTACCGACAAATTTTTAAACTTTAGTCCGAATTGTAAAAAAAAACATAAGAATTTCATTTATCTATCTTATCATTTGGGGAAAAAATGATATATAAAACATAGTCAAACTAGTCACAAATAAGAATTTCAAATCATCAATAACATAAACATTAAAAAACAGAGTTAAATTATTTTTCACAACCTAATAATGTAAATATGCAAATTAAAGCAAAAAAATTCTAGTCTAGTTAATAATTACTATTATTATTTAAATAATATTAAACGGGCACGACTTAGTCACTCAAAGTGATAATATACCAATTTTGTTATTTTAAGTAAAGATTAATACTTATTATTTATTAATGATGTTTTGCTTCTTTTAATCCGGCAGGAGAATTGAGAGTGGTGTTGCGGGATTTTCACGCTTAATCAACATAAAGTTATTACCATATTAATTACCTTTATATTAGATTTGATTATGTTAAATGTGCTGGAAAATAATACTCCCTCCGATCATAAATAAATGACGTTTAGTACGGAGTATTATAAATTGAAACAATTTGGTTTACTAGACTTTTTCTAGTTTTGTTTTTAGTAAATATACCCCTTGAGAGAAGAGTGTGTAGAGTTTGAGAATAAATACAAAAGGTTGGGGTATATTTACTTAATTGAAACATTAAAAAGCCTAGTTACTACTATAGTTTTTAAAAAAGGCCTAATTACCAAAATTGCCCTTATAAATTTGATCACAATTAATCGTAGTATTAAGTTTTCTAATCCAATAAATGAACAATAATTATAAGAAATGTTTTTGAAAATTGGTATAAATATTTATTTTTAGTTCTAAAATCTTTCTTATTGGTTTAAAAGAATGTTGAATGTTAAATAAGTGATTAAATTTATAAAAACTTTACAAAATCTATATTATTTAATATTTTTTAAAGAAATTGTGTCAAATACTAAATTAACAAGTTAATTACTCTCTAATCATAATTAACTGTCATTTTAGCTTTTGATACAATTTTTAAGAAAAATATTAAATAACATAGATTTTGTAAAGTTTTTCTTAATTTTATCACTTATTTAATATTCAACCTCCTTTTAAACCAATAAGAAATATTTTAGAACTAAAATTAATCATTTACACCAATTTTCAAGAACATTTCTTATAATTATTGTTCATTTATTGGCGTAGAAAACTTAAAACGACAGATAATTGTGATAAAATTTCTAATGCTAAAACGACACTTATTTTTTATCGGAGGGAGTATGATCAGAGGTATTAAAATTATCGTGATTTTAATGAGAATCTAGTCCAAAATGTGTAAGAAATAATATTACATTGCATTTAATAAATGAGACAGGTATGAATGAGACAATTAAACTGCTATATTTATTAAATGCCCTAATATCATAGATATTTTCCAATAATGTATACTTCAGTGGTTGGCAAATGGAGATCTTATTATCAAGGAAAATTTTGGATAATGTTACTGTTTTTTCAGATAATTTTAGATTATGTTCAAGAATTTTTAGTTTTTTAATATCTCAAAATATAATTTTTCATCATTGTTAAATTAACATTTTGAGAAAATTACATAAAGTTATATACCTAATAAGTTTAGTTATAATGATACGTGTACCGTTCGATGTAAGAGGGTCTCTATTTTTCGGGCCTTATAATGATTTTTTGGGTTAACATATATAGTGAAGAAACTGACGATGGAAAATGGTTTGATATATTAGACGACACATTTCTAATGGATTGAAAGGTTGAAAAAGATCGACAAGCAGGCGAATTGTCACGAAGGACAACGATAAGAGGAAAAAAGTAAAAGAAGCACACAAAATCATAACAAAGAAACCGAAATCAATGAGGTTTTCAAGGAAAATGAATGATCTAGTTAACATGAAGCGACGAACACAACATTCGTCATTGAATGAAGTACATATCCATAAAGAGTCTTCGAATCAACAAAAGACTCGATTTCTCCCAAAACCTATATCAAACTTGAAACACAGACACTCAAAATATCTAATAGTTCATTCTCTTTGGTTATTTTTATTTTTTAAATAAAAATGTTAAACTCTTTTGATGTTTCTCTTAAAATATAATATTTTAAGGGGTATTATTTAGCCGGTTCAAGATTTCGTCAACCCACCACTCACACGCAATGTGTGACCTTTTTTTATTTTATTTTTTTATTTTTTTTTATTTTTTTTTTATTTTTTTTTTCCTGACATCACGGTTACGGGTTCCGTAACCGTGAAGGTGTCAGATTTTTTTTCCCCGGGTTAGAATTCATGTAGAAAATTATCAAAATCCGGAACCCGTAAAGTTCATGGTTACGGATCCCGTAACCGTGACATTATGACGATTACGGGATCCGTATGCGTGATGCAATAACGAAATCTTGAACAGTGCGAATACGACTTCCGTATTTTAAATTATTAAGCTTAAATTTATATCGACACGAAACCTCCTAAACTAAATCAATAAAAATCTAAAATACAGGACATCAACAAAAATTTTCATATATATATATATATATATATATATATATATATATATATATATATATATATATATATATATATATATATATATATATATAATAACCGCATTATTGGTTCTGATGTTGCTATCCTTGTCTCAATCACATTATGTTTTTAAATTTGTAGGTTTTTAAAATTGTAAGACAATTTTATAATAGAATACGATAAAAAAAAACTACAAAATTACATAAAATGTCCGTTTCTTAAGAATATTACAATTTCTATCCTTATATTTCACAATACAGTTGATAACTTGACAAATAATCATATAAATATAATAGGTTGAAAGTTGGGGCTCGAGATTGTAAGGTTGTTAAAAGTTGTGATATTTTGTGTAATTTTTTTATAAAAAAAAACAATGAAAACGATGTAAAACTATTTAAACATATATTGTTGGATTCATAAGGAAAGATTATGATAGGTCCTTATCATCTCCCACTTATTAATATTATGATATTACGATTTTTTTCAACTTAAATTATTATTTCATTTTAGTGTTTAAGGCATCTAATTATAATGAAGAATATTATATCACTTAGATACGTTAGGTTCACTACCACAAATATAATCATTTAAAAAAGTCAACTATTTATATTATCGAATATTGGCATTGTGGTTGAGAAATACCTAAAATGGGATTTTTTTTTTAAACAATTTGGTTTATTAGATTTTTTCTAATTTTGTGTTTAAATATATATGGTTGAGAAATGCCCTTAAGAGAAAATTGTGTAGAGTTTGAGAATAAATACAAAAGGTTGGGGTATATTTACTTAATTAAAACATTAAAAAGCCTATTTATTACTCTAGTTTCTAAAAAGACTTAGTTACTAAAATTACCCATTTTTTTTACTTCTCTTTTGGCATGGAAAATAATTAGACATTTTATCACTAAACCTCCTAACCAAAAAAAATACTAAAAATATCAAATAATAAAAAATTGTTGGTAATTCAGTTAAACTCAATTTTGATGTCTCTACAAACTCGTTTCATCAAACTGTCTCCGGCTTTATCATCATAAATAGTCTTGCAAGGACAGTTGTTTTCGGTATTGGTAGATGTTATGCCAATTTTATTATGGAACCGGAAACTTTTGCTCTTTGGGAGGACCTCCAAAAGACCACTAGCATTGAGATTTAAGACACTGAAATTGATGGTGATAATTTGATGCACATTAACTCGCTTCACCACTTCTAGAAACCCCTTGGGAAGGATATGACCATCTCGAATATTTCTGCATATCTTTCTAGTTTTACCATTTGCAGTGTCCGTCACTTTTTTCAAAAAATCAACACTATTACTGATCGTTTGGCGCTTCTTAGACACAATCCGGATGTCTGCACGCATCCGTTGCCCTAGAACGTGGAAGACCTTATTCGAAAGGATGCTTTAGAACGGGTAACCTCTAAGGGCCCGTTTGATTTTAACTCCGAAATTGGAAACTGAATGGAAACAAATCTAGTCCATCCGTATACCCTTATTCATGAAAGTTTTTGGAATCATTCCTTGTGATTTGAAGCAATTGGAGTAGAGTTTGATTACTCTTGATACCCTACAGGGAAACAAAATGTTGGTAAACAAGTACATTTTGCATTAAAACACAAGAAATGATTCCATAAAAATTCATGAATAAGGATATACATATGAAATAAATTCGTTTTCATTCCGTTTCCGTTTCTGGAGTTGAAACCAAACGGACCCTAAATGTTGACCCTCCAATTTCTCTTACCGTAGTATAAAAATAAAAATAGACATTTTATACTCCTTATAATTATTGTAATTTGTTGAATTTGAGATGAAATTCTATGAGAAATTAAAAAACTCTTTCAAAATTGAATTTCTAACCTAAATGATGTAAAATTATAAAATGTATTTTTTTTTAAAAATATTTTGACTGTGTTGCTCAGCTGTTTGGGGGCAGAGGGGTCATAGTGACCTTCTGCTGCTTCTGTTGCTGCCCATAATCAAATGCCTTCCCCATCACCCACCATTAATTATTATTTAATTAAGTTAATCCATTGTTTTATTATGTACTTTGTTAGTTCATTGTGGACCTTTAGGTTCATTTGGAAACCCATATATTATCGTTGTTGAAATTGAAGTTTATTGCTAGTTAAAGATGACACAAGTGTAAAATTTAGGATTTTTTTTACGTTGATTGAAATATGATTATATTTACAAATTACAATATATCATGCGATTTGATAAGCTATCGTAAGCTTTAGAGTCCGTTTGGAAACCACACTTATCATAGTTGAAGCTGAAGTTTAATGATATTGAAGCTGATCCAATAGCTAAAAGCGATAGTTTTTTTTTTTAAATAAATTTGATGAGTTTAGGAAAAAATCACGAAACTTATTTAATAAGAAAAATTTAAACTTTCTTAAGTTAGAATAAACTTTCATAAACTTGGACTTTTAAATACGATATCGGGCCTTGTAACTGTATTCGCTTGAATTGGACTTGATCGGACTCCCACCGGATCTTTTTTGGTCCATATTAGCCTAGGGATGAGCAAAAATATCCGATCCGACCAATCCGAAGATCCAATCCGGAAAAATTTGAATCCGAAGATATCCGACAATTGGTGATCCGATCCGGGCATATTTTCAGATCATCTGATCGGATACAGATCTGAGTTTAGAGGAAAAAGTCGGATCGGATATATCCGACTAGCCTAAGAATAAATGTCCGGATCGGATATCTGTCCGGATAAAACTGTTGGATATCCGGGTGTTCTCGGATCGGACTTTTTAAAGCTTATCGGATCAGATATCCGGATATGCTCACCCCTAGTCCATACCGTGTAGATAATTTACGGGTGATTCCTAACCGAACCGATCATTATTTTTAAAAAAATAAAATTGAGGGGTCTTATTTGTAGAGTATATCCTATAAATAATCATACAATATTAGTCCTAATAATTATCCGAAAATTGAGTGAATCAACAGTATCAGGAAGCATAGAGGTGCATCATTACTCGTACGAAAGTATTAATTTAATACAAAAATTAAAAAAGAATTAATACACTAATCGAGATTATAAAAAGTAATTAGGGGAAAGTGTTACTAATTAGTTGTGCATTGGGGTGACGAGGTTCTCAACTTGACATTTGGGTGGTGGGCTTCTCAACTTTACATTTGGCTTTTAATTCATTAAATTATTAGGCTTTATTAAGCTGCTAATTAATCACCCATTTATCCTTAATTATTACACTAATGCCATCATAAAAGGCTAATTATTCTATGCCCCAAAGAGTGCTTTGCTGCTACCGAAATGGAAAGATTCCTTTTTACAATGAGAGATTTGCATAAAATAACTGACCTTTTGGAGGTGTAATTACATGTCATGCTCTAAGTTTTCTAAAATAGCACAAAGGATGGTTGCCATGTCATCAATTACAAAAATTACCCTCAAATATGATATTTTTTTAACTAATTGATAAAATAATAAAATTTGTTACCCAAATATCCACTACTACCGGTTCGGTCTTGAATCGGAAAATTCCGATCCCGGACTGTTTTTACTCCTTGCATTCTTTTTTTTTTAAATGGAAAGCGGTTAGGAAAAACTATCTCTAGAGATAGTCCATTTTAAAGCATCCTTGCGGATGAGAACACAAAGTTCAGGATCGTCATAAAATGATGTGTTGGGGTCGAAATTCCCAACTCGGTCAGCAACACAGTTGATTTCTCTGAACACATGTTTGACCTAGACTTCTTCACAGAAGCGAAGATCCAATATGAAGTCGAATACGATCATCTCAATCTCCCAGGGACAATTTCAAAGTCCTTGGAATGTCATGACAACACATAGGTTATCATCTCAATTTCAATCTTTTTGATATTTAACCTGATTGTTTCTTTAAAACCAGCTTTCAACGCGAAGGCTTCTACTTTAATAACCGACTTAAAATTGTAAAGTCAATTTTGGTAACTAGGCCTTTTTGAGAAACTAGAGTAGTAACTAGGCTTTTTAATGTTTCAATTAAAAAAAACCTAATAAGCCAAATTGTTTCAAATATTTTTTTTTCTAACTTCCAAGCTAATTACATCACCGTTTTTTACTCCTTGCATACTTTTTAGAAAAGAAAGTTGGATATGGTACTGTCCAAACCCTTTCCACACCGTTATGGTCCAACCCGAACCGTTACACAATCCTAATTTCAACACCCATGTTTGGTAAATTTGAAATGAAAATCGAAATGCTTTTAGAAATTATAATTTAAAATTCATTAAAAATTTTAATTCCTAAAAAAACGAGAATTTGAATACATAGAAACATCAACGGGTAGAAGCCTAGATTTGGATATTTTCTAAGATTCATAAAGATTTAGTGTTGTTTTTGCAACAAACATAGAAGTTGGGATATTTTAAGCAATTTCTCCTCAATAATACCATACAAAACATTATTACATTAAATAAAAAACAATTAAAAAAAATCCCTGGAGGAAAATCAGAAAAGGACAATAGCGTAAATAAACGGAAAAAGGAGGGTAAAATGGGAAGGAAGGGACAAATGATAAAGGAGAAACGGCGTTATGTCTGTGCTTTCCGGATTAGCCTGCTCGTTGCTTTGCTCCAATGGGGAAGTCCCCTCCTACCCCTACCCTAGGTCTCCTTTGATCCTCGCGCTCTCTCAGAATTCATCTCATATTTATCCTCAATTCCAATCTCACCTTCAACCTTCAACTCTCTCAAACCCTAAATTCTCCTGCTCCATCACTTTACACATTCCAGGTTTGTTGCCTTTTTGAATTCACTTTGATCTTTCATTCCAATGCTTTTACCTCCACTAAAGCAATGTCCGACTACTTAGGGTTTAACGTCGACTGATGTCTCTTGTGTAGCTTGGCTTTTAGATCCATTCTCGTTGTTCATTGATTCTTAATGAAAGGAATTTGTGTGAATCGGCTATGGAGTTATTAAATTTTCAATTACTACTATTTCCTTTCTTTTGCTTTTCAACCGTCACCGCCATTATTGAGTAAGAGAAAGCTTGAAATTGAAGAAGCAGGTAAAGCTCCAGATCAAATAAAGAATTTGAGAGTAATAGGCTTTTCTTTTATCTCTTTCTAAAAGCATTAATTGATTTTTAGGGTTCGTTTTTATTATTCAACAACTCAGATCTTATCATCTATGATGCTAATAGACTATTTCTAGTTTGTACTAGCATATTAACAGCTTGCTTAACTTATTTAATCGGTTTATAGCCTTTTTTTTTTCCTTTTTGGTTATTGTATTATTTTGTGATTGCGATTGTACGTCAATTCATTACTATGAAAGTATGAAGCATCTGATGCTCTTAACTACACGTATTTCTATTTTTTCTTGATCGTTTGAGCAATCGGAAAGTGGTTTTTATGTTGCAGGTTTGCATTTGTGAGCAAAATTGGTCTTCGCTTCTGAAAGCACTGCAAAGACGGAGAAAAGAGAGAAAACCTTTAAACAGAGAGAGAGACAGAAGAGTACACACAAGCATCATCTGACAAGCTTGAAGCGTAAAATTTGGCCTTTTTTTGTATTTTTTTTCAAATTTTATTTTCCTGCAATATTGTCTGTTTTTATTTTCTTCCCTGTGGAGGAAGAAGACTGAACAAGGAAAGAAAAATAAAGACTGAAACATCGTCATCAATGCAAAGGACACAACAGCCTCATTACCTGCACCAGTAAAAAGAAAAGAAAAAAAAAAGATTCCCAACGTCTCATTTTTCTCACAAAACCCTCTTTTAATTTGAGTTCACAGAATTCCAGTTTTGAGCCAAAATCTGCTATGTTTGTAGCTGACTAGTAAAAAAAACCCACTAAAATCCTCGCTTGAAACAAGGCATGAGATTGATATGGAGGTGGACGAGACTCAAACGCCAGCTTCAAAGTTCTCAAGAGTCGCCAATGGTAAAATCGACTCTTCTAAGATAGGCACCGGCGCCGGAGGAGCCGGAAGCAGCAGTCTCATCGCAGTGGAGGGAGGTTGCGCAGTCGATGGAAGCCGGCTCAGGAGTTGGCAGCATTCGTCGAGAATAATTAGGGTTTCGCGAGCATCTGGTGGAAAAGACCGTCATAGCAAGGTCTGGACGGCGAAAGGTCCTAGAGATCGGAGAGTTAGGCTTTCGGTTGCGACCGCTATCCAATTTTATGATCTGCAAGATCGATTGGGGGTTGACCAGCCTAGTAAGGCGGTGGAGTGGTTGATTAAGGCTGCTTCTGATTCCATAGCTGAGCTTCCTTCTTTGGATGGCGCTTTTCCTGAAACCCCCAGGCAGCAAAGCGATGAGAATAGGCCTGAATTAGGTGGTAATAATGTTGAACAAGGATTTGATTCTTCAGCTGAGCTTGAGCTCGATGGTGACCGAGGTTTTGCTGCGCAGACTCAGCAACAACACGGTTCGAATCTCTCGAAATCTTCTGCTTGTAGTAGCAATTCCGAGACGAGTAAAGGCTCGGGTGGATTATCGTTGTCTAGGAATGAGATTCGAGTCAAGGCTCGAGAGAGGGCTAGGGAGAGGACGGCCAAGGAGCGAGAAACGGAGTCAGGAGTTCATCAGCAGAATCAGAATGATGTGAATCATCAAATGACTCAAAGCTCTTCTTCTTTTACTCAATTATTGACAGCGGGAATCGGAAACATGGAAAATGCTGGAGTTAGCTCTTCATCAATGGAGAATTACTTCAATGCAACAGGTCTGATGGGTAGTTCGGGTTCCTCAACAGCTAGAGGAGGTGTTCATCACTCTTCATCTGGATTTACTGGACAGATCATTCAGCTTGGGAACTCAGGCATTCCTCAGGGTATGATGGCGGTTTCCCCCTTCAGTATCGACGGAGAGAATCACCATCACCCTCACCCTCACCCTCACCATCAGAATCAGAATCATCACCACGAGCTTCAACACTTCCCTTTTGTAGCTGATCATCACCTTGTAGTGCCAGGGGCAAGTAATGCTGATCATTACAACCTCAATTTTACGATATCTCCTTCTTCAACAGGCGCACTTGCTGCAGGTTTTAACAATAGGGGGACCCTTCAGTCCAATTCTTCACAGTCTCTCTTGCCTCAACTTCAGAGGTTTTCATCTTCTCCGTTGGATCACGCGACAACCTTGCCCTTCTTCCTCGGTGCCGCTATCGAGAATCAGCACCACCAAAACCAACACCAAAGCCATCAACAAGGCGCCAGTTTATTCCCACATGGGCTGCAACAGTATTACGGTGGCAACAATGGAGGCCGTCAATCTGACCAGAAGGGGAAAGGAAAGCACTGAGTTTTGTCAAATTGTTCATGGCTAATCTTCATTTTGGTATGCATCTCAACCTTCTTTTCAAAATTTGATTTTAGGGCTCCATATTATTTTTTGCTGTTATGAATCTTTTCAGGATATGATGCTTGTTAAAAAGCTGCTTTAGGAGTGATAGTAATACTAGGAAAAAACAAAAGCTTTCCTAGTAATCATAAACAATGCTAATACTATTGGCCATTTGTCATATATTTTATCATTGTCTTGATTAAATATATATTTAATGTGGGGTTTTTGGCTTATATGAACCTCTGTGCACGGTTTATTATGGTGTAACTGGGGGGTGTAGATCGGCTGGTTGTCTTCTATAATGTTCTCTTCCAAGGTAGCTTGTCTCTCACCTTAGAATCTGTCGGGGCCAAATGCCAGGTGTTGATTATCCACTGGAATGTAAGTGTTTTCAATACTAATGGTGGGTTTGGGATATTGAAACCCTATAGTTAGCTGCACCCTTCATCCATGCCTTTAGTTACCCATTTAAACAACTACACCTGGCAAGATAACATTGTATTGCGGCCACTTTAAGCCTAATGATGCTCTCGTTCTTAATTGCAATCCCAATAATTGCTAAACTTTCTCTATGGAGAAATAGGATATAGTGCACATTGCATATTGAATATAGATGATGTATTATATATTTATATCTACAGGAAGATAAATTTATGACAAAAGTAAAACTGTATTGAGATAAATATTTTAGATATTGTTGATTTCTACTATGAATCTACAGTGTGTTTTAGGTAAAAAGTTCACACTATTTATGATAGGAGGGGTCGAGGGGATATTACCTTATTGTTGAATAGGTTTAATCGGTTCCTTCACTAGTGCACTTGACATTTTAGTTTTTTTTTAGGTTTTAAGTTGAAATGGTAGGGAAAGACTGAAAGCTGACATATTCAGAGTGTTTTTTTTTCAGAAAATAAATTTAGCGTCGATTTTTTTTTTAAAAAAAAAGAATCAAACCTCACATAGGTTTTTTTTGTTGGAGTTAAACCTAAATAATGAGTGTTTGGCGATATAAAAAGAAACTAGCTAAGGTAGATTTTTGTGTTTTGGTGCTGTAACTAGCATTTAGATTTAAGCTAGTTTTAGTCGGGTTTTTAATACTGTTTCATTATTATTTTGTAAAATGCTTTATTTTTCAAAACATGGAGTTTACTTTTTTTTAAAATCTCTTTAATGGGTTCGAAATGAATCTTATGCATTTAAACCTACGAGAATTGGTAGTTTGGTACGTTGCTACATCTATTGAGTTACAATGAAGAAGAGACGTGACTGAAGTAAGGGAAAGTATATGAAGAAAAAAGGATTATAGGAAGGCGTGTTGTTGGCATAGCATAACTATCATAAATTTACACTGTATACATAACCCATGTAGACCTTTATAGATAAGACAAAAAGGAAAAGCTCATAGAAATACAAGAATAAGTTGAACTGTCCATACTGCCTCCTGGGACCTTCTCTTTAAATTTAGAAGATCATATGATAATCAAATGGCTAAGTTGTTCTTTTGGTTCATCAATATCAAATCTGTATGAGATGACTGCTTATATTATCTAATTCAATCACAAAATGTAGTAGTAACCAGTTTCTTAACAAATCACTGATTCACTGTGTAAAGAAGATATAAGAAACAATTTATTTGCTGATATTTTTTCCCTTCCTAAACAATTGAACATGATTTGTTGTATTATTTGTCTGTTGGTTCATTATGGTTTGGTGGTCTTACTGCTTGATAATCTATACGGTGGACCGTCTACCTAGATTGTTAAAAGAGCACAACAAGATGAATGTTTTACAAATATTAGCCAAACACTTACAGAATTCTTAGTGAACAATAATAGATAGCATATTGAGAATGAGGAGCTGATAGATGGTTCTTGTGACTGATATGGGTGAAATATTGTATGTCAAGGTGTAGATGTGTCTCTGTAGGTGTCCAGTTAAGGACCTTCATTGAGTAAGTAGAATGCTCATGCAGCTAACTTGAAATACAATCAACAGTTGTTGAAAGATGACATTTGCATTTATGATTCTGATGAACAAAGTCTGGATTTCAGGTAATATTAAAAGAAGTATGGAGCAAATAGGCATATGCAGGTGCAAACTAAGAGATATTCCAACACTCTGCTGGCTGTTGCATATATAATTTTGATATTGCTGCTTCAACTTCTGCAATCTTTTGGTATTATTGCATTTCTCATGTCTCTCCCTTGTTTTGATGTGTTTATCACCGAAAGAAAGTCGATAATATATGTTATTCAATACATTCAAGGGAGTTTATTTTTGTTTGTTCAAGGCATCATTACAAGACAACAATGTGATTGCTCTTTTTTTTATCCATGTGTTTTTTAGAGTAATTCTTTGGATTTCTGTATTTTGCTGTCTGTAATCTCGATACAATTATATTCATGTCTATGTTATCTATCTTTCTGGTATATATGCAATACACGTAAGTGTAAGTGCAATCTGCAGTGTATCTTGCTTTACAAAGAAGATAAAGAGAAAATTGATAGTAATAATAGTGATGAGTAATCATATTTGACGTTCATAACAGATAAGCAGTATTCAAGTTGACAACTTTGTCTTCTTGTCATTTTGTTTATTGGCCTCATATTTGCAGACTTTTTTAGTGGTGTGACATTCAGGTACAAGCGTGTTTTTTCCACTTGCTTGCGGATTCCCAATTTGAATGTATATATTAGAGAATTTATTTGGGGTGAGTAAAAGTATTCAATATTTGATCTAATAAATCAAATTATCTATTTATTTAAGATTTGAATCATATTAGATTGAAATAATTTGGTTTACTAGGCTTTTTCTAATTTTGTGTTTAGTAGATGTACCCTTTGAGAGAAGGGTGTGTAGAGTTTGAGAATAAATACAAAGATTGGTTACTTAATTAAAACATTAAAAAGCATAGTTACTACCCTAGTTTCTCAAAAAGCCTAGTTACCAAAATTGCCCTATTAGATTTGAGTGATTCTTCCTGATTGAATACAGATGACTACTAGGATCAGATATTGGCTCTATTAGAACATCTCAACAGCTTCTCTAAACTCTTATTCTAAATGGAGAATTAAACGTAAAAATCTACCCCTTATAATTTTATCAAATCCAACAAATTCCCTATCTTAAAGAATTTTTCATTTATTTGGAGAATGTCTTCAAATTTAGTAAAGAGTCCTCACTTTTTGTCATTATTCTCTAATGAAATGGAGAATCTGTTGAACAAAAAATCTTTAAAATTCTCCAAATATTGTAAAATAGAGAAGCTATTGGGATGCTCTCTTATGTCTTCTTATATTTTTATCATAGGAATTTATCTAATGTTAAATTGAACGGTTTAAAAAAAGAAGGTCAACGTTAAAATTTTGATGGGCTGATTGAATACACCTTTCTGTATCTAATTGGTTTTTTCACTTGCGTTTTTTTAAAATATTTTTGAATTATATACCCGGTATTTCAAATTTATGTTCTCGTTTACGACCAAGGAGTTAAGCTTATATGGATTGAACTTCAGCTCGGATTATTTCGTTTTGTATAAATTAGTGTAGTTTTCGTGCTTTACACTGATATTTTTTTTAAAAATTCAACATAATATATTTTCATAATTATACATTTTAATATTTATCGAAAGCATTTTTTTTACTTTACTAAGATGTAATATATTGAATTTTCAATAATTTAAAATTGAAGTTTCAAAAAAAATCTACTAAATCGAGTATATTAGAAAATGATAAAAATATAAGATTTTAGTTAATGAAAGATATAATAAAAATAAGAAAATAATAAACGGTAAATTACGATGAAAATGAAACTTGTCAATTCGATGTTTAAATGAATAATGCGTGGTTTTAATTTTATATATTATATATAAATAGGTTGTGGTTACATATCACCTTACCTATTGTGAACCTTACGTATTTACGCCTAACATCCGGGCGATAAAATGGTATATCCATCCATCACCCGACCGTGAACGATACGCCTAACACCCACCGATCACCCGACCTATTGTGAACCTTACGCCTAAGGTCCGGGCGATAAAATGGTACATCCATCCATCACCCGACCGTGAACGATACGCCCAACATCCACCGATCACCCAACCTATTGTGAACCTTATGCCTAACATCTGGGCGATAATGGTACATTCATCCATCACCAGACCGTGAACGATGCGCCTAACACCCGACATATTATCATCCCTACGCGCCTTCAAAACACCAGCCCATAATATTTACAACTGGTTTACACTACAAAATATAATTTACAATGGTTAAAGAATTGATTTCACTAGATAATGACTCATATTCTCAGACACTCATTGAACAGCTCCATATATAAATACTTTACTTTGGATTGAAAGACAAAACAGATTAGGTACCAATAATGATAAACAATCACAAAGGGTAGACATCATAAACAGATTCGAAACTCATAAAACAAGCAAAGTGAATCCAAAATTTCACGTGGATCATGGGACGAATACAACCTGTACTACTAATTCAATTATCACCTTCATATAATCAGTAGGGTATATTATAAAATCAATAGCAAGTAGCCCAGCTAAGCACAATCAAATCATCTCCTTATCAAACCCACAACCTGTTATACTACTTCAAGTCATCTACTACTTAAATTCATTGATTGCAGGAAAGTACAATGAAACAACATAAGAGCAAACTCATACAAGTAAAATGACAGAAGGCACAGTGCATGAAAACCAAATGGATAACATCTTAGTTGCGGGTCTATAAATATTCACAATATGTAGACGATTTATTGAACATACATTACATGTCTCTACAGAATGGAAACCCTCTTTCTCCAAATACCATCATCATTCATCAGTCTACATGTTGGTTTTAGGTTTACCGTTTTCGAGCAAGCATACCGAATCTAACTTAATCCATCAGCACGACCAGAAAGAAAAGCTAACAGATAGAGATGGATTCAATCTGCATTTTCTTCTATAAACAGCAGGATAAGTAATCAGAAACTCCTCCTGTTTTCAGCCAGTATCTATGTGTTTTGTTCCATTGTTGGGCTAATACCGAGAAGTGCGGAACCCATCCAACAGATGCTATGAGAGACCAAAATTGTGCACTCTTGTGTCTTCAATAGCATGCAAATTTTTGCTTACAGTAGCAGCAGACACCTAGGTTTCTGAAAATCACAAGTGTTAGCTGAATCACTAACAAGTACAATGCAATCATACTCGTACATACCAAATGCAAGAGATGAACTGAAATAACAACTTGGCAAATATTCGGGGTCTGTAGATGGCATGCATTATAATGCTACATTATCATATAAGGCATCCAAACAACATTTTTGGTAAAAATGTATTACATATCTTAGATCATGCATCTAAGCAGGCCCTTAGATGAAGTAATTAAAGTTTCTAGGACAACATAAGAACCTGGGTAAATGCCATATTATTAATCACATTGCATCGGATGTGCAACTGAAGATCATTGTTCTTGATTATGAAAACTTCAGTCTATTATGTCAAACAGCATGTATACACTTGTAAAATAAGTAAGATAGATCATATAGAGAAAATGCTCCTGATATACCAATCATCTTTGAAATAGAGAAATATCCAATTACAATATAGCTAGATCAGAAAACAACTCAAATCTGACAGAAAATAGTGGATTGTCTGAATATACCTCTTCCCCAAATCGGCACATCCTAAAACGAGTTCATCTCAAGACAATAGGTCCTCCGTTTCACAAGCATCTTGGCCGCAGTCCCAAATGGCTCTTCAAATGCGCTAGAAACCCAAGACAAATCCGATATCTCCTTCTTTGAAGGAGACACACCCGACTGCTCGCTTGGCCTAATAGCCACCAACGTTGCCCCTTTCAATAGAAGTCCTCCGGGCAATTCAAGTTGTGGAGCATACCATAGCCTCATATTCAATGCTGGTACCAACGTCCTCTTGGATGCTGATGAAGCTGACAAGGGTTTCACTCTCAATTCCTCCAATTGATCTCTGTTCATGCACAAAACCCCTTGCCCATCGGCATCGGTCAACACGAGACTATCCAGGGTTTGATGTTCAGCGATTATTGGCTGTAACAAATAGTGTCTTGCAGATGCGGCAATCAAGGAGCTAATAGTCCAGACAACCCTTAATTTCAAGCCCCCATTTGTGTAGAAAGACTCTGGTATGCTACCATTGTCCTCCCCATTGATAGGATTAATTAGATCTCCATTGACACCGGTATCGTTCAGTTTGGGCATTTGGGTGACCGACGAGGCACCGAGGATGACACAATTATCTAGCGTGGAGCCAAAATCGGCTCTCCATTTGAGCAGAACTCCATCGTCGATCCCCAACTCACCGCTGGGAAGCTCGATCCTGAGAAATTTGATTTCGCCGAAATTCTTAAGAACCTGAGTAGGAGAATGATGAGTAACTCCCGCCTGATCCAATTCATCCTCACCACCACCGTTCCCCACCGTCAAGGCGGTGGAGGTCAGAGAAGGAGACGAAGATGATGAAGGAGAAGACCGTTTAGGGCCGAGGAACTGGCCAAGAGCCTGAAGGGGCTTGAAGATATTGGTAAAGACGACTCGAAAGAGGTTGACAAAGTGAGAACGAGACTTGTCAGAGGAGGAAGAGGGAGAAGAAGAATCGTCATCGGAAATCACACAATCAACGCGAACGACGACGTTTTCAACTTGAGAAACAAGGGAATGAAACCTTTTAGAGACGACACAGCAGCGGCCGAGAGCCTTGACATCGCCGATCTTGTTGAAGACGAGGAGAAGGATAGAATCCGGGAGTCGGTCAAAATGGTCAATTCCGACTACGCCGGAATCATCATCGTCGAGAGCCGTGTAGGGTTCGGGGTAGATTCTGGAAGCCAGATCTCCGCAAAGAGACATTAGATTCGATGGTAAACAAACAGCGGAGTATGACTTATGAGTAATCAAAACAGATCAGACAACCAGAATCCCTAATTTCCTGAAGCTCTCGTCTTCTAAATCTAAACCCTAGAAAACATCAACAAGAACAGAGATTGCAGCAATTTGAAAGACAAATAGCATGAATATAAGCAATAGAGAGGATCAAAACGATAAAATTGATGGAATATCTGAATTAGAAAGAAACATGATCCAATGAAACAAATAGAGAGAGATCTGTGGGGGAGCGAAGCTCGGGAGCTGGGATTGAGGGAGCGAGGAAGCGACGGTGGCGGGAGAAGAGATCTCACGGCTATTGATTTGCAGAGATTTTGGGGGAGAGATTTGAGGATAATATGAGCAGAGAGAGAGAGAGTCACAGGGAGAGTACAGTCAGAGGAGAACAGCTCGAGAAGACGAGAGAGAATGAGGGTTGATCATACGATACGACTAGTCTTGTATATTCTAGGCCGTCTATCTTAAGGCCCCGTTTGGTTCGCCGGATTTTTTTATGCTTATTTTTCTTTTTCTGATAAAGATAAATTATGGAATTAGTTGAATCACGCATTTTACATTTATATATTATAGAATAATAATAATAATAATAATAATAATAATAATAATAATAATAATAAAATTTTGGTACTTTTAAAGAATATAATGATATTGGAAATGAATTACTGTACAAGTATTTAATATCAGAATCTGAGATTAATGTAGCGCATGTGCAACATATAAACTGTGTTTAATTAGTAAATAGATCTCATAATTATCACACAAATTGCACCCACGTTCTGCCACGTGTCCCTGATTAATTTTGATCTTCATTCGTAAGTCCGCAAAGCCGTGCATGCCGTACAAAATTCTAAGTTAAAAAAATATATAAAATTGTCGTTCATGTGAAAATTAAATCACTTGTGACATAAACTTTGTAAACTATAAGTTTGATTCCGTGTTCGTCTGTTAGAGTAAGACTCGTTTCGTTCGACTAAAATAACACTATATGAGTATTATTTTAGCTAAGTTATCCAAACTCGACTCGGAATTGCCTTGTCAAAAGCTCGGTTGCAGCTTGTTCACTTTCTAAACGAACCGAATAGAACACATTTTAAAGCGCGTATGAAGTTTAGGTTTGCAGCGAGCTCGACTGATTTTTAAACAAGTTGAGCTTGAACATTTCAATGTTCGTTTATATGATATTATACCCCTAATCTTGACTTCTTTGGTTTGTCGTGTTTAAGAGGCTTTTATTATAAATTCTTACCGATAAATTTTTATAAACCAATATAGTAGGGTTTGCGCATCTATTTCGATACATACATGTTGTATTTAAGATAAATCATTCATTATATAATCGATTCACAATACCCGAACTTATAAGATAACTGATGAATAGGTTGTCACGAAATGGAAAACCCGAAAAAGAAAAAAGACATACATTTTATATTTTCGAAATCATATTATTGATTAAAGTATCCAATTTTTAAAAAGAAATCAACCCTTTTAAGTATTTTTGTAAGCAAACACTTAGCAAGAATCGCGGTGCCGACCTTATGTTAATTAATATTAATAATAAGTATAATTAAGATTAATCAAGACGAGGAAGAGTCCTTTGGTAAGATAACGTACTTAACATAAATGTGTAAATTTATAATTAAATTTCACAACTTAATCAATGGGCAAGTTAAATGATTATGTGTGTGATGGGGCACACAAATTTTATTAATTTTTTAAAATTAATAGAATTGAATTGGACCACTCTTTTTTGCATCAAATGCTATTTCATGCACTTGACCATTTTAAAAAATTAATTGTAATTCATAAAATGTAATGGGGCACACAAATTTTATTGAAAGTTAGGTTTAAAATTATAAATTATAAATAGTGAAAGAGGGTGTATATATATGTTGAGGATTGTAAGCTTTGTTTTTATGCATGAATAACGCGATCGTGCGCCTTATATGATGATTAACTGGACGTGTTTTTTTTGTATGCACAACACGATCGTGCACCATAGTAGGACAATTGCGCAACTTGTTAAAAAATGTTTTTTGTCTTAAAAATCCATATAAAAAAAATAAAATGTTATGTGAATTTTATATCTCGAACCCGGTTTAAAAGACCTTTTCACCCTATTATCATTTTAAAGATTTAGAGTTTTTTGTTAGTTAATAATTTCCCGAGGATTTACTATATTGTTCACCGGTCAATTGTTAGACTACGATTTTTTTTTTTTTTTTTGTCATTTTAGAAGTAATATCGTGTAATAATAATTTATGACAAAGTAATACTACTACTTCCGCTTTCAATCGATTGCCAATTTTTGTCATTTTACGATATCGACAAAAATGGCAAACATAATATCGAAAATAAAAATAAAATTGACAAGATTGTAATTTCAAACAAATAAATAAAACAAAACGAAACGAAAAAAATACCTTATTAATTGACGCATTTACACCTTTTATAGATATAAAATGAGCCATACTTCATTTATTGTAAAAAAAATAACAAATACTAATTTTATCAACCTTGCAATATTCCTCAATAAAATACAGGTTTTATTATTCATTTTTGGTGAATACAAATCTAATATTTAATGAAATATTTGGATAATACTAGTTATTTAACATAATTAGTATACCATCATCCTTTTATAAATAAAAAGAGATAACTTAACACTCAATATTTAACATAAAAATTCTTCATATCTTCATATCCTTTTGATCTTGCATATAATAACAATATAAATCTAATCAAATGAAACATTTGAGCCCACATATTATTATGTCCAATTGCGTGGCAAAAAAGGCATTTCATTATTAATGTGATAATTAATATTCTTTTCTTGTTTTTTGCCCATATCAATTAATTTCTCTTGATGTGGACATATCAAGCTCAAGTAATCTATACACAATAATAATAACAATAAATTGATACATTTTTTTTATCAATGATTAAAAACATATTAAAAAGAAAGAAAATGATATTGCCTTAGACAAAAAACTTAAGTGCAATGGAAATCTACATGATTGTGATATTGTGACACTCTATCAAATTGCATTGCTAATGAAGATAGATAGAATTATGATGTGTTGTGGATATGTGACCACTTACCACTTGCTTTTGGATAAGCAAAGAGTGGGCTTGAAAGCTCTACTTACCTCTTTGCAATATGTTTGCCCATCACTTACCTTTCATTGCCTACCTATCTACCATTTTTCTAATTTAATGTGTACCGAATCGGGTTGCGTACGTAGATCCATGGTGAAAGGTGTAGTATTTCCTTCTCGATTTAAATGTGCTCGATTTTTTGGACTTGAGTTGAATGACTTTCCTTATGGTGGATGAATCCCTTCTTGATCTGAATTGTGTTGTTTTCTCGAAGAGTTTTCTTACGATGGAAGAGACTTTTTTTTCTAAGTCTTGGGGTCAATGTGTCGTATTTAAGAGTCCTAACTACTCATGTTCGAAAGCTTAAGGCTGAAGAAACTCTTAAAATTAAAAGCTTATTGTATCCCACATCGCGTTAAAAAGTCCTAAGGTTATTGAAAATAATAATCCCGCAAAATAATCTGTTGGGCTTGCTTATAGAAGAGTGACATGTTATTATATTAGATGATTATAAGTAGTATAATATATATATATATATATAGGGTCAGGATCCGGTAAGAACGTGTTTTACAGTAAGAAATAAGAACACCTAAGGATCGTTGGATTAATGCACGGATGACTCAGATTTTGCGTCTAAATAAGGTATCATTTTATTGTGATTTATTACATGCTCGTGGAAATGGTAATAAGACTACACAAGATTTTGTATGGAAACAAAATTATTTTGCTCTAATTAATTGGTACACGAACAATAAATATCAACGTTTGATTATTCGTGTTTCTCATTGCCGGCGTATTCATTCGAGCTTCAAAATTGAACTCGTGCTAAATCGTGCATGAGTTTTTTTATATTACCGTGCTTATATTAGTGTTGTACTACTTGTGCATGTTTTATTTTGATTCGTGCTTGAAATTATTTATTCATGCATTCAAAATTTATTGAATTTAGTCTAGTGCATTATTAATATGTGCATGATTCGTTTAGTGTTTTATGTACCTACTCGTGCATGTTTTCTTTTTACACATACGAAAGTCGTGCATGTTGTATAGAGTAGTGCACCAATTAGTAGTGCATACTAGTGTTGTAATCCGTTAATCGTACGTGTCGTATAACATTAATTGTGCATGTTGTTATATAAGTAGTGCATCAATGAGTAGTGTTGCTAGTGCATACTAGTATTCGTGCATACTAGTGTTGTAAAGCACTAGTCATGCATGCTTAATATTGCACAAGCACTACTACTAGCATGTGTACATACATGATTAAATAATAGAGTAAATTACATATAACCACCTCTTATTTATACCACTTTTCAATTAACCACCTCTTATAAAAAAAATTTCACTTAACCACCTTTATATTTATTCCGTTAACAAAAAGCCACCAAATTGCTTTTCTGTGAGAAATTTCATCCGTGTTTCCACTCTTCCGCTTTATGCATCAAATTTCGTTGAGAAGAAACCCTAGGTTGAGTGTCGCCTCTGCGAAGGAGAGGCTAGGTATCGTCACTGTGTCGTTGTGAAGAAATGTTAGGTATCGTCATTGTGTCGTTGCGAAGGAGAGGTGAACTAGGTCTGTTTTCAAAATCAAATTTCAACTTCAAGAATAGGAATTTCACCATGTGAGGAATCGAGGATGGTTTGATAGTCGCAGCTGCGAAGGAGAGGTTGAAAATCGTTTTTGCGCTATGCATCAAGAATTGCAAATCAAGGATGGGTTGAATAGAGATGTTGCAATTGAGAAGCTGAGTATTGTCACTGTCATTGTGAAGGAGAATTTGACCTAGTACCCTTTAGTTTAGGTATCGCATCTTGGAATTTCAAATTGATAAGGTATTGCATCAGGGATTGCAAACTATGGTTGAAGTGCAACACTGCAACTCATTTATTGTTGCCTGCATCAGGACTTTTCAATTAATAAGGTATAATCGAGCACTCTATCACCGTCTGCATCAAGACTTGCTTTCATTAAGGTTGAAGTTAAACTTTATTGTTGTCTGCAATTTTCAATTGATCAGCCCCATCGAGTGCTCTTTTATCGTTACTACGATACCCAGTCTCAAATTGAAATCTGATTTTGATTCTTCTCAACAAAAAGATCTGATATATTTGTTAAGATCTGATATATTAGTCAAATGTAAAAAGTATGTTTTAATCCATGGTTAGACTCAAATAATTATTGTCGGTGGGGCCCACGGATGGAACTTCTCACAGAAAAACAATTTGGTGGCTCTTTGTTAACGGAATAAATATAAGGGTGGTTAAGTGAAATTTTTTTTATAAGAGGTGGTTAAGTGAAAAGTGGTATAAATAAGAGGTGGTTATATGTAATTTACTCTAAATAATATTTATATTCACTTTTAACTACACGTATATAAAACATCAATTGAAATTTAAGTTGAACGTTTAGCTAATCTCAAAACTATTCTACTCGAATACAAATTATATTCATCTACACAAAATATTATTCAGGATATACTCTAGTGTGGGTTTGAATTGTATCATTTGCTTATTAAGTTATTTCCCCTCGTAAATATGGTAATACGTACTATTTTATTAATTATACCCTAAATATAACTCTCATCATATCCGTTGAATTATTTAAATCGTGTGGTTTAGATTTGTTCTCATTTCTTACCGTAACACTTGTTCTCACTTGATCTTATTCCTATATATATATATATATATATATATATATATATATATATATATATTAATTTCAGCAACGATTTTCATAATGCACTACATGAAACACATGTTAACAAATTTAATAATGAATTTCTAATATGTATCCATAAACAAATTAAAAATGTTTGACACGAAATATTAAAAATTCTTAAATAATAAGTTATGTTATTTTCATAACATTGGATTTACTAATATCAAACTAATATGCAATGTGACTACACATTAGATAATAATAATAATAATAATAATAATAATAATAATAATAATAATAATAATAATAATAATAATAATAATAATAATGTACAATTTCATTATACGTCAGGACCGTCTATTGTTTTTTCGAAAATTTTAAATTCATTGAACTTATAAATAAAATGTTGGAAACTTACCCATGATACGTCAAACGTTATGTGTTGGTTTGATATTAATAAATCCGACGTCGTATACCTAACAATTCGGTAAATATACTTATTTACAATGTGACTAATCATAACCTTTGGTATAAGATGAGACCACTCTAATAATCATTTTCATACAACCAAAAAATATTATTATAAGGAAGATTTGCATATAAAAACCTTCCTTATAACATAATTTAATAAATAATAGACACAAAAAATTGATGGAAATCCAGCAAGGTTTCCTAAGAAAATGTCTGGGCCATGTTTCCATTAGAATCACACTAATTAAGCTTCTGTGTCACAACATAATCCAAAGTAATTAATATAATAATTAGCAAAAAGCCATCTATTACGCAAAACAAATCTTTTTTTTTTAAATTATAATTATACATAAATAACCCTTGTCTCCACCATGTCTCCTGCCCATCAAAATATGGATTTGGTTAGACAACTTATCTTGCCTTCATATCAAAGTTATTTTTGGTTTGCCTTTTACATCCTTTCTTCTTACTTCATTTCATCCTCACATGGTTATTCTTGTAGACAAGGCTTACATTTTAGCAACTCGAGTCTCGGCCACAACGATCGCAGGTGCTAGAGGTGTGTAAGGAAGCCTCGTCGTGCTTCTCTTTCTGCATCTTTGGTACATCATGCTTGAAAACATCTTCAATCGCCTTTGCTCCTTCCTTGATCTCGTCCAAACTGTAAAGAAAAAGAAGAAATGAAGGATTCTTGTTGATACGAATAACAATCTTCAAACTGGACCTCCGTTCTTTTGACGAAGTCCAGATTATGCATGTTTTCAGAGAAGTTAACTGTGTTGCAGACCGACTAACCCATCTGGGATTTTCGACGCCTAACACCAACTTCTCATCCATAAGGATGCTTTAGGATGAACTACCTTTAGAAGATAGTTCAACCTAACTGCTTTCCATTATAAAAAAAAAAAAGAAAAATCTTCAATGTATTACACTTGCTTACTTACCTTATGGAAAGTGGAGGAGTCAATCTTATGATTGTATTGTGAGTAGGTTTAGCAAGGATTCCTCGGTCTTTCAGTTTAAGGCAAACATCATAAGCAGAAACCGGAGATAAGGCTTTGATGTTAAGCTCTACTGCATTGAATAGTCCTTTTCCTCGGATTTCCTTTATGAGGTTTGGAAATTGTTGCTGAACTTGTTTTAGCAATTGCCTTAGTTCTTCTCCCATTTCAGCAGATCTTTCAAAATGAGTAAATTTAGATTGAACTACACCATTATGTTGCAAACTTTTGCAGATCTATAACTAATACTTTATGCTCTTACAAAAGGAATGATAATAAATACCGTTCAACGAGCTTTTCTTCTAGCAGAACATTTAATGAAGCAATAGCAACCGTGCTTGCCAATGGGTTTCCTCCGAAAGTACTGAAACAAAGAGAAACAATATAAAGTGAAAAAAGAAGATTCTGTGACATTTGTTACCCATGGCTAAATACAAGAAACAGAATGCAGCGACAAGATCATTGATGCTACATGTGTTAAAAGTATCAGCTCAGAAAAAATTCAAACAACCAACACAAACCTGATTGCTCAACTTTCATCATATTATAAATGAGAATTTCAGGCAAAAAAGAAGCATATTTGTGCTTCCTAGATTGGGTGATTATCTTCAGTTGGATGTGCATATTATCCTGGCTTATTATTTATACTGTGCTAGACAAACAACTCAACAATAAGCTAGGTTTTTTTTTGGCTCATTGCCAGTTCATCAAGCTTAATACTACCAACTATTCTTTAATATCCATTAAAATATTCAGTAATAACTAATAAGGCATCTAATTCATAGAAGAATGAAGGCGTAAATTTTATTAAACTGTATGGTTCTGACAGGAACAAGAGGATACATGTGAAAATCCTAAAAATACATTAATCGAGCACATACCTTCCATGTTCTCCAGGTTGAATACAGAGCATAACATCTTTGTCAGCAAGAACAACACTGACAGGTATGACTCCCCCACCCAACGCCTTTCCAAGTATCTGTGCATCAGATGATCACAGGAAGACAAGTTAGTATGGTAGATTTTTCCTTTTATCAACTGAACAGTAATCCACACGAAAGTAGAAAACTATGGTAGCAGCTCAATATACCCTCAAAACAAAAAGCCTATATAAACAGATAAATAACACATCCACAACCACAAGAAATACGCAGCACAATTTTCTTCCCACCTCTACTGCCAGTTTTAGTACAAGGGTACATGTATATAAGGTTAGGGTAGGAATCGGATTTGTTGTATACAGAATTAAGATGATACAAAAGGATTATTCTTAATATGTCTTACTAGATGATCCTTCCTGATGTCCTTTTAAACAGGTGCAAGAGAAAAGGATTATTCTTAATACCAGTGTTTCCCTCAATTACTGGTAACAAGGCTTATGATGTGCAATCATAAGGAAACTTTGTCACTAAAAAAGGAGGTAAAAAAACTCAAAGGGACAAGTAGCATGTCTTACAACAACATCTGGGCGAACATCTTCCCAATCACAGGTCAGCAGTCTTCCAGACCTCCCAAGCCCGGATTGTATCTCATCCGCAATCATGAGTATGTTATGTTGAGAGCATAGATCTCTAATGGATTTTAGGTAACCATCATGCGGGATTTTGACCTGGAAATATGACAAGTAATTCATGAAGATAATACAAAAGTTGAAAAGACAAAAGATAAAGCGATACTTATTTGTGAAAAGAGAGTGCCTGACTGGACAAATTGGTCTGATAGATGAAACTCAAAAAGAAACAAAAATGAAAACATAAGCTATTACTAACGCGGTATTGTCCAAGGGCAGAAAAAATGACATCATATGAGCAACAAAGTCATGCTAAAGGCTTTACAATTGGATTATAGAGGAAAAAAACTAATTTAAATCTAGGATCAGTCCTAAAATAAATCTTTCTTTGAATTAACAAATCAGTCACTTCACAACCCTCAGATTGGTGCTTTGATTTTCCAGCTTCCATGAACCATCATCAGCTTTGTTTGTTCCTCATTACTAATACAATTCAAGCTCTTGCTACATATACTTACGTTGTCACTGTTTACATTAATATGATATTTTATTTCAAACACAAAACACCCATCATAGATATTTCCACATAGCGACAGTTAAGTTTTAATTGTTCAAAGGTTCAGGATGTACTGCTTTAATAACAATGACGAAGGAAAACCCATCCTCCAGTAAACTGTAAAGTGGATTTAAACAAAACAATATTAAGGAATACAATATACTTTATGCAAGTAAACATACCCCTGCCTCCCCTTGGATGGGTTCAAACAGGAAAGCAGCAATTCTGTCACCTTTTTCTGCAATTAAAATCACAAAAACATTTTCAATAATTAAATTAAAGCAGCAATGCAAGTTGAATATATCAAACGGAAATACATAAGAACTTATGGAGTTTAAAAAACTAAATGAATCCCCAGTGCCTAGAGATTTTCACAGCCATTGTGCATGGGCCGCATGGCAATGTTTTTCACTACATATATTTCACTTAAATTGACGTCAATCTTAGAAACCTTTGAAGATTTTCTCGAGAGCAGCTTCATCTCCAAAATCAACTTTATGATGACCAGGTAACAAGGGTCCAAAACCACAAGTAGCCTCATTGTCACAGCTCATGGAAATGACACCAAGTGTACGACCATGAAAGCACCCACAGCATGATATTATAATAGCCTGCATAGACATAACTAGATCAAAATACTGATGTTGATAATAATGACAAACCGAAGACAAGTGCCAGCACAATAGTAAGTAAACATCAAATTCCCTATAGCTCATGTTCTTGATGCTTGGGTAAACTTCTCAAATATATCACAAGACATAACGATTAAAGGACCAAAATCATTCCCACCTCATCTTTAGGAATTCCTTTCTTTTCACAACCCCACTTCCTTGCCAACTTAAGAGCAGTTTCAACTCCTTCCGCACCTGTGTTCATTGGTAGCACCATATCATATCCAAAAACGTTGGTTAGCTTTTCAGCAAATAACGGGAATTTATCATTATAGAAGGCTCTAGAGCTTAGAGTAAGCTTTTCCACTTGCTCGACCAATGCATTCACAATTTTTGGATGACAGTGTCCCTGATCAAAACAAAGCATCATGCATTCAGAACAAGGAATGAGCATCTCATAAAAGGATATTTACATTAAAACTCTCCTCTTGCAAGGAATCACATGCAATAGGAGCATGATCTTCCGGTGGCCATTTATAATTTTGGAAGGTCACCAAGATTCTAATATATTCTCACAAGTAAAAGGAGGCAGATAACCTTTATACCTGGTTAACTGCAGAGTAAGCAGATAGAAAGTCAATATATTTGTTCCCTTCTGGATCCCAAACGGATGATCCTTTTGCATGAGAAAATACCATAGGAATGGGATGGTAACTACAAAAAGAAAAGAAAAAACTAGGTGAAAACTGCAAGAGAACACTGTAAATAAACTAAAAAGAACACAGTTGCTCAATCAAAGAATATAAATGCTATAGATAAACCACAATCATTTTACCCAACTACGTCTAAAGTTTTCCATTTAATGTTTTATTTGAATAGTTTGTCTGCACCCATAAGCATGTGATCACATCAAAGTTCATCTAAAGTTGCCAAATGATAACCAAAAGATCCATTTCTAACAATTGGGTCCATCTGAAACTAACAGCATTTTTACAAACACATAGTCTGCAAGACCATCCAAAAAGAAACGAAATGGAAAGCAACATAAAGAGGGTAAAGAGAAAGACATTACTTATGAGCACTGTATTGATATTCTTTGTCGATGAGTTTCTGGGAAGCAATGACGGGTTTGGCTTCAGGCAAGCCTCCATAGGTTCGAGTTTCTCTAATTCCACCCACCATATTTCTCAGATGAATTCGGAACAGATGATTAATCTTCATTCTGCCAAAGTTGTTTGAATCTCTACTTAAAGAGCAAATTGGGTCCAACTCTGTCACTAGATTCAGCGTAATTGTAGATTTGTACGCGGCAACACTGACGAGGATGTTGACGATTTTGCCACTTCAATCTTCCTACATACTAAAGCGCATCGTGATTTCGCGTTGAGACTTAATCACACCTCACCAATACAAAAATGGTAAAGAATCTACTTTTCGTCATGAAATGCGCCTACGAAGACGATGAAAATCCATCCATGTCAGCCTGAGCTGCCTAATCTATCATTCGTTCACGGCATGGCATCGTTTTAGCAGCTTTTACCTATCTCTGTAGATCATGAAAACCACGGCACCTAAAAAGGTAATTTTTAATTAAATATATTTACAATTTTGAGAACAACAAAGCATAAAGTGAATAATATTATATATATATATAAAATACATGTAATAATTATTTTATTTTAAAAATTAAAATTTTAAATGTGAAATAACCACAACCAATAAATTACGTTTTACATATATGAAACATTATGAGAACTTTTTAAGTCTTACTTCACCAAAAAAGTAATTATAATACCTTGACACTTTATGATCATGAAGTGTGTCTACTTAACCTAGACAAAAAAAAATTAAGAATTAAAAGAATCATAAAAAAAATATAATAGCTAATAGCGCGTCCATGGTATACTCGAAAAGAAACTCGCATCATGAGTGTTAGACTCACGAAAATCCTACCTTGAGTCGGTTTTTTTTTTATTTTCTTGCCCATTTTCTAGTCCGGGACTCGGATCCAACGCCTTATTCATATTTGAACCAGTCTGGTTTTGGGCACCAGATTTTACTTTGTTTTTTCTTTTTAAAAGAAAAAATTCTAATGATATATGTAAAATAAGTATTATAAAAACAAATAAACAAATTAGTTCAATGATTATTGAGGCTTATACAGTGCGTTTAGATAGCTCCCAAATCCCAGAATTTTAATTCAAATAAGTAATTTTTAAAATTCCGTTTGTCGATTTTTCCGTTTGGATATCAATGAATTTTTGGAATCTCATGGGGAAATATCGTGGAATTTGAAAAGCCCAAATTACTCCCTTAAATTTCATCTATTCTGACCTTTTTTTGAAGAATCATTCGCAAGGGAATTGATAAATGATTTAAATTCCCATCATTTGGACATTCCAATAAAATTTGTAAATTCTCCATCCAAACACACCGATAGTGAACAGAATATTAAAATCTCGGATGAACCTGAAGTTCGTGAGCATATTCACTTGTTTATCCAGATGGGTCGATCTAACTCGAGATAAGCTCAGGATGGAGGCCATGTTCAAAAGAACACAATAAGCCACCTTAGCATATGTTTACATCAAAGACATGATTCAAATGAGCATTGAGAGCTTACTCACTCCACAAGTATACACTAGAAACTATGGACACATATTTTTGTATTTATAAAAATCAATCATTTACTACTTTCTTTGCCGTCTAATGTATTATGGAATGTACTTTTTGTCTTTGGTCGGGTATATGTTTCCTCATTCTTCCATTTCCTAACAAATACACTCAAATAATACATTGGACCTAACTATTGGAAAATAAATGAATTTGTTATCCATTATAGACAAATATAATCAACTATTGGAATTAACTCAACTAAATATTGTTGATTTTTGTTGTGACATTTTTTTTTTAATATTAACGTATTTTTGTTCGACTCTTTATGTCCATTCGGTTTAGTTTACAACTAACCCGCTTTATTCCGTCGTGATGTGAACAGTTGATTTTATAAAATTGCCGAATGGATATATATAACCCAAAGTTCAATCGATCATAATGGGATAACAAGGTCAATCCTTGGTCCCTTTCTTAAATCCATACTTAGAAATATGTTCAAATCATAATACGAAAACATGCTCAAAATTTTACTTTATACACCGTATACAAATCACAAGCGTTATATTTTCTTTTAAAACATGTTCAACTCACGTTGAACACAATGGTACCACCTAACCCCGACCATAGAATGAGCATAACAATCACGGATCAGGTGCGATCCTCGCCACCCACAATAACTGGGCACAACCTCGGCCTGCACAAACCAAGATTTCTACCACTAGTAAGCACGACCCGCCTAAACAGAGGAGCGAAAAATCATTAAAACAAAAGATAAAATTTAGTTATTAGGGTAGTTTTTGTTTAGTGAATACTAACTAGGCCTCTGCCTTTTTTACAATGAAAAATAAAGATAAAATAAATTAGATGATTTTAATTTAAAGGAGTAAATAAAAGTTAGCAGCAGTTACAAACGTGGTCGAAGGTTATTGAATAATTCCTTAAATAATTGTTAGCAGCAGTTACCATTTTTATTAAAGGAAATAAATAATTTTAAAGATGAAAGAGAAAGATTATGGAATCTTTATTTTTATAAATAATAAATCTTTTTGTTGGTCACAAAACTACCTATTTTGTACACAATGCAAAAAGGGTCTACTTAACCATTTTACCCAAAACAAAACAGGTTAGCAAATTTGTCATTGTGGTCATAGACCAAATCATCTCTAATAATAATATGACAAATTGGCCGTATGGTCAAAGACCAAATCATCTCTCGTAACAATATGTCAAAATGCTGCTTAGGCCAATGACCAAACCATCACAGAAATCCTCAATACCAACAATCAAGTTATTTTCAAAATATCACAAACGCAATCTCTTTAAAATACAACAATGCAAGATAAACACTGTAAGAATATTTATAATATATATTCTATGTGGCAAATGTGTCTAGGTTTAATGTTAAAAGATGAGTCCAATTTCTAGTTTGTAGTTTTAATATAAAGTCGAAACCGTAATGGATCGGTATCGGTTAAAGACGTTAAAATTACGGGATTAATTATAATCCCTCCTTCCTTTCCTAATAATTAACATATACTTATCTCATTAAATAATTTATATATATATATATATATTTGTAAATGACAGTTAGAATGAATGGGTAAGCGGTTGTTTTCTGTCAAAAGAAAACAACAAGTCACAAAAAAGGACAGCAATGGAACTTCCGCATAAAAGCACTGGACATTGAAAGTGATTAGAGATAAGTAAAAGATTAAGGATTAATCTCATCCATTAGAGATTAATTAAAAGCAAAGGATAAAGGAAGGAGAAGACTACTACTCGCTTTCGCATACGCTTACGATCGATTCGGATTCATTTGGTTTGTGATGAAGACTCAAACGGATAAAGGTTAGTCTTCGATTCATATACGGATATATCGGTTGATTCATGTTTAAATCTAGATCAATTACAGTGTTTTGATTTCGAAACGGAATCGTAAATCATCTTTCAATTGGTATCAGAGCATTGGTTTTAGACTTGCATGATTCACCGTTTTGTCATATTCGAATCCAGTTTTGTATATGCATGTTTCGGCACTTTGTGGTGTAAATGCATGAATGGTCTGATCATTAACAAAACCAAATTAGTGGTTTACAGTTTTGATATTTTATATATTAATGTTCTGTTTAGTTATGATCTGTGAATAAAGAAATTAGTTTAGAATTTATAAACATCATGTTCATTGCTTTACAACAGTGCGTAGATTTATAGTGGATTATTACTGTTTTGCACATTATAATAGAATAAATATGTTTTTTTAATGTTTCTTTAGGGATCATGCTTTTGATTTCCCTTGTTGAATCATATAATATATATATACATGCAGTAATACGGTTAAACACTATTTATATACAGATATTATGTGCAAGGTACATGTAATCGAATGATAAATGTATGATTCGTTAAATTAAGATACATGAAAATGCATCATTATAATACGTGCTGCTATCATAAGTAATTAAATTTAAATGTTAAAATTATATATAACTTGTTAGTCACTAAAGTGACCTAGTTGTATTTAAGTTTAACCTTTAAATTTTAGTATATGATCAATTGTTCATGATTAAATAGATGCTATGAAATGATTTGATTGAACAATTGATTTATTGGTTATGATTCTAGGAGATCACCCAAAGGTGGATCATTGAAAATAGTCAATAATATTAAAAGAGATTAATCATGGTACTTAGGTTGAATAGTGTGTATATCCAAAGATAGCATGCTTATTTGATTTATGTATGTCATGATAATCTACTAAATGTACTTTTTAGCATCAATGATAGTATGTGTGTTTTTAAGTATTGCCCAAAGGTTGCTTGAATACATGTTTTAAATTTTACATATATGATTTGAATCTGTATTATAGTCAAAGCACTAATAGGTAAGCATGTATAAATTATTGCAGCTTCGTCAAATTTATCTGCATCTGCAAACTCTGTTGTCAAGTTCAATGGGCAAAACTATGATGATTGGTCTGAACAAGTCCGATTTACTTTGGGCATTATGTCGTTGGACCTTGCTATACTCATGGATAATATACCAGCATCCATTACAGAGGATAGCTCCGAAGCTGAAAAGTCTCTTTATGAGGATTGGGAGCGTTCTAACAGGCTGAGTTTGAATCTCATGAGGATGAGTATGGCTGAAAGTATTAAGCCATCAATGCCTAAGACAGAGAATGCAAAGGAATTCTTTCTGAAAGTGAAGGAGTATTCACAGTCGGATTTGGCGGACAAGTCAATTGTAGGAAGCCTCATGAGTGAGCTGACTACGAAAAAGTTTGACTGGTCTCAGCCTATCCATGATCATGTGACGTATATGTCTAATTTGGCAGCAAAGTTAAAGACCTTGGGAATGGACGTTAATGAAACATTCTTGGTCCAATTTATCATTAACTCTCTACCTTTTGAGTTTGGTCAGTTCCAGGTGAACTATAACACCATTAAAGACAAATGGAACTTTCAGGAATTAAAGGTCATGCTTGTTCAAGAGGAAGGGAGATTAAGGAAGATAAAGGATCAAGTTGTCCATTTTACAAGTCATGATGGTGCCAGCAGCAGTAAGGGTAAGTCAGGTAAAAAGGACAAGAGGAACAAGAACCCTTTGAAAGTCAATGAGGGTCATGTTAAGAAGGAAGTGAAGTGTTTCTTTTGCAAGAAAACGGGACACTTCAAGAAGGATTGTCCTAGAAGGAAGGCTTGGTTTGAGAAGAAAGGTATACATTATAGTTTTGTTTCCTTTGAATCAAATCTTATAGAAGTGCCTAATAATACTTGGTGGATAGATTCTGGTGCTACTACTCACGTGTCTCATATTAAACAGGGATTCAGTATGATCCGGCCCATAAGAGGAGCTGAACAGTATTTGTTCATGGGAAACAGGATGAAGGCAAAGATAGAGGGCATCGGGACTTACAGATTGATCTTGGACACTGGTTGTTATATAGATCTTGAAGGATGTCTTTATGTACCTGAATGTGCTAGAAATCTTGTTTCCATTAGTAGATTGGACAACTTAGGTTTTATTATTAAATTTGGACATGGTGAATTTTCATTGTACAAACATAATATCTTTTATGGTAGTGGTACATTGATTGATTCACTTTACAAGTTTAATCTTGATATTAAATTTACTGAATCTTTGCTTCATGTTGAAGCTAATGTGGGCATCAAACGTAGTACATCTAATGAAAATTCAGCTTTCTTATGGCATCAAAGATTAGGTCACATATCTAAGGAAAGGTTAATGAGGTTGGTGAAAAATGATATCCTACCTCACTTGGATTTTAGTGACTTAGATGTGTGTATAGAATGCATTAAAGGAAAGCAAACTAAACACACTACAAAGAAAGCCGCCACAAGAAGCACTCAACTTCTTGAGTTAATTCACACTGATATTTGTGGTCCTTTTGACGTTCCTTCATGGAGCGGTGAAAAGTGTTTCATCACTTTTATTGATGATTTCTCACGTTATGGATATATTTATCTATTGCATGAAAAGTCTCATTCTATAAATGCCTTAGAGGTATTTGTTACTGAGGTGGAAAGGCAATTAGATAGAAAAATAAAAGTTGTGAGATCCGATAGAGGTGGAGAATTTTATGGGAAATATAATGAAAATGGACAGTGTCCAGGTCCATTTGCAAAGTTCCTTGAAAATAGAGGCATTTGTGCACAGTATACAATGCCCGGTACACCTCAGCAAAATGGTGTAGCTGAGAGGCGGAACCGTACATTAATTAATATGGTTAGGAGCATGCTAAGTAATTGCTCTTTGCCCTTATCATTGTGGATACACGCATTAAAGACTGCAACATATTTATTGAACCGGGTTCCTAGTAAGGCAGTTCCTAAGACCCCTTATGAACTGTGGACGGGAAGGAAACCTAGTTTGAGACATCTCCGTGTTTGGGGTTGTCCTGCAGAAGTGAGGGTGTATAATCCACATGAAAAGAAGCTTGATCCAAGAACAGTTAGTGGATTCTTCATTGGCTACCCTGATAAGTCAAAGGGGTATAAATTTTATTGCCCTAACCATAGTACGAGAATCATAGAAACTGGCAATGCTAGGTTCATTGAGAATGGTCAAACTAGTGGGAGTGGTGATCCACGAAAAGTGGACATTCAAGAAATTCAGGTTGAAGATCTTTCACCTGTGGTTTCTTCTGAGGTTGTTGTACCAATTGTCATATCACAATTACATGACAACTTGGAACAACAAAATGATGTCCAAAATCCATTAGTTGAAAATGAAATAAATGAACCGGTCATAGTACAAGAAGAGATAACTGAACCACGTGAATCATTAAGGCGGTCTATAAGAGAAAGAAGATCTGCCATTCCAAATGATTATGTGGTTTATTCTCTTGAAAGTGAATGTGACTTAAGCATTGATGAAGATCCAGTTTCATTTAAGAAAGCCATGGGAAGTGACAATTCTGAAAATTGGTTAATTGCCATGAAAGAAGAAATGAAATCGATGAGTGACAACCAAGTATGGGATTTAGTTGAGTTGCCTGAGGGTTCCAAGACAGTTGGGTCCAAGTGGGTCTTTAAGACCAAACGGGACTCCAAGGGCAACATTGAAAGGTATAAGGCTAGATTGGTTGCTAAAGGATACACTCAAAAAGATGGCATTGACTACACCGAGACTTTCGCACCGGTGTCAAAGAAAGACTCTTTGAGAATTGTTTTGGCTTTGGTGGCTCATTATGACCTTGAGCTTCACCAAATGGATGTAAAAACCGCTTTTCTAAATGGAGATTTAGAGGAGGAAGTATATATGGACCAACCTGAAGGGTTCTTGACCACAAACAAAGAACATATGGTGTGTAAGTTGAGAAAATCAATATATGGACTGAAACAAGCTTCCCGACAATGGTATCTTAAGTTTAATGATATCATCACGTCTTATGGTTTTGTAGAGATCACCGTTGATCGGTGTATCTACATAAAGGTCAGTGGGAGTAAATTTGCTATTTTAGTCCTATATGTTGATGATATCTTGCTTGCTGCAAATAACATAGGCATGTTACATGATATAAAGAAATATCTCTCTAAGCACTTTGAAATGAAAGATATGGGTGAGGCATCCTATGTGATTGGAATAGAAATATTTCGGGATAGATCACAAGGATTGTTAGGTTTGTCTCAAAAAGCTTATGTCAATAAAGTCTTAGAGAAATATAGAATGGATAAATGCTCTGCAGGGATAGTTCCAATTCAGAAGGGAGATAAGTTTAGTAAACTGCAAGGTCCTAAAAATGAATTGGAACGAAAGGAAATGGAAAATATTCCTTATGCATCAGTGGTTGGGAGTTTGAATTATCTTCAAACATGTACTCGGCCTGACATTAGTTTCGCTGTAGGCATGTTGGGTAGATATCAAAGTAATCCCGGAATGAACCACTGGAAAGCTGCTAAAAAGGTTCTCAGGTACTTGCAAGGCACCAAAGAGCACATGCTTACATATAGGAGATCCGATCATCTAGAGGTCATTGGATATTCAGATTCAGACTTTGCCGGATGTGTGGATAGTAGGAAATCTACGTTCGGATATGTGTTTCAATTAGTGGGAGGAGCTGTTTCATGGAGGTGTGGGAAGCAGTCTATCATTGCTACTTCTACTATGGAGGCTAAGTTTGTGGCATGCTTTGAGGCCACTAACCATGCATTGTGGATGCGGAATTTTATCTCGGGGCTTGGAATTGTTGACAGTATAGCTAGGCCGCTGAGAATTTATTGTGATAACTCCGCAGCCGTGTTCTTTTCGAAGAACGACAAGTACTCTAAGGGTGCTAAGCACATGGAGTTAAAGTACTTGTCAGTTAAAGATGAAGTGAAGAAACATAGAGTATTTTTTGAGCATATTAGAACGGACATGATGGTTGCAGATCCGTTAACTAAAGGTTTACCACCTAAGGCGTTCAATGGCCATGTAGAACGTATGGGTGTTATAGATAAGACCTTGCTATTATAATTATATTTCGCTCGTCAGTTTATAACACTTTGAATTCACTTATTGATATGTTTCTGCTTTACAATACTTGTCATCATTATCGTATTTGTATACAATTATTGTTCTTTTGATGACACGTAATTTGAGACTTATAGTGCATCTCAAACTTAAAAAGCAATATTGAGTTTTGAATTGATTTGTGATACTTGGAAGGAATCATGTCGCTAAATGACATGTGACCGCCATGATCCAATCGGTTCCGATTCAATTATAGAATATTGATATTTCATGGACTTATATAAGTTTCCGCATTACAGATATTGAATCATTAAGCTGACACACATGCCAAGTGGGAGAATGTAAGAATATTTATAATATATATTCTATGTGGCAAATGTGTCTAGGTTTAATGTTAAAAGATGAGTCCAATTTCTAGTTTGTAGTTTTAATATAAAGTCGAAACCGTAATGGATCGGTATCGGTTAAAGACGTTAAAATTACGGGATTAATTATAATCCCTCCTTCCTTTCCTAATAATTAACATATACTTATCTCATTAAATAATTTATATATATATATATATATTTGTAAATGACAGTTAGAATGAATGGGTAAGCGGTTGTTTTCTGTCAAAAGAAAACAACAAGTCACAAAAAAGGACAGCAATGGAACTTCCGCATAAAAGCACTGGACATTGAAAGTGATTAGAGATAAGTAAAAGATTAAGGATTAATCTCATCCATTAGAGATTAATTAAAAGCAAAGGATAAAGGAAGGAGAAGACTACTACTCGCTTTCGCATACGCTTACGATCGATTCGGATTCATTTGGTTTGTGATGAAGACTCAAACGGATAAAGGTTAGTCTTCGATTCATATACGGATATATCGGTTGATTCATGTTTAAATCTAGATCAATTACAGTGTTTTGATTTCGAAACGGAATCGTAAATCATCTTTCAAACACGTCACCGTCAATATTGACAAATCAACTCAAGTGAAGACATTTTCAAAAGCTTTCAAAATAAATCTAACAACTCATTTTTTTTCTCAATCAAGAATCAAGAACATCAAACGTTTTCATAACCATTCAATAACTCATTTTCACCGTGATTCTGCCGTCTTCTTCATCAACAATTTAGGTTAGGATCAATTGTGTAAGTTTTTATAACTATTTATTAGTCTAAAATCAAACCCTTTAAAACTATGACAGACCGATCTAAAATTCTGGTAGGGAGCATAATTTGAAGGGATGCATGAAATTAAGGACACAATAAAGACATGTTCTCACATGATTCCAAATCATTGATTGATCTCGTGTAGGAGAGAACATACATACAAACAAGCAAGCAAAAACAAAGCATCTAGCAAAACCACTACGTGTTAACTATACACTCGATTGATCCAAACTCTCTTGCAGTCTAGGTACACCTAAACCTTGACCCTCTAACAAAATACACTCTCTAATACATTTGACCTACTTTCCTTCTCCTTTGAGGCTTCACTAGTTGTTCATCATAGAATCTCCTAATGAACTCCTCAACTCTCTTGTTCAACTCTTCATCAGATAAACTCGAAAACCGATCATTCTCGTCGTCAACATTCTTACCCTCGTCGAGCTTCTCCGATGATGATCTATAAAGACCGATCTTTTCGTTTTCATTTCGAATGGGTTTCTCGGATTTGCTCCGTTGACAAGATTTTACTTCTTTAGTAACCTCATGATCGCCATTGTTAGTACTCAAGATACATTCTTGAGATTCTTTCTTAGACTCATCGACTTTATCGATAATCGTTATGGTTTCTGGTTGAGTTTTTGGAGCGTTGTTCTTCTCCTTCTCTTGTACAACAACGTTAATGTTCTTGTACTTGATTGGAGTTTCAAAAGCTTGGAAGCTATAATGAGGAGTTGTGACGATAAGTTGATGATTGAGAGGGATTGGATTGTTTTTCGACGAAGAGAAGGCGCCGGAATCGGCTGCAATGATGAGGATGAGGGTATTGGAGATCAAAAACCAGAACTTGCTAGTGTTGAAGAGAACTCGAGGGGAGAGATTGAAGATGTAGAAGATGGAGATGTAGACAAAAACGCATGTGAGAAGAGCACAAAACGACGTCGTGTTTGCTTTACTATTAGAAAATTTGAAGGTGAATTTGAATGTGTTGTGAGCAAACATTGCTTGGGGCTCTTCCATGAGGTTTAGGGTTTGAGGGTGTTGAGTATTTGATTGATTTTAGAGGGTTTATATAGCATTGTAAGATACTAAATACGTGGATTATTATGGAAAGATTTTAAATGTCAAGAAATTGAATAAAATAAAGAAATGATTGTTGATAATAATTGAAGCTTGATATGAACATCTACAAAGAGCCACATCATTGTTTTATAGAGTAAAAATTAGGGCAAAGGCTGCGTGTATTATTGTTAAAAATACGATCCATATAATCGCACATACGTGTTAGGCTCAAGTTTAGTACTAAACGGATTTTTAAAACTTATAGGTAACATAAATAGTCCACCGACTATATATCTATAAATTGGGCGAGTTGGGTTTCGAACCCTAGATGACAGACACATCCTCTCTTTCATATTATCAGCTAAATTAATTGAATCTCACTATTATATCATAATATATTTAAATTTATAATTACCGAAACTAGTGTCATCCAAATTAGTGTTACTCAGTCTTAATTACCAAATTTTAAATACTCAAGTCGAATTACCCGAGATAATGTACTTGTTTAATTACTCAAATCCTCTTAATTAGAGATGAAAATATAAATTTGACGGAATAATGAATCCGAGAGAGTGAAGAAGACTAACTTAGGCCTTTCTGAAAAACTATAGTAGTAGTTAGACTTTTTAATGTTTCAATTAAGTAAATATACCCCAACATTTTGTATTTATTCTCAAACCCTACGCACTCTTCTCTCAAGGGGTACATTTACTAAATACAAAACTAGAAAAAACCTAATAAACCAAATTGTTTCAATTTAAATATGGGTCTAGTTTACATACCATATATAAAAAATCTCTTTTACCCTATTTATCCCAGAAAAATATAATAAAATAAATAAATAAATTTGTCATTTTAAATTGCATGGAGTAAAAAATGTTATGGAATATAGTGCTAAAGTGAATTTTCGAGTATAAAATATGGATAACTTCAAATTAGGGTAAAGCCAAATTCAATTAAGTGATGTGGATTTAAGTGATGTCATTTGCTATATTAATATTATAATTCTGCATAAATTTATGATCGAAGCATTTACACGATTTATAGCAATTTATACTACGCGTGCCAAATACAATCATAACATGTATACATGGTGAAGATAACGTGGGGTTCACGAGTTTGTATGTGTATCATGTATAAGTTCATGAGCTCATCAAATAGGTTTGTGTTGTAACTTGTAAGTATTGATTATTTACTTACTTAGTATTAAATATTTAAATTAGTTTTATGTAAATTGTGGTCATTAAGAACAAAAATGTAAAAGTATTATTGTAACATAGTGAATGTGTAGTTAATATTGGAGATAATAAGTTTCACATCGAAAGTTGAGGGCATTTCGAGTCTAATATATAAGGTCGGTGAGTTACTCGTTATATTGCTAATTGATTTTAGGATGGAACATCATTGGTTAATGTGTTGGGTTTGGACCTAATGCGCATATGAGCTCGTATGCACACGATCCCGCTCTACCGGTCCATCTATATCTGACTTTGTCATGCTATCATTTTTCCACCATAAATCTATAGTTGAACATCATATATATAGCTGAACATCATATATATACATATAGGGTGCGGTTCCCATGAAAACAATCTTAAACCGTTTGATGGTGAGTATTAAGGATCGAGATTTAGAGTATATATCATAATTAATAATAACTACGACTAATATATTAAACAATAAAATATATTCATGCTTTTATATATATATATATATATATATATATATATATATATATATATATATATATCGTGTAATCATGAGAACAATCTTAAATCGTCGGATGATAAGTATTAAGGGTCGAGATTTAGGTTAGATATCATAATTATTTGATAAACAATATTATGAAACTAACAATAACCACGAATAATTCATTTAACCAACAATAACTACGAATAATGCATTGAACAATATGACACATTTGTAACAAAATTAATAATAACTACGAATTGTTCTCACGATTACACGATAAGGCTTGTTCTTATATGATTTATAGTCTATATATACACAATATAGTCCAATCATTTAAGGTAGGAAAAAACCAAAATATAGTACGTACAATATATAATATGATGGATCGATGAAGTGAACCTTACTTTATATTTTATAGAATTAACTAAACATCTTTATTGTCCCTTCAATAATCGAATGAAATGGCCATGCAACTACAAGTGTCACCAACAATCAACAAAATAATGTCCAATTTCATTATTTTATAATCAAAATGTTACTACGTGTATGAATTATTATTATTCCATTCCTATTCATGATCATCATCATTTAAATTTTGACCCACATTTTTACATGATACATACATATCTATCAAATCACTCGACCTAAAATATTTTAAATTGAAGAGATTTATGATGAATTACACCATTCATAAAATAATTTTAATAATTTTTTCATCTATAAAAAGATCATTGGAAACTTATTTTTTACTTTATTTATTTACTTTAATAAATAAATAGTTAGGTATTTATATATCATTTTTATTGATAATAATATTTTTAATATTATTGTAAATAAACATTAATGATAAAAACTATAAGTTAAAATATTTTGGTAAATTGCAACAAAAAATTATATAAAATTTTGGGTATTGAGTTTACGTTTAAATATATGATTCATTTTAAATTTGATCGAATTTTTAGCGTTATTGATTGTGTCTCGTTTCAAATACTCCATCCGATCATAAATAAATGACGTTTTAGTATTATAAATTTGATCACAATTATTTATCATTTTAAGTTTTCTAGGTCAATAAATGAACAATGATTATAATAAATGTTCTTGAAAATTGGTGTAAATGATTATTTTTAGGTCTAAATTTTTTTTATTGGTTTAAAAGAAGGTTGAATAATAAATAAGTTATAAAATGTAGAAAAACTTTACAAAATCTATACTTCCTCCGATCATAAATAAATGACTTTTTAGTCATTGACACAATTATTAAGAAAACACCTGAACAACCTTAATTTTATAAAGTTTTTTTCTCAATTTTATCACTTATTAAATGTTCACCACCTTTTAGACCAATGAGTGAATATTGTATTATGAAAATATTTAATAAAAACAATTTTCAAGAACTATTCTCACAACTTTCTCTTAATTAATAAACTTGAAAACATAAAACGACATTTAAATTTGATCAAAATTTAAATCCTAGGAAGTCATTTATTTACGATCGGAGGAAGTATTATTTAATATTTTTCTTAAAAACTGTGTCAAAGTCTAAAATGACATTTAATTATGATAGGAGGGAGTATATTTTGTAGGTCACGTTGTTATGTTGGAGTTAATATCTCGCTTTAAATGTATATTTATATGTCAATTTTGTTGAAGTATATGATTCATAAAAACTGTTTTTTTATAACAGTTATTGCGGATGAGAATACGAAGTTATGAATAATCCAAAATTGTTGTTGAGGGTCGATGTTTTCAGATGGATCCATCTCGTCTACAACAATTAAAGTTAGTTTTCCTGAAAGTATGGTTTGACATGAATTTCGTAAAAGAAACGAAGATTTAGACTGAAATCGGATTGATCTATCTAGTCCATCGATGCTTTATATATTTATTTTTTTAAAATTAAATAGTTAATTATGTAGAGTTGTTACAGTAACCTGTAATACCTAACTGGATATTAAAAGGTTTGTGGTACGTGTCTTAACACATGTACCTCGTGGGTCCATTGATGCTTCTTGCTCGGTAGCTCCCATTCAAACTAGGCTTCTTTGCCACGTGTCACTTTTAGAGGTATTGAAGAAAATATTGCAAATTTTTTTTTTTTTAAAATGGAAAGCGGTTCGAAATCATTAGACGGCACATCGTCTAGTGGGTCGAAAGGCCGAAAAAATCGGCAGACGGTCTAACCGTCACGAAGACCACATAAGAAGGAGAAAGAAAAGCACAAAGATACATCAAAACGAAAACCGAAAGCAAAAAAGTCTTCAAAAGAAAGCAGATGATTCAATCAGACTACGTTGCATTGCAAACCATACTTAGACAACGGGCTGCACGAAGTATATCAAAAAATAAAATAAAAGTAATAAACTAATTAGGCTAATATTAAACTCATATGTATACTATAAGTTCATGTTTTTTTAAATTATAAATAAAAAATACGTTTATTTTTTTAGTATAAAAGATCATTTTAAGAAATTATAAAAAATAAACTCGGTAGTACAAAAAACTGAAACCGATAAAAGGAGAAAGCCAATATCCATAGAAAATGCCATGAACGGGAAAATAATTGGAGATGGTTAGGGACGTTATACGATCCGAATAAGTCGAGCATTGACATGAGAACCGCATATGTAAGACCACCTTCATTTGGTGTACCAAACAGAGCCTTAATCCCTGAAGGGACGTGAGAGAAGGACATCCAAAAACTACACAAATGTGAACTAAATCGAATGAATAGTAACTCCACTACAACTACCTTTATAACCATCGTTTCAACAAAAAAACTAGCATGAAAGACGTTGATATTTTTTCTTTGTTAGTTTATATTCTTTTCTTTATTCATCTATCTTTTATATTTGGCCATGGTTGTTTCTTCATTTTTCTTTTTTAAAACGGAAAGCGGTTAAGACGGGCTATCTTCTAGAGTAGTCCATCCTAAAGCATCCTTGCGGATGAGAACACGAAGTTCGGGATCGTTAGAAAAAGGTGTGTTGGGGTTCGAAATTTTCAGATGGGTCAATCGGTCAGCAACACAGTTGATTTCTCTGAACACATGCTTGACCTGGACTTCCTCAAAAAAGCGAAAATCCAGTCGGGAGTTGAATAGAATCATATCAACCTTCCAGGGACAACTCCAAAGTCCTTAAATTGCCTTGATAACACATAAGTTATTACTTTGAATTGGCATTATGATCACGTATAACGAACCCAATGAATGTTATTCCCGGATCAAGTTTTGATCCGTCAAAGTTGAGTTTGTGAAAACACGATTTTGGTTTATCCCATTTGATATTATTTTTTTCCTATTGGTAGGTGTATATTCTTTTGGTTATAGTTAATTTCGCAAATGTCATCATCAATGGCTCTATTTTTTCAGTTGTTTCTTCATGTTTATGTATAAGGTAAATGCTCAATTTTGGTGGAAGACGTTGCCCTAGCTTGTTCAATGCTTGTAATTTGAGGTGTTTAATTAGTACTCTTGTATTGACTATCAATGAGAACGATGACCTTAGTTATTACGTACAAATTTGAAACATGAACCCTATTTGTTGTTCATTTACCATGGAAGATATATATATGCTCATTTTGCAAAGTACCTTATATTGCATGCACAACTTTGGAGTCTATACTATTTGGCTAATGTCACTCTCCCTCCAAAGCCGGGTGACTAGTTTCTCTAATAATAACCTTTTTCTTGTAAAATAGGAATCCTGAGGTAGTTTTCGAGATTTTTGATCACCTCTACTACACTAAAAATTTCTAAGTTGTTGTACAATTACCTCAAAACATTTAGAACTACTAATATCATTACTTTTTGAAGGATAACACGTTGTCTTGATGTCTTATAGAAAATTTCAACTCATCTCATCTTGACTACTTTCGTTTGTAAAATTGATGTTATCTGCAAAAATACGTGGGAAAGTGAGGACCCTTCCCACAAGAGGAAAATCAGTTTTCACCCCACTTCTCCATTGTCTCTAAGATTAAAGTGACAGAGACTCTCCACACATAAGGACATTCAAGTATGGTAAGATTTTTTTTTTTTTTTGAAAAAACGAAAAGCGGTTAGGTTGGTCTATCTCCTAGAGGTAGTCCACCCTAAAGCATCCTTGCGGATGAGAACACGAAGTTCGGGATCGTCAGAAAAACAGGTGTTGGGGTTCGAAATTACCAGATGGGTCAGTCGGTCAGCAACACAATTGGTTTCTCTGAAAATATGTCTGATCTGGACTTCGTCAAAGAAGCGGAGATCCAACATGGAGTCGGAAATAATCATCTCGACCTCCCACGGGCAACTCCACAATCCTTGGAGTGCCTTGATAACACACAGATTATCACCTTCGATTTCGATCTTTTTGATATTTAATTTGATAGCCTCTTGTAGACCCAATTTGAGAGCATAAGCTTCAGCTTTTATTACCGAATTAAAGTTATTTTTTGTTGCATCAAGACTAACAACCTCACCCTTGTGATTCCGAATCACAAAGCCAATGGATGTTAACCCAGAATCAAGTTTAGATCCATCAAAGTTAAGTTTGTGGAAACCAGGTTTTGGTTTATCCCACTTAATATTGTTTTTCTTTCTTTTGGACGAATTAATGTCCTTTTGTTGTTGTTTTATATCGTAATCGTCTTCATCAATGATATTAGTTTTCCACGTTTGGATTTGGTTTTTAATGAAGCTGATAACCTTATTGTAAGGACCAATAGGCTCATTCCCAAAAATAATTTTATTCCTGAAGAACCAAATGCTCCACCAGATAGTTGCAAGACAAGCAAATTTGTTAAGTCCAATTTTATTCTTTATTTCTTGTAGGAGGTCGTGAGCTTTTTTATTAACAAGGCTAATGTTGTTTAGTTCGGTTGATATTGACATGTCGATTTTGGCAAGGATTTGTTTGCTAAAAGGACATTCAATGAGCAAGTGGAATAAGTCCTCAATATGGTGGTTGCATAGTTCGCAGTGCCTTGTTACGGCAATTCTTCTTTCGTCAAGCTTAGCCTTTGTTGGAATTCCGTTTTGTGATATTTTCCAGATAAAGTTTTTAATTTTAGGTTGGGTGTCGAGGTTCCAGATCCAATCACATGTATAGTTCGGGGACATGCTAGAATCCATCTCAATCATTTCCGACGCAGATTTTGTAGTAAACCAACCATTACTACTACATCTCCAATATAATCTATCTTGAATATCATTCTTTGGTATAATTGTTTCTTTGATTTTTTTCCTAATCTCTGGGTTGATGATGTTTTGTAGCTCATTATCAATTTTGTTGATATCCCATTGTCTCAACTCGTTTATAAAGTGACTAACCTTTATATTTGTATCAAATTGATTGGTGTTTTGGGCCAATTTTATAAGCGGTGTTGTTGTTACCCAATTGTCATGCCAAAAGTTGATGGTTTTACCATTTCCGACCTGCCAAATAATACCATTTTTGAACTCAGTTTTTAGCTTCATAAGGTTATTCCATTGCCAAGACAATGATCCTTTCTTTTGGTAATGAAGAATATTATGGTTTTTTAAATATTTTTCGTTTACAATTTTAACCCATATATTATTTGGTTCAGCCAAAATTTTCCACAAGAGTTTCATTTGTAATGCTTTGTTTGTGATTAAAGATTTCTTTAATCCAAGACCACCATTCTTTTTTGATTTACATATAACATCCCAACTGATAATAGGTCTATGTTGGTCCCCTTTGTTCCAAAAGAATTTTTTATATGTTTTATCTAGCTCCTCTAGATTGTGAATCGGGAGCATAAAACTTTGCATGGCAAAGGTTGGTTTAGCCGCCAGATTATGTTTTATGAGAGTGTTCCTCCCTTCTTGTGATAAGGAATTGGCTTTCCATTTTGAAAGTTGTTGTTTTGTTTTGAGGTTTATGTCGCCGAAAGTCTCTTTTGTCACTCTGCCATTGATGATTGGGCATCCAAGATATTTGTCGAGAGTAGTGGTATGGTTCATGGCTAGAACATTTTTTAATTGGGCAATATTACATTCACTAGTATTTTTTGTTGTTTGGAAAGCAGATTTTTGGAAGTTAATCTTTTGTCCTGATATAGAGCAATACATTTCCACTATTTGCTTTGTTCTTTGACATGAAACCATATTTGCCTTAGCAAAAATGATTATATCATCAGCGAAAGAAAGAAATGGGATTGGTGTTGCTTGTCTGCACACGGAGAATCCAATATGGTTGTCGTAGTTGTTGCAATCTTCTTGTAGCATTTGTGTTAGGATTTCAGCGCCTAATATGAATAAATAAGGGGAAAGGGGATCTCCTTGTCTAAGTCCTTTTTCTGGAAAAAATTGATCAGTTGGTCCATTGTTAACAAGAACGGAGAACGAGACGGTAGTTATACACTCTTTAATCCACCCCACGAATTTATTGTTGAAACCAAATCTTTTGAGGATGCTAATGATGTAGTCCCAATTGACTTGGTCATATGCTTTTTCCATATCTAATTTGACTGCGGCCCATCCTTCCTTACTCCTTTTAGACCGAAAAGAGTGAAAAATTTCGTGTGCAATGAGAATATTGTCGTGGATTGATCTGTTAGCTACGAAGGCGCCTTGTAGAGGGTGAATGAGTTTAGGCATGATGGTTTCCATTCTGTTCGTGATTATTTTTGCAATAGTTTTGTATATTGTTGAGCAAAAACTTATAGGTCTGAAATGGTTAATTGTTGTGGGATTATCCACTTTAGGAATAAGGGTTATAAAAGTATGGTTAATTTGTTTGAGCATTTTTCCACTTCTGAAAAAATCTTTCACTGCTTTTGAAACGTCGGTTCCTACAATGTGCCAGTATTTTTGATAAAATCCGGCTGGTATACCATCAGGTCCTGGAGATTTATCACATCCAATATCGAACATAGCATTTTTTATCTCTTCATTAGTGTGGGTTTTTGTTAGATTAAAGTTATCTTCGTTGCTAACTTTCTTTTGAATAAGTTGGAGTTTGTCCTCCAATAGAGATTGATCTAGTTGGGTTTTAGAGTATTTTCTCACAAATTCCGTTTTCACTTCCAATCTGATCTCTGCTTCAGAAGATATAGTCGTACCATTTGTAGTTATTAGTTCCTTTAGGTGTTTTCGATTTCTTCTTCCAGTAGCAATGCGATGAAAATATTTGGAATTTGAGTCCATGTTCTTTAGATGTTTGTATTTAGTTCTTTGTCTCCAATATCTCTGGTGAAAAGATAGTAAACGGTTTTGTTTAGTTAGGAGATTCCTTTGGATGGATTCTTTTATTTGGTTAAAGTTGTTGGGTCTTGTGCTTTGAATTTTCTGTAGTTGTGATTCCACCTCTTTAAGTTGTTTGAATATGTTACCGAAATTTACTTTACTCCATTCCTTTGCCTTTGTTTTAAGTAGTTGAGTTTTTTTTGTGAGATTAAACATGTCATTTCCGATAAAGTTGGAACGCCATGTTTGTTTTACAATATTCTCAAATGATTTTCGTTTAGTCCACATCATTTCAAATTTGAACGGCTGTGGAGTGTAGTTATCCGTTGACGAAATTTCCAAGGAAATTTGACAGTGATCAGATATAGTGAAAGCATGGTTTTTTGTTTTTAAGTTTGGGTACCACTGAAGTATTTGATTATGAACCAACACACGATCAAGTTTTTCAAAGATGTTATTCGGGCCATCACGTTTTTTCCTCCAAGTAAAGAAATTACCTGAAGTTTGGATGTCCTCAAGGTTACACAAATTCTTGAAGTTAATCAGTCTATTAAATCTATTGGTGTTGATAGGAGCTCCTCCTTGTTTTTCGGACTGTTGTTGAATTTCATTTAGGTCTCCAAGAATAATTGAAGGGAGGGGAGAATCTTGTATGAATTCAGAAAGGTTATCCCAGAATTGATTTTTTGTAGCTTCTTGTGGAGGTGCATACGTAAAGATGAGGTTCATCTTATGATTCAAATTGTTGCAAGTAAATTCAACACAGATGAATCTGTTGTTTTTAAAAATGAATTTAATTGTTTGGTTTCTCTGATTTTGTTTATGCTAAAGCAATGATGTTGATCTTGTGGATTTTGCAAATCGCGTCGAGGTTTGTCCAGAGGGTACTCCGGCCCATTCCTCTAATGTTCCAAAAGCTTACTATCATTTAAAATGGGTTTTGAGCTTGGTAGTTAGGGGGGCCAAGAGGCTCAGTAATCCTAAATTCCACAGGGTTGAGCCCAAGAATTTCTCTTTATTCTTGGCTGTTTTAAATTTATTATGGGTCATAGATTGGGATTGGGTGGTAAAATTCATAAAGTCAATCTTTCGAGAGACAAAGAGATTAAACGTTTGGTAAGACGGCAACTGCGCGAATAACTGACGGTAGTAAGTCAAGAGATTAGTAGTGTTTTTGTGGGGATTAATCATCTCGTCAAAGCTAAGAAATTCATCCGGGTAAAAGGCACGGGATAAAGATAAATCCGATTGGATTATCAACGAAATTTGGTAGTAGTCAAGGGTGTACAACCCAATATAAGGCACATTGGTTAAGACGAGTGATATAGGTTGTAGCCCAATAATCATGGGGTGTTGCCCCAAAAGGTTGTTATCAAAATTAAAAGAAGCAACGTTCTTACGATTTGTGTAAGCTAAGGGTCGTGACCACATGATCTCTAATATGAAAAAGGAAAAAGAAAGGCAACTATCAGATACGGTACAAAGATTACAAGTCCTAATAGGGATACATTTCATTTGTTCCGGTCTAAAGAATGTGGTCGAGAACCTGTCGGATCTAGTTCCCCCTCCATCCATGGTTATAGTGTTGATAGAATTGGGGTTAAGCCCAAGGATAGTGTTAGTGTAAATTGTGGAAAGACAACCAAGACCAAATCGGCCTCTATTCGGATATTGCTGTAAAAACCATTCAGCATCAAAGAAAGAGTTCCATAAAAGGTTGATGAAGCACAGAAACAAAAACCAAATGGGTTTTACAAGGTGGGGTAACCACAATTGAACATCATTCCGCCGTGTGAGGCCCAGGCTCCTGATGTGGGAATTCGTGTAATGCACCATTTTCTGGATAGCTTGTTCTGAATCGGTGTTGCGTTTAAATTGCTCCTACACAAAGCGTGAGTTCATCAAGAGAACCAAAGAAAAGCTCATCAGGAGCCAGAAGAAAGGACGAAAAAACCATAAACTTCCACAAGACCACAAAGGTTTTTTATTGTTCCATAATTTTATAGTAAAAGGAGATTCAGGGGTTGCCTTAGTGGTTGACACAGTTAAACAATGATTTTGCAAACAATGATTTCTCAAGACAGAACGTTTGTAGCAGCAAGAAAACAACAAAAAACTCATGTTCCATGTAAGGGTCACAGGAGTTAAACCAGAAGCAAAGTTCTTAATCAGGTGGATAATTGATTTCCCAGATAAAAATAAAAAGCACATTTCACATCCGAAATCTGTAGGGTTACTACACTTATTTTCATAATTATTCAGTAGGAACCAGAAGCATACTTCAAATGCCATAAAGAAATATAGTATAGATCGTATACAAACAAAAGGGAGATTGAAGTTCTTAATCATGAGTGTAGATTTAGAACTACCATGGGTAAGTATCACGTTTAGAGAGCACCTGTGACGATTTTCGATGAACCCAACTGGATTCATGTGGTTGATTTGAATAGATCGGATTCTTCTAAGGATGGGGCACCCTCCATGGTTCAATAAAATGACATAACACCTTTCCAGAAGAGTAAGAAAGCAAGAGCCACCACTAACGCCATTCAGGGTGTTGCAACAGAGATGACAGACTCGTTTTTTCCTTTTCTTCTTTCTTCTTTTTTCCATTTTTTTAAGCCAGTCGATTGAGCTTCTTTTGGTTCGAAGAGAAGAGAGTACTGCTGGGTTGAGTCTTCTTCCTTCTCCAATCCATTGGCTACTGCTCGTTTCACTTTGACTACAAAGCTTTATAATCATCTTCCTTAGATCTGCAGGTTGGATGATGTTCCCATCATGGAACTTGCTTCTTCTTCGTCTATGTCCAGGACATGAAACGAAACGACGGATTTTACACAACTCAGCAGAGGGCGAGGTTCTTAAATCTTTAGATCTAGTTGTGTGGCGGTTGTATTGGCCTAGGGTTTGAGAGATTGGATCCCCTTGTCTAATCCCTCATTTGGAAAAAAAAAAAAAAAAAAAAGTTCACTCAACTCCCACTCCAAAAAAAAGCTTATTTTCGTTGATAGTACACATTATTTGATCACTTTACCCCACCCCGGGGAACCTTGTCTCATTTACAAACGTATAAAAATATAACAAATAGACTTCCGCAATAAACCTTTCCTACGTTGGATCTATAAGATCACCGGAGATACTCAACTAAACATTTCTAGTAGATTGTAGTTATATATATACATAAACTAGCATTGCATGTCAGACTTGTCATTGAAGTAATCTATTTTTTAAGGTTTATTTACCTTTTACACAACTAAACATAGCGTTGTCATATTCTTGTTTACCTGAAGCAACCAATCTGAGAGACGAATCATGTAAATAGATCAGTCTGCACGATTCCTTAAACCAACGAGGAAGAGTATAAATAACATAAATCACTCCACATCCAATGAGAAAAATACCGAAAATGAAATATAGATAAAGTCTATTTATTTTTATTTATTTTTTCTTTCTTTCTTGCTTGTACAAGCTGTACGAGTTCTATTTATCTCCTCAACCATTGGAGTGCAGCGATGGAAGGTTTTATATAAAAATTGGTCATCGCCTTCTATCTTCTAATGATTTAAACCCAAAATTTGTCTTCTTTTTGTGTTATAAGAGCTTAAGAGATAACAGATAAGTGGATCTTGCTACATTTCAACAATGGAGGTCACCAATGTCTCTGAGTATGAAGCAATTGCAAAGGAAAAGTTACCCAAAATGATCTATGATTTCTATGCCTGTGGTGCTGAGGGTCAATGGACTCTTCATGAGAATCGTAATGCATTTTCAAGGATACTGTAAGTTCTTCCCCTTTTCCTAATTTCTGCAAAATTATACAGATTTGTGATTTTAGGTTATTTCATTTTTCTTTGTTTGTTAGGTTTCGACCCAGGATTCTTGTTGATGTGAGTGTTGTGAATATGTTTACAACTGTCCTTGGCTTCAAGATTTCAATGCCTATTATGATTTCTCCTACTGCTATGCTCAAAATGGCTCATCCTGAAGGTCATTTTACTTCACCTTGTCGTATATCTACTTTTAGAACATCATTAATTAACCTTATTGCCACTTGACTTTGTTTTTTGGAGATCTAGATATGGATTCATTTGATATTGATATCCAAGATAAGAATTATCAGGTACGGTTAGATGTGTTGTGATTTTCGACGAATTAGTCACTGAATAAAGAGAAGAGAGAACGATTGTGGTTTTGATGAACATAACTTGCAGCTAGGGTTTTTCATATACTTGATAGGTACTCGCTCGCTCGCTATTCTTCCCGGGCCTTCGGCACAGGAAGAGCTCGTCTTTCTCTTGCCCATCATATCAGTTTACTAAGATTTATTGTCTTATTATAAGAATATCCATATAGGGTTGTTTATGGTTTTGATTTGGGATGTAGCTTAAGCTCATACAATTTTGTGACATTTGCAAAGGTTTTCTTTGAAGGTAGATTGTGATTTGTATTACAGGAGAATGTGCTGTTGGAAGAGCTGCTGCAGCTGCTGACACAATCATGGTTGAGTACTTCAATCACAGAAAATATGTATAATCACATGAGTAAATATTCAGTTCAGCATCTAGAGCTTTTAAATTAAGTTTTGCACTTATTGTTTACAGACAGTATCTTCCTGGTCTACATTCAGTGTGGATGATATTGCCTCAACTGGACCAGGGATCCGGTTTTTCCAGGTCTATGTAAGTGATCTTTCGTTTCTTCTTATGAAACTCATGATTCGTTGTTGTGTATAAGCGAATTAGATGTGTTTTAGGCGTCTAGAGAGCGAGATTTTGTTACACAAGTTGTAAGAAGAGCTGAAAGGGCTGGTTTCAATGCACTTGTCTTGACAGTTGATTCAGCAAGGATAAGCAAAAAGGAATCATACATAAAGAACAGGTGATTTGATTCAAGTTTCAAGTAATTAAGGCCTTGTTTGGATGTCCAAAACACAATCTCACTATTGCTCTTGCAGATTTAAGTTGCCTGATGGCATGTCATATAAGAACTTTGAAGGCTTGCTTATTGATAACAAGCCAACCAATGCCTTTGGAGTAGCTTCATATATTCAGTCTAAACCAAAGATGACTTGGGAGGTAATTAAGTTACTAATTAGTTCCTTACACTTAATTATAATTAAACTAAATATGATTTTTTTGACAGGATCTTAAGTGGCTCCAAACCATAACTTCACTGCCTATTCTCGTCAAGGGAGTGATTACTGCTGAAGATGGTGGGTAATGATAAGATCGTTAATCGTATTCTTAGCTTGATTATGTTTTAACTGGATTTTTCACCTGCAGCTAAGTTGGTTGTAGAATCTGGAGCTGCATCAGGGATAATTGTTTCTAATCATGGAGCTCGCCAACTCGATTATGTCCCAGCAACAATCACAGCTTTAGAGGAGGTATACATATTCATAGGACTGTTCATAGGTCCGGAACTAGACCTGGACCAGACCGGACTGGAACAATGCAGACCAGAAATGGACCGAATTATTCGGTCCAGGTCCGGTTCAGGACCGGATGGATCGAAAAATTTGTGATATTTACAAAATGATATTACCTATACTAAACATTTCCGGCCTACATTGTTTTGTCTTTTTTTCTTTAAAAAAAAAGGTCCGGACCGGTTGTGGACCGAATTGGTTTGACCGAAGACTGGATTTGTTGGTTTCGGTCCGGTCCGGTCCAAAATCCGAACCGAACCGGAAAAATGCTCACTCCTATGTATTGACTGTTGATATGCTGTTAGACATAATAAGTTCCCACGTCGAAAGATGGGGACAATCCGAGCCTAGTATATAAGGTCGACGGGCTACTCCTATTGCCAATTGGTTTAGGATGGAACCTCATCGGGTTTATGTTTGGGCTTGGACATAACGTGCATGTGCATTCGTCTGTATCAGACTTTTTGACATGGTATCAGAGATGTTAGCCTCAATTCTGTATCAGACTTTTGACATATGCCATGATTATGTTTTGGTAACCTTTGATCTTTACAGGTAGTAAGAGCTGTAGAAGGCAAGCTTCCGGTTTTCATGGATGGCGGTGTGCGGCGTGGGTCAGACGTATTCAAAGCCATAGCTCTTGGAGCATGTGGAGTGTTTGTAAGTGAACATAAATGGACACAACATGATCACATTATGTTGTAGTTGTTGATTGCAGCTTATGTTGGCAGATTGGAAGGCCAGTGGTGTTCTCATTAGCTGCTGACGGTGAGGCTGGTGTTAGGAAAGCTCTAAAGATGTTGCGCGACGAGTTGGAGTTGACTATGGCTCTGAATGGATGTAGATCATTTGATGAGATCACGCGGAACCATGTCAGAACCGAGTGGGACCCACCTCGCGGTGGAGCCAGACTATAGTTAGGTTCATTGAGAGTATGTAGTTGTGGTTTGTTCAAACAAGCCTCGAGTAGGCTAGTATTCTTAGTCATTGACATTCTTGTTGTCTTTATTGATTAGGTACTAATAGAGGTTGTTGAATGTTGGTCAAAATAGACTCCTATTAGTTATGTCATTTGTATTGTGACTAGACTTGGATGAAGTTGGGTCAATCCGATCTGAATAAATGAACATATATCAACAACTCTCTATGTTCGATTAGACTGGAATTGGGGCTGATATAACACCCCTAACCGGAATGTTTAGAGTTTGAGATTCAGTACGGGAAAAATGTTCAAGGCCATCTGGAACGGAGAGTATTGGCCAAAAGTCATTCGCAAGTGTGATTTTAAAAGTACGGTTGAAGTGTTCACCACTTGATACCTCAAGATCGGAAAGCCCGACTCGAGTTTACGTAAGATACTATTTTGGTGTATTAACGGATACATAACGAGATTCTCGGGATAGTGTATATTGTATATTGGGATAGTGTATACTGTATATTATCTCTCAGTTTATTCTTTCCTTATTATTCTCATCCTTATCTCTGTAATATGCTATATATATGTGCATCTCTCTATCAATGAAATATCGATCAATTGTTTCATTTATATGGTATCAGAGCACAAGGAATCTACCCTAAAATTTCTTCACTACCAGTAGCCCTCAATGGCATCTACTGACTCCACAGCCGATGACTCTATTCTACCACACCCTCCCCACAACACCGCAAATACCAATTCACTTCTTTCCGCAGCCAATACAAACTCCACTATCAACTTCAATATCCCAAATCTCAACATAAAACTTGACATTCACAACTACTCCTTGTGGAAAAGTACCGTGTTATCTGCCCTTGAGGCATTCGACCTTGATTCTGTTATCGATCAGACGTTTACACCCCCACCGGCAACTCTCTCGCCGGCCGCTGATTCTACTGTTCGAACTCCGAATCCGGAGTTTACTCTTTGGAGAAGAAAAGATAAAATTGTGTTATTGTGGCTACGTCTTACTCTCTCGGATCGTGCACTCGCTCTAGTTGCGCGGTCAACCACGTCCGCTGAAGCATGGAGCACACTAGAAAAGACCTACCAGTCTCAAACCCGAGCACGCCGAATGGCTCTAAAACAACAACTGCAAACGCTACACAAAGGGTCATTGTCCATGATCGAGTACATCGAGAGGAAAAGAACGATTGCCGACTCGCTCGCTGACAGCTTATACATCGTATCTACCGAAGACCTGATAAGCTACATCCTCAATGGTCTAGACGCCTCCTACGGGCCCTTTCGAACGGCGTTTATGATGCGGGTTGATGAGCCCACGGTTGACGATCTTATTGGACTTCTTCTCCAGGAAGAAGAACGCATTGCGCTCGATGCTCAGGCTGCGGCTGTCACAGTGGGGACCCTACCAAACTCGTCCCTCACGACTCAACCATCAACCCTCTATACCTCTAACAGCTCACGCTCTTCTGGTCGCTTTAATTTTGGGACTTCTAGTCAACCGACAGGGAACTCTCGGCGTTCCAACTTTGATTGTTCTCGCCCTCCGTCGAACGATCGCCAAGCCCCTGGTGATTCCCATCTGGATCAGTACGGCCGCCCTAAAGTACCATGTCAGATCTGCGGTCAGTCCACTCATCGTGCCCTCAACTGTTGGAACCGTCTTAACGAGACTGACTATCCTCCTCGACGGCGTCAATTCAACACAAGTAACACACGTCACAACGCACCAACAACGTCTCGTTCGGCCAACACAGCCAATATGGCCTCCCCGTCCTCTGTTGTTGATCCATCCTGGTACTTCGATACTGGCGCCACTGACCACGTTACATCACAACTTGACAACCTAACTGTCTCGGAGCCCTACCATGGTCCTGATCGTATGAAGTCGGAAACGGTACCAAATTACTTATTTCAAATGTCGGTTCTGCTATTCTACCTACATTGCATGCTAACGTTCGTTTACCAACTATATTTCATGTGCCTGACATCACTAAAAATCTTCTAAGTGTTGCCAAAATCACCCGTGACAATAATTCTTATATGGTGTTCTTTCCTACCTTTTGGCTTGTTAAGAATATGCAGGGCAACACTCTTCTCCGAGGAACCCTTGATCGTGGCCTTTACCGTCTACACCTACCCAATGGGACGTGTCCTCCTCGTGCGCTTCTTAGTTCTCGCACATCACTAGAAGTCTGGCATCGGCGTCTAGCACACCCACACGAGTCCGTGTTACGCCGTTTAGCTTCATCCTTTAATCTTCCGGTATCGTCCAATAAGCTCCCCTCTGTTTGTGGAGCATGCCAATTAGGCAAAAGTCATAGGTTGCATCTTCCTGTTAGTCATATTCTATCACAAAAACCATTTGATTTAGTTTATTCGGACGTTTGGGGTCTGTCCCCGGTTTTATCTCTGAATGGATCACGCTATTTTGTCTTTTTTATTGATGATACTACTAAGTTTGTTTGGATTTTCTTTATGTCACAAAAATCGCAGGTTCGGGATTTGTTTATTGTTTTTCACTCCATGGTAGAAACACAGTTCTCCACAAAAATAAAAAGCCTTCAAACTGATGGTGGAGGTGAATTTGCTGCGCTAAAACCATTTCTATCCTCAAAAGGCATCATTCATCGTATTTCGTGCCCTCATACACAAGAACAAAATGGCGCTACGGAACGCCGCAATAGAGTTGTAGTTGAGAAGGGACTCGCTCTCCTTGCTCAAGCTAATTTACCACAAGTTTTTTGGGAGCACACTTTTCACTCCGCTGTCTTTCTTCACAATCGTACACCTTCTCCACATCTCAACCACAATTCCCCTTTCAAGCTTCTTTTTCGCCAAGATCCCGACTACTCATTTCTTCGAGTCTTCGGGTGTCTATGTTATCCTTTTCTCCGCCCCTACAACAAACACAAACTCGATTTCCGTTCACTTCCGTGTCTATTCTTAGGTTATAGCTCTCATCACAAGGGCTACCTTTGTTTTCACATTTCATCTTCTCGAATCTATGTTGCTCGTCATGTCGCATTCAATGAGGACACGTTCCCATTTCATTCCATGCAAAACTCAGCCACTTCCACGTCAACCTCCATGCCCTTGCAAGACGTTTCGCCTTCTCTCCTTGATCTCGCTATCTCTACACACCCTACTCCACCTCCAGCCTTAACCCGACCCGTAGCTAACTCACCAGAAGTTCCTGCACCACCGCCTGTTGACCCATCGCTCTCCAACTCATCAATCGCAGCACCTAGCCCTCCCCCCCCCCCCGCCACCATCTCGTCGCAGCCATCGCTCCCACACACCAAATGTTCGCCTCAAAGACTATGTTTGCCACTCAACCACCAAAGTTAATCCAACCGAACCCACCTCTTTTCTTCAAGCTTCCAAAACACCCGAATGGCAACATGCAATGCAGGATGAATATCGGGCTCTCATGCGAAATGGTACTTGGGACCTTATCCCTCCCCCTCCTAATGCTAATCTTGTTGGTTGTAAGTGGGTTTTCAGGATTAAGCGAAATGCGGATGGAACAATACAACGGTACAAAGCTCGGTTAGTTGCCAAAGGATTTAATCAAGAAGAGGGAGTTGATTTCTTTGACACGTTTAGCCCGGTAATCAAACCAACTACCATTCGGCTTGTGTTGACTTTAGCTCTATCCCGCGGATGGCCAATTCGCCAACTCGACGTCAACAACGCCTTTCTTAATGGCGACCTTCATGAAACTGTATATATGGCTCAACCTCCGGGTTTTATCCATTCCGTTCATCCCACTCATGTTTGTCGTCTACGTAAGGCTCTCTACGGCTTGAAACAAGCCCCTCGTGCATGGTACACCAAACTCAAGTCCTTCTTTACTGCACATGGATTTCGTGCCTGTCAATCTGACACCTCGCTCTTCGTCCTCAACTCGAAAAAGGTAACAATCTATGTCTTGGCATATGTTGATGACTTGATTATCACAGGTTCGAGTCATGTGGCTATTACCACTCTTACCAGCCTGCTACATCGCACCTTCTCCATTCGAGACCTTGGGACACTGGGGCTTTTCCTTGGTCTGGAAGTGTCCAGAAACTCAAATTCCATTCACTTGTCTCAAGCAAAATACATACAGGACGTCTTGATCCGAGCAAAAATGAAAGAGAGCCGCCCCATCAAGTCTCCTGCGGAATCAACGTCACGCCTCCTGCCAGAAGGAGACCCATTTGACGATCCCTCCTTGTACCGTCGGGTTGTTGGCTCACTGCAATATGTAACAATAACTCGTCCGGAGATATCGTATGCTGTCAATCGCGTGTGTCAGTACATGCACTCTCCACGGGTGTCTCACTGGCAAGCAGTTAAACACATTTTGCGATATCTCAATGGCACACCACACATGGGGCTATTACTTCGAGCCTCACCATCATTTAATCTCACCGCTTACACAGATGCGGGTTGGGCAGCTGATCGTTCAGATCATCGCTCACAATATGGATTCGCTATTTACCTAGGTCCTAATCTCATCAGTTGGACTTCCCGTAAACAAAAGGTAGTTGCTCGGTCTAGCACGGAGGCCGAATATCGAGCCCTCGCTTACACAGCCGCTGAAGTCATGTGGATTGTTCAGCTCTTACGTGAACTTCATGTCCCTACTGCAACTCCCCCCTTGATTCTTTGTGACAATGTCGGCGCGCAATTCCTATCTACTAATCCAGTTGTTGGCTCACGATCAAAACACATTCATCTAGATTATTTTTTTGTTAGAGAGCAAGTCGATGCCGGGAATCTTCAAGTTCGCCACGTCTCTTCTGTTGCTCAGATTGCGGATATATTCACCAAACCACTCGGCTCTGCACGCTTCAGTCTTCTCCACTCCAAGCTGCTTGTTCTGGATCGCCCATCAGCTTGCCGGGGGGGTATTAACGGATACATAACGAGATTCTCGGGAAAGTGTATATTGTATATTGGGATAGTGTATACTGTATATTATCTCTCAGTTTATTCTTTCCTTATTATTCTCATCCTTATCTCTGTAATCTGCTATATATATGTGCATCTCTCTATCAATGAAATATCGATCAATTGTTTCATTTATATGGTGCAAATAATTTTTTTTTTTTTAAAAGGAAGAGTTTGACAAAATTTTCTACTTGCGTTATCTAAACTTTTGTACACTTAAACAGAAAAAAAACACTTCAAACTTTTGTTTATTTGTTGGGAATAATGCCGACTTAAGAAAAAGAAAAAAAAAACTACTATTCTATAAACACGTGTATCACGAGTCCAAAACGGATGCTATTTTGTTTACCAAAATCTTTTCTTATTTTCTGCCGACTTTATTAATTATTCTTTACGTAACTCTTCAAAAGCATGCTCGTAAAAAGCATATTAAACACAATTTTTTTTAAATAAGATTTTTAAAATTAATTAAGGTGTTTTTTTTATATCTTTAACTTCAAAAAGTTGCTTGAGTACATTTTTTTATAATTTACATAATTCAAAATTTAAATAAAAAAATATAAGGATAAATATATCTCAATTTTAAAGGTCAGTGAATTTTTTTAATTACAATTATAAAGTACAATACTGTAATTAATATCACGATTCCACATTAATTATACCAAAGAGGCCCTTAAGATCTTATTATAACATATTCGCTATGTTTAGTTATTTTATAGAGGAAATTACCGGAAACCACCCGCTAAATAAGTCATATTGCAAATAACCACCCGCTCAATCACTATTTATCGGAAATCAGACGGTATACTGACAAAAGGTAGTTTTTTGGTAACGGGGTATATATAGCGGGTTGTTTTTGGTAAATAGTGATTGAGCGGGTGGTTATTTGCAATATGACCTATTTAGCGGGTGGTTTCCGGTAATTTCCTCTATTTTATAATATAAAAGATTTTAAAATTTATAAAAAATGAACTGGACAATGATATCTCAAAAAAATATACGATCTAAGATTAATACATACAATCTTTTTTTTTTAAAAGAAAATTAATATTCAGTCTAATATTAATCACAAAAACTTATTAAATATTAATACGTACAATTTTTTTAAATTGTTTTAATCTCGCATAATTGTATTGTTATGATAAGGCAAGTTTGCTTGATGTCGGTGCCTCCTTTTCTCAAGAAACCTCAGCAACGACTTCTTCATTGATAATTCCGACGAAGTTGACGTCACCGTACACAATTGAGCCGCCGGAGAGATTGGAATTTCCGACGAATTAAACGCGTTTGAATTCGGTATGCTTTTCTGCTCTTTATATCTCTCCTCTCTCATTTGCTTACTTGCCTCCCATATGATTGCTCTAGCCTGCAAATTACAAGTAACGAACATTAAACCCGTACCCCTGAAACATGTTATTCATACATACTCCGCCTACGCGCAATGCGTATCCGTAGTAACAAGCTCATTTCGTTCAAAATTAAATGAAAATGGCTACGACTACGTTTTGGGGAAGCGTAGTCCTACTACGATACGCCATGCGTAGTCGTAGAGCATATGTGTAGTAGTCATAACGTACATTTGATTTGAAAAATTAAGGGAAAACTTACTATACCTAGGTGGTATGAATATCAGGAACCCATTAAACCAAGTGATTAAACTTTTTTTTTTAATATCATTACATAAACAATAATTAAATTTTTATAATTTTGTAACTTTACGTTAAAAGTGTGTATTGAGTTAGGTGATGGGTGAAAGATCTTTAACTTTTTGGGAGTTTTACCCGTTTTTTTTATTAGGATTCGGGTACACGTCAAATTCGGGTAAAGTTACGGGAATAGGTATAAGAACTATTCTTTTGTCGATTATAAACTCGATTACACACTACTAGTGTGGAGAAGTGTACAAAGAAATTATAAGGCGGGGTGTAACGAGCTTGGATGCAGCAAAGTCCACCTTATATTGATCCACCGAAATTTCACAACATACCTGAATCTCGGTAACATCCGCGACGCAAATTTGCCCCTTGTAAAATATGGTAAGCTTCTTTTCTTGTGGGGTTTCTTCAACTTTCATTGCTGAAGGTGGCGAAAGTTTGAGTTCCAAATTACAATCCATTAAAGGGTATTTTTGTGCCAAGTAAAAAAGATGAACACTTAGGAAACACTAAAGAAAACCAAAATTATGGAGGATTTTAAACTGTGAATTTCCAATAAAATAGTACCAACTAATGTACTACTTACTTGGGTGACTAGTTAGTCTAAGGGATACCGAAATTGAAGGAGAAGAAGTTTGAATCTTTAAAATCACGTGTGAAATTATATAAGTCATATTTAATCGTACTTTTTAGTTGAGATTTGAGATGATATTTTTAATTTTTACCGTAAAAAAAAAGTACAATTTAAGTCATATAAGTAATAAAACTATTTTTTATATATGAAAACAATTTGGTTTACTAGATTTTTTCTAATTTTGTGTTTAGTAAATGTAGAGAAGAGCGTTAGTTTACTAGACTTTTCTAATTTTGTGTTTAGTAAATGTACTCTGGAGAGAAGAGCGTGTAGAGTTTAAAAATAAATACAAAAATTTGGGGTAATTTACTTAATTGAAACATTAAAAAAACCTAGTTACTATTCGAATTTTTTAAAAAGGCCTAGTTATAAAAATTGTCCCTTTTTATAAGGGTAAAAAAACTCGATAAATATAAAGAGTTCATATCTTAATTATTATTAAAAATATTAGATAACTTATAAATAGGATGATATTGTGTGAAATAAAATGGTTTAAGAGTATTTTATATTTAAAGTGTATATAATTTTAATACGTAGTGTTATATTTTACTTATATCTATCATCTATGTAAGTGTATTTCCTGATATGTAATGTACTGTTTTTTTTATATTAAGATTAATGAGTTTAATACAATTATGTAGATGATGGATCTTATATGTTCTATTAATTAAATAAATACCACTAAGGTTTTTATTTTAATAATTTGTTTTTAATTTCATGAGATAATGAGATATTAGAAGTATTGTTGCGTAACTTAATTATATCACCTTAAAATTTCGAAAAAGTTAAATACACGGTTTTGAAATTTTCAATTGACGAAAAAACTACAACATGACAGGTACGTTTTTTTTCCTATAAAGTTCTGAATGTTCCGTCGACAATAAGTAAATTGAAAAGTCGTGTAAATAAAACTTCCCTAACATATTTAAAAAAATGGTCTGTTTTCCCTAGAATTATTCTTGGTGAAGTTCAAAAATTTTTATTAAAACTACCAACACAATAAAAGTTAATTGTAAATAAAACATATTTGGAGAAAGGATAAACTTAATCTAATCATTAGATCATTATTTAATGGTTGAGATTCATTCAATTCTAGTTGAACTTTTTTCCCAATAAATTCACCGTAACAAAACCCTAAAACTATGGTGTAAACCTGCAATTTCTATTACGTTAAAAACTTCATTTAATTTTGAATTTTCACAAAACATGAACCTAAATAGATTATACTAATATATTAAAAAGATTTTAACTAATGAAAAAAAATGGCCGATATTGAACCGGTCCAAAGATCACTTGTTCACATATTCTTTACTGAGCCGGATGATTTGACTGAACTTCATCTTCTTCGTAAAAAAAAGTAAAGATTCGATCTTTGAAAATCATATCACAACACTAAACTAATCAAGCACTCAACTAAGTAATTACAGGTAGCAAAATCAAGATACAACACAACATCCCATTACACTTCTCTAATCTCTACGAATCCTATTTCCATAAGGCGAGGTCACTAACTGTCTATCCTTCCTCTTCTGCAAAAACCTCTGCAAAGACTTCTTCATCGACATTTCCGACGACGAAGACGAACCCGACGATGTACTACACAGCTGAGACATCGGAGAGATCGGTAACTCCGACGACAACATCGTCAATGAATCTTTATATCTCCCTTGCTCCATTTGCTTACTCGCCTGCCATATTATCGCTCGCGCCTGCAAATTTCCCGAGAAACAAAAATTCAATTCATTGAAACCGAATTCGAATAATTGATTGATTGAGTCACTGAAGATTGAATTTACCTGAATCTCGGTAACATCGAATACGCAGATTCGGCCATTGTAGAATATCGTCAGCTGTTTTTCCGGCGGGATTTCACCGGTCGTCGATGTTGGAGGTTGCGCAAGTCGGAGATTCAGATCGCAATCCATTCGAGATTGAGGATGAAGATTCGATTAGGTTATCAATGGCGAGAACTGAAAACTGAGATTTTGGAAATGAGTATTGAATTTGAAGTGTTTTTATACCAGCGAAGACGCTTTTGAAACACTGAAGCAACACAAAATCAAAACGACGCTGGATTTGGAACAGCAATTTTAATTTTCTTTTTCTTTTTTATAAATATAATAATTTTGGTGGGGGCCACTGGGCCAGTTGTTAGTTTGACAGGCGCCGCAGAGTGAATGTGTTTTGAATATTTAAAAGCACGTGGAAAATGTTATTTTAGTTTTTTTTCTTCATAGGAATATGAATGACGTTTTATTTTATTTTTTTATTGAAAACAAACTGGTAAGATTATTGCAAGTGTGCCAGCTTTACTGTTTAGGTGCTTTTTGGCACGTGCTTGGGTTTAGGTCGACATATTGACTTTTTAAAAAGTTTATATTTTAATATTGGATATTATGGAATGTTAAATAAATGATGTAAAAGACTTCTTTGATAAGATAATAATGTATATGAGTATAAAATATTGTATAGTTTTGACAAGGTGAGGTTGAAATATTTTTTGAATAAGTTGAAGTTTTCTAGTTTTGAAAATATTAAAAGATAAAGTGACAGTGACATTATATTAACTTTGATTATTTTAAAGAAAATTGTACTTCAAATATAAAATTATACGAATTTTAATGAATCGGGTTGGATGACTCCCGAAAATATTGATGGTAGTTATCAATACGATTTTTTTGGATCGACTGGAGAGACGACAATCAATATGAGAAAATTTTTTTTGCATAAATCATTTTCGGGATCAATACAATAAATTCGGATAAAAACTGTTATTGGGATATCCGAACAACGAGACTATAGCGTGATAACAAGTGTTGAGTTAAATATATCGATGAGTATGTTTTAGACCCCTTCGGGTTGATCTAACCGAGTCCGTTCAATTCATTTGAGATTCCTACGCTTCCACCACTTTTTATACAAAGGTAAGTGAAACAAGGATAACAAGTGTTGGTCGTCCTTGTACTTACTTGCGGGTTAGGTCTTCAACATCTTGTAGTAGAATCTCATCTTCTCGGTCTACTTCATGACCAAGAGAAGCGAGTCTGTATGCGACGACGTTGATTTTCCTAAATACATGTTATATTTGAACTTGTGTACATCTTGAAAGCAAGATGGAGCTATAAATTTTTTTTTATCATATTTGATTCTCATGGTTGGTTCTATATCTGATTGATTGAGTTTATAAGTAGAAGATTATCTATTAATTTCAATGATGTCAAAACCTATGCTTAGCGTTATGGTCACGAGTGATATAGCCAAAGACAAAACGATCATCTTGTTATTTTTAGGCGTCGAAATATAATTTGACGGCAGTTTCGAACTTGATTTCTTCGATTTTAATATTTATTGTTTTTCATCAATTTTGGACTAACATTATATTTTTGATTTTTCGTTATAGTGTTGTTCCAATCATTGATTTGTTTTCGTGATTTTTAAATGTACTAGTGAAAATCTCTATTAGTGACCATAACTACGCACTTCGCGTGCGTAGTTGATAAAGTCCCCAACTACGCTTTTGAGAAGCGTAGTTGGAGTTCCAAAAAAATAAAAATATCAACTACTCATTTGGAGAGCGTAGTTAGAGTTCCCTAAAAAAATAAAAAAAAAATTTTAGAAACTTGAACTATGCTCCCCACAAGCATAGTTGATATATATATATATATATATATATATATATATATATATATATATATATATATATATATATATATATATATATATATATATATATATATATATATATATATATATATTTTTTAACTCAAACTACGCTCCCAAAAGCGTAGTTGTGGACCCTAACAACTACGCACGCGAATAGCGTAGTTGGGGTGACAATTATAAATTTTCGCCAGTACGTCTATTAACCCCTTTGTTTTTGGATCATACTTGCACTTAAAAGACAATTTTACTCTTAAATTTTTTTTAAAAAAAACACATATTACATAAACAAATAATACTACGATAAACTCAATGCTTTTATTATCATTCTTAAAATAAAATTATATTAAAGTATAAATATAATAACCTATATGATGCATGACATTATATATTACATAATATATGAACCGAAATCTTCTAGAGTGATTGAAAATATCAACAGTATTTGAATATAATATTACCCATACCCTACAAATTAACTAAAAATTTTTTTAAAAAAATAAGTATAATTATTTGCCTTTTATTAGATGGACACGAACCAAATGACATCATTCGCCATTCTTGCCGTTTGGACATTATTTGCCGTTTGGACATTAAACATGCATTGCAAAGACTTCGTCGTATAAAAGTATTTGATTTCCAAAATATGTATTTATATTCTCGAATTTATTTAATAAGTCTAACATCAATTGATGACTTAGAGTAAGTGAATATTAATTTCTTTAAATAAATATAAATATAAGTATTATATACTTGTCATTATGTCATACGTAATAGATTACTTAAGCCTTGCCTATTACGTTTCTTGGAAAACAAATATAGATGCCGTGGGAATAACATAGAGAATAAGTCCGATACACATTTTTTTTAATAAATTTTAAAATGATTTGATTGCAAATTAAATTCCTTGTGAATATGGGTTTGAGATGAGACGGGTTATCATCAAATATTGATTATATCATTACATACTTAGGGCCCGTTTGGTTCCAACTCCGGAAACGGAAACGAAATGGAAACGAACTTAGTTCATAAGTATATCCTTATTCATGAAGTTTTGTGGAATCATTCCTTGGGGATTAATGCAAAATGCACTTGCTCCCTCACATTTTGTTACCTTATAGGGTTTCAAAAGTAATCAAATTCTACTCCAATTAGTTCAAACCACAAGGAATGATTCCACAAACTTTAATGAACAATGATATACATATGTACTAGATTCGTTTCCATTCCGTTTCCGATTCCGGAGTTAAAACCAAACTAGATAAGTAAACCTTTTTTGAGATTTCTCTCTAATAAGTAGACTCATGGTATAAATATGTTTAGTAAATGTACTCCTAATCAAATTTGGTAAAAATTGAAGGGGCACACAAATCTAATGAAAATAAAAAAGATTTATTTAGCCAAATTATTTCAAAAAAATTGTGTCATGTGTCATGTCAAAAGTAAATTAAGGTTTTTATATCGATAAATTATTAATTTGAATAATTTTTATAATTATAAATTCAACAAAATCACATAAAAAATAAGATTTGAATATTTAATGATGTAATATACTCCATGGTAAAACACAATATACATTAATTCACGAGTTTTTTTTAGTAACATTAATTTAACTTATCGCATTTATCAATAACTCTAAATTAATTAATCAACTTCGAGAGACAAAAGAAATTACATAATATTACTTTGTAAATATTTTTTTATAATGATAACAAAATTTAATTGTGCATGATTGTGTTGTTGTAAAACAAAGTTTAATATTTTGGGCGTCAAAACATAAAATCCTAATATTAAAATAAATAAAAAAAATGAACGCCGACGTCTAATGCGTTGTCAAAATGCGATATATTTAGTTTTTATGTGTGGTTGCGAAGTTTTGAGTTCCTTAGTAATTTAAGATCGAAATAATATAAAATATATTTTTTAAGACGTCGGTAATTCATCAATTATTTTGTACAAGGAGATGAGCCTCTTTTTTCTTTTCTTAATTATTATACATTTTATTCATCTATCAAAATGTTGCACATCAATTTTTTTCCTTGTCAAATTGGATAACAATCCATCTATTAGTATAAAAATATCACATCAATTAAAGATGTTCTCAATTATTACTAGTCCATTTTATAATGCTTATTTTATATAATTAGATAAATTAACAATAAAATTATAAAAAAAAAACATTAAGAAATAGTAATAGGTCATACATTTAAATTCTTACACAAATATATTTTAAGCAATATAAACCCCTTTTGAATGGGCTAGGAAGTAGGATTTAGTCTCACTCGACACTTATTGTTGTTGGTTTAGAATATAATTTTACTATAGAATATATGAAGATAAAATTGTCCCGAACAAAATCTAATTCACTATAAAGTAAATGCCGACATATTTTACGGTTTCTTAGTAAAAATTTAAAATATATATAGAAGATAATAAGTTCCATCTCTGTTGTATGAATTTTACCAGATTTATGTAATGGGTTTGAACTGAACACATATATATGTTGTGCATACAACCCCAACACCCCACTATATGTTATGTTTGTGTCAGATTTTAACATGATATCAAAATCGTTAGCCTCGATTAGCCTTGCAATTCTCTTATTGCAAATTGATTTTATGATGAATTACCGTTAAATTTATACCTAAAAGGCTAAAATACACGTATCCTCATATATACACAACTCTCTATAGGATCAGTTTGTTTAAGACTTATGCCAAAAATGTATCATAAACATACAAACATATAAAGCATATTTTGTATTGGACAAGGACAGATTATTTAAGCATTTAATACGAGCAAAACGTGAATAAAAATAAAATGATCATATATCACACTATATTTACAGGACTATAAAGTCTACATCAAACTCATCGGCCTACCTAATATAATTAAAAAAAAAACGTGTCATGAATTTATCCTTTGTAAAACATTTTAGTTTTGTCTTATTATCACCGAAAAGGCTAAAGCTACTATAAGTCATTACGGGAATAGTGGAATAAAATAAATAAATTATTAGAAAATTAGTAAAAAAATTCTATGTACATTAAAGGGAAATTCCGGATGGTACCCTCGTAGTTTGGAGTATTCCGGATTTTGCCCACAAGTTTTTTCAAGTTCGGATGGTACCCTTAAGTTTATGTTGTTTTCCGGATTTTGCCCAAATTCATTAACTTTTTTAAATTCCATTAAAAACATACAAAAGAACATAACTAAAATTAAAAAACAACTTAAAATAGAAAGAATAATTTATTTATTTTAAAAATAAAGTAAAACAGTAACTTTTTTTAAAAAAATATATATTATTTTAATTTAAAAATAAATTCGTTAGATAATTTCTAAAAAATTTTAAAAAATAAGTGTTTTTTTTTATTTTAAAAATAAATAAATTGGGTTAGCATTTTTTAACAAAATCTAAAAAAATAAGTTTTATACTTTATTTCAAAAATAAATAAAATAAGGATTTTTTAAAATTTTTTTAAAAAATCACTGTTTTAATTTATTATTAAATTGAATAAATCAGTTTTCTAATTTTTTTTATTTTTTAATATTACTCTATTTTCTTCCTTTTTGTTTTGGGAAATAAATAAAATAGAAAATTTATTTATTTATTTTAATAATAAATTAAAACAGTGTTTTTTTTAATTATTTAAAAGAGTCCTTATTTTATTTATTTTTAAATAAAGTATAAAACTTATATTTTTAGATTTTGTAAAAAATATGCTAATTCAATTATTTATTTTTAAAATAAATAAAACACTGAGTTTTGAATTTTTTTAAAATTTATCTAATTTATTTATTTTTAAATTAATATAATATATATATTTTTTATAAAAGTTACTCTTTTACTTTATTTTTAAATTAAATAAATTATTATTTCTATTTTAAGTTATTTTTTAATTTTAGTTTATTTTCTTTTGTATGTTTTTAGTGGAATTTAAAAAAGTGTAATGAATTTGGGCAAAATCCGAAAAACAAAATAAACTTAAGGGTACCATCCGAACTTGAAAAAACTGGTGGGCAAAATCCGAAATACCCCAAACCACGAGGGTACCATCCGAAATTTCCCTACATTAAATTAACCAAATGGACATTACCTGTTTTATAAAGTATTTATTTTATGCCCCTACTCTATATCTATATTGGTCTAACACATCAACCCATTGTGTGACAAGGGAAAAAGTCGAACTCGAAACGATGTCGTCGTTGAAGATGCGTCCAGTACTTTTTCAATTCAAGCTGTCAACCCTTATCAGTCTATGACAAAGAAGACGGTGAAAATATTCATTACATATTGTGCCCGACACTTCCAATTCAATTTATCAATCAGTTGTATTGCGAGTCCAAAGGATAAAGACAAAATCATCATTGAAAGTGAAGAAGATGTCAACCCGATGACAACGACACCATTATGTTGATGAATAACAAATTTGAACTTCCCGATTCCAAGTTTGTTTTGTTATGTCCACTAACTTACCTCCCGACTTGCCCTTTCATCTTTTGGCATGCCCCCAATATATAAAATACGACATATAAAATTACATACAAGATATGAGCTAGATGAAGTCAAGAGGGGCTTTGAGGGTTTAGAACCGGGTTGACCCGTGGGCAAAAGATCATCCCTACTCAATTCCATGACAAAACGGTATCAACCAAAATCGACCCAATCGGGTGAAACTGGTTTACTCTTTATTTTTTTCGGGTAAACAGGCCAACCCGGATTTGTACGTCTAGTGTTTTTGCATTATTTATTATCCGGTTTATAATTCAAGTGAGGACCATGATCGGATATTTGTAATTCGGATACAGAAAGCATTCCATAATTCATAGTTGGCGCTTCTCTGTATGCTCCGCGTTTTCTCCTTCCTCCAATGGCGAATCATTCCACTCTCGGGGAGGCGCAACTTGCCTATTTGAATATCCGCGCTTAACGTCCTTGATTCGAGGCTTGTCCATGTCAGTATGTTTGCTTTCAAATCACTGATAGCCTTGTTCATCTCTTCTTCCCTATTTTTTGCTTTTCGCTACTTCTACTTTGTTTCAAATTGCCCTATTGTTTGTGAGATTTGACTGCCTTGAACACGGTTTCTGCAACTTATTTTGAATTTAACAATCTAGGTTTGATTGTTTGGTGCGCATTTATGATTTAGGATTTCGTTGTTAGTGGTTGTTGATTATTGTCCACAGAATCGAAAGTAGAGGAATTCGATAAATCTCTGTTCTACTTTGTTACTGGTGGCTGTAAAACGGCAGATCGTTCGGAGGATTGCCGGTTTTGTACTGAGTACTGAAATGTTATCTCTGTAGCTTCAGGTATTAAAAACTTATAGTAATTCTTGTGATTATCTGGTAAAGTATGCTTGTAGTTGATCTTTAGTTAATGGTGTCATTACTGACATCAAAGCTTATCTGGTTTAGTAGATGGATTGTTTATATGCAAAAGGACCTTTTGTAAGCTAACAGCACATATAATACCTAGATAGGCTAGATGTAATCTTCTAGAAGTTTCATGTGTATAAGAGCTATACACTGTGATTGTGACACTTTTCACTAGATATATACCATGTAATATCACTGTGGAATGATATGTAGGAACGATTATTTCCCTCACCTCTCTCCTGCAACATTCTGTTATAAACCAAGTTTGTGAGGATGATACAGTTCCTTATCAGCTTTGTGAATAACCTTTGTGTCATAAGCTGAACTTCTGAAAACCATCTGGCTTATAAAAGTGTAAAGAAGCCAAGAACAAACTCATCACTGTGTTGTAGATTTAGCCTTATTCACTGAACTTTGAGATATTGTTCCAACCGGCACTTTCATTGTAGCTAAAAACTGCTTGATTATAATTGTCTGTCCTTTTGATTGCTGAAGTAATTTGCTTTGTGTCAGTTCATTCTGATAGTGAAAGAGCTAATGAGCTATGTTGTTCAATGGTAGAATCTACAGTACAACATGTGGCTTAAGCTGCCAAAGTGTCTCCTCTAGCTGGTCCGCGAGTAGGATTGTAAACCACAGAAGAGAATAGACAACAAAAGTCAGCCAATTGCAAATGTAATCTTATCAGGTATTCTCGCTAATTTAAGGTCGGGTCTGGCTCTCCACTCGTATGAACACATCAGATAAACTCAAGTTTTTGGCTTCCTTGTAGCAGAAGTTAGACCACGAGTCTGTCACATTTAGTTTGTACATCAAAATGTGTTACATCTCAAATATTGGACTTGTCATTTACGTTCATCTAACCGTACATATTATGTCTATAAGGTACAAAGTTTTAGTCTATGAGGCTGTAGCTTCAGGCTGTACATGAAGTTTTAGTCTATGACCCGACCCGTGAAACCGACCCGACAAACCCGAGCCCGAACCCGACCTGGTCCCGAAAATTTTGAAAAAAAAGAAATACCCGGAACCGACCCGCTTGATATTGATTTAACCCGAAATAATAAATAATCCGAACGGTTGAACCCGAAAATGACCCGGACCCGATAAAACCCGAGTAGAATAACCCGATAACGACTCGACAACCCGAAATAACCCGACCCCAAATGACCCGATAGTCCGAAGTAACCCGACCCGAAATGATCCGATAGCCCGAAGTAACCCGACCCGAAATGACCCGAGAGCCCGAAGTAACCCGACCCAAAATGACCCGATAGCCCGAAGTAACCCGATCCGAAATGACCCGATTGCCCGAAGTAACCCGACCGAAATGACTCGATAGCCTGAAGTGACCCAACCCGAAATGACCTGTTAGCCCAAAGTAACCCGACTTGAAATGAGCCGCTAGCCCAAAATAACCCGACCCTAGATAACCTTGATAATGTGAAGTAAAATGATGTGATAGTATGAACTATAAAATATGAAGTAGTCCAAGCCCATATGACATGTTAATTCGGAGTAAATTGAAAACAAAAAATAAAATTACACATTTAAACCTAAAATTTTAAAACAATAATACTCTTATATGTATCATAAGTTCATTACTCTTACATGTATCATAAGTTCATGATATGTATAGAATATGTTAAGTTTTCATCTTTTATTTTTCTCTTACAATATATAAAATTATTCAATTTGAATTAATAGAATTTGAGTTTTGTGTTAAATTGATAATTTAAAGGTTGAGATCATGTAGATAATTATGGCCAGTAATAATTGAGATCATCTTGATAATTATGGCTAGTGATTAAGAAAGATAATTTATAAAAATTTAAGAAATTTAATAGTACTAAAAGGAAAGCAAATATTGATAAAATAAAAATCTAATATTTCCATATAAGTATTGTCTCCTCCTTTGCTAGTCACTAACATTTATGGATGTTTTGTACCGATATTTTTATTTAATCTAATTGTGTAATAATTAAACTTTTTGTATCATTATTTTAATGACATTTAAAATATCATTTTACTTCATTTAGATAATTGTCGATCAAAGGTTAATATTAACAAAGAATATATTCAATACATTATTTTTATCTTAATAAATCAAAGTAATTTATGTTTATTTTATCAAAATAATATAAAAAAGTAAAACAAAGAACAATTGTAACCAATATTGAATGGATTTAAAAATACTAAATAAATGTGTTTATTATTGTATTTCCTATTTAATAGCATTACTTTTTTATATTCATAAAATTTAAATGCCAAGATCTTTCAGCAAAATGCAAATTAAGGTTATAAAATAAGAAATATAATTGTAAATATTGAGATCTCCCGGTAAATTAAGGTTAGAGAATAAGAAAGATAATTTTATTACTTTTTAATCCATTCAATATTAGTTACATTTGTTCTCACACCCTAATATTATATTTTGTTTTTATTAGATTACTTTGATTAATTGAATAAACATAGATTACTTTAATTTCTTAAGATAAAAATAATGTAATGAAATATTTTTTGTTAATATTAACCCTTGCTCGACAATTAGCTAAATGAAGTAGAAGATAATTTTGAATGCCATAATAATAATAATAATAATAATAATAATAAAGACATTTTAATGAATATTAAATTAGATTAATTAAAAAATATCAATATAAAAACATCTATAAATGTTAGTGATTAACAAAGGAAGAAGATAAACGACTTATATCAAAATACTAATAAATGTGTTTTGTTTTTCAATATTCTCTTTCCTTTTTAGTACTAGTAAATTTCTTATATTTTCATAAATTATCTTTCTTCACTAGCAATAATTATCGAGATAATTGTAATGATCACTCGTGTTAAATATCTCCCGGTTTTAAATTCGGATATCCATTCGATTCGTATTTGGTTGGATATCCGGCATTTTTCCCATTATCGGATCGGATAATTATCCGGATGTCCGGTTGATCTGGAATCCAAAATATAGTATGCGAAATGATTTGGTTGGATCGGATCGGATTATTATCTACGAATATCCGGATGATCCGAATGACTTTTGTTTGACCCGATTGATCCGGATACCTCTTGATCTGAATATGTAAAAATGATTTAGCTGGATCCGATATCCGATTGATCTGAATATCCGTTTGATCCGGATATATATTTGCTACTTTGTTTATCACAAAATGTAATGAAAAAACAATTAAAAGGCACAAAACAAATCAAAGTAAAAATGATAAGTATACAGATGATAAAAAAAATAGAATATTAAAGTACGTTATAATAAGAAAAAAAAGGTTTTAAAACAATAGATATCTATATCTTTACATTTTATAACTATATGTGAAAACGAGAGTACGAGACCAACTTATAATTAAAGATTATTATAGACATTCGTTCATTTAAATGAGACCAACTTCTATTAAAAAATTATTATTAAGACCAAATTATAATCATATTTATAAGAATTAATATTTTAAAATCATACCCACTTATAGTAAAAGATTATTAGGAATTTATAAAGTAACCAAGTGTGCATAAGTTATTAAATTGTAACAAATTAACAGTATTAATTCATTGTTTTGGCTAACTCAAATATTTTCCCATTAAATACATATATTTTTTTAAATATAAATATTAGTACATACAATGTTGATTTATCCTTCATAAAACAAAACGGGTACTCGAATGCCTAAGACGATCTGGTGAGGCGATGAATCCGATGATCCACGGATATTTGGATATTCGATTATCCATGGATATCCGGTGAGCCACTGATCCATGAGTGTCCGGATAGGCGGATATCCATGATTATTCAAATATCCATGATTATTCGGATATCCGTGGATATTCGGATGCCTAAACCTTAATCCGTATCCGATCCGTTGATCCAGGAAGATCTCCCGTATCGGATTCTAACCGGATCAAAACGGATACTAAAATATCAGGGTTTTTCGGATCGAGTCAACGAAATTTTTAGACCGGATTGGCGGATAAATTTGGTTTTACCGCCCATACTAATCATATTGACTAATAATTATCCGATCCAACTAAAATCATTTGCGGATTTCATATTTTATTAGACCAAAATATTCACATAACTAGGTAATTTTGATTTAACTCGAAAATTGCACCATCCAAAACCGATCTGAATAAAGATGTTAGAAATCATATCATCTTTGAGCAAACCGAACTTGACCCGCCTTAAATGGCACCTCTCGAAACATTAAAAATAAAAAATAATCCGGCCCGAAGTGACCCGAGAACCAACTAAACCGATTTTTATGGCCCAAGAACCAAGTTTACCCGATAACCCGTTCCAACCCGAATAACTAGTACCCGACCCAAATTGACCCGATCCGAAACAACCCGCTAACAAAAACAAACCTATTTATACCCGACTCGATTTCAACCCGACCCCGTTTGACCCACCCGAACTCGACCCGCGGACCCGTTTGACCCAACCCGAAATCGACCCGCCAACCCCATTTGGCACCACGAAAAGAACCGATGCTACCCGATAACCCGTTTTAACCCGAACATTTGGTACCCGACCCAAACTGACCCGACCCGAAACAACCCGTTTAAAAATCAAGCCTACTTTTTACCCGACCCAATTCCAACCCGATATTGTTATAACCCGACCCGACCCCGACCTGTTAGCCCCGTTTGACAGCTCTTGACTAAGGTACCTGGTATGTAGACTTGAGCAAAGTCAAACCGGCAGATATGGGCAGCACACCTAAGCTTGATCAGGCTGGAAAGCCCAGATCGGACGGGTACGTTTTGTATGTTTTAATTAAATATATATTAAATACGATGGTATAATTTGAACCTGAGACCTGGAAAAAAAATCCGGGACTTGCCCACCTGAACCGAAGCCCAACTCAGACGGTTATCGGCAAGATTCTAGACTCGAATTCCGGGCCGATAGGCAAGCATCTGGAAAGTTACCCTCCACTTTGAGTGGGTGATATTATGCACCTATAAAAATGATTCATTATTATTGTTTTTAATAAAACTAAATATAATTAATTTTATATATTTTTTTTAAAAGTAAAAAATAATGATAATGAAGCATTTCTATTGGTGGAGGGTGAGCAAAATTGGATCCTACCTCGAGTTCATTTTGGTACTTTTGGGCCTATCCTAAAGGCTCAAATCTAGTGAGATAAGGCCCAAAGATCGGCCCAATCCAACATCATAAATCAACCAACTGAATTAGTTATGATTGTGTTTTAAAATATAGAATTCACCATATTATTTTTTCATTTATAATATTTTTTTTATATTCCTGTTGTATGACTATGAAGATAGGAAAACAAAGTAAAGCAAAATCTTATAAGTTGCTAAAAAAAAAGTTGATCGATAAAAATATGTTTTTTTCATCAAGTATTTGAATTTTGAACCGTATAAGTTGCTAAAATCCAAAAAAAGTTCATTCAGAGATCGTCTTCAATCACTTTCTTGGAACTTCATCTTTTCTTATAAGTTGCTAAAATCCAAAAAATCATCCGAGTATTTATTATCGGGTCACTCGGATATATCCGATCCAACTTATTTTCAGAACTCTAATTCGTATCTGTAATTCGAATAATCTTTCCAGATCGACTCAAAGAATCAATTAATGAAAAATTGTTTGATTTTGATTAATCTGATATATTTTCTAACACTTAGAGCAAGTTCACTCGGTCACCACATAGATAAAGTGACGTGGGGACATCCAATGTTAAAAAATTAAACTTTACGCGGTTGGTTTAATAAGTTTTTATTTGACATTTAATGAACTTGAAAATTTCAAAGGCTAGAATCTTGACATTTTATATTATTTGTTAACCGGTTACCAAAAATATTATATTCATATGTGATCCCATTTTATTATATATTTAATAATTTTTTCTCCCGAAAAATACCTTATAATATATCCCTACTTAATCAATTTAAAATAATTTTTTATTATTTAAAAATATCTTGTTATGAGTTAGTTTTAGTAAATAAATTTAAAAAATTATTTGTACAAACACATTATTTTAAGTTTTAATTTTTATAGTATAATTATTTTTTTTTTGTATAAAAAGTAAAAGGTTTTTATTTTTTTCCCAAAAAAACCTTCAAATTTTATCACTAAAAATAATAAATAAATAAAATCATATTGAATTTAATCGGTTAAAAAAAATAAAAACACATGTACATTGACAATAATAATATTTTACTGATATTAACCTAATAACATTTGATGTGTTTATTACCATAATACATCTTTATTACCATATAAAACCCACATTTCCCTTACAATAATTTTTTTTTTTTCTCCCAACACTAAAATAGTGCATTATGAAACACAAGTAACGTTATTAATTTTTTTTGAAAGCACAAAACCTCATATATTAGCCATATTCATTAACAACAATGAGTTCAAATGTTTATAAAACTATCATGTTGACAAAGCAAAACAGAAGACAAAGATAATATAAATGCCATCCAATGTGTCGATTATTGTTCAGACGGTCAGTAAAACTCCATACGCAGGCCTCCGTGACATTGACACACAACTTGACCAAATACAAGATATCTCTCAGGTTCCCCTTAACCACAACGTTGCATGAGAGTAAAGAAAGTTCCCCTTAACCACAACGTTGCATGAGAGTAAAGAAACTAAAGACTGAACGTCTGTTTCACATATAATGTTACTCCGTCCATGCTCGATTGCAATGTCAATCGCTCAAAGTATCGCAAACCCCTCCGCCACAGGCACATAACACTTATTAGGGATCCGATTTGATGTTACGAGAAGAGTCACCCCAACTTTTTTCTGGCCACAACACGAACACCACATCACCCGTCCTTTTTGACGGCGACATCACAGTTCAACTTCACCACTCCCGCCTGAGGGCGGCTCCAACCATCCAGAAATGAAGTCCCCTCTGAAACTGTCCCCGCATCACTTTCATAGCTCATTGACGTACATCCCTTGCATTGTGACTAGCCTTGACAATCTCCGTATACTCTTTCTATATTTTCTTGATCCCTTACAATGAAGTAGAGGATGCATACGAGACTCCTCCAGCCCACACACATCACAACAAATTTCTTCACACTCTTCATTGGACCAGATTAGTTAGACAAATAACGTCACACACATCACACCAAACTTCTTCACATACTCTTCATTGAACCAGATTAGTTAGACAAATAACGTTATCGAAACGATGGTGATTAACTTTTTTGAATGACTATTTAGGTGGGAGTCTTCCATTCCTCTCTAGTCTCTCTTCAATCATGTCACAACAAATTTCTTCACACTCTTCATTGGACCAGATTAGTTAGACAAATAACGTCACACACATCACACCAAACTTCTTCACATACTCTTCATTGGACCATACTCTTCATTGAATCAGATTAGTTAGACAAATAACGTTATCGAAACGATGGTGAATTAACTTTTTTGAATGACTATTTAGGTACGAGTCTTCCTTTCCTCTCTAGTCTCTCTTCAATCTTGTCACAACAAATGTTTTTAATTAAATAAATATTTAAAAATTGGTACTAGTATGCTTTTATCATTATTATATGTATAAAAAAAACTTCATGAATCACGGTAGAGTATGCTAACAATAATTAAATGAATATTATTTCGTAGTATAATTTTTGATATAATTTTCAGCGTGATTTTGAACTAATTTTTTTAAACTTTTAAAAGTATTAATGAGTAGTTAACTTTATGAAATGTACAGATATTTTTAATTAAATTTTATATGTTATAATAAAATAAAAAGTGCATTTTTTTAAAATGCGAGTAAAACTTAACAAAACACATATAATCACAGTTTTAATATTTTTGGAATTACAAATGTATAGGAAATCAATTTCTTTTTTTTAACCAAACACATATTTGATCTACTTTTTTTAATCTTAAAATATAAACGCAAAACATATAAATTAGTATTGCAACGGTCTTCCTCCGCGACCGAATGAAAGTCGACATTTGTAGGGATAGTCAATTTATGCGTACTCATTGACCATTTGACCCCATATATTTAAAATCCATTTCTACCAATATATTATATATGTACTTACTTGCTTCATATCAAATACTATATATTGCTTTCTATATTTTTATTTTTTGAACAATAATACAAGATATTATAAAATAAAAAAGTAGTTGACGAGTGAATATATTTTAGTATAAGATTAATCAACACTTACAAATAATTTGTTCTTTTAGTCCTAGCATAGATAAATTTATATTTATAAATGATCACTGAATTCATAATTATAAAATAGACAATCTAACCATTAATTTTTTTTATATATTTTTTTTGACTTTTTAATATTTTTTTCGTTAAAAAATTTACGCATTTTCTGCTATTTTGTAAAAACTGTTTTTTGAATTTTTTTAAAAATAATTCATATTATTAAAATTAGTCGTAAAATCCGTTTCTATCCGTATTAATATATATTCATTTACAATTTTAAATCTCAAAATATTATTTTAATAAAAGTATATATTTATTTATAATAATCTAAACATTCGTGTGCAAATTTTAAAAGTCAGTGTTTAAATTTTAAAAAACAATTTCCAATCATGTTATAAAAAAAATCGAATCAAGAAAAACTGCTAAAAATAAGTTAGATTTGCGCCAGCCAAAATTGTTCAAAAATTTTCTTTGACTTACCCCATTGAAAAACAGCTCATGAATGTACACTATTTGGCGCAGAGCGAAAATAATTGGATTATAAATATACCAACCACAGCAAGCACTCCATTGAAAAGCACACAAGCTCAATAATATCCCCATTTCATTCACAGACCACCAAAGAAGAAGAAGAAGATGACTGAGGGAAGCAAATCTGATGGAGTTATTACTTGCAAAGGTAATTAATCGATTTAGAAACTCTTAATTTTGATATGGGAATTGGAATTTGATTCTGATGTGATTATGAATTTTGCAACTTCAGCTGTTGTTTGCTGGGGACCTGGAGAATCACTCAAAGTGGAAGAGATTCAAGTAGATCCACCCAAATCATCTGAAGTTCGAATCAAGATTCTTTATTCGAGTGTTTGTCATACTGATCTTCTTCTTATGTCTGCCTACCCAAGTGTTAGTTTGCTGATTTCTGTCGGTTTTTTGAATGTTTATGTAATTGAATTGTGTAATTGATGGATCTGTGTGTATTGTCTTCTTCTTCTTTCAGGCTGATGCTTTTCCAAGGGCTATGGGTCATGAAGGTGTTGGGTGAGTACTCTAACTATCTAATTGAAATTCGGTTTATGACTCGTTTGGTATTGATATCGGATTGAAAGAATCCGATACGAGTGTATATAAGTTTGGTGGACTACCCAATTGGTTTAAGTTTCGTTAGTGTTTGTTATGCCGACGGTTAAGTATTGGATTCGTTTTTTCGTTGTAGGGAGGTGGAAAGCGTCGGGGAAGGTGTAACGGAGTTGAAGAAAGGCGACATAGTGATAGCAACGTATGTGTCGGAATGCAAGGAATGCGACAATTGTAAGTTCACTATCCGACCCACCAATTGCTGCAGCAAATACCCGTACTTGATGAGTGGGTTGATGCCCGACGGAACTGCAAGGCTTTCGGTTCAAGGCAAGACGCTTTTCGGGTTCTTGGGGTCGACGTGGTCTCAGTACGTTGTGGCTCACACGGCTTACGTAGTTAAGCTTGACCCGAGGCTTCCTTTAGCCCATGGTAGCTTCCTTTCATGTGGGTTTTCAACTGGCCTTGGAGGGTCTTGGTTTGATGCTAATGTTCATAAGGGCTCTACCGTCGCTGTTCTTGGTCTCGGTGCCGTCGGTCTTGGGGTATTATTCTTATTTACACTTCTTGAAATCGTCGGTTCTTCTTCTATAATTGGCTTTAAATTATTTTGTTAAAAGTTGGTTAGGTAATAGTTATCTTAACTAATTGCATTTAAAATTAAGTAAACTAGGATGGGTGTGCTTCTATTGTCATTTGGCAATGAGCTATGAGCATGACACCTCGTTTACCACTTAGTATTATCGGGATAAAAAATATTCGATCAGCTTTACCTGATTTAACGTGAAAAATTCAAATTGATTGAATTCGATCTATATGTTTTATCATCACCGATTCACCGGATCAGATGCAAATTGAGTTTCAAAAAAATAAGTGAATCGGATATATTATAATAATCCGGATTTTAGATCTACCGGATATTCGGATTATATATCAAGACCTTTTTCAAATTAAATATAGGAATTAAATATCCAATCCAAATAAATTGTCGAATATTCAAGTATTTACGGGTTGAATATCTAGATATTTGAATTAGATAGATTTGGCTGCACACCCTATGTGTAAGTCGTAGTCAATTTTCATAGCTTTGGCTCGTACTCAACTTCTCATGTTTTTATTTTCTAAGAAAGACTATTTCTCGTGTTACATGTGTACTTGGTAGTTACATGACCCTTATGTCATTAGATATGTCCTATTTAATGTCATATATTCCCACATCTAGGTTGTACAAGGAGCTAAGATTCAAGGAGCATCAAAGATTATTGGCATTGACAAGAATCCATTAAAGCGCGAAAAGGGTGAGATCTTTGGGATGACCGATTTCATAAACCCGGATGAAGCTTCCGGTGACAAGCCCATCTCACAGTTGATCATGGACTTGACCGGAGGTCAAGGTGTTGACTACTCCTTTGAGTGCACCGGAGCCCCTGCATTGGTTAGCCAGGCTCTCGAGTCCACAAAAGCGGTAACAACCTTCCTTGGCGTACACAAGTATGTGCATTTTCAGTTTTCCGTGCTTTGTTACTTACATTTGTTTATCGTGTCTAGGGACGAGGACTAACCGTGGTCATCGGAGCAGCGGGAAAACCAACAATGGAGATGCATGCCCTAAGCCTTTTAACCGGAAGAACCATCAAAGGGTCAATATTTGGAGGGATTAAGATTCAATCCCACTTCCCCGTGATAGTTGAGAAATGTATCAACAAGGTACGGACATTGTGTTTCTGACAGATTCATCACATAAGCTCCAACTACGTTTAATCTTAACTAATTGGCGTATGAGTAATAGTCCACCAAACTTATAAACTAATCTTTTTAGCGGTTTATAATCAATATGAGATCGTTTTTCACATTTTATTTGACCGTCTCAATCTCCATACTAAGACTTACATTATCTTTTGGCATTAACTAAAACAGGAAATCGAGTTGGATCACTTGTTGACGCACGAAATCTCATTCGACGAGATGGACAAAGCATTGGAACTACTTAGACAACCGGATTGTGTTAAGATTCTTATCAAGATGTGAAGATGCATACCTGATTTCCACCTTCAAAAATTTTCTTTACCAATTACATCATCAATGAATAAAATGTTGTATTTTCTCAAGTCTAAAAAAAGTCCATCACAACTTTACTGGCTTTACAGCACAAGTTTGACAAACCATTAGAAAATGATCTTTTGATATATATTATTTCTCTGCATTCAATTTATGTGAGCTTGTCATAACTGAAATAGATCCCTCGAGCAAATTATTTTGATGATAAGCGATGGATGTATGAGAGATGGTTAAACAAGTTTTGTTTTTGTTTAGAACTAATAAATTTCGGTTAGTTAATATAACGCGGAGTTTATGCAATACGATATGATTTGATCCTACCAAAATCTATGTAAATAGTTGACTAAGATTCCTCTTTAACGTCAATAATAACTCTCGTGTTAACACATCAACAAAGAAATAAGAGAATATTGGTCAAATAAAACCTTTTTTTGTATATGCGATACAAACTAGACCCTATTAATTTTGGATTACTTTCGAAATTTAAAATCACATAATTAAAGGGTTCAAAGGGTAATTGAGAGTTAAGATTATAAATTCTACTCCGTGATCTTATTGAGGAAGCAAATGTCCAGAGCTATCAAGCGCCGGAAAGAAGAGATTTTGGACCACAAACTCTCTAAGAAACCGCCAAGAAGAGAAGGAGCGGCGCCGAAGCCCACAGTGGCTAGCCCTTTGAGGTTTTGGATCAATCATAGGTTATACAAGGAGCAACAATTATTCATTGAAGCGCGAAATACGTCAGGCTTATGGGATGACCAATTTCATACACCCGGACGAAGGTTCTGGTGCCAAGCCCATCTCACAATTGGTCATGGACTTGACCAAAGGACAAGGTGGTGATAACTCGTTTGAGTGCACCGGACTCCCGACATTGGCTAACCAGGATCTCGAGTCCACAAAATCGGTAATAAAAATAAAATCTTCCTTGACGTACACAAGTACGTGTATGTTTCAATTTTTTGTCTTCTTACTTTTGTTTGCGGTGTTCAAGGACGAGGAGTAACCGAGATTATCGATCATAGGGAAGCCAATATTGGAGGTAAATAGTCTTCTAAGTGGAATATTCATAAAAAAAACTCGATCTTTTGAGGTACTAAGATTCGGTCTCACTTCCCATTGATAGTTGAGAAAGGTATTAAAAAGGTACAAATTCATTAAACTTGTAACAAACTAATATTGTGTTTCTTTGACCATCTTAATCTCCGTACAAAAACTAAAATTGTTTTTTGGTGTTAACCAAAATTGAAAATCGAGTTGGATCATCTACTAACGCATAAAATTTATTCAACGAGGTGGGCAAAATCTCAGAACTATTAAAACAACGGAATTGTATCAAGATACTCATCCAGAGGAAAAAGAATATTTCTTCATCCCATATACAAATATTCTACTTAACAACAACACCAATGAATAATATTGGTATTTTCTTAGAAGTTAAAAGGCCCTCCTATTTTTACATTATAAGGGCCCGTTTGGTTTTAACTTCGGAATCGGAAACGGAATGGAAACGAATCTAGTCAACACGTATACCATTGTTCATTAGAATTTTTGGAATCATTCCTTGTAGTTTGTAGTAATTGGATGAGAGTTTGATTACTTTTGATACCCTATAGGGTAACAAAATGTGAAGAAACAAGTGCATTTTTCATTAAACCATGGAGAATGATTCCATAAAATTTCATGAATATGAATATATATATGGACTAAATTTTTTTTCATTCCGTTTCCGTTTTCGGAGTTGGAACCAAACGGGCCCTAAGTTTGACAAAACATATCAACGTTTAAATAATATTGTAAAATTCTTTTTTGCAATTTAAGGATGGGTTTGGAGTGAGAGTTTTTTGGTAAGAGTTTGGCATCTTATTTTTGGGCTGGCTGGTTTCTGGTTCATGGGCTCAAGTTTTGGTTATGGGCCGGGTTTGTGATTTGATAATTGTTGTTCCATTATCATAGAGTTGGTTCATAAAAGTTTACACACCTTTGAAATAATAATATAACAATAGTTATAATGATTTTATGAATAATGAAATATAGTTTTTTTTTTTATAACGGAAAGCGGTTAGGTTAGTTTACTTCCTAGAGGCAGTCCACCCTAAAGCATCCTTGCGGATGAGAACAAGATTTAAAATGAGTCGATTAATGATATTCTCAAGCTCAACTCGTTTATAAACGATCCGAGTTGAACCTAAAAATAAGATTTAAAATGTGTTTATAATTAGTTCGTTTAGAAAATAAATAAGCTTGAACAAAGTTTGAATAGCTCGGCTAATATAACAATCTTATAGTATTATTTTATCCAAATGAGAGGAGTCGGAAGCTACCAAGACAAAAACAACAAATCGATCTTATTGATATCGAGATAAAAACACAAATCTTATTCAAGAAAGAAATTCAAAACCGAAAGCTATAAAGACAAAATTCTGATAAAATTAAATTGAATAAATAAACAACTCGAACAATAACAGAATAGTTCTTCTCATAAAAGGTTTTAAAATTATTGAACTTTGGGTATTAGATTTAGTATATATATTTTTATATTGAATTTCAAGTATAATAATTTGAGTATTATGTTTCAGATATTGGAATTCTAGTATTAAAATTTCGGGATTTTGAAAATTACTTCTAATATAATTATAATATAAAGATAGTAAAATTATGATATATCGATTTTTTTTTATGGGAAGATATCGATCTTACTCCTTCTGGAAACTCACAAACTACTTTGGATCCATTTTCGAGAGACATACAATTAAATATTTTATTTTATTTTTTTACTTTCATAATTTCCATAATAATCTATTGGAGATTAAAAAAAAAATTCTCTATAATTGTTGGAGATAATAAGTTCTCACGTCGAACGTCGAAATTTGGGGACATTTCGATCCTAATATATATAAGGTCGATGAACTATTCCTCTAATTGTCAATGGGTTCTAGGAGCTGGACTTGGACCTAACGCGCATGTGCGCTCGTATACACACGACCTCCGCTCTATGGTACGTCTGTATCAGACTTTAACAATAATTTGCATTCTCATAATCCCTTCTATCCCATAAACTAATCAACCAAACACGCCTTAATTTTTTATTTTTGTATCCACAATAAGCTCATTGATGCATTAGTTTAGACTTCAGAGTCATCAGCCTCGGGCATATAAAATAAATAGCAAGATTTGGATACCCGAATCCATTCACATCTAGAAAATCACTTAGAAGAAGATCGAAGATGTCTGAGGGAAGCAACTCTGCTGGAATCATCACTTGCAAAGGTAATCATCAAATTCTGTGATTATCTAGATTCATATACACTGATCAAAGGATAGTCATATTTCATTATGATGTGATTACAACAGCTGTTGTTTGCTGGGGAGCTGGAGAATCACTCAAAGTAGAGGAGATTCAAGTAGATCCACCCAAAAAATCCGAAGTTCGAATCAAGATTCTTTATTCAAGTGTTTGCCATACAGATCTCATCTTTATGACCGGATACCCGAATGTTAGTTGACTCATTTCTGTCAATTTTTTGTATGTTTATTCCATTGAGCTATCCATTTGATAGATCTGTGTATATATATATCGTCTTATTCCTTTAGACTGATGCTTTCCCAAGGGCGATGGGTCATGAAGGTGTTGGGTGAGTATGACTCGTTTGGTATCCATATCGAAGATATTCCGACGGAGATGAATGGTAACGTTTGTTTTTGTTGATGCAGCGAGGTGGAAAGCGTCGGGGAAGGAGTAACGGAATTGAAGAAAGGCGATATAGTGATACCAACATATGTATCAGAATGCGAGGAATGTGAAAACTGTAGGGCTATTATCCGACCCACTAATCTCTGCAGAAAATATCCGAATCTAAAGTCAGGGTTAATGCCCGATGGAACGTCGAGGATTTCGGTTCAAGGCAAGAAGCTTTTCGGGTTCTTGGGCTCGACGTGGTCTCAATATGTGGTGGCTCACTCGGCTTACGTTGTAAAGCTTGACCCGAGGATTCCTCTAGCCCATGCTAGCTTCCTTTCATGTGGGTTTTCAACTGGCCTTGGAGGGTCTTGGTTTGATGCTCGTGTTGACAAGGGCTCGACCGTCGCTGTTATTGGTCTCGGTGTTGTTGGTCTTGGCGTAAGTATTCATTTACACTTCAAATGAACTACACTCATAAATAAACGGACTATATAATAAAATTAATTGACAATAGTAACATATCTATTTTTGGCGTTGTTCGACTAATTATAAAGAAAAATGACATGTTTAACGTGTTTTGTCTATATATTTTCACATGGATTGCATTGAAAAATTAGGTACACAACCTCTACATCACGAACTAGTTCAATTTAAGATCATTGATAGAAGTTGTTAAGATGAGTATCTCTTCTTGATTACATAAATATTGTTAATTGATTTTGGTATTGAGTTTTATCAAAATTATGTATTAGGCTTGTACCTCTACATCACGAACTAGTTCAATTTAAGATCATTGATAGAAGTTGTTAAGGTGAGTATCTCTTCTTGATTACATAAATATTGTTAATTGATTTTGGTATTGTTAATTGATTTTGGTATTGAGTTTTATCAAAATTATGTATTAGGCTTGTACCGTATATGTTTGCTCGTTATATGCATGCTAAATTTGTTATTGAAATGTGTTTTTGTTGTTAGGTGGTTTGTTTTAGGTGAAGAGTGGAAACCTCTAATAAGTGGGTCTTATAAGTAGATTGTATTGTTTGCACATGCAGGTTATACAAGGAGCTAAAATTCGAGGAGCATCAAGAATTATTGGCATAGACAAGAATCCACTGAAGCGGGAAAAGGGTTATGCCTATGGGATGACCGATTTCATAAACCCGGACGAAGGTTCCGGTGACAAGCTCATCTCGCAACTGATCATGGACTTGACCAAAGGACAAGGTGTTGATTACTCGTTTGAATGCACGGGAGTCCCGACATTGGTTAACCAAGCTCTCGAGTCCACAAAAGCGGTAAAAAACCCCCCTTCCTTGACGTACACAAGTACTTTTTCAACCTTTTGTGTCTTCTTACTTTTGTTTGTGGTGTCCAGGGACGAGGAGTAACTGTGGTTATCGGACTATCGGGGAAGCCGACATTGGAGTTGAATAGCCGAAGTCTTTTAAGTGGAAGATCCATTAAAGGCTCAATCTTTGGAGGGACTAAGATTCGGTCTCACTTCCCCTTGATAGTTGAGAAATGTATAAACAAGGTTTGAATCTATCAACTTGTAATGAACTAAATATTACGTTTCCTTGACCATCATAATCTTCGTACAAAAACTAATATTATTCTTCTTCTTTTAACAAAAATAGGAAATCGAGTTGGATCATCTACTGACACACGAAATTTCATTCAACGAGATGGACAAAGCATTGAAGCTATTAAAACAGCCAGATTGTGTCAAGATCCTAATCAAGAATGTAAAGATTTATTCTTTATCCCATATTTAAAGATTCTCTTGAACAATAACACCATCTATGAATAAAACTTGTATTTTCTTAGAATCAAAAAGCCCTTCGTATTTTTCAGTAAGAGTTTGCCATCATTTTTTTGGACCGGCTGGTTTCCGGTTTGGTTTGGGGTGATTTTTCAGCTTTTGGTTATGGGCCGGGTTCGTGGTTCGATAAGTGTTGTTCCTTTGTTATAGAGTTTGCTTATGAAAGTTTACACAACTTTGAAATGATATTATTATTTGTGAAAATATGAGACACAATAGTTATGATGATTTTATGAATAACATAGGGTGAAATACAGTTTAGGGTTTTTACTTTTTTGGTTTGAGAAAGAAAATTGTCCGAATACTACTTTAATACACAATATTTAGAGAAAATAATAATGTGGACACCTTAGGTGAAGTACAGTTTCCGATTCCGTTCTTGTGATCTGGACCTACCAATTCTGATCTCACAACCTATCACCATCGTTCTCGGTCTAACGACACCATTCTTTGCCTAACGGCACCTATAATACCGAAAAAGGAAAACAAAAATCAATATTGAATAATATTCTCGAATAAGCTTATGCTCAAACCTCGACCATCTTATAAACAAAGGTGTATTGTTGTTAACTAGTTTTTTAATCTCTTTGAACAAATTCCTCTTTACAAATCGTTTAATCTTTAAACCATCAAGTTTTACTCTCTTATATGTCATGATACCCATTCTCAACAGTTTCATTCCGAGGTTTGAAATTGTCTTTTGGTGGCGGTTTGAACAGTTTGCCAAGAAGGGGGTGTGTATTTGTGATCGACTCCTTTTAACTCTCGTGCAGTCCAAATGTGAGGTGTCCACATTTGTTCTCCAAACTTCCTTCATGTGTATTCGTTGACGAACAGTTATCCTCGTTGTCTCATGTGACTGGATCATCCTACTTTCCCTTGAAGATTTTTTTGCTTTCAGGTTTCTTTTAATGTATTTTTGAGTATTTATTTTCTTCTTTGTTGTGTGACCCTCCACGACAGTTAGTCCATCTGTCGATCTTTTTCGATCATTCGATCCACTAGACGACACACCGTGTAATGGTTCGAACTGCTTTCCGTTTAAAAATAAAATAAAATAAAACATATTCAATACGATATGATAAAATTACGTGAGCAGATCTCTTGAGCAACATCGATTGTGAGACACGAATTCTTAATAGTGACAATGACAACCCTCATGTTAACACATGCATCAAGTTAACATCAACAAAGAAAGGATAGTAAACTCAAGATCAATTAGGTGAAATGATCATCAACATAATTAATATACGTTTCTATAAAAAAAATGCTTAACATGACTTGGAAAGAGACAGAGAATTAGGCCGAAGTTAGATATAGGGTGCGTTCGGTGAGCCAGGGATTATCGAGATTATTGGGATTATAACATCAAGAGATTATTTTGGGAGATTATTCCGCCCATTTTTTTCATCCACTTCAACATGGATTATCGAGATTATTGGGGATTATTGTGAAATTTTAATCTTCCAAATAATCTACTATGTTCACCAAACAGACCCATAATCGTCTCAATCCTTCAAGGGCAAGTCCAATATCTCTTAAAAACTTGGATTATATTGTTCACTTTTTGTGGCCATATCCACCCCTACAATGTTGTCTAACAGTTAACTAGTTAACTCCACCAAACTATAGCAACTTTTATCATTAATTTTTAATCAAAATTTCTTTGGAAGTTCTTGAAATCAAAATTTGTTTGAAAATGTATGATAGTATTGGTCAAAGAGATCAATATAAGTTGAAAGAGAATCTTCCATTATTGCTATATTTTTAATACAATTTATTTAGTTTTAAAATAAAAAATTCTTAGTCAAACCTAAATTTTTAACGAGTTTTAAAATATATCTAGGTTTGATTCATTTATAAAAGTGAACGAGCCTGAGATAATTTTTTCCAAACTAAATCCGAATAAATAGTCTCATATAATAACCCCGTGTAAGGGGGAATTTACTGAAGAAAAAAATATTCAAAACCAGTCTATGAAGACAAAAAAAATCTTATAAAATTAAATTAAATGAGTAAATAACCCGAACCAACCAAAATCGCAGAAAAAAGCAAAATTGAATAACAAGGGATTTTTATTATCTACTAAAACTTCAAGTACAATTATTATAACTAATATATAAGATTTTTTTTTTCTAATATATAAGATTTTTATTATATAAATAAAATTGTTTTTTTTTTTTAAGAAATGACATTTTTTTTTCATTCCCATAATAATCTATTAGAGGTTAAAAAACATAATTCTCTATAATTTTCATTCTCGTAATCCCCTTCATCCCATAAACTTCTTGCAACCAAACACACCCTTAATTTTTACTTTTGTATCCACAATAAACAGCTCATTAATGCAGTAGTCTAGACTTTAGAAGTTTAGAGTGATCAGCACGGACCTATAAATAAATATCCAGATTTGGATACCCGAATCCATTCACATCTCAACTACAAAATCACCAAGAAGAAGAAGATGTCTGAGGCAAGCAACTCTAATGGAGTCATCACTTGCAAAGGTAATCAATCAAATTCTGTGATCATCTAGATTCATAAACTCTGATCAATGTGATTACAGCTGTTGTTTGCTGGGGAGCTGGAGAATCACTCAAAGTGGAGGAGATTCAAGTAGATCCGCCCAAAAAATCTGAAGTTCGAATCAAGATTCTTTATTCAAGTGTTTGCCATACTGATCTCATCTTTATGGCCGGTTACCCGAATGTTAGTTCACTCATTTCTGTCAAAATTTTGTATTTTTATTCCATTGAGTTATGCATTTGACAGATCTGTGTGTATATTTCGTCTTCTTCCTTTAGGTTGATGCTTTCCCAAGGGCCATGGGTCATGAAGGTGTTGGGTGAGTAAGACTCGTTTAGTATCGACATCGAAATATTCCGACGAAGTGAATGGTAACGTTGTTGTTGATGCAGCGAGGTGGAGAGCGTCGGGGAAGGAGTAACGGAAGTGAAGAAAGGTGATATAGTGATAACAACATATGTATCAGAATGCAAGGAATGTGAAAACTGTACGGATATTATCCGACCCACTAATCTCTGCGGGAAATATCCGAACCTATGGTCAGGGGTGATGCCCGATGGAACGTCGAGGATTTCGGTTCAAGGGAGGAAGCTTGTATGGTTCTTAGGCTCGACGTGGTCGGAATATGTGGTGGCTCACTCGGATTTCGTCGTTAAGCTTGATCCGAGGCTTCCTCTAGCCCATGCTAGCTTGCTTTCATGTGGGTTTTCAACTGGCCTTGGAGGGTCTTGGTTTGATGCTAGGGTTCATAAGGGTTCTACCGTTGTTGTTCTTGGTCTAGGTGCCGTCGGTCTTGGGGTAAGTGTTCATTTATTGATTTCTTCTCTTATACGTCACTTAGCACATGTGAGATCGTTTGCATACGATAGTTTGGTAACGATCTATTTTTGGCTTTATTGGACTAATTATTAAGAACATGACATGTTAAACATGCTTCGTCTATAAAAGCTTTCACATGGATTGTATTGAAAGGTTAGGTACACAACCTATACATCGTGAACTACTCGAATTTATGATGATCGATAAAAGTAGTTGTCAGATGTGTATCTCATATTGATTACGCAAATATTGGCTATTGATTTTAGTGTTGAATTTCACCTAAACTTATGTGTCGACGATAAAGAATGAGAATCTCTAAGAAATTATTTGGATCTTTAAGTGTATTGTATTGTTTGCACATGCATGCAGGTCATACAAGGAGCTAAGATTCAAGGGGCGTCAAGGATTATTGGTATTGACAAGAATCCATTAAAGCGTGAAATGGGACAAGTTTATGGGATGACCGATTTCATAAACCCGAATGAAGGGTCCAATGAAAAGTCCATCTCGCAGTTAATCATGGACTTGACGGGAGGACAAGGCGTCGACTACTCGTTTGAGTGCACCGGAGTTCCTACATTGGTTAATCAGGCTCTCGAATCCACAAAAAAGGTATGATAAAAAAAAAACCTTCCTTAACGTACACGAGTATGTGCATTTTTAGGTGCCGATGTCTTCTTACTTTTGTTTGTCGTATCCAGGGTCGAGGTCTAACCGTGGTTATCGGAGCATCAGGGAAACCGACATTGGAGATTGATGCCCTAAGTCTTTTAAGTGGAAGATCCATTAAAGGCTCGATTTTTGGACGGATTAAGATTCGGTCTCACTTTCCTTTAATAGTGGAGAAATGTATAAACAAGGTACATATTCAATGAACTTGTATGGAACTAAATATTGTTTTTTTCTTACCATCTTAAACTATTTACGAAAACTAAAATTGTTCTTTGTGTTAACCAAAATAGGAAATCAAGTTGGATCATTTGATAACGCATGAAATTTCATTCGACGAGATTGGCAAAGCGTTGGAACTACTAAAACAACCTGATTGTGTCAAGATCCTCATCAAGATGTAAAGATTCATTCTTGATTCCCATCTTCAAAGATCCCCTTCAACAATAACACCATCTATGATTTTTTTTTGTATTTTCTTACAAATAAAAGCCTCTCATAATTTTACATTACAAGTTTGACAAAACATTTCAACAGTCATAATAAATATTGTAATATATTTTTTCCTTTCTTGCATTTTAAGGATGGGTTTGGAATGAGAATTTCTTGGACCTGGGTTTGGCATCTTGTTTTTGGGTGGACCGGGTCACGAGACTCGGGTTTGGTTTGAGATGTTTTGGGGGCTTTTGGTTCTGGCCGGGTTTGTGGTTTGGTAGTGTTGTTCCATTGTCATAGAACTTGCTCATCAAAATTAACATAACTTTGAGATGATAATATTGTTTGTGGAAATATGAATACACTATAGTTATGATAATTTTATGAATAACATAGGGTGAAATATAGTTTTGGGTTTTTTTACTTTTGGTTTGAGAAAGAAAATTTTATTAATATTAGATTGTTTAAAAAACTTGTAAAATTATAAAGAAAGTTAGTGAAGAGAGTCGAACGATAAAACAAATATTGTCCGATATAGTCTGTAATAAACAATTTTTTGGAAAAAAACTTCTACCTTAATATTGCAAAAAAATAATTTTAAATGGAAATGTTTTCCAAAATCTACTATAGATGAACGAAATAAATGAAGTAATTTGTCAGTTTGAAAGCATGAAATCCCGCTGTATACAATATATCGATTTGTCATTATTCATTGTTTCTTCACTTCATTGTTTGACACTTTATTCGTATTCAATCAAACAAAATTTCTTATTAGCATTACGGAATTTATTCGAGATTCCACTTTATTAAATGATCAACGTTCTTTTAGTCCAACGAGTGAGTACGGTATTAAAAGAGTTAATACATAATTATTTTTAATTTTGTCTTCTAAATTACAAATTTGAAGAAAAAAAAATAAAAACACATAACAAAAATTATCATCTAAAAAAGAAATTATATTTATATACTTTCCCTCGAGAAATAATTTTTAACAACTTCCATGACCAATTTGCATTGAATTTGCCACGCCTGCAACACTGCACGTATGGCTGGAAGAACAAGGAACCAGCAATTTCTGGTTCGTTCATGGTTAGAGCACAGCACATCACTGAACTGTATTGTTCATGTACATTTCATAATTTTTAATATTTTGTGATAATTTTCTTTTAATAGATCCAAAATTTACTTTCTTCTTTATAATTTACATACCAAAAATCCACTGAAAATGGAAAAAATTAAATAAAAAAGAACCTTCTCTTCCCATACAAAGAAATGGTGAATTGAACTTAAGAGGTACAGATCCTAATTGCGATTTTCATAATTTCCAGCTGTTTCTCCTCTATAAGTGACTATGAATTTGGTTGATTCTTCCTTCTTGTGTTTGATGATTTTCATATAAATACACCCTCAACCAAGATAGCTCATATATACAAAATCATCTCTTCTGATGTCTTTTCTGGGTTTCTGGGTTGATTTTGATTTTACACACAAAGTTTGCATTTTTATGCTTTTTGCTGAACTTTCATTTTAGGGTTTCAAATTTTAGCAGCAAAATAGAAAGATGCAAAGTGTTAGTGATGAAGATTCATCTTCCGATTCGGAATCAGACATTTATCCAAGTCTAATCCCGGGTCTCCCAAATCATATTGCTGTGCTTTGTCTTCTTCGAGTTCCAGTCGAATCACACAAAAACTGCAGATTTGTTTGCAAATACTGGTTCCTATTGTATTGTAATAAACAAAGGTTTTTTACTGCAAGAAAGGATTGTGGTATGCATGATCCATGGTTGTTTGTAAACTCCTATTGTAGATTAACCAATGAGATTAAAGGGCAAATTCTTGATCTTAACCACTTATCATGGCATTCCATTCCAGAAATGCCTAGTATTACTGAATCTAATCTTTCTGGATTTAGATGTGTATCAGTACCCAATGAAGGGACTGTCTATGTTTGCGGCGGGATGGACCTGGATTCCAGATCGTCTGTTGCTGATGTGTTCAAATTTGAAATGCAAGAAAATGAATGGGTTACGGTTGAAGAGATGATCACTCCAAGATGTTACTTTCCTGGTTGGTCAATTGATGGCTTAATATATGTATTTGGTGGATGTAATCCTCAACTACTTGAAAACATCCCTGAATCTGAAGTTTATGATCCTAAAACCGAGAATTGGCGTTCTTTAGCGAATATGAAGAAGAATATAGGTTATGATCGATCCGTTGTTCTTGATGGGAAGATTTTGATAACGGGCTGGTTATGGCCTTTTGATAAGAATCCTAGAGGTCATATTTATGATCCAAAGACTGATAGTTGGGAGGATATGGCGGTTGGTTTAAGGAAAGGATGGATTGGTGCTTGTGTTGTGGTTCATGACCATCTTTTCGTTGTCTCGGAACAGGAACAGATGAAGCTCAAGGTTTATCACAAGGCTTCGGATTCGTGGGAAACTATTGAAGGCCCTCCAATGTCTAAGGAAATACGTAAACCCTTCAGTGTGACTTCTTGTGATTCTAGGATCTTTGTTGTTGGGGAAGAGCTCTGTGTTGCTGTCGGACATATCTCGAAGATTTGTCAAGGAAGTGATCAAAAGAAATCGCGGTTTTCTGTTACATGGAATGTACTGTCTGATACTCCATTTAACAGAGTTGAACCCTTGAGTTCTCATGTTCTTCATGGTTAGTGTTTTTGAAGGATTCTAGGTTTAGTTGTTTGTTATTCTTCTAGAAGAGAATTTATATTGGTTGCAAGTTGGAAGCTTTGGAATTTAAGTTATGTACTTTCAGATTTTGTTATGTTTTATTAACTCTTATAATAAGAATTCAGCATTTTTTTGGTTAAAGCTTTTGCATTTGGTTCTATGCTATCATGTTGTTGTTTAACTTCAAGTTTGTATGCAAAACAATTGGACTAGGGTTTTGAGATTATGGAAATATCCATCAACTTTTATTTAAATGGTTAACATTATTTACGAGAGAGTTTAATGAATCAAAAAACTTGTTTTTCGAAGACACCTTGTGCGTTTGTTACAAGTATAAAGTGGACTTTCAAATACTTGATAAGGCATTAATATCATGTTATATCCGATATTATTATATCCGACTTATTATATCCGACTTTCTGTCGATGGATATTTCCATAATTTCAAAATCCTAGTCCGATAGCTTTGCTTACAAACTTGAAGTTAAACAACATGTATAGAACCAAATGCAAAAGCTCTAACCAAGAAAAAATGATGAATTCTTATTATAACTGATAAAAAACATCACAAAATCTTAAAGTACGAAACTTAAATCTTAAATCATCGAACTTACAACCTATATAACTTCTCTTATAGAAGAACAACATGTCAAAGGATGTCCAAACAACCAAACCTAGAATCCTTTAAAAAAAACACTAATCATGAAGAACATGAGAACTCAAAGGTTCAACTCTGTTGAATGGAGCAGCAGACAGTACCTTGCATGTAACAAAAAACAGCGATTTCTCTTGATCACTTCCTTCTTGCGAATCTTCGAGATATGTCCGACAACAACACTAAGTCGTAGCCCAACAACAAAGATCCCAAAATCACAAGAAGTCACACTTTAAGGGTTTACGAATTTTCACAGGCAATGGAGGGCCTTCAATAATTTCCCATGAATCCGAAACCTTGTGATAAACCTTGAGTTTTCTCTTCATGTTCCGAAACAACGAAAAGACGTTCATGAACCACAACAGAAGAACAAAGTCATCCTTGCCTTAAGCCATCAACCATATCCTTCCAACTGTCGGTCTTTGGATCACAAACACTACCTCTAGGACACTTATCAAAAGTCCATAACCAACTTTTTTTTATCAAAATCTTCCCATCAAGAAATATTTGATTTGTTTAATCTTCAAACTCTCTATTTATATAAGTTATCAAACTATCAGTCTTGCTAATCGATGTGGGATTGAAAATATATAGCAACTCACAGTTAACGACCAACAAAGTAGTAGGCCAACGACCCACAAAGCAGATATTAATACGTTATGAATAAAAATTATACTTAAACTTAGTCAAAAGGCCAATAAATGTGTAATTGGTTTAATTTTCAAACCCTCGATTTATACAAGTTATCAATCAACCTTACTTGATGATCGATGTGGGATGGCAAAATCTTTGAAAATATTTAACATAAATAGATTGAGCTTATAATCCTTCTAAAATAAATTTTAAAAAAAAATATTTCGAAAAAATACTTTGATTTGTTATACTTGTAAAAGAAAAAAAAGGATGATTTGGTTTAAATTCGGTTGAGATTTCTATTATAATTATAATAAGTTAGAAATTAGAAGGGTGAAATAGTATAAAATGTGATATATTATGATGATTGTTTTTTATACAATAAAAAATCGAAATAAGATAAAAAAAATCTCAATTTTTAAACCAAAATTCGTTAAAAATTTATATTCAAAATATGAAAACATAATGCACATAAAATATATAAAATGTGTAAAACATAAAATATGATATATTAATATGATTAAAATTTATAATATAAATAAATATAATAAGATAAGTAATTACAGTTTTAAAATCGAAATAAGTTAAAAAAAATCTTTGAAATAAAACTCATATATAATGCAAATAAAATATATAAAAAAGTGAAACATCAAATATGATAATTGTTTATGATTAAAATTCATACAATAGGAAGTTTATTAGAAGGAAAAAAAATTTAGTCTTATTTATGTTAATAGAGTCGAAATACATTTAAAAAATTATATTAAAAAACTAATTGTAATGCAAAAAAATTTAAGAGAGTAGTGAAAATAGTTATAGTTTATTTCGAAATATTTTTTCTATTTTTTTATTAATTGAAAATAGTTATAATTTTATTTCGATTTAAAATTTATGTGTGTTTTTTCTAAATTTTAAATATTTATAATTTTATTCAAAATACATTGAAAAAATAAATAAAATCCTATAGACCGAGATATTTCAAAAAGAAAAAAGAAGTGATTTGCTAGGTTTGTTAAAGAGATATTGTACGTGATTAGTTTTAAAAAATTTATATAGGCGATTTAAAAAAATATTTTTGTTGTTTTTAAAAAAAGAGATCTATTTTAAAATATTAACACCGTATAGCGTCATGTCATCACAAGTGAACTCTACTATAGTTTATTTATATTGATTGATTGATTGATTATATTGATTGATTGATGATTTGTTTTGGGTTATTATTATTTCTTGATTCTAAAATTTACTTGTGAGCTCTATAATTTATAGCCTATAATAATGCTACAATCTTAATAATGGAACAATTTGGTTTACTAGGTTTTTTCTAGTTTTGCGTTTAGTAAATGTATTCCTTGAGATGTGTAGAGTTTGAAAATAAATACTTGAGGTACATTTACTTAATTGAAACATTAAAAAGCCTAGTTACTACTCAACTTTTTAAAAAGGCCTAGTTACCAAAATTGCCCCTTAATAATTATATCTATTTTTTTTAATTATATTTGTTATTCTAGTACATTTTTACTTGATCTCATAAGTGGTTTGGTATAGTTTTTATGGATGGATTTTAAAATTTCAAAAGCTTGTAAATATTTGATAGAATTAGAGTAGATTATTTAGTAGACTAGTTTTTGTATAGATTTTTCAATTCAATTTTATAAAGTTAATCAAGCTAGTTTTCTATAGATTATTAAAATTTATTTTAAGAGATTGACATAATAATTTTCTTTGTATCGTTGATACAAACTAGGTCAGTACTAATTTTTGATAAATTTTTAATCTAAATTATTTAATCAAAGGGACAATGGGTAAAACGAAAAATATAAAATTCAATTAAATCATCGTCAATTACCAGAATCCAGAATTAAAACATCGTCAATTACCAGAATCCACATATGAAACTCTCGGTCCCAATTGGCGGTCAAAACCCTAACCCTATTCTCCGTACATATGGTGGAGATTGGCGTGGTGACTGTTGTTGGTTTCCTCCACCCGGAATCAACTTGTAATCGTCGTCGGGAATCAACAATCGGGCCGTCGGCCTTCTACGAAGAAGAGGAGTTCTACCTCTGTCGTTGTGTTGCACCAACCGCCTCCGTCTTGCACCAATAACCGTCACCGCACCGCCCGGAGTTCCTATGGTATCATGTTGTTTATCTTAAAGCTTTTGCATTTGGTTCTTTGGTAACATGTTGTTTATCTTAAAGTTTGCAAGCAAAGCTATTAGACTATCATGAGAGTAATATACATCAAAGTAGTTCATTTATAGTTCTTTGGTTACTCATTCAAATGAAAACTATAAGTGTAGGTTAGGGTTTTGAGATTATATAGAAATATTCTTCGACTTTTACTTAAAACGGTAATTTTTAAAAGAGAGTTTAATGAACAGAAAAAAAATTGTTTTACCAAAGACTTTAACTTTAAGTAATTGAAGATTTAAAAGAAAGTCGGATAAGATAATATCGATTTTTCTGACCACTTTCAAACACCCAATAGGGCATTAATGTGGGGCCTTTAAATGGTTTTCCGATCATTTTTTTTTGTACATACGGATTATAAAATCCGTGTTCCGGTCCGCGACCAAAGCTGGACCGTGATTAATAGGGTTCATGTCTTCATTACGTTCTACACTTCTCACTTATTTTATGCATCCTTTCAATTGAAAATTAGAAATTGCTCATATCCATCACAACTTTTTAAGATGTTCGTATAACGCCCAACTTGAAGACCAACCACTATTGGTCCAAATGTGCAATATTAGTATCCATTTTTCCATTCACTTGGGCCCATAATGGACTGGACTCTTTCCTTACAAACTGAATGATCTAATTTATTTATTAATTTAGCTATTTTAAGATATTTTTATTAATAAAATTACATTTATAGTTGATAAATATTAAAATGAAAATACAATATCGTATGGGCAATTTTGGTAACTAGACTTTTTAATTTTTCAATTAAGTAAATATATTTCAACCTTTTCTATCTATCCTCAAACTCTACACACTCTTCTCTCAAGGGGTACATTTACTAAACATAAAACTAGAAAAAGCCTAATAAACTAAATTGTTTCATAGTATTTGGTCCAAATGTGCAATACTTGAACTTCTTAAAATTTGGTATGTGGTTTTAGTAATAGGTCATGATTTTATAGAATTTATATTTTCATTTTACATTTGTCCGTAGATTAAAATTTTATCTAAAATTAGAATGGACCTGATTTGTATCATCAATATAAAAAAAATTATTAGGCCATTCTTTTCAAATAAATTTAATAATCTATTGTAAACTATCATGTTAAAGTTTATAAAATTGAATTGGAAAATTAATAAAAAAAAAAAAACTAATCTACTAAATAATCCACGCTAATTCTATCAAACAACTACAAGCTTTTACAATTTTAAAACCCGTTTGGTTGGAGCGGTGTAATAAAAACGAAATGGAATCAGATAAAGATAAGGAAAGGAAATAGAAATGATGAGATTAATTTCATCTGTTAAAAGACCTCTAACCAAACGTAGTTTTTTTATTAATTCAAAATCATTCCGTTATCGAAAATGATTTCTAACACTTCCAAACGAGCCATTAAAATCTACCCAAAAAATCTATACCAAACCACTTCTGATCTCAAGTAAAAATGTACTAGAATAACAAATATTATTACAAAAATAGAGATAATTCTTAAGATTGTAGCATGATTATAGGCTTTAAATTATAGAACTCAAAAGCAAATTCTAGAATCAAGAAATCATAATAACCCAAAAACAAATTCCAACATAAAGAGAATTCAAAAGGGACAAAGAATGATGACTTGAAAAGATTAAACAATCCAACCAAAGTCCACATCAATTCTACTCGATGTGGGACCTAATCACCACACTAAACATCTAAAACTGATAAAAATTACCACATCTCAGACCCCATTTACCCCTAAAACCAGTTTTTTTTACCCCTTCCCTTTCACCTGCCCTAAAAAGCCCCCAAATTTCACCTTCCAAACAGAACCCATAAATTAGAAACTGAATTAAAAGAAAAGTCAAACTGTCATACCCCACCTGCTACTCTTCTTCTTCTTCCCTTGTTCCAGAACCCCAGATGACAGTAACCTTTTTTATACCCAAATTGCCCTTCCCATGTGTCTCATCATCAGCTAATCAAATAACCAATCAGATAGTCCAAAGGGTAGTTTCGTCATGCCCCAAAGTCCCACAAGTGAATCGATGTGTCGTTCTCAGACACTGCCACGTGTCTATCACTTGCAGTCATATACGTGGCATCTCTAACTCTTTCTCTTATACTGTAAAGAAACTCTCCTTGATCAATATCCCATACTCTAATCGCACCCCCTGCGCACATTAGTACATACCCTAAGTTCATTGCTCCTAATAGTCCGCTAACCTGCGCACCTCCACGGATTGGGAACCTACGTGTCTCCTCTAACGTACGCACTGAGCGTACGCTAGTTATACCTCGTGTGTTTACCATAACGTACGCCCCTGCTCCTGCGTCTGCGTCTAATGATCCCACGATTATTCCTCGACGTGGCTCTTCTTCTCCGATCACGACTCCTGGATGCCGGAGATCAAAGACGATTGATCGAACTCCGGTGCAAGCGACGGCGAGTTCGTTTCCTGCCACGCGGACTCTGCCGACGAAATCGGTCGTTAATTCATTCAACATGTGCCATCCCATTACTGCTTCTTGATCCGTTAGTGTTCCTCCGACGAAGAGAAGTTGTTCCGATTCGCCGTCCCATATGTGGATTGCTCTGTTAGGAACTCCGGCGTATAGCCCCACCCAAAACCTAAAAACAGCACATTTATTAAATTTGAAAATAACAGGTGCATATTTGATATTATTATTATTATAGTGGGAGAAGAATATACAGACCTGTTGCAACCGGTGAAATCGACTAAGGTTCCGTCATTAACGACGTCACCCAATTGAGCTCGACGAGTTGGACGGGGACCGCCATTGATAACGGAGATATGAATGTCGCCGTCTAGGGAGGAGAAGATGACATGCTGAGAGTTTTCAAGGAGAATGATTCCAGTAACGGCTCGTGGGAAGATACCGAGACGATCCCGACGGAGAGGACGGAAAGTATAGAGGTGTACAAATGTGTCAAGGTTAAAGAGACGAACGGAGCCGTCGGAGAATCCGGCAGCGAGGTAGTGGTCGGAGAGTGAGAGGCGGAGACAAAGAAGGTTATTAGCAGCTGCAGCTTCATCAGCAACGGCTACTCCAACGTCGCCGTCATCGAATTGCAGGATGTTATGGGCGTATTGCCGGAGTCGGAAGTTTCGGGCGGTGCTATGACGGTAGATGAACTCATTGCGCCACGTGTCGTTCATGAGAGTGGTTCGATTCCAAATTCGACTTGTAAGGTTTTGCCATAGGTACTCAGATTGTGATACAGCTCGCCACGTGGAGCACACCTGGCACATTTTCATCATGTTACACAATTTGCACTAGTGTATTGTAAACTACAAACTCGTATTAATTAATACATATTCTCATTACTGAACTATTTCACATATCAATGAATGAACTGAAGGAGTTTCAGAAGATAAAAATTGAATAAAAGTTTGTGAATTTAAAAGGGTTTATGCTGTAGGGCACCCTTCAGGTCAGGGCTACAATCAGAAGTAGGGCAGTCAGAATATACACATCTAAAGTAGTAGAAGAAGAAAAATGATCAGCTCTATCATCTGATAAGATTAAAAAAAATAAAAAAAATCATGCAGAAACAGAAGCTCAGAGCTTGAGGATCGATCTGTCTAATTTCACCAACAAAATTTTAATATATATTACTTGCAGGTGATGGTGTGTTGCTTTTGCAGGTTCAAGAGAGAGAGAGGCAAATAGTACCAAAGAGTTGTCTTGTCTTTGGTATTAGTTGCTGCTTATTATAGCATTAGTTGTGTCAGATTTGTATTAATTTTACATATAAAACCTCTTGCATGCTATACATACAGCTTACCTATTTTTTTTTAGATTAATAACTTTTCTGGGTAATTTAAAACTGTATAATATTCTATGTGGCATGCATGGGGAGCAATTAAAGAGGATAAAAAACACAAAGTAGGGAAATTTGTGGTCCATATATGTAAATAACTAAGAGTACAACTTCCACATAGCCAAAATATGCTACAGTACTGTCTACAGTACTGCTAGATAGTTAGATTAACCAAATTCGTAAGATTTAAGGGAAATGAAAACATAGGATTTGTAAGATACTGTTACTGTAGGGGATTTAGTTTTGTTTTTGTGTGTATTTTTCGCTATCTCTGCAGTATTTCTTCTCTCTCTTTCATTTCCAAGAAAGGAGGTGGACAATGTTTTGTCTCGTTTACAGGGACGAATCTCTCTCTCTTTCTCTCAACCATACATGATATGATACATACTTCTCTCTCTCTCTCCCTATATCTGCCTCCTGGGCTAGGCTGTTATAGCTTCATAGCTCTTTGACTGTTCTTACTACCATAACACTATTCTGTTGTGTTCTATGCATTCAAATATCATTTACTCTTTTAAGTTTTGATAATACAACACTTCTTGATTATTTGATAATTAACTTGTTTGACTTATTTGGAGTAGGTATCTTGTTATTGTTATATGGCATGCAGAAGGTATATATAGAAAATGTGGCAGAAGATATAATAACTAATAAGACCATTCTTCAAGGAAAAAATCAGAAAAAGTGTATATTGGACCTTAGAGTCATTGACCTTGATTATCTATATATAGATGAAATCTGACATTTGACTCTCTACCTATCTAACTAACAAGAATTTGGGTAAATCATAAAAAGATGAAATCTTTATAGTTTTACTAGGGTTTTTTTTATCTTGATTAAGGTAGGGTACTTAGAAGTTTATGGCCACATTTAGTAGGGGAGAGGAAAAGGTTGTGAGCAATTTGAGTGAAACCCTAGCAACCTAGTCTAAACCTTATATAAGAACTTATAGTTTCTGATGTTTTGCCTATAAATAGCAATTCAACTATCTAAAGTACAAAAATTAGGGCAAACTGTTCAAGGGTCAGCCAAAAGCACTAGCCTGCTTGCCCCCAATTTAATTCTCTACCAACAAGCAATTCTACTGTTTCATCTTGGACAGGGTGCCCTCCAAAACCCCCAAGAGTGACCTATCTTTGGTATCTATGGATTCAATCACACTTTGCAAGTACAGTCAAAAAAAGGTGCAGATGTGAGAAGAAGAACACTTCTAGACACTTTATACATAAACTATCACAAATAGTTTTGCAAAATGCAAAACCCTCATAACCCATTTGGAAATTAACCTTAGTTTTTCAAGTTTTCGAGTTTTCGGGTTTTTGGGTTTTAGGGTTTATGAGCATGGATGGATCAAAAGTGAAGATGTTTAAAAGAATAGATCTTGATAATAGTATAGTACTAAGATAGGTTTAAATAATGTTGTTAGTCCATTGATTTGATACACTGCCTTCCATGCTTGCAAAACACTGCCTAAGAAAAGAAATCATATTAAAATAGGTACACTTATAAAAGTATGTTTCCTTTTTGAATGTTTAGATTTTTTGTCCCTTCTCATTTCTTCTTCTTTGTTTATAGCACATGCGTCTTTGTGTGCGTATCGATCACCAAATCTTTTGACAACACTAAGAGCCTCCAAAACTCATCAATTTGAACTCGGTCAAAGATTTCATCCAACCTACAATAATCATATCTATAGATTTTGCATGCTTCCATAATTTCTTACATGAATTCAATCAATTCTCATTTATCAATTCAAATCAAATATTATGAAATATAGATTTGTGCATGTGTAAGAGAGAGAGCATACTTGGAAGAGAGAAGCAAGAGCAGGTGCAGAAGCAAGACGACCAATGGAAGAAGAAGCATCCATGGCAACTTGAAGAGCAAGAGCTTCAACAAAAGGCTCAGGCCAAACTTCTACTGCATTTCTATCGTGATCATATGGAGGAGGAGGTGGTGGTGGTGGTGGTGGCGGCGGCGGCGGTGGAGCTCCGACCCTTCTCCTCCGTCTGATCCTCCTTCTTGCAGCGCCGGCAGTGCTGCTAGCTCCGGCGTGGGAAGAAGAGGGTGAAGAAGAGGAAGACATGAGTAAAAAGAGAGAAAACACAGAAGAATAACACAGAAGAGATGATGGGAAAACACGAGATTGAGGTTGAAGAAGATGAAACAAAAGGGATGGGGAAAATGACAGAGAAGAAGAGGGCCCCAAAAAAGGGTGTGCAAAGACATCCTTTTATATACATTGTACATGTCAAGGACAAACCCGGCTTGATTCACATTATATTGTATGGGTGTTCAATGTCCAAGGTAAACCGAAATTTTAAAATTGGGAAACCGAGGAGTTTTTGTTAGATTTATATTTTCAATAAAGATAAGTTGGATGATCATATTGAATACTTTTTTAGATTTTACAAGTATGTTATAGTTTATTAGTTTTGGGTACGGTTAACCGTGAAATAGTTAATGAATCGAGAGAGGCAAAATGAAATCGGATTCGGTCCGCTAAAAAATTAAACCGTCTTCAATTTTGAACAAAATTGGGTTCGGTCTCGGGACAAACCGACAATTTGGTGGTTCAAACGACGGTGTAGTTATAAAGTATGTGGAAAAAATGTTAGTAATTCACAGCGAAATACTAGAAAAGTATTGAGACTCTTTGTGAAATATTAAAGTAACGAGGACTAACATTAAATAAAGAACAATCATAACGCTCGAGTTTGAATGTATTTTACCTTTTTTGTAACCGTTCAGAAAATATGCTTATTCAGTTGTTCCACATTTCAGTTACGTTTTATATATAAAAAAGTTATTATTGATTTCTTTTATGTATGAAAAAATTGTTCACATCTTATTCACTGGTTTCAAGCCTTGTTTTTTCTTCTGTATTTATTATTCGATTTTTAATCGTCATTCATTCATATGATCGAGCCTCTTTGAGTTTTTGGTCATTGACTCATTTTAACTACAATCTCATCCACTTGATTGGGTATGTTTGGTTGGGGATTAATGAGATTATTTTATTGGGGGATTAATTTTGTGTATACATGTGTTTGGTTAGAGATGGAGATTATAGAGGGAGATTATTAAAGATGTTAAATAAGTATAAAAATAAAATCTCATACCACAATAGTTAACGTATCTCTTTGAATTTACATACAACTTATGTCCCTATTCAACTTCATTCCTCTTTTCCTGCACTACACCATCTACACTCCTTCCTACACTTTTATCACCGTACTAGCGAAATTAGCGGCAATTACATGGCCGTTGACACCGGCAATGACATTATCCGGCTCCAATGTCAGCCTTGCTCTGGTTGCTACCAACAAATTGACCCTATCTACACTCTTTATTCCTCCTTGTTCTCCTTCTTCTTGCACTTCACCATCTACACTCCTTCCTCCTCTGCACGTATTGATTGATACGTACCAACCAATTCGCAATAAAAACCCTCTCATTAGGATCCTCGACCCCGGCAACCCCTCTTGTTATTTCCCATTATCATTCAAAGAAGATCGGAGAAGAAGGGAAGAGAAAGTCGAAAATATATTTTATCGTGAAGACACGTAAGTTAATAAGGTGATTTTGAGTTAAAATAAATTATAAAAAATACCTATAATTCATTTGATAAATGCTGATTCAATATATATAAAAATATTCTAAAATAATTAAAAAGTTGAATACTTGAATACATATATACATATATTTTTGAAGTCATACCCTCCTAGTATTATTGGGTTTATTCGGTACTAACTAGATGACTTAAAATTTTTTTGGTTGGATGACTTCAAAAATTATTGTAAAAAGCTTAAATTTGAAACTTTGCTTGATCATTTTTTTAATCCCCTCTACTAAAATATGAAATTATTATTGGATTATAATTCTTAAAATAATATATAAAAATTGCGTTTGTTACCTTGAGAGTTTTCTTTTTTCGATTGGTGGCCACAAAATTTTGTTTTTTTATTTAGTGTTCTCAAATTTTGTTTTATTTCGATTGATGCCCATTTTTTTTATCTAAATTGTTAGTTTTAACACTTTTTGTTGATTTTTAATAAAAAAAATGAAAAGTAAATAAAAGAAAAGAAAACAAGGCAAACCTTAGACCGCTTTGAAGTCGTTGCTTTGGTGGTTTAAACGACGGCTTAGATTATAAAGTATGTGGAAAAAAAATTAGTGATTCACAACGAAATACTATAAAGTATTGACACTCTTTTAAAAATTTTAAAGTAACGAGGACTGAAATTAAATAAAGAACAATCATAAAGCTCGAGTTTGAACGTATTTTACCTTTTTTGTAACCATTCAGAAAAGATGCTTATTCAGTTGTTCCACAGTTCAGTTACGTTTTATATATGAAAAAGTAATTACTGATTTCTTTTATGTATGAAAAAATTGTTCGACATCTTATTCTTTGGTTTCAAGCCTTATTTTTTCTTTTGTATTTATTATTCGATTTTCTAGTGTCATTTATTCATACGAGCTTCTTTGAGTTTTTGTTCCCTTGACTCTCATTTTAATTACAATCTCAATCTCTTAATTAGGTGTGTTTGGTTGGGAATTAATGAGGTTATTTCATACTATCTCCGATAAAAAATAACTGTCATTTTAGCCTTTGACACAATTTTTAAAAAAAATATTAAATAACATAGATTTTGTAAACTTTTTCTAAATCTTATCACATATTTAATATTCAAGCTTCTTTTAAACCAATAAGAAAGATTTTAGAACTAAAATTAATCATTTACACCAATTTTCAAGAACATTTCTTATAATTATTCTTCATTTATTGGCCTAGAAAACTTAAAACGACAAATAATTTTGATCAAATTTCTAATGCTAAAACGACACTTATTTTTTATCGGAGGGAGTATTAAAATTGGAGGATTAATTTTGTGTACATATATGTTAGGTTGGAGATGGAACTTATAGAGGGAGATTATAGAAGATGTTAAATAAGTTTAAAAGTATATAAAAATAAAACCGTACCTATTTAAAATTTACATACCACTTATATCCCTACTTAACTTCATTCCTCTCTTCTTGCACTTCACCATCTGCCATTCTACCCTCCTTCCTACACTTTTATCATCGTACTAGCCAAGACATCAGCGATTACATGATCGTTGACACCGGCAATGGCATTAGCCAGCTCCAATGTCAGCCATGCTCTAGTTGCTACCAACAAATTGACCCATCTACACTATTTCTTCCTCCTCATTCTCCTTCTTCCTCCACTTCACCATCTACATTCCTTCCTCCTCTTATCCTATCGCTAGGTACTATCTAATTCGCAATGAAAACCCTCTCATTTGAATCCTCAGCGCCGGCAATCTCTTTTTCATTTCTCATTACCATTCAAAGAAGATCGGAGAAGGAGGAGAGAGAAAGTCGGAAATATATTTTATCGTGAAGACACGTAAGTTGGACAAGGTGATTTTGAGTTAAAATAAATTATGAAAAATACCTATAACTCAATTGATGAATGCTAGTATATAATATATAAACTATTCTAAAATAATTCAAAAGTTCAACACTTGAATACATATATGAATATATTTTTGAACCCATACCAGCCTAATATTATTGGAGTTGTTAGGTACTAATTAGATGACTTATATTGAGCACGACTATATCAAAATTGAATAAGAAGCGACACTTATATTGAGCAGGGTTGGGTCGAAGAGAAAAACCATATATAGACGCCCTTCTTGCCGAAACAGAAACAACCCATTAGAAGAGAATTGAATTAAAAACAGCATCTGATTTTCAAACCGAATCAGATATAAATAATATCTAAAAATCAAACTCTAATTTTAAGCTCGTAATTTTTAAAGAGAACCGGAGTGGAGGCAGATGAAGTTAGTAAGTCACGAGTGACGCCCTCCTCATGTGAGGCCTTGCAACTATGTCACCAACAACACCCTCCTCGCTGGAAGTAGATGAGGAGTAGAAGACCGAACGAGCAATGTCCTCCCCTCTTGCGAAGAAACAATCGAGCGAATACCTATATGCCTTTTTTTCCTTTTCTTTTATTTTCACTTTCTTTTTTTAATTTCAAACCGCAAAAAGTATAAAAGATTAACATTTTGGATGAAATGGGCACTAATCAGAATAAAATAAAATCTTAAGGACGCTAAACAAAAAAAATAAAATTTTATAGTCACCAACCGAAAAATACAAAACTTCAAAGACACCAAACGAAATTTTTCTAAAACGGGTCCACCGTCAACTACTCCAACTAGTGGCGAATTGGCGATACATGATTAACGATGAAAGGAAATTGGTTTCACTCAAATAATCATGTTGCCGAAAAAGGAAAATTTCTATCGAATGAAAAGTAGAAAAAATATTTAAATATAGTGAGATTTAACAAATAATAAATCATAGAAAATTTTATTAACTATTGTTGATTATGATTTTACTTTTGTATCCCAAGTGAAGAACATCATCACAAACTACTCATTGCTTTGTTCCCCTCTCCACGATTATCTTACAAATTTTCACATTTTTATATTGCCTACGCATGCACAAAACTTGCATATTTTATATCTATGGTACTTATTGAGCATTCACAACTTATAGAATTGTATGGATCGGTTAGTTGCTAGTAAAAGGCAACGACAATGACTATGATTAGAGTATGTTATGTATTTCTCGAACCAAGAAGATTGTCTATGGTCTTCTAAGCACCAACCGACTTTATCTCGATTCAATGTCACTTCCATATTCTTCACTTAAGTTCAGTTTGACAGTAAGAGAACTAGCCCGCCGACTTAATTAGACCTGCACAAAAGCGGGATCAGATTGGGTTCGACCGGGCCATACCTAAAAACTCTATCCGGAAAGTGCGGGTCGGGCGTCATGTTCGCGCCACAAACGTTGTCCATGTCACCCACGTAATAAAGCGGGCGGGCTGACGGGTCGGCCCGGATGGCCCGTATATTCTTGATTGTGCGTCCCCCGGAATTTATCGTTCAAAATAAGTACTATAATTTATTTAACACACTTTCAATCCAATTATACTTGCATAGTGCACTATTAACAAGTTCAACAACAATCAACACAGAAAAATGAATAAAACCAAATACTTGAAAAATAACAAGTATCATTACACTCAAATTAGCCGCGCAATCTTGTATTACAAACGAGTATAACACGTCAAAATATTTCAAACAAATTAAATGAAAAATCAGAGTATATGACACTCAAAACAATATAACTTATAAACACATATATAAAAAAACTTATATGTATAAAACTATATGCTGGCCGGACCGGACCGGCTCACGGGCCAAAATGTTTACCCGTATCCATCACACAAAATACGGGCTGGGTCGGGTCAAGCCCGAACTGGCTAAATTAGCTGCACATACCCATGTTTTTACCGGGCGGGCTGGACGGGCCAACCCGGATCTGTACAGGTCAGGACTTAATATACTAGACGCGAAATCTTCCAAATTTATAATGAAAAGGTATCATTCCAACACGTTCTCGTAAGTGCAACTAAAGGAACATGCTTGATTGACACTTAAACAAACGGATTTGGCATCTCATTCTCTTTAGAACTAGCCACAAGTTAGTATCAACGAAACTATTAGTCAAGCCGCTTTGATACCATATAAAGTCTCATTCAAACTGTAAACTGCGAGTCGTGTGTATAACATACATGCACATTAGCTTTATGGTCAAGGTCATCATATCCACCTAATTGATTCCATCCTTAAATTAATTGACAGTATCAGAAGTACTAACCCACCGATTTTATATACTAAATATGAAATCTTCCACGTTATATGTGAAAAGTTATTGTATCGACATTATTGGGCCTCCTAATTGCGGTTTTGACTGGTCTGGCCTTGAATAGCAGATTCAAGTCTATACCAAACCAATGAGTTTTTTGGTCAAGGTCCGGTCTTAGACCGGAAAATGAACGGCCCTACAGGTGATGATTACAGAATTATGCTAAAATAACATCGGCCCAATATTCCGGCCCAATAGTTCGGCCCAAAAAGAAAGCCCATTACAATCTGAAACCCCCAACCGCCGTTCTTCCATGGTTGCAATTTTGTCGTACCATAATCATGATTACGTGTCATTATCATTAGATTGATGATTGGATGATTAAGGAAAATAGAAAATAAAATTAGAACGACAAACAAAACAATAAAGCAAAAGCAAGCACGTTTTATAATTAAATTGATTAGATAGAAGGTGGGATTATTTGGTGCAAGTGCAACGAATATTTCATTTGATTTCCATTATATTCGCCAAATTCCAAGTACATGCATCCCACTAGCTAACCTTCCTTCTACAAAAGACAAGAAAAATATAAGAACCAAATAATAATAAAAAAAATTCAAATATATTCGGTTTTTTTTAATTTCCATCTTAATTACACAATATTTGTTTAATTTTTTTATTTATTATCATATGTTAAAATCCGATACAAACGGACTATAGAAAGAGTTTAGATTTATCTTAGTCCACCGACCTTATAACCAAGGTTCCTGATATTAGGGCGGTGTAAAATTGGACCGGACTGGTTACGGTCCAAAGTTTTTTTGAAAATCCGGGTTCTGGTATGGTCCGGTTTTTGGACCGTATAAAACCGTAATCAGGGTTGGACCGTAAACTACGGATTTTCGGTCCGGTCCGGTTCAATTCGGTCTGATTTTGGACCGAAAAACCTCACCAAGGTTGCACCATTTAGGTACAAACTGGACCGGTCCGGTCCGAAATATTCAAAATTGCACAATTTAGGTACAAACCGGTCCAACCCGGAACCGGACCGTTACGGTCCGGTCCCAATCCGGTCTACGGTCCAAAGTTTTATCAATTTATGTTCACCGGTCCGGACCGGAGTGTATGCACAGCCCTACCTAATATCATATTAAACTCCGACAAGTGCATATACATGTTAAGGTCCAAACCTATTACATAAGTTCATTGATCTTTCATCTGAAAATCAATTGATAAATGTGATGTTTATGATTAGCGTGTTTACAATATTGCATTATAATTGTTTTTTTATTGAAAATTTTGGGATATCTTGTAAACAAGTCATTTTGAAATCAAAGATTTTGGTAGGTCATTCTAGTGTGCTTCACTAGTACACATAATTACATAAACGTGATACTTTGTATCAAATGTCAAAAAATCAATAAAAAAAACTATAAAAAACTCGTTTACCAAACATGTGCTTAATCCATAACGAAAATTGCATAGTCATATTGTATTGTGCGGAGTTTTTTTTTTTTTTTTTAAGGAAAGCGGTTCGAAATTACTAGACGGCGCGCCGTCTAGTGGGTCGAAAGGCCGAAAAATAGGCAGATGGTCAAACCGTCGTGAAGTACAACAAAAATAAGAGAAAATAAATACACAAAAAAAACATCAAAATAAAACCGAAAGCAAAAATTCTTCAAGGAAACGCAGGTTGATCCAGCCAATGAACACCTCATATTTGGATTGCAACAGAGCCGTCAAGAGTCGATCACAAATCCACGAATTTGCGGAGTTTATTGTAAATAAAAACGAACAATGAAGAAATTATATTGCTTTGTTTATTTATCACTAATCTCATAATCTCATTCCTACAAATCTGATAATTTAGAAAATAATAATAATAATAAAGATAAAGAATTAAACATTAACGGGACTGCAAAGAAAAATGAGAGAATCCGTTGTTGACGCGCCGCCGTGGATCACAGAACCACCGAGTCCAACTCGCTCATAATAATCCACACAGAAAAGCGAAATCGAGAGCTGAGCTCCATGACTCGTCCAAACCCGGCGAATCAACTCAGCATCTCGTCGGAACATGAAAGAACACATCGCCGGAAAAACACAAACCAAATAAAGTCGCCGGTAACCACCGAGAGACGCCACAACCTCCCGAACAGAAACCTCCGGCACCGACACTGCACAGTGTCGGAAACACAGATGCTCCCAAACATCTTCATTTCGGGCAACGGAGCTCCACAGTCGGCATACACAGGCGGCGACGCCGAGTGAACGTCCGTCAAGTCGCTTCAGTACCTCCGTTAGTACGTCGGTGTTGTCGTTAATGCAGAACGACGTCGTTTCAACAGTTCTTCTTCTTGCTCTCTTTTCCATTGCTGAAGGATTCAACTATCAAATGGGTATTTGTAGAAGGAGATGAATCGATTAACAGCTTTATATTCTTTTTAATTTTTTGTTATCGCAAAATGTGGATTGAATGGGCCAAGAAGTAAAGATCCAAATGAGAATAACTCAAATCACCAGTGTTCTATGCACTGCATTACAAATTACAAACCAACTAAACAAGAATTGATTTTTTTTTTAAATTTATATTTTTGAGGGTTGATGGTCAGATTTTTGTTGGTGTTCGTTTTGGCCGTTTTTTGGTGCTCGTATTGCGTGACTGTCTTTCTTGTGTTCAGTCATATTCCGTGAAGTAAAAGTCAAATCAACTTTACATCAAAGTCAATGGAAGTGGTAAATTCACGTTACGTTGACTATTTTACTTACTTGTCGGACCTTCAAGTCCTGTATCATTGATATGCGTTGATTGTTGTAACCAATTCTTATGTTATATTTATCTTGATTGCATGTAAAGAATAATAATCACGAAATGTATGTCATCAAGTTTAACCTAACGATGGGTCAAATGATGATTTACAAGAACGGAGCTTTCCTCGTATAAGTGGTTCGATACACAAAATAAGTGATGTGTATCGAATGACCATAAAAAATGATACATAAATAAACCGTTATTAGAAGAGACAAAAAAAAAAGGCAAACACAAGACATTAACATATGAGATTTTCAATCACAAAACAAACGATTTTCATTTATCATTGTTCTCATTTCGTTCTTTCCATTTTATCCGGTCCTGTCAGATTCAAATTATTTCGTTTGTTCAATCAAATAAGATTAGATTGAAGTCGTACGGGCTAGGTCAAATATATGTTGTATGTTGAAATTCATATTATGAGTTATTTGGATCGGCTTACTTCATGCCATTTGCATTAGGATGTTCTTTTATCGGGATATAATCGAGTTTAGTCAATCTTTTCATTTTATTCTGGCATGTCAGTTTCGGACTATTTCATCTGTTAATCAATTAAGATTAGATTGAAGCTGGGTGCGGGCTAGGTAAAAAATATGTTGTTAAATGTTGATATTCGGATTATTGGGTCATTTTGGACCGGCTTACTTCATGTAATTTGCATTATGTTGTTCTTTTAGTGGAATATAATCGAGTTTAGTCATTTACTATTGTGTATCATAAAACTATGCAATAATAACTTTGTATATGTAAGGTTAGGGTTCCTTATCCATCTCAGTGATCTCACAATAGGATCATTGGACCACAATTTCTCTTAAATTCCTATGAGACAAAAAGTATACAATAATTAGAAAATATTTTTTTTTAAAAAAAGTGGTAAGAAAAAGAAAATGTCAGTTCTTGGATTTTGACAACTGAATCTTCACAAAAATAGTTAGCTTAGGGCACCTATATATACACTGTATAGAATATGATAGGTAGAAGAAGAAAAGAGACGGACTTGTTCTTGCATTGTTTGGACACACTTGAAAAGCTCTGTGGAATCCCAGTCTGAGAAGAACTTGATAAACTACTAAGCAACAAACACAAATCCCCCAAATCACGCAATATGAGAAATATATTTAAATTACCAAAAATACTTAATTGGAATTGCTATTTAGGTGGCTTATGATGAAATATTTTATCATTTTTATATGCTATTTTCAGCTTTTTAAAACTTGGGACTTATATTATCGATGTACAACATTTTCACACATCTCAACACTCCCATCAAATTCAATTATCATGGACTAGTTGACACTTGACCCAACGCCTTAAGACTGGCTTAGCCACAACCCAATTACAGAATAATGACACAATGACACGGATCGGACTTGCTCTGATACCATGTTAATGTGTGACCACACATCTCAACAACCTACAATCATTGAAGTTTTCTCAATACTTATTTCAACTGTGTGACGTCTTCTTGCTTCATAGTTTACCCCAACTCGAATTCGATGATCAATCTAGAAACCCCTTTAGCTTTGCCCTTCTGCAAATTTCAGCTGATGTATATGGTGGTTGTTTGTAAGAGAAAACAATGATTTCAACTGCAAGCAATGGCACATACAACTTGTGGATTCAGACAAGGGCAACATTACATCATAAATGAATGCTAAGCAATTCCATTCACAAATTTGCATTTCAACTGTCAAAAGATCATCTTCTACTATCTATACTGCATACTTGTAAACTACTTGGGGCTCTTAAGCCTCTAACTACAATTTACAAGCCCGGTTTTCGGGCTTTTCTTGCTACCTGCAAAACTCTGCTATCATTCCTGCAATAGGCTTCTTTGTGATTTACACTATACAGTTACACAAATTGGATCCTCTACATGCATCAAACATGGCACACATTTACCATACAAGGTATGTCAAACAATCAAGCCCACTCGAACGTGACAAACAGCTGCTTATTGCCGCGAACAGCCCATTGTTGCTGCCAAATAATGTAATGAAACGTCAGTTTGTGTTGGATTTAACAAAGACTATAATAGAGGGTGATGAAGTACGGGTATACCATGGCCGGCATCTAGTAGAAACAACAATGTGGCCGGAAAGGGTCCTTTGCTCTTGACACTTCTTGTTATAGTGAGAATTAGTCCGGAGAATAGCGTGACTGCGGGCCGGCAGCAGCGTTCATCAATGATTAAGCAAATTGTGGTGTAATATGTTAAGGATCATTCTTGCTCAAAGAAACATGCCACAGCTGAATAGAGCTGTTCTTCTTCAAATGGCTTAGAGACGTAGCCATCCATTCCGCATTTCATGCATTCTTCATTGGTTGCTTGGATCACATCAGCTGTCATTGCCAATATCGGAGTGTGCCAATGAGTTCTGTTTTTTAACTCTGAGACCGGAACTTCACCAGATTCAATCTTCTGATTAAACTCAATCTCCATGCACCGTACTCTCCTAGTCGCTTCAAAACTGTCACAGCAGATAAAAATTGTGCCAATGAGTTCTTTTTTTGTATAGAATACTTAAAACGAATATTATAATCGAATATCTAGATATGTTCCATCTAAAACTCTATCTAAATCTACAAGAACATAGGCAGCATACTAACCCATCCATCTCGGGCATTTGAAGATCCATGAAGCAAGCATCGAAAGAGTGAGGTGGCTCAAGCTTTGTCAAAGCTGCTTTTCCACTTGCTACACAGGTAACAATAGCTCCATATTTCTTCAAAGCACCTTCTGCTACTCTTCTATTGACAATATTATCATCCACTACCAGTATTTGCTTTCCTTTAAGTAAGGTCCCAAGAGTAGGTTTTACTCGACTCTTCCGTCCATTTGAAAAGGCTTCCTGGAAACATGTAACTAGGACACTTAACCTTAGAGGCTTGATTAGTATGTCATCAACTAAACCAGCTGATTTGAGTTCAGCACGTTCAGCTGAACTCGTGACATTTGCTAACAGAAATATCTTTAAAGACTTGAGAATGCGGTCGCTTCCATCTCTTAAATACGCTCTCGAGTCACGGAGGCCAACTACTGAATCCTTTACCCAAGAATCTTTGTCAATAAAAATCATGCCCAGTGGTGACGATGAGCTGCAGGAAAAAATAAATACCAGAATAATTTAGAGCATACATAAGACATGACTGACGGCCATGCAGCACACAGGAGTCCGTCCCATGAATTTTGGAGGCCCTATGTTTTTCTAAATTGTAAATGATGTCCCAAAATTAAAATGACAATGAATATGTAATAACTATAACACATTTTTAGAGGTAGAAACAAATTTTTATAAATTGTATTTCCAATAAAAACAAAGTACTCCAAAAAGATGACAAATTTTTTTTATCAATGCATACAAACAAAAAATTTATGTAGTAGTCAATGACTCAATGCATACAAAACTATTAAAAAAAATGGTCAAAAAGAAAGAAACATACCTTGCATTGCAAGAACTAGAAAGGAATGAGACAGCAGACCCAATAGTTGGTGCAAGATCTACATATATTCCCAATCTTTGAAGATGGTACCTCGTGACCTCAGCGCGAATGCTTCTTTTATCAACCACCAAGGCCCGTGAACCCGTGAACTCCGAAAGAGCTACTTCATTGTTCTGAGTTTTAGTATCTAGAGAATTCATTTCTCCTCTTGTGAGAACAACAGTGAAGGAGAAAGTACTGCCAACATCAGGCTGACTCACAAACCCAAACTCCCCCTCCATAAGGTCCACCAAGCGTTTGCTTATACTTAATCCGATTCCGGTCCCACCATAAGTTCTTGAAGTGGAACTATCTGCCTGCATAAAAGGTGTGAATATTCGAGCTTGTGCTTCTTGAGGAATCCCTACACCTGTATCTTCTACTGTCACTAGTAACCTGATTCTGTCAGATTCCGTTGCCGACTCTTTTCTTCCCCACTGCTTGAAATTTTTCCAACTTTTCCATCTATTTACAACTTGATAGCCGCTCAAAGTGTTCAAAGAGTTTTCTACAGAATTTGAATTGAACTGAACACCATCCAGGCTTTGCCTCAGCACTTCATCCATCATATCAGTGGGAGCCGTCACGTCATCCGCCAGATGTACAGATACAAAGATATGCCCTTCGTTTTTCGTGAACTGCAGGTTCATGCATAAGAGACTAAAGGTAAAAAAAACAGAAGAAAAGTACCAACTACTTTTAGGAAGAAGAGTGTTACTATTGAAACCCCAATAAAAGAAACAGAAAAAGGAAACTAGTTATAAGCCATCTGAGAAATTGAACTTTGAAGTTTAAATCACATTTGGTAGCAACAAATAACCTGGCTCATGAAAGGAAAATAAATAAAGAACCATAAAAACAAAAGGGCAGACAGCCATTGATCCGCTTAAATATCCTCTATACAAGTCCCCACCTGTATGAAAAACAACTCACTGGCGAAATGCTCAAGCAATATGAAAATGAAAACAAGCTGACCTTTAATGAATTCCCCACAAGATTGGTAATAATCTGTCTAAATCGCCCAGGATCACCTATGACAACTTCAGGCACTTGACTTGATACATAAACAGCCAACTGTGAACACCCAATCAAAAGGGCAATAAAGGCAAAGTTAGAGGAATGCAATATAAAACGTACGAGAAAAAAAGAGAGGAAGAAATATCAATCTAATGTTCTCAGACTATCCTGAAAGTTAAGATAGTGGATAAGTTTTATATACAGGTTCAAGCAGCCATTATGCTATAAAAGTGTTTGAAAAAAAAGCAGATTACCCAAGAAATTGACCAAAAGGTGTTATACAGTTATATACTACTGTCATCTAAAAGCATGAAAGTAATGACAGATTGCTGTAGAAGTATTTAAACCTTATCAATTAAGTATATATTTCAGAATACCTTGTACATAAACCATTGATATTTACAAAAAAAAAGGTTAAAGATGAAGGAGATAGAATCATTACCTCAATCCCCTTTTCAGTAGATTTTCCTGAGAAGAGTGACAAGATATTGTCCAGAACAGCACGCAGATCAAAAGGCACAGCTTCAAGTTCAAGCCTGCCTGATTCTATCTTGGCTTGATCAAGAACCTCATTGATAAGGGATATCAGATCTTTTCCACTAGCATGAGCAGTCTGGGCATAATCCATTTGAGTTGGATCAAGATCAGTGTCCATCAGCATTTGTAACATCCCTGATTGTACAGCACAAATTAGCTTTATTATTACACCAAGGATTGCAGAAAAAAATGAACCTTACAGAATTAACTCTATTACCTAAAACACCGTTCATTGGAGTCCTAATCTCATGAGAAACGGTCGCAAGGAACTGCAAACAACAAAACATATATACTTTAGATGTTGGGTTGAAAATGTCTAATTTTTTTTTATCTATTTGGATGGATGAAGTTATAATGATCAACTGAATGTTCAAAAGAAAAAAATCTTGAGCAGTTTATGGAATTAACAAAATGAGCAAATAAGTAATAATTATCAGCTAGAAAGAACCTGAGATTTTGCCACATCTGCTGCCTCAGCACGAGCTTTGAGCTCCATCATCTGTTGACAATCCTTCTCTACTTCCGCAATTCTATTTATGGCTGCATGGAAGATATAACCTACGAGAAAGGTGATTATCAAGACTCCCCCTGATGCCATTATTGCTGTCCAAGGAGGAGGAGGCTTCTGCTTGAACCTGAAAACAAGGGATGTTCAACTCAAAATAACATTGGAAAATAAAATAGCATACAGCCTTTACCACCTTTCTTATTAACATCCAGTTTATATCGTCTCACCGTACCTGCAACGCATCTCGTGACTTCGAAGAGGATCCCCAAAATCAAGACGGCTAACATGCAATAGACCAGTATCCTCAGCATCAGGGCCATACATAGTAATAGGAGCTGACATATTTGTTGTGTCATACACATTCACAACAATTGTTTGTTTGCTAGCAAGCTGCTGCAGAAGCTTCTCCACCTGTGAAGGGACATCATAAGATGCTCCAAGATACCCTACAGTTGCAGCAATATGTTGTTCTGGTGTAGCATCTAGAGGAAGGACGGCGTTATATACAGCAAAGGTGAGCACGACACCAAGGTGGTTTGATTTTAGGAGCTTGAAAGGAGAAGTAAGAACTCCTTTTCCTGTTGCCCTAGCTCTCAATATATTCTCGTGGTCCTCCTGCATGAGGATAGAGATATTAGTACATGGAGAAGTTGGTACAGAAACATAAGCCTGCAAGGCAAATCAGTTCAATCCTTCTATTTAATAACTCCAAATTTGGATGACTTTATCTTCAAGCAGAAATCAAAACAAGACCCGACAAAAGAACAAAAAACTTAATAATCCGAAAAATAGAGAATCATTGGTATTTGGTAATTACTGAAAAAGGAGCAAGCAAATATTTCATACCTTTCCTGACATCATGTCTATAGAAACAAGGTGAGATACTGTTCTCTGCGTAAATATTACAGGAGCATATTCATCTTCAACCGGGGCAGGATCCATCTTTTCCGGATCACAATCTTGAACAAGAGTTTGGTCAACAGTCTCCTCCATTCTCTTTATTGTCCATCCATGCTTCTTTTCAAACTCCTCCCTCTCAGAATGAGAAACTCTCAGAGCATAAGAAACACCACTAGTAAGTGGCCTTTCAAAGGCTGTTTGCTCTGTATATTCACCAAAGGTTTTCTACAAGAGAAAATACAAACATATATAATGGAACAACCAAAATGGCCAATGCATGACAAGTAAACACAAAATTTACCTGATCAATAGCAGATGGATTTTTGCCATGATGAAAAGTAGAAACTAAAATGGCTAATGCATGGACATGGTTCATGCTAACATTGAACTGGTCCTGCAGCATCCGTGCTCGTTCATCACACATGTTGGACAATGTCTCCACTCTTCTAACAAGAGTATCTTGATTCATGTAATGGAACAACCAAATGGATAAAAGCACGCCTAGAGAAACAAAAAGAACTAGAAGTTTTTTCCTCCACTTTCCTGTCCCCTTTGAGGTATTCTGAGTTGCTTGTTGCATTTTCTGCAGCATTAGTTCCTGTTGCGGATGAGTCAAATCCTGGTTATCATTATTCCACACTTTAAGATCTGATCTCCAAGTTCTCAAGGCAGCCATAGCTATTATTCCAAGAAGAGCCGACCAACATAATCCCGTAGAACAAGAGAAGGAAGACTGACATGACTCGTACGTGGAACCCCCAATTTCTCTCGATTGTTTCACATGCTGATCACCGGTCAATACATTCAGTCAACAATATCAAACCATATTACTTATTTTCTAGCTGGGCATTCAAAATTTTAGAAGGGATAAAGAATAAAGAAAAAAGATGAATCTGGCAGAAACTTTTTCACATCATATCGAAGCTAATTCAACCAAGTGGTTTAAACTCCAAGCCCTGAAATCTGTGAGTTCTTATAAACACAATCGTGTATGTTTGTTCCAAAGTATTTTCAATTGAGCACAACGCACGTGGAAGGATAGTTTATTTTTGTAATAAATTGTTGATAGACATTTGCATAGCGAGCTTTAAGAATGAGCATTTTAGCATCATTTAGGAGTCATGTGAATACATCCTGAATATTTCCAGGCCATTTCCTGACCACCATCTCTTATAAGACAAAAGACCTATAATCTGCTTAGTTAGGCTAGCAGCTACAAAAGGTCGGGTATCGAATTGGAAAAGGGTTTCAATAAAAAAATGTCAAAAAGATGCCCAAGAGGCATCTCCAGCTGAATTACCCACAATTAGCAACCCACAGATTTTAAATCAGTTTTAGAATAATAAGTCAACTAAGGCTTTGGATGAAATATCAGGACATGGATTCAAGGACTAACACCAAGAGCTAAAAATGGAAAGAACTCTCTAAGGTTTCTATAACTAGCAGAAGATTGCAGGGAAATGCATAATATTGAGTTGCAAGCTGATGAATACTAATAAACTTATTAGTCAATGATAGCCCAGTTCCATTTTTGTGGTAATAGTCAGTTCAGCCATGTGAATCTAAGCTTGCATAATCTAAGCTCCATCTAAGATATCCAGGGTGAATCTTAGGTTAAAGAATTGCAATTTGAGTCCAAAACAATTAATTTCAGGTATGAACCGTAAGTTTTTACCATAAAAGCACACAACTTAAGCAAGATAAACAACGGCTAACAAATAAACCTAACTCCTTAACAGAATTAGCGAGGGTTTTGAGATAGAAGTACCTGATCTGGCAAAGAAAGGTGTTGGTCCTGGCTATGGCTACCGTTGAATCGCTGAAACAAGAAAGAATCTTTCTTTGCCTCCATTAATGAACACCCAAATTGAGCCTTATAAAACCCAACACTAAGCCCATAAAAGAAACAACACATCCCAACAAGAGTAATCCCCAAAACCCACAAAATCACCATAAGTGCTCTCCACTTGGCAACACAATTAGATCTCTGGAGATGCTCTTTAGCTTTCTTCAACTTGAAACTAGCAGGAAGCTTGCTGTAAAACCCACAACTCAAAGACATTTTTACCCTGGTGTACCAGCCTGAGCTAAGATCCTCCAATGTTTGAACCAAAAATCTTCAAAAATAGGGCAAAATCGAAGGTGACTTTCCCTTGCCCAGAAGACTATACAAGTAAAAAGTGGACCCAGAAGTTTTGATTTGTGGATCTGCAGTTTCCTCCTTGTGAATCGAAACCAAGAAAAGCATTAAAGCCAGCGCATCAAAGGCCATAGAGAGCAGAAGAAGCTCAGATCATGCCAAACGGGAAACACTCAAGATCCAAAGCTGGCATTATAGAAATCTAACAAGCAAAGAAATGAGAGGGGAATCGAAGGTACTGGTATTTTCCTTTTGCTTTAATGGGTAATACACTTCACCTGCTTAGCTATTGAACTGAACACATCAGAAACCAAAAAAAAAGAAAAGTGGGAAATTGCAAGCAAGCAAGCAGATGTAAAAAAAACTAAGAGAAATTGCAGTAGACCCACTTTAGTTTAATGGGGAACCCAACTGGAATCAATGATCAGGGTGAGCCTAAAAAAAAAAGGTGGGATTTTTATTTTATTTCTCTGCTTCTCTCTCTCCTGGCAATTGGCTATTATGGTTAAGGCCTGAAGGGGAATTATTATCTCATCATCCAAGTGGGCATTGCTTTGAAGTGGAAAATCAAAAGAGCAAGAAAATATAATAACAGGAAAGAAGGAAAAGCTATGCACCCAAACTCCAAAAGAGAAAGAAGAATCACACCATAAAAAATCCTGCAAAAAAATTGTGGCTGTCTTTGTTAGAGAAATTAAAGAGAATGGAAGAGAGCCACTTGCTCTTCTTGTTTTGGATTTTGATGAACCCTAACTAAATTCTACAAATTGTCATAGATTATAATTAGTTGTTTCAGATTAGGGTTAAGAAAGACTTTCAAATACAAATCTTTGTAACAAAATACATATTTATATTGTCTATGTCAGCAAATATAAGCAAGATGGTAGAACAAGCTACCAATTTTTTTATTGAGATTAAGTGAAACCCTAGAAAAGATTTTAGATCAAGAGTGAGTATTATTTATTAATGAAAAGGGAAGGACAATGAAGAGTGAAAGAGAAAGAAACCAAAGTGGATTTCAATTTGGAATATTTATGGCTTTGTATGTAATGTAATGTATTATATATGTACCACTATAACATGACAGAGAAAGAAACTCACTTGAAATATTTAATATAATTCTTTTGCATTTACTTACTTAGCTTAGGTATGGCCCAACCAACCACGCCTACAAAATTCATTTTGTCAAGTATAAATTAAGCCATCAAGTTCAACTAATCCATCTTGATTAATTTTTGGAAAAGCTAGAGAAAATTAGTTATTTAATATCTATATTCACATTATAACTACATATTTTGATTTTAACTTGTAATCTGTTTCCGATAGAGAAATACAACTAAGATTGATAATGTGACAATCTATTTGATTTGAACTGAAGTCGGTGGGAATTATGACGGGTGAGTTAAATAATGTGGTGTTCATACATATGTAGGATGCGCATAATGCAAGTTAGTCAGTATATTGTTGAGCACGTAGTTCAGTTACTTTCCATCTATAACCTATTGTCGAAAAGTTTACCACCCTTATATATTATGTCGTTATTCTTTATTATCGATTTGAGAAAGTTCAATCTTTTAAAATCGATTCTAACCAAACTAGTGACACAACAAACTCAAACTGACATAAGATGTTAACACAACTCCAATTACACATTGTTAACTCAAACTGACATAGATAAATGTTCAGGTACGGCCCTTTTATTGCGGCCGTACGTAAGGGCGACACGTGTCCCGGAAAAAAAAAAAAAAAAAAATTTTTTTTTTCCTCTTTTCTGAAACGATTTTTTTTTTTTCGGAAACTAATGAAAATTTATTTGAACTACCATGTTATAATTTATGCACTATTATCCTATAAACTTTGAACTATTCCCATATAATCCATGAACTATTACTTTTTAATATAATCCATGAACTATTCTATTATAATTCATGAACTATCCATAATAAGTTTTGAACTATTACTTTCACTCCTTTATAAATTTTGCACTATGAACTATTCTATTATAATTCATGAACTATCCTTTTAGAAGTTATGAACTATTACTTAATAAGTTTTGAACTATTACTTTCAATCCTTTATAAATTTTACACTATGAACTATTCTATTATAATTCATGAACTATCCTTTTATAAGTTATGAACTATTCCATAATAAGTTTTGAACTATTACTTTTACTCGTTTAAAAAAAAAAAAAAAAAAAAAAAAAAAACTCGTTCAGAAAAAAAAAAAAAAAAAAAAAAAAAAAAAAAAAAGTCGTTCAGAAAAAAAAAAAAAAAAAAAAAAAAATTTTTCCGGGACACGTGTCGGCCGTACAGACGGCCGCACGGCCTTACCGGAATAATGGGCCTTACTTGAACACTACACTATATATATATATATATATATAGAGAGAGAGAGAGGGGGGTTGACTCTCATGTAAACAGCTCTTACAGTGTAAAATGAGAACAAATTGTATCTGTTAGATCGTTAAATAGATGGCTGAGATTAGGCGATATTAAAGGATAAAAAAATCGTGTTATTAATGGAAGAAAATTTGCCGGACCTGAATCTATATATTCGACGGTATAGTCTCATATATTCGACGGTATACTCACATATATTCGGTGTTTACACGTTCACATGATAAGAACGGTTTACAAATGAGCCATGATCTATATATATATATATATATATATATATATATATATAAGGTTGTATAGTGTATGGTTTTGTGACGACTGAAGGAAGTCAGAGAAAGAGAATGAGCATGTCAGAGGATAGGGTGATGAGAGCTTCTTTTGCCTCAGCTGTGGCTAAGCTAAATTAGCAGTAAGTAGCTTCACCCAATACTCCCATGCATGTAGCAGACTCTACGTAATTTCCATCTCCACAAATACACATACTTTCAATAATTTTAAACTTTTTTTTTATTTATAAAATTCATACTAGCTAAAAGTTTGATTCTAATTTTAACCCATTTTTTTCTTAAATTCTCTTTAATTATATCTTTCAGCTTCAATATATAACTTATTTTTCTTGTTACATTAATAAAACATATTTATTCTCGGTAATGGTAATAAAATATAACAATATTAACTTATGTGTATAAAATAAGATATCTATTATACATTTATTTTATAACTTGCAGATATTTTTTAATATCAAAATATTACATATTATTTCGATCTCTTATCAAGCTAATAGTCTATTCTCGATATTGGCAATAGAAGAGCTTATTGTTGGTGGAAACTTAAAAATCTTTGAATTACAAAAATCATATGTATACTTAAATACCTTGAAAATAATAAGTTACCACGTTTTAAGTGGAGATATTTCGAGTCTAGTATATAAGGTCAGTGATCTAGTCTCCTATTATCAATTGTTTTTCGGATGGAACTCCACCGATGTTATGTGTTGGACTTAGTTCTAACGCGTATGTGCGCTTGTATGCCCACGACTCCCGCTCTATGGTCTATCAATATCGGACTTTGACATGTATTAGAGCGGTTAGCCTCTATATAGCTCGCGATCCTAACCAATGTGAAAATGTCAACTAAGGTTATACTCTATTTGCACTTGCGACGCGTGTTGGAGATAATGAGTTCTCACGTCTAAAGTTGTGACATTTCGACCCTAGTATATAAGGTCGGTGGATTAACTCGCGCATGTGCGCTCGTATGTGCAATAGAAAAAAATAATTTAATCATATTAATCCCGAAATATATAACCCTAAGAATATTCATAATATTCTAACATTATAATTGTTTCTTAAACCAAAAAATGTCAGTATAATTAACAATATATTTTATATTTTATATTTTTTTTGTGGTCGATAAGTGGTGATTAGTGATTTACGGGGTGTTGTCAGCATCATTTTGACGTTACGTGTAGGTTAAAAATGCTTGACCCACCACTAATTACAGATTAATTAAAATAAGTATGTCAAGCTTATCAATACATAAAAATAAAAATACCGATAGTAATTTAATCATATTAATCAATGAGATTAAATTTAAGGGAAAATTGCTTAAAGGTTATCCATCTTTTAGGTTGACTAAACTTTAGTACCCGGAACGGTACCTCATCTGCTGAGTCCGACCAAAGATTTTTATTTAAATTACTATTTACACGTTAAGTAAAAGGGTTAAAACAGTTGCAATGACGCCTACAGGACAAACTTATTCAACAAGAAATATAAGGAAAAGTTCTAGGAGCAAAGTTGTTGTTTTACCTTAACGTGTGAAAATTAATCTATATACTAATTTTTGTTCAAGCTCAATAGTTGATGTACCATTTTGATAGTTTAAACGAGGGGTACTGAAGTTTAGTTAACCTAAAAGATGGAGTTCTGTTCGGACAATTTTCTCTAAATTTAATGATGATACTTCGCTCATAATTAAATTTATAATTATTTATAAAATTGCACGATTTTAACATAGGCTATATTATAGCATAGTTTTTTTTTCTTTAAATTCACAATTAAGGATTGGACAATTTTGATAACTGGGCTTTTTTGAAAAACTAGAGTAGTAACTACGCATTTTAATGTTTCAATTAAGTAAATATACCCCAACCTTTTGTATTCATTTTCAAACTCTACACACTCTTCTCTCGATGAGTACATTTACTAAACACAAAATTAAAAAAAGCCTAGTAAACCAAATTGTTTCGAAGGATTATTCATACTGAAATATATGTATAAACTTTGTAAAAAAAAAAAGTAAGTTCTATATTGATTCTCCATTTTGAATTATAAAATTAGGTAGAGATAGATAAGTAGGCATAATCATATTCGATTTGACTTTAATTTATTGTAACTCAATGAAAGTGATAGTAATTGGGTTTAAAGGTAATTATTTGAGCTCGTGGGTACTTTAGTTTATAATACATTATCGTATATAATTCAAATTAATTAATAATGTGAATCATTAATTATACTCTTCCATTCCAAGTATTATGATTTTGCAACGTACTCGATTGGACATGTATTCATGAGTAATGATCTATGCTACTTGAGCTCCAAGTCTACTCGTAAATCTCCTTTCATTTTATTAATCACTTTATTATTAAATATTGTCAAATTTATATTAAAAATAAATAAAAATATAAAAGTTTATAAATCTAAATTTTAAAATTATATATCCATATATATAAGGGATGTTCAGGTAAGGCCCATTATTATGGTAAGGCTGTGCGGCCAACACGTGTCCCAAAATTTTTTATTTTTATTTTTGAATAAAATATATTCTTGATACTTTTAACTATAATGAACTACCATATTATAAGTTCTGCATTATTCTCTTATAAACTTTGAACTATTCTCATAAATCAACTATTACTTTTTAATATATTATATCAAATTATTTATAAATTAATCGTTTATATGTTATGAACTATTCTATTATAATTCATGAAATATTACTTTTTAATATATTGTATCAAATTATATATAAATTAATCGTTTATATGTTATAAACTATTCTATTATAATTCATGAACTCTACTTTTATAAGTTATGCACTATCCGTCTATCCCTTTATAAGTTTTGCACCATCATTTTCATTCATTTATGGAAATAAAAAATATAATAATAAAAAAAGGGCCATGTGTCCGCCGAACAACCTTACGGAAATTAAGAGCCGTACATGATATATATATATATATATATATATATATATATATATATATATATATAATACTAATTGTTTTATTTGAATTGCTTGTGTGTATGTAATACTCTGTAAAATTATCATCCCACATCATTTGAATGGGGATTTTGGTTAATTTATACTAATGGATTGTATCAATGTCAGCAAAAATTCTTCTTCTCCAGACAAAGAACTATGAAGTTAAGCGTGCTCGTGTAGTAGCAAGTTTCTGCGCGTGCATGGTTGGCATGGGTAAATTGTCCCTAAGACTTCGGGTCTTACGTATGGTATCAGAGATAATCCTTAGTTATGAGTGGGCTTGCCCTAGTAGGCGGTCACTCGGCTCGATAGACGGGTACCACGTAAATTACCATCCCGCGTCATTTAAATGGAAATTTATGATTAACTTATATGAATTGTTTCCCATATCAACAATAATTCATGGTCGAACGGGAACAAAAAGCTTGTCTTGAATTAATCGTGTTATATATGTTATAGGTATTAGAAAAATCTGAAAATAAAAAGGGAGATTTTACATTTTTAAAAAAACATAAGGTGGTTATTGAGAAAATAATTTTTAAAAAAGGGATTTTTTTGTCAAATTTAGCCTTTCATTTAACATATTGTTAATAGATAATAAATATTAAAAAAATGTATATTTTAACAATTAAAAAAATAAAATATATTCCACAGAAACAAAATATTAAATAATTAAGCATCGGGTTATTGAAAGTTGAAACGAACTAGTTATAAAATATCGTTGCAGGTACTTTACAAACTGTATTATCGAGACCAACACCTTATAAACTATATATTTATGCACTTAAAAAACGGTTAACCGGTTGATAAGTGGGTGGTTAATCTTTTATAATGAGTCGGCTGATGATATTAATAAGGGAAATGAGGCATTTAAATCAAAGCACATGCATGTGATTAACCACTAATTTGACCCTAAATGTGTCTCCCATGTGAATGTTACACTTCATTTATATTAAGGAAAGATATGGAGGGTATTTTTGTCATTTTACATTTTAAGGTTAATTTATATGTTAATTTCGAGAGAAAATAGATTAATATTGTTCTTTGGATCGGGTTAATATCATTTGTTTATATTATAATGTGTATACACATGATTCATGACATTGTTATTTCCATACATTTTAAATTGTTGTTTTTGTTTTACTTATTGTGTTTGTTTCTAAAATATAATGAGATTGTTGTTAATTTAGGGTAGAGATTTTTCATCGTAAAGTTTTAATCGGTAATATTTTGAGTTTTATAAATTCGAGATTTACAATCACTTTTTCAAGTTTTATTTTTTCGGTTGGCATCTCTCGCTTAATTTTAAGTTTTAAAAAGTTTGGTGCCCTCACAAAAAATAATATATTTTTATGTGTAATATATTGAATATTAATCTATAAAATTTTAATTATATATATATATATATTATGTGTTATGTATTAAATATTCATCTCACTTAGCTTTTTTGGTTTGCATCTCTTATTTATGATTTTTCATTTACCATTACGCATTTTTCCTTTCATTTCCGATTTTCATATTCGTTACCAATATCGGTTTATTTTCAGTCATTAGTAAACAAGAATTGTAATTTAATTAAAAATTCAATTTTAAATCGAATTATTTAGTTCTTTAATATGATCTTGAAAATATGAGTGGTTGGTTATATATATAGAGGAGTCCGGTGCAATTCGGAGAGAAAAATGACGACATTTGAGGGAAGAGAAGGCATGTACTAGTTGCAGGTAGACACTGGAATCCTTAAACCATCTGTTTAGGGATGGCTCGCGAGCAAATATATGTGGAGTTCCTTGAAGGTGGCCCGGTTTCGATACCCCGTTCGCATCGTGGATATGAGGCAATATTCTCTCTAAAGGTTTTTATTAAAATGTGTGTTTGTGGAGTGAAATCTTTTGCAATTGGAGTGTGGTGGACCTGTAAATGAATAAACGAGAAAATGTTCAATAACAAGATCAATACGGGAGATAGAAGCCGGAACATTCTAGATAGAGTTAATGAATACATGAAAGTTTGGAATAAAAGAGACAAGGGACATAAAAGAAACTCAAAGAGCATCGTCAATGTTGTTTGGGAACCATCCCTCCCGAATGCATCAAGGTTAACACGGATTGTTCCAAGTATATTGATGGCTTCGCTAACGCGGCAGGTGTGTTAAAAAAAATAATGCAAGAGAATGGTTGGGTGGGTTCAGTGCTAACTTAGGGTTATATTTCATTCTCATGGTTGAATTGTTGGGTATGGTTCATGGTCTTAGGATTGCTTGAGAGTTGCGCTTCCGATCAGTAATCATTGAAACAAATTCTCAATTGATTTGATTATCGCCCCTCACCATCCTAATGCAAGGCGAATAGAGTAGCAGATTTTATTGCTAAATTTTGCTATGAACCTTCCTATTACACTGAGGGCCCGTTTGGTTTTACCTCCGGAATCGGAAATGGAATGGAAACGAATCTAGTCCATACATATGCCCATGTTCATGAAAGTTTTTGAAATCATTCCTTGTGGTTTGAAGTAATTGGAGTAGAGTTTGACTACTTTTGATACCCTAAAATAGGGTAACAAAATGTGGGAAAGCAAGTGGACTTTGCACTAAACCACAAAGAATGATTCCATAAAACTTCATGAATAAGGATATATATATATGAATTAAATTCGTTTCCATTCCGTTTCCATTACCGGAGTTGAAACCAAATGGACCCTGAATGTACTGTGTGATCCGCCAGAGAGTGTAGTTGATCTATTATTTGAGGATGTAAGGGGTCAGGCTATCCCATATGAGACTACTTAGCCTTCTTTCATATTATAAAATCACATTTAGATACTTCAGAGAACATTAACTCTTCTTCCAAAAAAACAAAACCCGTTACAAGTTAAAAGTTAATTAATTTTAAAATCTAGTATATTAAACGGAATATTCTCTAGAGATGCATATGCACGTCAAACGCAAGAAAGATGTTATATGTCTATTTATGTACAAAAATATAAATTTAAGTGCATATGATGACATAATCTGTATTATGAACATTTACCCCATCGAGTAAAGCATAAGGAAAATCCATTTGCATGGCCCATCAAAACCATGCAACCATTAACGTGATTCATGATAGCCATTTCCGTGTAGAAGTCGATCTTTTTTTATGGTAAGGAGTGAAAATATCTGATAAGCGTTCGATCGAAAGTAACTAGCATTTTTCGATTTTGATACATGTCCCGTATATTAAGGTTGTTTAAACAGTCCGGACCGGACCAGACCGTTATGGCCCCGTCCACCACAGTCCGGCCCAATACGGTCCGGTCCGGACCTTTTTTTTATAAATAAAATATATTTTTGTTTGGATTAAATTCGGTCCGGTCCGAGTTTTGAGCGGAAGCTCTTAAGTTATAAAATATTTAAAATATAAAAAATTCGGTCCGAACCAGAACATTACGGTCCAAGACTGGACAGGAATTTCCGATCCGATCCGGTCTACATGTATGCAACCCTACCGTATCTATATACATATATTAAAGCAGAAGCGCTTACTTCAACGTGGTTCATCCTAACAAAAAATATGCCACATGTCATTTTCTTAGAATTTTAGTTTTTTTAAAATAATATATATAGTTACTATATTTTAATTATCCTATTATAGAACTTATATTTATCTACTTACCAAACAAACATATATGTATATATACTATTAGTGTTAAAATATATATCTATATACTAATAATAAAGTATAAGACTTTAATGCCATATATTTTTTTGGGCAATTTTGGTAACTAGGCCTTTTTGAAAAAATATAGGAGTAAATAGGCTTTTTAATGTTTCAATTAAGTAAATATACCCCAACATTTTGTATTTATTCTCAAACTCTACACACTCTCTCTCAAGGGGTACATTTACTAAACACAAAACTAGAAAAAGCATAGTAAACCAAATTGTATCTATTTATTTTTTTCCGTCCTTTTTGTCAATGTAGTTTAAAACGCACTCTCATTTTAAAAAAATTAATTAAAAAATTATATAAACTAACTATATATATATATATATACTAATATTAAAAAAAAACCTTACTTACATAAACCATGGTTCCATATATTTTTTATATTACGGGTCATTTTAACGTTCAGTTTCATTTAAGACCTTTTTTTATCAAGAACATGTAAACTATCGTCTATTTAAAAATATCCTTTTCTGTTTTTATTATCTTTAATTTCCCTTATAATATCATCTTCCAACTCACTTTAATTAATAATTAATAATTAGATTTGTTTTACAATTTATTAAAGCTAATCCCGCATACGGTACAGATATTAGACTAGTATGGGTTTAAAGTGCGAACAATCGTGCTCTAGAATTATCACGGGCTTTCAGCGTTCTCGATTTGAACACATCCCATATGTAAGTCTTAGGGGCACACAATCGTGCTTTGTAATTATTATGGATTTGAGGTGGAAATTTTTGTTCATTTGCTACAAATCTTTGGAGTTTGGAACATGATTATTAATATACTGTCTTTTCTGCCATAATACGAATTGGACTAATTAGATCTTTTTAATTTGTATTCAACACAAAAGTATAATTGTTCAAGATGTCTTACTATAGTGTTCATAACTTGTTCACAGTTTAATGTTCATTTAATTGGATGAACGGATACAAACGAGCAAATGAACAAAGGACACGATTAATACTGTGATTTGAACGCTTGAATGCTTGATCCATCATAATTACAGAAGCAAAATTATGTGCACCACAAACCCACATACATGTCGAATGGTAAAATCATAATCGTTTTTTAATCAAATGATTATTAAAAGTTACGCCTTTTTACTATAAGAGATTCTCATATATTTATTATATAAAAAGTTATCTCTAGTTTCTCCTCGTATATCCATTACCATTTTCATAAAATTCTACATATGTAATCTTTCATAACAAACACTCATCTATATTATTAATCCATAGATTAGTATCACGAGTTGTTTAGAAGTTAACTGATCTGATACTATGTTAAAATCCTACACAAACGTACAATAAAACGGAACTGTATGTATACAAGCACCCATACACATTATATCGAAACCCGAGAGACACTAATCATTCCAAAATCAATTGAAAAGAGACTTATGAATTGTTAATGATTTGAATCCTTCATTTGTGTATATAAATATCCCAAATTATGTCGTCATAGAAATTGAGTACATATATATAGAACCTATAAATAAATCAATAGAGTTAATAAAAAGAAGTAAAAATGTAATAAAACAAAATGACAGATCAAATTTGTCTGGTAGTGACATGGACCCTACTGCCAGCTTTCATCTGACAAATCACGTTTCTTACATAATTTCCACGTCTTTCAAATTTTTATTGCATTTTGTCTCTTAAACGTAACTTGTTTCTCTAATTCTACAAACAACAAAAGCAAAATGACAAAATTTTATCAAACAAACAAAATGAAAAGACGTCCATAATAATAAGTACATAAAATTGCAGTTGATAAAATGACAAAGACAAAAACTCATATTTTTCATTATTCATTTTATTATATATATATACTGTATTTGTGACTGCTTGTGATTGACGTAAATCTACTAATGAATAACACACTGCTATTTTTGTCTATATGTTACCAAGTCAAAAAAACACAGAGTGCATCCAATAGTGTTTTTGGGATACTTAGGACTAAGATACTTTAGACAAAGATCTATACTTGGTCGTGTAAGATATTGTATATAAGTCAGTGAGGTTATGTTATTGTAAATCAATTTTAGGAGATAATGTGTTGACCTTAAGCCTAACGTATATGTATATCGGTATGCATATGACCCTGTTCTATAGATTGCAGTCATAACATGTAGATATGATAAACCACTTTGTACAAGTGTTAACTAGGAGATAATAACTCCCCTCTCTAAAGTTGAAAGGATCTATTGATTTTAGGAGATAATGTGTTGGTCTTAAACCTAACGTGCATATATGATTGTATGCATATAACTCTGCTCTATAGATTGCAGTCCTAACATGTTGATATACTTAGACCACTTTGTACAAGTGTTAACTAGGAGATAATAACTCCCCTCTCTAAAGTTGAAAGGATCTATTAATTTTAGAAGATAATGTGTTGGCCTTAAGCCTAACATGTATATATAATCGTATGCATATAACTCTGGTCTATAGATTGAAGTCGTAACATGTTGATATACTAGACCACTTTGTACAAGTGTCAACTAGGAGATAATAACTCCCCACCTCTAAAGTTGAAAGGATCTTAATGTAAGCTTATGTGTTGAATTTGGACATAACGTGTATGTGTTTACAAATACACACGACTCCGCTCTGCACCTCTAAAGTTGAAAGGATCTTAATGTAAACTTATGTGTTGAATTTGGACATAACGTGTATGGATCTTAATGTAAACTTATGTGTTGAATTTGGACATAACGTGTATGTGTTTACAAATACACACGACTCCGCTCTGCACTCCGACTTTAAAAGATGGTTTAGTTTAGTATGAGTTTTGGTTTTTTTTTTTATAGATTCACATTATAACTTCACCTTTTCAATTTAGTATGAATTTGAAAAGTTTGAGTGTTGTGGTTTTGTATATTTGAAAACCACAATTCTATAATCTGATGATAAAGGCACAACAACTCTAACCACAAGTTTATAACCAGAACTAATCTATGATAAAGGCATAACCCCTTTTTTATATATACATATTTTTAGATTAAAGCTGCAAATTTTTGTTTAAAAAAAAAAAGGTTAAAGCATTGGCTAAAAATAACAGCAAAGCATCAGAAGGATTGGCAAAATTGTGCTGCAGAATTAAGGCACAAACACAATGATACACAATCACACCACATAAGGAAAATGATGTATCAGACAGAACAAAACTAACATTTTTTTACCCCTAAGTAACAACTATAAGTACCCATTAGATAAATCACAGGATTACGAGAAATTATCGATCATTTCAAGTGCAGCTACTTCTTTGTAGGAGTAAATCTTGAAGTTTCTTCTTAGTTGGCTGGCTTGTCAGCATTTGAGGAAGTACCATAAACATTTTTCAGTAAATCTTGAATCTTGGAATACATCTGGGAAGGTTCATTCCCAAGATCAGTACTATGAATCGAACGGGAACTTTCCTGGTGTTTGATCTTCTGAAACAGATATTGCTTCTCGGCTTCAGCCTCGCTCATTCTGAGTTTAAGGTATCTGCTGGCATATTCTTCTTCTGATGATTTCTCAGCTTTAGCAAGAGCAATCTTTTGGAGCATTTCAGCCTCCCGTCTTGCCTCGTCAGCCTTCAGCTGAAACATGTCGGCTTCGGCCTGTTTTAGCTTCACTATGCTCTCGAGCTCGTCTATCTGTTGCTTCTTCCTCTGCCTTTCTAGTTTCAGCTCTTGTACCTCCCTAGCTTTCTCTTCCAGCTCACGGTCACAGGCATCTACAGCCATTCGGGCTTTCTTTAACATTTTCAACTTATCATCAGCCACCATTTCCATCTTCCTTATCGCCTCTTGCACCACATCTGCTATCTGTTTGCAGGCTTCCTGTGGTGCTATAAGCTTACCGCCATTGCTGAGTTCTACGGTTCTTGATGCATCTGCCTCAATCTCTGAAGTCGAGAAATAGTGAGTGCAGGTTAGAAATCAGGGATTTTATTCCAAAACATTGCTTGATCAAATTCTTATCTTTTCTAACTAAGAAAGATTGAACACTGATGACTGATCTAGACAAGAGGCTGATTTCTTCATGTCCGACGTCACGAATCAAGTTTGTAACTGGCAATTGTCCAAGAGAAATTTGGAAGTATTTAATCCTTATTAATTATCACAACTAATGATATGGAGACTTATTAGGAGTTCAATAGAAGAAAACTGTTGAGTGACAGAGGCACACAGATGATGTGTCTAGGAAATATGTCTCTGTGTGCTTTGTACTCCCAAAGCCATAACTTACTCATTTTATCCCTAGTGCTCAAGCCACAGATGGTAGTCTTAATACAAACTGTATTATAATTTGTTGTACATTGCTGTAAACAACCTGCTATACAGCTGAAATCAAAGAGAAATTATTGAAGATACACTTGTAAAGTAGTGAATGGAAATTTTAATTGACCCTTGATGTATCTCCGCTACGCTGCCACTATTTTTTGGTCCACTATAATGAAGTTTTAGTGAGTTACACTGTTTTGTAATTCAAGAGAGATAATTCCCATTTTCATCTAGCCATACATACAGAAGGATTGAACATCAATTTAGCAGAGGGAAATATATATATGCAAATGGAGATTGAGTAGGAGATTGACATTGTAAGAAACTGGAGAAAGTTGAAAATTAATCTTTAATCTAAATATAAGGCTTACATGTACATACATTTAGCTCTCTTTGGGTTCCATTTGGTTACACAAAATTTTGGAAGTCAAGGCAGGAAAAATAGCATTTCCCTAAAATAGCCAAGCAATACTTTACACCCAACCAAATGGAGCCTAGTACTCTCCTAGCAATAAATCAAACAAGCCCTCTCTAACAAAACTGAGAAATGGGAGAAGTATATGAAGCTGCATGCATGGATAGCTTCAAAGCATGAAGACAGATTAAGGAGATGCAAACTATCTAGGGCATATTTAGTACTATAACAATAAATAAACTAAGTTAATTTAAACATCCAAAAAGAGGAGGGTAAGACTAATGAATGCATCCAACTGATCAGTATTATAAAGCAAACATGGGGACGGATAAGATGGTTAGAAATTGCATTTGAAGTTAAAGTAAACTTGCTAGTAATTATTCCCAAAACAAGAACAAATGAGGATCCATAGAGGCATCGAGATTTCTGAGGAGTGTTATTCACCTTGAAAGAAGAGAAGAATCATTCTGCATGCAGTTGCCTCAGTCAGTCCACTCTTCATTTTTTCTTTCAGCTCATCGCACTTCCAAAACAGTTTCCTCCCTTTGACATCTTCACTACCGCGAAAAATCCTTCCAACTATATCCAGTTCATTCAGAAGAGCAGCATGGTTCCACGATGGCGCACAATGTTGGAATACATCCTTAACCCAACCCAACAATTCAGATGTTCGGGTACAAGCCCTACACCTGAAAAGCATCTCAGCTTGCCCGCTCCCATTTCTGCTAGAAGTACCCATGCAAATCAGTCCATCATGGATTGCACAATCCGTATGAGTCCAGTGAGAACAAAGATCGCAACCAATCCAACGGCAAGTATTCACTTCAAAATCAAATTTGTTGCAGATAACACACATGCAAATGTTGCAAAAACCATTCTTTGAGCAAACCTCACAGGCACAGTCATCCACAGGGAGCGGGTTTTGGCAGGCTATATTCCTGCATCTCTTGTACAGAAAAACCTCAATAAGAAAAGCCTGAGAAAGGTTAACATTAGGATGCAAAAACGCCTGGATTCCCGTCTTAATGCCAACCAGGATTTCTAGCTGCACACGGTGGGCCCTGGCCAATGTTTTTGGCGTTAAGTCCGACCTGCTCTGAACAAGTTTTTGCAAAGTCAAAAACTCCTCTCGGTGCTGGGGACTTCCTGTTCCTTCTAAGATAACTCGAAGACCATTTTTTAGCTCCTCAAGGTAATTATCAGGAAGAACTTGCATTTTCTCAGCAATGATATCAACTCTTTCTTCTGCTATAACACGGACAGTTATCTTGTCACCAGTAAAAATCTTACGAACAACTGATTGTTCAAAACAATCATTCTCTGTCTTCACATTATCCAGCTTCTTTGCCAAGGCTGTATTTGCATTTGGATTAGTATCACGGGAACTGGCACTTTCTGTCGGGGATTCATGACCCTGATGGGAACTTTGGGCAGCTAGTCTAGGATCCATGATCCAAAGGGTTGAATAAGCTCAGTCCTTCAAGTTGAGATGATACGAGACAAAGATCATTTCCTAGTAACAATTGAGAATGAGTTAAGTAATTGTCTCCAAATAATAGCACGGAGCAATATATAACAGAAGCCCCAATTGCCATGCCAAGTAGAACTCCATAGGCAGGAAAACACCAACACAGTCAATTCAAAAGGGGTAAGAATATGGTAATCCAACCAAAAGTGTCAAAATCTGACCAGCGGGCTAATTTAGTGTGTCATTCGACAATCAAATGGAAGTAGAAACATGTTGGGCACTCTAAAAGGGTAAACACGTAGTAATTCAACCAAAAGTGTCCAAATCTGACCAGCGGCCTAATTTAAGACAAACTCGACGAACAGGAAATGTTTCAAACAGGAAAGTTGCCCTAGAAAGGGGGCAATCTATGTTAAGAAAGGTTTTACATGGGTGATCTACAAAAACCCTAATAAATGCAGATATAGATCAGTTTCGCGAACTAAATTCGACAGTATGAGAACAGAAAAAGTAAAATTACTTTGTTTCCTACTGTTTAAAGATGATAAAGAAAGAAGTTTAGCAAATCATCCAAGCTCACTTAACTAAGCAAAACCAACGATTCAAAGTACCCTCGAAATCTTAGCTGAAAAAACCCAGCAAAAGGGGGGGAAAGTAGCAGAGTTGAAATGGCATCCAGATCGATTGAAACAAAATGATTTCGAGTAAAGCTGCTACTCTGTAAACCGCAACACCGAAAATCAAAGAAAGGATAATCACCTCAAAGAACGCCGAAGTATGGTCGAGCAGGAAGCAGGCGAAGAGCAAGACTTCAGAAATGGCGAAAATTTTGAGAAAGCAGAATTGGTAGAAGGAAGAGAGGAGAAGGAGAACGCGTTCCGATGTCAAAAGTAAACGCTTGAATTTTTTATTTTTTAAAAACTGGTACCACAACGGGATTTCCTGGCTTTTTCTTATTCGCTCATCACCCGTTAATGCAACGGGTGATCTTATCGGATATCCGCCTGTCATCTAATGGATGAATTAGGTGGGCCGGAGTCCAGAACATCCAAATTTTATTTTATTTAACGGACAGTTTATGAAAACCGGCCGTCCTAGAACATGCTTTCGAATGAACCGGACCATTCAACTATAATTCATACTCGAAAAAATTAGTTGTTTTTTTTCAACTGTTCAACCATGTCGTAGCAATAGGTTGATGTCATTATAAATACTTTTTCCCTTTCTTTATAACGAAAAATTGTTAGGTTGATTTATCAGTTATCAGCGAGAGATAGTTCAACCTAAAACATCCTTACGAAAAAAACACAAAATTCTGAATCGTAACGAAAAATTAATGCTGGAAGTCGAAATTTTCAAATATGTCAGTGAGCAACACATTTATCTATATACATGCATAATCCGGACTTCATCAAATTGGTCAAACGGACAACTCTAAGCATCTTGATGTGACTTAATTACATAAAATATGATGCTCAATTTCGATTAACTTTTCATAAGCCCATTTCAAAAACATAGGCTTCAACTTATGTGCACATAAACTAACAACCTTACCATTGTAATTTGGAAGACCGTCAAATTTAGTTTGTAAAATCCTGGTAAAAGGATTAAAAACGATAATTAATTTCATATCCATAATTTCACAATAATCCACTTCACCCCCATAATCCCATATGCTATATACTCAACAAAACCCACAAGTAATATATTGATATTCATCTATTTGGATCATCTTATGATCTCATTGCCTTGGAAGCACATATACTGCAAAATATAACCAAAATACAGTAATGTCAAATAAATAAGTACATTACTAAATAACTAAAAACATTATTATGTAACACGTTTGGCCAAATAGTTGGAGCCACTGTTCATACAGAGTAAAACGAAAAATCATTTATATTTAATCACCTTAGAGAAGCAGAAAAAATAACCAAGCCACATAATTAAGTTCTCTGCTGGATCAGATGTGAAAATCAAAAACAGAATTTGCTAGAGTTCTGTTTACATGTAACTTGCACTGAAACAAAAATGGCACATCTACTTCGTAAAATTCAAAGGAGGTTTCGAAACGGTTGCAGTATCGTCTCTACTTCTGACCACCAGCTTCAGCAGGCTCCACGACTTCAGCCTCCACGATTTCAGGGATCGGTGGCGGCTGACTCGCTGATGGTTGTCCGCTACTAAACTTGTTCGAAAGAGCCATCCCCATCATTTCGTATATCTTCCCACCAAGATGTGACGGATTTTCCGGCTGCACCAAAGGAAAAACGAGACGGCTTCAAACAACTAAGAAACAGCACAATAGCAACTCTTGTCAAAGGAGAACTTACAGTATAGCCGCTGGATATCAATGCGGTATCATACAGAAGATCTACTGCTCTCATGGCTTCTTCGTCGTCAGGGCTGCTACTACTTGCAACCTGCAAAAACATCATATTCCTTGTTAAAATGTGGTTTAAGAGAACTATTTGAGCGTGGGTTGGCTTATAAACTTACATGTAGACTCTTGATGATTGGGTGTTCAGGGTTGATCTCAAAGACCCTTCTGCTTCTCATGAACTCGAGACTAGAGGCATCTCCCATCTGCTGTGCCTTCATCAACCTGTACAAGAATTTAAAACTTTCAAATTGCTGATAGCGGATGTCAGAAGCAATAGTTTGTCTGCATATATAGATGAAGAAATACCTCTCCATGTTGGCAGACCAACCAAATTTCCCAGACACGAGAACGCAAGGCGAGGCACTCAAACGGTGTGAAATCTGAACACTTGCAACCTTGTCACCCAACCTTTTCTTTATCCAGTCACAAGTTTGGCCAAATTCTTGCTTAAACTCCTTTTCCTTGTCCTCATTTTTGTCACCTGCATATTAAATTCGGTTTAAAACATCTCACTAGTAACTAAGAAAATTAGACGGACCTAATACCCAAACGGTTCTTCAAATTTGCAAAAGATTCTCATAAGCTTCATAAATCACAACATTGATCAATAAAATGATTTGATGGTCCATAGAGAGGAACAAGACTTCAACCAAGAATACCTAAGTCCAAGTCTTCCTTGCTTATATCTACGAAATTCTTTTCCTTGTATGATTTTAGATTCTGGATTGCAATCTCATCAATAGGATCAACCAAATAGAGTACCTACAAAGCAAATCAATGTATGAGTCAATAGGGCATAAAAGAACAGGGGACAATAGATAGAGGAGCAGATGAATACAGATCATACTTCTAGGTCTTTCTCAAGTAATTTCTCCAAGAATGGTGTATCTTTGGCACTCGTCACACTGTCAGCTGCAATGTAATATATATCCTTCTGCTCAGGCTTCATGTTCTCAACATATTCGTCCAAGCTGATGAACTCATTTTCACTCTGTGAAGAGAAAAATCGAAGCAACGGAGCAAGACGTTTGTGGTTTTCACGGTCTTCAAGGCAACCTAATTTAATGTGCTTGCCGAAGTTCTCCCAGAATCTTTCATAATCCTGCATAGAATTAGAAACAAGAATCATAAGCTGTGACAATTATCTACAATTCAATGTTGAAAGATAAATAGTAAACTTTTTCAAGCCTCCCACAACTGACAGAGCATCAGCAAAATGCAAACAAGTAGACAAGTGCAAAAGGGAAGGAAACTGAGAATAGGAATGAAAGAAAGGTGCAAATGAGACTGCTTACATCTTTATTCTCACTCATAGATATTCCAAGGATCATGTCAAAGGCTTTCCTTACCAACCTTTTCCTCATAATTCTTACCTGCAAGACGCAGCAAAATATAAAGAATATTAGGTAACCGGGAAGCCTGAAATTGCAAACTGTCCTTTTTATATGCTCTGTGAGTGAGATCATTATATATGTCGCTGCAGTGAGAAGGAACAAAAAGAGATGGTACTTACAATGCGACTCTCTTGAAGAATCTCACGCGAGACATTGAGTGGAAGATCATTTGAATCAACAACACCTTTGATGAAGCTCAAATAACGAGGGAACTATGCAACAAAATAATAAACAATAATGAGATATACAAACCAAAAATCCAAGCATTTTTTTGCAATCGATCTCAAAAGTACATTCTCACCAGCTCTCCATCGAAGTCATCAGATATGAAAACCCGCTTGACAAAAAGCCTTATGTTCTTGGTCTTGAAATTCATAATATCATCTTTGCCTTGGGGAGCAACAGATGGTACATACAAGACTGATCGAAATTCAACTTCACCCTGCAATCACAACTAGTTACTCAAAAATCCTTCAACAGAAATTACAAGCTCCAAGCACGAATAAAAGAACTTGCAACAAGAAAAAGACACTTCTTTTCACCTCTGTTGTGAAATGTGATGATGCCAGAGGCTCCAAGTATTCATTGAAGGTGTTCTTGTAAAACTCATTGTATTCCTCTGTTGTAACTTCCTTAGGATTACGGAGCTGCATTAATCGAATAATAAGTTAATCTTGAACTTTCTACTAGAACATGAACTTAAAATGCAATTGTAGCTGCCTGCTCACCCATATTGGTTGGGTCTCATTTGTGAGATCCCAGTCCCAGTACCTCTCAACAACTGTCTTGGTTTTCTTCTTCTTCTATTTGGAAAAAAAGTGGTAAGATTAAGTCCCATCAGGTGGACCAGATATCTTCCAAAACAAAACTAATAAAAATTCCTATAGCATAGAGAGTAATGCTACCTCAGTTTTATCATCTTCTCCATCCTTTTGAGATTCAACAGGGTCTTCATCTACCTCAACCTGCAAAAACATAGACAAATTTGTAACGAATGACTAGGCATAGTCTCATACATTGCATAAATATGATATTCTAGTTTTAGAAGGAAACAATAAATCTGAAAAAAAAAAAAAAGAATCTCAAACCCACAGTATATACCCAAACAGAATTAGAAGAGAAAAAGGGGCTTGTAAACTGGTAAGTCACAGAATTAGTAAGGGAGAAAAGGTCAAGTACCTCTTTAGTGTATCCCTTTTCTTGCCATGTGTATATTGGAAATGAAACAAATTGTGAGTAGTTCTTCACAAGTTTCTGGATCCTCTCTGGATGTGCATATTCTTTGTCATCATGCTACAATGTTAACAAGACAGTCAACACACAGGCTTATCCAAGAACTGCAGCAACATAAACAATTGCAGTCTCTCAGCTTACCTTCAAATGCAGGGTAATACGGGTTCCTCTTGGTAGAAGCTTTTCTGGTTCTGTCTCTTCTCTGACTGTATATGTACTAGCATTAGCCTCGCCTTCCCAAACATACTGTTTATCTGATTTAGGACTTTTTGTTGCCACAGAAACCTTTGAATAAAGACAAAAGGCATAGTAAAAAACCTCATAAAAGGGTGTACATTGAATAACCAAATAACAGCACCTGAAAGTATTCTGGATAACCTATAAACATATAATGATAGAAAAAGTGTATAACTGAAAGATAATCCTACCTTATCAGATACAAGGAATGCCGAATAAAATCCTACACCAAATTGACCAATCAAGTTGTTGTCTGTTCCAGCATCCTTGCTATCCTACAAAGTATAACAGAACTGATTCAGTAAACACATTATTACACCAGCGAATATGATGATCAATCCAGTACTGTCATCCAGACCTTTAACGCCTTCAAGAACTTTGCAGTACCACTCTGGGCAATGGTTCCAAGACAATCAACTAGTTCTTCACGGGTCATACCGATACCTGAGTCCCTGCACAAGTCAAAAGTATGAGTTAAAATTCAGAGATGTAGGGGAAGTCACAAGAAGGAATGTCGGGGGAAGTAAGTCTTACGTGATTGTGATGGTCCCATTATCTTTGTCAGCCTGAATACGAATATCAAGATCAAAAGACTCTTTTAGGAGGTCAGGCTGTGTAACACTGAGAAACCGCAGCTTGTCCAGGGCATCACTTGCATTGCTATGGATACAAAAAGAAGCAGCTCGGTAAGAGACTACAAATGAAAGCAGCATAGCAACAATCCTAACAAATAAACATTACTAGGCGATCTTCAGTCTTTGGTACGAAATCTTTACCATGAACTTGGCAGCTAGGGAATCCAACAAACAAACCTAGATTATTAACAAGGATAGATAAATGCTATTATCTACCATAATGTGTACACTTGAAGTGACAAACTAGAAACTAGATCTAATTCAAGTGAAAATGATCATCAACAGTTTCAGTATGTAACTACAGTACATGCACCTTCGGAAATAATTATTCTTTTATATGGAAACCTTATATACAATCCTTAAATATGTTTCGAGCAAAGAAAATAAATCAAAATAATGAGTAGGTTCCACTCCAAAAAAGTAATACAAGAGTCCATTCTTTCAAAAATACTAGGCAACCAGTTCTTCACATAGAAAACCTTAACTGTACGGGAAAGGGATACAAGCATGTACCTGATAAGCTCACGGAGGAAAACTTCTTTGTTACTATACAGACTATTGACAATCAGGTCCATCAGCCGGCTAACCTGTCACGAAGAAACAAAGAGTGAACAACCATGATCCAAAATATGCTTATTAAAGAAGTTTCAATCTTTCTGAGGACTCGTGCAATATACCTCTGCTTGATATTCATATTTCTCCACAGGCACATTTGAAGAATCTGACGCTGCTGAAGTAGACTCATACCTATACCCACTGTAACAGCTTTTTATCTGATTATAGTGTGAAGTAGATCCAGTTGTTCTGCCTCCATTGAAGGGTAGTGTAGAGTGTCTTCGGACCTTTTGATCATTGTCTTGCATCTTTCAAAGGAGAAATATCAATGTTAAGATCATATATGATGATTTCCCTAGAAAAATCATATGCACATATGATAAACAAAAGGTAAGCTGATATTCTTATGTCACTAAAGTTCGAAGTCAGAAGTAGGAAAGCATGAAAACGGCAACAGGTCACTGATTTCAGGGTTATCCAGCAACCCACCAGAGAAAGACCAGAACAATTACACGATTATAACACACAAGCCAGTAAAGTGAAACCCTAGAACTTGACCGTGAATCTGTGAACAGGCGAATTGACTCCAATTAAGCGCAGAAAGGAAGGCGACGAGTAACATAAAAAACATAACAATTCTATGTCAAAAAAGAATCGGGAGCGACACGATAACAGATAAACGAGGCAATAAAATCGCAATCAACGGAATTGAAACTGTATGAAGAAGACTGAAATAGGAACTAGACTGTTAGCAATATCTCACCAAATAGTTTATGGAGTTTGAGCCAGAAATGGGAGCCGCCACATTCCGGCGACCGGCGCCACTGTGGCGAAGCAGGGCTGAAACTGATCTTCTGGTGATCCTGTGCATCTTCACGGAGCTACGTAGGCGATTACGGTAGAACAGAGCGGGAGGAACGCCGGAAGCTGGGAAGGAGACTGGTTTTTATATAGTAGGGTTCAGTGAGGGTTTTGCGGAAGGTTCTGGAGATGAGATAATTGTCATTTGTCCTAAATTCAACGAAATAAACCATTTAAAAATATATTACAAATTATAATTAAATAAATTTACAAAAATCATTTTTAGCACATGATTATAAAATATTTTACAAATTATAACTCACACCATGAGTTAGAAAAATAATTTACTTTGTGATTGAGAAAATGCATCTAATTTCTAGTGATGAAAAGACTATCATTCTCTCATTAAAACGGTAGTCTAAAAACGTACATATTTAGCTCGAAATATAAAAAAACTTTTGTTCATACAAATCTCAATGTTCCTTTTGGAGACTCGTTCACGTAATGAAACCAACTGTCTATAATACAATACATCAGACTCTACAACCCAACATTGTTTACATCACGACTTTGATGTTTCATATGTAGATATAAGTAATATATCTCCTTTGTGATTTGTAAATGATATTCTCATGAACTATTCTAGGGGATGACGACTATTTAAGTGATATCATGTTTTACTTCTATGTATAAATGTAATTATTTAAGTGATATCTTTAATACGTTCGATCTCCTAATATCCACTCATGCTGCAAGAAGATTGCAACAGCTACAATAACTACACTGGATTGTCCGTATGCACACAAGCAACACCGATCCCGTTCCTATTCTTCGCTAATGATGATTAGTTTTGCTAAAGCAAATGTGCCTTGTCAAAAAAACTAAATAAATTATGGAAATATACTGTTCCGTTTCGGGACAAAAGATAAACTTTCAAAATTTGTTTTCCAAACAAAAAAAAATATTAGTGAGAGCAACATTGCCCAATTTAAATATGTTTTGGCAATATGTCATACCACAACCCTCAACAAATATTTTGGTTGTTCAATCATTAATGGATGAGTGACAAAAGAAACCTTTTGAGATATTAACCTTAAAACTAAACAACTTTTGAAATAGAAAACTAACTCTTTATCGTAAGAAAGGTAGAGACGCCCTTATCATCCTAACCACTTTCCATTATATACAAAAAAAATATAGGTCGCGGCCTCTATTTTTTTTGTATAATGAAAAGTAGTTAGGATGAATTATCTTCTAGAGGTAGTCCATCCTAAGCATCTTTGCGGATGAGAACATTCAGTTCAAGATCATCAATAATAAAAGTTGAATCCTTTGCTCTTAAATCGGGATTACAAGAGGTTGTAAGCTTACGTATCAAAAAGATCGAATTTGAGGGTGATAATGTGTTATCAAGACACTTTATAGAGCTGCCCGTGGGAGGTCGAGATGATTATTTTCGACTCCAAATTCTTTGTTTCTTTGTTAAAGCTCAGATCATCCATGTTTTCAGATAAATCAACAATATTATTGACCATGTTTTCAAATAAGTAACAATGTAACCGATTAAGCTCAAAACTGGTTCAAAAAATTTCACAAATTTATTCTTGTAATCACATGGATTTGACTGAACAAATGAACACAAATGTGAATCATTAGCATCTGCAAAATTATCCCATTTTCGGTAGTCTCGACTTTGAAAAGCTCAATTAAGACTAAATTGTGGGGATTTACCACTAATCAAACTCTAATGTTACAATAGGATTGCACAACACAAACAGCCAAGCATAAAAAACTGATAAACTTTCCCACATACATGGGAGGAAGTCTCACAACTAATCAATCATCATATACAAAATACAAGTACATCTGAAGTTCAAAAGATTGTCACAAAGAATATCTATACGGTGGCTTGTTTTCTTCTCAAGCGCAGGAACAGAATGAATTTTCAGTAGGAATGCTAATTAATACAACAGAGAAACCGAAGAGATCGAGAGAACGAAAGAAGAGCACAATGCGCGAGACATCCTAAAACGAGCCTCTAAATGACACAACCTGAAATTATCTGCTACAATTTTCACGCAAAATTGAAAGACATTCCCTACCCTGCTGCTTACGGATTAATGTTGCACTCTCGTAGGTACATTTGATCATAATCAATATACTTACTCCAGTAACTACGGAACTTGGGCATTGCTATCTCAAGCCAAGGCTTCATGTTACCGTTGTAGTGAATCACTGCTGCTCTTTCGATCTCTCTCACACTTACACTGGGATTGTATCCGAGGCCCAGGACATGCCATGATCTATCTAGTGGGTAGGTGCGTTTGTAGAATGTAATGAGTCCGGGTGGCAAAGTTCCTAGTTTCCACAACTGCCTGTCATGGTTCTGCAATGGGATAATAGAACATGGTCCGTCAACTGTTTAGACTTGAAGGGAATAATAATGCAGCTTTGTACCCTACATATTTTATGTTGCATTATATTATAGTATTGACAAACACTGCTCACAACGAAAAGTGACATTTCCAAGCATCAAGTCAATGTACAGCCAATGCTGCCAAACAGAGAAGCATAGTGTGAATTGAACAATTTCTATGCTAACGAAACATTCATCATCCAAGCATCAAGTCAAAGTGCGGCCAATGCTGACAACATCATAGCGAGAAACTTGAGCAATAAAGACGCAGGGAGAAAAGAAATAATGCACTATTTTTTGTTTATTTTTCTGCACAAATCATATGTCAGGGCCAGTAATGAATTCATTCAGCAATCAGCATTGCAATTGATGTTGACGTAAATATAAGTACACTGAAGAACCAATTAGTAAGATAGCCACTTATGTTACTTACCAGTTTTTGCCACTTGTGATATACTTCAGTGATGTTTTGTCTTTTCCATTGATCCAAATCAAAGACGTTCATTCCATATGCCCATCCACAAGCACGGGAATCAAAATTCTTGGCAATGAGAGGGTTTGAGAAATTAAGGTAACGGTCAAAACGATGAAAGCTCTCCCCACAAGTTTCAACTGCACCATTCACATTTCCTTTCAGATCAATAGCCCAAAGACCAGTGAGATCTTTCTGCACTACTATATCATCATCTAAAAACAGAACTTTCTTCAGTTTTGGGAACATTTCAGGCAGGTAAAAACGGAGGTGGTTCAGGATGGATAGGTATTTTGGATTCCTGAATTTCAAGTTCGAATCAGAACTAGCACGGTGTGCCTTGAAGTAATAATCTATCATAGACTGGGAACCCAATTGCTGTAGTACTGGACTGTAACTAGAATTCAACCATGTAAACTCCTCGACATTCTGGACCTGGACAGTAGCTTTACTTGGTGGATTAGCCAAGAACCACATCCTCATAGCTGCATAGTTGAGTCTATCAGTCACAATGTGGAAAACATGCCTCGATGGATCCTGTCAAATAATAAAATACTACATTAACACGTTACTATAATGATCTCTATAAAACCCACAAACAAAAACAAATGACAGTTCGTTTTATGAGAACATGTCATTCAGTTGTCCATTGGCTTGTTGACTCTGGTTCTATATGGATTATATAAATGATCTGTGAAGTAGCACATCGGTTGGAGTGATATGCAGAGTTGTCTACATAAAGAAAAAGGCTTGCTATTAATCTAATAACCAATTACTTGCGAGTTTTGCAATAGTTACAACCATATGGTGCACACTCTTGATAGTGCATGAATTGGTCATCTCCTTGGACAAAGTCACACTTTGTCAAAACATGGCATGACCTACAGGCCAATACTTCTTCCTACAAATTGGACCACAGTTGAGCACAACGTGATATTGAATAGGGTGTAAGGAAAATAATAAACAGCTTCAACATGAAGCTCATACTCCTTGTAGTGTCTTTTGGCCAGTTATTATGGCCTAGATGTCTATGGCCCACTGTATGGCCACATTGACACCAAAATTCTAAGCACAGCTGCAGATTTTGTAACCAACGAATTAATATACATACACAACAGTAGAATTCAGACAAAGCATCTGTTATTCTTTATTTCATCCCCCCAAAAAAAGGGAGAAAAAGGATAAGTAGGCAAGTTCAGATCTGATTTACTAACCTTTGCATGAGCAACAGTGGAGTTTACCACAACTGCTGCAGCCATTATGTTATCAGAAAATAATGCATAGTGGTAGAGCAGTGGATCATCCAGCTTCTCTTGATAGGGAAATTGTTGTTGAGAATCATTCAGAGCATAGTACTCAACAGAGAGGCGCAAAGGGAGACAGTGGAGACCTTTAGGCAATGTTTTTGCTGTTAACTGAGTCAAGAACATAGTCTGCTTCCTATGCACTCTAAGCTGCTCCTCTGTTGAGTGAAGGACAGCCCGAAGCTTTTTCACCATAGCAGCACAATCATCTTGAATTTGCCTTCCCTTGGCCAATGTTTGATCCATTGCTTTTAGTTTCTCATAGGCACTGCATTAGTAAAGGAAATATAAGATAGATCAAACAAACGTTTTATATGGTACATAGTATATCCCTGACAACTAAGACTTCCAACTATAGACGTGATCTATGATGTGAGAGCGATTTAAATTATCACTTTCCTTATAAGTAATTCTTTGGTGGGAGGGATGAATGGGAAGGAGGGTAACTTACTTCCTCGGCAGTTCTATGTCCTTTGTTGCATCACCAAGTGCCTTTTGAACTTCTTTCACTCTTTGTCGGAGCTCTCTAACAAACTGAGCATTATTCTTTGTTGTAGCAAGGGAGAGATAGACCCTTGCCCTGACAAGTTGATCTCTGAGATATAGGACCCGGGCATTAGGAACCTCTGTTTGACGATTGTTTTTGTCACTTCTAGCTACCAGAGTTTTTCTATCAGCATCAGGGTGACCAGAATGTAGCTTTTGTTCGGGTTCCTGAGGCCAGAAGCACATATGATGAAATATTCAATGGAAGATCTACCAATGGCTGCTATGTGTAGTGAGTTAGTGACTACTTGAGTGCAGAATAGATATTCAGCAAAGCACAAAAAATTGGAAAACTGCAAAGCTGATCCATTATTTGGAAGAAGTCAACGTTGTCATGATAAAAGTTATCTCATGGTTTCATATAAGTCAACATGAGAATATGATTCAATGAAATCAAACCAGTCCACTTGATTATTCACATCACGATATCGATCTATTTTGCTCAGTCAAGCAAAATTAATGCTTTTAAAACACTACAATCTCCTTTCCAGGCTTCTAACTTTCTCTAATCTCAGAAGAAGCCCTTGTACTATGTTACCATACTTATTTAAGATGGATAATTCTAACTATCCAAGTAATCTAAATGCATAAAACAAATGTATTCTAAATCTTACAAAAATCTCCAGGTATTCCATATCATGTAGTAAATAGTATCAATTTTAAATGCACAAAGAAACAACCTCGAGTAATCCACTAAATGAGAAAACTTACATGAGAAATCTGACTAGAGACAACGGTCTTCTCTTCCTTGTCTTCAGTTTTGGTTCCACTTGTCTGCAAAACATGGCTTTGGTTCTCCGTTTTCCCTTGATCAGTAACAAGGCGAATGGGGTTTTCTATCTTAGTTTGATCAGCATGACCCTTGGTAGTGGATAACACTCTGCTCTTGCGGTCCACGGACTCCGAATCTATTTTCAGTAAGCAAATTAATTATCCAATTTATCCCATACACGTATTTAAGCACAATCAGTACACCCACAGATTTCAACCTTGCTGTAGCTGTCTGGAATTGTGGGCATCCTCTTCACCAGATGAAGATGACTCGTAAACAATACCAATCGGTTCTTTTAGGGCAGTGGCTGGTTCCTGCCACACCAAATACTGACTGGCTTCATACACCTCAATAATTCACCAATTTAATAATAAACTAACCATAAATTCATCATTATACCTTGGGTAACAGATTCAATTGTCTGGTATCGCGATTGAAAGTCTATTAATGAAGAAAAACACAGAAAAACACGAGCAAATTACTCGCTTTTTCTAGGTATTATCCAAAGAAAAAGACTAAAACATATACTCTTAAGTACGGAAAGAGAGATTACTCACCAATGTGGCGATTTCCTCGATGAACTGGTCTCTGGCTGTAATTAAATCAAGAAATCCGTTAAATTTCAATAAAACGATAACTAACCATGAAATTAAGAAAAAAACAAGAAGGACTCACCCAAAGAAGAAGACGAAGGTGATTTTGAAAAGTTAGCAAGAGTGTCGGTGTAGAGGAGAAGAGGAGATACTACCGTCAAAAACAACAAGCAAAGTAGAGGAATCCGAAGCTTCATCTTCATCTTCACCTTCATGTTCAGATCGAATTTCTTTCGATCAATTGGCATATGAATTCAAGAAATTGACGCAGTACTATTGAACACTCCTCACTCGCTTTCGTGATTGAAAACGAAATCTATAGAGGACAATGAAAGATGAACGGACAAATAAAAAATAAAAAAATTCGGATGTGGATGAACAAGAAGAGGGTTTGACAATGAAAAAGATTGAAGATCCAGCTATCGAAATCCAACGCGAGTATGTGACTGTGAAGCGAGAAAGATGAAGACACCGATAGAGAGAGGGGAAGAAAAGGGAAGATGAATGAGAAAGTAATATTTATTTACTTATATTAAATCTTTAATAATTAATTTAGTTGTCTCTGACAGCTGGCAGTCTGTATAAGATGATGAGCGATGAGGGCAAAATTGGTATTGGCAAGAAAGGCAGAGGCGAAACTTGCGGCAACAAAGCTAACGTTATCATTTTTGTATTTTATTTTTCCTTTATTTTGGAAAATCTCTTTGTTTTTTCTTTTTTTTTGGAAATGTGAATATGTGGCTGATTTGTATTTTTTTTTAGGACTTATGAATAAAACTAAAAATGGGGTTGGAAGGTCCGATGCATTTTTAATTAGGGCTGTGCATACGTTTCGGACCGGTGGACAGTAAATTAAGAAACCCTATACCGTAGATCGGACCGTAACGGTTCGATCCGGTTTCGGGTTGGACCGATTTATACATAAATTGTGCAATTTTGAACATTGCGGACCGGACCGGATCGGTTGGACCGGACCGGACCGGTTTGTACCTTAATTGTGCAATTTTGGTGAGGTTTTCCGATACAAAACCGGACCGGATTGGACCGAAAATTCGTAGTTTACGGTCCAATCGGGTTACGGTTTTATACGGTCCAAAAACTGGACCGGACCGTAACCCAAATTTTCAAAAAAACCTGGACCGTAAACCGGACCGGGTCGGTCTATGGACCGAACCGTAAATTCCGGTCCGATTCGATTTTGCACATCCCTATTTTTAATTGCTCTAAAACGACTTTAGGCCAGGGTGTGTTATAACTTGAGTGTGAAAACTATTGTTTTAAAAAAATATATTCAGAAAACTATATAATATATTTGATAAATGATAATAGTATTTGGAAAAAGGTGGTATTACATAAGTTTCTACAAGAAAGGTACTACCAAAATAATGGATTTTTTTAAAAAACAATATAATAAATAGCTAGGTTTATATAATCCCTTATAATACTACAACCACTCCACAATGTAACATATATATTTTCTATTAATATATAGGACCGACAAGTGGATATTGAACAATAATTCATCTGATGAAATTTATTAATTCTTACAACTAATAATAAAATTATATATATATATATACTATTTCTGTAATTTCATAATTCTAAAAACTGTGAATAAATAATAAATAAAATAAGATAAAAAATAATTCACTTATGTATCGTTGACCCTTATTTGTTTGTTACGTACATTGGATCATAATACTGTCTTCTTCTTTTTTCGATATTAGTATCTCTTTCTTTTCTTTTTCTGTTGGTTTTTTAAATAAGGTTAGATGTTTGATCACCGTAAAGCAACGGTGAATGAGAGACCAAAATAATTTGATAAATGCAATAACTGTCAAGAGAACAATTTAAACCAAACCATAAATCCAACAACAATCAAGAACATGAGAAGGAATGGAGTCTAAGGTGAAAAAATGAGACTAGCATCACCGAAAGCAAGTACAACAAGAATCAAACCCCGAATTTATGGGGAAGTGAAAGACGAGGCTTCAAGGAAGCATTTCTTATAAAAAAGAGCATTCAGAAATAGACAACCACGATTCAGACAAAACTCAAAACAATGACCAACATCAATAGAATAAGACATTAATGATTATAGATATTTATTCATAGAGTTCTTGCTTACGAGATCATAATTTGTTCGTTTTGACAATCCTTGGACTTGACATCTTTTGCTTATTCTTGATTTCAAATTTTTTAGATATTTTTTTGGCTAATTCAAAATTTTTAACTTCACCTACACAATTCTTTTGTGGTGGAAGGAGATTATTGTTTGCAGGGAAGGGATGTCTAGTATAGTTTATTCAAATATATAGTTCCGTTATAATAAATTTTTTTTTTCACTTGTGAAAAATAGTTTGTGTAAATTTATTTAATCCCGTTATAAAGCTTAGGCCCTGTTTGACATCGTATGAATGTTTTTTTTAGATTCTTTGGATGAGAATTCTTGAGATTATTGGGGATGGAATTCTAACGAATTGTTTTTTTTTTTACTTTTACGATTTTGGTATTGGATTGTTTAGATAGATTGTTTACGAAAAGTTTACTAAAATACCCCTAATTTTAACCCTAAACATTCACATTCACATTCATCATATATGTGAATATTTGCGGTTCTTCGCCTTCTCCTTCCTTCGACGATGGCACTGGTATCATCTTAAACGATGGCACTGGTATCATCTTCATCAGCTAACTCACTATTAACTTTTCCAAATGTCTTTCTTCTTCTCCTTAAGAAGTAACAAATCATAATAATACCCTTAATTTTTAACTTTGTGTTGTCATCTAAAATAATGACACTAGTATCATCTTCATTAGCAACTCACTATTAACCTTTTCAAATGCCTTTCTTCTACTTAAGAAGCAACAGATCAAAGTAATAAACAACAAATTGGTAACTGTAACAACAACAACAACAAGAACAGTTTTGAATGTGTCACTCCATTTTCTTGCACATGACAAGAACAAGTAGAAGGCAAAGGCTGTCAAAATATTTACTCCATGCTAAACAAGCTTTTCAATCCGCTAATGTTTAATGAAAAAAACCTTTGATGTCTAATGATTTACATTTACCCAGGTTAAAAGAAGATGATGGTGTGACAACAGAAGGTGTTAAAGATGTAGGCAAAGATGGTGTTGACGGAGTAGACCCAGAAGAAGTATTAACTAAACTTGAAATCGAGTGTTTTTCAAATATAAAAATACAGCTAGGACTGAAATATGTTCCACCTTCTTTCAAGTTACAACACTTTGGAAAATGAGAGTGTAGAGTGCAGAGAACGAGCAAAGGAGAAGGGAGAGTGGAGAGAAGAATGAACGATTGAAAGTACAATGAAGGAGAACGGCGATTTTTGAGTTTCGGCTGAGAGAGGAGAACTTCTTCGATCTATGGCAGTGACGGTAAAGGATCGACAGAGGAGAATAGTGAACGATAGATCTATGAGGGTATGGCTGGAAAAATTATTAATCTAACCTAAAGAATCCTCAAAAAGCTTGGGGAATCAAGCTTCTTTTTACGAGATTCTTTTACCAAAAGAATCTCGTAAAACAATACAATACATAAGTTGCATCTGATACTAAACAGTAACATTTTTGCAACCCAAAGAATACAGTGAAAAAGAATCTAAATCAATCCCCTTCTAACTAGTTACAAACAGGCCCTTAGCCCACATTTAACTTTACACAAAACACACATTTAGCCTTGTAATAGTAAATTGTTAAGAAAATAGCTATTGTGCAATTTGCTATACAAATAGGCATGTACAAAATTGGGCCGATCCGTCCAGCCTGTCCACGAAAATACATGGGTATGGGCAGTAAGTTTGGCCCGTTCGGACATGGCCCGACCCGACCCGACCCGCATTTTGATGGGACGGGTACGAGTAAATATTTTGGTTAGCGGGCTAACCCAGCCCGACCCGTATATAGTTTTATACATATATGATATATGTGCATATAATTTAAATTATTTTGAGTGTTACATATTTTGATTGTTGATTTAGTTTGTTTGGAGTATTTTGACGAGTTATATTCGTTTGTAATACAAGATTGTACGACTAATTTGATTGTGATGATACTTATTGTTTTTTAGTTATTTGAACCTGTTCATTTCTGTGTGTTGATTGTTATTGAACTTGTTGGCAGTGCACTATGCAAGTATAATTGAATTGAAATTGTATTAAATTCATTATATTACTTTTTTTGAACGATATATTCCGGGAAAAAACGCACAAGCAAGTACACACGAGTCATCCGTCCCGGCCTGATAGCCCGCCCGCTTTTTACATGAGTGGACATGTGTAACGTTTGTGGCCCGGACAAGTCGGGCTGGGCCAGCCCGACCCGCATTTTATAGGTAGAGTTTTTAGGTATGACTCGGCCCGAACACGGATTTGTACAAGTATATTTAAAGTAAGTAGACAACGGAATAAAAAAAAGACAAACAAATCATAAGAGAAATAGGCAAGTTGCCTTGTGTGGAAAGTCTTAACTCTTTCCACTCACCAGTCAACCAGTCATCAAATCTTCTCGGATAAATCCGATAAAATTGGCCATCGCTGATTCAAGCATATTCACTCGTTTGCTCAGGTTGGATTCCAATTTGATTACAAGCTTGAAGCGGAGTTCCTTCAATGTCAGAGGCGTGATTTGCAATGTAGGTGAGCTGTACCTAGGGTTTGAGCCCGGCGGATTTGGTTTTTATGCATCTTCATATTTGATTTGCTTTCGGTTTATGGTTTGAACTGATTTATTGAATTCGCGTTTTCATTTAGATTCGTGTTCATGTTACTAATTTGCCAGTGATTTTGAGTGAATGTGCTTTTGTTTCCTTTATGTGGTATTACGGGTTCGTTTTGTTTGTAATAGTCAAAGCTTTTGATATTGTGTGGGACTTGAGATTCGTTTTAACGTTTTGCTGAGACAAATGCTTATGAATGAAGAACTTATATGGAACCGTGTCAAAAAATGCGGCTCAGGTGTTCGCATAAATGTAGAAACAGATCTATTCTCATAGTCGCCTGTAGTGTAGATAAAGGTTTATCACTGCAAGTCAGCTTAACAAACATAGATTTTGAGGGAGAACCTAGATCTTGGTATTTAAGGAAATGTTCAATGGCATCTAAGAATGCTACCAATACATTTATTACTTCTATTATTGTACCCATCAATGTTTATTCTGTGGGATCTTTGGGAGTTTATTAGGTAATTAAAGCATCTCTTAACAAAATTGCAGTAGTTGGATTTTCAATACTTGTAGGTTGCCTCTTTGTTTGGCATATATAGCTTTCCTTGTTGGTATTAAGTCTGATTAATCTAGTATTGACTATTGAGATCCAGTGGTATATTTTAAAGGTTTGTCTACTCTTGTACAGGGACTCATCATTTTCTAAAACGCTGCTGCTGCACAGATTAATGGCTAGCTGAGGAGCGAAGAAGCTTGTACTTCTTGTACAGCTGCGCCTTAGTCGGGTGATCAGGCATTTTCACTGTGGCTGTCGATTTGCATACTTAGATTTACAGTTGACATGATTATGATCGACCAGTTTATCAATTTTGTGATTCGACCTCCTAGGTATCACCTTTGGCTACAATTTAGTTGCTGTTCTACTTTTGCTTTCCTGTTTCTTACCACAATTATGCTTTATAGCTAATTATTGACGATCAGTGTCGGCTTACCATTGTTATCGTGATCTTATCCTTGTATGATGATTAATTTTGGCTATAGAACAATATATTCATGTTTTCTGTTTTGTCTCTAAGTATTCTCAACGTAATCCAATACATGTGATTCTCCCTATTTAATTTTGATCCTTGCCCCATTTCATCTTTTCTTCTTGACTCCTTAAACTTGAAAAGCTTTTCTTATGTATTTAATTCTCCTCTATTTTGGCCCTCTGCTTTCTTATATTAATAAATTGTTACTGTCATTTACACATAAAATTTTCAATAAGATAGCAGAAAGAAGATGAAAGCAACTGCGGTTTTGAGTCTTTTGATAGGGAGGATAGATGTTTGTGGAAAGGAAATGTGTACTGATAGAGGACTAGCCCAATAATTTTTTTGATTTTTTATGACAAAAATAAACAGATTTTCTCATGGAGCAAGGGGGTTTCAATGAATTAATTGAGGAAGAGAATTGATCAAGTCTATATCTTATGGCTATACTGTAAATTAGAAATGGTTGCTTTACTAGGTTTCAGTGACTTACTGACTTCCTTTGCTAACCTTGCATCTACTCTTGGGTAAACATAATCCTAGCACATGAAGCAAAGAAACAGAACCCGATTTGCTAATTGCTATGTTGCATACTTTAGCATAAACCATCTTCTTTGCTGTCACATACTTTACAAATTTATTCACTTGGATATTTGTGCCTGTAAAGTCTTTTCTTCTGTGAAAAATTAGGGCTGACTATAACCCAGATCAGTATTTATGGGATAGAGATTTCACTCTTGCAGGAAGAAATTACAAGAGGAACGATTTGGAGGCAAGTATGGAATATATGATATACTGCAACTTGACTTTCGTTATCTTTGGTTGCAATTGTCCCCCTTTTCACTTTCATTTCCCTATATATTTCCCATTTTCACTCTGTTACATAAGCTCAGTACGTTCTTTCTTCGTGAATTTTCAGCTTAAGAATACTAGGGGGCATACCCTGAAGTGTAGTCACTATGTGCCCTCACCTTACCCGGATACACCTATTCCATGTGTTGTATACTGTCATGGGAACAGGTATGCCTTCTCGTTGGTTTTTGAGGAATTTTGAATATTTCCTGGATAGTGTTGGTTTTTGAGGATTTTTGTGCATCCATTGTGTGCTTCAAAGCCTCAGAAACTTACCTCGCTTGACGCAAAATTCAGTGGATGCAGAGCAGATGCAAATGAGGCTGCAGTTGTTCTTCTTCCATTGAACATTACAGTATTTACTCTGGACTTCTCTGGATCTGGTTTATCTGATGGTGACTATGTCAGTCTTGGATGGCATGAGGTACGTCAAGAAGTAAAATTTTGCTTCAGGTTTTTTGGCTATCCATGTCTGAAGGCCTCATTGTCTTTTCCCTTATAATTCATCTGCCAGAAAGATGACCTCAGGGCTGTGGTTTCTTACTTGAAGAGTAACGAACAAGTGTCAGATATAGGTCTTTGGGGCAGATCCATGGGTGCGGTTACAAGGTGTATTCAATGATCTTCCTGAACTAGTATCTTATCTGCAAAAAAAGCTATAATAATATCTTTGTACGCTATTTCCGTTTCTGTAAAACCTAGTTATGCTGGCTTCACTTGAATTCCTTGCTAAGTAACTGCTGTTTACTTGGGAAAATTGTTAAGGTGTTTCACATATATATGCTTGTACAATGCATCATATTTGGAGTTTGGACCCTTACTCATATGTGAGAATCCTCCAGTATCCAGTTAAGGGCAACAAGACTGATTTATGTATCAGTGATTCAAAACGGTGTAGCTTGTGTAGGTCAAATAAAATGCTATCTTAGACACAAACAAGTTCTTTCTGCGAATTTGTCTGCACGTGCAATTTGTACCACTATGGTCTGTTCTAACTTTCTAGGATACCTTACATGCACATAAAAACTGCATAAAATAATTATAAAAGCTGATGATGCTAAACTTTTGTGTAGTCTACTTTATGGATCAGAGGACCCTTCTATTTCTGGGCTGGTGTTGGACAGTGCATTCTCCAACTTATTTGATCTGATGATGGAGTTTGTGGATGTTTACAAAATCCGGCTTCCTAAATTCACCGTATGTATCTTCTTTCAATCTCATATGCTATATTCTGATAGTCTACATTCTTGCTCTGAATGTTTCCCGTGTAAGTGTCTAATTGATGGCTGTTTTTTTCCTCATCGGTAATCTTGCCAACACTACTTGTCAACGTCTGAAGTGCCTTTTCTCTTGCATGAATGTGATCTAGCTGCAGTAACGAAGTGCACTTTGGCCTTCTAGATAAAGGGCAATCTTGCCGAGTGACAAATAGAAAAACCTAGCAGACGTCAAGCCTTAAAATAAGTCCTTCCTTATAGATTTGCGTGGCAGATCGCTCTTCATATTTTAAGTTATTAAGCATTGCATCTGTTGATGTTCACAATGGCTGGCCTTAAGGAGCAGATTGAAGAGACACCACTTTGATAGCACTGATCTAAATAATGGTTTAGGTGCATAGAATGCTTGTTTTGGAATGCGCTTCCTTGGTTCTTGTTCCTTTCCTGTCATGTCCTGTTTACAGAGTACATTCCCCATTGAGACCTTTGAGGACTTCCTTTGTCCTATTTTTTTGGGTTTCTTATTTTGCCTTTATTTATTTCTCTTCGCTTTTATATAGGTCAAGATGGCACTCCAGTACATGAGAAAAGTTATACAGAAGAAGGCAAAATTTGATATCATGGATCTTAATTGTACACAGGTACCTGCTGCTTTTGAAAATCATTATTCCGCCTATAGTGTCATCAGTTATAGAATCCTTATGCCTGAAACCTTCTTAACCTAATGTTTCTACATATTTTATGAGAACCATTATTCTGCACCACATTCTGTGGTCTGAAATAAATTTGTTGTCAAACAAGTTCTAGTTGATGATGCACATACCAAGCTGAGGGGGGAACAATTGTAAACTATTGTTGTTCCAATGTCTCTAAAAAGCCCGACTGAACCTCATGCATATATACTCATTCACGCAGTACATATAGAAAAACCCGACTGAGGGGGGAACAATTATAAACCAGATGGTTTTCTTTATTGATTGTACACGTAGTACATTTTTTTGCATGAGTTATGTTTTATTTTTATAATTTTCTCCCTGCAGGCTGCATCTAAAACATCTATTCCTGCTTTATTTGGGCATGCTGATGAAGATAAGTTTATTCAACCGCACCACTCTGACCTTATATATAAGCTCTACACGGTATAGTTAAATAAGGGCTTTAATGTGCCTGTCTGCCAGAGTCCTACTCAGGACTATACTGTAGTACTGGCTTAATGTCAAATGCCAAAATTGTGCAGGGGGGTAAAAATATCATAAAATTTAGTGGTGATCACAACTCTTCTCGGCCACAGCTCTTCTATGATTCTGTCTCCATATTTTTCTACAATACCCTTTATCATCCACAGCAAGTTTCTTCTCTTCGCTCAAATAAGCACCAGATGAACAATAAATTGAAGGATCTGAAAGCCGGTACTGCTATAGATGAGGTAATGAATCCTGCACATTGTTCTTATGGGTTGAATTATATCAGTTTTGTGATTATGCTTTAAAAAGAGATGAACGTCATCTGTTATTACTTTAATTGTTGTGATTATGCTGAAATAAGATATCATACCAGATTGAACGTATAAGAACTGATGCTGGTTGCTTTACTTTAATTTAATTTTATATTGGGCCTCTTTAAGTAACTTGAATCAGCGCATCGAAATGAACCTTGTGTTATTTTCTTTTTCTGTCCTAGATGTCTTGCTAAGTGTACTGGATTCTTGGCTTTTAGTTTGAGCTAGATTTTTGTAGAGTGAAATATTCATCAAAGTTTTCTCTGTACATATAAAAATAGGATATAATTTATATAATAAGATTTCCATTCAGTGTAAAATATTACCCTTTCCGTCATCAAATCCTATTTTGAATCACTTGGTAGTATGTGTTCAAGTGCTCAAATTGCAACTGGTCCTGCTGAGTAGCATGCTAAACATTTGAGAGGTTGAACTTGAACTTGAACTATGCTTTCACTATCTAGATATTGTTAGTTTACTGATCCCCAGTCTCACATAATCTGTCATGGAAATCTAAACACTAGTTATTTCAAGTTCTGATGTATGTATAAATACCTATTGCTGAGATTTACTTTATTATATCATAAAGAATGCTTGACCAATCCTGAAAAACAGTTTGATTGCTGAAACATTTTTTCATTTTTGATATCTCATTTCTTCCATTTTGGGCTTAAGATGTTGACTCTTCTTAATTCTTATCTTCCCTAGAGTATGTTATATGAGATAATTACTAATCTCCGGATCTCTAGCACTGAGGCTCCAAGCTCTTCATCAGCAAAACTTGTTGGGGATTTTGTTTCTGAAGTAGCGACAATCTCGGGTACAGCTGTATGTTTTCTTATCATTTTGCAGGACAATCTTACTTTTCACACTGAGCTATCTTTTCCTAACATTGAGTTCTTGCTTGTACTGTCATTAATCAACGAGTTTATCAATTCTTCAAAAAATTTAAGTTCTTTTGAGAAAGACTGGGTAAATGCAGGAAACAAGGCTTGCAGAAGATCCTGCATCTCCTTCTGACGTGCATTTCCAGGTGATCTTGGAAACACATAATTTTTTATATAGTCCTCTCTCCAGTAACATCTTCTCATGAAAGTGTCAATGCTTTTCTTCGTCAAGGTTCTATGTGGGACTGCTACTCTGAAAGGAGTATGAAAACTCACTGGATTGTATACTATATTTGTTTTTTTTTAATCTTCAGGATGCAACTGTCGGCGACGGGTGCTGCTCATATTCAAGCTCCGCGAGAGAGAGTTGGGATCAATGTTCATCCTTAGGAGGGAGTGACTCGGCAGACTGTATAGTTTCAAGAAATAAGGAGCAGGTATTCTTCTTAATGTGGCTGTATGGTTTAGCCTTGTGTGAAACCATAATACAATTTTTATGGCCTATAATGTGAATAATGCACAGAGCTTGTACTTATTATTCTCTCATCTGAATCAGGGGTGTATAGAAGCATCTGGAGTAAACAAGCAAACCGACCGAACCGATTCAACTAAAAAGGGGAAAAAGAAGAAGAGGAAGAAGAAAACAACAATGTTGAAGAAACCGAAAAGTGCTGGATTTGAGAAACTGGAGGCCTTGGGTCAGCGTTTTCGTAATCACGTGTTAAAAAAGGCTAATCTGATAAAGCGTCATTCTTAATCAATCACTCGTAGTTAGAAGATCTCGTCTGCTTACGTAGACATCATTCCACGTAATTTCTAGGCATCTTCTCCATGTAGCTCTAGCTCCCTTGTGTAAAATTAATGTTGTAGTTGAATGCAGGTAGCAGTATAAGCAGCATGCATCTCCACTTGAACAAATGTAGGCTGACATTATATGTTACATTGACAGACACAACAATGCCATTGCCGAGATCAGAAATTGTTTGCCTTGCTTTGCTATGTGCCCCTTGTTTGATTTCCACGGAACCTTTCTGATATTTTGTATTTGGATAGCTTTCAAGCTAATGTATCACACTATCAGTTAATGTACTGTTTGCAATATCAGTCTTGATTTGTCACTAAACAAGATAAATACTTTGACAATGTGATTGGGTTCTTTTCAGGTATAGTTTCTGATTATAAGAGTTGAAAATTGATCCGTTATTTGTATGCATAGACTAAGGATTGGTGTTTAGAAATTAGAATGTTGAATGTTCACATTTTACATGTTAAATGTTTCTACACCTGCTATTCGTATTCGCTTGTGTTTAACATGTTGAATGCTTGCATTGTATTCTATAATGGATTAGGTTGAATAGATATTTACAAGTGAGATTTTATAATGTACCAAAATTACAACAGTAGTTTCAAAAGAAGAGAATATGTTTTGGAGCTTGGAATCAACGTTGCTATCCCTGATTTTGACTCCGGGAATCGACTTTTTGAATTGAACCGAAAGTTATATGAGTTGAACTACTTGAATTCGGATCGAGCGAGTTCATATTCTAAATCAATTACGGACTCTTTAAATTGAACCAGAAGGGTTGTTATATGTGTAGAACTACTCGCATTCAGCTTGAACCGGTTCATTTTCTAAATCAATTCCCGACTCTTCAATTGCACATGTAAGGTTGTCATATGAGTCGAACTACTTGGGATTCGGATGACACCAATTTATTTTCTAAATCTATTAGCACATTTGTAAATTTGGTTAAAATTTCGGTTATGGTCGAACTCAACTCGATTGTAAATGAGTTGAATATAATTTTACAAAGTTGGAATCTACTCCAACTCGACCAGTAAAAAGCTCAGATCGAATTCGATCAATTTTCATTGACATAGTCTACCACCGACAGAATTGAAGGCGAAAAAAAAAATGTTATTTACGAGAAGAAATTCGTTAAATAAAAACAGAGAATTGAGATAGAATATTAAAAAAATAGAAAAAGAATAAGAAATGATGCGTTCACTGACTCCCACAGTCTCACTGGCAGGGGCAAGTGCTAACACTCATAACAGAAATAGCAGCAGATCCGAAATTGCATCACCGTCAGCCGCCATATTGTCGACGGCAATTCGTGCTCTATTCATTGAAAAACTGACTGACTGAGGTATTATACAATCCAGAATTGTTATTGTGTTCAGAAGACGAAAATGGCGACTACTGGTAGTGGTGATGGTGGTGGGAAGTCTGCAAGGAGAATAAACTGCAAGGTAGCTGCTGGTTCTGTGTGGGAAAGTAGAATGAGAATCGATCAAGTGAGAGGAGGTATTAAGGTCTTCAATGGAGGATTTGAAAACCTGGACGGCGATGATAAGACGGAGGATCGAGCTTCTGAACAAACTAGTAGAAGCTCTCCTCGGCTTGGATTAGCTGGGAAGAGGCGAAGTTCGATCCAGATTGTCGGCAACAAATCTCCTTCTCAGATTCAAATGAAGAAGACGAGTGTTTCTAACGGGAATGGGAATTGCAAAACCGCTGTTCAATTTCAGAGGAAGAAGACGGTGTCTGATGATGATGATCAGAGAAGTATGGTTTTGATCTCAAAATCCAGATCTGATCTCAAATTGAGCAAAGATAGGGATTCAATAGAGGGACTAGAGGCTAATGGATCAGATCGTTTTGTTAAAAAGGATATTGGAGGATTTGATGACGAAATTGAGAAAGGTACTATTTCATTGGAAATGGAGAAAAGTAGATCTGACGAAGGAAACAAAGAAGATGATGAGGATGGAGGTGTAAACGGTAGTGATTATGACAACGTTAATGGCTATGCTAGTGGAGAAGATGAGGTAAAGGAATCTGAAGAAAGGATAGATGAGAAATTTGAAGTTGAAAAGAACATCTCCCGTGATGAGGAAATCGTGGTTGAAAAGAACACCTCTGATCGTGATTACAAACGAATGAATGTAATGCAAGTAGATCATTCAAATTCCGATTCTAAGTTCGCTTCGAAGCAGCAATTGTCTTCCAAGCCGACAACCGCAATTACGAAGAGTAGCAGCAGAACAGAGTTTTCTCCAGCGTGGAAGCCACCTCCAAAATTCTCCACACCTACTCATTCAAATCCCAGTGAGTTTCAGTTTATTGTTCATTTGATTTTGGGCTTCTTACTATTGTTTGATGCGATTTGGTTTCTTTCTGTATATGTTCAGCTACAGATTTCGGTTTAAACAAGAGAGTTCCACAAACTCACAATAAGCTGCAGAGTATAGGTTCGTTGAATTCAAATTTGTCATTGTGATTTATGCTTTTAAGGTTTGGATTCATCAATGTTACTCTAATTTTGTTATGTTCAGTGGATTTAGTGATGTGGAAACATGTGCCTAGATCAAGTCTTGTATTCGGATCAGGGACCTTTATGATAATATCCTCATCTTATACTAAAGATATCAACCTCAGGTGAGGATAATTCATTTCAATGTACGCCAAGCTTTGTAGTACTCATTAAAAGTTGAATTCAATTGTTTTTGTCCTCTTCTTGCAGCTTCGTGTCTGTTGTTTCATATCTGGGTTTGGTCTATCTGGCCATTATGTTCTTGTACAAAAGCTTCAAGTACAGGTAACTGATGTTATTTCTCATGACTGCAAATACATTTAAGTCTGATTATGATGTTCTGGAACAATGAAATGATTGCAGACACACTATGGAAGGAAATGAAATGAATCACTCTCATGGATTGGTTGTGATAGGAGAAGAAGAAGCAATCTGGTTATTCAGATTGATCCTTCCTTATGTGAATGAGTTTCTCCTTAAGCTTAAAGCTCTTTTTTCCGGAGATCCTGCTGTAACAATGAAGGTACTATAAATGTAATCCTCTACCGAACACCGGAGAATTGTTAGTTTACTAACAAAGACAAACAAAATTGTGTAGTTGGCAGTGGTGTTGTTTGCTTTGGCACGATCTGGAAATTCCATTACAATCTGGATTATGGTGAAATTGGGTTAGTCTCTTCAAATCTTTACACACCGTTCATTGAGAAGCTGATTTCACTCTTCACCCTCTAATTCTACTTGTTTATCAAATCATGTGACAGGCTTTTTTGCAGCATTCATCTTGCCAAAATTTTGTTCTTGGTACTCTGATCAAATCACTGGATATGGTAACAACTACTAACATGCCATATTTATTTCTGGTTTAGTAAGACTTATGTTTGCAGTAGGGTCAAATAATGGATCCTCAAAATGTTTAGATCACGAACTATTGAGTGTGGAAATGTCCCACATCAACAATATGATACTACGTGAACCTAAATAAGCTCTACTCCTCACCATACCGCGACATTTTGTGTTGACAGGCATGTTTTGGATCCTGCGGTTTCAAGATGCATGGAGGTCATGCTCACACAAGAAGGTTGTCGGTTTAGCCATCTTCACACTCGTGTGGCATTTATCCTCGGTTGTAGCTCGCATTTGGGCAGGTAATCTTAGGATTGGTATCCATATATAAGTATATGAATATCAAATTGATTTCCTGATATAATCATATTACATTTTTTCTCCTCTTTTTATATACTAAAAAACGGGAGGTACCAGTAGATATTGATATATGAGGTATTGATATGCAGATATGAATACCAAATATGTCCTTAAGTACACTATTATTCAATCTGAACCAGCAGTACTACAATCATTTTGTGAAGCTAACTTATTCTTTTGCTTGACATTATGATTGCAGCGTTTGTGTTATTTGTGGCGGTTCGATATTATCAACAATCAATGATCAAAGCAGAGAGTTGGGATGAAGTTAGATTTGAAAAAGGACGAACTTGCAACGATGATCCTGCTCTTCAAAGGCCTCTGGTGATGAGCAAGCTGAGACAGGGACGTCGTAGCATTACATCAATGCCAACACCCAGTACACATGTAGATATTAAAGCTAAGAAAGGTATGTAGCTGATTCATTTGGATTACTAGATAGAATTAGATTATCCAATTCAAACATGTTCACAGTTTAAAAGGCTGCGTGATTAGATTTTGACCCAACTTGACTTTCCTAGACTCCTTGTAAATATATGTTATAAACGCATTGTTGTATATTGGAAACCTAGTGCTAGGGGTGGACTTCCATTTGGATGATCCTGCACGTCTCTTTCTTTTCTTTTCTTTTCTTTTTTTTACCTTTGTTTTTAATAATCTCCCTAGATCCGGATTAATAAAAAAGGGAATTTGCTATGTAGCCTTAATTTATTAATTTGTTTAGTAATTGTGCAATAACTTTGTTACGATACGACTTCTTTTAAATTTTTAATACTAATTTACCCTTATACAAGAATCTAAAAGATTGCAAATTGATTATTACTTTTTAATTGACCCACAATCCCTAATTGAAGGTGTATTTTGAAGGAGTTATCAATTTTAATCAACCTAATCAATTAACGATTAATCGTGTACAAGAAAATTTTACAATAATTGATAAAACTAGCATGTTACATGTTTGTACTCTTCATGTAAATCATGTATCATCAATTTCTCTCTAGAATGAATGAATTTGGATTTGGAAGAAATAATGAACCGTGTGGTTTTTGTTTTTATTAATAGTATTACAAGATTTTTCTCTAGATCTTCATCGTTTACTATTCTTCAGATTGAAGATTCATTTTTTTTTGATACAATAATCGTGTACAAAAATTATTGTTCAATTGGTATTAGGGTGGGACGAAGGGGCAACCAACCAAATATCAATTCTTGGTGACTACATTCGTTTATTAATTAATCCCCGCACCTTGTGCGGGTTTTATTTAAAATAAAAAGTATTTTATTGTTATTTTTATGTATTATGTATAGCATATTTATTTATAGTACATTTAGTTCAGGTTAAATTGACTTGAGAACATAAAGTTTTATGTTTTAATATCATCATGAACAATGTTTTTTTAATAATACAATATTTATTGAGAGTGATTTGGTTCCTATAATATTGTTAATTTAATAATAAAAGATTTTTTGGCTTAATTTTTATTATAAAAAAATTGTCACACAAAATAGAGTCGTTTGAACTAACGTGTGTTGGTTCCTATAAAATTGTTAATTTAATAATAAAAGATTTTTTGGCTTAAAAATAAAGATTTATTGGTTTTAGTTGTGGGAACTCCATTTAAAAAATATTGCATCCATAACGCCCCACGTCATCAACTTGTGCTCAGTTTTAGTATGTATAATAGATTTATCATATTTATTGTAAGAATTATAAAATTACAAAAAAATTCAAGAAATATAAATTACAAGAAAATAAGTATCATTTACAAGAATACATTATAAATTTACAAGAAAATCTGTCTCATTTACAAGAATAAGTTACAGTAAATTTATAAGAGAAACGTCTAAATTAGGATAAATTTACGTCCAGGCTATTTGGCGCAGCTTCAATTTACTAATCATGCCCATTTGTCCGTGACAGACAAATGGGCATGATTAGTAAATTGATTCCATTTGTCCGTGACGGACAAATGACATTCATTTACTATGCCTAGCTTATGTTTGTGGATTAAAGTTATAAAATTTGGTTTGTTTTGTAATCCTTTGAATAACAAAAATTTAATTTGATTGTCTTTTGTTAACAGAAAGTTTAAATGTTTTCAATAACGTCATTTTGATTTGATCGTATTTATGTTTGAAGTTCAACGTCATGTTTAAAAATGTAACATTGATCTTGAAAACTTTGATTCATTTGTAATTGTTATGTTTGTAAGTAAGTTTGGTTTCTTTATTGAAAGAAAGTGTTAATCTTTTGAATAAAATATCTTTGATTTGATCTTCTTTTGTAAAAGGAAGTTTAAATCCTTTCAATAACATAACCTTCATTGGATCGTAGATATGTATGATATGAAGTTACGTTTATTTCTTGAAACTTTATATGTTTGTTACGAAATCTATAAATTTTGAACAAAAGAAACGTTTATTGATAGGAAGTTACGTAATTTTGATTAACAGGAATTTATAATCCTCGCAATAACGTTAAGTTGATATTTTTATCTCATTATGTTCTTTACAACTCGTTATGTTCATTCAAAGATCTTACTAAATTAAAGTTTAACGAAAATGTTACTACAGGTAATTAAACTCATTAATTTAATGAAGTTGTACACATTATTGGTTGATCTAAAAGATACAAATATATGTTGTAAATACCAATCTTTGAAGGAGTGATCTGTCCGTCACGGACAAAGTGGAACTGTCCGTCACGGACAGAAGGCGTTTGTCCGTCAGGGACAGATCCACTTTGTCCGTAACGGACAAATGTCACATGCCCTATTAAGGACAACGACCTCATTTTCTTTCCTTTTCTTCCTCTTCCTTTCTTCGCCGCGACGAACACCTACGACGATCCTTCGCTCGATCTTCGCATGCGATCTCTCTCAATCTCTCTCGACATTTCTCGTAATCTCTACTGCAATATAAGGTAAAAACTTAACTTTCTCGTTTTAGTTTCGTTTAAATTTGTTTGTTTTAATTAGGTTTAGGTTTAGAGTTTAATTTGTTCGATTTAGGTTGTTTTAGAGAGGTTTAGGGGCTTATATGTTACTAAAATCGATGAATATGAGTTAGGGTTGAAGTTGATTAGTTGATTTAGAGAGGTTGAATGAGCAGATCGCGAACGCCAACAATGGCGTTCGCGATCGGCTGAAGGAAGAAGACACTTGTCCGTCAACGGACAAGTGTCTTCTGTCCGTGACGGACAGAAACTTACTTGTCCGTCAACGGACAAGTAAGTTGTCCGCTACGGACATTAAAAATTGAGAAGATTGGTGAAAGAAGGTATTTTTTGTTTCTTAGATACAAACTAGGCACCCTAATTTTAACAATAAAAAATAAAGATATATGATTTGGATAATCATTAAAAGAGGAAAGATTTGAAGAATCTTCTCTCTCCTATTAATAATCAATTAAATTTTATAATTTGTTATATTGGGCAACTAAATATTCTTATTTCTCCTATTAATTAAAATAAGTAAAACATTGCGTAGAAGGTAGGATTCGAACTCTGGACGAGTTGCCCCACCCTTGTACCAGTTGGACTAATTAAACTTTGTGTATTATTTTGATGATACACAATATTAATACACAATTTCAATTACACAATATTTATACATAATTTCAAATACACAATATTAATAAATAAAAGACTTGTGTAACAAAAACCTTGTGTACGAAATACCTTTCACTGAATTTCTTTCCTGAATAATATGTAGGTACATTATGTACACTCGAGGCATTTTATATCGCTCGAGTATTTCGTACACAAGGTTTTTAGTTACACAAGTCTTTTTTTTGTTAACATTATGTATTTGAAATTATGTATCACTATTGTGCAATTGAAATTGTGTATGCTCGAGTATTTCGTACACAAGGTTTTTTGTTACACAAGTCTTTCATTTATTAACATTATGTAGTTGAAATTATGTATCACTAGTGTGTAATTAAAATTGTGTATTAATATTGTGTATCATCAAAAGAATATACAAAGTTTAATTAGTCCAACCTTTTACACAATCTATTATTTATATATTATAATTAAGAGGAGAGAGAATATAAGGAGAGATTCTAGGAAAATTTTAATTAGTATTTCCTATTTTAACATATCAGCAAATCCGTTTACATTATTAATTAGGAATCTTTTATTTAATATAGGAGAGAGAATATCTCCAAATTAGGTAATATCTGTTATTGTTTTCTAATTAATTTTTTTCTACATAATTTTAAGTGCCTACTTTATCTACACATTACAAAACATACCTACTATATACACAAAAATACGTTATGTACCTACTTAACCAACTCACCCTTAAAAATTTAGTTTTTTTATTTTTTTTTCCCCTTTTTTAATTTCTTTTCCTTTCTATTAACAATTGTTGTTTTTGTTTGCAGATGGAAAGGAACCCAAACAAGGACTCCAAGAGGTTCAGCGGATTGGGATACTTCGGGAAGGTATTCCACAGTGGCATGCGTTCTTTGAGGGGACAGCGGGATGTCCACTCTAGACACGAGACACGAGATCCAGTTCCTTATTCTGGAGGTGCTTCGTTTGAGGAGCAGTTCCCGACACAGGAGTCGGGAGTCACCCGGCGTAGTACATCTGGTATCGCGCGTGACATTGCTCCACTGAGCCCTCCTCACCAGGCTTTTAGCGGAGCCAGACATAGCTCCTATACTGGAGGAGGTGTTTCGCTTGGTGCCGGATATTATTCTCAGATCGAGGACCTGTATGCTCCTTACCAGCAGGAGCAGCAGTTTGCTCCTTCTTCTTCCCGGAAGGAGCAGTAGGATGCTCCTTCTTCATCCCAGCGGGAGCAGGAGTATGCTCCTTCTTCTTCACAGCAGCAGCCTGCTGAGAGGAGACGCCGAGGGAGGAGGCCACCTTCGCCAACTCCTGTGGAGGAGGTACTTGAGGAGGTACTTCCTCGTGCTCTGGGCGATCGTCCTAGACCAGTACCTCCTACTCGGTAGGCCTTTCAGCCCGATCTTCGAGGTCCTTGTGGAGGGGGACCTCGTATCCCAGATATACTTAGGAGTTTCCAGGCTCACACCGCTCTCCACGTCTGGCATGACATGGTGAGTACGCAATAAATATGTTTAATAAATGCATCTTTAATGTTTTAATATTTTTAGTTATATATTAAATTTCTTTTTCTATGTAGGATCGTGATACGCTTCACTATCATACCAGAGCCAGCCAGCTAGACGCCTGGCCACTGGATGAGGAGGCTTGGTCGGGTTTAGCGCACGCCAGTGGACTGACCCATCTGCAGGGTCTTATGTACAGACATCTGAATGTACGGCTACTGGACGCTTTTATCGAAAGATGGCAGCCCGAGGTGAACCAGCTGCACATGCCTTGGGGTGAGATGACCATTGCTCTCCATGATGTCCAGCTCATCCTAGGCATACCCATATCTGGGACGGCGGTTACTCAGGTGATCGCCAGAGCTGATTCTGCCATCCGTGTGCAGGAGTTTTTTGCGTTTACTGATGAGCAGATGACTGCCGGAGATGTACGTCGTCGAGGGCTGTTACATTCTTTTTTACTGGATCAGTGTGACGGATATGCACATCTGTATCCGACGACTGCAGCGTCTGGGTGGTTGTTGTACCTGCTGGGATCGACGCTGTTCACCGACAAATCGCAGCACAAGATTTCTCCTGATTTACTGATATTGGTGGAGGATCTTGATCAGGTGATTACTACATCCTAGGGTACGGCGACACTCGCCTACCTGTATAGGCGTATGGGCGAGGCCACTAGGGTCGACTGTCGCCAGATGTGCGGTTGTCTGACGCTGCTGCAGGTAAAATATATCCTATATACTCATATTATCATTCTCGTAACTTAATTTGTATTGTTTGTCTAATTTTTATTTCTTTTTTGTTAAAGGCATGGATATACCTATATTTTCCATGCTTTGCACCGGAGATTGTGGAGGGGTGGGAGCATGGGATGCCTTGGGCGGCGAGATTCGACATCAGGCCTGTTAGGAGGGACACCCGTGATTACAGACGGATGCTTGATGAGATGACTGTTGATCAGACAAGTCCACTAAATTTGCATACTTGTAATCTTTTTGTCAACTAACGTGTTTATTTTCTAACAATGTTGTTTGTTTGTTAAACAGGTGAACTGGCAGCCATACGGCCAGTTGGACTTCACTGATAGAGAGTTACAGCGTTCGTTGTTCCACGGGCTGTTGACTTTTATGGACGTATCAGAGCCCTACGATCCATACAGGAACATGAGGGCTTTTGGATACATTCAGGCGATTCCGCCTCCGCTGATACAGCCTGATTATGCTATTAGGGTCGAGGATCCCAGGAGCTACAGAGTTGGCTATCCTCGAGGTAGCTGGGCGTGGGATAGATGGGAGCACCATCACGTCACGGTTGAGGAGATGGCTGCACGTTACGGCCCTAAATATACCGTCACCAACGATTATATGGCGTGGTATACAGACCGATTGTTCGCTCCAAACGGTGTGTGCAAGCTTTAAATTTATAACCCTAGACTTAAGCTTAAAACAAGGATGCGAACCCGCAGTGTACGGGTCAATCGTAGTAAAAGCAAGAAAATTCCAGGGGTCGATCACAGGGACTCGGTGAAACAAAGTCAATACGGTGTGCTATATCAATTCTAACCACAAGAGCAATTAACACAATCAAAGATGAATAAGAAGTCAATAAAGCAAACATGCAATTCTAGGGATTAAAGCATCTAGTTGTGGTTCCAACTCAAGATCTATAGATAAGCGGACAAAGCTGAGATTTTTGCGTGGGGAAGGTGTTACTAAAGTGGAGTAGATCACCGGGTAAGTCTCACTACACACTAATCCTAAACCGTAACTCCTATTACCGGGTAAGTCTCAAGGAATCAAGATAAAGAACTATAACCTCAAACTAACACACCATCTAAGGGAATAGAATCAACCTTTACCGGGTAAGTCTCAGGCTAACTCACAAAGATGGGATGGAAGCACATTCAAACCCCAATAAAGGATAAACCTTTATTACCTACACTTATGATCGTCAATACACAAACTAAGGAATTACCGGGTAAGTCTCATCCTAAGCTTGCATTGAACCAGGAAGGTGTAATAAGAATAGGATTTAGCAAACTCTAACACTTAACTCTCAGTTTTAGGTCGGATAAGTCACCTCGGTCAGAAGAATTCCACCCCGGCCGAGATGTTCATCAAGCGAACGAGATGCTTAGGGTTAAGGTTAAAGACTCGAACTTTCAGGATCCTACTGGAATCTAAGATTATTCTATCATTGTTTTTCCCACAACCTTCAGCTAATCACCCTAGAATCGCACAAGGAAATTAGCCACTCATCATCATTATGAAAGTATTAAATATAAGGAAAGAAGGTGAATATTTGAACAAAGAAGAATTTAATGAAAAGACTTCAATAACTGAATCAAATATCACAACAAAGCGTTCCTTGGATAGCAATCCAAAAAGACAAGACAACAATTGAGGGAATTGAAGACAATCTTACAAAACCCTTCAATAAAGCTATAAAAGCTATGAACTTCAATCTTCCTTCAACCTTCAAAAAGGTTCTTCAACTCTCCCAACTTGGAGTATGCTGCTGCTGCGTAAACGACTCTCTTGCGCTGATAGCGGATGTATGCGGGATCTAAGCACGATCGGATTTGTGGAAAATCCAACCCTTTTTATAGGAAAATAACCCTCCAAAGATAATAAATCTTAGAAAGATATTCTCCCATAAATATAGGTAAAATATATGATTCTGCATATCTCCTTCCTTCCAAGAGCCCAGCCCAAAAATATAAGATTACTTTCCAAGTTTAAAAGATCTCCTTCAAGAATAAAATATTCTCGCCGCGTCCTAGGTGTTCGCCTCGGTCGAGTCGGCGTCTCTGGATCACCTCGGTCGAGGTGAATCTGTGGTCAACCGAGGTGACTCACAACTGAATGTGAAATCTCTCAAAACTGGTCCAAAGTAAATCTTTAATCCATGGCTATGCTCCCTGGATGTAGCTCCAAATGACTAATGACTCCTTTTGCTCCTTTTTGATGCAAAACGTACCATATTACCTGCAATTACAACGAAACTAGGTGTAGACCTCGATTCTCGCAAAGGTAGATGAAATGGTAATAGAATCACATATTATACATACAAACATGCAGATTTTTGAAGATAAAACGTCCAAACAAACCCCAAAATATAGACTATAATTCATGCTATCACCGATCGCACCGGTTTATACGCCCAGGTGCTCAGCAGATGCATCCTCCTCCACCTCCACCTCCACCTTCGACATTTGACGGCCAGTTGGACCCTTACGATTACGCTACACGATTTAGGGAGTATATTGGTGATCCTTCTATCCCTCCTTCCCTGCATCAGGACTTACGCAGTTATGTAGATTATTTTCCTGATCTCCGAGATTATTCTTACGATCATGGACAGGGTAGCGGTACTCGTCATGACGATGACGAGTAGGCTTGTGTATGCACTTTTTTTGGGTTTGTATTGTGTGTTTAAACTTTTGAATCTTATGTCTACATTTTTGTGTATGTTTAAACTTGTTTCGTTGTATGTTTAAACTTCGTACTTAACTTTTTGCGTTATATTTAACTAAATATAAACGATAACTATATAAATGACTTAACCTTAACATAATATAAATGACTAAACCTTAAGAAAATATGTTTGATCGTAAAGTTAAAAGTAAAGTAGTGAATAACTAGCAAAAACAACGATGAACACCAAAACTTTTCCTCTTGATTGATCAAACTTTCTGTCCAATTCATTGCCAAAACAAATTTTTTGATTTACAAGAGTAACTAAGAGAATATTCTGAAGATTGTATGAAGAAATGATACAATTACATTCAGCCAATATGCTTATATAGGGCTCCAAAGACATGGTCCCTCTAAGAAGCAAGCAAGTCAAGTTGCAAAGTTAGTTACGATGAACATCCTAGAAGGATCTGATGCAGAAACTCAGCAAAGACACCCTCGAGTGGAATATACACTTTGGCTGAGTTTCTTCTTCTTGACCTCGAGTTCTTCCACCAACTTAGTGATCATCTTCTTCTCTTGAGTGACTTGTCTTCTTCTCTTGATTTTTCTTGTCTTATTTACTCAAGTGAAGTGATTAACTCGAGAGATGTTAAGAAATCTTAAATCTGCATTCCTATATTTCTTGCTCGAGTTGAGAAGTTTCTTTGCCTGAGTGAGTGTCACTCGAGGTTAACTCAAGAGATGTTGAACTTTCTGCACACTAGAGTCCTCCTTGCTCGAGTGAAATGGCTTCTTCTCTTGAGTTTTCCTACCTTCCTTGTTCGAGTTTTGGGTTCACTCGAGAGAAAGTGACAAGTTCCTCTATGCGGCTTCTTAGTTCGAGTTTTTTCCTACTCTTTGTCCGAGATTGGGGTCACTCAATACTTCTTCCTTGGAGGTTCCTTGAGACTATTTGGCCTACATGCTTGTATCTTTTATTTCTTTTCATCCTTCCTTTGCTTATGAGGTGGATGAAGAGTTGATGTATGATGCTTGGATGACTTGAGTGATTAGATATATTCATTTGAGCTCTATTGTATTGCCAAAGTACCTGCAAAGACATGAAAGAAGTGAAGTAGGCATTTTTTTGACAACTTACTCTAGCTATGATATGAATGTCCAATCCATGCAAAGGTGAAAACACACAAAACACATCCAAAAACATAGCATGCAAACATGCTATTAGAGGGGTTGAATTGTGAGCCTCAGATTTCGCAAAATAAATTACAAAATCTATTGTAATATAGGGAGTCAAGATTGAACATGAGGTTAGGAAATCGGAACAAAAGCTCAAAGTATCTTGTCCGTGACGGACAAACGTATCTTGTCCGTGACGGACAAGATATATCAAATTACTAATAGCGCACATTTGTCCGTCACGGACAAATGTGCGCTATTAGTAAAATATTAATGCGCTAAATTTATTATAATGAATAAGGATAAATATGTATCTCCGTCACTCGCCCATCAATATATAATTCAGTTCATACCTTAGCTCGGTTTATGCAGGCACCGCCATTTGATCATTGGGACACAACCATTTGAGTGTTACATTTCCTTAAAGTCTCATCATGGTCAAGGTATATTTTTATCTCGTTCCAATTTCCTTAGAGTCTTGTTCTTCGCTCGTCGTTATGTTACAACCTTATAGGTAATCATCCTTGATTCCTACTAGTGTCATGAAAAACTAAGAAGCAACCAACTATTTTTTGCTCATCCGTCAAAATTGAGTATCGTGCTATGATATGTGCTTGTTGCGAGTTAATATGGTTGCACACCCTGGAGCCACTTTTTCTTGTTGCACACCCTATTGACATATATGGCCATTATCATCCGTATTTCTATTTAGTTTTTATGTGATAGCGAAGTCGCTTTGCAGATTTGTACAAATCCAAATTTTCATGATATAACAAAACACATCAACCTATATTTCACTTTGTTCAAAACTCATGAAAGGCACAATTTTCCTTCCTAATACACTAGTAGATCATTCGGGATTCCCATACACCAATATGAGGGTAGTATACAACTATATAGATTCACTTATTTTACTTTATATAAATACCCTAAGTTTAGGGTGTCAATCTTAAATATTAGTTAAAGTTAGAACATTCACAATAAAATTAAACTAAAAATTATATTAAATTAAATTAATACCGTCAAAAATCGCAATTTACAAAGAAATAAATTATCTAATGTCAAATTTTAGATCTCTTACGATTATATCCGATAAAATATGAGTTTTTTTTTCCTGATTTTATTTTATCTTCATCTATCTTTTCTTATGCGAAACTATCAGAATTTCCTTTTGTGGATGACCTAACCCTATATTTATTCAGCCGCTTGCAAATCCTTGCAATTCAACGATACTTGTACATCCCTTCCGCGAAAACAATCATGCATCGATTCCAAATATTCGTCCGATTACCGGACTTGTATGCTGTCCCGAATCAAACCCTAGCAATCGGAATCACCGATCCCAATCAAACCTTATGGGATCTTCAGCAGTCTCTCCTTCCCCCTTCTATCCCTCCTAATTCGGTTTCCTTTTCTATCAATGGAAGAAAGATTGATTCTTTCACAAGAATCCTTTCGGATTCCAGCTTAATCAGACCTTTCTCGGTCCTCAACCTTCAATTCAAGCTGCTCGGAGGTGGTGGCGATGGCGGTGCTACGGGTGCCGAGTCTCGTGATTGCTATCTCAACATGTACGCAGTCAAAAAGCCCGATAAGGCTGATCCGAACGAGCAGAGGCTGTCGAAGTGGACGAATTGTGCCCTCTCCTTCGAGCCTCTTAAACCCCCTTGCGTAATCGATCGCCTTGGCAATGTTTTCAACAAGGAGACGCTTGTGAAGGCGTTGTTGGATAAGAGTCTTCCGAAAGGCTTTTCCCACATCAAGGGTTTGAAGGATATGATTCCTGTTGAATTGTCGTTTATTCCTGGGTTTGAATCAGTTGATGGTGCTGCAATTGGGTGCAGTCAGGCTCGATTTCAGTGCCCGATTTCGGGTTTGGAGTTCAACGGAAATTACAAATTCTTCGCCTTGAAGAACTGTGGGCATGTGTTTAGTGCTAAGGCAATGAAAGAGGTAAAGTCATCTGCCTGTCTTACTTGTCACAAGGAGTTTGATGAGAAAAAAGGAGATAAGATTCCGATCAATGGAACTGAGGAAGAGGTTGATGCACTTAGGGAGAGGATGCAGTTGGATAAGGCTAACTCGAAGAAGCCGAAGAAGGTGAAGAATGGCGAGCTTAGTGGCACTAAGCATGGATTTGATGCTGTTTCTACAAGCGCCAAAGAGGCTACTAATGAGATTCCTGCTAAGAAATTCAAGGCAATTGATGTTGCTCCTGCTCATGCTAATAAGAAGGTTTATGCATCCATCTTTACTTCTTCAAGCAAAAAGAACTTCAAGGAGACTTACTCTTGCAGATCTCTTCCATTGGGTCGTAACTGATTCAACAAATGCATGAATATTTGTGTATCAGACTATTGTAATTTCTTGGTATTTTTAGTCACGCAAACTCTGTTGTTGTCATTTACAGACTTCTTAATGTCCAGTGACTGATTTCTGTTGTTCAAATGTGTTGGTGAAGTTTTGAGTTAATACAATGCATCAAAGCTCATAATTTGCCAGTTTGGACCCTTCTTCAATATTGAAATTTCTTTAATATTCAGTTTAGGGACAAAATCGATTCACGTCTCAGTGCTTCAAACTGGGTGTGTTGAGATGCACTTGTAAAGGCTAGATGAATCCAATTTTTGGTATGCTGTGCTTAGGCATAGATAAGGCCTTCGTGCATTTGTGACTGCAGTTTCCCAAAAATAACCTGTTCTAATTTCAAGGAACAAGCTTAGTACTGAATTTTGCTTGTGAATGATAAACTAGTAGATCTTTGCTTAATTTTTTATGGGTCTGAAGGATTTATGAAGGTTTAATGATATATATTATGATTTTGCTTCAAATTTAATTTGGGATGCTGATGTGAGATTTGACTACATTGGCAGAGTGCACTTTGACAGTAAACTTGCTGTTGAATCCTCCTCCATCAAATTATTTGTATGATGGTATATTGCATATAATGCTTGTTTGGGTGTTTCATTCCTTTTTTCTTATTCTTTCCTATTTGTTTATCTTGATATACTACATGCCCCATTGAGATCTTTGAGGAGTATTTCCTTTCTGCTTTCGTGATGGATTTCTTATGTTGCATCTATATGAGTATTCTTTCGTCTTAGGTCAAAGATGGCACTCCAGTAGATGAGAGGATTTATCCAGAAGAAGGCAAAATTTGATACCATGGATCAGTTTCCAGATCCATTAATCAATTGATCCCTAATCTTAGGAATCCTCCTATCCTATTGTTTCTGCATATCAATGAGAACCATTATTCTGCACAACATTTTCCACCTTTTTCAGTAGAGTAGCATCAAAACTGTACCTGCCTTCTTACACTATAAACACAAGCAACTCATAGTAGGATTTCCTTTTCTTTTTATCAGCTGCTCTTATAGGTACAAGGGAAATATTAAAAACTGCAATTATGCCTTTGGCATAAGTTTGTTGCCCTAGAAGTGTAGAACTAATGCTCTTCTTCAATCAAATTTTATTTGATGATGCCCAAACAAACCGAAGGAAATCAACAGGAAAACTTTGTCCCTATCTCAAAAAAAAATCTGAAAGTGAAATCAGCTTCTGCACGCAAACTGTCTGTTTATCTGAATCCAATCTCCTGTTCCACCTTATTTTGGACGAGTACTGAATTTTAGAGTCTAGAGGGGGCGGTCATCGCTGTTAAGGCTTAGCCTATGCCACAGTGGGACTAGATTAGGTCTTCCTGACTGGTTTAGAGAGTTAGCGGTTTATTCTGTTGGCACAAGTTTTCTCTTATGTGTTCTGTGTTTGTGTATCCTTATTGTGGGTGTTTCGTGTTCTTCCTAGCTTATACTCTATCATCTCTACTCAACCACTTGAAAAGTGACCTGATACTTGTGGCATAAACAAGTTGGGTTTTCATATCGATTGTGCTGTCAATACAGATTTTTCAGCTTAAGTTGTCAGTTCTCTGTTTTCCCTGCAGTTTCCCTGCAGGTTGCTTCTAAGTATTGTACCGGCATGTTATTAAGGTTCTCAATGTGCTACTTTGTAATACTATGTATAATTTATTTGCTCATACAAGCTCAAGATGAACAGCAGTTTGAAGGATCTGAAATTTGAAGCCTGCTAACTTCTGTAGATGAGGCAATGTATATTCTAGGCATTATTTTCATGGGTTAGTTTAACTAATTGTTGTGGTTATGCTTATTGTACTAGATGAATGTCAGCTGTAACTAGATCATGCAAAAATGAGTGGGCATGATTCACATCTTGATTGCAGTGTTTCTGCTATTGCTGGCAGTTCATTATCAACAAGATACAGTGAAGTTGTATTTTTTCATCCATGGTCAGAAAGGTTGATCAAATTCAATTTGCTCAAATTTTAGACTAAATTATCTCTAAGCAACTGGTAAAATATTGACTATAAACACATTGTTGTATAGCTTGTTATTTGATGATTATTGGCATGATTTTCTTGTATTCAAGTCTCTTGAGGTTTGTACTTGAAAATGAAGTATACTAGTAGTTGTAGTCACTCATGATCCTCATCTATCAAACAAAAGAGTTCAGAAAGAACTAAAACAATATCAAAGTGTGATGATGATCATCAGCCACTAAGCAGGTGAAGAATCCTTAGCAGATCCATCTCCATTGACTGAGTTCGTAGATTTGACAGATAAAACCGAGCCAAGGCTCGGTGAAGAGGGTCCTTTTCCGCCACCATTTCCGTTCAAAGGAGGAATCGGACGGTTTGCATTAACACCATTAGCGGTAGAGATAGCGGTTGCAAGAGAGATAGGCATAAGACATAGTCCTTTGCCTTGAAGATACTGCATTGCTGAACCCATGTCTTCTTCCATTAACTTCACCACCTGGTTTTCTGTCATCGACATGCTGCTGTCGTTTGTGGGTCCCGCATCCTGGTTCCTGTTCGAACTCGGACCAATTCCGCCACCAGAACCACCCTGATCATGTACCAAGTTATTTTTGTTCACATTTCTTTGCATTTTGTAACTTCATTTTTTTTTTAAGGTTTTGTGGGTTACCTCGGATGAAAGAGCAGCAATGAGTGGAGCTGCAGCTGCTTTGCCTCCTAATCTGCTCATGCTCAGAACCTGAATAACAGATATCAAAACTACATACTAATGATAGTATATCACCAATCATCACATAAAATTGAAATCAGGTTTTCCCACAAGTGCTCTATTGTGTTTAGAGAATTTCAGCTAGGGTTTATTTTAACTAAGTTTTCGGTTAATCAGAAAAAATGATCAACCGAAAACCTATACCGTGAAAAACCCTATACCGTATATCCAAAATTGTCTCCGACATAACAAGTCATTTCATGATCGGTGTTTGGTCTTATTTGCTCGCTTTTGTAGTCTACTTAGAACAAAAAAAATTCTTGACCGAAGGCTCCGTATTACCGCGTCTCTAAACCCAGTGAGGAGATAATTTTCAAGACGTGTCATATAGCTAAACTTTTAGGTAATAGTAAGTCATAAAAAACCCGATACTATGTAGCACTGAAAAGGGACATCATTTTCTATCTCCGTGTCTTAGAGAAATTCGAAAACACATACACACAAATATATAAAGGAAAAATAACCCAAAATAATACCAACTATCAACATTGAACCGAAAATAATACGAACTTTGAAAATTACTAGGAGCGATACAAACTATCAATGTATTTACCAATAATAATACGCCATGCTTTTCCGGCAAAAACTTTAGCTCCGACGATGACGTGGCAGCCGGAATGTTACATGTCATCAAATAAATGGATTAAATGTGTGATGTGGATTTTATTTTTTTAAAAATCAATTTAATAATGTTTAAAATATTAAAAAATAAAAAAATTTCATAATTTTAAAATTTTAAATAATAATTTTTTAAAAAACATTTGTACAAAATTTTTTCAAAAAATATTTGTTGTAAAAAAAAATTTAAATAAAGTTTGAACATTTTTTTAAACAGGTTTGTAAAAAAATTTAATAATATTTTTTTTATGAAATGTTAACAAAAAAAATCCGAAAAAAATTCGATTATATTTTCTAGGAAAAAAACTAATTTTACAAAAAATCTGGGGAAAAAAATTCTTTAGGAATTAGGTTACAAAATTTAAAAAATTTAAATTCGAATATTTTGTTACAAATTATTTTGTTTAGGATTAAAATTTTAATTTTTATATTTTTGGGAAAAAAATCAAACTTTTTTTTAAAAAAAATATTTTTTTAAAATAAATATTTGTACAATTTTTTTTTAAAAAAATATTATTTAAAATTTTAAAAAGAATAATTTTTTATTTTTTAATATTTTAAATATTATTAAATTGTTTTTTTTTATAAATAAATCCACATCACACATTTAACCCATTTAATTGATGACATGTAACATTCCGGCTGCCACGTCATCGCCGGAGTTAGGGTTTTTGCCGGAAAAGTATGGCGTATTATTTTTGGTAAATACATTGATAGTTTGTATCGCTCCTAGTAATTTTCAAAGTTCGTATTATTTTCGGTTCAATGTTGATAGTTGGTATTATTTTGGGTTATTTTTCCATATATAAATCTAATCTTATGTAGAACCATAACATTTTCTGTCAATTTTCTACAATTATCAAAAAAAAAATTGAAATTAAGTTTTCCCACAAATGTTCTACTAACTATTTATTGTAAATAAGTATATTAAACCATATTATCATCCTCGCTCTAGATAACATTTTATTTCTTCACTAGTATAAAAATGATTAACCGAAAAATCCTATATCATGAAAAATCCTATATCGAATATCCATGACCGGTATTCGGTCTTATTCACTAACCTAAAGGGACAATATTTCCTATTTTCATGTCCTAAAAAATTTCGAAAACACAAACATACAAAAAAATAGATTCTTATAAAAAACTATAACATTTATTTCGTCAAATTTCTTACATAGATGACAAATTAGTGAGGTGAAGACCTCAATTAATGCTAAGATATTTATGATTATTTGTGTGTCTCGAGTTTTAATTTGTCGGGCATTCTGACAATGTCTTGTTCCCAATCTTAGAATCTTAGATCCACCAACTAATTACTTAATTTCTGGATGTAAAATAAGTCAAAGAAAACTTATAGATCCAAAGTAAATGACAATGTATATATAAAGAACAGAGGTTAGATAGATAAGAACCTTGACTTGGACTTGTAGGAATTTCACATAATCGATGATTTCATCAAGCATCGAAGCCTTGTCTGTCTGTCATTCCCTCCAAATAAAATAAACAAAGAATCAAGTTATATCTTATTCAAATTCAAATATGGAAAATTCTGGGTAGTATCCTTTTCATTATTTTAGATTTTTTCAGATTATACTTTGTGTTTTAGATGATATCTCTAAACTTTACAAGTTATCGGAATATATTCTTATACCATCCATAAATTAACATTTATTTAATTTTTTGAGTGAAGGAAAAAAATTCATCCCAAAGTTATCTATACATGCAAAATGACCAATAATACCACTAAGTTTTTTTTTCCTTTTCAAAATGTTAACTTAAAGATTGTAGACGGATATATTTTAAAAAACTATAAAATTTAAAAATAGCATTCGAAAATTGAAAAATCCTTAAATAAAATTAAAAAAAGTCTAAAATAGAAAGGCATCCAGAATTTTCTTTAAAATAAATAGAGTAAATTGATTACAAATGTTTTCTTTGAAAGTTGATTTACTCTTTTTACCAATTCATATTTTAGAAAAAAGTTTAGAACATAACACAAATAAGAATGCTATTTAGTAAAATTTGCAAACAAAAACATAAATAAGATTACTATTTTATCTATTAAATCACATTATGATGACCAACTACCATGTAAGCCAAGTTCATTTCATTAACAATAAGAAATTCAATAAAATAATATGCATATATATATATACTTTTTTAATTGCATTTTTCTAATAAAAAAATCAGGAATTTTTAATTTTCTCAAAATATAAAAGTTAAATTATTTATTTTTTCAGACAATTTTAATTTTCTTTCCTTTTATAATATATATCAAAATTAACCTGGTTTAAAAATTATTTAAGAATGTATTTACAACCAAAATTTAACTTTTCAGAAAACATTTTTATAGCATAGAACCAAACAAACCCTAAATATGATAAAATCACCCTCTTAAAATAAGGAGTATAGACAGCAACACACACGATGATCATAAATTCATAATATTGTAATACTAACGAATATGCGATTTTCCACAATTACATCACTATCGAGAATAATAATTTAAATTATTAGACAGATTCAAACAAAATTAATTATTAGACAGACGTCACAGAAGTAGTAAATTAAGCCCATCCCATCTTCTAGAGTATGAATTAATTAAAATACATGTTCTCACCTCACCAAGAATCAATAAAAATATTAATTTATCCATATTCTATAACAATGATAGTATTTATTTTAATATATTTTATCAATTTCAGATCATTCTTAATCAATAGTTTTCTGTATAATAATGCATATGTTTTTACCTTGTTTGCATTCGGGACTAGTTGTTGAAGACCCTTCATTCTCTCAGCAATCCTTTCCCTTCGCAGCTATAAAAAAATTGTCGATTAATTCCATTATAATTATATATATATAGAAATAAAAAAGAAAATTATATGATGAATATTTACTCGTTCAGCGATGCTATGAGGATCTGTGGCCTGACCTCTGCGAGCCCTAACCCTTTGTCTAGCTTGACCTCCACTTCTTTCTGTGGATGCACTTGCTGGGCTTGCTGAGTTCTGTTGATTAGGGCAAACTTAATGACATTCACTAATCCAATGCGACATTACTAACAAGTTAGCAATGATGAAGAGAATATAGATCGGGAGTTATGTGCATGCGAGTCCGTATGTGCTAGAGGTGTAACATATAAGTCCAGTTGAGTCATGTGGCACTCCAACGGAATACATGTGTATGAGAAACTCTAACTTAAGTCCGGTGAGTGTTGCATCTTACAACAATTTGGCAACGGATTGCAAACAAACCTAGGTTATGGGCGTATAAATCCGGTGACCTAGGTCGTGTGTATTCGAGAAACTCTAACATGAGTATTACATCTTACAACAATTTGGTAATGAGCTGCACCTAGGTTGTGGGTATAGGAGGAACTCCAACATAAGTCTGGTGAGTGTTCCGTCTTAGAAACGGACCATAAACCTAGGTTGGCTAGGTATGAAAGACTCCAACAAAAGTCTGACTATAGACTTGGGTCGTGTGTAGACAAAGTTGATTTATTTGTGCAGTCGAGGTAAATATGTATCTCAACACAACTTTTGTTGTATTGTGGAGATAACAATTTCACATCGATAATAAAAGATTAAAAAAAACTCTTGGTTTTAGGTTGAAAATCATTGAGTTTATGTTTTACACTCGAACTTATGCATCCATTGGTTAAAAAAAAGAAGCTATATTCACCCACCAAAATTCATATAATTGATGATCATTATGAATTTATATAGAAGGAAGAACATGCCTCAAATGGCTGCTGAGTTGCAGTTCCACCATTTCCATGTAGAGGACCAGGAAAACCATTGTACATGGCTTGAACAGCCCCTTCTGCTCCCTGCAACGTTCAACGACTCATCAATTGACCAATGTATATATATATATATATATGTATGTATATATATATATTAATGGTGAAAATCTTGAAGAAGACGAAGATCAACAAGAACTAACCATTTCATGATGTTGAGAAGGATGATCAACAAGAAGATGACGAGGATCCATAAGATGATCACCGCCGCCACTAGCAAGACTAAAAGGATTAAGCAATTGCTGTTGCTGAAGCAAGAACGCCGCCTTATTAGGGTTAGGGTTTGCAATTGCAGACGACGAATTCGAGACAAGATCAGGCCATGAACAGTTAGGAAGATGAGATGACAGCATTTGTTCAAGCAAATACTCATCTTGATGATGCTGATGCTGCTGATGATGATCTGAGCCTGTCGTTTCCATTGATTGAAGCTCCGGATCTGATGACGCGTAATTTGACTGGTGATTTTGATTATCAATCTGAAGCTCCTCCAGAGATAAATCTGAGTTTTTCATACCTCCTTCCATGATGATTACAGTCAAATATGTAAAAGGTTGAAGAAAAGAAGAAGAAGAAAGGAAGTTAATTTGCAGAAGAGACAGAAGGGTTTCTAAATATATATAAATATATACATATATACACATCTGAGTTTCGAAATGTTCTTACCTAATTCAAAGTCAATTAGTTTGAACTTTCCAGCGTTTGATCCGTTCGAATGTTCTTCATAATGAGGATGTAGAGTAGCTTCAACTCCTCATTTTTAAGTATTTAAGTTTAAATTTATAATTTTACACACGATTATTTTTTTTATTTTTTTAAAAAATTGAAATATTATTATTTTTTATTTAGAGAAAAAAGTTTCCACTTTCCACATTTCCTGCGCCTAACTCGATCCACGTCTCTCTCAAGTCTCAACAAACTAGATCATCCAATCGACCGTTTTCGAAATAAATTTTATAATTTTTTTTATTAAAAAAAACTTATCCAAATAGTTAGATTGGGATGTATATATTAATTTCCTATTCTTTTGCTTTCAAATTTGAGTTTTGCTTTTGAGATTTGGTAACTCTACAATAAAAGTCAATTTAGTATGCTATATTATGTATCTCACTTGATTAACTTAAATGCTGGACGTACATACTAAAATATAAATGTAATCAGTATATCAGATATTGGTATTTGTATCGATATCAGGATATGAGTGATCGATATCTGATATATGTGTTTGGTAAGATGGTGAGGTATATCAAAAGAGGGTGATAATTGTCAATTTCTAGAGATATATACTCAATTACAAAACATGATATCAAATACGTAATATCTATACCCATATCCCATATCAGGATACGAGAAAGAAACAGACCCTAATTTACGACCGATTGAAAAGATTGTTGTATATAGGTAATCTGATAGGCATATACAAACTCGGGTTTATTTATCAGTTCCGTCTTTTTTATTCAAAAAAAAGTTGAGTATGGACAATCATTTTGGTTTATACGGATCGGACGAATCTGACCCGGATTTTAGTGAATGTGCTTGGGTTATTATTTTAGCACACGTATTATCATTTAGTTTCCTAGTTTTTTTTAGTTTTTTAGAGATTGTTGACTTGTTGTGTTTCATGATATGTTTTTGACTTGTCTATAGCACAATTTAGATAGTTGGATTGTGATATTTAATATTTTGAACTAGTTCATGTTGGTTTATTTTTGTATGTACAAATTAAATTCTTTATAAACTAAGAAATCCGTTAATTACATGCGGACTTGTCACGTAACCTGCCCAAATTTAGTTACAATTAAGTGAGAAAAGAGTACACGGGAATGCACACACAATTCCACGAATATGTAACTACGTATGAGACATTATCAAATAAGAGTTTTGCATTATGTACTGCAATTACGATTATATTATAATATAATCGTAACTACGTATGAGACATTATAAATATATAAACAAATATCTAAAAAATAGAAACTCTAAATTATAGTATATTGAACTTGCTGCTTGGTCCGAAAACAATACTTCAAGATACAACACATCGGACTTCACAATCCAACAATTTTAAAACGGAACGGAAATCTTGAAATCATTTCCGGGTCTAAATACACTTTACGAGCTAAGGTGAATTGTGTTGATTAGTAGTACTGTATAAGTCTCAAGGGCGATTTATACCAATACCAAAAAAAGTCAAATGATCCAAATCACAAATAGCATAGGGATCGAATGGACAAAGAGACGACAAGCTTTGATCTTGATTGTACAGTCAGGGCTCAACTCAATCTTCTAGGACATGAATATATGAAAGGGAGAATCTTTTGGTATCAAAAGAGAAGATTATTCAAGATTTAATTAGGGTTTGTTTGGTTGTCACAAGAAAACTTAAAAAAAACAATAATTGAAGAAATATAAATAGTATGGTTTAAAATCGTGAAGAATCAACAAGTATTTAGAATGTAGTGGCTATATAATTTATTGATAAAATTTCACTTATTCAACTCAATTTAATCTTCTATTATTATTTAAATAAAATATATTTATTTTTTTAATTTTTATAAATGTCCTCACATTATTTAATTGGTTTCAGGACAAAGAAACATGTGTCGCCATCACTGACTCGTCGTCTTTCTCTTCATCTGACCTTTCTAGTTTCATCTCATGTAAAGTTGTGAGGGTTGTTGCTGAAAACAAGATGAAGAAATATACTGACATGTGTAGTTCTAAGGGGTATCACTTTCTTCTCTTTTCCTTTTCCACGTTTAGTGACTTGAGAGATGACGCGGTGGAGTTCCTTAAAAGATTGAGCGTTTATGCTGAAGAGATACCCGGATATAATAGGAACACTTGTTTTATTTTGAATAGGATTGTGTTTACCATTCAAAAGAAAATGTGGAACTCAACTTGTTAGTCGGCTCTCATCCAACTTAGTGTAATTTGTTTCCCTTCGATATACAAAAAAGGGTTTATAATAATAAAACTGGTTTTGGGCGTAATTAGACCACACTGAGGTTAAATTATTTTTCCAACCTCAACATGCCAAGTATGTCCAAAATCGCATTTTCAATATTTTTTCTTCTTACTTGTACATGGTCGTCTCAATGCGTTGGAATTTTTTTTCCTAACGCATTCGGTATGTGTTGAAGTCGTTTTTTTCCCAAGGCAATCGTCTTGCTTTGAATTGTGTAATTAGAAAATCGAACGAGTGCGAACGATAAAACTCTAAAAACAAAAGACCACACAGCTCTCGAGTGTAGGGCTGATACATGAAACAAGCTACTCGGGCTCGGCTCGCGTTCGGCTCGTCAAAAGCTCAGTTCGGGCTCGGCTCGTTTATAAACGAGTCGAGATTGAGCATGTCAATGCTCTGCTCTTTCGGGTAAATCTTGGTTCGTTCGGCTAAAATAACACTATATGACATTATTTTAGATAAGTTACTCCGGCCCGCCTCGTCAAATGTTCAATTTAGATTCATCTCGTTTATAAACAAGCCGAACTTAAGGAACTTAAGTCTCGGCTCGTTCGGCTCGTATAGCACCCCTACTCTGAATGAATACTAAATTAGCTAAGAGGTGACGTTTAGCTAGGTAGATTTAGCCGTGAATGTCTTTATCTTCAATACTAGAGAAGAGATATCACATTCTAACCTTGCTGTCCTTTCATTTTCGCCCCTATCTCTATCTATAGAGGAACCATCATGTAACTTGTTTTATTATATAAAATCACATTAAAGCTTTTATAAAAAACAAATCATTTTCAATTATAATAAGTCTTATAGACAACCGTCCAAATAAAAATAGTTTATAGAATTATTAAACATTCATCTTGGTCATTGTCTAACTTATACAATCATTTGTCTTTTCTCGTTTTTTCTTCGTCAATAAAAGAGGTTAAATTACTAAATTTATCGAGAATTGGTATGATAGATAACTACACTTATTTTTTTTTGAATTGTTTAAATGTAAAAGGTAGATTTTATTAAAATTTAATTTTGAACAAATTTGTTTTTAAAAGTTAAAATTCATGAAATATAGTTTAACGTATGACTTATCTAGACAAGTTAAAGACCAAATTAGTTAAGTAAGTTTGTTTTGAAATTTCTATCTAGTAACTAGACCTATATCCTGTCAATGCCAGAGATCATCGTAATATTATATTTATACTATAAATACTATTTTTAAATATATTTTTATTATAACCGTAATTAATTAATTATGCATGAAAAATTATTGATTATATATTTATTTATGATTAATATTAGATTTATACAATAGAAATAGTTTATTTGGTGATTTGAATCATTCATATAAAATTAAAAAACATAAATTATGTAAATAAATAAAATTTATTAAATTAATCCAATATATTTAGGGTAATTTAGACACAATAATTTTAATAATTTATTTGAATTTAAATACAAAATATAAGAATAGTTAACGGAAAATAAGACGATTTTTTTAAAGTTTTTTTTTGCTCGTACCTGTAAATGTATCGTTAAATTCAGTTATGTTGGAGATAATAGAAAGATGGGGACACCCCGAGCCTAGTATATATGGTTGGTGGGCTACTCCTCCTATTGCCAATTGGTTTTAGGATGGAACCTCATCAGGTTCATGTGTTGGGCTTGGGCCTAACGCACATGTGCGCTCGTATGCACACGACCCTCGCTCTACCGGTCCGTCTGTATCGGACTTTGACATGGTATCAGAGCGGTTAAGCTCAATTCGGCTCGCGGTCCTAACTTATGGGCAAGTGCAACTCGGTCTATATATATCCTCTAGTTGCACTTGCGGGGCGTGTTGGAGATAATAAGGTCACACATCGAAAATGGGGACACTCCGAGCCTAATATATAAGCTCGGTGGATTACTCCTCCTATTGTCAATTGGTTTTAGGATGAAACCTCATCGGGTTTATGTGTTGGGCTTGGGTTTAATGTGCATGTGTGCTCGGATGCACACGACCCCGCTCTACCGGTCCGTCTGTATCGGACTTAGCTTATTGTATGGGCGTAATTTAGGTTTAATGATATTGACATATTATGACGTATTCACAATGGGATTACATCAAGAACTATTTAACAATGATAGTTATATAACTTTACACATCATAATGTATTCACTTAGTAGCCATATATAAAATTATATTATTTCGGCCGGTATGGGATAGAAGTATGGAACTGATATGTATTTAAGAATCCCGCAGAAAAAGACAAATACAAATGTATCTTTCAATGAATTAGGGAAATGTCGTGGCATAAATAATTTTTTATACATAAATTAATGAAAAACTATTATTAAGATTTTGTAACGATATATTTTATAATTAATACAATACTTATGATTAAGTTTGTTCAGATTTTATTAAGCAATACATAAAACTTTAAGGTTTATGTAATTTGACAATTTTTATAACTATATGTACCGATTAGATTTATTTTACATTTTTGCATTTTATAACATAAATTTATTATATTCTAGAAAAATAAATAATAGTTGGATTTTATAAATTACTTTTATAAAATATTTCTTGTTGTATAATTTTAATCCATATCTATTTTAGAGGTTTAAAAAAAAACATACTTAAACTTTAACCCTCAATTATTGATTGTTGATTTGTTTTTAAATTGTACAATTATAAAAAAATATCTCTTATAAATAAATAAACTCTACAATAAATAAACTCTATAAGTTTATGTTTTGATATTAAGTGTTTAACCAACATTTATCATAAAAATATAAGTTTTTATATATATTCATTGTAAAATATAAATATTCGATCTTTAATCGATCAACTTTAATATTTTTTTTACCGAAATCTTATTAACCTAATCATTCAAACACAAATTTTCATTTTTTGCTCTTAAAAAGGTATAGTTTATTTTTTTTATTTCTCCTTAATTACTAGTTAATTCGACATTATTAGTATAACGATTCAAATATAATATTTCATTTTTTATGATACACTTACTTTTTCTCATAAAAAAACATATTTTATGCCACTAAAATCATTCTTTTAGATCCTAAATTATTACAAGTCCAATTATTTTAGGGCTGTTGTCTAATATTTTGAATTACAAGTTAAACAAATACTCAACATTTAACCCTCAAAAAAATATTTTTTTAATTAACTTCTTTAAAAGCATAATTAGGAAGCTAAAGAATTGATTAGATGCTTCGATACCCATTCCAAAATAATTAAGCTAATGATAATTAGGACCACTATATAGTAGTTAGGTCATATATAAAACTATATGTCAACCCCTATAAGTTAAGTTAATTTAATTTATTTTATTTTGCAAATGTACTTAGCTTTTTCGCACGTGGTACGTACCACTTAACAACAATAACAACAAGGCATGATATTGACATTGTAGTATATACTCTATGGTTCCACTTATGTTATAATTATCATATAAGAAGTTGAGCTCCACTTATGGTGTCAATTACATGATATCGACTGAATTATTGTCACAATTTTGCCTTTCTAATAATAGCTTATTTTAAGGAAGAAAAAATTATCTAAACATTATCTTTTTAGGCTGATTAAACTTTAAGACCATGTCATTTAAACTATTAAAACGGTACCTCATATATTGAGCTCGATCAAAGATTAGTACCTGAATTATCATCTAGAAGTTAGGTGTCATCTATTTGATTGAAGGAGTAAATGAAAGTGGTTGACGGTTTTTCAATTGTGAAAACCACCAACAACTTTCATTTGCTCCTTCAATCAAATAAATGACAGCTTCTAGATGATAATCTAGGTGCTAATATTGTGTCGGGCACAATTGGTGAAGTACCGTTTTAATAGTGTAAACGACGGAATATTAAATTTTAGTCGGCCTAAAAAATGAAGTATTGTTTATCCAATTTTATCTTTTAAAAAATATATGGTATTATTATTAAAGCATAACTTAATATGACCCATTGGGTTATGGCCTCATTGGGTTTGTCTAACAAGTGGGCCTAGAACCTTAGTTGAACACACTCTCACTTACCATTGATATTAAAGTTGTGGTTAGTGCATAGTGGTTACCCATAAGATACCATAATCAATGGTTTAGGGTATGATGGATTTTGTTTTAGACCAACGAGTCGAGTTTTGTTATTATCATGTTCAACTTGTTTAAATTTGATTTCGGCTTAACCAAATATAAAAATGTGTTCATACTCGACTTGTAAAGTCCAGTAAATGCATCGAATTTCTTTTGAGGTGAACTACTCTATACTCTTCTTACGGGAAAGATTGATATATGGTCATCCATAGGGTTGTCATTTAAGTCAAGCTTTGGTATGCTAGCTCATGTTCAGCTTGTTTAGAATAAAAATGAATCAGTCAGACTTAAATTTCAAGTCGAGTTAAAAATAAATATGCTCGCACTTGGTTATTTAGTTAAATGCACGAGTTCGAAATGAGTTTTTTTACAAACTAAGATAGAGTCACTCGACTAAAATAACAATACTAGTTAGCTTTGAGTTCTAAGTGGTTTTGGTTCCGACAAAAAATGTAGAGAGAAAAGTTGTGATTCACTATTCAAATCAATAATGTGGTTTGAATTAAACAACCGTTGTGAAATAGATATGAATGCATATAGTGATAGAGATAATGTTATATTTTACTATATTTGTAAAATGTGTAATTTTGTTGCATAAGAAAATTCACAATTATAAATTCAAACCTTCTTAAAATGAAAATCTTTCACTTGTTTCTTACTCTATAAAAACACTATTTAACTATATTAGCAATTGAACAGAGCTTGTCATAAATAAATCAAAAGGGTTCATCAAACATAATTTAAAGGAACAATTTACAATAATTTTACAATGACCGCATGAGTATGTTCACTAAGTTTAAATTAAAACGATGAATTACAATAACTTTACAATAATAAACTTTGTATTCTACATGTTTAAATTAAAACAACAAGATATAATAACTTTATAATGATAACACTGCCCACACACCATGTTTAAACATCTATCATAAGTTTGCATAAACATGATACACAATTCAAACTATTAGGGGAGATAAGTTGAAGATGAAAAATGAGGATAAAGATGAAGGGAGTAAATTGAAAGTTAACCGAGTTGGTGGATAGATAATTATTGAGAGAATAAAGAGAATTATCCGAAATAAAATTACAAAAATGGACATGTATTAAAAAAAGTTACATGTAAAAGTCACGTGATACTTGTGATCATCTTCTATTTGACATATATGCACAATACAACAAAAGAAAAGAATCACATTAGGAATTGTAGAGAGGGCAAGAGGAAATTCATTCGGTTCGTTCGTTCGTGCATCAAGAACAAGGAGTTGTGCACAAAATCATTCAGATGCAATGACAAGCCATATTCTTTATTAAAACTCGACAGTTTCTCAAGAGAGTTGTTTTATTGAACACTCTTCTCAACGTCGTGAGAAGCATTGACATCTAGGCCCATACATATATTTTCTTCTTCCCGTGATGATTCAAATGGAGAGATAGCATCTTTGTTTGAATCGGGAAATCCATTCGGTTCGTTCGTGCATCTGGAACAAGGAGTTGTGCACAAAATCATTCAGATGCAATGACAAGCCATATTCTTCATTAGGATTCGACAATTTCTCAGGAGAGTTGTTTTATTGCGCACTCTTCTCAACGCCCTGAGAAGCATTGACATCTAGGCCCATACATATATTTTCTTCTTCCCGTGATAATTCAAATGGAGAGATAGCATCTTTGTTTGAATTGGGAATTGGTACAACATTAATCTGCCCATACATATATTTTCTTCTTCCCGTAATGATTCACATGGAAAGATAGCATCTTTGTTTGAATTGGGAATTGGTACAACATTAAGCTTTGGTAGACCTGAATGCCAACAAACAATGCATAGGATGTGGAATGTTCTTCTGACTTTGTTTGTTGGAAGAGGGAACAACCTTTTTCTTACTCGCTTTTATCTGTTGACCAGTCGTGAATATGCAAGACGAAGCTATCCCTATCTTTCTCCCTGATGAAAAAAGATTTCCAGCATAGCTCACCATTTAAACCAATCTGCCCAATAAAAGCAACACGTGAATGCAAATAACTCATATCTTCAATGCATCGATGTTTTTAGATGTTTTTAAATGTTAACGAGGCTCTCAAGACATGTTCATAAATAAGAGGCAATTACCAACAAATTCTACATACAAAGCAAGAATAAACTAAAACCTTAAAATAGAAATCATATGAATATATCAATCTACACACATTAGCATAACACGAGTAGGCTAGTGTTTGGCTCCGAGCACACAAGCACTATTTGCCAAATAATTTATTAGACACGTTTAAGTTACATTTATATGGTTTAGGCTTTGGTAAGCATTTTTTAATTGAGCCACCGGTTTGTGCTCGAGTTTTAATTACTGATGATCTTCGAGGGGTTGCTCTCCCTCGTATTTCTCGTATGTAATCTTGCTTTATGTTTAATAAAAGCGCTTTTGCGCGGAGACATTGATCTCCTTTCCACCAAAAAAAAAGTAAATACAAATGCATGAATCCTTAAGTGTAACAATTTGTTCTCTACATTGTGTTTGTAAAATTAATACATGCCCTATTAGATAATTATTATGGGTGTTATACATTTTCAAAATTTGTTATTTCATCCATGTAGTAAGCATAAATATAGATGGAAAACTATACATATAATATTAGCATCATGTCATACTGAAATACTACATATAACTTTTAAATTCAATAGTACATAGATGTTTTATAGTACATTATCCAATTACACCTAAGTTTTGTAAGTCATCTTAATTTTTAGTATCTCCCTTGTTCTAATTCATGGTGCTCATATACAAATTATAAAATTGGTAATCATACATACACATAGAGAAAAAATCCATTGTCAATTGCTAATGATTCTTTTCAAACTTTTCACACATTTATATATTTATGTTAGTTATATACTCATATTTAAAAATGATAAACAAAAAATATTTCACATCAAACACTCAACAATTGATTGATTTGGCAAAATGATGAGCAATCATTGACCAATTGAAGATAGGTAACCTTGTATGAAGAAGGAGTGAAGTCCCCCATAGGCTCTAGGTTTGCGATTGAAATGGGATGAATAACGTTTGAAGAGGCATCATCACCAACAAGAACATACCTAGTAAAAGTATCAAAAATTAGTAAACAATATTACAATAAAATGGTGTTATTCACTTCATGAAAGTAGTTCTATATGACAAATTAAGAGTTAAAATCTCAAACTGACTAATGTCACTTATTTAAGCATTTGTGATTTGGTCAAGTAAAACACTCTAGAATTGCTAGATATAAAAAAAAAAAAAATTAGAGCAAAATAATAATAAAAAGTAAAGATCCGACCAACTTTAAAAAGTCCGATCCGATTCCGATCCGAAAGCATCCAGATATCCGACAGTTTTATCTGGACGGATATTCGATCCGAACCGATCCAGATATCCGATCCAGATATCCGATCCGACTTTTCCGACCCAGATATCCGATCCGATTTTTCCCCCTAAACCCTGATCCGTATCCGATGATCAGAAAATATGCCCGGATCGAATCGGACCACCAATTGTCGGATATCTTCGGATTCGAATTTTTTCGGATCGGACCATCGGATTAGCAGATCAGATATTTTTTTTCTCGCCCTACATTTAGTAACACCCATATAATAAACAAACTCTAATGTAAAATGTAAGAAAAGGAGTAAGAGGGATTTGTTACCTCTTATGATTCGATGACATTAGATAAGATCTCTTAGCCATCAAAACATCTTCCATTTGTGGAGGATTGTGAGAAATAATATGTGAAATAAACATATATACACTCATTTTTATACACTCATTTTTATACACATCTGCACTTTTTCTCATTTTATTTCTCATCGATGTGGGACTCTAAATTTTTTTGATGGTCTCAATTAGTGCTAAGCCGCTCTTATTCAACGTATCTACCCATATCAAGTCCAACACACTCTTATTCAGTGAATGAAGTCCAACATGATCCTATTCAACGATTGAAGTCAATCTATCAATGATTTAAGCTTTTTTTTTGAAAAGTTATGTATATATCAAAAAGGATGGAACACGTCCGATAATTTGTGTTCGTTCAAGTCGAGTAGCTTCTTAATTTTATTATTATTATTACATTATGGATGAAACACGTCGGATTTGGAAATCCGATATGTCATTAGGATGTAGACCTCATTGTGAGTCCACTAGAGTTAGATTGGAAATAACGTCACAATCAAACCTTTCAACAAGTGCATAACAAAACATAAAATACAACCGACCTTTAGTTTACAAAATAATTTTGGTCATGCAAACATGATATCATGTAACTAGTATAACAAAGAACGAAACAAGCTTAACGACATAAATATTCCAAATACATTAACGACTAAGAAGTAAAACGATCTCGCAAAATCCTAAGACAAACGTGAGTCCAACTAAATATCATCGCTTAAATAGATAGTCTCGGTGTCATGCCCAATACTTGAAATGACCCTAAAAACAACAATAATGAAACCATCAACTAACGTTCCAAAAATAAATTCTAAGTCCCACAATCAAATCAAACTCGTATGCATCACGTAAGGAAAGCAAAAATCAAAACTACTACAAATATCTTATTATAAATTTATAAGTATAGAAATATTGGAAACTTAAATAAATGAAATATAGATGAACAAATGAGTAAGCAAGTTAAATAAGTACAACTATGAAATGCGATGACATTTTATAAATATATCATAATACAAACAAACAAAAGGATAATCATATAGTTGGCATACCATTGTAAAACAGATAATTAAAATACTTCAAATTCATAATAACAATAATAGAGTATCTTTCATTATCAAAAAAAAATAAATAATAGAGTATCTTAATAATATAAGTCTTACTTACAACCAACGACAAATTTAATCTGAAACAGAACGACAATTAAGTAAGAAAATATGACTTACATAAGTAAAGTTATTGAGCGATCGGAGATTGATTGAAAAGGCAGCCCAACCGCCTGCCTACTCGTGCTCGTAAGTCGATCGGAAGTCAAGAGTGTGGTGCTCGCAGTACGAGTGTGCCTTTAGGGCGTATTGCAACTACGCCCGCACTCGGAATGTGAATGTGTCGGAAGCTTCCATCTGTCAAAATGAGGCGGAGAACTGATGTTCAAGCATGTAAAAATTCCGGCGCAGTCACAATAGGACTACGCGTCCTCAGCGCAACTGCTCCCAAAAAAAATTCTTTGGGAAATAAAAAAAGGGCAATTTTGGTAACTAGACCTTTTTGAGAAATTAGAGTAGTAACTAGACTTTTTAATGTTTCAATTAAGTAAATATACCTCAACCTTTTGTATTTATTTTCAAACTTTACACACTCTTCTATCAAGGGGTACATTTACTAAACACAAAACTTGAAAAAGCCTAGTAAACCAAATTGTTTCTAAAAAAATTGCACCCGGAAAGCACAATCCCACTGCGACTATGTTTGGGCTGACTGTTTTGTAATAATCTTTATGACCGAATAAAATCACTATTGTTGTAATAATTCAGATGGTGTTGACAATACAAAAATTTGTCAACAAAGAATAATAACAAAATAAAAAAAAAGAGAGAGAAGAAGATGAATAAATCATTCAAATAATACACATAAAAAACATAGATCGAGTCAAAATTAATCAATAAAGATAAAAAAAATATAAGAAAATAGATTGATTCGAGTTGTTCATATAACTTAAATTGAGAAATCAAAAATCGTGAAATTCAGAATAGATATTTGAACTTAAATTGAGACGAAGAAATTATAAATATTGGACCGAATTTAATATTATATCTTATTATGAGTTTTGACTTCGGTTTAGAAGCATGAAATTGAAGATCAATTTCAATAGTTCACTAGTGATGTTGCGGGCAAGAAAAGAGTTGAAAGAAAAGTGGTTTCTAAATGTACCAGTAAAAATTGATATTTTCTCCCAAAATTACGCACTTTGCGTGCGTAGTTAGGTGAAAACCAACTACTATGCATATGGGGTGCGTAGTTGAAGTAAAAAAAATTTCCATACTCAAACTACGCACCCTATATGCGTAGTTGGAAAAATCTCCACTATGCACGCGAAGTGCGCATTTGTGATGAAAAGTAAAGATTTTCAGTGGCAGAAAGAAATAGATGGAAGAGAGGTGCGGAGAGAAAAAAAGAAAAGAATTAAAGCTTTTTAATAAAAATTATTTTATAACACTTGAAAAGTGGACGGTTAATTTCTTAAATTTTCATTTTTTTAAAGGTTAGCTCACAAAAAATATTCGTAATGTGGATTATGTTAATGTTATATCTATCTCAAATATTTATATTTGTGTTATCCCATGAAAGAAATATTGCACACAAATAATATCTAAATTGAACTATAAAAACCATCAAAAGGATCCAAATATTCCATATAGGTTGGGCTTCTATTAGGCCCAAAATAGTCTATACACAATAAACTTTCATTCATCTACCATGAAAACAAGATTTAGAGAGTTCCTACTTAAACCTGTACAAACTCGGGCCGGCCTGTCCACCCGAAGAAAAACGCGTATATTAGCAACGAGTTTGGCCCGATTGGATCTGACCCGATCTGTTTTTTATTAGACGGGTTAAGGGTAGTGTTTTAGACCGTGGGTCAACCCAGTCCAGCCTGTATTGTACACAAATACATAGTAAAATCCTAAAACACATTTCTTAAAATTCTAAAACTAACTCCATACATACATGCCGACAACTGATCCGATTTCATTCATGGGTTGCCGGGTTGGTATGGACAACATCGGAAGCCTGAACATGACGGGTTAGCCCAGCCCATTTGTACAGCTCTATTCATGCCATACTACAAATATGAAGAACATAGATACTAATTGCACCATTAGTGATGTCACTACTGACAAAGATCATATAATTGTCAAACCAACATCTATAATTCATAAACCATAATCTAAAGGTCAAGCCCCATCTGTAAATGTCAGATTATCATTTGACTGCCGAATATCATCAAATTGTCAGATCATCGTCAGCAACTTAACAAAATACAGCATTACAACCAGACTGGTAGCCTCAATATCTGCAAATCTTCTTAGCAACAAGCTCGTAACCAATTGGATCAGATATACAGCCTTGTTTAGTTTGTTGTCCAACATGATACCCTCTAGCAACTTTAAGATCCTTATTGCTATCAACCCAATCTTGCCTCTCTTATCAGAACCTAAAACGAGACAGTGGTAGACAGGTTCATGATCACAATTTGTAGCAAAAAGTTCAACAAAATCCGCACATGGCAAGTAACATGCGCAAAAGTGGACAATCACAAATTTTTGGGGTCTAGTTGCTCTAAATAACCCAAACTTTGGCTAAGGTGTGAATAATCTGAATTTGTAGCTCAATGTATTTCAACAACTGCAATGAATGAACAATATCAACTCATTTGGTTATCGGATTTACTCTCTTATGGTGAAACCTGGGGATACTATCTGCAACTTACTTCAAACTTCAGGATATTTTGTGAAATATGTACTTTAGAGGAGCAACCTCAAAAGTTGGGATATTTAGAGCAATTCCACCAAACTACAATGTAGTGACAAATAGCAATAATTAATACGGAAAATTCGACGAGTATACAAGTATGTGGGTCTGTGAGAATTTGGTTTTGATACCTGAATGGTTAGAAAGAACCCAATCAACATCTCTTTATTGTGAAAGCAATAAAGAAAGAACTTGGAAGAACTATAGTGGTGCATATGAATACAACTAAAACCTAGATGATGTGTCATACCTCTTCAGCAAATTTAATCAAAATGGTTGTCCTTGGTCGCAATTGACCATCCACGGGAACAAAATGGGCTGTAACAACAGCAGGAAATCCCGCACCATCCAACACCCCCTTCAAAAAAAAAAAAGAATTGTATGACAAATAGTTTATCAGCAAAGACAATTACATTTCAGATTTTAAAAACAGCGTACCCTCACTATTCCAGCAACAAATGCTCCACAATTGAAGGTGCCCATGTCTTTTGGTATGGATATAAATCTACCAAAAGGACAGATGTTTCAGCTCAAAACATATGGGTTTACAAATCAAGAATGAAATCGCATTAGACTAAGAAGATAACCGACTTGTTGACAAGAAGCTCTTTCTCACTGATCATGTATTCATCTTCATGTTCAGTGCCCTTCTCCAGGGAATCTGCAACCTAAAAAGAAAGCATGAGCCAAGAAAATTAATCCGGGCAAATTCTACCGAGAGATAGTTCTCTAAAAGTGGATCTTCCATTCAAACCAGTCAACTCAAACAATGAATAAGGTTAGTAATGTTTTTCATCTATCAGCTATGTCTGTCATGTACCAATGATTTGGAACGCATAGAAGATAGATATAAGCAACCATGCACAGAACATAACTGAAATGTTTTAGGAATGCATCTAAGATCATCAATCAAACACAGACCAATTTAAAAAAGATCCTATAAGCCCTAAACAATATAGTATCAAAACAAGAAAAGTGGGAAAAGATGAAGTGCTGAACAACATTTTCGACAGTAAGTTTTGCAGGAACTCTCAAACACCGTGTCCGCCATATATCCAGACAGATGGGAGAATGACATGAGAAACAGAGAGAGAAACATACATGTATAGGCAAACTGTGGGCAAACAATTCTTGAAAGCGAAAATGGAAATGCTAAATTAACCAGAACTCTAAATGGGATCCTTCTAATCACTTACCTTTCCAAATAACACCTTCCACACAGTGCTGTGTACAAATGATAGAATACCCAATAATCGTGTTTCCCTTCTATTTCCCTGTGGAATCAGACTAAAAGTTATTATGGTTGTAAGTAAAGGGTTAGTGTGCATAATAAGGAAAAAAATAATGGATGGCATACTGCATCTTGACTCCATTTTTTTCACAAAGTAGAACATGATTAGATAAGCACAAACATAACATATACTTGAACTTTAGTTGAATACACAAATATAACTGGACAAAGGCCCAAATCACATTGTGATGGGAAGATAACAAATGTTGCTCAGAATCTAAATGACGGGACATATATATATTACCCTCTCCCTGTGGCAAAGAAGTTCTAAAACTCGAGCACCAACTGCGTATCCAGCATCCTCCAACCTAAGCAGCATTTTTTAGTAAAATTTGATAAGATTTACACAATCAACATACAATAAATTCAGGATGGTATGACTTCACCCATCTTGCAGGAAATAACTATATTTTTTTTAAATAAAGCCTGCAAAACCACGGTTTTGTTAGAGAGAAGCAAATATTGACCTCCTCTCGAGCTCAGCAATATTGTCGACCTGAGTCTGGTTGTACTGAACAAGCTCTGAAAATAAGAAGGCAAATGCACTCAAACTGACCTGCGTTCAAAATCAAGAACTGCGTATTACAGATTAAAGGAGTTGTTTAAATAAACGAGAACTCACACGACATATAAAGTAACAATTAAGGATCTGAAAGAGAAAGACACTGGATAGCAAATGAGAAGAGTAAAGTGGGAAAAATCTCACCTCCTGTTTGCCCTTGCTAAGGGGTTTATCGAGGATATTAGAGTACTGCTTCATCTTCCCTGCTCCTATCATCGTTCCTCAATTGGTGGCGGTTCTGAGATTTTGTAATTCAAATCAAAATTGGACAAGAAAGCTTTCCGCCAAGCAGGAACTTAGAAAACATTTTCTACCTGATCCTAATCATAACTTCTACAACAGCTAATTAGAATTCCTCATAGTATATGACACTAATATAAGCAACTCCTAGAAACATTCTGCTCTAAATTAATCGAAGAAGATAGGTCTTCATGAAAAAAATTCCAAAAAGAGTTCTGTATGCTTTAACTAGAAGCATACAAACACTCATAAGCATGTTAATCATTTAAAGGAAGTAATCTAAGTGTTCAGATTATCTAAATAAGTCCCTTTATAAGAAAAGAATTAGATGATAGAGGACAAGGCATCCCATCATTAGCATTTTCTGGCAAACAACATTTAACTAAGCAGATTATGTTCATAGTGTAGTATTTCCATCATAGTCAGTGTTTTCCGCAATCAAACAAGTTACATATCCATCCTTCGCTTTCAAATCTCAGTGGCTGCTGAATACTTAGAAAATGCAAGTTCTCAACTTTTGACATTAAATCAATCAAGTAAATTCTCCATTTTAACCAAGCATGTCCCGAGAGCTGAACATTAAGTATGCATTTTCAATTTAAGCACTAGTTTCAATCTGGACAGAGCGACAGTAAGAATGACAAGAAAAAACCTAAAGAAGAACATAGAGCAATGTCAAACATAGAAAACAAAATCCCTAACAAAAAAATCGATTTCATAAATTCAGTCGTTCTACAAAGAAAGATAATTTAGATCCACAAAATACCTGAAACTCGCCGAAATCCGTCTCCGATAACGCTCACGAAACCACCGATCGAGTGAACGGTGGATCAGCCCTAAAATCACTTATACAGTTATACCGAATGAACAGTGGATCATAAAAAGGATAAGATCCTCCGAAATCGAGTAGTTGCTCAAGCAGGTGTACTCGGCTTAAAGATCACAGCAAATCGGAATGAGGAAGGGAATTTGTGAACCCGTCAACTACACCATTACAGATTGGGGAGAAGATTGCCATTTACATTAAAAGGAAAATAGTTTTTTTTTTTGTTTTAATTTTATTTTTACCCCGGGAGAAAGCGTTGTCATGCTGCTGATAGGTGATAAGGGTTCAATTTTTTTCCCTGACATATATTTTTTTAGTTTAATTTTATTCTACTACTTGAAGTTATTAATATTAATGGTTGGTGCATTTTTTATAAGTTCAAATTAAAGTATATGAACAATAAATATAAAAACTTTGAAAAAAAGTTTTTATAATAAAAATATACTAATAAAACTAATGTTCCATAAACATTATTCCAGAATAGTGCATAAAAGATATGGACCGATAAAAATAGGGGGCTGTTATTTACACGGTTCAAGATTTCGTTAACGCATCACTCATACGCAACGGGTTCCGTAACCGTGAAGGTGTCAAGATTTTTTTTTTCGGGTTAGAATTCATGTAGAAAATTATCAGGATCCGGAACCCGCAAAGTTCACGGTTACGGGATCCGTAACCGTGAACAAAAGTTCACGGTTACGGATCCCGTAACCGTGACATTATGACGGTTACGAGATCCGTATGCGTGGTGCACTAACGAAATCTTGAACCGTGCGAATACGACTTCCGTAAAAATATGTGCGCAAAATATGTGAATAAAAATAACAATAACATTTAACTTTTTGTAGAAAAAATTTGAACTAAATATGTAACAATTATATTTTTTCCACAAAATTTTTTTAATTTTTCTAATAAAATATTATTATATAAATAAATAAATAAATATTTTATAAAAATTAATTATATCTTTTCAGAATATCATATTATGAACTAGGTACACTTATAATTCATAATAAGTTTATTTCCTAAAAAATATCGTTTAGTTCATATTCTATTAACTAACCATTCATATTTTGTCAACGTACACCTCAACAATCTACGGATCCTCATTAAAAGAACACGCTTTACCTAAACCACTCCCTAATAGTTAATGATAAAAAATAAATAAAAAAAAAGGTAGAAGTTAATGATAAAAAAAATTGTCTCATATATTTAAGTGCTAGTTTACAAATTTATTTGTATGTGCCATATTTACATATATCTATACAAAAATATATATATATTTGTTTAGCATTTTTATATAAATATTGATAAAACAATTGTTTTTAAGGAAAAATGTCAAATATATCGATAATATTAATTATGACTGGTTATACTCCTAAAAAATACACATAAACACTAATGAACGAATCCATAAATTATTCGCTCAAAAAATCACAAAAAACCAACAAAGCAATAGACATAGGTCCGGTTTGGGCTAAACTGCCAAACCGGCGGTTTAGGTTTGCCGGTTTGGGTTTGCTGTTTAGGTTTTACCCCAAACCAACCGCCGGTTTGGTTAATTATTTTATTTTTTTTTAAATGGATCAAACCGTCGGTTAACCGCCGGTTTGGTCCGGTCTTGTCCAGTTTTTCAATATTTTTTTTAATAAACCGGTTAAACCGCCGGTTTACATTTATACGGTTTAGGTTTAGTTTTTTAAAAAAAGTGATGGATATTTGACGAATTTTACTGATTTTAGTTTCGGATATAAATCATCTTTTTGATTATCAAATTTTATTTTCATTTAATGTGCATTTTAAATTGTCTAAATTTAAAATGCTATATGTGACTTGCAAAAACTGTAAAAGCTTCGAATATAAATCATCTTTTTGAACAATTTTACAAAGTTTAGAATTTACAACATAATTCGTGGGCCTTAAATTGTCTAAATTTAATTAAGTATATATAAAATCAACTCCTCTTATGAAATAATAGTTTATACAAATAATTTGTATGGTTGATTATCAAATTTTATTTTCATTTAATGTGCATTTTAAAAAATAATTTTGTCTTGTTCCGAAAAATATCATGAATTATCATTTATAAGGTCTTATACTATTATATTGTAAACTAGTATAGCTTCCCGGGTCAAGGCACGGGTATCTTTTTAAAGTTTAATAGTTAAATATTATTTTATTTTACAAAATACGTTTGATGTATTGTAATGATTTTTATTAATTAATTGGGAGAGAAATTGAAATTAATTTGATATGTTTATATTAAATTAATCCTATTTTAGATAAATAAAAAATAATTTTATATATCCGATTTTTGCATGTCTTATATAATATAAGATGTATTATATATATTTTAATAGTTTATACATTGGTTAGTTTAATAACTTATTGATATAAAGTTATAAGTTTATATTTTAAAGTTTACCTATGAAATAATCTAATCATCTTATAAATAAAAGTGAAAAGATTTTAGAAAACAAATATTTGATAAGTTATCTTAAAATATGTAAGAGATTGTGGTAAGATTACAAAGTAAGCTATTAATTTATGTTAATTATATAATTTTAATATATAGAGTGTAATATAAATATTTAAAATTATGTTTGGGAAGTAGATATATATTATAGATTATAGGATAGTTTTTTAAATATAAAAGATGTAACCCATGTATAAACTATTAAAATATAAAGGGCAATTTTGGTAACTAGGCCTTTTTGAGAAATTAGAGTAGTAACTAGACTTTTTAATGTTTCAATTAAGTAAATATACCTCAACCTTTTGTATTTATTCTCAAACTCTACACATTCTTTTCTCAAGGGGTACATTTATTAAATATAAAACTAGAAAAAGCCTAGTAAACCAAATTGTTTCAAATTAATTATAAATAATACATCTTATATTATATAAATATATAACTTTATATCAAAACTATGTAAAAGTGACATGTGGCGACGAATAGATAAAGAATTGACACGTGACATGAAGTGATTTGGCTTTAATAGTAGTATAGAGATCATCTTATATATAAAAATGGAAAGATTTAAAAAACAGTATTTGATAAGATATCTTATAATATGTAAAGTGGTAAAATTACAAAGTAAGATATTAATTTATGTTAATTATATAATTTTAAGTTTTTTAACATATAGAGTGTAATATAGATATTCAAAAATTATGTTTGGTAAGTAGATATCTATTATTATAGGATATATTAGAAGAAAAAAAATCAATAATTTTAATTAATAAAGTAAAACTCTGAGAAGATGCTATGTGACAAGGATGAACCAAATGCAAGAAAATAATTTGGCTTTAATATAGAGTATAAATTTTAATGACTTTTGTACATATAACCGTATTAGGAAAAGATCATGTATTTTTTTAGGTCAATAAACAAAAATATGCATCTATAGCCAAAAATATTTGTAGTATGCCATGTACCAGAACCTATACATGGGCTAAAAACTTAATCCGTCGGTTTGTTAAACCGGAAAACCGTCGGTTTGTTAAACCGGCAACCCTCGGTTTGTTAAACAGGCAAACCGTCGGTTTGTAGGTTTTATTTCGGTTTGTTTAAAAAATAATCGGCATTCATCTCCAAAATCTCGCCCCGATATAGATACCGAGTTTACTCTCGACATGGGACAAAAAAAATCTCGGCCTTCATGTCCAAAATTTCGGTCCGAGATAGGTACCGATATTACTCTCGACATGGTATTTTGATTATAAAAAAATAACATTAAACTGAAAACCAAGTAATCAACAATACTTTAGTAAAAAAAAAAGATTTGAACCGTGATACGCCCCCGGATGGTGATGACATCCGTGTTTCCGGCTAGAAGGACCCGACACCATTATGAAGACTATTAAATATTTCGGCTATTTAATAATTGACTTTTTATATTCGGAACTTTAATTCCGGAACTTAATTCCGTGACTTAAATTCCGACCTTTCATATTTTAGGCTTTTCATTTACCGGAACTTAATTCTGGCTTTTAATTCCGTCATTTATGTTTGGACTCTTTGTATGACCTCCATCCACTATATAAGGATGACTTGACTCATTTGTACCTTTTTAATGAAATAATCCTATTGCTTATAAGCCTCATTTTGCAATCAAAAAACATAGGCCCAAAAAATACCAACATTTTGTCTCTATGACCCTTTTTACCAATTTTGCCTAATTTATCAACGTACATCTCAACGATCCACGGATTTGTATCATAAGAACATATCTTACCTGAATCATAATAATAAAAAAAATTGTTTTATATAGTTAAGTGATAGTTTACAAATTTATTTGTATGCACAATATTTACATAAATCTATACAAAAAAAATATCATCAAACTGTAGAAATGATCATATAAGATCTTGAACTATTATATTGTAAACAAAAATACGTATCTACTTGAATCTTAACTAGTCAAAATAAGTTGTTTCAAGTTCTTCACTTCCATGTGCTGCGTGGTAAGTATTACAATATACTTGCCACCAAAGCATCAGGAGCATGCAAGCCATCATAACTCAATGAAAATATGGATACTAAGTCAAACAGTGAAGCATCAATGCAGTATGTAAAACAAAAAGAATCATTTCATTAGTTACAGTAGCGTCATCTGTCGTGAATTTCGCTTGATCCAATGCTGGAATCTTCCTCAGTACTAGGATCGGCATCCAATGCCTAATAAGCATCATCAAGAGTCGGCTCCGGGGACTCAAGTTCAAAGACTGATTCCAGTACTGTATATTCTCTTGTTGGAACAGTTGTGGATAATTTTGTAATTCTTGTTGTTATTGTGCAAAAGAAATCATTTGTTTTTGATCTTGATGCGTCTTGCTCATCACTGGAAGGGCAGATCCTTACGTGACCTTGCTGATGCTAGAATTTTAGGAATTCACTTTCAATAATCCCTCCTCATCCTATTTTTGATCTTGATCTTGTTCATGAACTCTCCTGTACATTCTCTTCTATCTAATACAATTAAACTTTCAAAAAAAAAAAAAAAATCATTTGTTGATGGTTGTTATGGTGGTCGTGGTGGATGGAGAACTGGGGAAATTGAACACGTCGAAAGTGATTTCTTTCTTTTCTTTTTATTTATTTATTTTATTTATTAAAGCTAAGGATTGTTTGACCGTTATAATAAAATCGGGCAAAATCCGAAATAGTATAAAGTCTAAGGACACTAGGTGGACTACAAAATATCTCTGGTCAAATCCTGAAAACGTCAAACTACAGGGATATCATCTAATTTATTTATTTTTTTAGTGCGATTACAACTCTATAAAGTATTGAAAAAGTCACGACGAGGAGATATTGGGTATAATTGTCCCACATCAAAAAAACTTTGAAGTTTCAAGTATAATATGCAAGTATATAAGTTGCTCCTTTTAATTTCACTTATTTTAGGGGAAAATGCAAATTATGTCAACTTTTGACAACAACTAAATACTAAATAGTCACAAAAACAATGTTCTAAATTCACCGTCAAAATAAAGATTGAAAGGGAACAATGTTCCTAATATAAATTAACATCCATAACAACAAATCAATGAATAGTTGATCTTCGAACCACCAAAATAGATATATATATATAAATAGAAAATTTAGATCCACAAAATTCCATTATGGAGTGTGGATGCATCATCGATGAGCTTTGAAACCCTGTGTGCTTAGCAGTTGAGTCAAGGAGTCCCTGAAGTATACAAGATCACAGCAAACTCAATAAAAGAGAAGACTATGATTAAATTACAATATATTATAATTATAACTTATAACTCGCAAGAACTTTTGGACAAAATATTACCATCTCACGTAAAATGGCAAAGTTATAATGTAAAAGTATATAGAAAGAATTTGGTGAAATAAACTTTTTTTTTTTATGTGTCTTTGTTGTGTATACCCCTTAACTTTTACAATCTAATTTTTATTTTTTGAAAGGTTAAGTATATATATATAGAAGAAAATAGGAGGGAGATTACAGAAGAGAGGGAAGACAGGGAGCAAAATACATAAGAACAAGGATTATTGAAACAATTTATATTAAATGAATGCCGAGAAGATGAGCCCACATGACGGAATTAGCTAAGCGGTTACGCCACTTATGAGCAGTCTGGAGTTTAACAACATTGATGATACTATATATGGGCACATGCAATAGGGGAGGTGAAAATGTTGTTGAAGGCAAGATTGTTATGTGCTTTCAAGGTGAAATAGAGGTATGTGGTGATAGAAGAGAGGTGGATATTAGAGAGAAGGTCGTTTCTTTGTGGTTTTGCATTTAAGAGTCCTGACCTAATGTCAGCAGAGCAAGGGTAAGGAGGGTGTAAACGAGTCCATCTGGAGACTATGTCAAGAACAAGGTTGTTGTAGCTACAAGAGTTCCACAGGTCAAGAATTGTTTCAGGGTGAAGACCTTGGGACAATGTTCCAATTGAAAAGTTTGGAAAGGGTGCGGAGTTTTTGGTGGTAGGCTATCCAAGATATTAAGCTACATTTAGGAATGTTAAGTCCGGATCAAAGGTGGCCAATGTTTGCAGCTCCAGTGGGGAGGGTGGGTTGTCTGAAGAAGTTGTAGGCTGAGGTGGTCTTGAAGGTGCCATTCGGGATGGAGAATGGGAAGACAGTGTTACTGGTCGGAGAAGAGAGAAGGATCTCGTCTCTAACCTTCAGAATCATGTTCCAGGAGTGGCTAAAAACTTTTTTTTTTGAAACAATTTGGTTTACTAGTCTTTTTCTAGTTTTGTGTTTAGTAAATGTACCCCTTGAAAGAAGAGTGTGTAGAGTTTGAGAATAAATACAAAAGGTTGGAGTATATTTACTTAATTGAAACATTAAAAAGTCTAGTTACTACTATAGTTTTTCAAAAAAGCCTAGTTACCAAAATTGCCCAAAAGTTTTTATCCAGAGCAAACCAAATGGATTGGTGTTTAAGGGGATTACAACGAATCCAGTTGCACCAGATGTTAAGGGCACCTTGATCATTCTCGATGATCAGCTTGGAGATACAAGCTTTGTTCCAGGATAACAACTCCTTGAAGCCAAGCCCACCGGCATCCAAAGGAGCACATACATCATTCCAGGCGATAAGGGACCGATTGCAATTTACAATCTAATTGACTTACCATTATTACTCTGTTAGGGGTACATTTACAAAACGTGTTTATACTTTAAAGAATTTAGTATTCAAGAAAAGCAGGTTGAATAGCGGTACATTATTACTCTGTTAGGGATATATATATATATATATACTTTTAGGTCGATAAAAAATATGTATCTATTTGAAACGTAACTAATCAAAATCTTTTATTTACAACGTGTAATAATATCTATCTACTAGAACCGATTCACAACCCGACTCCTAGATGTGTCACTCTCGAGTAATTTGTGAGTTATTTCAAGCTTTTTGATGTTTTATAGAAATATTTTTAGATTAGAAAAGCAGGTTGAATAGCGGGGTTATGAATGAATCATATTTCTTTAAGCAAGTGGGAGCAGAGATAAAATTAGGGTTAGATTAAAATTACATATAATTACCGTTTTATCCCTATATTTATGTTATAGAAAGGATATCAAGTCAATAAAGAAAATCAAGCTTCTTGAATACTAAATTCTTTATGGTATCTGAGCGTACGATCATCAAACACGATCCGCCAAAACAAACCGAAGGGAGGGGGTCCACCAACTCAATCTCATCATATCATCCTTTCGTATCAACTCCTTAGGACGCCAATCTACCTGCGTTCTAGGGTCTAACCTACCAGGGCCATATATATTGACGCCAACAAAACAAAGACCAATGTAGGGAGGTTCATCAAGTCTCCTCTCATCTCTTCGCTCCAACAACAATTTTCGTTCAAGACTCATTGTCTTCAAATGCAAGTAATGAGGAGCATCAAAAACAAAAAAACTTGGATAAAATGGGTTTGCAGGCTGTTATTGTGCATATGAGTGTAACGACCCGAGTTTTAAGTAACCCAAGACGTCACTAGGCTAAGGACCACACAGTGGGTCCCATCAGTTAGCCTGACAACAACTTCACAAATAGGACCTTGCAACAAGAAACACGAAAAATAATGAAAACATCCAACCTGTCATTTAGAAAACATTTACATAACAACAGTGCAGTTAGTATGTATATCCCAAAACGACACTTTAAAACATGACACCTGAACAGGTGTCTTAAAACTTCAGCTTGAAATCAACATGTGTACACAGTTGCACACAACCAACAAAAGACTCGCTTGCAAGCGATTATTTTCAAAAGCAAGTTCAACCAACCCTTGGGTTAACACTGCCCCGGCTGTCCACATCCTGCAGCTGACATCCCTGAAGCGTTCCTATGATCAGCATTACCTAAAAAGATTCGGTTTAAAACCGTTAGCTACTGATCATAATCTATCCACGAGAGATTATATCATCACATCACAATACAACAAATATATTCAAATACCATATACCGTGCTCATGAGATGATATCATGCTTTTATGAATGATGCACGTGAATGCAGTATGAAATTTACAATTTTCGATCCCGGACCCATTAATCCGGAACCATTGCTTATACGGTTCTGGCTTTGGTGTGAGCTCACCATTGCACAGATTAGGTTAATTCAGACATTTGCTCTTAGGTCGTAGCCAGACTGATCAAGTCTACGGGTCAGGCTTTCTCGTGGTGAGTTATGGTCTTAACTCCTAACCACATGCAACATTTTGCCATTCATGTTAATGCAAACATTTACCATTTTCATTAGGTGTGCGACCCGAGCCTGAAGTCCATCAGACTCGGTGTCATTCTTATACAAACGCAAGTGATCCGGGCTTGGCCGAGCTCCGGTATTCACTGCAAAATACTCGCTTCACATACTCTTGACCTTTACAAGTCATCATCATATCACATGCCTCAAAAGGCTTATCATCTCATACATTATCATGTTTCAGCAAGCTTATCATGTCATTCAATAGCACGCCTCAATAGGCTAACACATGTTCATTTAACCATTTCTCATAATTATGACATGATAATAATCACAACAACATTAAGCATGCCTTACACATCATAACGTCATTTTCATCATAAACACATCAAGCATGCTTCACACATAACACATCTCAATGCATATCAACATTCACATTTCAGCACAACAAGGCATTTCAAAACAACAACACATATCAACACAGTGAGATATAAATCTCTCAGGCACGGGTTTCTGCAGATCGAAGCTAAGTAAGTCCGAAGACTTACCTGGATACGCTCACTGAGCAACTAAGCTATAGTTAGTCTACCGTCTTCAACAACACCTGTCGAGAATATCATATTCCCCGTATTAAACTTCTTGCTTCAAATATCAATTAAATTCATTCCTTTGAATTTAATTAGCTTATAGCGTTTTCTAGATTCCCAATTTAACTAATTAATCTTTAATTAATTAATTAAATTTCATCAGAATAACCTTTTGCCCGCAGGCAGTTTCTCAACCCAACTGTCATCAGATCTCATCAAACAAATAGCCCATAATCACCAGAATATTGTAACGAGCATAATGAAATTTCCAATTATCCATTTTGACAAGCCTAAGGTCAATTTAGGCCAAATCGCAATACTGAAAACGAATAAATTCATAACTTATTCGTTACTAACCCGATTGACGATCCGAAAGAAGATTCGGAATCACAACGACGTAGGCTACGCTCGGACACCATCAGATTCACCAGAATCTGAGCGACGGAACCGACCAAAACACTAATATGCTCGACCAGCCCTTTATGTGCTCGGAAAAACACAAACTCGGTACCGAAATGAAGAGGACGAAGAGAGGAATCCGAAAACTCAAACGGAATTGAAATCGGATTACAAACGAAGAGTAGATCTGAATTTGAAGGTTGAGAGAAATCAGAGCTTTTACGAGGAAACGTGAAAGGAAATGAATTAATAAATGAATTTCCGCTATTTATAGCGAAGACGATAATTATCCTTTAGCAAAGTCGATAGTTATCCTTTAACCGATCCGAAGGCGGTTTGAGCCCCTTCTCCAAACTTCTCGAAATTGGAATAATAAATCTGACATATTGTGTGGATAATTATTCCGCAACTTTCTCGGAAAACGCATATTCCTAAGCCGTCTTTCTTAGCCGCTAAGAAACGAAATAGCGACTCTTTTGACCATTTTGCCTTTCCATGTTATTTCATATCTAGAACATATCCGATGTCCTGATCATTTCTTTCAACTACAATTTTATTAATTGAAGCTCCCAAATGCTCCAAATAATACCAGAGGGTAAAAATTATTCCCCGGAGGAAAAAGTGAAAATTTTCCCATAAGTCCAAATTTACACCAAAATCATAATGGTGGAATTTATACTCGTCATCTACACACTATTCGCGATTTATGGGTCAATTAATATCGATGATTAACTTAATCACCCTTAAACATCCTTTATTAGGATTCGAAAATCCTAGCTTTTACAATGAGCATGAGCATAATCAAGGTTCTTATGCTTCTAATGGAATAAAATAGGCTCATGTTATTTTATATTTTACAACCAATACCCAACATTTTCTACCGTTAAAGTTTCAAGTTGCTAAATCTCACCTCTAACTTTGGGGAGTGTTAGAGATATAACAAAGGTTAAGTTAATATTTTACCGTTCTATCCCTACATTTATGTTATATAAAGGAGTGTTAGAGATATAATTAGATTAAGCTAATACTTTACCGTTACATCCCTACATTTATGTCATATAAAGATATCAAGTCAGTTAATAAAGACAACAAACTTCACGATTATTAAATTCTACAAGAAGAAAGCTATTAGTACCGGAGAAGATTCACCGACGGATTCTACTAAAGAAGAGCAACATCTCAATTAAGTAACCAGTGATGTCAAAGAAGCTGCCAAGTAAAGTTCTTTCCGGCGACAACATTCATCGTGTTCTATTTTTTTTCCTCTTTATTTTATTTTCATTTATTTTAATTAAAAACTAGCGGATGTCGAAAATTGCTAACGTTTCAGCATGGAGTTGAAAATTTGTTAAACCCGAAAAACAACGAATAAAAAAAACTTGCCCGTTGCCCATAAGAAAAGTCAAAAACTCGAGGCACTATTCTGATATAAAAAAACTCGAGGATCCCAAACGTAAATTTTTCAATTTATAATTACAAAGTTTAAAGATTTAGACAATTGTGTGATAATGAACTTTTCCCAAAGCGATGATAAGTGATATATACCATATATGAGTGAAACATTTACACATGGACTGGATAAAGAGTTAATTTTACATCAAAGCTCACTATTGCATTGCTCATATCCCTCCTTAGCTTCTCACACCAACACTTCAACATGCCCTCTCGGGCCTCTCTCCAACGCTTCAATTCTAAACAAAGCAATGCAATACCACATTACAAACCCACTTAAAAAAAACAAAAATTAGTGATTTAAATCACCAAGATTAACACAATTAAGAAAAACAAGCTTCCAACTGTGTTTCTAGTGCTTGCATTTTTCTTTGAGTCAGCTTCAGTCGATGAGCTAGACACCGGCGGTAGTGGTGGCTCCGCTACGTCTTCCGCCTTCAGTACCGTCGGCACAGGCATGGGTGCTGGTGGCATCATTTCTGGTCCTGCCAATGAAAGCACCTTCCCGATCTGTATCGGTTGAATCCTATATTCAGCCTTCTCATCTGTACATGGGCTTTCTGCATCATTCATAAAATACCAACAGTTAGACTATAACATAAGCTACTCAGACTCTGGCATTCGGCTTTTCAAAAGTCGAGCTTAAGCATATTTTAAAATTCGGCTATTTTATAAACAAGCCGAGCTTAAACATCTCGTTCGACTAAAATATCACTACAAAAGCATATTTTAGCCGAGCTACTTGGCTCGGTATCGGTTCGTCAAAAGCTCGGTTCGAGCTCGTTCTATTCTAAACGAGTCTAATATGAACACATCGGCTCGGACTCGACTCGTTTATAAAGGAGTTGAGCTTGAGCATTTCAATGCTCGGTTCGATCGGCCAAAATAACACTATAGGAGCATTATTTTGACCGAGCTACTCGAGATCGGCTCGTCAAAAGCTCAACTCGAGATCCGGATATGAGCATATTTTAAAACTCGTATAAAATTTAGGCTTGGGCTCGGCTGTGTACGTTTCCGAGTTGTGTACTTACTGAGATAATTCCTTGCTGTTGCAGGGTAATCAGTGACAACACCTTCGACTTTAAGCCCTTCGATAAAGGTAGCCAAATTGACCAAAGGATCCGAAAACATATCGAAGGGGATCGTTGTGAATTCATTGTACAGACAAGAGACGAAGACTGAGATGTTGGATCCATGCATTTTGTCGACAAGATGCGTGTCGTTTGAGGTGACGAAGTTTACGACAGTGATGAGTGCATCTTTGGGTAGATTAACTGTATCAGCCACCTTCTTTATCTCTTTCAATGCCGATTCGTCAATAGATGTTGTTCCTTCTTTGTTGACAGCGTATACTTTCTTGTAGGATGTAATGCTCTTGAACATGGCGAGAACTGCGCTTTCATCTGATTGAATGAATACCTTCTGAGTGGTCTCTTTGTCGAATGAGGCGTTTTTCAAGGCTGTGGTGACGGCTTTTGTTACGTCGAGATTCTTCTTAGAAGCAAGGTAGGCTGCATTCTGGTTTCATAGAATGGTATTAATTTATAGCTCAAGTTCATGTGGAAATATATGTTCAATAGAATAAAATTGCAAAAAACTGATCAAACCGTAAACCCGAACAGGAAATTACGGTCCGGTCTCGGTCTAGCCTGCACAACCCTAGACACAAATCTAATATCTTTTTTATAGTTTGAGTGAGTGATGATCCACTTCTTGTCCCATCCGAAAACCCGAACATGAAATTGTTCTAGCCTGCATGCACAACCCTAGACACAAATGTACTATCTTTTTATAGTTTGAGTGAGTGATGATCCACTTCTTGTCGGATCCGAAAACCCGAACATGATATTACACTCTAGTCCATAATCACAACGTTAGATTGTTTTGGTCCGGTCTAGCTGCATGCACAACCCTAGACACAAATATATATACTATTTTTTTATAGTTTGAGTGAGTGATGATCCACTTCGTGTCGGATCAAACTGTAAACCCGAAAAGGAAATTATGTATATTGTACTTAAATGCGACATTGGATTATTCTGGTCCGATCTAGTCCGCTTGTGCAACCCTAAACAAAAACATACTATCTTTTTTATGGTTTGTGTGAGTGATGATCCGCTTCGTGTCGGATTGGCATATCATTTCATGTTTTTTCATAATCTTTCAATGGTAGAAGAAAATTATACCTCAATGTTGATTAAAATTCCTGTGACAGCCTTTTTCTTAGCGAAGTCAAGGAAATCTGCTAGGGTTACTAGTTTGCCCTTGTTCTTGGCTGCTGGATTTCTTGGCATATTTTGTTGGAAACTTGTCAATTGTGCTGCAACAAAAACAAGCATAAAGACTCATTTATAAGAGCTTAAGCAGACGTAAACAAACATACACATGCATGCAATACATTACAAGATCCTTACGACTTAAAGTCTGAATTTCACTCCAAGCAAGATTGAAAGAGAAAACTCCAGGCTTCTGTTGTACTTCAGTGATTGTTGTAGACTGAGATATGAAGGTAGTGATTGCATTAGTTGAAACTGTAAGATCAGATGATTGTGAGCAGAATGCAACTCCATCTTTCGACATTTGAACCGAGCAATCGAGTATGTCCACGCCGTCGCTCACTGCCTTCTCGTAAGCAAGATCAGTACAGGCCGCGTAATCTCCACTGGCTCCATTATGGGAAATGACCAAAGCTTTGGCTGTAATCAAAATCATGTTTGTTTAGTGACTAAAATAGAACTGACCAAACGGCACTTAGTAGAGATGAGTTTTAGGGCTTGTTTGGTTCCAACTCCGAAAAAGGAAACGGAATGGAAACAAATCTAGTGCATATATACGGACTAGATCTCTATAGGGAAACAAAATAGGAAAAACAAATACATTTCATATGCAAACCACAAGAAATAATTCCAAAAATTATTCATGAATAAGGTAGATATATGACTATCCGTTTCCGTTTCTGGAGTTATAACCACTCGGGGGCTTAATGTTTGTTTACCTGGTTTTGGTTGAGTTGTATTCTTGTTATGTGCTATGCAGGCTGCAATATGAAACAAAAATCTATATTAGTCCAAAGCGAAAGCAAAACAAAAATTGTAAGTAATTCAATTGGTTTACTCACCAATGGCGCCAGAAGCAGTGCCAGCAAAGTCAGTAAGGACACCATCAACAGAAAATTGAGAGTTATCAACAAACTGAAGATACTCCATTGTTGGATCATAGCTATAATTATAGCTTGAATCGATGTCATTTGCAAACCCAGAAGCGAAAACCTCAATTCCCAGGTTATGTGCTTCACTTACAAGAGTTGAAGGAGGCTGCAAGTACATATCCTTTCCAACTGGGACTATGAACTCTTTCGGTACGAGAATACCCGAAGCAAACTCCTTGATTGTACCAAGATTTTTGAATATTGCAGCGTATGGTTCTTTGGTGGTGGGTTCGATTGCATCAGGCTCAAGACATTTGAATATGAGCTTTGTTTTCGTCTTGTCGATCTTCGAGTTTATTGATTTTAGGAAACCGATCTCAGGTGACGAAATGTATTGTATTCTTGTGAAGTTTGGATAGTTTTCTAGGAAGGTTGTTGAACTGATCTTTTGTTGGTTGTAGAATGTGTCATACTGCCAAGCAAGAGGAGAATGTAGTAGTAAGGACTATTGTATAACCAGAAGGTGAGTCGAACGAGTCAAACTTTAGTATTTTTATGTTCAACTCGTTTAGAAGCGAGCCGAGCTCAATCAGGGTCAAAGGCTTAATCTAGCTTAAAATGTGCTTATACTCGGGCCTGCTTAGTTGAGTGAACAAGTCTGAGCAGAGTTGATTAGCTAATGTAACAATCATATTCAATATTGACTCATCTAGTCATCTTTAGGGTTGTTATTCGAGCCGAATGAGATGAGTTTTAATAAACTCATGTTCAAATAGTTTATAATCGAGTCAAGCTCGAACTTAACATGAAATTTAACCGAGTTTAAAAATGTGTCCATACTCAACTTATTGAGAAAATGACCAGCCTAAGCTTGAGCTCAGCTTCTTTGAAGTCAAGTCCGATTCAACTCAAATAGTTTGACTCGTATAACAACCATAAGTTTTAAACATATAAGAAGCGAGAAAACCAATAATTAGGGTTGTTTTATAATTCAAGTTATTCCGGTTCGTCTCGAGCTAGTTCACTTTCAAAACAACATGAGCATATAACTCCGGCTCTTTTGGCTTAAATAATAACCCCAAATATGACTAGATGAATCAATCTCAATATGATTGTTATATAAGTCAGGCTACTCAAGCTCGAGAAAAGCTAGTTTACATTCTAAACAATAAGTATTAGAGCTACTTCGTTTTCTAAGCAGTTGAACATAAATATATCAAAGTTGGACTTGTTCGGCCGGAATACAACCCTACTAATAAGAAGAAAAAGCTATTACCTGAACGTTCAACCATAAGCCTGCAGGTCCGGACATAATTAATCCATCAAGTATAACCAAGGGAGATAAATTGTCAAACATATCCGTTCTTGCAAGATTGTTTTGAATCACTACAACACAAAAAGTCCATATCAATAATTTATTAACCAAAATAGTAGTACTAAAAATTGATGCATATAGTTTAGGTCTTACATGAGGTATTAGGAAAAAGCTCGTCGGCCATGAAATCCAAGGCGAACCAGCCGGTGACGTCCTTCCCGTTGATATTGTAAGTCTTCTGGCCTTTTGGAAGCGCAAGAGCTATATTCGTGGAGTTGTCGAGTCGTATCTCGGATAGGCAAAAGGGTATGCTATCCTTGGTTAGTTGAAGGTCACAATACATGACTGTGTCCTTCAACCCTAGTTCTGCTGCAACTGAATATGCAAAACCACTAGATTCCGGAAACAACCCTGATAGCCCTCCTCTTGCTATTACAAGAGGCCTTTTCCCTACAAGACGCGAGAAAGATCAGATACACGATCACACAGACAATAACAGAACACACAGATTTACGGTTGTTTACTATAAAATCTTAAACATAGTCGGAGTAGGAGTAAAACATATAGAGTTTCAATAGCTCGATATGACGCACAATCATGCACCATATGATGTTCGAGGCATATCAACCGGAGAATTCTGACTACATTCTGATAACATAGATTTTAAGTCAAAAGATACATGGAACCTCGATCCGATTTACAAAAATTTTTCCTAGGGTTTCTTCTTTTTTACTAAATTTGTGGAGGATCATAACATAAATCCCGAATCAAAGTATATATAAAACCCGAAACTTCAAGACGGGTGAAGGGTGTTACCGGACAGAGTTTTCCATGGTTGCGATTCGGGTGACGTCGGAGCAGGCTGAGGCTGCTGAGCCCACGTTACATGAACTAATAGTAATAGGGAGAATATTAATGCAAGATGCCTTATCATGTTTATTGCCCTACTCCTCTGCCTGCAAAACAAAAGGATATATATATTCTTATAATACATGCAAAATCAATATTGCATGTAAATCATACGTTTATTGTATAACTTCATTACATGCAAAATGATCATACATTTTTGTTAGATGGATTTGATTCTTAAGAAAAACACATAAGATCGAAGATGAAAAACTCGAAAATGGACCTGAATCAAAGATGAAGAACAACTCTGGATTCGTCCTTAATTGTGACGAATGAAGGACGCGAAAGGAGATGAATGTGCATTTATCCAGATATTGGAGATCATTTCGCTGTCTAAATCTTACCAGAAAAGACAGGGTAAACACACGGTAAAACCTAAGAGGGGGTAAAAATGGCAGCTACAATTACACCAAATCTAGATGGAAATTAGCTAATGGATTAACAGCAACAAAAAATAATGTGAGGATGCATGTTTAGATGGTTAAAGTTTATTTACTATTAAAAGGAGTTGCGGTTTTGAAAATTTCTTTAAATCTCATTCATGTTTGAGGATGATTTGTAAATTTCTCTTGCTGTTCTTTTACTGGGCTGTAATTTAGTAAATTTGCAGGTGCCATTCTTGCAATATATATATATATTCAATGTGTTTTCTTGTGATGTAGAATTGAACAAAGCTGAATTCTGAATTACCATGGAGGCATGAATCGGTGTAATAAAAAATTTTTGTATGTGATATACAAATTAGACTCTATCAATTACTGATCTATGGACGGTTAGAAAGGTATAATTTAAAAAACTATAAAGTTGAAAGACATTTTCTGAAACTGAAAATTCTTAAATATAATTTGAAAATGACTAAAATATCATTTGAAAATTTTCTGTTTTAAATTAATATAAACATTTTCTTTTTCTTATTTCTAATAAAACATTGTATGAAAAATAGCGTAAAACTGGAGGGTAAACCGGGAAAACCAAATTATTATAAAAAAAACAAGGGATGATTCGTATAATCATGTTAGCGATTACTTTTTAGATCTGTTTAGATCCAAATCCTAAACCGAACCGAAACTAACCTTTATATCGGTTCTAGGTTCTAATATTTCATTTTATTTTGGGTCCAAATTGAAACCGAACTTATTTTTATAGGTTCGATTTTTTATCCAATATTTCAAGAAAATCGGTTTAGGTTCGGTTTGGTTTTGATCCTGCACTCGCCCCCGATAACTATGGATAGATTGTCAAAATTAGTGAAAGTATCACTATCAAATGTGATTATAGAAGTTATAAAGCGTGTTCGTGTTAACATCCACTCAAAATTAGATCGACAATGAACTGAATGAAGCTTGTAGGGAAAGAATAGGAAGACGTGGGAAGCTACAATTGTTGGTCCCGAAGGTACAATACAAAGGTCTTTGTAAGTATTCTTGATTCTTAAACCCTAAGCTTCCCTAAAACCAACAAATTCACCTGTCACCTTCCGTTTTGTTTGGATTCATATCCAATTAATGCACATAGCTAGTCCGCTTTAGTTCAGACCTAAATCGAATATTCAAGTTCGGTTTAGGTCCGGACCAATTACTTAAATTTCAAAAAAACTCTATTTATAGACCCAAAAAAAGTTCGGATCGATTTGTACCAGGCCTAAATATTCGATTCAGCTTCGAATCCGGTTCAACAATAGATTTTTGGTCGGATTCAGATTCAGACCTTATGGACATTCCTACCCATAGAACCTTCCGCGACACATTTGCTATAGTATCACTAAATTAAATTTCTCACCTAACAAGTAAATATTCCCCTGAAATTTAATGTTTCAAAATATCTAGTTGTGATACATATTAGACAACATTGTTATGTGTAAGGCGAACATTTCATTATCCATAAATAAATGCAACTTATTAGACTTATAAGAAACATGTACTTCTAAATAAAAATAGGAAAACACATTTTGAGGTATCGTTGAGTATTACGGGGTTGCTAATCCAAGCTTAGTTTCCTAATGTTTTCATTCATTTTTGAATAAAATGCACCTTCGCGCGGGGGCTACTCCCTCTTCCTTACCAATAAAAAAACGAGCCGAACTGTCATACGACTTGAACATGGTCATGCTCAGCTTATTTGTAAACGAGTTGGTCTGAATCAAGCGTGTTTTCTAAACAAGTTAAATTATCTTTATATTCGACTCGTTTAGATTGTGAACACAGTATCCATCGCGGAAAATAGGAAATTCATTTCATAAAAGTTTCTTAAATAGCACACAAATGAAAAGGACCGTACATTACATACACAAATACTAAACAAACCATTTGCGTAACACTGTATACTAAAACACAACCAAGAACAAATAACAAAAACATACACAATATCCATTCATCATCTTGCTGTATGACCAAAGCATCTCACATCTACTTCCCAAAGAGGGATTTGATCCACCAGACACCCTTGTCGGTGGCCACGCCACCGTCACCCTCCGGAGGCGGATTAGTCTGCGGCGTTTTCCGGAGCTTACTGACATCATACCCTTCTCCCTTCGCCTTCTCCAACAGTAAATTATACACCTCTTCATCCAGATGCGTTTGTCTACACAATATCTACACACAAAATCCAAAATCAACAAACAAATTCTAATTCCCAACACAAAAACTCAAATTTCAACCTACCCAGAGATATTTAGTCGTTGGTCCTCCGATTAGAGCGTATTGATAATCATCGTCGAGGTACAGAACCCAATAATCGCCGGTAACAGGGATTATGGGTAGAAAAGGCGGGACGTAGAATTTGACTTTAAGCTTAGCTTCATCGCTATTAGGGTTTGCTTTGTAAGCTGTTCCTTCAATTGAATCTCGTTTTCCATTGCTGAATGTCTCGTTCAGAACATGAACAGTTTGATCGGAGTTGAGTGTGTAAGTAGCTCTGGTGTTTTCTCCGTTTTTGGGTTGAAAGAAGGATGGAAAAGAAGCGATTTCGTACCATCTTCCCATGTATCGCTCCAAATCGAGTCCCTTTACGACCTGAATTTCGTTCTTCCCCATTGATTTTGGTTAACGCAGGTAAGAGAGAGAGAGAGGAAGAAGATGAAGGATGAGGAAGTTGATGTGAGGATTTTGTAGGGAAGAGATTTCTGAAGATAATGGTGTGTAGGCCTTACACGTGGACGGGTTGATCTCACATTGGAAGATGATAACAAAAGAGCTTTCTAGTCGACATTATTGTCTTGTAAATTGGTCTGAACCGGACCGGAATTATGGTTCGATTCATATTGATATATTTTTAAAATTTTATGATGGTTTACATAAGGTCCGGTTCGATTCATATTGATACATGTTATTACGTTGGTTCTTAATTCATACTACTAATATTATCTTTTTGTTATACTATTATAACATGTATGATCCGGTGACTTCGGTCTATGACATTCTTACGGATCGGAACATCGACTTCTAGAATAGTATAATATACCCAATTAATGCGACTTTATTGGTTACCTCATTGACTTTCCTGAATATACATGCATGAATTAAACTTGTGAAACTCAGTGAGAAAAAATAATTGTTAGGTTAGCACCCTTAATTTAATCTGTTTTATTCTCAACTCTCGAGTCTCACACATATCTTTTCTTAGCGTGCATGTTTAGACATGGAAGAGTGAAGACATGCGATATAATATTGTTCATAGTCAAAAGGTAAGAGTAGATGTATTGTAGTCTCTTAAAATGTAACATAAAAATACAGTTTATCGTTGTTGTTTGGTTCTATCAAGTTTAAGTTTTATTGTTCTATTAATTGGTTTACACCAGAGACAAACTCCGATGTTGATTCACCGGCAAGAACCGTGGGTAAAAGTTATATAAGTGAAAATTAACTCAAAAACTAAAATATAATTGTTCTTAAGATTCTTAGACGTCAAGGTCATCCACGTGAATCATTACAAGAACATCATTTTGTTACTTATAAGTCAAAGTCTTGGGGCAGGAAATAAAGTTGATCAACCGAAGAGCAATTACAGCAGCAAATGGAGGGGTGTACCCTCATCTTTCTTCGCAATCATACACACTGGCTGGAGAATGACATGACAAACAACAATACATTACCGTAGATGCTTTGGGTGGTAGAAATTTTTCATATAAGTGAAGGACTTTACTATTTATGAATCATGACCTATATAAGTCACTATCACACTCACACTTCTCTCTTCTTTTTTTTTTCTATTTATAAACCTAGAAACTGTGGAATTATCATCGTAGTAAAACCAATCTTTATTATAATGTTGTTGTCATATTTATGTTACTTGATGTATTAATAAATGTAGAAAAATCTGGTTGTTCTGGCGTGAGCATGGTTTGTGATGGAGCTTGGTTATTGGATCTTGAGAAAATTGATCGGTTATTATGCGAAATATGATCAAATAGTGCAGCACTCTAGACTTTCCTCCTTCGATTTTCATATTTGTTGGGTGAAAATAATACATTTGGTTCCCGTCTTTTTCCCAATTCTTTACTCCATTAAACACATAATTTTGGAACTTCGTAAAGTGTTTCCTGAAAGTACTTGATCATGCCCGTGGAACACCTCAAAATAATCTTGCACTTTCCATAAGCCCATGCATATAAGATTTCAGCGTCTCAAGTTGGGTTTGCTAGTAGGCCAAGTGCTTATATCCCATACATATATCTAAACCTATTAACCAAGAGCATCATTCGTGGTAGAGATCATAGTAGGGACACTTCGTTCCACACATTACATACGAATACCGGTTAGAAAATTCTTTGTACTTCTAGTAGCCTTTCATTTTTTCTCGGACATCAAAATGAAGACATAAAAATAAATTTAACTAACTCCAACTCCATAATTCTTTCAGTCATTTCATTTCATTTCTATATCTTTTTTCATATATTTTTTCATTACGTTGATATAGTAATGACCACTGATCAAGAGGTGATACCTAACTTAAATGATACTTGATACCTTCCTTATATTTTTGTTTGGATGTCCCTCTTGTGACATCAAATGGCAAGATTGCACCATTTCGTCTAGTTCTTCGTTCTTGATGGTTGTCCATATATCTAGTTATAATTTCCTATAATTTTGATTTTTCGTTTCGGTTTGTTGGAAGACGACAACTATTGCTTGGGAAGACTCGGATGCAAGCTCTCGAGTTAGCTATCGACCATAGAGCTCTTTGAAATATTGATTAAGTGTAAGTGGTCTACACAAGAGCCTCCCTTGCACTTTCATACTACTTAGATTGTTTTTAACAAAACCTAACATTCTTTTGCAATCATTTCTTAAGGTAAAATGTTTTGGAGCAAAAAATTATAAATTTATTAATCCTTTTAAGGATAGCAAGTATTTTTTTGAATTAATTAGGGAAATAAGACCCCTTGAAATTCTCTTTTACAAACTAGGTCTCTATACAAAAGGAAGAAAAAATAGGTATGGAAACTAAAAAATAGGGGTAATAATTTCTCTAATTGAAATGATGGTGATTAGATGTTTACTTTTGATTTAAGTATCTTTTTTACATGGATTGGTTTTGTAGTATATTTCTTGGGTATGGTGTTGGGTATAATTGTGAAAATAGAGGCAATATATTTCTTGACAAATTTATTTTTGGGTATGATAATGACATTATTTGGGTAAACGGGTTTTTGGGTATGCTTTTATATGTGTATTGGCTTTGTAGTATATTTCTTATTATTAACTATATTTTTAAAGTGATATCGTGGGTATGTTTTATGGTTACCCAAACTGTGTTATAATGATCAAATTCAAGCGAATTTTTGGGTAATGATCAAATGTCATTTGATATTGATGTTTGTGTATAATATCGAGTTTTGAAAATTTTGGGTATGACAAATTTAAATTGGGTATGGTTTTTGTATTAAGTGATATTTAAATTGGGTATAAATATAAAATATTATCCAATTTATGGATATGATTTTATTTTGATATTTGATTTTTTGGGTATGTTGTTTTCGAGTATGTTTATGTACTTTGACAAATTTATTTTTGGGTATGATTGTGACATTATTTGGGTAAGCGGAATTTTGGGTAATAGGTGATAAAGTAAGAATGTTGGAAATTACTTTTTCTGATTGATGTGACATGTGAGATAGTACAACATGTCACATCCGATGGGTTGTCAAACTTTGCCATCTTTTGTACTCTATTTCCTCTATTCTATTTTATAGGGGGTCAAAATACCAATCCCAAATAGTATGAGTCTTCTTTCTCAATTGATTTGCTTAAAAGGCTAGTTTGCCAATTTTGCCTATTTTTTTTCACCATAAACGTGCAAATACACCTGGCTTTGTTGAAGGACCAAAAGTGACAGGTTCAATTCGGTCCGGACCAAACCACAACCCAACCCAACCCTTCTCTTTACCCGGTTTCCTCTCTCGCACCAAAAACCCAAATTGAGTTTTCCCGCGAAGTTCATGTTCTCGTTGAGTTTGCTCAACCGGATCCATAGTTTCACAACAATAAATCACCGTAACATGCATCACATTGAAATGTTCCACATTGACAATATGAACCTAATATTGCCTACTAATATTATATAGCCGGTTAGAATGTGGGTGTCACCCACATTGCCTACTAAACATTACTACTTGCCGATTACAATGTGGCTCATACAACACTGTCAAATCTTGAGTCACATTTCCCGCTAAACACAAACTTAGTACTAATTACTTGATTAGTAATTACCAAAATAGCAGTCATAGCTTCGTAGTTCTTACTGATTACCAAGTTCTTCAGCTGCACACAACAGGATCTCCAGATTTGATGTCACTTTCACCCTTGGAGTTGATCGAAGGTAGATTCCACATTCCCATCGCGAGTACGAGGAAGATAGGGGCGAGTGCTAGCCAGAGGTACTCCATTGATTCGTGCTCTTTCGACATAAGATTTACAATCATCACTGCTGGGCCAAAGTAGAACCTGTAAAGATTCAACGAGATGTCTACAAGACCCAAACCTTTCTCGACCATCCCTCCCCAGAGAATAAGCACACAGAAGAGAGTTAAGGATACCTCGTAAGGAGCTCTCGCATAAAATATGATAAAGACCGTTGCAGAGAACAGAACAAAGTTCATTATCTGTAGAACGACGCTAGAAATTCCAGAAGCGAAGGTGGAGGAACGAAGCGCGTTGATGTTGACGATGAAGAAAGCGGTCTCACCGGCAGGGAGAAGCAATGCCAACACTGTGTACCATGGGTGCTTGAGTTGATTGTTGAAGACGATCACGAGAGAGAGTGTCAGTATGAGAAGAGAAGCAGCAGCACTGAGGATAATTCTCCCTTTACGATCGTCATTGTCGGAATTGTTCAAGGTTTCCTTCATCTTTGCAAACCCTAGCTCTCAGATTTGGGGATTTTTGGTCTAGGGTAGTGATAAGCCGATGGAGGACCGGAGGAGTATATATAAAGGAGCAATGTTGCCAATGTATCACTCGGATTGCCAGCTTGGCTTGCTACTTCGGTAATGCATTATGCCATTATCACCATATTGATGAACTTGTTTATACAATTTGGAAATTCTATATGATAAGTCCAAATAAAATTCAAGAAGAAACTTCAGCAGGGAACATGGAAAGTGGATCTGAAATTAATATGGCTGAGGTGACAGAGGTTAGGGTTCCAGAAAGCAGTAACAGTCTGCAGAGCATAGCAACTATGGCTGAAATGAGGCATACAGAAGACTCAGAGACGAAAGATGACAGAGAGAAACAACATACCAAAGAGTGGTGAGCAATTAATGAAGGAAGCCCCCACTTCTTTTGTCATTGGGTGCGAAGGATATCACCACTGGAGTCACAGACAAGAAGATCGAGGGAGGTAGAGTAGATATGAATGCTTTGTCTGGGAAAATGAAATTGACTTATACTGTGGGTGATCCATGCTTTGACGCACCGGTTGAGCGGGGGTCGTGTGCATACGAGCGTACATGCGCATTAGGCCCAAGCCCAACACATAAACCCGGCGAGGTTCCATCCTAAAACCAATTGGCAATAGGAGGAGTAGTCCACCGACCTTATATACAAGGCTCGGAGTGTCCCCATCTTTCGATGTGGGACTTTATTATCTCCAACATAGATCGACCCTAGTATACCAGAAACTTTGAAAAAGATTGGAAGCTGTCCATAGTCTTCAAGGTTCTAGGTTTCTCCGTAGCTTTTCCAGTAACGGTGAGAAAAATCAAAGAGTTGTGGAAGTTCGGAGAAAATTTACAATTGATTGATTTAAACAAAGGCTATTTCGTGGTCAGGTTTAAAAAGGAGAATGAACTATTGATGATCCTTTCTGGAGGACCATGGTCTATATTCGAGAGATGCTTGATCATGAGGACCATGATCACCGGATTTCGATATGGTTGAGAATATCTCCTCGGCTCCAACTTGGATCAAAAAACAAAACACAATTTTAATAAATAGATTAATAATTAGAGGAACTTACATAAAACCACCCTTAATAATAACTCTTGTACAATAAACCACCCTTTATAAAAAGTTTAGCGTAAAACCACCCTTAATGTTCAAATATTTGCAGTAAACCACCCCTTATAATTTTTTGGCATAAAACCACCCTTAATTTCTAAATGTTTGCAATTAACCACCCTATACTAATTAAAATTACTTGAAATAATTTAAAATTGAAACATTGACAAAGTAGATTTTCATTATTAATATCACAAATAATTTATAGGGTTTGATTAAGTATTATAGTTTAATTAAGTATTAAAATTTATACTAGAAAAATAATCAAAAAAATTATACAAATTTTATTAACCATCTAAAAAAATAAAAATTATAAAAATGTTATTTTCAGTAATTTATATAGTATTTCATGTTTTCAAGCCTAAATTAAATATATATTTTTAATAAGCTATAACTTTAAAAAGACAACGTTTAATTTTGTGCATAACAAGAAAATATTTTGGATTATTTTTTGTACATTGGTAATAAAATTTGTTTTTATTTTTATATTTCTAGTATAAATTATAATATTTAACCAAACTATAATACTTAATCAAACTATTGAAATCATCTATGATATTAATAATGAAAATTTACGTTGTCTATGGTTCAATTTTAAATTATTTGAAGTAGTTTTAATTAGTATGGGGTGGTTAATTGCAAACATTAAAAATTAAGGGTGGTTTTATACCCTAAAAATTATAAGGGGTGGTTTACTGCAAATAGTTGAACATTAAGGGTGGTTTTATGCTAAAAGTTTTATTAAGGGTGGTTTATTGCAAAAGAGTAATTATTAAGGGTGGTTTTATGTAGTTTCCTCTAATAATTATGATTTTTTTTATAGAACTTATGTCAAAGAAAAAGTCCATTATATACCTATTTTTTTCAACTCAGAAAGTTAAAAAAGAAAAGAAAACACAATTTATTTTTTGATATAAAATTTTACCATAAGATGAAACCTAAAAATTGTAGGTTTAGTTTCGTATAGTTCTACACTTCTTCCTAACTTTCTCAGCTTATTCTTCCCAACTTCCTCGACTTGTTCATCTCCACAACGATCATATGAGTTGAAGTTATTGTTGAGCACATTAACTCTAGGGTTGTTAATGTTGTGTAACGATGGGCCGATGGCCACATATTAGCCTCCTATTGAAGGCGCATTGATGCAAACCCTTTTTCGGAAAGTTGCCTTTCAATGCCTTGCAACAATCGATCTACCATCAATGTTTTGTTCTTCAATAATAGTCGGACCTGTAAAAAGAAACCATATTTTTGTATACTTCTACTCTTCTCATTTTTTCACAATAAAATGGTTCAACATATATTTTTTTTTCTTAGAAGCTAGTTTGATAAATATATAACAGAAATCGAACATGAACACGAGTATCAATAAGAGATTTGAATATGAGTGATATCTTAGATGTATCAATATTGGATAAATCAAAATAACATTTTTATATCCTTTAAACACACCAAAATACCAAAAAAAACCAAAACACCAAAATAGCAAATGTTCATATTGTGATATTTTGATAAGAATAACACATACATATCCTTTTTGATTTTAGACCGAATCGAGAGAGATGAAAATACCCAAGTAACAAGATTTTGCTCTCCCGGTAGATGAAAGTAAAGACTCATAAATTTGATAGCAACCCATAAAGCAAAAACTGTTGTGACTGATGATTGACAACAAATCATAATGCCATGAGGATCGTTCCACAACTTCCTCCTGCGCTCCTTGTTCTCGGTATTTCCTCAATTTCTCTCCTTTCATGCCCTAATTTGAATCTATTGCATTTGTACGCCAGTTCAATGTCAATTACTCATTCATTTGTAATTTGTTTCGGTAAGTTTGGAATTGGGTACTGATTTCGTGTTAATCCCTTGGTTTTCCATTCTTATTTGGTTACTAGACAGTCTTGATGCGCTTCTATTGCTGTAATAACATACTATTGCAGTATTGTTTTTTGAAAATGATGTAAATATATTAGAATAACGATAGGAATGTTACATGAGGATCAAAGGGGAGAGAAGACAAAAGGCACATCCCTGCAACCAGGCCAAATCATGGATGGCGGATGTTGCTAGACTGTGCAAGTATTTTAAGATGAGTAAGAATTTGGTGAACACAAGTGTAAGTTGACGAGTCTTGTGGAATGGCTGTATTGGTGAAGGAGCAGGAGCCCCACAAGGTGGTGAGTCTCAGGTGATTGGATTTTGCAGAGGGAGCATACTATTGCAGTATTAAGAAATAAGAACTAAGCAATGCAGTTTGCAAAATGTTACTCCTTAATTTGCTCAAGCCTGTCTTTGATGGGGCCATTTTCACTGCTCATAGGATCAATTTGGTGCCTGAATAATGTTTTTATGTGATTGATGATCCTGCTGGTGAATCAGATTGCTTCTCTTTCAGCATGATCATAGTTATGTCTTGCACTGTTAAATGTTGATCTTATATTCTTGATGAGGGCATGATTGTGTTGGGCAACATGCTATGAATGATTAATGTAACTTTTTGGCTCCATCTAAATGTTGTTTGCTTTTTAACTACCTCCATTCTGTTTGACAGCATGATACTCGCTTGTATGTTTTTTTTTATTAGGTTCTTGATAAATTTTGTATCTTGTCTGATATTTTAGGTTCTTGATAAGTTCCTTCTGCAGGTAATTTGATTTGTCTGATTAGTGATTACCTTAGAAGAATAGTTATTAATACTTTGAGCACTATTTGTATAGTATATGTACTGCATGGGCTTTGGCAGCTTCCCAGGGTTTAAAAACTTCGCGTTTTTTTTGAGACCCGGCTAGTTCTGTATGCATTAATTACGTCGACTTAATGATTTTTTTCCACTTCTTTTCTTTCTGATATCTAAATTAGTTATTAGGGGAAGATTTTTGTGAATCATTAGTAAGCTGCTTTTAAGATGAAATGGGAGAGGCATAAAAACTTCTTTCTATCTATGTGCTTATATGTGAATGAATTGATTACATTGGGTTTGAACTACTTTCTACTAGGTTTGCATCCCACTTTTCATCTACTTTATAAGGTAATAGATACACAAACCGAAAACCGCTTGTTTCCTCAAAGATGGCATGCTTACATATTGGCATTAACATTTTTGCTCTAGATGCTATGTTTTGTAAATTGAATATCTTTCCGGAAAGTGATACAACATGCATCATGATTGTATGACTTGTGTTTCTCTGATATTTTTGTGTCAAATACTCAGTGGCCTTATTGTAGTTATGTAGGGTAATTTCTGACTTCCACTGACCCACTAAATGATTAGTCAGTGCTAATACAGATTGTGGAAGCAATGATTCTGATCTCAAGAGGGAATTGGAAAAAGAGATTGTAAGCAGTTGCAACTGAGCATGCACACCATATGAATGGAACTTTTGAAGAAGTGACTACTGAGAAGGATAGCTTCCAGCAACAAAGGGACGCAGAAAAGTGCAATGCTTCCACAGAAACTCGTGAGGACTGAGGAGCCCAGGGAAGATGCAGAGGCTATGGGAGCGAGCACGTAAGTTGGGTTGGGAAGGTGAGTATTATATAAATAAAATTAGGGTTCACTTCACTTGTAACCTATAGCTAAGCCTCCATATAGGTGATCTTTGAATAACTGTCATCCTCATGAAATAGAACATGCTGTCCATTTTTTCATGTTTTATTTTGTTTATTTCTATCTTTGTTTTTCACTGGTTGGATCATTTGGAAATCAGCAACAAAAATCAACCGTAAATCAATGAAATTGAGTCAATTAGTACCTTATATATGTTCTTGGTTCCATGCTTGAGAATCTTATGCATGTACCCTCTTAAACTGCTTGTTAAAAGGTCTGGTTCGTTCATGTTAAGCAAGTTTATTAATGTGAGATGAAGAATCAAATCATTTTGATTGTAGTGCCCATGTATAAATAGGAGATTGCATATGGACTCAAGAAAAGATAAGCACTGCAACCATAGATGAATTTATTTATTTACAAATCTACTTTCCAGATATACGACGAGAACCGGGAAATGACACAGCAAACAAAAAGGACCAAACTAGAAACTTAGGTGCAATTTATTGGCAAGAAATGGAAATAAACAAGACTAGAACTGGAAAGCAGAAAGGAGTTTATTTGAATTCTCGACATAGCATCTTCCTTTGAGGTCAGCATCCTGCAGAAACAGAACCCTTCATAGGAAAGATAGAGACTAAAGTAAGTATGAACTTGCAAATGAAATGAATAAAATTTGCAGTAAAAAGATAGGCAGATCATAATTTTGGATGCAAAAGTACCTATTGAGGATTTCCACCCACTGTATCCTCGACAAGGTCAGGGTCTTCTTCAATGATCGTAGCTAGGAATCCTGGCTCAAGGAAGTAATTGTCATCCATTGACAGTAGTGCATCAATGTATTCGTCCTGAATTTCTTCATTCTGCATATAACTTGAGTTGCCACCATTACTTGCCTGTCCAATGGACTGACCAATATTATTGTTGAATTGTCCGAAAGTGTTCTGTCCAAAACTCTGGTTTGATGAAACAATGGCTTGATCCGGAACCATAGTGTTGTTGTTATAGGCAGTAAACATATTGGTTGACCCAACTATGTTTTGTAGAGATGTTTGTGGTGGAACTGTATTATAAACGACATTCTGAGCAGTCAAAGAGGCTTGCCCTCCATTGATAGTTGCATTTGTATCACCTAGGACGACATTTGCATCAGCAGCGAAATTGCACTCGAGTGCATGTTGGATTTGAGCAATATCAGATACGGTGTAGCTACTAGAAGGAAGTTGACTCTGGTTTATAACAGTTTGTTGAGCAGATGGCTGAGCTGCAATGTCATTCTGTGAATTCATCATGCTTCCGGTATAATTTATTATACGAGGAGCCATAATCTGTGGCCTCATATGGGTTGGAACTGTCATGATCGAGTTTTGGTTGCGAAATCCCTCCCTGATTTGCAAGCTGCTAGACGGCATACAAGTAACAGTTCCGGTGTTGCTCTGCTGCTGAATACTGCCCATAGTTTGAAAATAAGACATGGGCATTGATAGATTACTTCCTTCTTGGGACATGGCTGCACGGTAATCTTGAATTGTGTTCATATGGCCAAGTAGTCCAACTGCAGTAGTCTGATATGTTGATGTTGATTCAGTTAGAGACTTTGCATAGCTGGAAAGCCCGCTATATGAGTTCAGCAGAGACCTTACATTCATGTGAGTAGATGAGTTCTGAGCCCCGTTAGGCACGGCTGATGAAGCACCTGCAGCCGCACTTGATGTGGGCTTCTGCCTCTTCAGGTAAAGCCTGTATTTCTGCAACAAAAATATACTTAAAAGTTATTTCCATGTCAAATCCTCAATATATATATTATATTCCATTCTCCTAATTGTATCATATGATTGTTAATTTACATCTGAAAGTTACCTGCAGGTGGCTTGCAACATTTTCTCTTGTAAGTCCTTCAACGCTCATTAAGCTAAGAATCCTCTTTGGAAAGGCTTCTGCAACAGAAATGATGTAGAAAAGGGTTTACTAAAGAATGAAGTGAGTATTATAATTAACAAGGTTAAAGAAGAAGTGACTCACTATTTATCCCCAACTGATTAATTGAAGCAACAAACTTCTTATGAAGATCAGCGGACCACACTACTCGGGCCTTCTTCTGAGAGGTGAGAGGCTTCACCTCATTCTTGCCTTCACTTCCTTCTGAGGATTCCAATCCTGGATCATCACCTACATTACCCTTGCTGCTGATTTGATCTTTTCTTTTCTTGGTTACTGTCTCCTCAGGATTTCTATTGACATCTTCATCTGTTATGTCAACCGGGATTATACCTTCATCTACTATCTCGACTGGGATTTTGCCTTCATCTGGTTTGCCAACTGGGATTATGCCTTCATCTTCTATGTAAACTGGGACTAGACCTTTATCTGCTACGCCAACTGGGATTATGCTATCTTCTTCGGATTCAGATACGCACACAGCCTTCCCCTTTAGTTTTCTGAGCTGCTTTCTCCTGAACACATGCTGCCATATGTTCCTCAGCTCTTCAAGTCTTACCGGCTTCACCAAATAGTCAACAGCACCCTGGTTTATTCCCCTCATCACCTGCTGCTGATTCTCATTTCCTGACAAAACTAGGATCACGAAAATTCCAGGTATCATTCAGTATTCATATTTAGCTATGGATAAATGAAAAACAACAACATAAGAATCAGATAATATAAGAATATAACCTCGTCAATCCAAGAAATTCTGATTTTTAATAACTTCATATGAATAAACTTACTGATAACTGGTATGTCAATTTCATGAATTATTTTTTCAAGAAGAGTAAATCCATCCATATCAGGCATATGGAGATCAGTAATGACAATGTCATACTGTTCACCGTTCTCCTTGAGCATCTGTAGACAAATCACTGCTTCGGTGGTACTTGTAACTGTCAAATTGAACACCAAAACTCGTAATCAGGTTTTCCAAAGAAAGAGAGTAAAAACATAAAAAATGAAGTATATATAGAGAAGGAAGATGATAACAACCATTATAAGTGCACATTTGAAGCAGTTTGCCCAGGATTCTGATGCAAGTAGGATTATCATCAACAACAAGAACCCTTATACCTTTTGCATACGTGACAACTTCTTTCTTTTTAGATTTTTCATTAGAATCCATTGAAAATATCAAGTACAGAAAACCCAGAGAAGTGAAATATTATAATACAATAGAAATGTTATATGAATGAATCTAAGAGTCAACAATGAAGTCTTATTTATAACTAGATGATAGACTTTTCTAATTGTGAAAATCATCCAACTTATTAATAATTATGGTAAAAAATCACATAATATGTTCTATAAAAGAAAAAAATCATCTCTTTTGTTAACATTTCTTGTGCTTTAATTTTGACTTGCGTTGTTTAATACTTACATTCAATGTTTCCTTTAATTGAAGTTTTAGCATTTATATTTTTATAAACTTAATGACATCATTTATGGGCTATGATATTTACTTAATAAGTAAAAAGAGTGCTTGGCAAGGTAAACTACGATACATTTGTATAGTTTCTTTTGTTAGTGGTTTTGTGGTTTTTTCTAGAGTGTGTCCATAGGCACATGTTAATCACCTAATAAGTTTAGTAAGTATATCCATTGCAGTTGGTATGTGTCACAAAAAGCAACGGGGCCGGCACACTGAATGGCATAGCTGTTTGTATGTGTCACAAAAAGAAAAGGTCGACCTTAAGTGAGTTTATGTTGAGTTTTAGACATAGTTAAACTCATTAATGAGGAAATATCTAGATAGTTTTCTTTGTTCACCCATAAATCGACTAATTAAACTCATGCTTCTATATTAACGCAGTCTCGCAAATGGAACGAATGTGAGCGTTTACTAAAAGACCGTTTAGGTTTAAAGGGAAGATCGTTTGAATTTATTTTGGTTTGTTTATACATCTATGTTGGGCGTAACCCTTGCATAACGTTATCCTCATTAATGAGGAGCGGTATTGTCCGGTTAAAGCTTTTATCGGAAAAGTAATGTTTCTAAGTGCAGTAGCTAGATGAAGAGTTGATGATAGATTCAATAAAGTATTTTTTTACAAAATAGGATTGTTTCAACTCCTGACTAAGAAACCAACCTTAAGAATAAGTTGAACTGAAGATATCCTTAAGGCATAACTCCTTATAAGTTACAATAAGTCTAGTAAGTTTTCGTGCACTCTAATCACAACACTAATCACCTGATAAACGCTATTCGACTTGGTTTCACTTGATTTTCCGGTTAATAAAATATCATCAAAGAGTAAATACACAATTGCGAATACCATTCCATTTTGGTTAGCTAGTTCAATACCTATCTGATTAAACAAAAAGTTTTATCGTTATTTCGGTTTCAATGCTGATGTATATATCCTACTCAACTATGATTATTTTCAAAAAAACATGCCATCTTAAAATGTTTTTAATATGTTTGGATATATAAGTCTTATGTGCAAAACCGTTTATCACTATGTCAGTTTTGTTCATTACATATATCCTACACAATGAGGGTAGTTTCAAAAAGTGATCGAGTTTCGAATAATCGGAAGTCATGTATCCGATATTAGCTAATCACCAGATACTACTTATTTGATTTGGTTTCAGTCTAATTAATAGAAATCACGAGAAGAAATTTATATGTAATACAACCGAAACATAATACTTTTTTTGGCATTTTAAATAGTTCTTAAAATAATTGGCCTAACAGGAGTAACAGGTACCTAAGAATTTATTATTATCGAAAGATTATGTTTTATCGAACGCCCTGTATATATTGTACGTTTCGGTTAGGTTATCTCTATGGCTATGAGCTGTGGTTTAATTTTATGAATGCGTTTCTACACGATATTTTGGTCATTTTCTGTTATTTGAATGGCATACATTACATTGTCTAAACATCTCTTAAACTCATTATAAATAGGCTATTGCGGTTCAATTTTTTTTTCTTGATCACTGATTCATTTGTAACTTAGTTCTTTAGGTTTGGAATGCAATACTGATTGCATTTGCATGTGTTAAGTTCCCTGGTTTTCTACTGTATTTCATTGCTGGATATGATTAATGTCCTTCTAAACTATTTTCAAGAGTTTGGTAGACTACTGATTGCTGTAATTAACCATGATTGCAGAACCCTAAGAAGTAAGATTTTCTCAAGGGCATGAACTCATAGGCTGTATTTGGTGCCCGGATATTGTTTTTAGGAATGAATAAAACAGTTAAATTATGAGAGGCTTTATAACGAATTATATGATTCACATGCATTTCGAACAAGCATGAATATAACATTTATTAGGATAACTTCTGCTGCTGCTAAAACAAATTCCTTCTCTTTCAGCATGATCATGACCTCGTCTTGCACCGTCAACACATCATTTTACACCTGTCACTGAATTAATATTCTTGAATAGGGAGGAGGGCATGCGATGAATGATGAATATAACTTCTTGGTTCCATTTTCGTGTTGCTTGCTATTCGGCTACCTCCACGTCGTTTAGTTGTTGATACTCCGCTTACATTATTTTTTATATATAAGGTTTCTGATCAGTTCAATTGCAGGTAAACTTGATTTGTCTGATTACCTGAGGAGAATAAGTTTATACTTGATCATTAGCTCTCTTTGACAGCTTACTAAGGTTGGAAATTGCTGAACTGTTTAAGACACGAACACTTGTGTATACATTAATTACATCAATTCATTAGTTTCTTTTCTGAATTCTGATACATAATCTAGTTACCAGGAAGATTTTTGTACATTAAAAGTAGGTTAATTACTATTGTACGGCAATGGGCTGGAAAGGCGTAGACGCTTTCTTTCTATCTATGTACACAGGCGCGAAATCCGCGAATGAATTAATGACATTGGATTAGACCTACTTTCTACTAGAGTTGCATCTCACTTTTCATCTAATTTTCTTAGCCAAAAAGGAAAATAGATACACAAATTAAACTACAGCTTGTTTTCTCAAAGATGGCAAGCTTACAACTACATCAACATCCTTGCTCTACATATTTTTTTTCCAGCTGAGTATATGCTTCTTGGAAAAGTGAATAAAACGCGCATCATGATTGAATAATACTTTTGTTTTGATATTTTTGTGTCAATTAAGTACTTAGTTGCCTTATTTTAGTTATCTAGGGTAAATCTCGACTTCCATTGATCGACGCACTAAATGATCAATCAATGTGAATGCAGATTGTGAAGCAATGATCTCAAGAAGAAATCGGAAAACGTTTTGTAGACTTTCATGGAAGCGAGAAGTTCAGCTTCGGTAAAGAGAAGAGGTTAACTTCCCTGTTTGTGTAAATAAAATTAGGTTCACTTGCTTACATGAACATAGTACATCCTGTCCATTTTGGCTTGTGTTTCACTTTCTTCTTTGTGTGTTCTTCAGAAGTTGGATCATTTGTAAATCAGCCATACCGATGTATTTCAACCGTAAATCAATGAAATTGAGACAATTCATTTCTTATACTTGTTTTAGTTCAATGTCTGAATAGCTTGTCATGCTACTAGTGTTGGTGATAATAAGTTTCCACGTCGAAAGTTGTGGACACTCCGAGCCTAATATATAAGGCCGGTGGGTTACTCCTATTGTCAATTGGTTTTAGGATGGAACCTTACCTGGTTTGTGGTTGGGCTTGAGCCTAACGCACATGTGCGCTCATATGCACACGACCCCCGCTCTAGCGGTCCGTATGTTTCGGACTTTGACATGGTATCAGAGCGGTTAACATCAATTCGGCTCGTGATCTTAACCTGTGGACAAGTGCAACTCGGTCTATATCGTTGCACTTGCGGGGAAACTCCGAGCCTAGTATATATATAAGGCCGGTGGGCTACTCCTCCTATTGCCAATTGGTTTTAGGATGGAACCCACATGTGCTCGTATGCACACAACCCCTCTCTAGCGGTATGTATGTTTCGGACTTTGACACTAAGCACATTGATTCGAGTCAAATGAAGATTCAAGCCATTTGGATTGTATAGTATAGTGCAGATGAATAGGAATAAAAGATTGCATATTGACTCAAAAAAACACAACCACTAAAACCATAGATGAAATTATCCAAGAACAAAGTTACTGCAAAAACCCGGAAAAGACCCAACAAATAACACACACCAAACATGAAATCAAACTGGAAAAAGTTTCAGAAGAAATGGAAATAAGCAAGACTAAAACTTGAAAGCAGAAAGGAGGTCCTTTGAAATTGAAACAGCAAATCCATGAAGCTAAAATGATTTGAATCCTCAGCCAATCATCTGTCTTTGAAGCCATAATCCTGCAGAAACTCACGGAGCCCTTCATGGGAAAAAACAAAAGAAAAAACTAAGTTAGAATTGACTCGCAGTTGAAACAAATGAAATTTGCAGTACTTACTTGTGAAATTTGTTGACTATGTCCTGCAGGTTTCCAGTATCACCATCATCAATCAACCCACCGAGTAAATTTGTCTCCTCAAATAAGTAACTATCATCCTCAAGTCCCATCACTCCCATCAGTGCACTGATATTACTATCCTGCATTTCTGCTTCCAGCATAAAACTCGAGGGTTCACCGCTGATTGCCTGTCCGATGGACGGGTCAGCAACAATATTGTTAAATTCCGGTGAACCAATGACTTGAGCCGGAGCCATAAGGTTGCTGTTGAAGGCTGTCGAGTTATTAGTTGACCCGATCAAGTGCTGTTGCCAAGCATCTGGTTGCATTACATTGTAGTTAGCATTCTGAGCAGGCAAAGGGTTTTGGTTTGGTGTATCAATTGCGAAAGAATTCTCAAGCGCGAACTGAAGCTGAGCCATATCAGCATTAGTGAAGAGATTAGGAGATTGAGTTTGAGTTTGAGTTTGAGGAAGTGGCCGCGGATTAAGGTTAACACCAGTGTTCCAGCTCTCCATGCGCCTGCTGTAATCCGACAAGCAAGGAGTACCGGTGTTGTGTGGAAGCCCTTCCATGACTTGCTGACTGCCTGATGAACTACCAATGCCGAAGTTGTTGCTAGTTTGAGTCATGGGATTTGCTGTAGTTTGGTTGCTTGTAGCTGGATTGAATTGGCCAAGTAGGCTAACTGGTTGATATGGTGCTGTGCTTGAGCCAGCTTGCGAGTTTCCGTAGCTGGAAAACGCGCCATATGTCTTCAGCAAATGCTCATTACTTGAGAAGATAGTTGGTGGATCTCGAGCCCCTAATGTAGTTGAATCTGATGGTGAACTTGAGCTCATCCTCTTCAGGTAAAGCCTGTATTTCTGCAACAACGACGACAACAACAACAACAAGCTTGATGGTTACTTTCATGCTGAACCCTAATACTTTCTCGGTAATGAAAATAATTCTCGTTTTAGCCTTCAGTTCTCGTTTAGGGTTTCACGAACGGTATCAATTTTATGGTAATAAACGTCTTTTTAGTAAAAGCTTTTGTTTACATATAACACTTAACTAAAGTACTATACATACTACAATTTAGTAAAACAAGTAGTATGACACCCAAAGTGACCCTAACAAGGGCTTGTTGGATAGTGAAACAAATGACCTATACTATATTTTAGTAAAAATGATGTATATAGTTAGGTTATAAACATGACATTCATACATGCTCTAAGTAGATATAGTATTGTACTTACAGTTTCGTGCAAAATGCTAGAATGACAATTATTTTCATACAGGATATTTAATGTAGTATACACAAATATCAACCCTAAACCATCCATGTGATATATATATATATATATATATATATATATATATATATATTACGTTATAAAGCATGACATCCAAACAACCCCTAAGGTGATGATAGAGATCTAAAAGTTACCTGCAAATGGCTAGCCACATTTTCTCTAGTAAGTCCTTCAACGTCCATCATATCAAGAATTCTCTTTGGAAAAGCTTCTGCAGAGAGAGAAAATATGTGCTACTAAACAAACATGAAAGCAATCAAATCAGCAAGTTTAAGAAGAGACTCACTGTCTGGCCCCAACTGTTCAACAGCATAAACAAACTTCCTATGAAGCTCAGGAGACCAAACCACTCTAGGCTTCTTCTGAGAGGAGGAGTGTTCCCTCTCACCATTCGCGTCGAATCCATCAAGCTCTTCTTCTCCATATGCTGCATCACTCTCACTGTTATTGTTCTGTTGCTCCTTCCTCTTTTTCGACAAACTCGACCCTTCTGCATTCGAATTGCCATCTTCATTTTCTATAGTCACATGGACTATGGTCTTTTTTTCGGTTTCAGATTCATTAATAGCTCTTCCCCTTTGTATGGTGAAGTGCTTCCTCCTCACTACATGCTGCCATATGTTCTTCAGCTCTTCGATCCTTATCGGCTTCAGCAAATAGTCAACTGCACCATGTGTTACTCCTCTCAGCACTTGCTTCGGATCATCATTCGCTGACAGCACTACAATTTACAGTAATCATGGATCGGATCATCAATCGGTATTCATACAGAAACCAAAAAATGGGGAGAATGAGTTAGTAGAGCCTCTTTTGTACTGCTTAAACAAACTAAACCCCTCTATTTTCTCATATTTTTTTAACCCTAGTTTGTCACTAATAAACAAATAAACATTTTTGACGCTATAGTAGACAAAAAAAAGACCTACTTAACCAACCCACCAAAAAAAAATCATAATCATATAGAAAAAGGAGGTAAAAGAACCAATTTTTTTTATATATTAGACAAATCTAAAAAAAATGTATTGTTGTTTCGTAAATGAGTTAGTAGAGGCTCTTTCTATTGCTGATACAATCTAAACTCCTCTATTTTTCTCATAATTTTTTAACCCTTTCAATTAATTTATATGAATAGATAAGAGGATCTAGTTTGTCACCTAATAAACAAATGAACCTATCTGACGCACAAAAAAGACCTACTTTAACCCACCCACCAACAAAATATTATAATCATATTGAAAAGGGAGGTAAAAGAATGTTAACTTACTGATAACGGGTATGTCGAGTTCAAACCCTATGTTTTCAAGCAGATCAAACCCATCCATCTCAGGCATATGAACATCACTTAGGACAACATCATATTGGCCATTGTTAGCCTTCAACATCTTTAGAGCACTCACTGCATGGGTCGCAATCGAAACTGCTCAAATCAAACAACAAACTCATATCAGGCCTTATAAATGTTTCAAGATTCGGGTTGGAATAAAGAATCATTAAGATTGACATAACCCGGATTCTACATCTCGGAATGAGTCATTCTCATTCCGATTTGATTGAATCTATACCAAACGAAGAAGAATAAAAATATCAAAATGAAAGTAAGGATGCTGTAAACAACCTATGTAACTGCACTGCTCAAGAATTCTCTCTAAGATCTTCAAGCAAGTAAGGTTATCATCCACAACAAGCACCCTCAAACCTTTTGGATACGTGAAGTTTTCCAAATCCATTTCAAATCAAGTTTGCAGTAAAGATCTGGAGAAAATATCAAGAGAAATATATAGAGCAGATTTCAGAATACAAATGTAAGAACTGTATTTATAATGAGAGAGAATCTTCAGTAAAGGGAACTAAAAAGCTATGGGTAGATTAAAACCCAAGTGCTACAAAACCTTGTATGAAGAAAGAAGAGAAGCAAGAATAAGAAGATACGGAATCGATGTTCAGAGAAGTCAGACAATTTAGATCTGAATGAGAGCGGGGTTTTATTAGAAAAAATTGTGCCATTTTTGTACATTTTTGGAAAATAATCACCTTATTTGTAATTACTATTTCTTTTTTTATTTGATTTTGACTCCCTTTGTTTGATTCTTTCAATTCTGTGTCCATTCAGCCCACCTTGTATTACTATATTTGCTCTTTTTCATGCATTCACTGTGGACTCATTTGGGCTCTATCTTTATGAAGATGATTGTTGTCAATGTAGCATATAATTCTATTTTAGACAATTTAAATGGATTAGATTATGATAATTGTTCCAGCTAGTGCCATTCTTACACCCATTGTTCATATGAATTTAAGTTGAACACTTAGTATAATAATAAAAAATAAATATTTCCTACTTATTTAATCATCTGATTAATTGTAAATGAATACTGAAATTGCTTGTAAAATGGTTATGTACACTTAATCAACGGGTTTCGAGGTAAAAAAATCTTAACCATCGGGTAAAAATGAACATTCATTTCTTATTTCATATCCATTTATTTTGATTTTTCTTATATGATTTACATATTATATTTGAGAGTTTTTTTTAATAAATGATACATTTTTTCATTTCTATACCCGGATTCATTTTATTTTCCCATATTTATAAACATATAAATTTTTGTCGAGTTTATAACCCATTGCAAGTTTCCGTATCTATAAATGAACGCTTTATTGTCGTATCCAAAAACGACCAAATCTATTTATTAGCTATATATAAATGAACAACTTGTCGTATATTTATTCGAACAAATCTCTAATGTATCTATGTATAAACGGACACATTTTAGTCGCATCTAGTTAATTAACACGAAATCTATGATATATTTATATATATGTATAAACACATTTTTGGCATACATATAAACAAACAAATCGATGATTTTTTTTTTGTGGAAACAAATCGATGATGTATTCACATATAATCGAACACTTTTTTTATTGTAACTATAAAAAAGTCATTTTGTTGCATATTTAATCAACACAATTTTTTTTTGTGTTTATAAACACGCATTTTAAGATTACTTATTTGATTAATCGAAAGAATTTTCATTAAAAAAAATGTATCTAAATTTTTTTACAACAGTAACTCAGTAAATAATTTTTTTACATAGGTGATTTAGTTAAATCATTGTAATAATACATGAGAGTAAAAATGTATCTAAATTTGAAATAAAAGCACATTCCTAATAATATATTTTGTCTATTTATTGCTTAAATTAAAACATTGCCCTTTTAGAATTATGTATTCAATTTTTTTCTCCATCTAATTGCATGTTTACCTACTCCAATTTGAATCATCTACAGCTGTAACTTGTAAAATTATCTAGATAAGTGTTTTTTTTAAACTTTTGAAAATATATATACTTTGAAATAAATAAAGTAAATAGTTTTTTTTTCTTCTTTCAATTGATCCTAATCCGCCAGTTGGACATTACCTATTTAGGGTTAGATAAGTACATCACCCCCTGAGGGGGGGGGGGGGGGGGGGGGGAGCCCCCTCCCCCAATTTTGAATCAAGCCCTGGGTTAGAATTACCTGCTGGTTGTCAAAATTTGAAATTTTAGGTTCTTAGTTTTTATAGAATGTTATAATTACTCTAATTTAGTTTTTTTGAATTTTAATAATTAATTGGACAATAGTTTTGGGAGTGGTTCAAGTAAAATCATTTGTAATGGTAGGAATTATAAAGTAATTTAGACCGTTGATTGACCTTATCTAATGGTCTAGATCTTTTTGTAAATTTAATAAGATGCGGTGGTAATTTTGTAATTTTAGAAAGGCATGTGACAATTTTTTTTTTCTTCACTTTTGTACACTTCTTTCTTTTTTTTTTATTTATTTCTATTAGTTCAAACTATTTGTATTAGCTAGTGTTCATACATTTTTATGAGATAAGATTGTAACAATTACTTTGTTAATTAGTTCAAAATTTTAGTTCATTTTGCTCAAAATTTATATTATCACTTCAAATATTTTCAATCGTTAGTTTATATTTTTTCTTCTTCTTTTTAATAGTTATATTTTATGCAATTTTTTACTTGTACATGTTTGAACTAATAAAACACAATGTCTGAACTAACGGATATCCGAATTTTAACTAATATTATAAAATCCAAAATTTTATAGATACAATTATCTGTACACTTATATTATAATATTTGTTAGTTCAAACTTTGTATATTATTAGTTCAAATAGAGTGTTTTATTAGTTCAAACATTTTTATATTATTAGTTTAAATAAAGTATATTATTAGTTCAAATAAAGTATATTATTAGTTCAAATATTTTATATTATTAGTTCATACATTTTAGAACTTATGTGAAAAAAATTGTAAAATGTATTAAGAAATGAGCTATTAGTACAATACTAACAGAACAAAAAAATTAAATGATATGTACAAAAATTATTAACGAAAAAATGCATGTTAGAAGAAAAAGAAGAAAAAAATTCGACACGTGTCAGTACGACAATGACTCGTAACACTGTACCAAAATATTTTCTCCGTACCTGAACCTTCCCCCGTAGTCTTTAGGGTTATAAAAATAGGAAAATTTCAAACACGGAAAACTCTTTCGTAAGAATTAAAATCATTCCTATTCCACAACAAAACCGATCATAATCACATAATACTTATGTAATTCATATTAACTTCGAGCAAATATTATGGTCATAGCCTTTGAATAAATCAAAAAATGGTTAAATTTAAGAAATTTGGATTTTCAGACATGAACGCGATATATGCATCATGTGACATTTGCATATAAAGCTCTACAATTTTGGAGCAACAAATATGATATTTTTATATTTTAGAGATTTAGAAGGAATTTTGTAGTCTATGACCTTCGAAATTTTTTTTTAAAAAACGACAACTTTTAGAAAGTTTTATTTTGGACATAAATAGATTTTGTATCATCTAACTGTATAGGTCTCGTTATTCTGGCGAGTATCAAAACAAATTTGAATGCAAATGTCAGTGGATTAGCTAGTGAGTGTAATATAATTGGGTAATTGTATGTTTGTAGCCTTTCGGTGAGGTTTCAAATTTCAAATAATAGTGTCGAGTTGAGGAGTATTCGTTGAGAGTTTGGAGATTGGGCTTGAGTTCGGTGTGCATTAGGTTAGACCTTAACTATAGTTATTTGAATATTTTAGGTGTCTAGTTGGTGAATTTTCAGAAACTGTTAGCTTAGTAGGGAAATCTTTTTCGCATCGAGGTAAGTTATCGGGACTTACTTAGCTGCCTTTTCACCGGATAGTTTGTAATGTGATACTGATAGTGGTGTGTGTTTTTTGGTTTGTTAATTATGGACTTGAGTAGGATGACGATACGATGATACTGATTAAGACCCGAGTGTATGCATAAGATGGGTCGTGACACCTGAACCACTCTGATCATGGTAAATTGGAAGAATCTTTGAAATCAGTCCGTCATAGGTATATGGATATATGCACTGAAATCACTCTTGCACATGTATACGAGGATATAGGCAGGGGTCGGTGGACCTTCCGTATCACAACATAAGTTGAATATAGTGTTTATAACTTAATGAAGATAATAAATAGATTGTTGTAGTGAAATCATGTTGTGGTGCTATTATTTTACTTATGTGTTTTTTTTTGAAAGGTTAATTGTATTGATCAAATAAGATTACAAGCTAGGGGTCATCTTGGACCAAAATAAGAGCTAGAAACATACGGGAACAAGAGCTAAAGAGTAGTTACATGAGGTTAATACCAAGCTACTTAGTCCAAGAGAGGGTGGTTTGAGATCTATCTTTCCAGTGGTGTGATGCATGATTCTTGATGGTTTGGATGGTGAAGTGGGCGCTGGAGGACTCGTGGATGAGGAGGTGGCTATGAATGAGCTCGTTTCGAGCTCTTCAGATCGAGTAGATGAAGCAGGTGATAGTGGCAATACGGATGTGGGCTATGAAGTCGTGTTTATGAGGCCTATAGTTACCAAGCCAAGTCCATAAACAATCTTTGTAGGGGTAAGGGACAGGAACACGAAGCCATCTGGAAATCAGATCAAGGGTGATGGTAGAGTATTTGCATTGGTGGAGAAGGTGGTCTTCGTTTTCTGGATGGTTTTTGCAGAGGTGGCAAGTGTCATTTTGGGTAATGTTCCAAGCTTGTAGTTATCCGCTATGATAATGTGGAATGTTAGCTTACAGTTTTACCGTTGCCTTTGCTCTGTTTGAGTGAACAACTCGACGAGGACTTCAAGATCTGACCTTGCCGGAGGAACACTCGAGAGAAGCCCTTTCTTAGTCATAAACTTGGCCTTAGAGCTTAGAATGGTATAATATGGAATTCTTCAAGGAAGGAAGAAATCAATTCATTTTAGAAAGAACTGGGTGAAGTAGGCTCTTTTTTATGGGCTTTTGTTTTATAGGCCCCTCTAATTTTTGTCACTCTAATTGATTTTACCACTATTACTTTATTAAGTGGGCCGGTATATTTACTTAATGAGTTTATGCTATGTGTACTCTTATAATAGAGTAATAGTGGTAAAACACCTAGTAAGCCATTTTACCCTTTATTTTATATAATTACCCCTAGCTTGTGTAGCCTATGTTAAGCAAGCCTACACTAGTTTGGGAATTGGCAAGAGGTCGTGGCTAAGGCATTGCTTCGAGTACCGGAAGAGAGGGGCTCGGATAAGATCATGTTCCAATTTATCTCACTACGAGACTACGTTAACTCCCCCACCCAACGAATTCGTTTGTTTCGGTCATTTTATTCAAATCAACCGGCTAAACTTGGAAGTTTTCCACATGGTTCACAACTAGTATACTCTCTAATAAATCAACATTTTTTGTTGTCCCTTTTTCCTCAAGCCAGACTCAATCAAGTTGTTGTGCTTGCACAAGCCTTTTATTTAAGTAGGCTAGTAGGCCAAAGAAGAGAGGAGACGATCTTCTGCTTGGATAAAGAAGGATACCATAGAAAGAAAAGCGAGTGACATCTAAATTCACTCAAGAACGCCTCTCTGGTTGAAGGCGCTTCTAAGCCAATTCAATTACTTCTCTTTAGGACCGGTATAACATCGACTACTCAAAGTAGAAGGGGAGAAAGGTATCCAGATCCAGTAGCCACATCTTCTGGCATCATTCACCCTCCCTTTCTAGGCTTGTTGGGATACGGTAATATAGTTTCAGCGAAACCCGTCTATTCATTCGTCTGTAGTTGAATATCTATTATTAGGGTATTCATTCTTGTTGTTTATGGGTAGTCTTCTCGGTTTATACTATGTAATAAGAGGTAAGAGTAGTAGGAGTGATACCATTGTAGCTAGAGTAGTAGATCTCATATTTCAATACCGCATCTGGGGCCGCTAATACCGATTCTTACAGTCTTATATGCCTTTTTTTAGGCTCTACAAGACCTTCCCCCAATTCTAGTATGTGTAGTAGCTCTAGTAAGTCTGTAGCTAGATTTAGATCAAGATGCGGAATTGTAGATGCGGGGTGAGGGGAGATAGGATAGACAAAAACATCCCTTCTTTGGTTAAAAAAGTCTTTGGTAGTAGATCTATAGCGATATCTTCCCATGGCCTTTTTCCTCTGAAAGCGTCCTTCCTTCTCGATGTTTTTTGTTGATAGATTGCACGCCATGTAAGAAGTTATAGAACTTGAGCGGATGGTGAGCCGAGTTTGCGTTCTTATTAGGAATGGGTTATGTTTTTGGTTTTATGTTGCGTTTGATTCCGACTAGTGTTATGCTAGGATGCTAGTTGTTATTCGGTATTGAGGCTGATAATTTCATTACATGACTTTGGGTTCCGCATGATAAGTATTTTCAGTTTTATAAATTGTGTCATGTTGCAAGTCAAGCTAGAGTTAGGAATTATTGTGTAGTCCTTGCTCATAGCATTAGTCAAGCTAGAGTTAGGAATTATTGTGAGATCCTTACTCATAGCATTCCGAATTAGAAAATTCATGATGTTACAAGGGCAAGGTCAAGGTTGAGGATACCAAGAACCAAAATGTCTTGATTATGGCCTCGAGTGATTGAACTTGTTCCTTATTGTCATGGATAATGAGTTTATTTGTGCGGAAGAGCCTCACTTTGAGAATGTGTCTAATTGTCCTATTTTGTGGTTCATATTTAAGGAGTTCCTAACTCTAACTTTCATGTATGATTAATTTAGGAACTATTTGTGCTTTTATTGAGGACCTTTGGATAGTCTATGAGGTATACACGAAAATACCATGGAGGGTTATAGTCTTACAATGTCCTATATTGTTTACATGTGTACTGATGGATGAAAATCATGTGTGAAGCACATAGTGCTTCTACGATATACATGTGATATTTATCTCTAATCTCTACTTCTAGGTACTCCATGGAACCATCCAAGGGAAGTTTTCCCATTTCCTTGTAATGAGAAATTGAGACTAGTTTAGGTTGAATTTATATATTTCCCTAATAGTAGTTGTATGTTTGTTTCCCATCAGGTACAAATTTTTCAAGGAAACCGCCCCATTAGGATAATAATGGAGACATCTTATATTTGAGGTCGAATCCTTTTCAAGAAAAGAGGTTGATGTAGAACTTGAGTGATCTTATGAATAACTAAGAGGAGAAGGAAATGTCTACATAGAAGAAGGAATTGAGTAAGCATGAGGGATGCATACATGGTTCATTCATAAACTAAGGCGGTTGTTGTTGTGGATTTGTGGGTAACCAATTCCTATGTTATAATGGTAGGTTGAAATTTTCGATTAATTTTTTTATAAATCAAGAATAAACGAATATTTTCGTCCATAAACGGCAAATGTAAACTAGCGGGATTGTTATGGTCTTGTCCCACTCCTAATTGGGATAAGACCCGACGAGATTCAATCTAAAAATAAATGGGTCGTCCCAATCCCGTCATATCCAGGATGAGACATGGATAACCTCAATCCCGTTTTGTGCCCAACTCTGTGAAGGATTAATGTTCTCACAAAGATATTAAGGGCCCGTTTGGTTTCAACTTCGGAAACGGAAACGGAATGAAAACAAATTTAGTCCATATGTATATCATTATTCATGAAATTTTATGTAATCATTCATTGTGGTTTAATGCAAAATGCACTTGCTTCCCCACATTTTGTTTCCCTATAAGGTATCAAAAGTAATCAAAATCTACTCAACATACTTCAAACCACAAGGAATGATTCCAAAAAATTTCATGAACAAGGGTATACGTATGGACTAGATTCATTTCCATTCCGTTTCCGATTCTGAACTTAAAATCAAACGGGCCTAAAAGGGATAACATGTCTAGTATATGAGGTTGTTGGGCTCCTCCTCCTATTGTCGATTGATTTGGAATGAAACTCATTAGACTTATATATTGTATCCCACATCATATCTGACACGCTAGAATTCCACGAATCCTACTTTGATTTGTGGGATTTGTGAAAAGGATATAAGAAAATGTCATCGACACTCGCAAATACCGCAACTCAAGTACTAGTTGTTCTCGCCTCAATTGTAAAACCTAAAGAAATCGAATTTGAACAAAGCCCTTGAAAAAGCGGGAAGCTTAGAATTTAGACATACATCACTTCATGCTTAACGGAGTACAAAGGTGTTGGTGACACTACAATCATTACTACTTCCGATATCAACGATAACTCGTCTAAGATTCGGAGGTACGGAGAGGATGCCCCCTCTCTCCACCTCTCTTCACCATAGCCATGGAATTCCTTTCAGCCCATGATATCATCTAGCACCTCCAATCCCAACTTTAACCCCCATCCAAAATGTCACAATCCTCATATCACTCATCTTAGCTTCGCTGATGTCGATATCATGCTCTTCTGCCGTGGAGATATCACTTCCATTCTTATCCTTAAATCTACCCTAGAAGCTTTTGGAGAGCTCTTTGGCCTGAAGATTAACCTCGAAAAATTATATATTTTTCTTGGAGGCCTCTCTAGCACTACCCATGATCGTATCATTAGTGCCACGGGTTTCTCTCCTGGATCTCTTCCCTTCCATTATTTGGGAGTTCTTGTGGGTAGTTGTCGCCTTAGAACTTCGGACTTCATTCCTCTCGTTCATAGAACCACTTCAAAAATCCAGTCGTGGTATGCAAAGTTGCTTTATTACGTTGGCAGGGCTCAACTCATCATGTCTATCCTTATGTTGATTAGCCAATACTGGAGCTCTATGATCCTCATCCCCACCTCCATCTTGTCCAAAATTCAATCTCTGCTTAGATCTTTTCTTTGGTCATGTAAGGAGAACTCAAAAAGAGCCCTTGTGGCCTGGAACACGGTATGTACTCCAAAGAGTGATGGAGGACTGGGCTTCATGGACCTAAGCTCGAGAAATAAAGTAAGCCTTGCACGTCTCATCTACGATATTAATAAAACGGAAGACAACTTGTGGTGCCAGTGGATTACCTGCAACATCATGAAGAGACACAATATTTGGAATTGTATTGCCAACAATAGTCACAGTTTCTCTTGGCACTGCCTGATTAACATTAGGGACGAACTGCTGGCTTCAAATGATGGTAGCTCTCCTCTTGATGCTATCACTAACCCTAATGGTACCTTCTCGACTAAAAAAATATGCAGTACCTTCAGAACGCCCTCTCTTCCGCCTCCGGTCAATGTTTGCCCATCCATTTGGATCTACTTCAACATCCCTAAATGTAGGTACATTACCTGGATTGCAAGCTTTGGTAAGCTCCCTACTTTGGCTAAGCTTGGTCTATGGAATATAGTCACCAACTACACTTGCAAACTCTGTAGCACTATGGTGGAAGATGACGAGCATCTCTGGACGAGATGCAGCTACTCTTCCTTGGTTCTTGATATCATCTCAAGATGGACTAGGATCACGTTCTCTGCTCCTTACCTCCGAAATCATTGGCACTGGCTTCATACCTGCTCCATATCAACGCACAACCTCCTCGAGGGCACCCGCGTTGCCTCCATTACTACTTTTATATACTTTACATGGAAAGCTAGGAACAATGTCATCTTCAACAGCCTGAACACAAGAGCTTTCGACTGTGCTAGGGAAGTTATCTGTGCTGCCAAGGTGCATTTCTCTCATCATTGGAGGGATAGATATGATAACTCGAAGGCTATGGCTCGAATCCTTGAAATTCATCTTACCTAGTGCCTGCTGCTTGGTTTTTTTTTGAGTTTGCTCATTGTATCTCTTTTTTTTTCTCTTAACTTTGATCTCTCCCTTTGTATATCCTTACCTCTATCTATACAAGTAATTTTTCAAAAAAAAAAAGGTAAAAAAAATAAGATCTTTGAAATGTTCTTATCCATACATCTACATCTATGTATATTGAAAGAATTTATGTGTACCCAAACCTTCCCCTTGTAAGTTTTAAATTTAATATAGAATACAACTTGCACATCAAAATCAGAATAATACGTAATCATACATTAAATAGGTCGATGTTACAAAGAGATCATAACCATATAATCTATGAATCCTAATTAACTTAGGAACTAGACATTACACCAAACATAATTATGATCGAATCAACGAGAAAAACGAGCAGCAGTTTTAGCTAAAGTAAACTTCTCGTCGTCTCCTCCAACCTGCCAAGCGAAATAACCCAATAGCCCTTTTTTCCTCACAAATCTCATTTTAACAGCAATAGCATCCACGTCATCATAACTTATCCACGTGTCACCCAAGTAGCTATAACTCTCCACAGTCGTCGCGTTAAACACCGTCGTTACACTCCCGGCGTTTTTCTTCAAAAACTCCTTGATCTGACGGTAAGTCATTGCTCCATTATCCGTTCCCGCCGTCGCCCCCTCCGTTGCCGCCAAATACCCATGATCGGAGGCGTTAGCAAGTTTCCAAGCCCGGCCGTAAAACGGAAATCCAAGAACAATCTTTCTCGGTGGAACTCCGGCGTCAATCCACGCCTTGACGCCGTTAGCTGCATTTACACTACTCGTTGGATCGTACAACGCCGCCGTTGGCCTGGTCAACGTTGACCATGCTGGAGCCCAGAAATCGTAGGCCATTACGTTTATCCAGTCTAAGCTTGCAGCCATGGCTTTCGCCGGAAGAGGAAGTGAATGATAAATTGCGGAATAATAAACTGCCTCCGTGAGAAGCAAGCGCGGTTTTTTCGTTGACTTTGATTCAGCGTTGACTGCCGATCGCCATTCTGAAAGAAGGGTGCCGAGGTTTGACATATCACCGGAAGTCGTCGGGAACTCATAGTCAAGATCAAGGCCGTGGAAATTCAAAGAACGAGCGACGGAAATCGACGAGTCAATGAAGGCTTTACGGTTAACTCGGGAGGAAGCCATGGTGGCGAAGGCGGTGGCGTTGGAGCCGCCGCCGCCGATTGAAAGTAGGGTTTTGACTTTAGGGTTTTTGAGTTGAAGGGTGGAAGTGAAGTTTGAGAAGAAGGGGAGATCGGAGGAGGAGATGGTGACGTGGAAGGTTTCAGAATCTATATTGGCGAATGCGCAGAAGATATGAGTGAAGAGAGAAGAGTCAATTGATGAAACTGAAATGCTACCTTGGAACCAATACACACCTTTGACTGCAGATTTGTGATGATATGGTGAAGAAGCTCCTGGTGAAGCCATGAAAAGCAAGGTTGATATTGTGAAGAAGAAAAGGGTTTTGGTGGGTATGAGATTCATGGTTTTCTTTGTTGATGAATGGATAATTTGGTGTGAGAATTTACTTGTTGGGTGTTTGAGGATGAATATATATAGATGGAGATGGATTGATTAGTCAATGAAGGATATTGTCTTTGATTGGTTGGTTTGACATTTTATGTTTGACAAATTATGATGGGATCTCGTTTAATTTGTGGGATTTGTTTTGTGCAGCAAATCTTGAATTCATCTATTTCTTATAGTTTTTGGGCAGGTGAATGAGGCGGATGTTTAGTTGCCATTTCGTGCATCTAGATGAAGAGTGGATGTTACTTGTCAACGAGTAATGTCAAACTTTGGTTATCCATTCACAAGTTATATAATTTGTACATACATCTATTGATCTATATAGTATATGTTCATAGTATTTGAAGAAATAACCGTTTGAGTGTTAGAGATGTGTGGGACATTCCACGTCCACTATGATATTGTGTGAATCTAATATATAAATCATAGACTACTTTTCTTGTTGCCAATTGGTTTTAGAATGGAACCTCAAAAGGCTTGTGTGTTGGTTCACGACGTACATCCCCTCCACATATTAGATACATCAGATATAAAAGAGGGTCTTATGATCCTGTGTTTGGGTTGTGATTAACGGATATATGTTATCCGCTCGTTTGGCTAAGCCGACCTTAAGGCTTTGTCTCAAGTGTCGGCTAGTCCATGATAGTTGCACTTGAGAGGATCGGAAGTGTATGTCCCACATCGACAATATATATGATAATTGTGTGACTCTAACATATAAATCTTAAGGCTACTTCTAATATTGTGCATTACTTTTAGGATGGAACCTCGAAAAACTTGTGTAGGTTTACTTTGACGTGCACTCCTTCACGTATTAGATCCGTCGGATATAAAAGATAAATAACAATAACACTTTTCGCGAATCGCATTCTACGAAATGTACGTTGTGAGCCACACTCGAACCCCTGTACAATTCTACGAAATGTTGTGAGCCACATTCGAACCCTTGTACCTTCTCGTATAAGTACTTAGATGAGAAGGTACAGTAAAATGTTAGACGAGAAGGTACAGTCAAATGCACGAAGGTATATAATGTTCTTTGAAGGGATTACAAGGTGTTTATGGAACATTATCGTGTCAATAAAATGCATAAAGGTATAACCCGACAGCTCCGATATCTCAGACGGGGTTATAATTGAGAACCTGAGAGCTATCCACGTTTTGAGTACGTTAGGAATAGCAGGAAGTATCAGCCTTTCGACCCCCAGTTCCTTGAGCATCTACAGTGGCACATCCGTTGCCGCTGATATTTAAAACGTGTACCAACAAATGGAACCTCGGCTACCTTCCCGTAGGACGTAACCGGATACCTGATCTCTTTGTCATCTACCAAAATCAGTTTCCTTTACTTTTCGTTTTTTGTTTGTTTATGTTACTCATATCCTAAATTGATATATAAAATTCTAAAGGATTCAGATTTTATATAATGTCGTGTTTTGTAGTATAACCTAAACTAGTTTCCTTTACTTAGTGCTTGTCCGTCACGGACAGAAGACACTTGTCCGTCAACGGGCAAGTGTCTTCTCACTTCGCAAAATCGTGAACGCCAACAATGGCGTTTGCGATTAACACAAAAATTATACTCGTTAAACCCTAAAATAAGTAATCAACTATCAACCCTAACTCATATTCATCCATTTTTGTAACATATAAACCCCTAAATATATCTAAAACAACCTAAATCGCACAAATTAAACCCTAAACCTAAACCTAACTAAAACAATCAAATTTAAACAAAACTAAAGCGAGAAAGTGAAGTGTTTAAATTTGATCGAGCGAAGAAATGAATTGGTGTTCGTGGCGGCGAAGAAGGTAAGAGGAAGAAGGGAAAGAAAATGAGCGTGTCTGCCCTTATAGGGCAATTTAGATTTGTCCGTCACGGACGGTTGCAATCTGTCCGTGACGGACAAACAACATCTGTCCGTGACGGACAGATTCCTTTTGTCCGTTACGGACAGATCATACGTTAACTTGAGATTTACAAAATATATATGTATCTTTTAAATCAACCAATAATGTGTAATACCTATTATACAACTTTATTAAATAAATGAGTTTATTTTACTTTAGTAACATTTTCGTCAAATTTTAATTTAGTAAGTTCTTTGAATAAACATAACGAGCTATAACGAAGATAATGAGATAAAAATATCAACTTAACTTTATTGAGAGGATTATAAATTATTTTCATACAAAAATTACGTTATTGAAAGCCGTATACAGTTTCAATAAATAAACGTTACTTTTGTTCAAAGTTTTACGATTTCATAACGATATCAAGACTCAAGAAATAAACGTTTCTTTCGTTCAAACATAACAATTACAAAGAAATCAAAGTTTCAAGATCAATGTTACGTTTTTAAACATGACGTTGAACTTCAAACATAAATACGATCAAATCAAAATAACGTTATTGAAAACATTTAAACTTTCTGTTAACAAAAGACAATAAAATTAAATTTTTGTTATTCAAAGGATTACAAATTTCTTTCAAACAAACCAAATTTTAGAACTTTAATCCACAAAATAGACATATTACATATATTCCATTCGTCCGTCACGGACAGTGGCCATTTGTCCTCCACGGACAGTGTCTATTTGTCCGTCACGGACAAATGATATTGATTTACTAATTAATGTCCATTTACCCGTTAGTAAAATCAATGCGCCAAATAGCCTCCACGATAATTTATAGATTATATTTGTAATATAATCGATAGATAAGTGAAAAGAAGGTCGACCGTTATTAAGAAGTTCAAGTTTGACTTGGCCTCAAATGGGTGCACTTTGCACATGCATCATTGTACATTTGATGTGATAGCAAATGGACCAAATAATAATTCAAAGCATGCACACCCAACTTGGAGGAATTTATTTTGTGCGGTTGGTCAAATCATTTTGTGTTTATTATATTTGCAATATTGGTGATTGAGGGTCCGTTTGTTTTTTTACTTTGGAATCGGAAACGAAATGAAAATAAATGTAGTCTTTTCATAAAATTTCATGAAAATTTTTGGAATCATTCCTTGTGATTTAAAGTAGTTGGAGTATAATTTAATTACTTTTGATACTCTATACTGAAATAAAATATGGGGAAGCAAGTGCATTTTGCATGAAACCCCAATGAATGATTTCATAAAATTTCATGAATAAGGATATGCATATGAACTAAATTCGTTTTTAATCGGTTTTCGTTTCGAAGTTAGAACCAAACGGGCCCTAAATAGTTATTGTTGACCCCACACAAGCCACAACTTTACGAGCGTGAATAGTCTATATTAATAATATAATTTGTAATAAAATTGTTCATTATTTCTCTCTTTAACGTGGGAAAGGAACTATGCCATTAATGCATTTTCCCCCGAAAGTAATTTGTCCATATATTTAAAAAAATTAACAAAAAAGTTGTTTTTTGAAGTGTATGTGGGCAAGTAGTCAAATAAATCATGATGTCAGTCTTGGTTCTCAAGTCTTCGATGTCGATCATGATTTTTTTTAAATCTATATCTATGTAATCTATATTTTTTTTAAATCTATATCTATGTAATCTATACGGCGCTGACGTGTCTACTAAAACAGTATAAGTATACTGACGCTGACGTGTTGCAAAAACAATATTTTGAAATGAAATTCTCATTGCAAAAATAACAAATTTTGAATTGGATTTTTTGGCACCACTCACTCTATCCAGCATATAATTAGTATAACATTTTTCCTTTACAAAAAAACTTGGATTTTTAGGTACCGACTCACTCTATGCACAATGCACCATATAACTTGTATGAAACAAAATAACCAGCTAATGATCCTCTTGGAATCCCATAAATAGCACACCAAACCATACCGGCTACATTTGGAGTCATTGGTGATGCAACAATTTCAAATTATGATAAATACGACGAAATAAGTATTAAAAAATGGTGTTCTTAGCTCGGTAGCTGATCTTGATTTGTTGGAACAACTCCTCATATTATTACACAAGCTTTCCTGCTAGGATCACTCTTGCAACAGTAAGTGAATTTTCGAAAGAAACGCTTTTGCGACTGAGACAAGTTCACCATTTATATATACACTTAAGAAGAAGATACAGGGCTATTTACTCCTTTAGTATTCACCAGAACCGTTGATAGTTATCACGAAGAATATTATAAGCTTGTCCGGATATACAACTGTAGCACTTCGCTATTGTATGCTATGTCAAAATACCTTCACACTGGCAGCAAGTCTATAGTGCCATTTCTCACCCGCGAATGTCTCCATTGTCTGCAAAATGAGTAACCCTGTATGTGGGTGCAATGCTGGGCCAACGCTCGTATCGGTTTCAAGCAAAGCCTCTACACTCAAAGCTCAAAGCTGGCTTTAGGCAAACCTGGAGTAGAATACTAGAATCATCAACCTGGTATTTTATACAAGGGGATGTTTAAAAAATATAATTAATAACAATTTTCGTAACTCACTGTTAAGAAAATGAAGCAGCCTAGCTATTGATTGACATATTGGTGCTTTTACCTCCCCACAAGAGGGTTTCATGGTAAACTGATCAAAATCAGTACTAGGCCATGTTTGGTTGTTGGTTTATAAAGTAAATTTAGAGGGCTGAAAGGTTTTTTCTAACATCTGCTCCAAACACACCCTTGATATAGGAGTCAAGTGAATGGTTTGAGAGCGTTGAATTTCTGAAAACACAATGACATCATAACACTGGAAGAAGATTAGAAACATGATCATACCTTGACAAAGCTACCAGCTTCCGCAATGCAAGGCATACCTATGTATATGAGTTAGCCATTGCATTCTCTCCATGACGAGACAAATCTTATAGATGCTTGCAGTCAAATTCTTGACTTGAGATCTGCTGGCAAAAGTTGACTTAAGAAACTGTGAAGGGAGACTATATACTGAATCCATCCTTTGTCAATGAGTCCGCAGAATTCGGATCCCCCCACTATGAAGTATTAAAGAAGAGAGAATGAACAAGGGGATGAAAGCTTCATATAATGATGACATCAATCAAACATATCATATTTTGCACATTTTTTTATTCACATAAGACTCATGCCCACCATAACTAACACTTCCAAATTATATGATTTTCTTACCCTGTGGGATTTCTTTTTTGATGGTTGAGAGCATCTCCAACCCGAAAATAATTTTTTTTACCATTTCTGTCTTAAACGGAAGTAAAAAGCTGAAAAAAAAGGGTTAAATTAGCAATAGGACTCTTACTTTCGTGACCTAAGAACCTGTGAAGGGAGACAATATACTGAATCCATCCTTTGTAATCGAGTCTTGAGAATTCTGATCACCTAGCGGAGAATATGGTCTTGACACTTTCCCTTTTGAGGATCCCTGAAGATTAGATGAAAGTATTTCATAAGGCAGTCTCTGCATATTTAAAAATAAGAGATTCCTCTTATGCAGTCCTAGAAGTGAGATACTTGCTTCTAGTAGGTTTTAATACTGCCCAAACACATAAAAGAAAGATTGACGCAAATGTAGAGCATTGACCGATTACCTTTAATTGGTTGGGGCCATATGTGTTCAATGCATGATCAATAGCATTATAAATTTCAACCGCTTGATGAGAATCACGACTGCACTTGACTACACGAAATTGATCCTTCTGTTCTGCGGACTTGGCCTGTAGATAAAGTACAAGATGAGACGGCGGTGTGCTGGGACCGTCTTTCTTTCCATGGGTCAACTCCATTGTGACAAGATCATCCCACAGCACATCCCACACAACAGAACACGGATCCTTTGCAGGGATGAACTTCTTCTGGGATAAAGATGAGGGTTGCTGATATTCAAAAGCAATATTAGTTCATAATACTTTGGGCATAGTGAGTTATGGACTTACGGTAAATGTTGTTTCTAAAGCAAAAGATTGACTTACTTGCAGAAGTATAGCTCTCCGATGAGTTACAATAAGCACTCGTCCCTTGGGAAGCATGAAGTGATCTTCATAGGCATCTGATAACGCAAACTTTCCACGCACTTTAAATAAATCTACCTGACCAAAGAATGCACCAGATTCTGCAAGTTGCAGCATAACCTGTAAAATTCAGGAAAAATAACTGTTTCACAACTCAATTGTTGATATATAGCTGGTACAGTAGAACGGAGGACAGAAAACAATGGTTACTTTATAATAATTAATATATTTTTCTTTTGGAACCAACCCGTGCAAGGCACGGGCAATGCACTAGTTTGTACAACAAAGTGCGCTACTCATGATTCTCAAGATATTGCCAATTTTACATAATGCGCTAATGTGAAATGTTTACACTTCACATTCCTCTTCTTTTAAGTATTTCAAAAAAAACGTCATGTATGGGCGAACCAGGTTATCAACACCAATTTTACCTGTCCCTGAGATTTGTATTCATCATACGGACGAAGCAGGTTATCAGCACTAATCACACGTGGTAGCCTCCTCCGAAGAAGTTGTTCCTCAGAGGTTAGAGCAGCAAGTATCTTCATTCTCATAGCATTAGCACCCTCAGTAGTTTTTGATAACAGATCCAACACACCACTCACTGGTTGTGCAGCTGCACCAATGATGCCCTTTCCAACACCTTGAACAAATCCCTCTACTCCAGAAGCCTTGGCACCTTCAAGAGGCTTTGTTAATATGCCAGTTACACCACGGAACAAGCCCTTGGCTAATGCTCCACCACCCTCTCGAATAACATCACCAAAGTCTTCAACACCCTTGCTTTCCTGTTAGAAGATTGATTTAAATACCACAATTTGAAGGATCAGCAAAATAAATTAAACAAAGAGGAGATCAGAGCACACATTTTAGACAATGAAATCTTTCTAAGCCTTTAGGAAAATTGACCTTCAAATTTTACTGTTATACTAGATGAAAATTGCACATCACTCGGTGTTCTAAAAGGCATGCCTTATGCGCACTCAGGTTGCCTTGTCCCTAGGTCCAGGAGCACCTGTGCCTAGGCTCCAGGAGCACCTGTGCCTAGTGCCTTTTAGAATACTGAAATCACTGAACTTTTTTTTTGAATGAATTGGGTGAAGTAGGCTCTTTTTTATCTTTTTGTATTGTAAACCCCTCTAATTTTTATCACTCTAATTGACTACCACTACTACTCTATTAAGGGGTATATTTACTTAATGAGTTTATGTTATGGGTACTCTTAATAGAGTAATAGTGGTAAAAGGCCTAGTTAGCCATTTTACCCCTTTTCTTTTTTAGTAAAAATAGGAAGTAATTTTTCCATGAGTGGGAGATATCATAGAAAACTCACAGACGTGAAATTAAGTTTTTCCCTACAGCAAATTACCTTGCCATGTTCATGTTTCATGTCTCCAAAACTACCACATAGGCCAATCAAAATGTAAGCTATAAATATCCCAAGCATTCAATTTTTTACATAGCTGAGAAGGCACGTAAATCATATTATACCTAGTATATTACTATAACTCTAACCTGGGCTTAGCAACTAAGCATGTAGAACAGGCGCAAATATGAAAAAAAAAAAAACAAGAAGAGCCTTGCTGAGCAAACCTTAAGTTACAACAAATTCATGATGTTGATATCATTTCAAAGAGCCCATTCAGCAAAAAAATGACACGGGGATATACAAATGAACTAGTTTCGACTTTGTGACTAATATGAGCATAGTTTGAATGGAGGCAGACTACTCAAAATTGAGGGGGTTATCACAATTTCAGTTATAACTCCATCCCAAAACATATATACAAGTTACCTCCTCCCCAAAAGGTAATATATAATTTCGATTCCACAGTATCATGTCTGTCATTATTCATAATAATGAGCAAGTTGCAATACTAAGCAGCGGACATAACACATTTGAAGCAAATGACATTCTGTGGAACTTAATGGGGCGTAAAATTACTAAAAATGTTATGTGTGAAGAACAAACCTGTCTCATTCGACTTTGAATAAACTTCTTGTCCATTGACAAGGCTGCAACACCTTTACTCATATGCCCAAGGGCACTGCTTGCATTACCCAATATATCAACTCCGGAGAGGAGCTGAAGAGGTTGGCTAAGGAGATCCTTTTGAACATTTGATGTAGCATTACTGATAATCACACTCTGACGTAAAGAGACTTTCTCCACAAATCGTTGATGTATTCTTACCTGACAAGCCATCACAATCGCATCAGCATTTCTACCATCATTGGAATAAATGTACGAAGAAAATCTTTCAGAACATTGAATCCCTCAAAATATCTTAGGTCAATTTCAGTGTGCTAGACTGGTATATTGTAACACGGAAAGCAATATGTAAATTGTGTAATCTACTATCATCGTGAAAATGCTTACAGTCATGTTTTCCATGTTCCCTAATGCAGTCATCAATGATGACCAAAATCCGAGAACTCCTTTAGGTCGTTGTGTCGGTGACATAGTCATAGACACTTTCAATCTCACTTCCGAGATGTTGAGAACTCTGCAAAAATCCAAAAGGATTTCTTAATTTTATTTTTATTTCAATAAGGAAAGGCAAAAGGTTTCACACAGTAAATCCCATACCCGATTTCAATTATTGGATCTATGGATACTGCATTTGTTTTCGTATTAGACAATCTACTCAAATTGACCTGTTGGATCATTTCATGAAGACGCCATATGATTGGCTCATGGATATTAATCAAAAAAGCTGAGTTTTCCGGTACCTGCAACCAAATCATATTTATTAGCTTTCCGGTAGATAAGACTCTGGCAACAAGAACAGCGTTTATTTGTAATATGTTGAAAGTCTCACTTGAAGGCCTATATAAGGGTAAGCACATAAATCCAGTGACCCATCTGACTGAGATGTCACAGAAATCTTCAAGATATGATCAGTTTCCTCTTTAACTCTATGTGGCCTGAAAAGCACTGGCATAGGGGACAATGGGAGCTGATTATCCACTTGGACACTGAACATTCTCAACTTGAACCTGTACATGAAAACACTCCCAAATCAACAACCATTTGGTTAACTCTACAAGTGATACCCTTTGAATAGAATTAAAAGGAGAACACGAAGATGAACAACTTTTTATCGTCAAGCTGTTGAAATTCCTCTTGATATTAAAAACATGAAGGTGGCCACTTAGTTAACACTAAAAGTGATACCCTTTGAAAAGAACTAGATGGAGAACATGATCACACGACCAAAACAAAGTGTAACAATGGGGGCAAATTTTATCGTACAGCTAATGAAGTTTTGTCAGGGTATTAGTAAGGTTTTACTTCATCATCTTCATATTAAATTCAAGAAGGTGGCCAACAACAAATTGTAAAATTAACGCAGAACGTAAATTCTTAAATTAAAAGTGCAAACTTGCACCCCAACAAAAAGTAAGTGCAGGATGAAGATAAAAGTAACTGACAAAAAGACACGGTTTCCTTTAAAAAAAAAGCTAGTTAAAACACGCAACTAAAATGGCGGAGCTACGAAGCTTGCAGCCTCTAGACATTACCTACTAGTTCCAGAACCCAAGCCAGTGGAATGAGATATCAGAAGATTCTGAACTGATAGATATAGTATCTCCTCTGGTGTATGATCAATGATTGATAGACCAAGCTCGGAAAGCTCAACAATGATATGGAATTCTGTATCAGATGATGGAGATTCTACACTCTGTGTTTCCGACCTTGGGTTTGATGATAAAGATGAAGGAAATCTATGTGGCACAACTGCCAACAATTGGTCATCAGGCATCCAATCAGTAATTTTAACTATATTCGTCTTCTCTTCCTTGATAATGGTCACACGTAAAGCACTAGCAGGTCCATCTCCAACGTCCATGGGTTGATGGTCAACTATCTCATCTATATTGTACGTAACAGACCTTCTAGAATCGCTTCCATCTACCAAGAGCTCCAACAAATGTTTCCTACCTATATCTTCCCACATATAGGAAGCAGCTGCATTAGGAGGAAGCAGCATCCAAGAATCATTGCCCCCCTCAGCTTGTCGGAATCGAATAGGTAAGAGCATAGATCGGTTTTCAATCCTGCAACCAACAAGATTATTTCTATGGTGCATGCTTATATATAAAACAACTACATGCATGTACATAAGATAGAAATGTAAAGGAACAAACAAATGACTGAAAATATGAACCCAAGAACCATTATAAAAAATTTCCACCATAACTTGCTACATATACTGAAAATCCTCTCTATATCCAGATCCTTTCTGACCTCCCCTTGTTACACCATAAACAGACGGCATGTGTGAGCACAAAAAATTGCATGTGTGTATAATGCTGAATTTTGTATTGATTACACACTAGAAAAATAACAGCATAATTTGCCAAAACACGAACATTGCAAGGGGTAAAAGAATCTGGGCAGAAAACAGACCTGTAAGGACTAAAGAAAGATTTAGGACGGAAAATAACTTCATATCTTGAGCTCTTAGTTCCACTTCTCACAGTTACACTTATGTCTGCCAAACTGCTGTCTCTTTCACTGTGCAAAGATACCCGCATAAACCCCTCAGTTCCAACACTGAATGGTTTACTCCATCTACATCCATCAAAACTTATCTGAACAAAGAGGTAACACTCAAAGTAAGCAAAAGAATGGCAATACTTACCAGTTCTGGATGAATTATTTCAGAGGAAGTTAATTACCTTCAACATTTCTACTTTCGAGGAAGATTGCCACCTACAAAGTTTTGGAGGATCAGCAGGATTGATCACCTCCATTGACTCGGTGCCACACTGCTGCAGGCACAAAGGGACACCGACTCTATTTATGAACAAGGAATGTGGCTGAAAATGAACCACCTGCAAAACAAATTAATTCAGCTTTTGTGAAAACATAAGTCTGCAGTTGTTGGCCAGAAGTATAACGCAGATGATCTATTATATCATTTCCTTTTACGGAAAGCCAGGAAAAAGCCTACAAAGGTTTATCTGGTCCAGACTCCAGAGTGGAATTTCAGCATTATGTATGACAATAAGATTGGGAAGCAAAGAAGAGAGATAAATTTGAAATATAAATCTGTAGGGCATCAAATAAGGCATTTCTTAGGAGGAAATGAGCTTCATTTATCATGCAATGAAGATGGAAACACACAACTCACAAAGGAGATGAAAGAGAAAACCTATTCAGTTGAAATGAAAATTCAACCTTTGTTCTATCAGAAGTCATATTAAGCTGTGCAGAAAGATTGTAGTAAGATCCATCAGTATTAAAAGCCTTGACATCAACTCGTCCCTGGAAGAAGTTCATGCAAGACAAATATGTCATATAGTGTTCCTGGAGACTGGAGCAAAAAAGAAAATAGCAGATCCATTAAGGTAACATATTTTTATCAGCACCTTTTTCTCAAGCTCAAGAAGAGATATTCCTGGACTATAATAATCAGAACGACGAACAGCAACTGAGATTCCAACTTTAGGGGATAGGTATGTATCATTACGAGGTGTAAACAACACTACCCCACCTCGTCCAACATAATCTTGTGGGGAAAGCATGCTAGGTGAGGGACTAGTATCCTCTATTGTATCCAAAACTTGAACATTTTTCCTTGCAATTGTTGAAGTTTTTGCAGATTTAGCAGCTCGAGAGAATATGAGGTTGTCAACATCCGAATTATCCAATGGTTCAATCTCCACAACTCGATACGACAATGGCATAGAAGAATCATTAATGACCCAATAGGGAACAAAAAACCTAATAACTTTGGGACCTACAGAAGTGCTTCCCATGTCACGTTCAATGCTCACTCGGAGTCTCCTATAAGATCCAGGAAACGAAAAAAATTAGTTTGTCTTACATTTTTCTAGCAGCTTGCAATATTTTCATTTTGTGACATCCAAATTGGTGTTGACAAGAAGAGAAACAGAAAGAGTGAAGTAATAACTCAAAAGGTTAAGCCATCTGACTGAGCTACATCCTACAGCGACCCCAATAGTACATTCAACTCTATATATATGTTACACTGCAAGTGCAGGAATACAAAGAAAAAGAAATTTTGAAAAATCACCTTCTGCTCTTCTGATGGGCCATCCAAAATGAAGAAACGTGTTCATTTGATGAAAGATCTAAGATGACAACTGGGTCCTGCAAAATAAAAATAAGTTGAGGAAACTGCTTGGAAAGACTAGGACAAAACTACACTTAGTGTTTACCTTCTCCAAAGCCCAGCCACCCTGAACAAAAAATGACATGTATATTGGCTTTTGGATGTCTGCTGTGTAAACATTCGCACTTTCTCGTGACAAGATAATACCCTGCTGCCGTTCAATCCCTCTCCCTTCTCTAGTTCTTTCCCAGATAGTGAACTCTGCTGGACAGGGAAGTCGATTCTCCAACTTCAGAGGGGCATTAATAGATATTTTCCAATCATATACAGGTGCATTCAGTTCTGTGTGAAGAACAGATGCATCAGTACCAGCACAAAGCCAAAATTGTTTACTTTCACTACCCAGTGAACAAGACAGAAGAACATCCTTTTTATCAAGCTGGTCCAACTTAAATGAAGAGGAAACCATCCTATTCCCCTGCTTCATAGTACTCTGCCTAGAGAGTAAACTTTGTTCCAGATATCCTACAGCAGCAGTAAGGCCCCAAGAGTAAGGTAAACAGGGAGAATCAACTGTCGGGCGAATTTGTAGACAATGCTCTGAATCCCTGCACATACTCTGCCAAGGTAAGGCAGAAGTTGTTCCAGGAAGCAATGTAACAACATTCTTCATGCTTTTATCTTGCTTTCCTCGACTCCCTGTATCCACCACTGACACTGGACATGTGGCAATATCCAATTTGACATCTGATTCATTAATAATGGTTGCAAGACCCCTGAAAACTGCATGCTTCTTTCCATTTATCATTACCACTTCCATCGCGACAAGATCTCTTCCAAAATACTTTGGGACCACTGATAAAGGCAGCAGAGAACGAGTACTCTCCCAGGGCCCTTCAGGGCCAAGGGCTACCCAGAAACCAACATCAGCTTCACTGTCATTTTCTTTGACAATTTCATTTTGCAATTTGACAGACTTGGCCCTTTCAAAATATGATGTGCAAGCTTGAAGATATCCATAGTTATCTAAACTTTCTTCACTACCCGTCTGATCCTGAATAACAAGCCACAAACATTATGATAATGGACGCAAAACACATATCAAGAAATCATACACAGAAATGAGTAGACTAACCTTTTTCCTTAGTGGATAGGAAGCAATATTTTTAAAATCTTGGTGATGTAGCATTCTAGATGAAGCAACCTTTCTGAGTGTATTTGTTCCATGTCCAACAGGGAAACAAGATGCCCCAACAACTTCACCTGTTCAAATACAGATCCAACGTAAGACAATCTTACATTACAAGCTCAGCAATGCCGGAGATATTTTCAGAGATCAGAAACTCAGAAATATAATCAAAGAAAGCATTAATAGTCTCTGGGTATATACATCGGTCTGTTGCTGCTCACTCAACGAAATGATCCAAGAGCTTTAATATGATCTACTTAAAAGGAGAAGATAAGAGAATATAACAATTTAAAGTTTTTCTAGTTACAGAATGACACGAAAATATTGTTATTTATAATAATTTTTTGTTACTTTCTTCTTGCCTAATGTCATCATTAGCTATTTTATTCCTCCCTATCATTTTGCTCTTCTTTCTCTCTCCTCTCTTCACCTCTGATACGGCTCACAATCATGTTGCTATATTAAAATACAAGCATAACCCAGTAATATATAACTTCAGTCATTTACATTGTCTCCTGGGTAAAAAAGAAGCAAAACCTCAAGGTACCTTTTTCCAACTTTGTCGAATTAATTTAATTAGTGACAAGTGGAATTTAATCACATATACGAGATAAATGACAAAAGCTAGCACTCATTAGGTAGTAGGGGGGGGGGGGGGGGGGGGGGGGGGAACCAAGGACATGCTATCTGCAGAAATGGAAAATGCATTATAATGATCCCCACTTAATAATCAAATTAATCACAGTAAAGGTTTTTGTCATGAGCGCAAATCGAGAAAGACAACAAATAATGCAAACACCATATAAGTGGATAGCAACAGATGCACTAGATGCAGTTTTGGCTTCTGATTCTTCTAAATGTATGGCTACAAATGGAAACTGAAAAAAAAATCAAATTGAACTCCATTATGCTATAATTAAGGAACATCAGTAAGCATGAATTGACCAGGATACAAAATGATGTTTACATACCCAGTTTACACTAAGGCACATTAGCAGACTATTTAGTAATACAACATGCAGATATGACTAAAGTACTTGGGAAGGTGAGCGATTCTTCAAACTCGTCAAAACAGAGAGGGTTGAAAAAGCTTTCTCAGAAGATGTGTACCTTTCCCAGCTTTTGCAGCAAGATTGGTCAACTCAACTTCAAGTTTAGCCACACCCTACGATAGCAAACAAGCCTTAGCAATAAACGAAGTCCAGAAATTACTTGAAAAGAAATCGTAGACATGAAAAGTAAAACAATGTCTTTCCTAAAATGGAACAAACGAGCCAAAGGAACAAAAAGAGAGATGAGATGGAAGAAGCAAGATTTGAAATTCAGAGTTACATGATCCATCAGAAACCATTTTTCCCTGATGAAGAATCAATTATCAGAATCTTTTGTTTTTAATGGCCTTTAGAACAAAAATCACAAGAAACATGGAGAGGATAAAAGTTCAAACTTTCAGTTTAGGGAAGAAAAAAGAAGCGGTACAGGAGATGAAGAGACCGTGACTAAAAATGTAAACACAAAATTGATCTTCTAGAGTACCAAAACGCATCTTTCACAATACACAGAGAGCTATATCCAGAATATTCCATGAAATTTCCAATACCTTTCTAGGAACCTCAAATATGAAGAGCTCATCCCACTTAGCAATCCCCACATCAGTATTTCCACTTTTGTTAAACAATGGCTGCACACATTTAGTTCTTGCACTCTGAGGAAAAAGTTTCTGCTGATCTGTAGGCTGGTTATCCACCACAAGACGCAATGCACAGAAGAGATTATAACCATTACCATCGTCTACAATGGGTACACCCTGCAGAATAAAAAAACAAAGCAATCACCAAAAAAGGCTGCAGGAAAGACATACAAGGGTTCCCTTAGCTCAAATCAACTAATTACGGAATTCCTGGACAAGCCCCTGGAAACATAATTTGAGAAAATAGGTCATCACTTATAGGTGACACGATTTTTGTAAAGGATGACATCTCATTTCGTTAAGGGTGACAAACAGATCCCCTATATGTGCAAATGAAATTTTTAGTTGGCCTGTCAACAAAAAAACTATTATGTATGCTTTATTGCCCCCACCCCCCCGACCACGCCCTCAAACTAAGGACAAAGATATCAAATGCACCATGCAAATACCTTTGCTTCTATTATGTTCACAGCCACATAATACCGTGGTTCTCGCGATTCATTCGCATGGTTTAACCGGACCGCAAACCGAGGAGGTGGGACCCATGTGGGAGTTGAGCCATCAGGATGCAGAAGTTCTATAGTCTCAGAATTGTGCTCAAATTTCTTCAGATAAATATTACATCCAAGTTTATTTTCTATTATGATTGTCTGGAAATCATCTTCGTCCAAAGCAGACAGCGTTGTTTCACTATCATCATTGATACTATCTTCCTGCAAAATAGAACAGTTATCAAACATTCTAACGAAAGTTGATATCAGCATATATGCCTTAGTTCACCTCATTTATCTTTGCAGCTTTCTGTTCAAGTTCCTTCTGTCGTCTCCAAGAAAGCATAGCTTCAGTGAAGGTTTCCATGTTGGCAGCACTAACATTTATATTTAAGACACTTGTAGCAGCAATGCGCACCCTCTTTCCGAGTCCAGGAGCCGGGTGTAAATTTGTCTCATAAGTTTCAAACCTGAAAATCAAGGTGGTGTAAGAACCAACAATTTTTACTTCCAATAAGCAAATTTCAAACAAAAACAAATAAACCCAAATGAAAGGAAATATTTATTAGCATAAAATCTAGTGGTTCTCAAGCAATCTAACTCATTACTTGAAGATTCCATCAAAAGGCTCCACAAGTGGCTCCCATGAATCCAGTTGTGCATTAAAAGTTGAAGCAGCCATGGAAGATACTAGTACAGCATTCATTGCCTCCCATCGGCCGTGTGTTGCAAGTTTGATGTTGACGATGGTCATGTCAAAAAGTGGCGTCATCTGAAAAGAGATGTTATAAATCACATAAGAATGTTGATAAACACCATGTAGATAAATTTATAATATAGGTTCCACCATCATTGCTTACCATTCCACACAAACTATCAAGAATAGTGACAGAGAAACATCTGAGCTTCATATCAGCAGTCACGTTTTCCCGGGTTTTAGGCTTCACAAAATCACCTATAGCAAATGCTAGGCGACTGGATGGTTTTTTCAGATCTGGACGTGCTAAAAATGTATTGCCCTGATTTAATGGAAAAACGAGGTTCATCAACCAGATTGACAATGTATACTGTCCAATACGAATAAATAATATACTGCATACCGTACATAGATATATTCCTTCATTGAATCAAATTGTCAAGTTTAAACACTAAAATCACCTGATTTTCAACCTTCCATATACTCCAACAATGGGATGCTTTTGAGTTTAACGATCTAGAAATAGGAACCTCAACTATATTAGCAGCGCTAACAAGGTCCAATCTTGGACAGCAAAATGCATCAACTCGAGGTGGTTCATCAGTTCTGGTGACAACACATCCAATAGATGCATATCCAGGAGGTGCAATTGGATACCAGAAGAATGCTTCATCAACACCTTTCCCAAATACTTGAGCAACTTTTGTAAACTGGACAGGCTTTGCAGATACTTCCGGATTATCAGCCAAAAAGATTATGCCTAGTGAAGGAGGCTCTAACCTGAAAGGACATGCAACATTTTAAGATTAAGAACTTGCACTTAACCGCCTTCATACAACAAGTGCAAAATAATATTATCTGACCCTTCAGTGATACAATCACCCAATGCAGAATAGCCAGGACGGGTTATAGGCCTCCATATTGAGACTGGACGACGGAGTTCTCCACCCTTGTCCCACCAAATCCTTTCAAAATTTGGGGTTGAGATACAAAAACTATTTGCTCTTGAACATGATCGAACAACATCCCATCCAGATGAGCCAGCAGAATGATTACTTACTCTCTGATTGTCAAAACTTGAATCTGTCTTTATCCTTCCTGAAGAACTATGGTTCCAACTTGTGTTCCAGAGAAGACACTGAACTAGGTCATAACATATCTCATTTGAAGGACGATCAACTGAAGGATGAGCATAGAAGGATCCAAGACTGTTATCCAGGCGCCAAATGCTAAACCCAGATGTCACATGAGAGCTTGATGCGGAGCTGTATACGCATCCTGAATATGTTGTTGACGTCACAAGATCAGCGCGTACACAGTAGACAATGTGTTTAGGTGGTGGCTGACTCCCAATATTTGCTACACAACCCACTGCTTTGTATCCCGGTGGTGCAACAGGAAGCCATAGTGAACATTCAACATTTTTGTCCACAGAACTTTGATTTCCCGCTCCCAGAATGGAAGATAGTGGACCAATTAGTGAGAAACCAAGAGGTTTTCGGACACGCCCATACGCACTGCTCATAGCCATAACCGCTTGTGACGGAGGTATTGGCCTGGAATAAAGCATAATAAACATCATCCAAAGCATAAATCATATCAAATATGAAAACTAGGTCCAGCCATACAGATATAAACTGACAAGATAACAATATTTCGCACACCAAAATTCTCAACAACTTCCCCATTTTCTTTGGGTCTCTTTCATCATGATTTGAGTACAAAAAATCCAGCCCATAGAAGTCATGAAACAGAAGGTAGACTAGCACTGGTGAAATAGTCCCGTCTGACTTTCTAAAAGAAGTCATATAGCTTCTAGAAAAATGTGTATATCACACAAAATTGACCAAATGAAATTCATGAGCTTTTTTTATTATTACTTTTCCTCACAAAACATATAAAATGAAAGCGGCAATCACAGGCATGAAGCAGCTTCAACTAATCCCCTAACTCGAACAAGCTTTCCCAAAATGCAAGCCCTGCAAGCTCAATATCAAAGAACAGGTACCAACAAAGAACAATTGTGACTCTAGCCTTGATATTGAGATGTGTACCTTGCTCTGAGCAATGTCACAACACATAAAACTTCATATAGATAAGAGAGTCCAGAATACAATTTGAATGTATGTTTTACTAACAGCACAACACTATAAAATATAAATGGATAAGAGAACCTCTTTTTTTTTAACTATTTGGAGGAAGAAAATAAACCATATTGCAAATATGCCAAAATGAAATGTATAGCATGACCAATGTCACAACCCAAAAGCACTTAGGGATGTTAGTGGGTTGGGGAATGAGACGAGGATATCGAATGGGGATGGGCGGACTGGAGAGCAAAATGCATTCCCATGCGAGGAATCTACTGTCCTCAAGGATTTTCTACTGTATTCTAACATATTATTTTGTTAAATTCTTCATTACAATACATAGAATAGCTACTGAAATAGGTGGAGGAAACTCGTAGAGTAGGGGTGGGCATGGGACGGGACGGGATAGGGGTCGTCCCGCGTCCTGTCCCGCAAGTTATTTGCGGGACGGGACAGGATTTATGACTTTTTTTCTTCGTCCCGCACGGGCCTTGTCCCATGTGGGACGGGACGGGACGGGACGAATCTCACGAAAATTATGCACCGATTATATTCAATATGTATACCTGTTTTCTCTCATGTTTAAAGACAAACGATCGGAAAAAAAAACTCGATACCTAATTATCGGTTCATGACGCCTACAATAGTAGTTAATACTTTGAAAACAAATTCAAGTTACATCAAAGTGTCTTACAGATTCACATTAAAAAAATAACAACAGATAATTTACGACATTTATTTAACTATCAATTACAATTGTGGGAATCCACAAATACAAGGGCGATAGAACGGACTAGAGTAAGGGCGGCGATGGAACGGACCAGAGCAAGGCGGCGAACGGACTAATTCAAGGGAGAGTAGAAACTCTAGTATTTTAGATCCAACCAAATGATAGTAAAGAATGAGCGAATGACTGATGAAAAAACTATCAATCTAATAATTTGAAAATATAAAAATATTTTTAAAATTATAATTTATGTATATTATTTATCTATATAATATTTATAAAAATATTATTTATATATATATGCGGGGCGGGACGGAACGGGATTAACCGGGATGGAAAGTCTCCATCCCGCGTCCCATCCCGCAAATTTTTCACGGGATGGGACGGGATACACATTTTTTTTTTCAAATCCCGCCGAGATCGGGACGGGACTAACCGGGATTTATGCCCACCCCTATCGTAGAGAGTTAAATTGGGGAAAATCAGCGAACAAGTTGCAGAAGGGTATATGGAATACTTTAAAAGATAAAGCCCTTGTAAATGTAAATGGGGAATTAATAAGGGGGGCGAAGATTTGGCAAGAGCAGGGATGGGATAATTTCCATCCTCAAGCAGGGACAAGGAGTGCTATGCTAACGGAGATGGGAACAGGGGTAGTACTCCCCACCCTAGACCTTCCCATTATGTATACGTTTTGGTGCCGTATAGGCTTGCCATAGGCTAGCAAGTAAAAATTAACATCGGAATGCATTACAACGCTCAATTAGTGAATGACATGATTTGTTTACCAAAAAATGCCTAATAAAGATGGCCAGTAAGGGGATTTACCCACATGATACATTGTTAGATAAGAGAATGACATTCATCTTTCGTCAAAATCGGTCATCATGGATGCAATTTATGCAACAGAAAATATCAGTATCACAATATGTTTACGAGCTCGACCAAACCTTAAAACATGTTTACCTTGATGTCACACAATCTCCCAAAACAACATAATTTGAAGGTGCTCGAGGTCTCCAAAATGTTAAATTGTAGTGTGACCCATTTTCTGCAAGATTAGTGAAAGTTATGCGACAATAGAACTACTAGCATATATAGAACAATATTCGCAAAACAAATAATTATGATTCTGAGGAAAGACGGGGAATTAAAACCTGTTGGTGATACCCAAATTTGTTCATAATTAATACAGGGAGCCAGAGGATTTGAATCTCCATACTGAAGCGCTGTGGCAGCTTGATTTTGGAGGTTAAGTAGAAGAGAAATGACACTCAAAGAAAGATGGAAATGAACATCAGTAGATATCAGAGACATATTTATCTTATCTTTAACAGATGTATATCCCCCTGAAATATCTACAGGATCAAGAATCATGAGACCTGATCCAGCCTCAATACTTAAATCCTTAACTAGTGCCCGAACCCACGTATCATCTTCTTTTGATGCATACCTATTAAAGATGGTGGATCTTTAGAATATCATCGATAATTAACTTATAGACATTAAAGAAAGTGTATTTACTCAAAGACCAAATAGTACGTACTATTTTAAAAGATGACCACGAAGTAAGAGAATAGTAAGTTATGACCCTAGAATGCTGTAACAGCTTTCATCATCAGAACAAAATTTTGTAATCCTTGACGACTTATGTATCATCAAGAAAGTATTTATAATAAACATCTAGTATTTAATTGTGAAAGATAATATCATTATATTATCTTTAGGCTTAGATACTTCATACTATCTTGTATACATGCTTTGCTATATTTTGGCCTGGCAAGGATGTTGATTATGATGCATACTTGGATCTTTGAGTAAAGGTTTTTAAGTCTTTAAACATAAGCCTCTTTAAAAACATTTCACTTGTCTTAGAAATTGAGTTCAATTCCACCATTGTATAAGCTCAATATTCTGAATCTAGATCATGAAAACTTTAGAACTTATATTTGTAGAAGCTTCACATAACATCTAGTTTCTTGATAAGATTATTTTTATCTGCTTTATTCATGCAAGTCTCTTATTAACAGATGCCTATATATTAATGACAATATTTTTCAATATTTCCATATTAAAAAAATGTTTGAGCAATACTATTCATTATCATAGAATATCAGCATATTAAGTATTGAATCTCTTCACATAGAGTTCCTTCCCTTGAAGGAACTCTTATCCACATGTAATCGGTTCTTTTTCTCTTTGGATTGTCACCATCCAATACTAAAGTAAAACTAGTTCTCTAGCATTGACCAGATTTATTAAACTGAATGAAAACAAACAGGAGTAGAATCAGAGAAGACGGAGACCAAATATTTAATACTCACATTAAGTTCAGATCCAATTTTGCCCGTAGAAGCTTTTCACCATGGAACTTGTCAGCTCTAGATGACTTCGTACCATCATAAAATGTAAATTCAGGAGAAACAACCTTCAAAGACCAAAGACATAGAATTACAAAATCACGCAGAAACAACCTTCAGTAGCCTTCAAGAATTCACAATTCGTTTTCTTTTTTTAGTACTATATAGCCAAACTACAATATCAATCAAAGACAATGTCTAGCAAGCAAAACACAAATTACTATCAATGATTGAGACAGCGCTTTTGTGTACCTGAGCCTCAAATGTCAAGCTTTGTGTCTTCCTCAATTCACCATCATGATAGCTAGAGGAATCAGATGTGTCAGAAATATCCTTTATGTAATCCAATCTTTTATTCTCAGCATCAGACGGAAGCTTGTCCAACAACACAATGTCCACATCATCTTCCGGACAAGTTGAATAGCTGCTATCATTGCTCAAGTATGTATACTTCCTCAACAGGGAACCATTCTGAGCAACAAAATATGCACGTATTAGCAGAAGCATGGTCTGCAAATCTTACATAGTTGATTGAATCTAGATTATATTAGGCGGATTAGGGTTTCGTTACCACTAAATACCCTCTTTGATTGAGTTCAAATACTAACAGCTGAGGGCTTATACCACCTTTTCTTTGAATAAAGAATAAGAAAGAATGAGTACCTCAATTTTTACATTCACAAAGCGCAACCTCTTTCCACGTCCAATAACAACAATTGGTTGTGACCTTGAGGATTGCACTTCCCCTGTACCTGCTTGCTCCTTTAAACATATTGTCTTTCCACACCCATCATAAAGATATTCATCAACTTCGGGACAATCAGCAATTAACCGCTGAGCAGAGGACAGCTCTATGACTTCTTCTTGTTGCTTGTAAACTGGAGTACAAAGTACAATGCTGTTGTTTTTACAAATAGGATCATTCTTAGGGTTCATTATCTCCTCCCTACCAGTTATTGTTCCCAGAGCTGGAACAAAAAACTCAGCAACAGCAAGAAGAAAATCTGGCACAACAAGAACTCGAGGTTGCTGAATCCGTACAACAGATGACTGAGACGATGCTCTCCATCTGAAGTCTACTAACAACATGGTTGGAGTGGGTATATCCACACCCAGACCTGAAATAGCTGCAAAGTGTGATCTCCAAAGACTAGCACCACCAGAAGAAAGAGAGTGTCCGCCTCCAGATGATCTATATGCATCAGCAGATGGTCCAAGCATCAGCCTCATTTCGGGTTTTGCGTCATGCCGAACATCCAAAATAGAGAACTTCGGAACAGTAACATAGAGGTCTGCTTCAAACAAGGAGGTCATGCGATACGAGACCCAGAGTCCTTCAAGCTGTAAATAAAGAACTGCATACGATAAGGAAAAAGACCACAACGGACAGATAAAGTAATAGAAAATAAAAAAGGGGATGAAGGAAACAAGGGTTAAAAACAAAGAGGAGAAAACACTAACAGTTATCTGTGCCAATCTTGATCCTTCATTTGCAGAATTACACAACTCTATCACTGCATGATTGATTCTAACAGCAACAATAGTAACTGTTTGAGACAACATGTTTTGACTGTTTGTATTAACGTTATCCACCAACATCTTCACTGAATCTTCAGAACCAGGCTTGGCAGAGCGGAAGCTAGGTGGAAGCCTTGGTTCCTCATTAAGATTCGTTGTTCCGCAATTCAGAATTACATGATACTCTTTGTCCAACATCAATATGTGTAATGAATCTATCTGCTTGAGATATGAAGAAGAGGAAACCCCTTAAATAACCTAGAAAACTAGTATTATTCAACAAAGAACCACGGACAATAAGCTGAAATCCTAAAGTCGAGCATTCCTGCAGAAACTACAGATTATTGCAACTGACAGAGAAATAGTGGGGTTCAACCCATTTATACAAGCAAACATAGGCAGTAATGTGCAATAATAGTTTGGGGTCCTAGGGCTAAGATTTTCACAAAGATTTTTCAGTTAAACAGTCATATCTAGAAACACAATATTTCACCACTATAAACATCACAAAACAGCTCCCAAATGCCCAAATATCCTCCTTTTACAGTCTTCAATCATTTGGTTTAAAACTATTTTTCATATTTCATATGCAGAAAGTGTTGCCTTCGGACAGAATAGAGCTGGGGAAAAGAACTGTGGTAGAAGGGAATGCTGTCAAGAAATAATGCTGAAAGCAAGCAAAATCAGGAAACTTACAATTGAAGGGAAAAACAAGTGCAAGTTGGACTGTCTCTTTTACCACAGGTCACAACCTCATTAATAGTTCTCCCTCCAAAAATTATTTTTTCGTTGCTACTTGGAAATCTAATTTTATGCACTTGTTCTTGCCATAAGCATAAACCAATTTCTGTATATTTTGATTGACTTCTAACTTAAATGATAGTTTACTTCAATACTAACCATAACAATTAATATCAAATTTAAAATTGATCTGATAATTTATTTTCACCTTTTCTTTAAAGCATAACATTTTTTCTTTCTCATTTTATGCAGTATTTCAGTTCCATTTCAATATACCCGTGGTCCTGGGCAAGGTACAGGAATTTCACCGGTGAAGGAAATAAGCATCTTCCATAAAGCACTCAGAAGCAGAACCATGACATGAAGTGTTGCAAGCATAACATTTAGACCTCATATAAGATTACAGGAATCTCCATAAAGCCAAGCAGCACAAATCTCGAAAAAGCAACAAGTACTGTTCTTGATGAAAAAGAAGTCATCTGTTAAAATCTATGAACTGCCAACAGAAAGGCATGGTTCATGAAACTGGCATCATGCTTCACTAAAACAGCTCTTTTCTGTTCCCTTCAAGGGCATGTATGATTTATCATTGTACTAAGAAAACAAATTCACTTTTAGGGAAGCGGTAGAGATGATAAATCCAAAAGACTATAATAGCAAGTATACATGCATAATTGACTTCGTAAAAATGAGATTTAATGTATAATATGATCAAGGTGAAACAGAAATGGATCAAGGATCTTAGATGTACTTAGCCAATATCCTAAGCCCATTCTCCCAGACTTAATAGAAGGAACCCTAACTCTTGAAGAATATCTTTTTTATATCAAAGATAATGTTATTAGCAGCAAAATGCGATCTTGAAGGATGGAGAAACAAGTAAGACATGGACTTGTCACCAAAATTATACCTGTACTTCAATTGAAAGTGTTGGAACCTTTCTGAAAACATCTCTTAAACTCCGACGGACATAAATAACAAAACCATGGCCTTCACGAATCATTGGCTTTCCGAGGATACCGTCAATTCCTACTGCCATGTTGATTCCTTGTATCTGAACAAAAGATGTATGAGAAAACTCATCCAAGAACAAAATGATCATATCTCCCATTAGAGAAGTACCTCAGCACGAAGAACATCAAGATGGACCGCAGATGTATCATTTGCAGGACATCCATGCCACGTAGCTTCATTTTTCACTTCCAGCATGCCAAGATCAAGCTGTATACAGCTGCAAAGATGCAAAAAAAAAAAATTTGCAGTCAACAACAAATAGCTTTTCTAAAATTCAGAAAGAGATAAAATAGTTAATGATTACACACCAAAAGAACTTGTAAACTTTGTATGATAAAGCACGGAGCAAGTTGATATAATGTTCTGCATATGTTCCCGGAACCAAAAATACCAAATCTGAACTTCCTAGATCCATACATCCAGTATGGTTTCCTACAAACCGACTCTCATAGAAAGACATTATAGAGTTTTAAAATAGTCATTCCTGAACCTGGGGAATGGGGGTGTCGATAATACGATCAATTGTCTTTCTATGTAAGCAAGCCCAACATAGAAAAAACACAGTTGTACATCTGACCAATAACATCATAACAGAACTCGCGGCTTTGACAACAAGACATGACTACCAGATTGGAAATGACACAATGTATAGAGTCAAGTCTTAAAACTGAACAGGAGCAAACTAACTTCATGAGAATTAACTGCAGTCTTGTCATCAAAAATCAAAATTAGTTCCAAGACATTTATTTTGTTTTCTGAGAGGAAGAGGCGATGCAAAGATCACTGGACGGGACAGTCGGACTTATGTATGATCAGCACACCATAGGAATGTATGTACATAATACAGAAGCTAACAATGGAACAAAAGATAAAAACTGAGATACTAACTCTTTGCTCCTCGAATCTTTTGGAATAACTATTATAGGGGTGTCAAACGAAAGATCCAGTTTTATTGCGGATGCCCCATCTATCTCAACTTTTTCAATGAACCACTCAAGACCAACTTTGTCAACCAGTTTGATCACTTCCTCTGTGCGGGGTGTTGCAAGTCCCATAAAGTAGGCAGTAAACTGCGCCAAAAGCAGACATATGAAGATTCAGATGAAAATAAGCCAGGAAACGTTGTCCTAAGGAAAATGGCTATATTTGATAGAGTGCGCGTGAAAAATTCAGACTGACCTCCCGGACAAACCTATTAAGGAATACAATACGAACTGCAGATAGTCGACCAGAAAGACTATAATCGTATCCTTCATAATCATCATCTTCACGACTGTATGACTTGAATGTGAACTGTAAAAGAAGGCTGGATCAAAATCATAACTTTTTCAGAAGCATCTCTGCAGATAGAAATGTGTTGGATACCTTGATAAGTGATTCAACACCAGGATTACGGATGTCACATAACCAGCACCAGCAATGATCATCACCAAGAGACTTGTCACACACTTTGAGATTACCTAGTGTTCCTTCGATGGACATAGAACAAGGATGGACCTTCCAAGATAGATTAGCATAATCAGACCGTAATTAAGGCAAAAGATCTAAATTCAAGCACTACTTTCATCAAACAAAATCCTGTACAACATATCTGCAATGTACAGTGAATAAATGACACATAATAAACCAGCAAAATAGAGTGAATTGGATGAAAAAGTGGCAAGCAAGTCCTGCAAAAGATGATACTAAGGCATCACTGATTTATAACAATGCAAAAAAAAAAAAAAAATAACTCCAATCACCCCATAACAAACCACAACTATCCAAAATACATATATGTCAATCCTAGGATACTCTCCCAAAAATAAGAAAGGAAGCTCCAGTCAGATAATGAGAGAACTTCTCCTTTCTGGAAAGTGTAAAGTCACTATACATTGTCTTAATACAATGAATTTTAAAGTGACCAGGAAGAAAGACCTACACTAACACAGCACAAATATAACACATTTCTGGTGAAGGTGAGTCATCAATTACCCTCCTTATGAAAGCTTTCACAGAGCATACTAATCAGAAGGTGAACGCTGCACTGCCAAAATTTAACTCTCAGCCTAATTATCTGCCAAACTACCAAACAATACTCTCAGATCCATGCCCTTCCCTCACAGTGTAAACTCAAAAGACAACTGTTGCTCCCCTGCCATCTCAAGCAATAATTCTTAAATAGAAAAAAAAAAAAAACAGAAGTAATATCACCAATCTTTTACCTTAACATCCATAACGAAACTTTCTTGAATGAACATTGCTAGCTGAGAGCCATCCTCGTTATTCAAGAAAACAGTGACCCTGTCCACCTTCATGCTTAGGTTAAACACAACTCGTGCTTTACCATATCCCAGCAAACCCTTGACATATGCATCACCATCAACCATCTTCTCTCTTTTCGGTGTTAGTTCATTGTCTAAATCCATTGTGGCAGTTTTTTCAGTTGCTATAGAATTAGCAGAACTCATTTCCAATCCGAACCCAATCAGTGCTACAACTGTGGGGCGGTTAACAAAGAACTCCAACGTGGACATGCAAATACTCACCTGCAAAGATGTAATTTAGCATAATATCAGAAAAACCGTCTAATAGGTTTTTTGCAATGAAACGAAAATTCTGGGAATATACAAGACTCTCCAGAGGATGATACAAATGAACAGAGAAGTACCTGCGTATCAATACCATCATAATCCAAGGAGCAAGGATCTCTGCTCATAAATATAACTGTTACAAAATCAGAATCATCAGTTCCCAAAGCCTCATAAAAAGTCTCTGAAGGTGATCCCCTTGCTCTTCCGGATCCTTTTTCAGAAGAATCAACATCCATATAGTCCAAGTATTCAGAATGGATATTACTATCTGATACAGAGATGAAGTCTGGCAAAGCATCCGCATAAATATCTTCCTCGTCTCCAAAAACTGTAGCAAACTCTTTTGCTTCAGAAACAAACACACCAGTAGAAGCTAGCGTTTGGTCATTTTTTACAACTGAATAAGCCAGGTATTGAGTAGTTTTGGTTAAAACACTTTGCAGCTCATCTTTGATTCTCAAGAAGTGAACCTTCATCTTGACCTTCATGTCACCTTGACAGCGTACAACATGCACCTATGACAGACAAAAATGCAGTCCAAAATAAAGACATGGTCTCAAAAGAGTGTAAAATGAACAAGTTCTTTAGAGAATACAAAAATGACCAATAGAAGGAACAAAAAGTTACAAAAAAAATTACAAGCTGATCTGCTAAAATCTACATGATACAAAAGCATTATAAAATTTTTGAAGGAAAATTTTAGATGTGGTGGGCCAAGGCAAACCAACATAAGCAGAGACGGATCTAGGATTAAGATTTTGGAAATGCTGAATTTTTTTATGTTGAAAAAATTAATATAGGTAGCTAATGGACTAGAGTTTAAACTTTAAACCTTGGTTATTAATAAATATGGGGGGCAACACATACCTTCCCTCCACCCGCAAGAACCTCCACAATAAGAGTCTCTTTAAGATTATCCTGCTCACCATCACCAACCTATATAGATGAAAAAAGTGGCAATGGAAAAATCCTTTGTAAATTTCTTTAGAAGCAAACAAACTGTAAATGTATATACTCATGAATAAGGGAGTGAACATTTAGATGCAGAATGCAGCCCCTTAAAGCTCAATCAAAATAATACTTTCGAGATAATAGGAAATCCATATTTCAAGTTTCATTGGACATATAAGAAAATAATTGAAGCAAATGTATCTCAGAAAAGAATGCTACCTCTCCATACATAAAGAACTTAGACTCTGTGAGAGTTCCATTGATGACAAGATCAGCAGCTATCAAGTTAGAGAGTGGAGTTCCAGGAAACTCATTCATGTCATCATGAGACTCTCCGATCATATCAATTGAAAAAGGAACCTAAAGCAAAATCAAAATATTAAAACAATATATAAAAACATCCTAAAAACAGAAGAGTGCATGAAAACAAACTAATATTTGGAATAATGAGAAAGGTTCGTACAGAGGCTTGATAGGTTGCTTTTGCTAGTCCTTTCAGCCACGTAGATTTATCATCTTCATTCTGGAACTCTATAATTAATGTACTAGATGATTCAAGAGCCTGCGAGGAAAATTATATGGGGAACATACTCAGCAGAAGGGTATGGATATGCACTATCAAGTATCAACATATAAACAATCCGCTGTACTTCTGTTTCTTAACTTGTGTATAAAATAAACCATATATTATGCCAATGCGGCAACTTGGAATAATTTAACCATGATTTTGCACCAGTTGTAATCATAATATCCTTTGTCCCTACTTTCCAGAATATAAGCAAAAAGAAGTAGTAATCTTGGAGAGGACGAAGTCCTGACTATTAATAAACATAAATATACTAGAAGGCAACATATTAGGTTTAGTATTTCAAGAAATGGTCACAGGATGCCTGTTTCATCACTCATTTCACTAACAATCTAAAGGATAAAAGAACATAAAGATTCAGATTCCACAATCAAGGCCATTTTGAAAGATGACCTTCAATTCATACTGACAAGATACCAACTATGGTAAAACCAGAAATGGCTCGCTAAAAAAAAAGGTAACCAACTTTATAGGCTAGAAAATACTCGGTCTGAGATACTAAATACATTATATAATCTCAAAAATGTTCCCCAGCTACATTTTGAAGCATGTTTCAAGTAAGCCTAGCAAGTCATACAGCTCCAATTTCTCAAAAAAAATCTAAATATAATAAGAACCCAGTCTAAGGAACCTTGAGTTTCTCAGAAGATACTTTCTAATTCAGACATTGCAGAGGGGGGGTGGGGGGGGTCATTTTCGGTCATATGGAATGAATACAGCACATTTACTGATATACATAATAAAATGACAATCATCAAAAATTATCTTTTGAACCTGGACAATATATGTAAAAATGATAAATCATTTTGGGTTGAAAGACTTGATAAGGCTTAGATATGTCATTTGGAATGACATAGTAAGACTTTTTTGCAAGGTAACTTATGTATAAGTATAGCTATACAGTTATTTCCTTCGATATCTTTATGGAAAGTGGATAGCCTATGCAGTGTGGTGATTCGCTCTCTATAAATTTTCACCAAGAGGAATAAAGAAAACTGATCAAGATTAAATCTACATTAACACTGTTAGCCCAGCAGACAAATCCAATGATACACAGTCACAGGAATACAAAGCAGAGACCAAATTACTTACTTTGTGAAAGTCCATGCCTCTAAAACAAACAGAAAGGCACAAGGCTGACCCGCCAACACTTGATGGAGGAACCTCGCAAACTTGTTTGCCCGCCATACTGAGAATTTTTTAAATCAAAATATTTAGAAGTGAGGGAGTAAAAAGAGAAACTCAATCAGCAAGCAAAATCAAGGGTAAACCCAAGTACTCAATAATATTATAATTAAGCATAACAGTAAGTTAAACAACAACATAAACCACTTTAGATGGACGATTTCAGACCTCAAGGATCGCTGGTAACTCTGGGCATTATCAGATTCCAGTACGTAAAGGTACACACCAGACAAAACAAGGAAACAAGGTTGCCAAGTCGCAAGAGAGTGGCCGATTCCCTAAAGAGAACATATGAAACCACAGTGTTGAGTGTCATCAATCAAGAAAACAGATACCAATGCAGGACAGACAGCATACCTTCCAAACCAATATTCTGCCTTCAATTGCCAAATCTGCTGGAAACCAAGGGGCAAGGGATGTCTGGGAATCTGCTTCTGGTTCCGAATTGTTTTGCACGGTGTTGCACAATATACTAACCAAGTTCATGAGTCTTTGATACCTCTCAGGTGACATGTGAATGCCAAGACTAGGCACTTGAACTGAAACGCGAGCAGATGGATACTTTGGGTGGGGCACTTTTATCTGTAACAATCCCCAAAAAAATACATTGGCATAAGAGAGAAAATATTGCCATATTATTAATTACAGAATATATCACAAACGACACAAAGCATCCCTTGTGCATTTGAAGTCTAGTCATTCACAGAACTACAAGATTTACCTGATCAAATATAATAGCCATTCCACACCTATCAACCAGGGGACAAAAGCTATCAACGTCATCAGTAAGATAAGTCGATGACATGCTATCCCCAGGTGGCACGATCAAAGAGCAACCCTGGCTCCCGGACCCACAGTCTGTGAAGAAAGCTGTGATATCTCTTCCGGAAACATAAAATCGAGAATACAGGGAATGATTTTCCTCATCTGGCAGACCGTCCTGTATTTATGATGATTTCCTAATTCTAAATAAAACCAGGAGTTAAAAATAAGAAGATTTGATATCCAGAAGCAATTGCATACCTTCGTTCGGAGAGTGAAATGACCAAAATCAAGCAGAAAGTGACTATCACACTTGGATGCAGCAGATGCACGAATAGGTACTCTAACCTTTGGAGCATCAAAATCAATGTCAAGAGCAAACCTGAAATGGAATGAAGATTTAGTATTATACAGTTACAAAGAGACAAATCTTCGCATGTTGCATTATTTTGAAGCTGGACGGAAGCATCTTAAGGCTTCTTGGAATTTCTTTGACTATCAATACTTCGATGACACTTCAAGTTTATGTCACTAGTCTAAGGCTTCTTCTTTTGCAATCCCACATTAGATACCTTTCACTTATCCTATGCTGTATATAATGTGATTCCAATCATCGTTTAGCTTTAAATTTTGTGTCCATGCGCCCATGGACCAGTGGCACTGGTCAAACAAGCAGATTTCCTACCAAGGGGGTTACCGAACTGCAGACTTCACATGTGTTCTTACTGCTATTTTGCAGACAGTCGGAGATCGATCATCTAGCAACCATAGAATTTCAACAAGAACGATTAAAATTGATTAAAAAAAAAAACTATAACAGCCAACCTGCTTTGTTCCTCCAATACCATTTGAAATTGCTCTTGAGCTCTGCGTGTCACCTTTTCAAACTTCATCTGGCCATGATATATTAGGAAAAGCAGTTAGTAACTATTCTCTAGTTAGTTTATGACTTTAGAGTTTGATGTCCTTACTTGTAATGCCGTAGCAGTTTCAATTGCAAGAGTGGGACTAACAGCATTGCTTCTCCTCATAAACTTCATCAGACGATCATAACTTTCCACCAAAAACTTCAAAAAATGGTCAGAAGGTATTAGTAAATAGTAATTGATCAAGAACATAGAATATAGCAACAAACCAGTTCGGATATGAATATTGTTCTCGGAAGAAAAATATAATAAGAGGGATATGCCCATCATTACTTTATAGACTTGCTCCAGTTTTCAAACACGGAAAACTAACAAGAGCATGTATGTCCTCATATCCTGCTTAAGAAATTTGCAATGTGATGTGTTGTCCTGGTTTATATCAAACTTCTAATGATTGAGCAGTTCTGCGTAGAAAAGGCACCAGGAGGAAGTGACATATAGTCTATTCAAGGTTTTTTTATAGAATTTATTTATATAGACGGGGATCAACCTGATGGAAGAAGTAACTTCAAATGTCTGAAGGAAACGATAAGAGTGATTTTCACATTATTCCCAGTTTATGTATGACTGGCAACCCTACTATTCTGTATTTCTTTTATAAAACTGCCTTTGATGATCACAAATTACACAAACAACTTGGCTATTATATTTGATCAGATAATTAAAGCCTCTTCATCTTTGTTCTACTCACATTTCATCACTACCTTGTCATCATCATGGGGAAAAACAGATCATAATACCATGGTGCGATAAAAAATTTTACTCTGTCCACAATAGCACGTGATCTTCACAATTATACTTACTAAAGCCTACTTTCATAAGGCTCCTAACTATCAAATTTCTCCAGAATTTCTTTTTTATCTCTAAATGTATGTATACATAGTTCAAGAACAGTACAAAAACATGGAAACACACAGGGATGCCTTCCCACATAAGCCAGCTTTCTAGGGCAAGGTGGAGACCAAGCACAATAGAGACGAGGAGATTAAGTTAGACATCAAAATGTGACCAAGGGAGTAAAACTTAAGGAAATGAGAAGAACAAGACTTGCATAAAGGTTGACTTTTATCATAGATCTTAAACCGAAACAATTTCCCTACATTGCATAAGCTAAATACTACTGAAAGAACTTTTAAGAAGTAATTGAAAAATATTGTAGTGATCCTCAGTTCATCGGAAATTCTAGCCTTATCTGGCAAGCAAGCATATTCATAATAGTAAGCTTCAGATTAATACATATATGCTTATAAATGAAATCATAAAAAAACAAAACATAACTTACTGTAACATGGCAAGGGCACATAGTAGCTGAAAGCTTCCAGTCCACATTCTCACCCACGGGTGATTGCACGAAGCTTGCAGCCAATGCATTCTCTTTTTGCTCATTACAGACGCTCTACAAATAATGTTTCACAAGCAACAGAAGATCATTCATCAGACATTAAATTCTTAATTCGAAATAACCTAACTAGATATTAGGTAGAATTTAAAAAGAAGCTCTCAAAGTCATTCTTCACTGCTAGGGTTTAAGCTTGAGAAAACAAACCTGTGCAAGGGAGCCTTCAGGAGCTGATAAACCATAAAATTTCAATGATACATCACAGTGTGTGCTGGAATGTTTAAGCTTTACTGAAACATCTAGTTGGTCAAATCGACCACAAACAACTTCAGTATCATTTATATCAATGATCTTGGCAGCAGCCTGACAAATTTCCACATCTATTAGGAATTTAGTCATGTGATCCGAGTCCTTTCCCATTCTTAAGCTAGTCTCTTCTTCTGGCTGATAACTAAGAAGGTTATTAATTGCCTGCCACTCTTCTTTAGTCAACTTCTCCTCCGCAGATGAAGATAATTCAGAACTATCTACAGCACTAAGATTTTCAAACTCCTCGTCTGGAGAACCCCTGAAAAGGAAGCAGAAGGCAAATATCAGATTGCATGCATCAACATGAGTGTCGGAAAAGATAGAGCAACTATTGAAGAATAAATGAATGAAGTGGGGAAAAGACACCAGTTCAGATACAGACCAGCCAAGAGAGAACCAGCTTCTACTACGCTGCCTCTGCAAAGCCGCTTCTTTTGACTTTGCTGACTCCACCTTAGCATGAGCGAGTAACCTGGACAGAAGAGTATGCACAAATGAGACGCATCGAAATCAAAATCGTTAGGTCTATCACGGAGAAATTAAACAAAATCTTCAGAACAATGAAAACAATATAGATCGCTACCTCCACAAAAGAATCACTTTTGCATCAAGGTCTCTCTCTATACATCTCAATTCTTGGTTATCAATGTCTGTTATACGTTGCAATGAGCCGACATACAACTGGATATAACGACGGCGTAACTGACAAAGACACTTAATCTGCTCCCATGAAAATCTGTAGCTGAAATTATTAAAATTGGATGGCAAGTGTTTAATTAGCTTTCATATGAAAGTAATGGGGGGTAAGGATGATGGAAAACGATAGCCACAGAGAAAAATATTTATCGTTCCCAACTATAATTTCCCCTTCAGATATGTTATCGGTGAAGGAGTTACCACATTTTCCTCTGCTGCAAAGCAGCCTGAGCAGCATAATGCCACCACAAATGAGGTTTCTCTGCAACCGGCACGTTTGGCCTCAAGTGTGAAACCTCGATATGCATCCTATACTTCGAAATGACCTCCAATAATTTAATCCAGTCATAATATTGGGCCTGTGAACAAATAAGAAGCAAAAACTTTCAAATTTTCATTTTGCGAAACCAATCGCATCTCAAAATGACATCCAGAATAAAACCTTCCAAGTATAAATGGCGATAAATCTAAACCACAACACCCAAAGGCCTTTCCCCTCACTTCTTCAAACAGTTACAAATCAGTGCAATTGAGCAGGAAGAAGGGAAGGGTGAGGGAGTAGGAGAGGGGGTATGGGAAGAACAAGTACGAAAAAGTGAGAAGCAAATGAAATTACAAAACAAAATACAGTTGTTATATGCAACGCATACTACCTCAGTACATGTTAAACAAACATTGTCGAGGACAACTGATGCTTTCTCAAATGCAACCTCGGGATTAGTTCTTTCTTGACAGCCAAGGCGGTGATATTTGAGGACTCCATTTATTGGTGATACCAAATAAGTACGATCCAAGGCCCAGCAGGACTTCACTTTACGGTCAGCTGCAGACTCATTTATACCTTCTTCAAAAATCTGGCAAACATATACAAGAAAGTACTTTGGAGTATCAATCCGATACTCTAATTCACGTTCATCAAACAATCAGAGTAGTAAGTGCATGAAGGGTTGACAAACCTCAATCCACTCACTTGGACCAAGTGCTTCCCATTTCTTATCAAGCTTCCACGGAGGTCTGTTAGAATCATGATATATTGCAAGCCTTTCCAATTCCAAAGACTGAAGAGAGCAATCACATCTTCAGTTTAAAAGGATAATATCCATGAATATAGAAAGTCAATTTACAGTGTCGGCCTAACATAACACAAATATAGGTTATGCACAAAAATACAAAATTCAACAACAAAGTGTCAAAATCTGAAAACTCTTCACTTGGGCACATTTATGCAAAGGGAAAATTTACAAGTAGGGAAAGGTAACTCTTGCTAGTTGTACTTCTGTAATAGGAGGGCAGGGTTGTATAGATAAGGAGAACTTGTATCTTTAACTCTGAAACTTGTCTCTTCTTCAAGGATTCATGTATCTGGGGCTCTTCAAAACAATAAAAAGAAATAATGGGATACCACTTTCATTTCTTCCTGCAATGGACGATGCTCATTTTACAACACTCCGAACTCCTCTATCAGATGACTTCTATGTAAAAATAAATTTTCTTTTTCATAGAAAACATCGTACAATTTCCCCTTATTTGCGGACTAATCAACCTAGAGAGACCGTGAGGAAGCCGTCATATACGACAAAGGTGGGCAGTGAGGGCTGAATTGAGTGATTGGATGGTGTCCACAGAGGGGTTAGATAGTGACAAAGGCAAGAATAAAATGGGAAAGAAAGATAATAGGGTTGACACAAGGCAGCAGAGATAGAGAAGAATCAAAGCGGTTTTCCCATTTAAGGGGTTCATAAGACCTACTAAATAACTATTTCCCCAATACAAGAGAAGGGAAGGCTCTGCCACAAAAACAAAGAAAGTAGCAGACAAATATTCAGATTACTATTAACAGTTGAAGCGCATCTCATACACCTCCCAATGACTTTATGAAACAATAATAACAAAGGAGTTCAGAAAACTAATATCAACATAAATAATGTAGCCACGGTAAGAATTCACAAATAAACAGCATTTGTTATACCTCTAACCTCAAATATGCATATATCCAATCTTATCTTTTCTGTGATCATAAGATGCTTAATATTTACAAGTCCTAACCTTACGTAATTTATCTAAAGCTCCGCTGGTGTCAAAGGTCTCATTGCCTTGCTCATCCATTGTAACTGCAGCAAGCTTAGCCAAAGAAACACCACATGCAAAAGGATGGCCAGGATTACTGAAAAACAATACAATTTGATCGATTAGCGTAGTTGAATGACAATAGTCAAGTAAACAAACATCATGTAAGTTTGGCCCAAAAATAGAAAGAGGAAGGCTTGCACTACCTAACAGAATCCTCATATCGTACATGAATATTGCTGATAGACACTTTCAGATTTCCAATGATAGTTGCAATCAGAGAACCAAGCCAAGAATTTCCAGCAGGTGCCTACAAAGTTCAAAGACCCAAAAAAAAAAAAAGTGAACAGTAACACTTCAGTGTTACAGTGAGTACAAGATGATTGTTCTAAACAATACTACCCTTTACCAAAAATTCCAAAAATAAATTCATAATTAAACATTTCTGCAATAGTAAATATTGTAAAAACTAATAAGCTTTAGAGAACAAAAAAAATAAGGGAAGAAAAAAAGAAGAAATAAAAAAGCAGCACGGAATAGTTACTTTACCTGCTTTGATCTAGACATTGCCTCAATTGTAGATGCTTCCAATTCCTGCAATGAATATATCATCACATATTAAGCATGCAAAGTTGTAAAATGCTCAACCTATCCATATTGAACCAGTGTTTAACAGAACTACAACAAGAAAGGAAGGTGACAGAAGGCATACAAAAAGAAAAGTAACAAAAAAGAGCACGGATCATATGTTGCCATCTGACGTAGTTTTGTGGTGATAGGTTTAACAGTATGGCCAAAATGTGAAACTAAACAATGGTTGCCAAAGAGAATATAGGCAAAATTAACATTTGTTCTTGAAAGTGGTGATGACCGTGAATGAACTAACCAAGTTTTAACACTTAACACTGATTTTTTCATGGCTATTTGAGCTTGAGCTCCTATCCAGCTTAGAAGTATATTTCAAGCTCATCTGGAATCAGATGCATGAGCTTATGAAGCAAGAGTTTTAAGAACCTAACCTTCTGTATTAAATAGAACAGCAAGAGAGAGATCATTCTGTTTGTTGAATTTGGAGCCACACATGGTCCACAAAAATAGGAGAGGTTTGTAAATCTTCACATAGTGTCTAAAAGAACAGGCTTATACTAGGCAAATGACTGTAATTTAATATCCAATTTCTTTGTGGCAGTCACTTACGTGCATTCTGCCCAGATGGAATACATAATCCTAGTACTAATACACAATTAAAGCAACTCCTGTGTGTGTGTTTGGTGGGGGGGGGGGGGGCAATTAATTTTTTTTTATAGGAACAGTATAAAGATATTTGCTGATTGGGGAAAGAGCACACATCTCACTGTGAGAAGTAAGTCAAAATAAAAGTAAAGTCACGGTTATGCTAATCATGGTGTCAAGACTAAAAAGAAAAGAGGTAAGACATACAACTTGGCCATTATTTAAGCTTAGTCTGTTAAGTTAATGAGCCCGGAGGTATTTCTTCAATTAAACAACTTGACAATTGTGAAAGAGCTAGGTCAACTGAAAAAAACAGCTCACTTTCTTCATGTTGTATTGCCGAGGAAGTTTAAACAAATTTATGACATTTACAACAATCAACAAATTAAGCACCAGGTGAGAGAGAATACAGTTGGGTAAGCAGAACAGTTGAAATTATATTCTCATATAAAAGTATTCCATAAAAATACCAAAAAGAAAGGAAGGAAAAAAAAAACTCAATTTCTGCAAGGTCTGCCTGAAAGCAGCGGCCACATGTGTACCCAAAGCCACCGTACTTTAACTTCAGAAAGAAATAGAACCTCACCTCAATCTGACGAAGTTTTGCTTCAAAAAGTATTTCCCGGTCCTCTTCCTTCAAGACAAAGCAAACATCATTATCAAAAGCTTGAGGTTTAAAATAATAATAAACATTCCGAGGTGGTGAGGCGAAGACTTCAGAACTCACCTTAAGAGCACATCCATAAGGAGCTGGATGTGCAAGAATGAAAACACGATCAATCAGAACAATAACGGGTTCTTTCCCAAGGCTTTTCCAAGGAACCTGAGAAAAAATGCCAAAGATAAATTTATCAGATAAGGCCACAAACTTTATGCCAGTGCCATGCAAAATGAATATGGTGTAAGAAAATAAAATAAAAATATTACTGAATGTAGCAAAACTCAAACTAAGCCCTCGTAATCCTCAGGTTCAGATCAAATTCTCTTCCACGACAAATAAAGGAAGTCTACCAATCAACAAGGTATGTGTCGGATTTAGCTAACTTACATTTGAGTCCAATGGCTACTTGGCAGAGAAGAGAAGCTAGAACTTAGAAGGTTGAGGTAGTTGTTTGAGTGATGAAGTAGAAATAACAACATCACTTGAATGTTCACAGAAAATTTAATGCCAACTCATTTTCAAAAGAGAATGTACCTTCAAAGTTATGGTACCTATGAAACCAGCCTTCACAGTGACAGGAAGTTTGAGAGAATTCAATGCTTCTGCCTTCAACTTCAAATCTTTGAGAACAACATCTCCTGAAAACCACAAATGTCAAGAAACAGATATTTGAATATGGAGCCTAAATCATCTACGCACCCCATAGCAGACCATCACAGAGCCCATACAATTATCACAAGTGCTTCAGATAGTAATAAATATAAGATGGACAGCCAAAAACGACCAGATTTCAACTGTTCAAACTGATGTATTTGTCTTAAATTCCACTGGGTGGACAACTGTCATAAATAGTGTGAAACCTTGTACCTGTAGACCAAGTTGTCAATCTAGCTAATCCACATAAGACAATTTATAAGAGAATACAGTTTTTACGATACGGAATGTATTGCAGAAAGTCGTTTCCAGCATAATCCTAACAGGAACAGATACAAACTTGCTACCTCCATCGCAAGCTTCTCTGCAGAAAACTTGCCCATACTATTTACCATCAGTGCTTCACATAGTAATATATATAATATGCACAGCCAAAAGACCAGATTTCAGCTGTTCAAACTGGAGTATGTGTCTTAAATTCTTGAGTAGACAATCTGCTCATAAATAGTTTGAAACCTTGTAGCTGTAGAACAAGTTGTCTATTTAAAGCTAATCCACCTGGGACATTTATAAGAGAATACAATTTTTACGATACAGAACGTATTGCAGAAATTTATTTCCAGCACCTTATACAAGCTTGCAGAAAACTTGCCCCCACCATACTCCCTCCGTTTCACAGTAGTGTCATTTTAGCATTTGAATTTTGTTTCAAAATAAGTGTCATTTTAGATTTCTGGGTATATGCTTTACACATACCTTCCAATGATTAGTAAATTGCTAAGTACAAAAAATAGCGCAAGAAATGAGGGTATAATGGTATATTTTATAGTTCCCGTAAATTGTGTAAAAATGCTAGATTGACAACTACTGAAACAAATGTATTATCTATTACTGATATATAAATGCCAAAAGGCGTTTGATTAATATTCGATTGTCCCTCTACAATATCACAACCAACAAGTGAGGGGGAGGGAAGCAAATCGGTAAGACAGTAGCACCAGTCTACTATGTCACGAAAGGGTAAAATCATTCAGCACAATGAAGAAAAAAATCAGTAACTCGATAAACTGAGGGGATGAATTTTGTCTTCCAGTTTGAAAGATGATGAATATCTTTCCAAATAAGAGTAAAGAAAATCACATCTCAAGAGATATTTTTCATTCACTGTGAAATAATTTGATCCACCATATATCCGCATTTTTAACAGAGCAAGACACAAACCTTTCCAAACACTGATCCTTAATGCCTCAGCTGATAGCCCATGGACATATTCGCCCAAATATCTTTGGAGCAAATGCAGCACCTACATCCAAATGAAATTACAAAATTAATATGTCCTTCCTTTGACATATACAAAACTTAGCACAACTGGAATGAATATATACTGTTAATGGAAACATCTCAATGTCAAAGTTATTCTAAAAGTAGAAGGATCCATGAAGCCTCTAAATTTTTATATAGAACAGCTGAAGTAAGAGAGACAGGAGGTGATAGAGGAGGTTAGTGGAAGGGAGGTGTGAACCTTGCAACCAAGAAGAATAATACAGAAAAGATCAATAAGTTCCCTTATGTCATTCTTGTCTCCTTATTGATGAAAGGAACTCCAGCTACCTCCAATATCAGAGGGCATAATATTATGCATCATGGCCTGATAGTTGACACTTGACAGCCTATCCAAATATATTTTGTTTTCAACGCATTTACAGCAAACCTAGACAATTTTAGAAGTGCTTGAAAACACAAGTTCTCCTTTGAGGTGCCCTCGTCTATATTAAGCATATGTCACATAAAGTCTCAGGAGTCTATCTTTGGCATTAGCAACTATATATATAAAGAGGAACTTCATAAGAATGTCAACAGCACCTCAGCGAACAATTTGAATCAACAAATTGAGCTTGGAATTGGATTGTGATAGGACCATCAGAGCATGAGAAAAAGCTAATTGGCTCAAATAGAATTTAGATTCATCATGGAGTAGAGAAAAACTTAGCATTCGCCACTCTGCAAAATTGGCAGTTCAACAAAGTGCTTCTACGATCCTTGCTAAACTTTAAACTAGGGTTTTCCAAAGCTACTACCACAGAATCATAATTTCAAAAAGAAAAAGAAACATAAATGCCTTCAGAAAACATGTATCAGCAAGACGAGCGAAGTATAAAGCCCAGAAACCACAAATTCGTTCGAGGAACAGTGCACACACATCACATGCAAACTGCAACCAGCGCTCAACAGTGTGAAAAAACCCGAGTAATTCAAAAGAGTCAAATAAAACGACATGAAATTGATAGCAGCAAGATGGAATGTTCCTGACAAATACAAACAGGTATGCAAAAAGAAAGAGAAAATAGAATGAAAGACGTACGTGAGCTTCGAACATGGTGACAGATACAGATACGAATTTGGAGTGTTCACCGTCCGATCAAACCGGAGAACAAGAAGAGGTGATCGGAATCCAATACTATTCGTGGATACCGGTGGGAATATACCATCTCTGATGAATCGCAGATTGCAAATTAACCTAATGAAGACGAGATGTGGAGTCGATCGAGAAAGAGAACGTGAGAGGGAGGGGGCAGAGAGAGAGTATTCCGCAGGTGGTGGGGGATAGTTCCAATTCAACTCCTTGACTTGGACAAATAAAACGCCTTGTTATGACAGCAAATGCATAGGGGGCCCTAGAGGCGGTGCCCCGAAATGAACCGTCTGCCTGATTTTATTTTTCCGTTCACAAATTTTATTTAGCTATTTTAATTAGAATGGATAAATTTTAGAGCTAATTGCCGCAAATCATCGCTAATAAGATTCAAACCAATACGGTTTATTAGTAATAAGATTCAAACCGAACCAAACTAAATTTTATTAAAAAACTAAAACAAGTCAAATGAACTCAACCCCAAACTTCTTCTACCTCAAACGATGAACTAATTATTTCCACTCTTTCTCTTCATCACTCTTCAAATCACTCAAACCCTACTCCAAAAGAGTTAGCCAACGATCAAAATCGAGATTCAATAACCGGAAAACCGTCAATGAAGATCGTTATTTTGACGATGACGATTATACCTCTCTCTCGGATAGGTGGTGTGGAGGAGTGGAAGCATTACGGAGGAGTTAGGTAGCGACCATGGGGGATTTGCAGCGGATATCCGAGATTCAAACCGGAAAGGGTCCAGAGTTTGGCTTGGAACGTTCGATATGACGATTGAAGTTGTTAAAGCCTACAATCGAGTTGTGTCAAAGCTCCAAGGATCTAAGGCGATTTTGAACCTCCCTAGCCCTAACCCTAACCTTGGTAGAGTAAATTATATTTATAGATAATTGGACACAATAAATGATCTAAAGTTGGATGGAAAAGTCTAGATTTGACATGTCACTTTGGGAAATTTCTATAGTAAAGTTTGAGCTTATGAATTATGGTAGATTAGTCTTAACATAGAATTATCTCTTGAAATATCTTCCTTGAGAAAAGTGAATGTGGGTTGTTGTTAGGAAGTAGGCACAATAGAACCGACTTTGCACTTACATAAATATGCAAAACATGTTGTAATATGAAATGAAAATAAGAAAGATCGTTCAATAAGGCTATATATACAAAGTGAGGTTTTGTTCGAGTGTGTGAGTGTGCAACAAAATACCCGCTTGTACATATTTGGTGTGAGTCGGGAAAGCCCGATTTTCCCAACAACTAGTATCGGAGGGAGGTTTTACGGTGGTGGTTATCGGATAAAGTTTGTTGCTTATAGAATCTCGTGATTGGCGTGATGGCGGCTGAAGAGATGAAGGCGTTCGAGATTCCACTCTTTGATGGGAAGATCAACTTCACTTTGTGGCAAAGTACGTTTCAAGACTTATTGGTGTAGTAGGGTCTTGACCAAGCTCTAGAGAAGGATAAGCCTAAATCGATGAGCGATGAGAAGTGGAAAAGCATCAAGAGAGAGACGGTAAGTGCAAATCGATTGGCGTTGGCTCTTGAGATAAAGTATAGTGTGTTGAAGGAGACCACACTAAAAGCGTTGTGGGACAAGCTCGAGAGCATCTACGCGTTGAAGTCGTTGACCAACCGGTTATGCTTGAAGATGGAGCTTTACTCGCTCAAGATGGAGGAATCAGGTAATCTTCGTGACCACATTAACTCGTTTAATTAACTAGTATGTCAATTATTGAATGCAAATAATAACATTGGAGAAGAAGAGCAAGTGTTGTTGTTCCTAGCATCATTGTCGAAGTCCTATAAGTCCTTGGTATAGACGTTACTTGTTGGGATAAGCCTCAGGTGACCGTTGCTTTGCGGGAAAGTGAGAGGATGATGAAGAATGATATTATCGACAAAGGATAATAATGTATACTATTTACAAGGGAGCGAAAACGAGGGAGGAGGCATGATGACCCAAGACATAGATCAAGCTCGCAACGAGATTTGAGTGAAGTAGAGTGCTTCTATTGCGGGGAGAAAGGTCACATGCAAGTCTGGTGTCCTCAGATGAAGAGGGACTTAAAGAAGTTTACAAAGATGTCATTGGGAAATAAGGGAGGGGACTCACCTACAAATGCGGTCGGTGAGATTGATAATGAAGTTGACTGTGGAGATGTTTACTTGGTGACATGCGAAGAGGTTGCCAAGAAAGATTGGGTGATGAATAGTGTCGCCTCGATGTATGTTTGTAGATATCAAGCATTATTTGATACCTTGAAAGTTGGTGGAGAGTTTTGTCACTTCAACTCGATGAGTGGTGACAACGTGTCATCCCAGTAGCAAATCCCACCATTTCCCCCGGATCGACCGTCCGCACAAGGTTGCCGACTATCAAAGTATGATACAAATGGACCGTAGAGCCGGGCTCGTGTGCACACGAGCGCACATGTGCGTTAGTCTCAAGTCCAACACATAAACCCAACGAGATTCCATTCTAAAACCAATTGGCAATAGGAGGAGTAGCCCACCGACCTTATATATTAGGTTCGGAATGCCCCATTTTAGACATGGGAACTTACTATCTTCAACACCGACTACACCAACGTCTACATTTCGCTTATATCGCTCTCTCCAACTTCTCGTTCCAGTAGTTATGACTCATCCCTCGCCGGCATTGTCTGCCCTCTCGCTTCTCGCTCTCACCCTCTCTTCCCCAACTCCTGCTTCATAATCGGATGTTAAGGCAAGTCAATATCTACGACTTGCCATTTCATTTACTGTAACTTAATCACCACCGGTGTGGTTTCCCTTCCCTCTTCTCTCTCTCTCTCTCACCGTGTCCTCTCCGAGCTCGGTTCACAATCGGATCTTAAGGTTAACCACTTGTTTAGTTTAGTTGGATTTATCCTCCTCTACACCTATGCTTTTCAAGTAAGATGAATCAAACAACATTCAATTAGCGTAGTAATATCTAATTAGACTACAAATATTTAATTAAGGTTTAGCTAAATAAGTGTGAATGTTGCACTAATTCATTGATATAAGTCTTGTTGCAAATTGGTTTGAAACTACAGTGTCACTAGCCATATGCAAGTTTGTCTATCTCATAAGCTCAACACTCTTTTACATATGCAATAAAGATTGAAGTTGTCAATCAAACTTACATGATGAACATCTTTGTCGATTGAGTTATTATGTGTTTTTAAAAAAAGTATGCTACAAGATAGACAAATAACATGCCACGTCTAAATAAATGAAACTTAGCTAAGAAATAAACTAAAAAAAGATTACTAATTGCTAAAATATATGAGTAAAATGCGTAAAATTTGGATGACCACAAAGGACAAGCATAATCAAAACATTTGGTTATCTTTCTTTGCTAGGATATACCACTAAATCTCTATATGTTTCTTATCTCGGGTTCACATGAGAATTATTACCACAAAAAATAGGGCAAATCAATTTTGTTTCTTAACAATCTTACGTTGTCCATTTACTTTCTCCCTCCAAAACCCTTACGGTTATGGGGTGGATTAACTTGAAAAGACTCTTGAACGTTGTCGTTTGATACTCTTCCATTCTCATTAGAAAAGAGAGTTAATCAAAGGAAAACATATAATTTTCTTACAACTCTCTTTTCGTCTTAATTACATACTTATATCATAGCAAGCATGGGAGATAACAATACAAGAGATGATGTTGATCTTGTATGTAATTGTGCTCATTTTTTTTATATAATGTCCTTGTTAATGGCTCTAATATGGTTACGTTGACAATTATCAATATATACGTTTGTAGGAGAAGATTCCGGTTGAAGAGGTTTTCAAGCGGCTTAAATGTTCAAGAGAGGGTTTGACAACAGAAGATGGTCAAAAGAGATTCCTACTTTATGGCCCTAACAAGCTCGAAGAGAAAAAGGTGATATCATATATATGAATGTAGTTATAATAAGTTTAAAGAGTTTGATATGGAAAATATTGAATATCCAGAGAAATTTATGATATATATTGTGTAGGATAATAAAGTAATCAAGTTTTTGAGCTTCATGTGGAATCCTCTTTCATGGGTTATGGAATTTGCTGCTATCATGGCCATTGTTTTAGCTCATGGAGGGGTAAATATCACTTCTTATCTTATTTCTTTACTTTGTAGTGAGAACTACTTATATTCGGGTCGGGTTCGGTCCGTTTTTATAAAACACTAAGCCCGTTTATTTGGACACGGGTCGAGCTGAGTCCGGCTACCTGGTCTGAAATAGCTGTCATACCGTCCATGCGGGCACCTGTTTCTCATTTTTTCTAAAATTTTTTTAATATGCTTTTTTGTTTTAAAAAAATATATTTAAGCTATTTTATGTAAAATATATTAAATTTATTGCAATTATTCTAAATATTTAATATTTATAATAGATACAATATAATATTTTTATTTTTTTTACCCGGGTCGACATGCCGGACTTCTCGGCCTGGTCGAGCCTAGAGTGGTACCCGGATCCGGCTTGACGGGACAAGCTTTTCGGCCCGATCGGGATTCTTCCTTTGTTCATACCAACCCGTTTTTCCGGGCGACGGGCGGCTACCCGGATATGATCAATCTATTTGAAAATAAAGAACAAAAGGAATAATTTATCAATTTGAGTAATTGTTGTAGGGTAAGCCTCCGGATTGGCAAGACTTTGTTGGTATTTTAGTGTTGCTCATTCTCAACTCGATAGTTAGTTTCATTGAAGAAAACAATGCCGGGAACGCAGCTGCAGCTCTTATGGCCAATCTTGCTCCTAAATGCAAGGTAATGTTTTGGGAATTCTATAGTTCAATCTTTAAACTTGTTATATGATGTATAGTTAATTGATAAGAACTTGTGACCAAAGGTTTTCAGAGATAGGAAATGGTCTGAGCAAGAAGCATCTATCTTGGTTCCAGGAGATGTGATTAGCATTAAGCTCGGAGACATTGTTCCAGCCGATGCTCGTCTTCTAGAAGGTGATCCTCTCAAGATTGATCAAGCGGCCCTCACCGGTGAATCTTTACCGGCGACAAAGAATCCGGGTGATCTTGTTTTCTCAGGTTCAACTTGTAAGCAAGGTGAAATTGAGGCCGTGGTTATTGCTACTGGTGTGAACTCCTTTTTCGGAAAGGCGGCTCACTTGGTTGATAACACTGAACAAGTTGGTCATTTTCAAAAGGTAAAACTTCTATTTTTCAAACAAGCTTACTATTTGCGCGGACATAGGGGTCATCGATACGGAATCCGCATGCATCTCAGACCACGCGCATGCAGAGTCTGCATGCACGTGTGACCTAGAATGCGCCCTAGTTTTCCCCTAAGACGCACAATCAACATGTGCCCCATACCGGCATAAAAAAACGTTGAAGGGGGGGAGGAAGAGGTTAGGTTGTGGCGCACTTATATTACGGTATGGGGCGCATGCGCAACCCACATGCATTGTCTAATTGGCTAGAAACGGTCGCGTCGAATAATATTTCTCTTTTCAAATCATGGATATCTATTTGAAACAAACAATACTCTAAAGTAATGACATTCTTGATTCTAAATAGGTTTTGACCTCCATCGGGAACTTTTGTATTTGCACAATTGCTATAGGCATGCTGATAGAGATCATAGTGATGTTTCCAATTCAACATAGGAAGTATAGAAATGGAATTGACAACCTACTTGTTCTTCTCATCGGAGGCATTCCGATTGCCATGCCAACTGTTTTATCGGTAACAATGGCTATTGGTTCTCACCGACTATCTCAACAAGGAGCCATCACAAAGAGGATGACGGCTATTGAAGAAATGGCAGGAATGGATGTCCTTTGTAGTGATAAGACCGGCACTCTCACCCTAAATAAGCTTAGGGTTGATAAGTCATTGGTTGAGGTGCTTGTCTATGACTTATATAATCCATTAAAATTATTAAGGGGTCGTTTATTATTGATACCTTGAATAAAGGTATCATGTATAAGTATCAAATATATGGGTGTCAAATTGATATATGATATCCTATTTATTATGGGTATCAGATATCAGATTGAGCAAGAACAAAACAAAGTCAACGGAGATTGATAAGGCTATCTCCACTGCTTTGAAGGACAACAAACCTGTTTGCATAAGCATCAACTCCAATTTGCATGCGATTACTCATCCTACTTTCAGCAGGGATCCTAGATATTCCTATCAATTTGCTCATACGCATCTTCTATATATCAAATTTGCTCTCCTTCACAAACCCTAGATCTGAGTAAGGCAGAAAAGGTCGGTGGTGGCTCTCCCGGTTGACGGTGGCAGGAGGCGGGAGAAAGGATTGATGTTCTCTCATGAGTATTTGTGTGAGGAAGAAGAAAATAAATGAAGCAAAAAAAAAGTCGAGAGAGGGAAGGAAACAACTAGGAAAGAAAGACTCGATATCTTCAAAAATATTATGGTATCAAAATGGAGAAATTGAGATATTAGAGAATCAAATTGATACCGAGACCCTAATATACCAAAGAGCAGATATAGGTATGGTGATACACATACCTTTAATCAAGGTATCGATACCAAACGACTCCTAAGACTATACATAATAGGAAACTTTCAATAATTGTTATGTTAGTGCTTTGGTAGATTTTTTCAAAGGATGTTGACAATGACAACCTGATCTTGATGGCTGCTAGAGCTTCTAGAGTTGAGAATCAAGATGCTATTGATGCATCGATTGTCAATATGTTGAGTAACCCAAAAGAGGTATCAAACTTATTACTTTTTTAATGTATTTTTCTAATTTTAATTATAAATATTATAACAATATAATCTCTTAGGCAAGAGAAGGAATTCAAGAAGTGCACTTCCTTCCCTTTAATCCAGTTGATAAACGTACTGCTATTACATACATTGATTCAAGTGGCAATTGGCACAGGATTAGCAAAGGTGCACCTGAACAAGTAAGATTAATGACTTACATTTCTTTACACATTGTTTCGCCTACAAATAATACAATACTTACCGCTTTAATCAGATAATTGATATGTGTGAGCTCAAAGGTGAAGAAAAGCACAAAGCAGATGAGACGATTGAGAGCTTTGCTAACCGTGGCCTTCGATGTATAGGTGTTGCTAGACAAGTAAGAGTTTTTTAACAAAGATTAAAACATTTTTGACCCAAACTATATGAATACTAAGATGAAAACACTTCATTGTATAGATTGTCCCAGAGAAGACTAAGGAAAGTGTTGGAGAGCCATGGGAATTTGTTGGTTTCCTACCACTATTTGATCCTCCACGACATGATAGTGCAGAGACCATCAAAAGAGCTATTGAGCTCGGAATCAGTGTTAAGATGATCACAGGTGATCAACTTGCTATTGGGAAGGAAACGGGTCGTAGACTCGGTATGGGAACCAACATGTATCCGGCATCGTCCCTTCTTGGACAGAACAAGGATGGGTTAATTGCAGGCATTCCGATCGGAGAGTTCATAGAAAATGCGGATGGGTTCGCCGGAGTTTTTCCTGGTACTTGATAAGCTTTTATTAACCAATTATTTGTATACTTTCATGGCTCCGTTTGGTAAGTACAAAAATTAAGTGGATTAAGATTACGGGAATTAAAAGGGAGAACTAATTCTCGTAGCTTCGCTTGGTAAGAGAATGAAGGAAATTAAAGGGGTTAGATTATGAAGATTAAGAAAAATAGATTATGGAAAATTTTTAATTCTATAAAACTTCTATTATAAGGATTATAAGGATTCTTGAGGCTAAAATCTCATTTTTACCCCTCTTTCTTTTTCATATCTTCCATCTATAAAAAATTTAACACACACTCTTTCGCAATTTTACCTACAATCATATTCAATTTACGAAACACTCATTTCACTTATTTTCATACTATCTTCTTAATTCTTCGTCAACATAATTCTCTTCATCCTCGTCTCAAACAGGGCCCATATATAATAGTTGATTATTATGCAAATTGACATATTTAAGGGTGACTCTGTGCATTTTACCCTCATCTTTCTGTAAATATGTTTTTGTTGTTGTTACCAATAATCAACTCTCTTATGTAGAACACAAATATGAGATCGTGAAAAAGCTCCAAGAGAGGAACCACATATGTGGTATGACAGGGGATGGTGTTAACGATGCTCCAGCACTAAAGAAGGCAGACATAGGCATTGCGGTTGCAGATGCAACCGACGCTGCAAGAAGTGCATCCGACATAGTCTTAACCGAGCCAGGATTAAGTGTGATCGTGAGTGCAGTCTTAACGAGCCGAGCCATTTTCCAAAGGATGAAAAATTATACAATATATGCCGTTGCAATCACTATTCGTATCGTCTTGGGTTTTCTACTAATTGCTGTCATATGGAAATTTGACTTTGCTCCGTTCATGGTTTTGATCATCGCGGTCTTAAATGATGGAACCATCATGACCATCTCAAAAGACAGGGTTAAACCTTCTCCGGTGCCGGACACTTGGAAGCTGTCTGAAATCTTTGTCATTGGCACCATCCTTGGAACTTATATGGCATTAGCTTCTGTGTTATTCTTTTGGATTGTACATGAAACCACTTTCGTTCAGGTAAGTTTTTAAACACAATCAATGTATAACTTTTTTCATGGTAGAAGCTCAATTTCAAACAATGGCATTCTTCTCTCAGCAACACTTCCATCTAAAACATATCGCGGATAATGATGCTCAACTAACCTCGGCTCTATACCTTCAAGTGAGCATCATTAGTCAGGCGCTCATCTTTGTGACTCGAACAAGGAGTTGGTCATTTGCTGAATGTCCAGGATTCCTGCTCATTTTTGCCTTCCTTGCTGCTCAACTGGTATACAAGAGCTCCCCTTCATTTTGTTAATGTTAACCATTGTACTTTTGTTTTTTTGCTCATTTTAGCCCTCTTGTATTAGGTTGCAACTTACATTGCAGCAAGCGCAAACTGGGGATTTGCTAATGTTTCTGGCATTGGATGGGGATGGGCTGGAGTGATATGGATATATACTGTTATCACTTACATTCCTCTAGACATTTTCAAATTCATTGCACAGCATGTCATAAGTACAAATCCTGCTCAGAATAAGGTAACAATGTAACATACAGATTTATTATTTCTTATCTATTGTTTCTTGCTACTAAATTCATGTGAAAAATAAAAAAACCTACAGGTCGACGGAGGAAAAGAGAAAGAGGTACGATCGGGTGAAGCCCAACAAACCCTTCATGGTCTAGAGCAATAAGTGCATAGAGACATCTAAAACAGAGTCCGACAGCAAGAGAGAAAGCTAGAGTGCCTAATTCTATTATCAGACCAAGTTACAAAGTGGCATTGAAGCTCTACAAGCTAAGGGTGTGGCAAAATCCATAATGAAGTATCAGGTGGGGTGGGGGGTATAAAGGCTAATGTTTCACTAGTTAGGCTCCTAGGATTTAGTACAAAAAATCCAAGGGACTCTCAAAGAAACAAAGGGAAAGAGATTGATGGTGTAGGAATTGATTCAATAGACCAACAGTATGTAGATTGTAGACCTCAATATAAACTTGTAACACTTGGAAATACTACCACAAATTGAATGGGTTGATCAAATGAAGTCCAAACAGGTAGCTCCAACTCTCAAAGACTAATACAGATCAAGAAGAACATATTGCTTTACAGGCATAAGTTACCTCTAGATCAAAGTTGAGCTTTAATTTGCTCAGTGTCAAAGTCTACATGGTTCACTGATAATTGCATTGTGAAATACAACATGCTGTGAACAAGCCAAATATGAACCAAATATGCGTTACGTGAATTACCATAGATTAGGCTTTCCTAACTATCAGACGTCTTTCACGTTTGTACTCGACTTCATCTCTTTGGTGCATAATCAGCACTGCCCTTCTTACCTGCCAGATAAATTTGAAGCAGGTTATTGGCTAAAAACCAAAATGAAGTATGGAATATAAGAAAGAGACACGAAGTGTTACTATGTATATTAATACTTACAATGGACTCATTCATGCCCATGCGGGTGAGGTCATCAATAAGTCGTCTCTCTGATATGTAACTACCAATGCCAACTCTTCTTTTTATCTGGATCTCAGCTTGCTGTTTAAAGAGGCAAAAGTATAAGTGAAGCATGAGTACAAGATAAAATGGAGATAAGTGATTGATTTTGAACTTTAAAGTATATAGAGTTCTAAACTTTTGAGAAACCTTTATTTCATTTGCCATTTCAGGTGTAAGGTTAATCTGATGGTTGATTCCCGAACGGGCCGCATCCATTGTTGAAACATTAAAAAGCCTTATTGCCTCCTTCACATGCTCATCAGTTGCCACATGGGACCTGAAATCAAAATTCAATCATTAAGATACATCTCAGATGCTAAAATGAGAAGTGACAGCAACTTCAGATATGATTTCAGCATTTTATGTTTCAGTCTTTCCATCAATCATTCACTTTCTCCTTTTAAATATCATTTGTCAAAGATTTACATTTAGCTAGCACTAGTAGAACTCTTGCTCTACTCGGAGCTAAAAAGACCAGATGTTTGGTGTTTGACAAGCTAAAATGACAAAGAAATTTAGAACTTCAAGTTGCTCTTCTCAACACATTTACTTACAAACTCATTTTCGCAAGAGACTCGCTCAGCCTAATGATAGCTTCCAGCTGTCTTACGGTAATCGGAATTGCGGCTGCCTCCCCAGTTTCATTCGCCTGCTGCCTCATATTCTACAAGAGCCATCACAATAAATTTATCAATGGAACGTGCCTTTGAAGATAGTACAAATTCCAAAACATAGCCGAAGCATTTGAGCGACTCCCAAGTCCAACACATGAGCTTCTTTATGAAAAATTTCCCAATCTTTGAGATAGTGAATAAGTTAGCATAGGTAACAGAAATTGGGTACCTGACGAATGCTGACATACTCTGTCTGCAACTTTTTTGAAGCAGTTTCTGACAGACGAGGATGACATTCAGTTCTACAGTAATGTAAATACCTGCATGTTATTCATTTAAATGTTCAGTGACAAGTTTATATGAACACAGGATAGATACTACATGATACCAAATCACCCTCAAGAAGATCCACACCTTTTGAGCCAATTCTCCTCTTTTGTTACTTTACTGTCACCTGTTGAAGCATGAGCTGATGCATGGACTTTGATAACATGACTAGCAATTATCTGCAAGCAGAAAAACAGATCGTCACTCACGTCTTCTTCTATGAAGCTTATAATTGGTGAAAAACAAAATTAGTATTTTGAGGTGAGATAGCAGTGTTCATCAATATGTGAACAGTGTAGACAAAGTGATCTGTCATTTCATCAGCTGATGCAAACTAAACAAGATTCAATATGGCAGATACTAATCCAAAGGAGGGTTTTAGATTACCTTATCCTGACTATACATTCTGACATCCTTCACAATGAAGATTAAGTCAAACCGTGAAAGAATAGTTGTCTGCAGATCAATGTTATCCTGGGCGGTCTGTAAAAGAGAAATATCTCATGTTATATTTTAGTTATTCAGCTTGTAAGAGAAAACCAAATGTTAATTCCAACTCAGGATTTTGCATACAACATCTAACTGTATAAAACTCGAGCATTCAAGAATGAAACAGACCTTTAGATCATCATAACGACCCGATGGAGGGTTTGCAGCTGCAAGAACAGAGGTTCTAGAATTGAGAACAGTTGTGATTCCTGCTTTTGCAATGGAAATTGTCTGTTGCTCCATGGCTTCATGAATGGCAACTCTACATTACAGCAAGCAAGACAGTCAATCCTCAAGTAAAACATCACACAAATAGCATTGCATCACCCATTTCGTTTCCAGTTTACCTGTCCTCTGGTCTCATTTTGTCAAATTCATCAATGCAGACAACACCTCCGTCAGCTAAAACCATGGCTCCACCTTCCAAGTAAAATTCACGCTGAAAAAGTTGAGCATTATTATTACCAGGACTCCAGAAATGGTGAGTGATAGAAGAAATGCTGCAGTACTCATAGAGTGATAGTATTTAAATAAACACTAAAGAACTCACAGTGCTGCTATCTTGAATCACCGAAGCAGTAAGACCAGCAGCTGATGAACCTTTTCCTGATGTATAAACAGCTATAGGTGCAGTCTTCTCAACAAACTTGAGAAACTTCACAGGAAATTTAAATACCATCACTTCCAGTTCTGAATAAAGCATGACAGGAATTTTGCTGTGGAAGTATGAAATAAGATGGAGGCTTACCTGTGATTTAGCTGTGGAAGGATCTCCCAGAAGCAGCACATTAATATCACCCCTTAACTTCACACTGTCCGGTAAAGTCTGCAACCATAGAAAATTCATTTGTCACCCTGATGCTTGAAGATGAAATGCCATCTAGTTTAGCTTTACCTTTCTTGAGCCTCCAAACAATAAGCAAGCAACAGCTTTCTTCACATCATCGTGACCAAATATGGAGGGAGCAATTTTAGAGCATATGCTTTGATATACATCGGGCTTTGATGCAAATCTTTTAAACTCTTCTATCTGCAAGAAATATTAAAGCATATAAAAAGGTGATGCATCAAAAGATAACAGAAGGAAGTTGTGAATAATAATGTACAAGAAAATTCATGGCTGAGATTACATTTCAGCAGCATATTGCTATAAGCCTATAACTATATAATTGTCACTCACACCTTATAACATTTTGAAGAAGACGCATAATCTTTAAGTACACAGAACCATGAGTGCAAGTACAGCAGTAAAATATGTTAGGAGTATGTGCAAAAACAACTGGGCTCAAAATCATGAACATACATTTAATAATCTATAAAGATAAAAATCAAGGGGTTCACATTTGTACCTCTTCAGACGTGACAGCATGACCTCTGGAGTTGGATTCAGTTGTTTCCTCAATTCCAACAACTCTAATGTAAGGCTGCCTAATTGCAACTGCTCCCTTTTGACTACGTCAGTGCAAAGGAGAAAGGGATCAACACTTTACTTAAAACACATACAAATCCAGATAATATCGAGCAAAAAGAATCAAGGAGACAACCAAATTTCTTACTTAGCAGCGCTAGCAGATTGAAAAATGCTGTAAATCCCCAAGACAGTCAGTCTTGTGCCAGGTACAATAGTTTGTACAAGGTGACGATCCACTGACATAAGTATGTTCCTTGGAAGCTCTCCAGTAGGGACATCCTTCAATTTTCATGAACAGAACCATGAATCAATTCAGCCGTCTCAAATAATATGTTTTATAACAAGAAATATTTTTTGCTAAATTAAAAACTAACCTCTGGGTTTTCTTGCAATTTCAAAGTTTGCTGATCAACATACTTGCTTCGATCAGGAACGACAACCCACGGATCAAGCGGACAAGAATCTTCACCGGGCTAATAGAATACCGAAATTGAATCCAGCACAGTTGGTATAACATTCCAAACTCTAGAAATTCACAATAAAGAAGCAAATCCTAACATGAAACCGGTAACACAAACCTGAGCAACATGGTCACATGAACGAGGGATGATTGCCCCTCCCAAACCAGGACGGCAAGGCACCGTCTTCACAGTGCTACAGTTCTTACACACGAGTGTGACATAAGTAGCTTTAGCTTTGGTCCTAGAAGCAGCTATTGTAATCCCAGATATCTTGACAAGTTTTGATATGTATTGAGCCTGATAAAAACAAAAACAAAACCACAAACTCGTTAAAATCAGGGAAATGAATAAATCCCCCTAAAATGCGCATTAGATGCTAAAACTTCACAGGAGTACAAACCCCGAGAGACCGCATAGAAATAGGATCCTCCTTCGATTCCAGTAGAATCTGAACATCACCGGTGACCGGATCCTCCATCTCTCCAGTTTCTCCGCCCACCTTGGATTTCAAACTCGGCAGAACCTCAGCCGCTGCTTGCTCAAACTAAAGTCCAAAACAAAAATTAAACTAGATTAAACCCGAACCTTAAAAAATAATGATGAATCGAGATATTTATTGAAGAAACATACGAGTGGGAGGTAGTCTGCGGGGGAGGATCGGAGCTTGGCGGGGAGAACGGGATCAAAGCCATCAAGATCTTCGAGGTTGATTTTGAGAAATTTCGAATTTTTAACGAGGCTTTCTCTGTAAGGATAGACATTCTGGTCCGTCTCGAAGTTTCTGATGAACTCTTTGAGCTTGAGGAGGATGGAATGACGACTAGAGTCCTGGTCGCCACCGGCGCCGCTACCGTTGGGAAACTGAGCCTTGTCGCTATAGTAGACTGCTCCTTCGTCCCAGCCCGACATATCTGTTTCTTGGTAGGATTAGGGATTTTGATTTTCTCTCGGATGAGGAGGAAGAGAAGAGTGTTTTCCGATGGTTAGGGCAAGAAATGAGCGGCAAAAGCTCTATCCTTGCATCTATGAGACTATGACTGTAAGGGGTCAAGGTTTTGGCGGGAACTGTAGGCGGGAAAACCTGGACCGGTCCGGGTTTTTTTTTTTGTTAAAAGAAAAAAGCTTTTTCCCTCACTGTTCGTAATCGTATGTTAAGAACGACAAATTTAGGTCTCTCGATTCATATAAATATTAGGAGTGGACATAAATTCCGTCAATTCTGATCCCGTAATGGTCTCGGTTTAATACGGCCAGAATTTCATTCAAAAGTCGAAATTTCGTCTCAAATCGTCCTGCTAAAAACTATTCGGAATGGGACATGACCTTAAATTTTCATCCCACAATAATAAAGTTTTTAATTTAAAATAATAAATATAAATAATATCCCTAAGCATTAATAACACACGGATATATTTATGACATAATTGTGCTTATATATTTTAAAAAATAAATCATGTTAGGGCAAAACATCAAAATTGATAAATGACTTAAAATCATTTAGACGTGTTTTATTATGGATATTTAGTAAATTTTATGTAAATTGTAATATGTTATCATGGCTATTAGAATACTCTAATGTTTTTGCGCTCTAAGTACGATATATACAAATAATTTTATGTATAAATAGTAAATTTTAAACACATTAAATTTTGGAAAACGGGATTGAGTTCGTCCCGTCCCATCCGGTCTCAGCAGGGATAAGACCCGGTGGTATTCAATCTAAAATACCCAAGGTTCAACCCAATCCGTCCCGATCACCTCCCACTTAAAATAGCCGGGACATGACTGGGATGACCTCAATCCCATTTCATATCCACCCCTAATACATACTATCCAAGGTTCAACCCAAGTGTGACTTCTGGATGAAAGAAGTAACATTCTTGGGACACATGATTACTGCAGATGGAGTCAAAGTTGACCCATCCAAGATCGAAACCGTGCTAGCATGGGAACCACCCAAGAACGTCAAAGAGATACGTAGTTTCCTAGGATTAGCAAGATATTATAGACGTTTTGTAAAAGGGTTTTCCATCATAGCAAGACCTATGACCAACTTACTTCAGAAGAAGGCAAAGTTTATATGGACTGACAAGTGTCAAGCAAGCTTTGAAGAGATAAAGAAGAGGTTGACTACTGCACCTGTGTTAGCTCAGCCGAATGGAACGCTAGGGTTCATTGTTTATAGTGATGCATCTAAAATGGGCTTGGGATGCGTCTTGATGCAAAATGAAAGAGTCATCGCCTATGCATCAAGACAACTGAGACAATATGAGCAGAACTACCCTACCCATGACTTGGAATTAGCAGCAGTAGTTCATGCACTTAAGATTTGGCGGCATTACCTATTTGGGACGACGTGTAAAATCATGACAGATCATAAGAGCCTGAAGTACATTTTCACTCAAAAAGAGTTGAATATGAGACAAAGAAGGTGGTTGGAGTTGATAAAGGATTATGACTTAGAGATACTATATCATCCTGGTAAAGCTAATGTGGTGGCTGATGCTTTGAGTAGGAAGTCAGCTCAAGAAAAAGCGATTGCTCGATTAACTGTACAAGTTGAAATACAAAAAGATATGATTTGTAGTGGCATTGAAATATGGGTTCAGAAAGAACAAGGGTATCTGTGTACCTTGGAGATAGTGCCCAATTGGTTGAAAGAAATTCAACAAAAACAACTAAGTTGTCCTAGTTTAATCAAAATAAGGTCAGTGATCGGAAATGGTGAATCTTCAGATTTTCATATCGATACTGACAATATAATGAGATATCAGGGAAGAGTATGTGTTCCTCAAGATGAAGAGATTAGAAAAAGGATTCTTGTGGAAGCCCATGCAACACCATATTCCATACATCCAGGATCAAACAAGATGTATCGGGATATTAAACCTTACTTTTGGTGGCAAGGTATGAAGAAAGATATTGCTGAGTTTGTGTCACGGTGTCAAACATGTCAGCAAGTTAAAATTGAACACCAAAGGCCAGGAGGAGAACTTCAATCATTGGAGATACCAGAGTGGAAATGGGAACACATCACCATGGATTTTGTAACCAGTCTACGTAGTAGCAAAGGTTATGACTCCATATGGGTGGTGGTTGATCGATTAACAAAGACTGCAAGATTTATTCCTATCAAGGAAACTTGGACTGTGAACAAGTTAGCAGAGGAATTTGTGAATCAGATAGTCAGATTACATGGAGTTCCTAAGACCATAGTTTCAGATAGAGATGGACGATTTACTTCCCGATTCTGGAGCCAAGTACAGACAGTAATGGGAACCCAGCTGAATTTTACAACAGCGTTTCATCCACAGTCAGATGGTCAGTCCGAACGGACTATTCAGACTTTAGAAGACTTGTTGAGGTCATGTGTGCTTGATTGGGGACCGATATGGCCATATCAATTACCGTTGGTCGAGTTCACCTACAACAATAGTTGGCATGCATCCATTGGGATGGCACCATATGAAGCACTGTACGGAAGGAAATGTCGAACCCCATTATGTTGGGATGAGCCTGCCGATGTCTTTGATACGGCTCCAGACAAAGTTAAAAGTGATATTGAAAAAGTTGCTTTGATTCGAGAAAGGATGTTGGCTGCACAAAGTAGACAAAAATCGTATGCTGATAAGCGCCGACGTCCGCTAGAGTTTGAAGCAGGGACACACGTTTGGCTGAAAGTTTCACCGACTCGTGGAGTCAAACGGTTTGGTATCAAGGGAAAGTTAAGTCCTCGGTATATTGGACCGTTTGAGATTTTGGAAAAAGTTGGTAAAGTAGCTTATCGTTTAGCATTACCGCCAACAATGGATGGAGTACATCCAGTGTTTCATGTATCACAACTAAGACAGTATCAACCAGATCCGAGCCATGTACTCAGCTATGATGCTATCGAGATAGAGCCTGATCAGACCTATGCCGAGTTCCCTATGGCCGTGTTAGATAGAAAGATAAAGAAGTTAAGGAATAAAGAGATTCCATTAGTGAAGATCCAGTGGTCCCGAAGGGGAATGGAAGAGGCTACATGGGAAACAATTGAGCACATGGAGAGAAATTATCCAGAGGTGTTTAGTTCTTTGATCGGTGATTGAGATAGAGGTATGAATTAGTACCTAACTTTTTCACTAACTAATGTGCTTATATGGTTCTATGTTGATGTGATTTATGTGTGCGTGAATTGTTTTGTGTTTGCTAACATAGGAAGTGATAGACTTCACTAGTGTGAGCTTGATAACCCCTTCTAACTTGGTAATAACTTATGCTTGCATGAAATGCAAAGATAGGTTAATTATGTGACTGATAGATTCAGTCTTCTGATGAGTTGTGTACTAAAGTTTCGGGACGAAACTTTTTCTTAAGGGGTGTGTGATGTAAAAGCTAGGATTTTCGAATCCTAATAAAGGATGTTTAAGGGTGATTAAGTTAATCATCGATATTAATTGACCCATAAATCGCAAATAGTGTGTAGATGACGAGTATAAATTCCACCATTATGATTTTGGTGTAAATTTGGACTTATGGGGAAATTTTCACTTTTTCCTCCGGGGAATAATTTTTACCCTCTGGTATTATTTGGAGCATTTGGGAGCTTCAATTAATAAAATTGTAGTTGAAAGAAATGATCAGGACATCGGATATGTTCTAGATATGAAATAACATGGAAAGGCAAAATGGCCAAAAGAGTCGCTATTTCGTTTCTTAGCGGTTAAGAAAGTCGGCTTAGGAATACGCGTTTTCCGAGAAAGTTGCGGAATAATTATCCAAACAATATGTCGGATTTATTATTCCAATTTCGAGAAGTTTGGAGAAGGGGCTCAAACCGCCTTCGGATCGATAAACGGATAATTATCGACTTTGCTAAAGGATAATTATCGGCTTCGCTATAAATAGCGGAAATTCATTTATTAATTCATTTCCTTTCACGTTTCCTCGTAAAAGCTCTGATTTCTCTCAACCTTCAAATTCAGATCTACTCTTCGTTTGTAATCCGATTTCAATTCCGTTTGAGTTTTCGGATTCCTCTCTTCGTCCTCTTCATTTCGGTACCGAGTTTGTGTTTTTCCGAGCACATAAAGGGCTGGTCGAGCATATTAGTGTTTTGGTCGGTCCCGTCGCTAAGATTCCGGTGAATCTGATGGTGTCCGAGCGTAGCCTGCGTCGTTGTGATTCCGAATCTTCTTTCGGATCGTCAATCGGGTTAGTAACGAATAAGTTATGAATTTATTCGTTTTCAGTATTGCGATTTGGCCTAAATTGACCTTAGGCTTATCAAAATGGATAATTGGAAATTCCATTATGCTCGTTACAATATTCTGGTGATTATGGACTATTTGTTTGATGAGATCTGATGACAGTTGGGTTGAGAAACTGCCTGCGGGCAAAAGGTTATTCTGATGAATTTTAATTAATTAGTTAAAGATTAATTAATTAAATTGGGAATCTAGAAAACGCTATAAGCTAATTAAATTCAAAGGAATGAATTTAATTGATGTTTGAAGCAAGAAGTTTAATACGAGGAATATGATATTCTCGACAGGTGGTGTTGAAGACGGTAGACTAACTATAGCTTAGTTGCTCAGTGAGCGTATCCAGGTAAGTCTTCGGACTTACTTAGCTTTGATCTGCAGAAACCCGTGCCTGAGAGATTTATATCTCACTGTGTTGATATGTGTTGTTGTTTTGAAATGCCTTGTTGTGTTGAAATGTGAATGTTGATATGCATTGAGATGTGTTATGTGTGAAGCATGCTTGATGTGTTTATGATGAAAATGATGTTATGATGTGTAAAGCATGCTTAATGTTGTTGTGATTATTATCATGTCATAATTATGAGAAATGGTTAAATGAACATGTGTTAGCCTATTGAGGCGTGCTATTGAATGACATGATAAGCTTGCTGAAACATGATAATGTATGAGATGATAAGCCTTTTGAGGCATGTGATATGATGATGACTTGTAAAGGTCAAGAGTATGTGAAGCGAGTATTTTGCAGTGAATACCGGAGCTCGGCCAAGCCCGGATCACTTGCGTTTGTATAAGGATGACACCGAGTCTGATGGACTTCAGGCTCGGGTCGCACACCTAATGAAAATGGTAAATGTTTGCATTAACATGAATGGCAAAATGTTGCATGTGGTTAGGGGTTAAGACCATAACCCACCACGAGAAAGCCTGGCCCGTAGACTTGATCAGTCTGGCTACGACCTAAGAGCAAATGTCTGAATTAACCTAATCTGTGCAATGGTGAGCTCACACCAAAGCCAGAACCGTATAAGCAATGGTTCCGGATTAATGGGTCCGGGATCGCAAATTGTAAATTTCATACTGCATTCACGTGCATCATTCATAAAAGCATGATATCATCTCATGAGCACGGTATATGGTATTTGAATATATTTGTTGTGTTGTGATGTGATGATATAATCTCTCGTGGATAGATTATGATCAGTAGCTAACGGTTTTAAACCGAATCTTTTTAGGTAATGCTGATCATAGGAACGCTTCAGGGATGTCAGCTGCAGGAAGTGGACAGCCGAGGCAGTGTTAACCCAAGGGTTGGTTGAACTTGCTTTTGAAAATAATCGCTTGCAAGCGAGTCTTTTGTTGGTTGTGTGCAACTGTGTACACATGTTGATTTCAGGCTGAAGTTTTAAGACACCTGTTCAGGTGTCATGCTTTGAAGTGTCGTTTTGGGATATACATACTAACTGCATGCATGGTTGTTATGTAAATGTTTTCAAAATGACAGGTTGAATGTTTTCATTAATTCTTCGTGCTTCTTGTTGCAAGGTCCTATTTGTGAAGTTGTTGTCAGGCTAACTGATGGGACCCACTGTGTGGTCCTTAGCCTAGTGACGTCTTGGGTTACTTAAAACTCGGGTCGTTACAGATTGGTATCAGAGCTTAGGTTGACAACAAGGGCACATGTGACTTGAGATGAGACATGATAGTTCAACCTAAATACAACCCAGTCCGGGTTGGTTTTGAAAGGACATTTAAGTTTTCAAAAGATTTTGAAAATTACTGACATATGGTTTTAATGAATTTAAAATCATATGCATAGTCGGGATTGTGGGTAAAGACACTGCCTTCCACTCCTCAGCGTGACTCCTTGTAAGTGATAGTTCTCTCTCTAACTCTTAAGATTCATAGTATTCTGATTAGTGTCACTACTACTATAGGTAGTAGACATGTCTGAGGAGAGAACAAATTCGAATGTTCCGGTTCATCACAGTGAATCTGTAAGTGTGCCAGCTGGGGCACCACGTGGTAGAAGAGCGCGAGATGATAATGCTGATAGTAAGAGGTCGAGGTCAAGTGCCTCAACCAGCCATGTTATACGTGATGAGCACATGCAAGAGATGATTGATGCTGCCATGAGAAGAGTAATACCCGATATAGTGCAAGAGGCAGTTGCTGCAACACTAGGTAACACATTGCAAGAAGGGGTGAAGCCACGAGAGACTCCAACTGTTGTACCCCCAACACAGATGAATCATCATGCCGAACATGAGGGTCATGAATTGAGTTCAGAAAAGTGGTTGAAAGCGGTACGTAGAAGGGAAGTTCCTAACTTCAAAGGAAGCTATGGTATTGAAGTAGATGGGTGGCTGAGCCACATGGAAGTGGTCTTTGATGAGGTAAAAGTACCCGAGGAATACAAAGTGAGCTTGGCAGTGACATTTATGCAAGAGGCAGCTATGAGTTGGTGGATTAGGAATCGCGATAACATCACTGACTTTGTCGCATTCAAACAGCGGGTTAAAGCACACTTCTGCCCAGCAGCGGCTCGGGCTGGCTTGTTGAGCACCTTTCTAGAAGCTACTGAAGAAGATGCTCCGATAATAAAGATAATCGATAAATTCCACGGAGAATGCACGTTGTTGGGAGACAGAGCTCCACCAGAAGATCAGTTGGTTCACTTATTTGCAAATCGGTTGAAGGGACATCATCGTCAGATGCTTGCACCTTTTGAGGATCTGCCACTCCTAGAATATCAAGAAAAGGCTCTGAGGCTTGAAGCTAGACAACCTCATAAAAGGGAAGCGGACTCCAGATCTAGTGGTAGTTATAACAAGAAACAAAAACCTGTGTCGGGATTCTACAGAGCTGAGGGGTCAGCACCACAAAGTAGGGGTGTTCATATTATTCCGATCCGTTAGATCCGATCCGAGAATCCGATGATACGATCCATAATTATCCGAGTCCGATAATTAGTTGTCCGTATCCGATACGATCCGAGAAAAATTACCGGATCACCGGATCGGATACGGAATGAAATATTTTTGCCTTCGGATATCCGGGGTATACTTATGTGAATATAATTTATAAATTATGTTATGTTTCAACAAATTCAAACAGCCAAGTTGGTACCCATGTCAATATTGTGGCATGTGGTCTCAGGTTCAATTCCTGAAAATTTTTGTTCCCGGATATCCGATCCGATAAGCCGGATCGGATCGGATATCCGGTTATGAACACCCCTACCACAAAGTAGTCAGAATCGTTCTGGAGGGAATTTTCAGGAAAATCGTTCAATTGGAAATCCTAACTTCCTAGGATGTTTCAATTGTGGAAAAATGAACCATAACAAGAGGCAATGTCAGAAGGATCCCACTACATGTTTTAAATGTAGTCAACATGGACACATGGCTAAGTTTTGTGGGGTTAGAGGAACAATGTCATCTCAAGGATCCTCCCCAAACATGAGAAGAGAGGGAAGTCAGAGCGTACAAGGTAACTACGGACGTGGGCAACGTCAGTTTCCAACTAGTCAACATCAATCCGGTCAACAAGGATCTCAGAATAGGCCACAAGGGCAAGGAAGCGGTGGAGGTCGTGGGGCCGGAAATGAGAAGAGTCAACTCCGAGCAATTGAGCTGAACAGAAGTAATGCACAAGATACACAGATGGTTGGAGGTATGATTCAAATTCGGTCTCAAACCTGTTAAGATTTTGTTTGACACGGGTGCTACCCATTCTTTCATATCTGATAAATGTGTAGCTAGACTCGGATTAGATACCGTTGAAGGTATACCGTACTCGGTAAAGTTACCTAACGGTAATAGGGAACCGGGATCTAAGGAAATCCATCAATACCCTCTTAGGTTAGGCCAGGTGGATTGGCCAACAGATTTCCTTATAACCGGATTGGATAGTGAGGATATAATCTTGGGCATGGATTGGATGATTAAGTATAAGGTGAAGATAGATGCGGAATTGCTAACAGTAGTGATGTTAGATAAGGATGGAACTTGTCATGTATTCAAGGGAGGTGATTTACAAGGTCCATTGGTAATGATCTCTGCGATGAAAGCAAGTAAACTGGTAAGGAAAGGATGTGAAGCATATTTATGCTATGCTCTGGAGAAAGAAGGGAAGATTCAATTGAAAGACATTCCAATTGCACGTGAGTTTAAGGATGTTTTTCAAGATGAATTACCTGGATTGCCACCTACTAGGCAAGTTGACTTTAGAATCGATCTAGAGCCTGGAACTAGACCAATTTCTAAAGCTCCGTACAGAATGGCACCTGTGGAAATGCTTGAGTTGAAGAAGCAGTTGGAAGAATTGGCAGATAAAGGATTTATTCGGCCAAGTGTATCGCCATGGGAGCGCCAGTGTTGTTCGTGAAGAAAAAGGATGGTACAATGAGGCTATGTATCGACTATAGAGAACTCAATAAGATGACGATTAAGAACAAGTATCCACTGCCGCGAATTGATGATTTGTTAGATCAGTTACAAGGAGCAAAGGTGTTCTCCAAGATAGACCTACGGTCAGGCTATCACCAGTTGAAGATTCAAGAAAATGACATCCATAAGACAGCATTCAGGACTCGGTATGGACACTACGAGTTCGTGGTTATGCCATTTGGATTAACCAACGCACCTGCTGCGTTTATGGAATTGATGAATCGGATCTTTATTGGATACTTGGATAGGTTTGTTGTGGTCTTTATAGATGATATATTGGTTTATTCACGAAGTAGTGAAGAGCATGCAGAGCATTTGAAAGCAGTTCTTCAAGTATTGAGGAAAGAAAAGCTTTATGCTAAGTTGTCCAAGTGTGACTTCTGGATGAAAGAAGTAACATTCTTGGGACACATGATTACTGCAGATGGAGTCAAAGTTGACCCATCCAAGATCGAAACCGTGCTAGCATGGGAACCACCCAAGAACGTCAAAGAGATACGTAGTTTCCTAGGATTAGCAAGATACTATAAACGTTTTGTAAAAGGGTTTTCCATCATAGCAAGACCTATGACCAACTTACTTCAGAAGAAGGCAAAGTTTATATGGACTGACAAGTGTCAAGCAAGCTTTGAAGAGATAAAGAAGAGGTTGACTACTGCACCTGTGTTAGCTCAGCCGAATGGAACGCTAGGGTTCATTGTTTATAGTGATGCATCTAAAATGGGCTTGGGATGCGTCTTGATGCAAAATGAAAGAGTCATCGCCTATGCATCAAGACAACTGAGACAATATGAGCAGAACTACCCTACCCATGACTTGGAATTAGCAGCAGTAGTTCATGCACTTAAGATTTGGCGGCATTACCTATTTGGGACGACGTGTAAAATCATGACAGATCATAAGAGCCTGAAGTACATTTTCACTCAAAAAGAGTTGAATATGAGACAAAGAAGGTGGTTGGAGTTGATAAAGGATTATGACTTAGAGATACTATATCATCCTGGTAAAGCTAATGTGGTGGCTGATGCTTTGAGTAGGAAGTCAGCTCAAGAAAAAGCGATTGCTCGATTAACTGTACAAGTTGAAATACAAAAAGATATGATTTGTAGTGGCATTGAAATATGGGTTCAGAAAGAACAAGGGTATCTGTGTACCTTGGAGATAGTGCCCAATTGGTTGAAAGAAATTCAACAAAAACAACTAAGTTGTCCTAGTTTAATCAAAATAAGGTCAGTGATCGGAAATGGTGAATCTTCAGATTTTCATATCGATACTGACAATATAATGAGATATCAGGGAAGAGTATGTGTTCCTCAAGATGAAGAGATTAGAAAAAGGATTCTTGTGGAAGCCCATGCAACACCATATTCCATACATCCAGGATCAAACAAGATGTATCGGGATATTAAACCTTACTTTTGGTGGCAAGGTATGAAGAAAGATATTGCTGAGTTTGTGTCACGGTGTCAAACATGTCAGCAAGTTAAAATTGAACACCAAAGGCCAGGAGGAGAACTTCAATCATTGGAGATACCAGAGTGGAAATGGGAACACATCACCATGGATTTTGTAACCAGTCTACGTAGTAGCAAAGGTTATGACTCCATATGGGTGGTGGTTGATCGATTAACAAAGACTGCAAGATTTATTCCTATCAAGGAAACTTGGACTGTGAACAAGTTAGCAGAGGAATTTGTGAATCAGATAGTCAGATTACATGGAGTTCCTAAGACCATAGTTTCAGATAGAGATGGACGATTTACTTCCCGATTCTGGAGCCAGGTACAGACAGTAATGGGAACCCAGCTGAATTTTACAACAGCGTTTCATCCACAGTCAGATGGTCAGTCCGAACGGACTATTCAGACTTTAGAAGACTTGTTGAGGTCATGTGTGCTTGATTGGGGACCGATATGGCCATATCAATTACCGTTGGTCGAGTTCACCTACAACAATAGTTGGCATGCATCCATTGGGATGGCACCATATGAAGCACTGTACGGAAGGAAATGTCGAACCCCATTATGTTGGGATGAGCCTGCCGATGTCTTTGATACGGCTCCAGACAAAGTTAAAAGTGATATTGAAAAAGTTGCTTTGATTCGAGAAAGGATGTTGGCTGCACAAAGTAGACAAAAATCGTATGCTGATAAGCGCCGACGTCCGCTAGAGTTTGAAGCAGGGACACACGTTTGGCTGAAAGTTTCACCGACTCGTGGAGTCAAACGGTTTGGTATCAAGGGAAAGTTAAGTCCTCGGTATATTGGACCGTTTGAGATTTTGGAAAAAGTTGGTAAAGTAGCTTATCGTTTAGCATTACCGCCAACAATGGATGGAGTACATCCAGTGTTTCATGTATCACAACTAAGACAGTATCAACCAGATCCGAGCCATGTACTCAGCTATGATGCTATCGAGATAGAGCCTGATCAGACCTATGCCGAGTTCCCTATGGCCGTGTTAGATAGAAAGATAAAGAAGTTAAGGAATAAAGAGATTCCATTAGTGAAGATCCAGTGGTCCCGAAGGGGAATGGAAGAGGCTACATGGGAAACAATTGAGCACATGGAGAGAAATTATCCAGAGGTGTTTAGTTCTTTGATCGGTGATTGAGATAGAGGTATGAATTAGTACCTAACTTTTTCACTAACTAATGTGCTTATATGGTTCTATGTTGATGTGATTTATGTGTGCGTGAATTGTTTTGTGTTTGCTAACATAGGAAGTGATAGACTTCACTAGTGTGAGCTTGATAACCCCTTCTAACTTGGTAATAACTTATGCTTGCATGAAATGCAAAGATAGGTTAATTATGTGACTGATAGATTCAGTCTTCTGATGAGTTGTGTACTAAAGTTTCGGGACGAAACTTTTTCTTAAGGGGTGTGTGATGTAAAAGCTAGGATTTTCGAATCCTAATAAAGGATGTTTAAGGGTGATTAAGTTAATCATCGATATTAATTGACCCATAAATCGCAAATAGTGTGTAGATGACGAGTATAAATTCCACCATTATGATTTTGGTGTAAATTTGGACTTATGGGGAAATTTTCACTTTTTCCTCCGGGGAATAATTTTTACCCTCTGGTATTATTTGGAGCATTTGGGAGCTTCAATTAATAAAATTGTAGTTGAAAGAAATGATCAGGACATCGGATATGTTCTAGATATGAAATAACATGGAAAGGCAAAATGGCCAAAAGAGTCGCTATTTCGTTTCTTAGCGGTTAAGAAAGTCGGCTTAGGAATACGCGTTTTCCGAGAAAGTTGCGGAATAATTATCCAAACAATATGTCGGATTTATTATTCCAATTTCGAGAAGTTTGGAGAAGGGGCTCAAACCGCCTTCGGATCGATAAACGGATAATTATCGACTTTGCTAAAGGATAATTATCGGCTTCGCTATAAATAGCGGAAATTCATTTATTAATTCATTTCCTTTCACGTTTCCTCGTAAAAGCTCTGATTTCTCTCAACCTTCAAATTCAGATCTACTCTTCGTTTGTAATCCGATTTCAATTCCGTTTGAGTTTTCGGATTCCTCTCTTCGTCCTCTTCATTTCGGTACCGAGTTTGTGTTTTTCCGAGCACATAAAGGGCTGGTCGAGCATATTAGTGTTTTGGTCGGTCCCGTCGCTAAGATTCCGGTGAATCTGATGGTGTCCGAGCGTAGCCTGCGTCGTTGTGATTCCGAATCTTCTTTCGGATCGTCAATCGGGTTAGTAACGAATAAGTTATGAATTTATTCGTTTTCAGTATTGCGATTTGGCCTAAATTGACCTTAGGCTTATCAAAATGGATAATTGGAAATTCCATTATGCTCGTTACAATATTCTGGTGATTATGGACTATTTGTTTGATGAGATCTGATGACAGTTGGGTTGAGAAACTGCCTGCGGGCAAAAGGTTATTCTGATGAATTTTAATTAATTAGTTAAAGATTAATTAATTAAATTGGGAATCTAGAAAACGCTATAAGCTAATTAAATTCAAAGGAATGAATTTAATTGATGTTTGAAGCAAGAAGTTTAATACGAGGAATATGATATTCTCGACAGGTGGTGTTGAAGACGGTAGACTAACTATAGCTTAGTTGCTCAGTGAGCGTATCCAGGTAAGTCTTCGGACTTACTTAGCTTTGATCTGCAGAAACCCGTGCCTGAGAGATTTATATCTCACTGTGTTGATATGTGTTGTTGTTTTGAAATGCCTTGTTGTGTTGAAATGTGAATGTTGATATGCATTGAGATGTGTTATGTGTGAAGCATGCTTGATGTGTTTATGATGAAAATGATGTTATGATGTGTAAAGCATGCTTAATGTTGTTGTGATTATTATCATGTCATAATTATGAGAAATGGTTAAATGAACATGTGTTAGCCTATTGAGGCGTGCTATTGAATGACATGATAAGCTTGCTGAAACATGATAATGTATGAGATGATAAGCCTTTTGAGGCATGTGATATGATGATGACTTGTAAAGGTCAAGAGTATGTGAAGCGAGTATTTTGCAGTGAATACCGGAGCTCGGCCAAGCCCGGATCACTTGCGTTTGTATAAGGATGACACCGAGTCTGATGGACTTCAGGCTCGGGTCGCACACCTAATGAAAATGGTAAATGTTTGCATTAACATGAATGGCAAAATGTTGCATGTGGTTAGGGGTTAAGACCATAACCCACCACGAGAAAGCCTGGCCCGTAGACTTGATCAGTCTGGCTACGACCTAAGAGCAAATGTCTGAATTAACCTAATCTGTGCAATGGTGAGCTCACACCAAAGCCAGAACCGTATAAGCAATGGTTCCGGATTAATGGGTCCGGGATCGCAAATTGTAAATTTCATACTGCATTCACGTGCATCATTCATAAAAGCATGATATCATCTCATGAGCACGGTATATGGTATTTGAATATATTTGTTGTGTTGTGATGTGATGATATAATCTCTCGTGGATAGATTATGATCAGTAGCTAACGGTTTTAAACCGAATCTTTTTAGGTAATGCTGATCATAGGAACGCTTCAGGGATGTCAGCTGCAGGAAGTGGACAGCCGAGGCAGTGTTAACCCAAGGGTTGGTTGAACTTGCTTTTGAAAATAATCGCTTGCAAGCGAGTCTTTTGTTGGTTGTGTGCAACTGTGTACACATGTTGATTTCAGGCTGAAGTTTTAAGACACCTGTTCAGGTGTCATGCTTTGAAGTGTCGTTTTGGGATATACATACTAACTGCATGCATGGTTGTTATGTAAATGTTTTCAAAATGACAGGTTGAATGTTTTCATTAATTCTTCGTGCTTCTTGTTGCAAGGTCCTATTTGTGAAGTTGTTGTCAGGCTAACTGATGGGACCCACTGTGTGGTCCTTAGCCTAGTGATGTCTTGGGTTACTTAAAACTCGGGTCGTTACAGTAATGTCACTAGATATAAGGTCACCAATATTGTTATCACCAACGATTCCATCAATTGTAGCATTGTCATAAATTTTACAGTCGCCGGCCGTGTTATCACTTATCACCAACATGTTGTTATCAATTGCATCGTTAACATAAAAATTAATTTGAATCCAGAATGAAAAATTAAATATTTTTAAAAAATAGGGATAAAACATAGACGAAGTTATGTACACAAACATTAAATTTATAAAATACCTAAGAATGCCATAATGCGATAGCAAGAGTCTTGTAATAGGACTATAGGAGACCTTTGGTGTAGAAAACCATTCCTACGTCCGAAAGTAAAATTCATATTATCAACTTTTGTCGATGCGAGATTTATTTTCGTTTCCGATTTTTTTTACATTGTGATATTTTATGCCATAAAATTTTCCAACAAACTCACCATTGTTAGGATATAAAATCAAACATGGTACAAATAATCCTTTGGAAAAAAAGAAGAAATTTTAGAAGATTAGATTACCTACTTTATTCTCACATGAATAACTTATAGTTGTTGTGCCATACAAATACTATATTTAAATTGAACTATAATATAAGTAATTAATAAAATTTATATAAACAATGAATAACTTAAAACAATTTCCCCTAATTATATAAACTTACATGATATTTATTTTAAAATTTTTCTCACTTAGTATTTTAGTACAAACCCATGAATAACTTAAAACAATTCCCCCTAATTATGACGAAAAAGGCCTTGCAAAAAAGTCATATAATTATCCGGCTATATTAAATCGAAAACCATTTAACCACAAGTATTTTAGTACAAACCCATGTAGGGCTGTGCAAAATCGGATCGAACCGAAAAACCTGACCGGACCGAAATTTACGGTCCGGGTTTTTTTGAAAACCCGGATTACGGTCCTGGTTCAGTTTTGGACCGTATAAAACCGTAACCCGGGTTGGACCGTACACTACAAACATCCGGTCTGGTCCAGTCTGGCTCGATTCGGTCCGGTTTTGAATCGTAAAACCTCACCAAAATTGCACAATTTAGGTACAAACCGGTCTGATCCGATCCGAAAAATTCAAAATCGCACAATTTAGGTACAACCTGGAACCGGACCGTAACGGTCCGATCTACGGTCCAGGGTGTTATCAATTTACGGTCCACCGGACCGGACCGTATGCACAACCCTAACCCATGGTTCAACTAGTCACGAAAAACCTCAAAAAGGTCAGGGATTTGAATTGCGAAGATATCATAATCGCAATCTGGAGTTAAGAATATATGATAAATAATACATATGCTAATGCGCTTTAGGTCTCTTCGATATTACATGCAATAATTATTCAAAACATAGTACTAGATTTATGTTTACAACGCCTGCTGGGTATACCTAAGGACCATATACTATATATATACCTTCAAAAATCAAAACTAAAAAGGCTTGCATTCTATAACGCTACCAGTTCAGCAGTCAGCACAGCAGCTAATCCAAGTTCTATAAAATTACATCCGTTTTAATTCATCATTGAGCGATCTCTAAAAACACACAAGATTTTAGGCAGATTTCGAGTCCGAGTCAGATAAGTAACCTTCCTTCATTAGGAACCAGAGTGCTCCCTCAGCTGCGTGTTCAGACGCATCTTTCTTCTTCGAGTGGGGTTTCCCATAGCACTCGACTTCCACATCAGCTTCGTCGATTTCCACCACAACCCTGTAGGAGAATCTGAAACCGCGCGCGTCAAAAGCAATCACAAAATTTATAAAACTAAAAAAGATGACATGACAAAGTATTTGATATTTTCTAATTTGATACCAGAAGTTTGCAAGAATCTATGAACACTCAATATAGTAAAAAAACTTTTTTTTGGATGGTTCAAGCTTTTTGGATAGATTTATTAGTAGAGTTTGAAAGAGTTTTGTAAAATTATGAAAATCTAATGAAAAATCTATTAATTATTCCGGTTCGGTTCCAGGGTGATTTTCAAGATGAAATTACCAAAAAGTACATGCTATTTTTTTTTTTGAATAAAATAACATGTGAGAGAGTTGAAAAAAATAAAAGTTAAAAGGGTATATTTTGACTAAAATTATCAAATGCTATTGAAAAATCTACTCAACCTTTCTCAAGGAGCTTACAAGAAGTCCTCCAAAAAGTTTTCCAATAATAACCTCCTAAAACTCTAATCTTCAAAATGATCTATCAATACCAAACATCAATTAGCTTTCATATCTTTTTCAACCTTTACCAAACATGCTATAAGTGTGAATAGTAAATAAAGTGTGACAGGAAGAAAACAACTCACAACTTTAAGTGGCTTGGCCCTTGCTCATCGCAGCACTCAAATACAGGAGGCATCCAGCAATTTGCAGTGCAGATTTCATGCAATCGTGATTTTGCAGTTTGTTTAAGTGTACTACCTATTAGATTTGAAACAAAAAAAGAAAAGAATATTAAGAGTGCACAATAGGAGCAATAGTATAAAAACCCTGCAGTTTGAGAGAATAGTACCAGATTTATCCAATTTGCTGTTGTGCATAAGATGATTAGGTTGCAGTTTATGCCCATTATCAGACGGGAATGTTGTCTTCTTGATTCCTTTGGATTTGGTAAAATGCGTATCTGATGAATGTGATTGAACAAGAGCGGGAGCTCTTTCATTCGCAGAAGGATCCTTCAAGCTGAGGTTTTCAAACCTAAGAGCATCAGGAGAAACCGTACTTTTACTGGTGGAAGGTTCCTCCAAACTCAGGTTTTCGAATCTAAGAGCATCAGGAGAAGCCGTAGTTTCACTAGTTGAAGGTTCCTCCAAGCTCAAGCCTTTAAATCCAAGAGCATTGGGGGGTACTATATATACAGGATCCTCATCGTAGCCTATCAGCACAGGATCACCCCTCGGACTCTCTTTCAAGATCTCCTCTAAAGATTTAGATTTAACTCTAAACCCTTGAGCCTGCAAATTTTCAGTACTTAGAACAAAGTTTTTTCATGTCTGTTTTCAAAATAAATTACGCATTCACATATTTTAACAAGAGCATGATTCCAATCTCAGCAAAAGTACATACATACTCTCCCCGTCTAATACTATTTGTTATTATAGCATTTGATACACTTTTCAAAAGACACTATTTTATACCCCTATTTAATACTCAGTTTCTGTACTTTCTTGAAAACAACAATCTACTAATAGTTGCATGGACAAATGTGTAAAGTAGAGTCCAAATAGTAAAACTGAAATAATTTTGGTAAAAACAATTTATGTTTACATGGAGGAAAGACATATTTTGGCAATACGCAGGCAGCAAACTTGGGCTTAGTCGTCATTTCAGAAGGATATGAGAAGATGACAGTTTAGGAAAATATTTTGCAAATGCATATGCATATGATGTATGATTAAAAGGAAGAATAAAACACCTTCAGGTCTGCAAGGAGTTGCTGTGCAGCCATGCCCTTAGCAGCCTTCCCATTGCTATATGTGTCAGTGGCTGACCAACAGCACGATTTCCCCTCTACTTCTGCTTTCACTTGTGCTTCGACTACGGTGCGTTTATTCTTCCTCAGGGATATAAAAACCAATTCCCACTTATAAAATTGGCAGAGTTCTGTCAGCTCTCTTAGAGGATTAAGTTGCAGATCAGAAAATGTCATTGTAGGATTCAAAAAATAGAGCATCTTTTTCCACACAAGATTCAGATTAAATCCAACGTCGAGAAGAATGGCACCAAAGCAAGATTCTACTAAGTCACCCAGGGCCTGATTCAACAATGAAGAAAAATCACAGCCACGAGTTCAGACATCTCTGATAACAATAATAGTAACAAGACAAGGAGTTCAAAGAATTTACCTTAGGGCACTTGGGCTTCTCAAGTTGACTACGGCTAGGGGACTGCATTCCAAAATACTTCACATACTTATCAATGGCACCACCCAGGCTATGTGAATCACAAATTATGTTTTTATACAACCCGTGATTGATAGCAATTCTGGCAAAGGCTGCATTGTTCACAAGAGCTGATCTCAGGTCTGTCAACTGGCCAGGTTTCAGATCCGGGTAACCGGAATACAGATATGATGTGATTAAGTAGTCTAATACTGCATCACCAAGGAACTCCAATCTCTGGGGCAAAATTCAGAACAGTCAGGCAGGTTGGGAATGTTAGCCACTATGCCCTTGTTTGGTTGTGCATTTATAAATTTGTTATACACTAATCTATTGGGGGAGAAAATAGATACATCAAATTCATTTTTGGGAGAAAACATTTGTACAGGTAAACTTCATTATCGGTCATTTCTTGTCAAAATTTTCTTTGGTAAACTTCTGGTGGAATTTTTTTATAGCCAAAACTATCACCCTCTACCAAACAAGATGAGGTAAAGTAAATTTTGTAAGAAAATGCCGATTTTATAAACTATAGGCCAAACAAAGCCAATGTGTGATGAAGCACGGAGAACGGTGTACAATATCATACCTGATAGCATCCTCCATTATGCCGATTGTAGGAGGGATGTAGAAATGCCTGAACAAGTAGACCTTTATGGTGGAACTTGTGTTTGAGGATATTTTCTTCAACGAAAGGAATGTTTATGCGGGATGAAAGAGGCATGAAGCTGGCACTTGCTACTCCAGCATTGTGCACTTTTGAAGCTTCAAAATCCACCTTTATTCCTATCCATCTAAGGAATGCGGTGGCAGCTTTGAATCCACTGTCAACGAGGTAAGCTCCAACAAGTGATTCAACAACATCAGCAACTGTTTTCTTATACAACCATTGATGATTCTTGCTGCACTTCAGTGGCCAAGCATTTCTACTCATGGAAGGGCAAGAATTAGGCACAGGATGAATAGACTCTTCTGATTCTTCAGTACATATGTTAGAACATGGATGGCCAAAGGCAAAAAACTGGCCAGGGTCAAATTCTTCATCACGTATGTACACCTACAACATATAACAGAGTTAGGAACATACACAAAATGAAATGGACTACACAAATGGTCAACTTTGAAGACTAAGAAATAATTCTTAAACAATGTAGAAAGATGTACTATACTACAAAAAGTCCCATTTATAAAGGACTTTAGGAAATTGATTCCAAGTTTATGACAAAGTATTTCTAAATGCAACTTATCTAAAAAGTTCGAATTTAGATCAAACCAGAAACAGAAGTCGAGGCAACTTAAAAAAACCCCTACTACTCCAGAACTAGACCTGTACAAAAGTGGGCCGGGTTCAGGCCGGGCCAAACTTAAACATTGTCCAAAATGTCCGGGCTAGTCTGGCCCGTCATGTTTAGGCCTCCAACGCTTCCCATGTCCACACACATATAAATTTGGGTGGGCTACCGGCCCGTATGTACCTAATTATGTGTTTTATGAATTTTCTTCTTGGATTTATATTACAAAATTTTAACTATAAAATAATTCAACATAAGATTGCAATGAAATTATACCTACATTGGAAACGAGTTCAATGCTAAAAAAAACTACAAAAATTGCAATCCAAACATATGAAAAACAATAAGGAAAATTACAGTTAATTAACCCTTGCATTACAAACGAGTGTAATGGAGTTCGGAGATGCTTTAAGGGTGACTTTAAATTTAGAGCTTTATTATTAATATATATACATATTCGGGTCAGGCCAAAACACTAACCCTAGCCAGAACATGCTCATTTTAGGATCTTGATATAAATAATTTTGAAAATCTTACTGATATTCCAAAAGCTACTTCTTACTTGTAATCTATTCCTGATTGCTATCTTGTACAGGTTTGAGTTATTTACTATCCTGGAACGTCTTCCGGTCAGCTGACCCTCGTCCATGGTGTCATGTGTAAGAAATAGGTGCCTTCCCACTGCAAATTTCAGGAAAGCATCACCGAGTACTTCCAGTCTCTCAAGAGAAAACCGCTCGGAACATTTCTCTGTTGTGAGTGCTTCAAGAACCTGCCATGAAATAACAAATCTGTAAACTTAAAATAATATAAAATAATATTTTTGTATACTTCGATAGTAGACATCACATGCATGGAAAAGAATGAATTCTCGTTTTATAACACTAGAAACATAACGGCACCAAAAGATATGCCAACTTACTCGTTTAGCAGTAACCAGTGACCCCTCAGGAAATGAAGTAGACATCCTATTCTTCAGTTCGATTGCCACTAGCAAGTTTTCAAGATGATGCATGAGAGAAGGTAACAAAGAGATTGAACTTCCAATCTCCTTAGAAAACCCTACTATCTTCAACTGACAAACTTCTGGTGGTAGTTCAAAGAAGTGCTCTTCCAGTTCACGAATTTCTGATTTACACAAATTGATCAATTACTAACTAGAAATATCCTTACTCTGGATATGCAATCTGCAGAATTGCATATGATGAGAGCAACACTAGTACATGCATCAAAAACACTTTCCTTTTACAAAAAAAAGAATAACAATGAAAACAAAATGCAAAAAGGCTGGAGACCCTTTATGTATTTATCCAAAAATGTGATGTTATTTTTCAAAAAAAAAAAAATGTGATGTTTATGCGCCTTCTAGTTCCTACATTCTTCATTACAACCAATTCACGCTGCATCCAGCACCATTTATCTAGAAAAATACATAGATTCAATGAACTTTATTTGTTGGTAGGTATCTCATTATTTTACGCGCTGTGCGCCTAAGTGCGAAAAGACAGTGCAAGCTTTGTTATGTCGAAACCTAAATGTTAAGTCAGCAACACTTCCAAATGCCACTTCTTCCCGTCGCATCCGACTTCAGGACGATCTAATCACAGGGTTTCCAGTCTGAAAACATGTATAGATGAATACTCATAACTTTGTTTAATCGGACAAATATTCATACCTGATTTTCCTTGCCTTCGGTTATGCAGCAAATTGTGTAAGCAAAAAAGCTGCTTTGCTCGCAACAGGGGTTGTTCAGGATAAGACAGTTGAATCCCATGCCTGGTAAATATAACAGGAAGGTCACCAAAACTATCACTGTAAGGCACTTCTTTATCATGCCAAGTGAAATTCAACTTACAGAACCAGACAGGCTAAGCTAACTGATAAACAGATTGAAAAAAGATAAAAGCTATACATGAGCCTTATTAAACGAAGATAAATAAGAGGGAAAATAACAAGTGAAAGCAGATTTAGGAAAATTACAAAATGATACCTCAGGTGCAGAAGACTAAAGCAATAAGATAATGCCATTATTTGAAGAAAGCACAAGAAAACAGAGCACTTACGTGCTTAACATGTGTTCTATATGGCTGGAGGAAGCATTATGGGTGCTGTACGCATTCCTTTTCGTTAGAAGTTCAGAAACAAAGAAGAATGACTTCTTGTGAGCGACATAAACTAGACTATTCAAAACATCGTTTACGCTTGCAGGTCCATCAACTAGTTTCAAGGTGCCATCTGGGGTATATTGACGATCTGCTACTTCTGGTGAAGCACTAAAAACTGGTGAAGATAAGCATTTTTTAATGACTTTCCAATCTAGAGTCATCATGCCTTGATGGTCATGTGGGATGACTGGAAGCAGAAGGTAGAAGGTAGATGATCTTGATTCGCAAACTATGCTGCTTCCCAGAGGAACAAAGTTAGCCACAAATTCTGAACGTTCAAGAATAATCTTGAGGAACATTTCTTGAAATTTCTGTGCCAGTGACATCTGTACAACAAAGAACACGAAAAATATTTTTTTTACAATACTTACTAAAAGATAAAGTTTGAAGTAACTAAGAGCCTCTCAATTTTCATTTTTTTTTATCTCCAAAACAATTATGTACCTCTTCTTCATTGAACTTGACAACTCCTGAGGGAACTAGATGTGTCATCACAGATCTTCCATGCGCCAAATGAAGATCAAGTTCCATTCTTTCTGCCTCACTTGGTAGAGGTGCTCTTAGGAAAAGTCCAAACTCTTTGTATTCTCTATCTATTGGCTGGGGAGTGAATCTTATGAAGTAAGAGTTGAGACACACAGGTTTCTCCAAGGCCACCCAAGACTCCTTTAATATAGAAGGCACTATCATCTCATGTAGTTCGCCTCTTAAGGGATCGTCTGCATATAAGTTGATCAGTCAGTTTCCATTTGAGAAATACCTACTAGTTGTTAGAAGCTTACCCTCAGTATCAGAATCCGATAAGGAGCATTCGTCATTGTTTTCCTCATCTGGCAACAAATAGTGAGTTAATGCTCCCATTTCATGCAACCGTTTGCATGCTCTCAGACAGGCGTCTTTCTTGGCTGCTTCCATTGAAGCTTGAGGTGCGCTCATAATTTGATGAACTGGAGCATTAGCAGGAAGAATAATGTGGCACACCATCCCTTCTGAATCATTGATGTAAAAGAATTGTGGATGAGGATCAAAAAATCTGCAAAGTTACACATGTATGCACAATATGCCATCAAGTTCTTCGTGTATCCCAAAAAATTGAACTGCATTTTGCAAAGAGGTCAATTAAATGGATAAAAAGTAATAAATAAATATATTACATACTCATCACGTGGGAGTTTAGAACAATAATGATACAGCAACGAAACACTGGACTGCAAACTGATACTGGCACCAGTTGAGCTGACAGTATATGCTTTCACCTCAAAATTCCCAACAATTTCACTGGATTTTCGGTTAACTATATGCAAGTTCATTTCCTCCTCCTCCTTTTTGAACTTCTCTATAATATTTACCTCTCTCTCATTTTCACTGCAATACTAGCAAGACCTTTTTGATTAGCTAGCTATCCAGGGAACAGGAAAGGTGTAAACTTTGAAGTGATGCACTAAGAGAAAGGGTGTACCTATTAACTAAAAGTACATATTCAGATTGAAGCATGCGTGCTCGGCCTCTTGATTGTATGAAGCTTGCCACGGTTTCCGGAAGATCAAACCTTATAACAAGACAGCATGTTTGGATATCTAGTCCTTCTTCACCCACTTTAGTAGCTACCAACAAATTCAGCTGCAGGATAGCATATTTGCATTCAGCAATGGAAAAGTCAATAACTTTTATGATTCCCATTCACCTCTTCTAGGAAACAAATGTACTAATATAACTAATTTTCAGACAATCAAGCTACCATATAAACTCCTTAATTCCATTAAGTTCTATAGTAACTACAAATATGAATTTATGGTATAGGGCATCACCTCACTAGAACGGAACCGGTCCAGAATATCATTCATTGTTCTGCGTGACATTCTCTTTGATCGACAGTGGATTCCCACAAGATAGTCACACTTCCAAGATGCTAAGATCTTAAGCCTCTGTAGTATGTAACACAAGGATCTTGCAACAATAATCCGATTCACAAATACTATGCATTTCATATCATTCCTTGAGCTGAAATAGGATAAAAAAAATAAATCGTTTTTACTTTCTCGAAAAATGGATGAAAGCACACAATTCAAAAGAGTCAGGATGACATTTACAGGAAAGAAAGCAGTATCTGATTTCCGACCCTATTGACAAGGCCATCTAATGTGGATAAGTCCTTGCTGACATATATTAGGTTTGATTAGCAGAACTGATGATATTTTAATATTAATAATAGGTTGTTAGATCTTATAAATAGTCTATCTCTAGTAGGAGTAGTCAACATAGAAGACTATTAATAGTTAATCTTATCTTTTGATAGTCTAGTTCTATAGGAGTAGTTAAGCTAGAAGGTTATATATGGATCTCAAGTCTTATGTTTAGAATTATTCCATTAAACATACATTGAATAAAGTTTATAGCTTTGGTAGTTGAATCTCTTATGAAAAGAATTTGGCTGTTAGATCTCAAATCAAAAGATCAAAACACAATATTAGGCCTTGAAGAATCAAGACTCATCAGTATCCAGGGAATGCTAGCCCCTTTAAAACCACTCTTGTAAAATTATGATGAAAATGGTATCATTTCACTCAAGCAATAGGATTAGATCTTGAGTGAAAGCTTATTTTTACTATACAAATATCAGACAACACAATTAAATTTATTACAAAACTACATACCTAAAGTTGGATAGTATCTTTATAAGGCACAAAAGTTTATGAGAGAAAAATGGCTCCTCGAACACCTCCATGTTAGACAGATCAGACTCAGCACCATCTATGAAGTCAGTGAACAACGTATGCAAAATTAGTTGAAAGGCAAATAGAAGGTTCGTAATTTTGCAGCAATAAAGTAGAACTACCAAATTAAAGAGATAGTGATACTGAATAAGAACCTTGCACAATATAAAGAGGAAGTTCTTCCAGTGTAAAACAGGAAAGCTAATAATACCTCTTTCACAGTAAGAGCTGCACAATGATGGAATCTGATTGAGAAACTCATCACATATGCTATCATCTCGCGAGTTATCATTTTCTCCAATCAATTCATTTCGCTCGCCTTGATCACCATTCAAAAGGATTGAGCTAGCCTTTGGCCAAAGAAAGATAGAAAGTGGGAGAATAAGCCATCACTAAGTAACAAGAGGGATTGTAGTAGTTATTGAGTGTTCAATAAAAGAATTCAAGTATGGAATTGAGTACTATATTTCACTAATCACAATTGATATTAATGACATGTATCCCCATATTATATATCTTAAACAAGTAGCCAGGCTCGTGCTATGAATGAGTACCGTTTTTATTTTTACCATTTACGGTATGTAATCTATTTATATTATTGGAATACTAATTTAGACGGACGTGTATCTTTTTTGTATTTCTAGTTAATTGACAATATCCAACTTTTAATGATTTTAAGAACATAGTTTTTTGGAGTGGTTAAGGTAAAACAGGTTTTTCCGGTACGGAGGTGCGGACTGATGAACTGTACGTTCGTAAAATATAAACCTCTAGCTAACAGAATTTGAACTAAATGTTCAAATTTTTTGAAAATGAGCACAAAATGAACTATTAGTGCACACAATATGAATTAAGATGATATTCTAATAAACAAATTATATAAAAAAAAATTCTTGGAAAAATAAACATAGTTGTTACAATTTTAATTCAAAATTTTTAAACCTCAGTTCAACATTTTTGTGAATTTAGTTCACATATTTACACTCAGTTCATGTCTTTTTTGCACTATTCTCAAGTAGTGTTTATGGAAGACAAATTTTATCAATAAGTTTTTGTTTAATATTTGTTAGTTCTAAATTTTTATACTTTTAGTTCATATAGAATGTTCTATTAGTTCAAACATTTTATATTATTAGTCCATGCTTTGTTTTGAGCTTATAAAAAACATTGTAAAAATGTATGAACTATTAGTCCAAATAACTTGAACTAATAAAAAAAATGAACGAATTGTACAAAAATTTCGAACTAAAAAGTGTCCAGAAATAGAAAAAGGACACGTGTCAGTACGACGGAACTACGTACCACCATACCGGAAGAAGTGCTCCATACCTAAACTTTGCCCTATGTTTTTTTTTGTGTATTTTAGTTTCATTTGTCGCTTGAAGATTTGTATATTTTGTTTTTCTAATTATTTATGTGGAAATTTGGGGTCAAACTTGTTAATATCTTAACAAGTCATAGTTATTTGTGGAATTTTGTCAGAAAATACTAATCGCTAACACGTGACTGTGACCACGAGATTTCGCAATCAACTAATTATGACAACTTGAATATTGATTTGTTGTGAAAATACTAAGTGATTGAAATTTTGCTAGTTAATCTATTATTGCTTAAAAATAGTACTACATGACTAGGGTCTATCTTATTTAATTATTTGCTGACAAAACAAGTAGCATTAAACTAGTACACAAAACATCTGGAAGTGAATCAAACAGTAGAAGCTGAGAAGTCATTGACTAGATAAGGAATCTACAATTACTAGGGAACCTGGAAAAAAGGCTTTTGCATGACGATCAAATCATTTAGTTTCAACCCGATAACAAGGTATCCCCTTGATTTTTTAGGCAACTATGGATTTGATGTTGTGTTCAAAATCACTTGGGAGTTTGCGGACTATGGTGTTGAGTAATGTTCGAATCCATCTAGTTTTTTATTCAACTATGGGTTTGCTTATAGGTAAATTCACATGGATTTGAAAGGCATTTTAGGCTTTTGGACATAAAGATGAAAGAACATCAGCGAACCACGCCAGTAAAACATTTATGAGCCTTTACCCTTCATACATTCCTATGCAGAATGTACCTATATGTTTAGTACTTCATCTTTTGTTTTGGTCTCTTACGTTTCCTTGACCATGGAGTTCCACCACTTACCACTTAATTTACATTTAGAAAGAAGACAAGGGAGATGTTCAAGAATACGGAGGATTTCTGAACAAGTCTGTGTGATTTGGACAGTTTTAATTTGGAAGTATGAGGAAGTTTTGTTGGCAACATTTTTGGTCATGTAAGGAAAATATGGATTGTATTTTTCACTTTTTAAAATGTCATTGATCTTTGGAATCTAGGCCTGCTAGATGAAAGATTTATTACCCAAAAAACTTCTCCCCTACATCATCTCTTTCAAATTCGCGATGGAACTATGTAATGCAAACTACATCCATGCTATAATTTTCACTAATCACCCTTTTGGTGAACAGCAATTGGTATGCAAGAACACGTAGTACAAGACAAAAGGCTGAAAGAAAAAAACAAAAAGACAATTTCCAACAATGAAACACAAAAAAATTACAAGAGTATAAATGGTCATACTCATACATAGGGGAAAAAACAATCAAAAAATACAAATGACCTTGCTTCGAAAAAGAATGACAGTGGAAACAACCTCCTATAATGTAGATAGCCACAAAAATCACAAGAAAATTCTTATACAAAGAAAAATCTAACACACGTGATTTTCAAAGGAATTTAAAGGTTTCCATAGTTTTCAAAGCTCTAAAACTTACTTGCAGTACACCACATACGCCAAGTGCTCCTAGGCAAAATTCCATATTGTTGTGCAATTTATGGAGAAGTCTCTTTGTCCTCAGCAAACTACTATGATCATCTGTTTTCCCATGAAGCACTGACATACACTGTTTCACATGCATCAACAGACAAAAGATAGAACAAGCAGTCCCCAAGCTTGATCAAAGTAACAAAGATTAAATCATAATGAGCTACCTGTTGTTTTATCTCTTTTAATTTCCCCAGAAAAATCTCTCTTGATAAGTGACCTCTGCTTGAAAGGAAGAGATACACCTTAATGACAGGAGACGACACATACTTCTCCAATTCGCTCCTGTCTTTAACAGAACAAACCTGCAAAACAGATATAGAAAAATTACATTCCATAAGCATTAGAAAGGATGAAATTTAAAGGCAAAATAACTGACAATTGTTCATGAACCCTAACGTCATAATTTCAAGAAAGTTCTGTTCATTTTCCTATTCCCAGATGTATAACCGAAAATTTGGAATAACCACTTCACTGAGAGCAAGAACGTCATTTACTGCCACATTAATTTAGTGCTGAGCTTGGATTTGCCTTCAAATACAGTTTCATAAAACAATTACCAACTTTTCTTTTATCATGATGGATCTCAATTGTAAGCGTGACTGGACCATTCTAGTATCACTTTAGCTGACTTTTTTTTCTCCATAAATTGTTCAACTCAATAGTCATGCCTTCGTAATAATGACTCTTCATCCTTCTCTGCGTTTCTACTATTTTCAGTACATACACAAAGCACAAGCAGATTATAAACCGAAAGTTTATATAATACACATTAACATGTTCACCTCGTCCACCCGGTCTTAATACACGATAGTGTTAGAGGCATAAATATCAACTCAATATTTATAAACATACCTTAGCATGAAGTAAGGCTTCCAGACCATCAACTGAACCACCTGAAATTAAATAAATGAAGGTAAGGGAAGTAAAGAACAAAACTAATTTACAAATGTATATGCTTTCGTGAACGAATAGATGCTGACTTTATCTAACATAGATGCTTCCAGTCCAGTCCAGTTCGAAATATACACACACTTAACGATATTGCTACAGCCTACAGTACGATGATTGATTCAAACGGGTGTTCATTTACATCAATTGCTGGATCTAAATCAGAAAACTAAATCATCATAATTTCACATCATTTACTGCATCCAACTGCGGAAACATTATCCCGAAGTTTTGGCTAATCACAATTTAAGCCAGATGCATCATACAGTGAACAAGGATACTTGTACATCTATCTTTTCAGACCAAATCTCGTAACTAGAGAAAAGTTTGCAACATAACTTCAAGTATAAACCCCAAAGACATTGATATGCATGGAAACAGAGTAAGAAGAACACTTATTCAATATGCAATACATCCAAAGCAGAATTGCTTGTCCTGGAAACTCAAACTCTTAACAATGGCAGGATCAGCATTTTATGATAGTGAAGCTAATAAAACATCATGTAATCCACAAACGGTTGGTTTCATACCTCTTCCTAAAATGGGGGATGCTGTCATGCCAAAGATACGAGGAAGTCTTGCAACTTTGTCATTATAGAACTCCTACACACAATCTTCATTTTGATCAATAATGTAATTATATGTACGAAAAACAAGAACAATCATACACCGAGTTCCATCTAGGTGCAAATTACAAGGACATATAAAATAAGTTCAGAGCCCTTCACCTTCATAATTGCTGCATAAGGATGGTTGCTCTCAACTTGAGCATAGTGACACTCATCAAAGACCAAAAGTGTGATCACCTCCATTTTGATGAAGCAATGACATAAGCAACGGTATAGTATTATAGGTGTCATGACTAAAACCTATTGTTTGAATCAATGTAACATAATCAGACAAAAGGCTGGGATTCCAATCGGTGGATTACATGATACATTGCAATACATTTAAAGATAAAAGGTTCCAGGAGTAATATTTGTTCAATTCTTAACAGAAGTAAGTCATGGTCAGTATGACAAACCTCAAATTGGTCAATTACTTTCTCCCAGTCCTTGTGGCTGCTGCGACACTTATCATCACCACAAAAGATCCCAACCTTGAACTCAGTAAGATCCTCAATGACAGTAGCTTGCTACAGACATATCAACAACAAAAGGCGTGAATGGACAGGAACTTTTTGGTGATTCTGACTAAAAACAGAAACTATTTGGTGGAACGGTGGGACACGGACACCAAAAAAAAAATGTTGCTTTCCAAGCAAACACCCATCCAACTCAGCATGAGAAAACAGCATCAGCACCAAAAAAACATATCATAATCAATTTGTCTAAGGACACGAAAAAATCAGGGGGGAATAAACCAATTTGAAATACTAAACTTCTAAAATTCAAGTTCTTTCTTTGCCCTTTTCATAGCTCAAAATAAATTGACCAACAAAATGAAAATTAGGAAAGTAAACCGATCATTGGACAAGTTCGTGGCAGCCTTCAGACAAACTTCGTCAAAGTCAATAGAAATTTAGTAGTTAATCAACTAATTGGGATGAAAGAGAAACCTGGATTGTCAGATTATGATTACAACATCAACCAAAGAACAATAGAATGGGATAAGATGACTAGATGAGTACCCTACCCAGAAAGGCAATATTGTAATAATGTGGTTACCGTATTAAATATCACGACATATTTTATTTCTCAAGTAAAGAAACACAAATACTTCTGGTCGCTGGATGGACGTAATAAAAACAAACAAAAAGTGAAGATCCCAAGATCATAATGCATCTCAATTGAAGAGAGATGATGAACCTGATGGACAAGGGCAACAGTGGGAGCAAGAAAAACACAAATATTCTTCTGAGGCTTCCTGATCAGATGACCCATCTCATACATCAGCAAAATTGAAATGTGGGTCTTCCCACAACCAGTCTCAAGGTAAACTATGACATTCCCCTCTAAAGCCCTACTGCACAACTCCAATTGGTAGCTGAACAGAACACCACCACATGCTTGAATTGTCAGACAACCAAAATTCAATAACAAAAAAAAAAAAGATGAGCAGTATGTCAAAAGTATTAGTTAAATCCCTACTTCCTTGCACATTTTCTCGGGTCCTTCTCTTCTTTCTTCCCTTGTTCCTCGAAAACCTCGACGCCCAGAACCGGTTCTTCGGTAATCGATGAAGGGTCGGCGTCGAAAGCCATTGCCGCCGGAGAATCAAAAGGTCGGTGGCCGATCACCGGTCTTTATTTTTATATTACTTTAACTTGCTTGGGTAAAGTAAGGCGTAACGAGTACGAAAAGAGGTGATGACAGAAGAGACTGCTTGGGAGGTTTTGGTATACCATGTGAGGGATTCTGACTTCTGGGACCCTTCTCAAGTAAACGCCGGGTCGTATAGTGACTCACTGATTCCCACCTGTGGAAAAATAAAACTACACTAAATAACCCTAAAATTAGGATAATTTGCAGAACATTGCCTGAAAATTATGTTTTATTTCACTAAAAAGTCTAAAATCAAATGCATTCTTTTTTTTTTTTTTTTAAAGGAAAGCGGTTAGGTTGGACTATCTTCTAGAGATAGTCCACCCTAAAGCATCCTTGCGGATGAGAACACAGAGTTCAGAATTGTCAGAAAAATTGGTGTTGGGGTTCGAAATTTCCAGATGGGTCAGTCGGTCATGAACACGGTTGGTTTCTCTGAAAATATGTCTAATGTAGACTTCGTCAAAGAAGCGGAGATCCAGCATGGAGTCGGAAATAATCATCTCGACCTCTCACGGGCAACTCCGCATTCCCCTTGATAACTCACCCTCGATTTATTATAATATAATTTTAATAAATTAGCCTTTTAAAAACATTTTCAAGCAAATAAATATGGGTTTTTTTTACAATTTCAAAAAAGGTCATTTAAACCATGATACACATAAGATTTCCCAATCTGAATTGCTTTAGTATAGACATTTAATATCTCAAGATAATTTGTTTCTTATTTAATTGATGAATAAAATATTTCAAATTCTTAACATCTCAAAAACTAACATTTAATTTTGATATAATTAGATGCATGATCCATTAAAACAAGTAATATATGGTCTAGAACCACTGTTTGGTATGCATTCATGTATAAGATTGGATTATTTGAATAAGGATTTGTGTTAAAATAAGGTATGAGATCTTAATGAGTTGATGAATTAGATAAATGTTTTTGGGCAAAATTTGCATGGTGTTCATAATTTTTTCCACCAAATTATGTACAATAACTCTTGAGATATTATCAAATCATGTAATAAATCGCCTAAAATGATGCATTATAAACAAAATGAGTTTTTTTTTAAGTTGTTACTTTGATTAATATTTTATAATAATCTAATTGTGTATCATTTTCAACTTGAGTAGTTTTAATTTCTTGATCAACAGCTTTCCATATTTAAGATTTGTGTGTAGTCAACTCTATATACAGACTAAATCTTGATTTTGTGAAAATTTGAGTTCTTTTAAAATTAATTAGATAGCAAAATTTTTAACCCTAACTTTTTGGAGCTTGATGTTGTTGTGCATTTTATCCACGAGAGTTGAAATTGAATGAAACTAATTGATTTAATGGTTGTATAATAAATTTAGGTATGAATTATGAAAAGACTTACTATGTTGAAGAATGGGTTTCACATTAACAAACAAACGGGATAATTTAAATTTAATATTGACTCTCGATATGAAACCGACACGACGATAACATTCAATGCGTAGATGGTCCAATATTTGCTCCACGTGAGATATAAAGTATCACGTGATTATTGCACTTCTTATTAGTCAAAGATTTACATGTTGATACTTTAACCTCTAATACAAGCATGTTTTATTAATAACAAAAAAACCTTACTAAAAGACACCTAATGTTCTTTGTGATCTATTTTTCAAACTTGAACATTCATTCTTATTTGGGATCCGAAAATATTCCGAGTGTGGGCTAAAAAAAAGAGGTAAATTTTGGATAAAACTCGATGAATTTGAGTTTGCATATGTCTATATTTATGTAAGTGGCATGATTTTATTGTGTTTGGGAGGAGGAGTATTACAATGTTAAACAATCAATTTTTATAATGAAAGAGAGATTTTATGTACTGGACGACACACCTTCTAATAAGTCGAAATATTAAAAAACTGACAGACGAATTAACCAATGCGGAGAAAAAAGAACCATAGAAAATTAAAGAAAATACACAAAAGTACATAACAATGATCCGGAAATTGAGGAGGTCGGAGGGAAAGGACAACAAATCACCGGAAAGTCGATATCAAACGTCTATAAAAAAGTGCAGACATAAAAAAAACTTGAATAACAACAACACCTCAAAATTAGACTTGAAATTAGATGATAGTTTCATTTTAAAATTTGCATTATTTGCGAAAAACAAAATTTATGATATTGACCAACAAAACGGAGCGTTGTTCTACCGATATATAAAAAAAATTAGTTTAGGTAAGGAGCAAAAATACGGATGCGGAACATTTTTTCGCCGTTGACGCACTTCATCAAACGTTCCGGATTAGCCCACGTCATTTAATGATTTTAATGACAACACGATGACATTTTTCACTGTTGAAAATCTATTTTTTCAAAGAGGGGACGCGGCGACATTTTGTAATTTTCTTGAAAAAACTTTTAACAATTATCATCTCGGTTCACGAGTTTAGTTCAATTTGTTCAAACAGTTTGTTCTAATGGTTTATATTTTTGTTCAATTAGCTCAAGTCGTTTGTTCATATTTTTAGCACCTTTTTCGTTCAAAGATATTTTTTAAATAATAGTATAAAAGTTTTGAATTTTTTTATTATAGTTTTCCCCCTTTATTCTCTTAGTTCAAACTATTTGTTTTAATGGTCATATTTTTGTTCAATTAGCTCAAGCTTCTTCTAAGGGCCAACTGGTGTAGGGAAGTCTAAAGTAGCAAAGTCGATCGCCTGCGACCTACTACTTTGGATCAGAGGAAGCAGTGACCCATATGTCATGCAAATCTGGGTTTTGGTGATTAGCACTTGGTAGAGTTCAGAGAGGCTTGAAGTTGAAGCAGGGGAGTGGGCTAGGGTTTTGAGGGGGTTTTGGGTTTTCGCGGTTTCAGTTCTAAAATCAGACATGAGATAGTGAACAACACACAACAGAACCGTAATTCGTATTGCCTCTGTATAAGTGGTAAACAAATACACTTTGTCTATCACAAGTTTATACATTAGTTGTAACAATAAGAGTAGATTGCTCTACTCAACTTTCATCATTTCATTCATTTCCGTAATTCGTATTGCCTCTGTATAAGTGGTAAACAAATACACTTTGTCTAAAACAAGCTTATACATTAGTTGTAACGATAAGAGTATATTTCTCTACTCAACTTTCATCATTTCATTCATTTGCAATATCTACTAGTATGAATCTCCATAATAGAAGGAAAAAAGGATTGCGGTGAGTCATATGGCTTTGTAGTTCCATAATGGGCAAGCCACAAAGCGGTTCTTAATGAACGGACGTGTCATGTACTACTGTTGGTTTTGTACCATTCATTTCATATCTCTGGACTCTGGACTCTGGATTTGCGATATGTGGTGCCTCAAGTTGCTTTGGACACAACAAATCGCAGGTCATGTTTAAGTTCAAATCGCACGGGTCATGTGCCAGTTCAAGTCCGGATTTGAATAGGTCTGGTTCATTAGATCAAAGAACCTAAACCCTTTTTCTCTCTTTGTTTGGAAAAACGCTTAATCCATATTCTTAGACTCATGTATTATTACTCACACAACAAATCATCTTATCGTAAGACGGAATGTCACAAGACGAACGGAGGACCGGGTTGAGATTGAGAAAAAAAAAAATCAACCTCGGATGAAAGGTCAAAAGCTTTTCAGACTGAACGGAGCCGTAGTCATTTCAACATAAGCTTGGGATGATAAATTCCGGATCAAAATAATAACTTCAACTTGTTCATAATCACAACTAACAGCGGAAATCTTATTCCAATAACGTGATTGAATTCACTGTATTGCAAGCAAATAATCGTGTCTTGTATTTTGCCCACACCGCCATTCAAAGGCAGAACAAGTTCTGATACTCAAGTTTTGGCATGTTTGAAACTCAATATATAAGATGAAAAAATAATCAGCCGCTCCAATACCCTAAGTTGATCAAAAAATCTCGAGGAAATGACTCAATAGGCTAATGCGCTTACCAATACACAATGGCCTTCATTCCGTCAATTGATGATTGAAGATCATGGCATGGACATATGAGTAAAGCTTGTGCCTGTTTCAAGGAGCTCTGTCAAATGGTTTTGTGTCATTGTAACATGTATCCCAAACCGCGTCCATGGCATCCTTTGAAGCTGCTTCAGAGCAATAGGGATTTGCCCTCATAGATATCATCACTCGTCTTTTTACGCATTCCTATTAACGTCAAAGCAAAATCATGTCTAAATATGCATGCATTGCGCTACTAAGATCCTGAACTCAACGCAAATTGAACAAAGAAAAGGATTTCCCCCGCGAGTTTATTGTACATTCATGTCGAGATTTTCAGATCATATAACAAAATATGAGTTACTCCATAATAATGATTACATTTTGAAGTTCTCCTTACCTTTCAAGATTGTCATCAAATTTCATGTAATGGTTACCTTGGAATCGGAGCTTACGAATTACGTCCAAGGCTATAATCACACCCAGAGTTATTGTTTAACATTCTAAATGTTGTTGTCTCACAACTTGCAAATTATTTCGCAAGATAATATGCAAATAAGGATTATAAAAGGGAAAACAACCAGACAAAATGACCTTTATCAACAAAGTTCTTTAGATCCAAAAAACAGGATGCATAGCAATGAGCAAAACTTTTATAAGAGGAAAAGTGACTCACTTGTTCGTGTCCTCTTATCTTCATAAAACCACGCAACAATTCACGCTTATAATGACAATCACCACTCAAATGGCCTGCTCGGATCTACACACAATATCAACCGCACAAGCAAAGATATTTATTGCATAGATAAACTTCAGATATCATAGTTAGATGAGAGTTGAGTTCTAATTCCAGCACACACCTCACTACAAGCATGATGTGCACAATTAGCCCAATCCAAATTTGCAGCCCGACAATCATCATAAGCATGGATTAGTTCATGAATTACCACCTGGGTAACCTCATCTTGAATATTCATGTGATTGCTACACACAATTATCTGAAAAGAAGCACTTTTTTTCTCAACTGATGCATCACAAATCAGCAGAAGCAATGCAATTTTAGCCAAGATTATCATATCCTTTTATTGTAACCAAAAGCACTTAAGCAGGGCAGGTAAGGTAGGTAACTTGCAATTAGTAATTGGCTATGAACTGAAGCAATTGAGTATACATACCCCATCCCCACGGGTATAACCACCACCCATCTCTTTATCACAGTTGACCGCTTTGATGAAATTGTCTCCTATACCGCATCCAGCTTTCCCCAAATGCTCCCTCAAAAACCTGACCATAGGAGCTGAAAAGGCAAATCAAATAAATTATGAATTTCTTAACCCTTTATTGATGATAAGGATAATAGATTTAGAACTTGCAAAGACATTACTTCTCATGGCCTTTTGGATCATAGCTTCACATTGCTCCACAGTCGAACCACTTCCATTGTTAATAGTGGAGAAGGTTTGAGTGCCGGTGGCCTTCTTAGTATCATCTTCCATTTTGGACAAGCTCCCCTGATAGGGCTTATTAAAACTGAAACAAAACACAGAATCGAGACTATTCCAGTGAAAAATCAATGCACACAATGTCATAATAAACTCGATAATTTGGTAGAAACTCATTTAATTGTTTATACTAACATTTGTAAATCCGATGCACCAATTTATTAAAGAAAAACTACACCCGTTAGCCATTATCATCCAATCTCAAGCTAATAAACGTGATATCTCTTCCAAAACCCAAATATGATCAAAATGCAAAATTCAAATTCTCCACCCAAATCCCTACTGCCTGAGCGGAATTTAGTAACAGTAGATAGACATTCTCAAACAATTTAATGCGAAACGTAATTTATTCTAACAGAGTTTAGAAATCCTGTAGGTCTCTGCATACTTAACATGAAATTAAAAAGGGAGGGTACTGCTTACGTTGTCAAGCTCCACTAGCATGGGATGAGCAGTAGCGCTGGTCGCCAGATGGTAAAGAAAGAATGCCGCCGGGCGATGAAAGTGAATTAGGAGCGGCAGTGACTAGACGACGAAGCAGGATGAGAGACGGACTAGGGTTAACAACAGAACTAAGAAAGAATTGTGTTAAATAAGCTTTTTTTTTTAGTCTTTTGTTTTGTAGATAGAGGTATATTTACATTTATGCTATGGGCACTCATCGTAGAGTAAGTCAGCCCTTTTACCCTACATTAAATAGCAAGAACTTGAAAAAAATGCAGCAAAACAAGCTTGCTTATCATGTCATCTACTCAAAAAGAAGCAGAAGCCAAGCTTCACCGGGATCGGTATCATCCAATACATTCAGATAGAGTAATTAGTATGAAAACGATGAAAAACAAAAGCAACAGCATGATGATTTCAAACAAAAGCAACAGCGAAAGGTTGGGATGACAAGTTCATTGTTTCGGTCTGCAGGATTATGACACATCAAATCAAATCTATGCTTCGCTTCACCTAAATCAAATTTTATCTTTGAATAATATTTAAGATTCTAAAACAGTCGAGAGATTGAAGGATCGAATTTGAGAAGTAAATAACGAAATAACCTGTTAACAAGTTAGAGGCTGGGCTGGAAGCAGCTAGGACTGTTCATAGGTCCGGACCTGGTCCGGACCTAGACTGGACCTGAACAATGTGGACCGGAAATGGACCGAACTATTAGGTCCAGGTCCGGTCCAGGACCGGTTTTGGACCGAAAAATGAGCGTGTGCCTAGAAACTAGAGTGCTACACTGCTACTGTGCTTTAATCTGTTAGCAACTTAGCATGTAACTTACTGGCTACTGCTGTCCCATTTTGATTTTGATATTCAAAATTTAAATATAAATTGAAAAATTAAGGGTCAAAATTAATAAAAAGAAATATCAATAATTTTGATTATTTAAAAAAAAATTGTATGAATATATACATTGGGGGTGCTGTAATCTGTTGCTTTCTTACATCATTACTCTAAGCTCATAATTAGAGTAATGATTTAAATACTTATTCCCTAATTAGATTCGAAATGTGAGTTGAGCAAGAAAGTAATACAGAACCCAAATTGAAATGGTTACACATTGTCTAGCTCTTAAGCCATGGTATCTCCTGGCTAGGCCCTAAACATATGAACTCAAAATACAGACATTTTTGAATGAACTTGTTCCATAGAATCCAAACTTCACAGATTCATTGCTAGATAGGACTGCCAAATCAGTACACACAACAATATTACATTGCATAATCTTTTGCTTGTTCCAATATTCATGCACAATCTTCTTTCTGCAGTAAGTTGGTCAAAGGAAATACTATGCAAATTGCAAACCCATGTTGAAAATCCAGTTGGGTAAACCAACACTTCACCAGCCAGAAAATTCTTACCGCCATCAACAAATATGAAGCTTGAACAACTTAACCGAAACAGGGACAGATTAGGATTTCTGAGAGCGTGAAAGAGCTTCCCTCAAATCAATACTAATGATTTGTTTTTGAGGTCGTTTTTCCGCAGTACAAGCGTTGAGGGGATAAATTAAACCCTAGATTTAAACCTTAGACCAAAACAGGGCAGATTAGAGACTAACCGAAAGCTGCAGATCGACGTTGAAGGAACACAGGAACAGATTAGAGAAAGCTGCAGATCGACGTTGAGAGTCTTCGCCGCTCGCCTCCGATCGCCGCCGCTCGTTGCTTGCAGTCGCCGCCGGCCGCCCGTCGCCACTATTAGGAATTTAGGTAAATTGAGAGTGTGAGAGACTGTCGAGGAGCGTAAGGGACTAAGGGCTAACTTTCCCAACTGCATTGTCAAAAAAATTTTTTTAAAAATGGATCCGGATCGGACCGGACCGATTTTGAACCGGACCGGACCAATCATGGACCGAACTGTTTGGACGAAGACCGGATCTATTGGATTCGGTCCGGTCCGGTCTGGTCCAAAAACCAAACCGAACTTGCTCACTCCTAGAAGCAGCACCTTCGGAGCAAGGCGACACTACACCGCCGATGAACGAGGAAGAAGACCCTACTCAGTACTCACCCTAGGTATTACGCGTTGAATACTGTATACCTTTTTGTTCCGGTCCGGTCCAAAGGAGTAAACTTTCCACGTTTGAATCGGAAAGGTAGGCTTGACCGGTGTACAACTGGGCCAAATGGACCAATTTAGGTCTTCGCGTCGGCCCAATTTAGGCCCACATGAGTTGTTCGTCCAATTTGACAATCGACCCGATCCACTATCAAATTCGGGCCAGCCCGACCCGTCCAAAAATATGAAGTCCGACCTAGTTACCATGGTGGGGCCAAATTTTGATAAGCCTATAAACACCATCAGTTCGCTAGCCGGTCCGATTTTAAGAAAATAATACTTTTAAATAAATATAATACATAATATTACGTAAGATTATAAAATGCTTGAAATAATATCTATTACATAACACATATTAATTATATTGTCTATTTTAAATAATATTTATTGATCAAATTTTTAATATAGTTATTTTTAAAATTAAATAAAAAGGGATTATCATCTATCAAATATCCGGTCCTATTATCAGGGAAGATTTGGACACAAGTTCAGACCTGATAGCCGGACTTGTCCCAAATTCAACCCGAATAAATGGATTTGACTTTAGACAAACTTCTAGATAGGGGTGGTCATAAATCCACGTTAATTCCGCCCCGATCTCTGCGGTATTTGAAAACAAAATGTGTATTCGCCACGTCGCATCCCATGAAAAAATTGTGGGACGGGACGTGGGACGGAAACTTCTCATCCCGATTATCCCGTCACGTCCGCATATATATAAATAATATTTTTATATATTTTAATAAATAAATATATATAAATTATAATTTTATATTGATTAGAATTATAAAGTAATAAAATACTAAAATATAATATCCTTTTAATGTAGTGTAGTGCTAGTTTTTTTAATGTGAATCGGTAAGACACACTTTGATGTAACTTGTATTTGTTTTGAATGTAATAACTACTAATGAAAGTCTCTTGAATCGGTAATTCGGTATTGAGTTTTTTTTTTTTATATCATTTGTGCCTTTAAAATGAGAGAAAACAAGTACAGATGGTAAATGTAATCGGTGCATAACTATTACGGAATTAGTCCCATTATATTCCGTCTCACGTGAAACAGAACCCACGCGTAACCAAAAAAAGTTGTAAATCACATTTCGTCCATGTCCAAGTACTTCTAGATATACGAATGTAAACTTCTCTTACAACCCCTTCTACCTATGTCAAAAACGTGGACGATATAGATGTGCCATCTTAGTGACCAACCATTTTATCATCTAACTTGGTTTTTAAGTTACTTTATAATGTAAACTTTAAATTTTCTTCTTGGCTTATAATCATGTGTTTCATTTTGTCCAACTCATAGTTCAGAGTATCACTTGGAAAGTGTTAAAGGGCACGAAGACACCAAAGTTAGAATAGTTCATATATATATATTAGGGTGGATCATGTATTATTTATCTTATTACTAATCGATTTTAAGATGAAATATTATTTATCTTATTACTAATCGATTTTAAGATGAAAATTCATCAGCATATGTGTTATATTTTTAAGGGTTTAACGTATAAGGTGGATCATATATATATATATATATATATATATATAGATCCTATGAGAACACCCCTAACGTGAGAACATGAGAACAGATTCGTAATTATTATCAGTTTTGTTACGAATGTGCCATATCGTTTAATGTATTATTCGTAGTTATTGTTGGTTGAGTAGATTATTCGTAGTTATTGTTGAATTCCTAATTATTATTATTCGTAGTTATTATTATTCGTAGTTATTATTATTTTTGATATCTACTCTAAATCTCAACCCTTAATACTCACATCCAACGGTATACGATTGTTCTCATGTTCTCACGTTAGGGGTGTTCTCATGGAAACCACACTCTATATATATATATATATATATATATCATTTCTCTTATTACTAATTAATTTTAAGATAAAAATTCATAAACGTATGTGTTATATTTTAAGGGTCCAATCTACATTTTTATAAACTTTATTTACAATGTAATTTCACAGGCACTTTAATTTACAATACTGTTTCCAATTTACATTTCTATAAAAAAAAAAACATTTCTATAAACTTTATTATTATCTACAATTTACAATGTAATTTTTCGGACATATTAACTTTAGTTTTATGTTATCAAATTTTAATCACAAATATTAATTATAAAAATATTTAATTATTTTATAATTAAAATTTTAATATGTACAACCCGAAATAATCATAGATATTACTCTCTCACACACACATATATATATATATATATATATATATATATATATATATATATATATATAATTGTAGGATAAAAAATTATCTTCTAAAAATAATTATAACGAATATTTTAAAACTTCATTTTTTGGGAGTAACATCATTATATAAGAATAAAAATATTTTTATAATCAAAATTATAAGCTAAATAATGAAAATCACAGCAAAGGTAATAGAGGATTCGGACTGAATCACACATCAGTTCATTATTTACATTTTCTTTATCAAAGAACTGCTGATAAACAATTTGATTACATACACAAATGAGTTGTTGGTAGAAAGGCACAGGTAGTTGGGGCTAACTGAGTGAGCTGATTAAACTAGAGGAAGCTTCAATTCATGGCAATGGAGACCTTACAACCAACACAACACAACTCATTCTCCTTCCCTTATGTTGACATATGAACTATGTGATGAGATTTAGCATTTTCTTTAATATTTTAAATTCCCACATTTTATTAATAAAAACTAGAGATTTCCCTCTTCAAACACACAGCTCTCCTCCTTAGCCATGGAAGCCAGTGCAGGACTTGTTGCTGGTTCCCATAACCGGAATGAACTCGTCGTCATCCATGGCCATGAAGAGGTAAAAGAGTCTCCTGAAGTTCATTTCTTACATTACAGTTTAGTTGCTGATACTTTTTTGGATGTGTATAGCCTAAACCACTCAAGGATTTGACTGGACAAGTTTGTGAGATTTGTGGTGATGAGGTTGGACTTACAGTTGATGGAGATTTGTTCGTTGCTTGTAACGAATGCGGGTTTCCGGCTTGTAGGCCTTGCTATGAGTATGAGAGAAGAGAAGGTAGCCAGCTTTGTCCACAGTGCAAGACTAGATACAAGAGGCTCAAAGGTATATGTATATATATATATATATATACTTCAAAGGCCTAGTTAGTTATTTTAGCCGAGTTGCATTGATAGTAAGAAAATAACCTGTTGGGATTGAAGGGAGTCCGAGAGTGGACGGAGACGATGATGAAGAAGACATAGATGATATTGAGCATGAATTCAAGATTGAAGATGAGAGGAACAAGAATAAGCATATTGCTGAGGCTATGCTTCATGGGAAAATGAGTTATGGAAGAGGTCCTGAAGATGAAGAAAACTCTCACTTTCCTTCAAGACCTGTAAGTAAATGAACAGAAGAAAAAAGATTTGTTTATAGATTACCATGATGAAGTTGTATTGAATACTCACAGATTTTCCATATTGTCATCTGATGTGTAAGCAGGTTAGCGGCGAGCTTCCGTTGGGAGGTTATGGCGGAGATCAGATTACGGGTTCTTCCTTGCATAGACGCGTCCATCCATACCCAGTATCCGAGCCTGGTAAAATGTGTTCGCACTCATCTTGTTTATCGACCAAAGCATATTTTTTCTATGTCATAGTATCAGAGGCACAGAAAAAGATCTATTTTCTTATAGTGCTATGGAATATAGATACATATGTTAAGTTGAGTAGAGTCGAGACCGGATCTCTTTCTCTAATTTTAAGACTCCCAGGATAGGGGCGGAGGAGATCCAAAGGGACTTTATTGCGGATTTTTGCATTGAACTTGCAATATTCTGCAATAAATCCTCGATCAAATTAATTGTAAAATATATGATTTGACTGAACTAATAACAGTCTTATCCTTACCCAGCAAAGCACAATCACCCATGCTCGCAATATAGTCGACGTGGGATAACTATATTTTTTACTATTTCTCAAGTTTCAGTCTCCATTTTTCATTCAAACGGATCTTAAATTTAACGTATAAATATACCACGAGGCAAGAACTCGCGTAGACGAAGTCAAAACTCCCACTTTCCGGTGTTGACAATGTCTTCTGGAGCCCATCGGAAATATGTCCGAAAAGTGCCCGGCGCACCATGTTCCAACGATGTATTAAAACCTTATTTTCGGTTTCTTGGATACAGGAAGTGCAAGGTGGGATGGCAAGAGAGAGGGAGCTTGGAAAGAAAGGATGGATGACTGGAAACAACAGGGAAATCTTGGGCCTGAGGCTGATGAATATGCTGATCCTGAAATGGCTAAGTATGTAACTCTTTCTTACTATACAAGTTCATAGAATCATAGTCCAAATCCAAATGACTTACCTGTAATATCTACATAACCAATATGGCAGGATTGATGAAGCAAGGCAGCCACTGTCAAGGAAAGTACCTATAGCATCAAGCAAGATCAACCCTTACAGAATGGTGATAGTGATCCGGCTTTTTGTCTTAGCCATTTTCCTCAGATATCGGATAATGAACCCGGTCCATGATGCTATAGGACTATGGCTAACATCTGTTATCTGTGAAATCTGGTTTGCCTTTTCATGGATCCTTGATCAGTTCCCCAAGTGGTTTCCCATTGACCGCGAAACCTACCTTGATCGCCTTTCTCTAAGGTAAGACATCAGATACTAAGAGAAAAAAACATAGTCAATATATAACACTTGAATCATTTGTTGGTAGGTATGAGAGAGAAGGTGAACCAAATATGCTTGCTCCAATAGATATCTTTGTGAGTACAGTGGATCCATTGAAGGAGCCTCCTCTTGTAACAGGCAACACTGTTCTGTCCATTTTAGCTATGGATTATCCTGTTGAGAAGATCTCTTGTTACATCTCTGATGATGGAGCTTCCATGCTTTCATTTGAAGCACTCTCTGAAACCGCGGAATTTGCTAGGAAATGGGTTCCTTTCTGTAAGAAATTCTCCATAGAACCTCGTGCTCCTGAGATGTACTTCTCTTCAAAGATGGATTATCTCAAGGACAAAGTTCAGCCTACATTTGTCAAGGAACGTCGTTCTATGAAGGTTCATTTCTTTCTTTCACTTATACTAAAATGAAGAACATTAGCTTAAATACTGACCTTATGATGTATAGAGAGAGTATGAGGAGTTCAAAGTTCGGGTTAATGCTCTTGTTGCAAAAGCCGGAAAGGTTCCTCCTGAAGGTTGGATCATGCAAGATGGGACACCTTGGCCAGGAAACAATACAAGGGACCATCCCGGGATGATTCAGGTCTTTCTAGGCCATAGTGGAGGTCATGATGTTGAAGGGAACGAGCTTCCTCGTCTTGTTTATGTTTCTCGTGAGAAGAGGCCTGGTTTTCAGCACCACAAGAAAGCTGGAGCCATGAATGCTCTAGTAAGAGTTTCCGGAGTTCTTACCAATGCTCCTTTCATGCTCAACTTGGATTGTGATCATTACTTAAACAATAGCAAGGCTGTTAGAGAAGCCATGTGTTTCTTGATGGATCCACAAATTGGAAGAAAAGTTTGTTATGTTCAATTTCCACAAAGATTTGATGGCATAGACAGGAATGACAGATACGCCAACCGGAACACTGTCTTCTTTGATGTAAGTTTCTGAACTAAAACTTCCAATTCAAGGCAATCTTCAACTTACACCATCATACTAACAGTTTTTACTCTGTGAAGATCAACATGAAAGGTCTAGACGGAATTCAGGGTCCGGTTTATGTGGGGACAGGATGTGTCTTTAAAAGGCAAGCTTTATATGGCTATGACCCTCCTAAGAAGGCAAAGAGACCAAAGATGGTAAGCTGTGATTGTTGCCCATGTTTTGGGCGACGCAAGGACAAAAAGCATAACAAACATGCTGCAGATGAAGATGTTACCATAAGCCTTCAAGGTACCTGAAAAGTTACTAAAAAACATTTATCTGAAAAAATCTGAAAATGTTCAGTTGAAAATAATAATTTCTCCACTTTCATGTTCATTGATCAGGATATGAAGCAGATCAGAATCAAGTGGCTTCTGAGATGAACTTCGAGAAGAAATTCGGGCAATCAGCAATTTTTGTAACTTCTACTTTGATGATTGATGGAGGTGTTCCACCATCATCAAGCCCTGCAGCTCTGCTGAAGGAAGCCATTCATGTTATCAGTTGTGGCTATGAAGACAAGACAGAATGGGGTTTAGAGGTAATAATAATTCTCAGATTTTCAGGCTTAGGGCCTGTTTGGTTTCCATATGCTGATATCAATATATCAGATATCAGAGATATGAGTATGAAATTGATATCTATATCTGTACTTGTTTGGTAAGATGGAAAAAAAAAATCTATATCAGGGATATGGGGAGACTAAAAAATATAAAGTATAGATATATGGGTATATCAATTTGATATACCATATATCCAATTACCAAACACGATATCAGATATATCCATACCCATATTTAATATCAGGATATGAGAACCAAGCAGGCCCTTAATATGTTTTTCCAATCCTCATGACTAATCATTTCATTTTTTTTTGCAGCTTGGATGGATTTATGGATCTATTACTGAGGATATTCTAACAGGTTTCAAGATGCATTGCCGCGGTTGGAGGTCCATATATTGCATGCCTAAGAGGCCAGCATTCAAAGGATCAGCACCTATCAACCTTTCAGATCGTCTGAACCAAGTTCTTCGTTGGGCTCTTGGATCTGTTGAGATTTTCTTTAGTCGTCATAGTCCTTGTTGGTATGGTTACAAAGGAGCTAATCTCAAATGGCTTGAGAGATTATCATACATCAACACAACTGTGTATCCCTTCACATCCTTACCGCTTCTCGCCTACTGTACACTCCCTGCCATCTGCTTGCTCACCGGAAAATTCATCATGCCTACAGTAAACCACAACATCCTTGCTTAAGTTTTTTTTTAATCATGTTTAACAAATGAAACCACACTAAATGTCTGTACATTGCATTTTCAGATTACTACCTTTGCAAGTCTGTTCTTCATAGCTCTCTTCCTATCAATCTATGCAACTGGTATCCTTGAGCTAAGATGGAGTGGAGTTAGCATTGAGGAATGGTGGAGAAATGAGCAATTCTGGGTCATCGGAGGTGTGTCAGCTCATCTCTTTGCAGTGGTTCAAGGTCTTCTCAAGATTTTAGCTGGAATTGATACTAACTTCACTGTCACATCAAAGACAACTGATGAGGACGACGAGTTTGGTGAGCTATACGCGTTCAAGTGGACAACACTCCTTATTCCACCAACCACCATCTTAATCATCAACATAGTAGGGGTTGTAGCTGGGATTTCAGATGCCATTAACAATGGTGCCCAGTCATGGGGGCCGTTGTTTGGGAAGTTGTTCTTCGCCTTTTGGGTGATAGTCCATCTTTACCCATTCCTCAAAGGTCTTATGGGGAGACAGAACCGAACACCTACCATTGTGATCATATGGTCAATTCTCTTGGCTTCCATCTTCTCTTTGCTGTGGGTGAGAATTGATCCTTTTGTCATGAAAACAAAGGGACCTGATGTTAAGCAATGTGGCATCAATTGCTAAAAAGGAATGTAAACTTACTGATTGGTTTGTTTTTACAGCTCAAAAACCGGGTTTGCAAATCTTGAGTTGTAATAGAGTGAATTCTTGTTTGGTGTAATCAAGTTTTGTAATGATTCGGACAAGCTATTAGCTGGAACTGTTTTTGATACTTGCTGAAGCACATTCAATGTCTGTACTAATTTAGTAAAGAGCATCAGTGAAGAAAACCTGTTTCATATTGCAAGTACATATAAAATCAATCTTGCAACAGCATTGTAGAATGTAATGAACCTTATAAGAAGATAACATGAGAATGATGAACAAAGCGTTCGCCATTTCAAGCTACAAGACCTGCAGCTGCACAAACTTCAGCGTCTAGATTAAGTCCCTTTGTGGCATATGATCAAACACTTGCGCGTTTTATGCCTGCCAAGAGGTGTCAATGGAATTGAGAAAAAAAGTTCAAAAATAGTTGTCTTTATAAATGAAGTGCATTTCTTAGTTCTTATGCAACCCTCCATTTATAATACATTAACACAGTGAGTCACTTCTTAGCAAGCCGAAATCACTTGCATTTGTTTGATCCATTTCTCAACAAATGCACAATGAGCTCAGAGCCCCAAAGCTTAGGGTTTGTTCTTTATCTTTTTGTATCAATTGTATTTTGCCTGCCATCATCTATTCAACTGCTAAAATTTACAGAAGAAGATTGGCCCTTCATAAACTGAGACTGAAAACAATTTGCTTTACTTATACAAAACTTGAATATACCTTTCTATTCATTTACTTTCTTTTTCCAGCTATAACATAACTTACATTTGGAAAGAGCATAGCCAACAGCTCTCTGCCAGTAACATAAGGGGAAAAGGGGAAGACAGTACACAAACAAACAACAACAAAAAATCACTTTACACTAGCGGGTTCTCTGTGCTCAAATCTCTGATCTAAAATCCTGTGAAAAAAAAATAAATCAAGTGATCAGGGAAGATCCAGGAAAGTTTACAAAACAGTTTCTTTTTGGTAATTTTTGGAAAGAATCCGTTCTTAAATCTTACCTGACTAATGTAATATGGTACTGCTGTGCGACGTAGGTGATTTTGCCGCATAGAATGGATGGCCCTGATTTTGCAAATCAATTAGTTATTTAGCAAAGTTTCATTTATTATTTTGCCAATGAAATCAATAAATAATAACTACATGTGAAACTGATAAAGTGAAAAATGAAATTGAATACCTTAAAATATGATTTCTGATTGCAAAGGACATGAGGAGTGAAAAAACTGGAGTTTACTGAAGCTTTCTCTAGGCCAAGCTATTCAAGAATTTACATTGTTTGAACAGATTGTTCATTCTTCTTTCTTAACCCTTGCAGCTGCTGAATCAATTGGGCCCTTAAGTTGTATTCCTCCACCTGTTGATGATAATCAAAATGACAAAATCAGATTCGAGCAACAGAAGAACACGCAAAAAGTTCCAAATAAAACAGTTAAGCGTGCAGAAAAGAATTGTAAAATGCTGAAATCACAAGCCATAGTTCACCCATCAACTATGTGTTCTCCTGATCCCATTCCAAACAAATACGTGACTTTTCTTAATTCTTATACTTGCGGCTCATGCATATATTTACTTCAGGAAGGGGGGTAGGAAAATTTATGACTGCCAGGGAGCTAATCAAGTATAAGTTTCAGAATACTATTCTGACGTTTCTTGACTTACTTGCATTGATGCAGTTGAAGCCAACATAGCTTCACACTCGTCAAGTGTGGCCCTCTCTTCTGCTGCAAGCTCAGCTAGTTCAGAAACCGAGCTGTTTATTCGTTCCGCCTAAATTGCATAGCATAAGATACAGTGATTGATCAGCATGTTTATAATACGATCCCAGCTAAGGAGAAACCATGGAAGCCTTATTTTAGGAAGCCAAAATATTAGCAATCAAATCATTCTGTTATCTTATATTTCAGGAAATATATCCCTATTTTCTAGGGTAGCTTTTTGTAATTGATTTGGTCTTTAGGTCACATCTATGTAGAAGCTGCCTATATTAGATTGTAGCTAGAACCTTTGATGGACATGAACCAATTTATAAAATAAACCAGAAAACGTTGGAGCCTTCCAGCAGAATTCCTCGTGGTAAAATACTCCTTGTTCTATCAGTTTAGCAAGAAAAAATATGAATTGCAAAATTTTATATAGCATGCATTCAAAAATTAACATTGTTTACCAGAGAAGGACAATATGATTATGAATGGTAAATAACATAAACATAATGTCAATTGTGAATATCGAAACTCAGTTTCCTTTTTGACTTATATATAAGAGTAAGACATGACAAAGGTAGGAAATTTCAATGAACTTCACACTTGCATGAATACTTCTGAGTTCCAATGACAACAAGAGTTGGAAGATCAACCGCATCATATGGCCAAATTTCTTAGTTACAGTAGAAACTACAAGACCAGTTGTGGATAAACAGGAACCAACTCAGACTCACCTTTGAGAGCTCAGAATAGATAGAGGATGACATTGCCTGCATTACGTCAACAGCTGAACTGATAGCGGCCTTCAAAGATCCAATATCTATCTGTAATGGAGGAAAGGGATTTGGTTAGTGATGTAAACAGGACATCTGCAACTTCTGGATTTAACAAAAACAGAGATTTTTCTCTACAAACTTGCATACCCTAGCACCACCAGTGACTGGAAGTCGGAGAGTGCTTGACTCTAGATCATTAATCACTCCTCCTAATGATGTAGAATGATCTCTTTCTAGTAAAGCCCAATCTTCGAGGTAGGCCAACTGAGCATTCATTGTTACAGTAAATACTTCAGACAGTGAAATCACATTTGTTACTAATAACTTATTAACAAGGGTGACAACTGACAATATAGATACAATAATTAAGGTCAGTTAATCCTGATACCAGAAAAAAAAATCCATTATTTGATCCCTTATTCTAAGCAACATGAACACCTCACTTTAAAAGAACTTATTTGATAATATAAACAATTTTTTCTTGAGACCTTATTTTGATGAAACCTTGTCATGCATGTCTCTTTTTTTTAATTGTCTTGGTTAATGAGAGATTCCACAAGCTTCACAAAAACCTTAAATAAGACAAGAGTCAAGCTCTTGTGACATATAAGGAAAAATGTCTAAGCCAACATAAAATTAATTAAATAGTTGTAACTGTACTTCAGCCAAGTGAAAAAACTTGAACAGTAATGCCGCTTCACTACCACCATCAAGACTGTTACCAACTTCTTGCTAACTACTTTTCTGTTGTAATAGGTTAAGCTATACAGGCGGCTATTCAGTTATTTTTAATACTAAGTTGCTGTCAAAAGAAAACACGCCCTTATGGTTGTCCAGCGTCTATATTTAATTCAGAATTGCACACAGGGACAATAAACCAGCAAGCATATATTTATGAAGATACAAGGGGAAAATAAACATACCTGTTCATTCAACAACACATTCAACTTCAGCTCCAGCTCAAGCTGCTGAAGAATTGTGCGCTTCATGATGACAGAATCCCACAATTCCACATTTGCCCACCACACGTTGTACAGTGTTTGCTGTGTTGTGAAAATAAGCATTTACATAAGTGAAAAGTCAAGAAAATTTTAAGAAACAAAGAAGATTAAGGTTAAAGTTTGTCAAAGCAAGAATTTTACCAGGGTTGGAAAAAGATAAGTTTCTATGAGAGAACGAAAGAAGATTTAGGAAAAAAGGTAAGGATAAAAAATGGATTGACTAGGCAACCGTGGGGTGGGGTGGGGTGGGAGTCGGTGGGGTGGTATGGCCATAATGTAGTTGGACTTGTAAAGCTCATTAGGTAATCTTCAAAGTTCTAGCACAAACTTATGATAACAAATCAAGCAGGGGAGAAGCTAGATTGCAGAATGCAGTTGCACTTGCCACTAAGGACATAAATCAGTATGAATGCACTACGTATGCTCATCAGCATAACTCACATTGCTTCAATAGTTACCCAAACGACTCCACTAGTGAAGCCATCTTCTAAGTGGAACTTGTTTCAACTTTCAAGAAAAGGGAAATTACCAGACCAAGAGCATGCTTATCACTGACCATGTATACAGAAAAGAAAATGCTATCAAGAAATGCAGGAGATGCAGCATATTTATTATTTATGGTATATACTATATACACTACCTACCTCTGCCAAGACTTCCTGAATATGCAAAGCAGCATCCGCTTGAGCATTAGCAAACCGCCACTGTAAATGTCTATTGTATAACAGCCTCAGATGATGAGCATCTTCCATTTGTTTACTACTCTTCTTTCCTTTCTTAAGATCAGATGAAAAACTCAGAACAGAAGTGGTAGTGCTCGCTTGTCGGGTGGGACTACATGGCCTAATCCGTGATGGGCTTGTACCTCTTGAGGATGTTGGAGTAGATGGTCTTGTTATAGAAGGACTTGTTGTTCCTTTAGAAGCAGATGACTTACTTGGTGATGGTAACCGAGGCCCTGACAATGAATGGGATTGGATTCCAGAAATTGCTGAATTGGACAAGTTGAGCTTATGCAAGATAGAAACTTTTAGTACAGTTTCATCAACCGCCTTAATATTAAAAGGCGTTTCCCCAATCTCATCAAATAAAGCCAGTCCTGCTGCTCCACTATCACTCGTAGTTCGATGCAAAGGCCATGATATACCTCCAGTAGAGAGCTTCCGAACTGAAGATATCCCAATATCTGGCAGTGTTACACTATCTGTGGTTTTCATCAGTCTATTAGAAGATAAATTTCCACCTGCTCGGACAGGCCAACGATGTTGGTCAATGAGTCGAGCTTGTAAACCATCAACTGGTCTAGAATTCTCCGATTGACCAGATGAGTTTCTTCCTTTTAAAGGACTCTTTCTCTCAGATGTAGACTTTGCAGGCAGACTAACTCTTCTGGCCTGCTTTTGTGCTACATTTGAAGACGGCTTCAGGGTTCTATCAGATAAGGCATGACTAACTGGTTTGTCTCTCTTACTAACAGGAACCGAAATGGAATCAGATTGAAACGAAACACTTAAACTACGCATTGTTGAAGGCCATAGTGACTCTGGCAAACCGTTGCCAGTTACCTTCTTTGATTGTGGGTCGACAGACGTTTCTTGAACTGGCGTGGTAGGACGAGATGGCGATGATGGAGTCGATGGTCTTTTCCTCTCCGCTGAAATGGCTCTCTTTGGAGCCAATTGCGTCGACGCATTGACGGTTCTTGTAACGTTTGGTGATGCACATCGCCTGGAAACGGTAGGTGAAGGTGACTTATACCTGGAATGAACCTCTTTTGTTCGAGATGCCCGTGTAATGGTTCCATTGTTCTTCTCAACTGGAACTAATGATTTTTTTACAGTGGCCACCTCTCGTCTTCTGTGTACTCTTTGGAGAGATGCACATCCATCCATCAACGCTGTTCAAATTAGAGTCCCTGATGGATCCTTTATGACATAATTGTCACCACTTTCTGTGCACCCTTTTAATAAGAAGATCCTTTTTCTCGGATACAAATCTGCCATAAATTGACAAATCCAGAACCAGTAAGATACCACAGAAGAATACACGTGAAAAGGAATAACCCATTAAGTGAATGAAGAAAGATAATGAAATTTGGAAACTGCAAGTATGGAAGAGAATTGATTATAATACATCTTTGCAGAATTTCAGGTACGGCCTAGATCTAATTGCAGAAGAATCTCACAATTACGAATCGGTATCCAATGTTTCTTCAAGATAAACCCAAATCCAAGCAGATCAGAAGATATCAGAACGACTACATAATTTGGATGCATTAGTATAATTTACTGTGGTCCAATCAATCAGACTAAGGAATGGAGACGAAGGCGATCACAACTTGAATTAACGGTCGTGACTAGATCGACACCTCCAAAACTAGAGACGGTGGAAGCTACAGTTGCCATAATGTCATTTGCCATTAAACCCTGACTTTTTCTTGTAAAAGAAAACCATTTTATGGTTAAATGAGAAATTGGAGATCACTGCCCCCATCCTACCCATCCCCCATGAATTCATAGTAAATACCGGAGGAAAGAGAGACGAAGAGCGAATAGGCACAATAATTACACTAAATTTCTAATAAAGAAACAATTTCTAATATAACCTCTATTTATCAGACTTGTGATTTCCAGATTCGGGAACGAACAACGATGCACCTCCCATGAAATGTTTTTTTGCATTTTTATCTGACGACAAATTAATTTGTAGAAATAGTACAAAATTGATATTTTTTTAAAAACCTAGTTGTTCTTCCTGTTTCATGAATGATTGGATTCATGAACATGGACTTAAAAAAAAACACAAAGAGAGACAAATTCATGAACATGGCATCTGAATTTGGCAGAACTATGTCGCTAACACTCGAGACATCAAATCACTACACCATACCAATTTATCACACAGACGATAGTAAAGCGACAAAACATACCAAAACCAAGCGGCTTACAGTTTCAGGATCTGCGACTCGCAGTCTCGCACCCCTGGTTACCGAATCGCAATTAAGCAAATCTAGACCAGAAAACTCTTGAACTCAATCAATTAATCGATTCTCCTCGAAGCTTACTTTTCATAATTGCGAACCAATTTCGAAATCCGACAAGAAGCTTTCAAAAAAAGAAATTCCTTTCCACTTGATTGAAGAAACTTGTAGCTCGCTGATTCCACCAGAAGCTCCCTTGACAGCAAAAGCGTTGGTTTGAAGCTTCTCTCGTAATCAACAATAACCGATCAAAGGTCTCACAATTAAGCTGCTTAATCACGATTATGGCAGGTAGTCGAAGAAATCAATAGCGAGAGCTCGATAGAATGGAAACAGTGAGGAGGAAAAAGGGAAATTCTGTTAGAGAGAGAAAGGGACGTTGAGGAAGAATGCGAGGAGGACGTCAATTTCGCGCCACCTTCACTTGCTTATGAACAACTAAGGATACTTTCCAAAAAAGATAAATAATTAGGATTAATTAATTGTGAAACGGTGGAAATTTTATATGAATAAAAGATATATGATATAAAATAAATAAAAAGATGATATTTTACTAAATAAAAATATAATTTTTCTGAAAAAACTATTTTGATAATTTTGTTCATATATTTTACAATGTCACTATATTTTTTTTTGCAAGTGTTAAGTATTGTTTATGGTACCACAAATTTAACTATTATATTTTTATTATAATATTTGGACCGGACTTTCAACCAAAATCTGCTTGTTTACTCATGGTCGAGTCCAGAATTCGAGTCTAAGGTCTTGTTTATGCATACCTGGCTAAGACGGGATTCGGGTTGGAGAAACCGGTCTCAAGATTTTTTTTTTTTTAAAGAAGAAAATATTCATCTTAAATATATCAAAATAAATAAAAATATTATAGTAATGTTTGTTGACAGTTAAACTTTACATCTAGATCCCAAGTTTAAAAAATATAAAATAAAATAAAATGTGGTTTTTTATTAAAAAAAATAAAACGTGAATGAAAAATAAGAATTTAAAGATGATGTTTTCAAAAAATACAACTTTAAAGGTATGTTTACTTATAAAGGTATGTTTACTTATAAATTAGTTTATAAACCTTTGCTGATTTTTTAGATGAGTTTATATGGGTTTATAGTTTATTTTCATGTTTATTTCTTGATGAGTTTATATAAATAAATCAGATAAGGTTGTAATTTTATTAATTTATTTTCATGCCTTAATAATCTAGTTCCCCTAATTTACCATCTTAAGATATTCTAACATGGTGAGAAATTAAAAAAAACATACAAAACTATAGATTAAATAGAAAAATATGTAAAATATATTCAAATTAAAAACAAAAAATAGCCTTAAAGAGAGTTATAGAAATATATACATGGCATTAAATAAAACAAGACAACACGATAAAATGTTGCAAATATAAAAGGTGGTCCTAACATGAATATGGTATATCTCAAGACTCTAAATTAAAGTGATGAACTTTAAAGCCTATCGTTCGAGATCGACCCTTCGATAAATAGGGATAAGCCCTCAACATACCCTCCCATCCATATACACTTTTCTTGATTAATTTACCTTATCTTGTGTGTTACTAATAATATTTAATCCCGTTTAGTTGTAACATTGAAAAAAAATGGAATGGAAATGTATCTCGTTCATATATATATATATATATATATATATATATATATATATATATATATATATATATATATATATATATATATATATATATATATATATATATATATATATATATATATATATATATATATATAGAATTATTCTTTTCGGTTCCATGTAAATTTTATTTGCTTTCTCCATTTTTGTTTTCTTATAGAATATAAAACTAATCAAAATCTCTAATTACTTTAAATACAACGAATAATTTAATAAAAAAAAAAACATAAATAAGGTTATACATATAAGAGGGGACGGACATAGCAATGGATTTCGTAAACGCACGACGGTTACCGAATCCGTGACCACCACGGTTATGGGTTCCATAACCGTAAAAAAGAAAAAAAATCTAACATCACAATTACGGGTTCCCTAACCGTGATGGTGCAGTTTTTTTTAGGTTAGAATTCACATAGAAAATTATCACGGATCCATAACCCGTGATCGTGACGGTTATGGGATGGTTACGAGTTCCGTAACCGTGAAAAATCTGTCACGGATTCGGAACCCGTAACCGTTACGGGATCCGTAACCGCCGTGCATTTGTGAATTCCATCAGTGTGCGTTTACGACTCCCTATATATAAATTAGATTCGTTTCCATTTCGTTTTTTATTTTCGGGGTTAAAACTAAACGGCCCCTTAAAGTGGAGCTAGAATAATTGGAAATATCAAACAATTTATTATATTTATATAGAAAACACAATATTTTAAGTTAAGCTGGAATTTTGGGTAATATCAACCGATCTATAAGTGTTGTACTTATATAAAATTTTTGTTTGTTTTAATGTCATGATAGATCGATTATGCTTTGGTTTAACCAGTTATTATTAATTTTATTTAGGACTTGCTTTATTTAGTATAATAAATTTTAAAAGCAAGTTTTATTGTCTATTGTGTATTATAATTATTGTTTTTTTTTTCACATGTAAATTTTGTAATATTAAGGTTACACAAATTACGCCCGTTTTACAGTCCTCAACCAAATTCATATCAAAACTCGTAAAATCTAAAACCTAAATTGTACATCAGATCGTGTACATATATAGTCCGTGTTAAAACCAATAATATTTCACGGTTAGGTTTTCAGTTTGGGTCAATTTTGCACAGTACTTATATTTGTTTATAATATATTTACCCATGTATTTCTATTATTGTAATAAATATAATGAATATAGAAATTGAACTCATTTGTAGAGTTACACATTGAACATGATTGACTAACTAATAAGATCGATGGTAATTTGAATTGAAACTTGAATAAATAATCTTGCTAAACAATTAACATCCATGCGTTAATCTATCAACTTTTGTTTAATTTTCTTAACCACTCTAGAGCTTGACATTACGTGACTATAACATATCGAGTTGGTGAAGTATAGCATCCTTTGCATGTTATCTAGCCTTTACCCAAACCTACCATTGTACATAAAACACGTAAAATACCAATACTCAGTTGGTTTAGTTGTTATGGTGCTAGACTACTTAAGTGTTAGCCCGAAGATTCGTTGGACGACTATTTTATATACCCTATCTGACGTAGGCGAAGTCGAACCGAAAATGTACCATTTAAAAAAAAAACACGTAAAATTGTCACAATTTTTAAATTTTATCTAAATTTAATTAGGGTTTGTTTGAATGTGTTGTATTATAAAATAATTATGTGATGTTATATTAGCTTTAGAAAAAATATAGTATTAAAGTAAAATATAGTATGAAAAGTACTTGTATTTTTTAAGTATATATTTTTACGACAATCTAATAGTTGTAAGTGTGAAGCATTACCTCTAAAAGTTGTTGGAGATAATAATAATAAGGTCCCACATTGAAAGATGAGACACCCCGAGCCTAATATATGTCGGTGAGCTACTTTTTTTATTGTCAATTGGTTTCAGGATGAAAACTCGTCGGGTTTATGTGATGTGCTTCGGCCTAATGCGCATGTGCGCTCGTATGCACACGACCCCTCGCTTTACCGGTCAGTCTGTATCGGACTTTGACATGGTATCAGAGCAGTATGGGGACACTCCGAGCCTAGTATATAAGGTCGGTGGGCGGCCTACTGCGCATGTGCGTTCGTATGCACACGACCCCGCTCTACCGATCCGTCTATATCGGAGTTTGACATCCTCTACTAAGGGTTGTTTGGATGGACCAAGTCACCATCAAACATCCTCCAACTAATATCAAAATTCTTGAACGCTAACTATGGTGGAAAAATAAGTTTTATTTGCAATTTCGTTGACAAAATGTGACATTAATCGACAATTAAATATCAAGAAAGAAAAATTCAAAATATTTATGTCGAGAAATAAATGTGAGAAATATAGGTCTAAATTCAACTTTGGTTAATTCTTTTGATGTTGATTTCTATTTTTAGTTGAATTTTCATTTTATGATGCAATTCTTCACACGTAATCTACAAATTGCGTACTTGACCAACCATTACGTCTTTAAAATAATTTTTTATTAGAAAAAATATTAATTCTTTTCGAAATTTTTAAAAGCAGTTAAATGGCTCGTATGATTTCTCATAATAACACAAACCAAAATTATATTTAAATAGGCCATATAAATAAGTACACCTCATTATTTTATTTTATTTTTTAAATAGACATAATTAAAATTGGGTCCAGGTGACGTAAAATGCATTTTTCAGTTTGATGATATTGTTCAAATTGGACTTTTAAATTTAGAGAACGGTACCCCATCTATTGAGTCTGATCAAAGATTAATACCTAAATTACTGTTTATATGTTAAGTTAACATATCGGTGTTAAGTATTAGGGACAAAATTGTCTACCTAGCTTAGATAAATTTGTCCACCTACATTAGATATTTAACACCAATTTGTTAACTTAGCGTGTGAACAGTAATTTAGGTACTAATTTTTGGTCGGACTCAATAGGTGGGGTACCGTTCTGATAGTTTAAAAGACGGGTATTAAAGTTTAGTCACCCTAAAAGATGGGGTACTGTTTATGCAATTTTCTCTTAAATTTATCATATAGTGAGAAGATTGAAATATACCATATCGATCAATTTTATTTGTAAATTGTGTTCATACGGACATGACATGAGGAAATTTTAGGTATGTTATTTGGTTTACCGGAATTTATCATGGTTAGTATAATGGTTTACTTTCGATTCCTATCATATGTGATTTGTTGGCCTCATTGGTTGTAGACATGATCAATGTTTGTTTCATATAATTAGGTTGATCGACCTTAAAACGTGTTGTTAAGTGTAACCAACTAAGGGTCTGTTTGATATCGATATTTTAATCAAAGATATGAGTATTTTTCATACTCATAGTCGGTGTTTGATATTTTAGTATATCGGTATCAAATTGATACTTAATATCCAAAATTTTCCTTTTTTTATATACTGATAATTTTGAAGGTATCATCTCTCATCCATCATCTATCTCCTCTTATCCTATTCATCCCTCGTTCCATCTCTAGATCATGTGAGCTTCTCCTCCATCAATTTTCCTTTTTTTTCACGTAACTTCTTCTATCTCTTTTATTAATTATTAGGTTAATTTGAAAATTTCTTAGATCTAGGTTTTTAAAATTCTTCTTTCTTTCTCTCTTCTCTCATCCTCCATCAACATGTTGTTTTGCAACTGAATTCTCAAGGATATTTGACACTCATATCTTAATACTCATAACTAATATTCATATCTTCATACCTGATATCTAAAATCAAGATATCAATATCAAACGACCCACAACTGTCTTTAAGGTCGATGGTCTATCTTTCTAGGAGTTCTAGCTAGCAAGTAAACTTGCAATAAGTGAATACTATCTATCTATTTTAATCCAGAGTAGAATCTAGATGACAAAAAAACTTATAAACTGACATATAACAAATAGACGTCTCATATCAATTGGCACATCTATAGGAGTATAGGGTTAGCTTTTAGCTCAACCCATGTGATCAATAAACTAATCAAACTTGATTAGTAATTCTTTTTGATAAGCTTTTGTATAACCCAATAAAAAAATGCAAAGGAATGGTTGATGCTTATGGATTTCCATCCTTTACCACAAGAACATACTTTTGTACTTCCACATAACACTTTGATAACGAAGCCATGTGCTATATGGAAGAGTAAAGCTAATCTTACACATCTTTTCTTTCATAGTATAAATTCGTATTCCAAAGAGAGTATATAAATCCAAGACTTCAAGTACACGTCAATTATAATAAGATTTCTAATAATTTTCAATTCAAAACAATAACTTCCTTAAAAAAAGCAAATTTGTGCACTTTTAAATAACGAACTTATCTTCATGTAATTATATTTTTACGTATCTTATGCAATTTTTACTTAAAAAAAATTGTGCTTGAGAGTTAAAAAGATAACAATTTTACTCTAGGGATGTCGGTTTATTAAAATACTTTTTAGATTCTAACCCAAAAAAACTATATTATTGACAAAAAGTGAGATATAGGTTCTGTTCGGTACCTATTTTTGAAGATTATTGAGATGAAAATACCAAAAGCTCATTTTAAGTGTATTTGGTAGCTTGAGATGAACTTCATGAAGATGAATTTGGAGATAAAAATCCAAATTATTTTCATCCTTCTAAGATCCTATTATTGGGATTATTTGGGAGATGAAAACAAATTCATCCATTCCTACCCCTGACACTTGTATTAAAAAAATTATTTTTCATACCCTTTTTAGTAATTTTACGTTAATAATCTCCTATAATCCCTCATTACAACAAACACATAGAAAATATATATTTTTTTTCATCCCTATATGTACGATTTTCATCTTCATATACGATAATCCGTGTTACCAAACGAACCCATAGTAAAAACTCGTATGAGTATATACACAGTGCATTAGTAAAGATTATAAACAGAGTCGGATACGGTGACGTAAAGCTCGTAGGGGTCTCTTCATCAAGAGTTGATACAATCACAGGCCATCAAGATCACAGCTTTGAGCATCCAACAAAGCCTAAATGGCATATTTGCAGTCCTTTTATGGTGCATGTGCCCACTTTAACATGTAGAGGTTTGCCTGTTCTTTCATCCAAAAGCAGGCAAAGGGAGTGTTCACTAATGGTGGTCCTCTGCTTCTTTCGGTTTCCCGGGACCCTGAAAGAGATACACTGAACAATGAACATCAATACTGCCATTACTTGTAGTTGGACATTTGTTTGATCCTTCATAATCAACACTGGTTACGTATTTGGCAGGTTTTTCAGCTGAAAATCAACTTGAACTGATCCATAAAAAATATCAAGAAATTTCACTGACAAAACTTCGAGTAAAAAGCATCACCATTACAGAATTTACAGTGCAATTTCATGCCGTTTGAAGCACATCCCGGGCAAAATTGGATGAAGGGAATCGTTTGCGAGTTGAGATGAATATGCGAAATATTAGTACTTGGTAAAGGTAGAAGTCTGAGCCTTTCCGAGCACAGACTCAATGTCACCGGAAAACAAGCCTAACTGCTTTGCCAAAGCAAAGCTAGCATACATGCCATCTACAGCAGCACTCACTATTCCTCCGGCATAACCAGCTCCTTCCCCGACAGGGTAAAGTCCCTTCAAGGAGGTGCTCTCATAGGTCTCGGTATTTCGTGGGATCTGTATCGGGGAGCTAGTTCTTGTCTGAAATGAAAAACAGACTTACCGAGATTAATTAATGCTGGTAAAAAAAAGTTAACCAACAATCTAGACTTACAGCCCAGTGCTACTATAGCTCTACTTTTTTCTCCTTGAATTTTATCTGGAAAGTGGGTCATAACAGTTGGATAAAGAAGCTATTATGCTTGAAATGGCTTTATGGTTGGAAGGAAAAATAAAAGCTGAAACAGGTCATGGATTAAGAAAGATTACTAATGGTCCCTCATTTTTCTCCTTTTAAACAGGCCACTTGCTAATTCTCCTTTGCCAAATTTATAAAGGAAGATCATGATAATGATAAGATGCTGACACTGGTGATAATGATTAATGATGAAAGAATAGGAATACAAATGAATTTAACACTCTCAAATTTCAGGTGGACATCCTTAATTACAAAATATTGCTAAATTGCAAATTTGGAAGATGAAATACTTTGTACTAATTAAGACTTCAAAACTCACGAAAAATAAATAATTACTTCCAAAATTAGATTATTTACTCCAATATCTCTTATTTATCACATTTTACAGTTTTTGACATATTCACTATTCAGGTAAAATGCTTGAATTTTACTCCAATGTCATGCTAAACCTCCAGTATCACTTATTATCACATTACAGTATTTGAGATATTAAGTAAAATGTTCCAATCTTAGTTAAATAAAGCCTCATTTTGTGCAAATTCAAGCCTTTAAAACACAGTATATAGACAGAGGGAATGTTACATGTGAGTAAATATGGTGTGAAAACAAATACACAACCGAGAGGCAAGGAGAGCTGCAGAAATCAGAACTATGATACAACCACTGCAAGCCCCAACGTTGATATGGATAAAAAGCAAGAGTGGTAAAAAAAAGTAAAGAGTGATGGTGCAGCTCTCCTTGTTTGTCAGTTGTGTATTTATTTTCACACATGTTGTATTTTGTACGTAATTATATAGACCTAACAGTCCCTCTGCATATATATTGAACTTTAAATAATTTAATTTTGAAGAGAATTAGTTATTTATGAGTTTGAAGTCTTCAACCAAATATAGATAGAGGAAGTGTTGCAGAAATCAGAACCATGATCCCAACAGATGCAAGCCCCAAAGTCGACATGTATATCAAGCAAGAGTGGTAAAAAAAGTGAGAGTGATGGTGCAGCTCTCCTTGCTTCTCAGTTGTCTATTTAGTTTCACAATACATGTTGTAGTTTCATTAATTTAATTTTGGAGATAATTTATGAGTTTTTAAGTCTTCGTACAAAAAATTTCCGTCTTGCAAATTTGCAATCAGCATTAATTAGTAATTAAGTTGTCCAACTGTAAAATTCATTTGTAACTGGAAATTTAACACTTGAAAATGGGAGAGGAAAAAAGGAAGTTCAGATGATGAAAGAATACCTCCACTCCATGTAGAAGAGCATCTTTGGACACAAACCCTGGCAACTAAAAAAAAGGAGGAAAAAAAGGACAGGGGTCACTTTAGCAAATACAAAGTATAGAGGGAAAAGAAGAATGAAAATTTAAGCTGAACAAACCTCCTTGTCAAACGCTAAGATTGAATATTGGAGGGCCCTAGTTATGTGATCTGCAAACAACTCATGGAGAGGTGCTGGCCTGACCCCTAATCGATAACTTGATGGTGGTACAGGCGTAGCTGCAGAAACAAGGCAATTTCACTGATACAGTGGAAAGTTCTGATAGGTTAAGTAATTGTAGAAGCATACAAAGATATTATTTACCAGACAACTTGCTCTCTAAAAAATCAGTAACCGTCTGGACAGGGGCAACAAAATTCCCACCTCCCATCACAGCTGCTCTCTTCTCTAGTTCCCGCTGAATGATGAATATTAAAATAATGGACTTAGAGAGAAATTATAACTAAATCTTGAAATGCCAAACATTCAGATTTATGAAGTAAAAGGACACCTACAACTATTTTTATTTTTTTTACTATTGAGTTTAGAAAGTAAATCATTGGGAGATATATTGATTTTAATGTGCTGCTTTTGCTAAGTCCCAGAAAAATTATTTGCACAAATTTGACATTTTTGAAGCTGACTAATAAAAAAACTTCAATTATATACACGTGTGATATTACTATACTAACCAATTATTGTTCTATAAAAAAAAAGTGCTTCCCGTGAAGCACAGATAATTTTTTGCTAACACGGTGAAGAAACATACATTACTGTTTTTTCTTATTGCTGCAGCTAGAAGAAAACAAGAGAAACATAGATTCATTTTTGTCGCCTTTAATATGTTGAGGAACTCAGGCAACATTGTGAAAGCAATGGAAATGCCATATTAGTTATAAACAGGAACTACCTGAAATGCAACACCTGCAAGAGGTCCATTGAGATTCATTGATTCAAAATCCTTCGATGAAACTGTAACAACAATTGCTGAATTAGCCCATCTTGACGAGCGTCTAGAAAATGACATGCCATTGATACAGAGCTCTGAGGGGTTTGTACTTGTCAGAACAATCTAAAAGAACATTCAAGCAGGGTCACTACAAATAAAGTGAGACGAGACTATACAAGCTCTTTATGATTATGGGGCCTTTTCATTACCTGCCCTCCAGGGCACATGCAAAATGAATAGCAACCACGGTCCACAGACTCCAAGTCAGAGTTTGCACCTTCTCCACTTAAATAGCTTGTGACCTTGTAATCTGCAACTGGTACTTTCCCCCTTCCTTTTTTTACCTCGGAAGCCAATGCAGAGTACTGGAGTGGAAATTAGTGGAATACTACATGAGTTCCAGTTTAAAGGTTATTGAACTGAACCATGGACCAATAGGCCAAGATCCAAATTAAAATCGGCAGAAATAGACATGTGAAATGTAGAGGATATGCCATACACAGAAGGAAAAAAAGATGTACATGAATCTTTCCTTGTATTTGCAAAGCTAGTATTATGTGCCTCGAGTTTTTTTAATCACAAAAGTTATTCTATGCCACAGTAGTCATTGTTTACCCAGTTTGAAGATAATGGTACAAGAAAAAGGTCAAGTTTGCAATGAAGGTTAGGTCCTAAGTACTAGTAAATGATGTGGATTGTACACTAACCTGTATCCTGTCTATTAGCTCCTGTGGATGCTCAATCCGCAATCCAACCTATAATCCACATAATTTTCATTCAGGGACATGTGAGAAAAGTGCAGCTATTATATCAAAATTCATGGGACCCTATAAAAATTCATGAGACCCTTCAGATTGTATGTTAATGGGCAAGGTAATCATGATCCAAAAATTTATTTTTGCATCAGGAGCTCACTGCAAAATCCTTGGGGACTAAAGCCACAGTATGTGAAAGAAGCATCTCATATACATCTCTAGCAGAATGGCCAACTGCCAGAACAACTGCATCATAAGAGATATTCTGGCTATCACCCGGCAAGATTTCATTAGAATTAGAAACTTTTACTCCTTTGACAGTTGCCCCTTCCACTATCAGATCATCAACCCTTGTTCCAAATTTGACAGAAACCTGAAGAAATCGGAAAAGTATAATTTACTCATCAATAAGCCAAAAGGAACCAAACTATGTTGACCGTGCATATACTTCAGTTAGGAATCAAGAATTTCAAGCTAAATGACTCACTCCCAGTCCAAGCAGATGCTGCCGAAAACTTCGAAGTAGAGGAACCAGCCTATCAGTCCCAAGATGAGGCTTCCCATCAACTAATATATTTGTTGGAGCACCTAAATGAACCAGTGTTTTCATAACCTGGGAGAAAGAAACCACAATCTCATCAACAAAGTGTGTGGATAAGTCATGGTACTATGAGGAGAATTATTCTCACCGCTTGAACACCAGCACTGTTCTTCCCTATTCTAGTTACAAGTTTCCCATCACTCCAGGTACCTGCACCACCCTGCCACACATAAGTCCTTTTCAAACTGCTCAAAAGTTAACAAAGCATCAAACAGCACAAGTAAATGATGTATATGAAACAGAAGGCATCATAATCAATTAATTAAAGAAGCCGATTTGCCGTATAAGCTTTTGCCAACTTTCCAACGTCAAAATGGTATGTGTGTCTATGTGTTCCTATTCCTACATATAATGTTTGGTAAAACACCCTAAATTGTAAAGTTCGAATCATTCATCCAGATCAATTATATACTAGCAGGCTCCTGCAATCAGATTATGCTAACCAGCTACACTCTCTCAGGAAAGAGAACTTGAAAACATGCAAGTTTTCACGTTATTCTGGAATGTGCCAATCAATCACCTCGCCAAAGCAAAAGTTGCTATCCAATTGAATGAGTCGACGAACTACTAATGCGCCAATATCACGTCCTCTTTCCTCAACAGGTCGCCCTCGTTCAAAGATGGTAACTTCCGCGCCAAGTTCTGAAAGGACAAGAGCTGCAAACAAGCCTGCAGGCCCACTACCCACAACTGCAACTTTTGGCCTTTCAGTTGCTAAAAGCACAGATGAACCATTAGATTCACTGAGATGCCCTTTTTCCTCTACAGTTGCAACTTCCACTTTCCTTTTGCAATCATTTATAATACTCATCAAGTCACCCGAAGTGTCTATTTGAGAGATATGCTCAACAAGCCCAATTCTAGGCTCCAGCTTAGAAATGAAATCCCAAACTCGTGGCTCCAATTCAAGAAGCTTCTTAGCATCCATTTCAACCGTATATACAAATTTAGGCTCCTTTAGTACCTAAAATTGAAATAAACAAGGATATAATTTATATCAAATAGAAAAAACTTAGGGAATCTACTATTTCAATTTCAATTAACCGCTATGAAGAAATGGTTTATCCAACCAAAGACATGGATCCTACAAGATTAATCATTTGGCAAGCTTCAGCCTGGTATGATTTTTATATGTTGCTATCATAGTCAGCTAAATGAGGAATGCTACAGTTTTAAAACAAGAAGATACAATACCTTTCTCGCATCAAATGATTTCCTTACGACTGAGAAAGCTTCTGCTGGCAACATAGAAGCGACCTGCATACAAGATAAACAAAAAAACAAACATAAATCCAAATGCAACGCACAAAGAGAATTATTGTTTCCACTAATTAACGGTCCACAATTATCCACAAATAATACAAAGCCACGCACCAATGAGTGGACGTACAGTTCAAATTCCAGTCTGCCATGGCAATCAAAACTGTTTTATGTTTCGAAAACCTAGAGAACAGCAAACAAATTACGTAAATGAAGTCGATATTAGTGTTTATACTAACCGGGAATTCGAGAACTTTAGCAATTTGCTCGAGAAGGGGGTCAGAAATCCCGAGAAAATCTTTCCCAGGGTCCCTGTGAACCTCAACTCCAAGCTTAGATAACCTCCAAACCCCCTCAAACTTATCATCAACATCAATCTTCTGACTGTTCAATTCTTTGAGCTTCTTCTTCTCCGACGGGTAACGAAGCTTGCCCGTCCTCTTTGACCTTTTCGCGCATCGGATTTGAAGAATAAGTTTAGGAGAATGAAAGACGCTTAGCCTAGGAATGGAAAATAAGTAATGAGGTTTGGGGTGAGAAATAGAATGAAGTGAGAGAGAGGTCGAAGCAACAGACATGGCAGGCGCGAGAGAGGGACTGAGAGGATTATTTTTGGTGTTTGAAGGTGCAGGGGATAAGGTAAGGGACTTAGGTATTGGGCCGGTACGGTCAATCAGGCCCAATTCATTAGTTGGGCCCAGGCTTACAAGTTTGCTCGGCCCAGAAAGAGACGCTACCAGTTTAGACTTGCACATTTTTTAAACTATTAATATGTCGGAGTAATTTATGACCCATCACCCATGTATTAATGTTAAAAAATACATTTTGATAATTTTATAATTATTAATTGCACACAAAAAATTTCAAGCAACCTTTAATCTAAACTGGAATCACTTTTTTTTTTTTTAATGTTTAAGAGCCGGCAACTACAGTCCCATTGTTGGCCATTCCCATTACAATAATCGTAACCACTATATCAATAAAAGCGCGACTAGATGCGCCGGAGACCACTGACTCTCCTTCACACCAAAAAAAAAATAATCGTAACCACTAGGCGTGAAAAACTTTTCTAAGGCACTGTCATGTCCCATAAATACTTTTTTTTCCCTAAAAGAAATACTACCTCCGATCAAAAATAACTGTCATTTTAGCATTTGACACAATTTTTAAGAAAAATATTAAATAACATAGATTTTGTAAAGTTTTTCTAAATCTTATCACATATTTAATATTCAACCTTCTTTTAAACCAATAAGAAAGATTTTAGAACTAAAATTAATCATTTACACCAATTTTCAAGAACATTTCTTATAATTATTGTTCATTTATTGGCCTATAAAACTTAAAACGACAGATAATTTTGATCAAATTTCTAATACTAAAACGACACTTATTTTTGATCGGAGGGAGTATATACATAGTTTATATATATATATAGAGAGAGAGAGAGGGGGGTGTGGTTCCCATGAGAACACCTCTAACGTGAGAACATGAGAACAATCGTACACCGTTGGATGTGAGTATTAAGGGTTGAGATTTAGAGTAGATATCAAAAATAATAATAACTACGAAACCCGAAACCCGAAACCCGAACCTTAATAATAATTAGGAATCTAACAATAACTATGAATAATCCACTCAACCAACAATAACTACGAATAATACATTAAACGATATGGCACATTCGTAACAAAACTAATAATTATTACGAATCTGTTCTCATGTTCTCACGTTAGGGGGTGTTCTCATAGGATCTATACTCTCTACTCTCTCTCTCTCTCTCTCTCTCTATATATATATATATATATATAGATAGATAGATAGATAGATAGATAGATAGATAGATAGATAGATAGATAGATAGAGAGATAGAGAGAGAGATATGGACAAATTCGAACTCAGACTTAATTTTTCGAAATTTTTTACCGTTTTTTCCCATGGGGGCGAAATTCATATTTGAAGTATTGTCCATATCCCTCCGAGTTAATTTCAAGTCAGGGTTTTCGTCCCATCTTTAAAATGTTTATGTTAAATGTAAATAATATTGCCTAAAAAGTCAAAGTAGTCTGATAATTATTCAAAGTTATATAACTTTCATTGTGATAACTTATTATTTCTAACACGTCTCCTTAAGTGCAACTAAAGGATATAAAATGAGTTGCATTTGCCACATGTTAGGATCACCTTACTCACTTGTTATGATTGTGAGCTGAATAGAGGCTAACTGTTATGATATCATGTTTAAGTTCGATGTGCGCTCGTTAGACCTAACTTCAACACTATTACATTTAAAATCAAGTAATAATAGGAGTGGTAGCCCACCGATTTTATATCGCTGCGAAAAAATGGTCGGCCCGATATGAGGTGTTCCCATGGGCAATCGGGTCTTCAGTAGCCGTTGGACCATCGGATACCCTTCCCCACCCGACCCGTCAAATCATAACTTTTTTTTTTTATTTAATTTTATATGATAATATCGCCCTTTCGTCGTTCCTCTATTAATTAAGTTGGGATTATCAAATTGATCGATGTTGGGACACAATTTGCCTCTCAACTCAATTCAAGTCTCACGTTTCCTCTTGCAATAATTAAAGTACTTGCATTTTAGTTTTGCATGATTGTGCTTTATTCATTACACTTTTTTTTATTATAAAAATATACTTTAAGTCATTATAAATAAATAAAAAATTACCGATGATTGTAATAACAAAAAAAAAAAAATTTGTATTCGACTAAATACATATTCATAAACCATTAATCGAGCATAATTGTTTACTATGTAGAATTACATTTTTATATGGATAATTGCAATATGATTCAAGAAAAAAAAACATATATACGATGTTTAACTTATTCATAAATCATAATCGAGCTTGTAATGTTTTGGTCGATGTTCTTGTTACGTACTTTTAACTAGTAGTCTATTAGTACGATTTTCGTAACAACGATCAATATCAATATTTATTCACGTACATTTTGTTTGATAAGACCTAAATTTCGGAACAAAAATAATTCAATGAAATACCTCATTCCAAAGTTAATGAATACTTTAATTTTAATACTAAAAAGATAGGTTTGACCAATCCAACGTATTACCCGTTTAAAAAAAATATTTATATATTTTTATTCTACTTAATTATTAAATTTAATAAAATTTTAAATATTTTTTAATTGAAATATTTAAAATAAATTAATTTAATTGTCTTAGTTATTTGTAAAATAATTATATTTATTTATAAAAAATATAAGTGGAAAGTAATCGATGATAAAAGAAGGGGTTTAATTCATAAAATGATTTTTATAAGGTGATTATTAAAAAGTATATTATAAAAGTTGATTTTGACCAAATACTCTTTTATATTACGAATATTCATTCCATAATTCATATATAATAAATAACAGGTTATAATCATTCATTCTAATATCATACCAAATATCGAATATAAAGTATGATTAATTACGGTCATATATTTTAATTTTTAATATGATTCTTGATTCTAATCCTATTCATATAGTCGTATCAAACGACTCATTATACGATCCTATCCAAATAAAAACTATCAAAACTCCATAATACTAATACATTTACCATTAAATTTCTTAATCACAAATGCCAATTTTTGGCTAGATCACTCTTTAATATTTAAAATTCATTCATCTTCATTATGTTCAAGATTAATTAATTTTCAACTTAAATGTAAATTTTTTCTTATTTGTTATCTTCAATGAAAATTTTCCACAAATCTACTATTATAGAATGAAATCATTTTTTCCCCTTTTTAACATAGCAAATATAAAACCAAATGACAAAATCATACCATTTTAGTCAAAATCATACCATTTTATAAACATAATTTTTTAGTCAAATCAAACCACCATTCATTGCATTGTCTCTTTATGCCCCATCTTAAAGTAGGAAGAGATGAGAAATGGGAGCCTGGGAGGTGGCAAAATCATTGTATTTCATCAATACTCGGTTTAGTGATTGTGGTGCTAGACTCATTAAGCGTTAGTTCGGAGCTTCGAATATCCTACCCGAACGTAAGCAAAGTCGAACCAGAAACATAGCATTTCAAAAAAAAAAAATCATTGTATTTAGATTCATTAGGAAATACAATTAACTCCTTAACACACAAAAAAAATGCAATACTATAAATAAAATAAAATAAATAATAAGAGATAAAATAATGTCCACTGTCAATTGCAATAAAATAAAAAAAATAAAACAATTTAGGACAAGAACTATTCCATGAAACCGTTGGAAAAGGTTAAGAAAGAAACCGGATTGAGGGCGCTTCATCTTCCTCCGCTAATCCTCTCAGATAGATTCTCGCGTCTTCTACATTCTATCTATTGATCCTGACGCTTTTCTGTTGCTGTCAGTACAGTCGTTTTCAGTTTGTGCGTTCTTGTTGCTGAATCAAATATAAATAATCGTAGTCGGAACTTGCAAGAAATTTCATCCAGAAGTCGGTGGATTGGCTCCACTGTTCTTTTCAAGCTTTTGATTTGGTTTTCGGAAGTTTTCCGATTGCGTGAGGATAACGTAAGGGATTATGCGTCTTGACATCGATGTTCTGGCCGGAATTCTTCCACTGATCTGATTTCCAGGTATCCTTGTTTTCTCTGCTTCTTCGGTCATTGAATTTCGCTGTTGTTGAGTTGAAATAAGTGCTGAGGGATCTGGAATCTAGTTTGATTTTAGTATATGTGTAATTTGGCCATTGGATTCTGTTCGTGTAATTTGGCCATGGCGGAGAATTGCATGACAGCGGGAATGATAGATACTAGTGTAAAGGATCTAATAGAAACCCTAAATGATCAGCAAGAGCTTCTCCAACAGCTGTACTCAGAGCTGGATATGGAGAGGGAGGCTACCGCAACGGCAACCAATGAATCCCTCTCTATGATACTTCGTCTTCAAGGCGAGAAGGCGGCTGTGGAGATGGAAGCTAAGCAATACAAGAGAATTGCTGAACAAAAAATGTTTCATGCAGAAGAGACAGTTGAGGTTTTTAGGGATGTGATTTACCAGAAGGAAATGCAAATAGCATCTCTTGAATTTCAAGTGCAGGCTTATAGATTTAAGCTTATGAGCTTGGATTGCAATGAGGAGAGTATGTACCCTGAGAACACGCTTTCGAGAACGAATGGAGTGAGGAGAGTATGTTCCCTTCCTCCATACTTGTTCAAAGGCGGGGAGGAACCGTTGACAGATGGTGAAGAATGTGAGACTAGTGTGAAGGTGTTGTTAGAGATGAATGATGAGGAGATTGGTCCTGCAAAGAGTGGAGATTTCACTCCATACTGGGAGAAGATTAGAAGGCTAGATGAGCGGGTTAAACGGTTTTCTAACTCGTCGGATGTATCTGATACTGGAAAGAAGCTAAATGAAGAAGCATGTGAGCTTTTGATGGATATTGAGCCATATAAAGATCATGTATCTGCAGTCAAAGTTCAAGACATATTTGAAGTGCCACAGACTCGTAATGATCAGATTGCCGAATTGCCTCCCGCAAAGTTAAGTATTGAAGATGGATTTTATCCTGTGACGCCTGATGCTATTAAAGCTGTCATTTCTGATGATAAAAATAAGAACAATTGGGACAGGAGAGTAACCATGTCTCCAGATATTGATAATGCATTCCCTAAGCCACGAGATGGACTGACTATTGAGCATATGTATCTTAAGCGTCCTGATGTTACTGATTTCGAACTTCAGCAAATGAATAAGAGATTGAAGAGACTTGAGGATGAGAGAATCATAGTTAGACAAGAAATCACTCTTGAAAAAAAAGATGAGAAACTGCTATTAGACATCAAGGATCAGCTTAATTCAATAGAACACGAGATAAAGCGATGGAACTTGAAGAAAGCACCTCCAAAGAAAGAAGTAGATCTCTCTGCTCTCACTGAGGTAGTTTTTTCTATTACAGCTCAAGCACCATATTGTCTTAATCTCGTAGGGCCCGTTTGGTTTGAACTCCGAAAACGGATTGAAAACGAATCTAGTTCATACGCATATCCGTGTTCATGAAACTTTTTGGAATCATACTTGTGGTTTGAACTAATTGGATTAGAATTTGATTAATTTTGATACCTATAGGGACACTTACACATAAACTACATTCATTTACATTCCGTTTTCGAAGTTAAAACCAAACGGGCCCTTATTATCTAGAAATCTTAACATTTAACCTGTCTAGTTCTGATTATATGTGGTAAAACTGTGATTCTGTGCATCTATATGGCTATATTGGTTATTCCCGAGTCCTAAATCATTGATGTTTTAAGATTCATTATGCTTGGTTATTTTAGGAAGAGGAAATAAAGGGTAATTTAAGCTATTTTTCTTCCTCTTTTGATAACTATTATCTTTCCATTTGCATTTAGGATGAGTAATCAAATGTTTTGTTACTCTTTCTAATGACATTTATAATCCCGTCAAACAGGCAATGCTGCACTTCTGGTGATATTGTATTGTATGTACAAATTTCATCCTTACATAAACATGGTTGAAGCTCACCTGTGTTGAAGCTTTACAGATTTTGCTATGTTTTCCCCGCCAAGAAACGGATTGCAGGTATGGCTCGTGCTACGGATTCGGGTCTAACATGTTGTTGTGTGTAAGTGTGTAATTGGGAAATAGTTGTTTCATTTGGTTGCTTCATTTGTTAAATCTTTCAAGTCGGAAGAGAAACTTTGAACGATTCTTTAGTCATAGAATAGCAAGTTAGCAACTGGTTGCTATAATTGATAGTGTGAGATTCTGAAGTTTGTTGTATTGAAATACTATAGATTTCTTGAGGTTGTACGGAATATTCAGACGAGGTAATACATATACAAAATGGATCATTTTTCATGCTACTAGCAGGAGTCGAACTTCTACACTTTTGCTAGAGATACCAGAAATCGAACTTCTGGTCTGATATGTTTTTCCGGTCCGGTCCAAAAGTGTAAACAAAGTTCTAGGACCGGACGGTACTCCAAAACTGCACCGGACTGTAAATTCTGGTCTGATATGTTTTTCCGGTCCGGTCCAAAAGCGTAGTCCTCTTGATAATTTTTCTTGAGCATTAAAGATATGGTCTTATCGAGATTGTTGGCATCCTAGTTAGGGTTGTTCATCCGTGCAGGACTGAATAAGACTTGGACCGGAAACCTATTGTTAAACCCAACTTATACATGGACCGAATATTCAGGCTTGGTCCCGGCCTGAACCGCTTTGTCGAAGTGTTTGAAATAACTTTTTTTTTATTTTTTGATAACGGAGATGGGTATACACTCAGCATAACCCGTATTTATTGAAGGAATTTAGGCTAACATTCGATAGACCTTTGGCTCGCCACGCCGCGGCCTGCGGGCATCACTGATAATGAGCGATAAAATATAAAAATATCCGTTGGAGGTACAATTAGGTGAAATTGCTTTTTTCTGGACCTTTTGGACTCAAAATTAGACCCTTTAAAATTTTATCATGTCATCTAAACTTGAATATCTTATCTAAATCCGGTCCAACAAAAACATTTAGGCCCAGTCCGGGCCAAAATTCCGATCCGAAATTTGATCACCGCTAATCCTAATTCTCTGACCTTACCAGTTGACTTGAGGATGAAGGCTAAAACTGTGTGCATTATAATATTGGTTTCTCTGTGTTGCAATTTTGAAGAAAACTTGCATGTTTTTGACATTAACTGTCGGTTGATTACGGCTATATATAGTTAAACATATTTAGTCAAGCCAATGTTTATATACAAAAAGTTGACTAATAAACAAAACTAAAATGGTCAACTTTGACCCTAGAATTCTGTTTATTCGTTGTACAAATAGCTTTCGCTCAATCACACCGGCCTATTAGGGGCAATTATTTCCGTGGCACGTTCGGACACACAGAAACGTTAGGTCCAAGTCAACACCTAAAATCCAATGATATTTTATCAAAAGCTTAAAAATAAACCGATAATAGGAGTGATTCACTTAACTCATATGTTAAACCGGATTGTTTATTATAAATCTGGGACAATTTTATCTTCACAAAGAAAATACGAATATATTAATTTACCAAGACACTTCTTAGTGTCAAACATAAACTACATTGAACTTATGTACGAAACTTTTATTAAAAAGAAATCACGTTGAACTTATCTTCAAAACTTGTAATATACATGCGATTATGACATCATATATATATAGTTGGCCGACAAGGTGCCAAACCTTGAATGATTTTCTAAACTAAGCTTGATTAATTAACTAAATCACTAGTTTGAAGTACAACAAGTTGCATGGTGATGGTAGGTTGCATTTCAATAAACTTATAATAATCGATATATGTAATCTAGCTTAGCTAAAGTTTAACAATATATTACGATAGAAACATGAATCTAAACATAACACATTAAACTAGTTTGTTATATTAACATGACCAAATACTTCTTTACATCATTTTAGTAGACTTGTGGTGATATCATGAGGTCAAAGACTCATAATACATAAACCTAGTTGACTTTGGCTTGTGGATAAGCTACTGTTTGTACCAACCTTTTAATGAAGTCAGTTTGATTGTGATGTAAACTTGCAAAAATGATTATTAAAAAGTGCAGCAAATGCACATCAATGTAAACTTGATAAATGGGCACGAGAAAGGTCAAGGTATGAACAATTATCCGATAAATGGGCACGAGAAAGGTCAAGGTATGAACAGTTTGATCGAACCGGGAGTTACTCTCAACCTTTCAAAAAAAACATATAAAATTTTATGATACAATATTTATGAATTTATATTATCAGTTTTATTATTTACGATATAATAATAATCCTTGAATAAAATCGAGCATACATCTCACCAAAATTTATAAAATTAAGTGTTCGCATTTGATGGTCGCAATAATTCATGTTTGAGATTGAATAATCATTTTCTTCACGTCTAAATTAGGGATGATAACCTCACTCGCATCTAACACCCAACCACTTATTGGATTTTCGGAAATTTCCGACGATGAAAACATTGTTATTGGTCGAAATTAGCTTAATTTTATGTGTACCACCCGATCAACAACAAGGGTATGTGCAAAGTTACAACGGTATACGATAGTTCGAATGAATGAGTTTATATCGGTCGAAAGATAAAATTGGTAAATTTAGGTGGTCATATATAAACATTTACCCTATTTTCTTACAAAAAATATTAGTTCAGTGTCCGCATCTAAGTTTTATCAAAACTAAAAGTTATCAAAACTGAATTCCTAAAATCACCTAACAAATCAGATATAGTAAAATGGGTAAATCAACTAACAAATCTGCACGTATAATATGACATGTAAATTACTTTTAAATCGAATTTTGTTAATATAATTTGGTAAATTCTTAATTAAGTTAAAAAAAATTTGAGTAGATGACAAATTATAACGTAAGTTGATGTTCATGTTGTTAAACACATGGTGAGTCATTTTCTTACATCGTTTTCGATCACGAGTTAGTGAAGGTTGGCAAAGCTTGTCCATCCACTAAGCGCGTCGTTTTGTTGCATACTCAGAGGATCATCAGGTAGGTGTAAAGGAAGCATTATAGTGCATTTTTATGGTGGAAATAACACTCTTGTTTGTAATTGCCATTAACGATTTGTTTTATCTACTTTTGAGGACCCTAATTAGGCCTTAAAAACACATCATTATTGGTCAATTCTATTGATTTGTTCTTTGTATTAACCACAAAATTTGTATTATTATATTGAATGTGACCTTTAAGCCTTCTCTTTAGCCACATCCAAATGCTGCATTTGGTTGGCAGCCTGAGATTATCAAGCAAGTGGCTCTTCCCTTTCATATGATGAACCAAGTTGAATACAAAGACTTTGTTGTTCTTTGAAACAGGGCTCGTTTGGAACCGTCAACAATCATTTTTGATAACGGAATGATTTCGAATTAATCAAAAGTCATGTTTGTTTAGAGATCTTTTAACACACAAAAGTAATCCAATTATTCTCACTTCCTTTCCTTCTCCTTATCCGATTTCATTTCGTTTTCATTCCACCACTCCAACCAAACGGACACTTATACTGTACAAAGTCAATCAAATCAAGATCATTTTGTGTTACAAGCAATCTTCACAAAACCATAATGCAAACAAAGATCAATTTTTTGTAGGGGCTTCTTTTAGTGAAGTGTTTGAGATGTACAATTTGAGCCTACTCATCTCATGGGCGATATCGAGCATTGTAGGTCGAGTTGAAGGAGAGTATTGTGTACACATTAGACCTAGCTCAATGAGCTCCAAGATAACCTCTCTACACATTTTTTCATCGGTGTGAGGATGGATCGCGTGTGGGATGAACCTTGCTAGAGCGGCTTCAATGATTGGCTCGAGATTGTACGGATAATGACTCTTGACAAACTCGTGCAGGCTTGAGCCCTCGGGAAACATAGCGTCTGTCGGACGTTTCCCTGTGACTATCTCTAACAAGAGAACTCCAAAACTATATACATCTCCTTGTGTTGATGCCCTCTTTCCTAGACCATATTCTGAAAGAAAACAAGGAAAGAATGTTAACATGACCAAATCACAAAAGTAAAAGGCAACCAAGTGATAGAACATACCAGGAGCAATATAGCCAAGTGAGCCACATAGAAAACCATCAGTTGAGCTACAAGAAACCGAATCATAAACAGAAGAGCCCTCGTCGTTTCCTTTGATCAGCCTTGAGATTCCAAAATCAGTTACGAGTCCATTCATGTCATCATCTAGAAGAATATTGCTAGGCTTAAGATCACAATGTACTACTTTCACCGGGGAATGATGGTGAAGATAGGCGACGCCCTCAGCAACGTCGGTGCAAATGCTGACCAGTTGAGCCAAATCCAAGCCAAGACTTGTACCATAGAGATGCCTCTCCAAGCTTCCATTTACCATTAATGGGAATACAATGGCCTTGAAGTTCGGCTTACTGCATACGGTTATAATCCGTATTAGATTCCTGTGCCTTGTTCTCTTCAAAACCTGGCATTCTCTATTGAAGCTTCCTGCTACCTCAGTTGCCATCCTTGCATCCAACACCTTCACTGCAATTCTGATACTGTTGGGTTGCAAAGTTCCTTTGTACACTTGTCCAAAATGACCCGATCCAATCAAGCGCGAAGAGTCGAATCCATTTGTTGCTTCAATGAGTTGTTGCTGAGAGATTCTTGGATACTTAGTATCTTGCATTTCTTGCTTCTGTCCTTTCTCCATATCCGCTTCCTCGCCTCTAAATATCCGCATATGTTTTATCCAAAATATGCATAAGATCGGAGCAGCACATGTTGCAAAGATGATTGATAGGACAATCATGAAATGTAAGGACTTCTTCTTATGACATTTTGGCATGCCTGTGATGGAACCACATAGACCACGATTCCCGGTGAAGGAATCGTAAGTTAACGTATAAAACGTGCCCGTGTTCAGTACATGTCCAGAGAAGTTGTTGAATGAGAAGTTCAGCTGTTTTAGAGTTGAGGATACCTGAAAAGATTCAGGAATTTCACCAGCCAATTGGTTCATTGCAACATCTATCTGTTGAAGATAAGGCAATTGGCCTATAGTATTAGGAAGAGACCCATCCAAGTGATTGAAAGAGAGGTTTAGGTATTCCAGTGCTACACAGCTCCCAAGTTGTGATGGTATACCGCCGGATAGATTGTTCATTGACAGATCAATTGCAAGAACCATGTCCATTTTGCTAAGCTCGAAAGGCATTGGACCAGATAAGTGATTGTTAGACAGGTTGAGATACAGTTTCAGGGTTCTCAGTCCTACAACCTCACTCGGAATTCTCCCGGAAATTCGATTGTGAGAGAGATCCAGGACTTCCATGTTAACACATTTTCCGAGACTCGGGGGAATTGTTCCGGAAAGCTGGTTTCCGTTGAGAAAAAGACTTCTCAACTGAGGAAGATTCTCAAAACTATCAGGGATGGAGCCTGATAGCTTGTTCCATGACAAGTCTAGCAGACCCAAGTGAGGAATGTCACCAAAAGCTGACGGAATCGCCCCTGAGAGCGAGTTGTTAGATAAGTAAAGCCTCTCTAGCTTCATCATCTTGCCAAATGCAGGTGTAATTGATCCATTCAACAGGTTGGATGACAAGTTCAAAAGGGTAAGATTGACAAGGTTTGAGATTTCGGGAGGGATTAGCCCGTATATAAGATTGTCGTCGAGGTGAATTTGCCTTAGTTGTTTAGAGAGATTACCAATAATAGGAGGTAACTCTCCACCAAGGTTATTCCCTGCTAGTTCAAGCTCTTGGAGGTTAGAGGCATTTGCTAAGGCGTCGAAAAATGGTTCAAGGTTAGTGTTTCCATCATGACTTACTATGTCATTGTAGGACAAGTAAAGGAACTGCAAGAAGGGCATGTTTCTGATGATATCAGAAGGCAACTCACCACTTAGAGAATTCGACTCTAAGTCGAGCCATTCAAGCCTTCTAGAATTCCGAAGCCCCGTCGGAAAGTGACCAACTAGCTTGTTAGACCATAAAAGGAGGAAGCTTAGGTTTGGAAGCTCACATTGACCCTCTAATGGAATTTCCCCGGAAAGTGAGTTGTTCGAAAGGTCTACATATTGTAACGAAGACAAACCGTTACAAAACAGCGAACGAGGAATCTCGGACACTAGCTTGTTAGTCCCCAAATTCAGATACTGCAACTGAGTAAGCTGACCAAGCTCGGAAGGAATCGTTCCTGATAAAAGATTTGAGGACAAACTAAGCTGTTTAAGCTTCAAAAGGGAACCGATTTCAGCTGGAATCGGGCCGTCGAATAAGTTGTTTGACAGGTCAAGGACTTGTAGGAATGAGAGGTTTCCAAGGGAAGGGGAGATTGTGCCTTGAAGAGAGTTATTACTAACATCAAGTTGCACTACATGTTCTCTCTTTTTATCACAGGTGACTCCTGTCCAGTTGCAAACATGAACTTGAGGAGAGGTCCAGCTTGTAAGTGCACCATTCGGGTCTGACTTAATACCCGCAAGGAACACGAGCAGTGTTGCGCGTTCCTCGAGTATCTGAGCATTGACCTGTTCAAGGCCGGCAGAAAACAAGACAACAGCTACATAAAGAGGATAGAACATGGCAAATTTACAAGACCCCATTTTAGTACAAACTGAAATTAGATGACAAGAAAGGAGAATGAGAAGATGGGTAATACAAAGACTGGACGTGAGGTGACTAGTTATATTTCTACAATAGCGACCAATATGAATGAATGAATGAATAAATTAGTACAAAGGGGAAATGGTATGAAGTTTCTGTACCTAACTGCCGTTTAAGTAGAGAAACGTTGATTTGGCGCCTTAAGAGTTTTTCCTTCTTCTTTTTTATTGTTTGGGTTTTCCACAGTGTGATTGCAGGGACCAATTAGAGTATTTTGTAAAAGAAATGCTAAAATATGGAAATACTATAAGTGGGTTCCATGTCACCTGGCCTAACTAATAATAAAGGTTTTCTTGTGGTATTTGCCTAATTTTGCTATAGTGGAAGATATGTTGTTAATCATGCCAAGATAAACACCAATCCACTATTTGTCCAAAAATAATTTAAGTATATCTTAGGCTAATAGATTAGGATAATAGGATGATTTGGCAAAAGATTAGGTCTTCAATTACATCACAAAATCTATGGTCGACTAAATTGTTTGAAATTATTCGTTAACCTTTATAATCCTACAAAGGCTACAAGCCATGGTGGCCACCTGCATGTACAAATGAAGAACATAGGTTTAATTTTTGAAATTGAATAAAAATATATATTTTGGTTTTACATTTACAAACTTACATCAGAAAGAATGTCAAAAAGGTTAAATGGATAATTGCTAGTTTACTGTTCAGGTTGTCAATAAGCTTGCAGAATTGAGAAATGACTACCTCGGCTCGCGTCAAGACGGCCTAGCCTGATCGCTTACCGTATAGTATAAAAAAAATAACAACTAAGACAATAGGGTGAGGAAACGTGAATGATCCAAAGTCAGAAGGCTGCTAGCAGGAAGACCAAATCTTATAATAATGGAGAAAGGATTGTGATCTAGTGTGAAAGGGGATGACTTTAAAAAAGGAAGGTCTATTTCTTTACCTAGTACATCTTGTTCAAATAAAACTGCATATGTGAGCTCACCGTGATTCTGCATCGTTATCAACTACGTCTTAACCAAGAATAAGACGCGGAAAAATGCAGGTGCAAATTTTGCAGCCTCTCAAATTCAAACATTATGCACAGAAAAAGACCAAAGATAGAGAACAGAAAACAATGGCAATATATATATATTTCGAGTATGCTATACATATACCTATCAGTCTATCACCAAGAAAAACATTAAAGAATGGCTAATATGACAACATAAACATTTTGAGGATTGAATCAAACATAACAAAGAAAGAACGAACCAGGAGGGCTTCAGGGATCAAGTTCAGCTAAACCCGGTTTGTTTCATCCACAAGGACCATTTCACAGCTTCTAAAAACTGATCATTTCTCTGCAATGCCTTTATAAGGTTATGATATGTAGCTCGGTCCGGATTTATCCCATTCGCTCTCATTTCTTTAATCAAAGAAACAGCTTCTTCCACCATCCCTGCTATCCCATACGCCTTTATCAATGTGTTATAACTACACAAATCCGGTCCTGGCCCGGTTTCCTTTAACTCCTTCAGTACAGTTTTAACTTCTTCAATCCAACCCTGCTCTCCATATATATTTATCAGAATGTTGTACGTGTAGCTATCAGAATGAAGATTTGAATCCTTCATCTTTCGCAAGACATCTTTAAAGCTCTCCATTTGTCGTTCTTTTCCATAGGAATCCAACATACAGTTATAAGCTTCAAGAGAGACTGAGAATCCATCAAATTGCATCTTTTCCACAGTTGCTGTCATTTTTTTCAGGTTTTTGCTCTGTCCATAAGCTGCAATAAGAGTATTGTAAGAAATCACGTCCGTCAATCCCCGTTTCTTAGCAATCCAAAAGACTTTCTTAGCCTTTCTGAAAAGCCTGGACTTGCCATATACATCAAGCATAACGTTACAAGTAATGGTGTTAGGGGAAAATCCTTTCTCAAGCATCTCATCGAACAGCCTAGATAGCTCGTCTACTGGTAAGGCACGAGCACAGCAATTTATGACACAGTTGTACATTTCCTGATCCCAAGTAATCTCGCTCTTTAAGGTTTTGTAGTACAAGTCAGATAGTTTGTCAAACTTTTCACATTGCTGATATATACGAAGCATATCCCGAACTAGATAGACATCTGGAACTATGTTCTCCTTCTGCATTATATCCAAGACCGCACAAGCGTCTTTTAAAGATCCGGCTTTGACATACATTCTCACGACCACACTAAAGGCAACTATGTCCATTGTCACCTCAGAAGACTTCAATACCTGATAGAGGCTCTCTCCATCATCAAACCGATTCATGATACTGTAGATGTCAATCATTGTGCTGACGATGTGTAGATTTGGCTTTCTATCAGACTTTGGCATCTGAGTGAAAATTTCAACTGCACTCTCATGTTGACCTAACTCCTTGCATGAGCAAATCAAAAGATGGTATAAATTATCCTCAAAAAATTGGTCGTTCCACTGTTTCTCCCTCAGGACCCTTTTTGCATTATCTACTAAACCGTGTTTCACATAAGCCACAACCAAAATTGAGCAAGCTGTCTGATTCTCTAGAACATGTTTATACAAAGTACTTTGGATAACTTGATGCAGTTTATCAAACCTTCCAGCCTGCTCATATACTTGTAAAACTGTACCAAGAACAGACGAAGGCTGGCAACCAATCTTCAACATATCATTGAGAGTCTCAACAGTACTCTCTACATCCTCATTACTAGCTTGCAATTTCAGCAAAGAGTACAAATTAGAAGAGTTTGGTGTATAACCAGAAGCCTTGAGTCCCTGATAATACCATTTGGCCTTCTCATAATTTCGAAGCCTCGCCCAGCCTTCAAGCATTGATCTGAACGTTGATTCGTTAGGCACCAAACCATTACCCTCCAGACTCCGGAACACCGTTTCTGCTGAATCCATATCAGAAATCTTCCCGTACCCAGTCATCAGTGTGTTGTATGCAACAATATTAGGCGCATGACCCTCTTTGTTCATGGAAACTAGCACCGATTCAGCTTTCTCGAGTTTCCCTTGTTGGCTATAAGCATTCAACATAACCAACCAGTTCTCTATATTCAAAGCAACATCATCCTCAATCAACAATGCAATAACCTCTTCTGCTTTCGCATACAAACCCAAACGCGTGTATATTGTAATCATAGATGAATAAGCAGATTGGCATTTAATTTTCAATTCTCTCATTAAGGAAAACGCAAACTCTGCCTCTTTAACATTCCAATCCTTCTGATACAAACCCAGCAGCATACCAAAAGTGGCTATGTTGGGTTCAATTCCATATTCCAGCATCAATCGAAACCACCTAGCACCAACCTCGACAAGCCCCCTCTTCGAACAAGCATAGATAACAGTGTTAAAAACCTGGTAGCCAAGCTTGCATCCAGATTCAAGCTTCATTTCCTGAATCAATGTCTCAGCACCATCCCAATCGCCTTTCCTACTAAAAACTCGCAAAGCAAGGTTATAAGCTGTTACATTCCCTCTCAACTTCCCATTTCTTTTCATCCATATAAACAATTCCAAAGCTTTGAAATCACTACTCTTCTCCAACCGCTTCAGAATCACATTACACTGACCTATACTCGAGCTAGGGCCAAGACCATGTTCATCATGAAACTGATCACCACTCAATTTCTCATTATTACTGCCAGGCAAACACTCAATCGAACCATTCAGCTCAGAATCAAAGCAAAAAACCTTCAATTGCTTCTTCCGATAATTAAAAGAGCAGACAGTGGAGAAGTCGCTCACCTTAGAATAAACGCTACTAGAGCAGGAAAAGAAGCAAAAGCGTTTGCCCACGTGACTGCCATTGATACATAAATTGAGCTTCTTCGCCTCGTACGAATCAAACTGAAAGGCGAAGTTAAGTGATGCCATTGATCAACCGGACTCCAAAGCAACCTCTTTGTCACATTAAGAAGTACCAATGAGAATATGCTAGAGAAACAGGGCTGAATTCACTCTACAGAACTGTAGGAGGTAAACCCTAGATAGATTGCAGTGCATAGATGATCGAAATTGCAGGAGTTAAGGTTTCGGATAAAGGTGATAGAAAGCAGTGGAGGAAAATAAAACTTCAGCATTCAGGAATTCACTAGAGATATTTTACCCATCAAGACACAAATACCTAACAACAACTCATGACTTGAGTCATTCGTTAGTCCTCTCCTGACCGGATCCGGTCCGAACATCGAGCATTTTGGCTTATCGAACCGGACGAAAAAACTAAAAAAAAACTGTATATTAGTCTCCAAAATTGCACCAGGTCTCCATGTCCCGTATTTTCATGTCATCGTGAGTTAGACATGAGTTATAAACCTAAACTTTCTCCTTGCACGTACTTTGATGCTGTGAATCAAAACCTTCTCCTTGCACGTACTTTGATGGTATGCTGATTCAAACTTCGGTCTGGAAACATCCCACGAGAGTTCATTAAAGTGAATTGTGATGCTTTTGTGGGACTAGAGGGTTGGTGCGGCATTGGAATTATAACACGTGATGATGAGGCATAACTATGCTAGTTGTGTACAAATCGCTTCAAGGAAAGCTGAAGGTAGAGGAGGTTGAAGGGGAAACGATGGCATGGGCAGTCGGATGTGGCGATTGTAATCATCAAGTTCAATGAGGGACATCCTTTGTGTGGGACTTTGGGAGCTATCGTCGGACGTGTGCAGTTGAAGACAAGGTCGATGGAGGAGGTTTGTAGGGTTGCGGTGAGACAAAATGCCAATAAACTAGCTAATGAGATTTCGCTCTTCAAATTTTTTTTACTAAGAATTCTTTCTAAAGTACCTACAGAGTTGTGTAAATTTGTTGATGTAGGATTTCTACGATGAATGACATACTTTATTCTAAAAAAAGTTGTATATATAGGTAATCTAATGAAATTCACATTATATTTATGCAAATAAAATAATATAATTATTAATAATATCACTATATATAATAAACAATGTGTAAAGTTTTATGTTGCTACAATTTTTTAAAAAGTCTTTAACATGTTTCAACATGTGAAAACTAGATTCGGATGTGTTTAGTAGAGTATTTATGTGCTATTATTATTGAAAAGTGAATAACTAATATTTTCCATTATTTTACTAGTACAAACTATCATCAAGTTTTAGGTGTGTTTAGTAGGAAATTAGGAATAAATTTGATGTTGTAGTTATGGATGCAGTTGTGGTTTTGGTTGTAATCGAGTGGTTTTCAAGATGTGTAGTTTATAAAAAAAAACAATATGTATATGTGTTTAGTTAAATAGTCTGTAATCAATTTTAATTTTGGTGAAATACAATATACCCTGAAATATATTATGTCATTAGAACACCCAGAAGAAAAAAAGAAAGCAAGTTCAATGACGAATGTTTTGTTTTTTTGGGGGGTTAGGTTTGAACATCACAATCCTTGCAACCAGAAGATGAATCAAACATGGAATGTACACAATGAAAGAACTCTAGAAGTTCTTCCGACGAGATTTCAACAATCATAGGTGATGACCTTCTTCAAAACCAGGGGACCAACACTAAGAGTCCTTCTCAAAGACGAGCAAAAGGATCGATGGTGACATTCTCTCCTATGTCGTTGAACTCGTCCAAGATTCTACTTAATGTGTGAAATGAATATATGAACGTGTTTTGTATTGGGAAGAGAATTCTCAAAACATTGATTTCCAACCCTCTCTTGCCGAACTCGTCCAAATTTTTTCCAAAAGCCTCTCTAATTTGTCCCAAAATTCCCCCATATCTGATCATAGTAGATTCTCATCACAAAGGATGACAAATTTGGGGGCAAGACGGAAATGTGTATGCATGTGAGAGGGGGCAAGGTGAGAGTTTGAAAAGTTGAAGAACTAGTTCGTTCTCCTTCTCATATAACCTTGAATGATGAGATTCTTAAATCAGCTTAATTTCATGCCAAAGTAATGATTTTCAACCACAACCATAACCCTTAATCTCAATTAAACCATTATTCTATGTATCAAAATATAAAACAAACCCCTCACACCCCTAACTAAACACAACCTTAATATAAAAAATTTGGAAAATGAAAAAATCGTCATAAAAATATATTGAAAATGGAAGTAAAAGAAACAAATAAATCGAATGAAAACATTTTCTCCGCTTGCTAACCCACGAAAACCCTAAAATCTCTCAAAGAGAACGCGCTACAACGCGCCGCCGTTTCTTCTTCCCAACTTCAAACACCCCACCAGCTCTAATGAGAAATCTGAAAACAACTTGTTCTTCATCACTCATCCCAAAATAAATAAAAGAAATGTTTGAAATCAGAGCCAGATGTAGTGAACCCCCTTGCAATGCCTTCCAAAATACTACAGGAAAACAAGATCCCCAAATAAACCCTAGTAGCCGTCAAGCTAGATCTGTGTTTATCTTGTTGCTTGGCTCAACCCAACGTCAGCCCTTCCCCTTTTTCCATTAATTAAAGAAACAATTTGGTTTAATAGGTCTTTTCTAATTTTGTGTTTAGTAAATGTATCCTTGAGAGAAGAGTGTGTAGAGTTTGAGAATAAATACAAAGGGTTGGGGTATATTTACTTAATTGAAACATTAAAAAGCCTAGTTAATACTATAGTTTTGCAAAAAGGCCTAGTTACCAAAATTGCCCTTAATTAAATTCAAAAACACCTCCATGCTGTAGTTAAGTCGTATATCGAGAAGATTTGAAACTCACCTCCCCAATGAAAAATCTCAAGAAGAAACAAGAGTAGCTCGTCTCAAGGCTTTCATGGCGAGATGGAAAAGAAAAAGACAACCTGAAGCACACTTTTCAGTCCGGAAAACGTCCAAGGGTTTCCTAGGGCTTCTCTTGCCGCCGTGCCCAAGGCCCTTTCTGGGAAGTACCTTGCCTTGTGTTTTTGTACAAATATTGGTCCATATGAAGAAAGATGAGTATCCTTTGTTGAAAATATCCGAAAAATAATCCAAAAAACTGAAGAAAAAGAACTCAATAGCCAACGAGCAAAACTACAGAGCCTTTTCAACCTTGTTACCCAACTTTCTAAAGGTAAACGACGAGAGATTTTGCTCTCTTATTTTAAAAAATTAATGGTCTTTGACTACCATCTGAACAATATCAGCGTGATAAATTGAACAAACGGTGCTCTATTTTCTTGAACAAAGGATATGATATGATAGTAACTTCATCCAACTTTGCAACAAGAAGTCAGAAAATATTAAACAATATAAAACCAGAATTAATTAGTTTTGATTTAACCTTATCCCTCAAACAAAATTTCTACAAATATTTGCCTATTTACCTTGATTAGACTTACCAATTTCGAGAGTAACGATCAGTCTTCTACTCTTTTGATAGATTTAAGCAACAAAACAACATACTTTGTGTTTTTCGCTTAACAAATTCAAACAATGTTTTCTCTAAGATGAACCCCATTTTAACAACACTAGATCATAATTTCTATCTTTTTACCTGGCTTATGAGATATATGCTAAAGAATGAACCGTTTAATTGGATGATTCATGTTGAAGTGAACTTGATGATATTGGTGACCCCTATATTGATAAACAACACAAGTGAACCTAATAATACTGGTACTATTGGGTAATGGTGGAGGCTTTCCAAGAACTTAGGCCTCAAAGGCAATTTTCACGAGATACAAAATTGTTGCTCTAAGTTGGAGAAAACTACCCATAGCAAAGAATAAACTAATGTTGGGAGTTCGGAGGAGCACACCAACTTACTTACTCTTTACAACCAATACCAGCCAACAGATGATCAATTGTACATCAATCTACGTTTGTATTTTGAACAAAATGTATCAATCAGGAAAAAAATGTATCAACCCTTACAAAAAATTTTGGACGACTTTCCTTTTTTGAAGATGTTTCTCGAGTATGGACTAAACGATTGTCTTGAAAGATGCCGTAGTCACGTGCCCCTGTTGATCGTGTTGATCGTGGTTGCGTTCGAGGTCACCGAAGATCCTCCATCTAGGTGGGGGCAACGTCGTGGGATCCACATTTCCGTAGTACGTATGACATCCCTAAAAAAAGTGGTTTCTACCATTTTGCTTCCCGGTGGCGAGACACCGCGCTAGTTTCATCTATCCCGTGTCCTCCCCATGTTTTATCAGCCTGTTCCGCGCTTTCTCCCATCCTGGTTTTTTTTTTTTTTCTTCTTGTAATCGTCTTACCTTCTTGATAAAAAAAATGAATTGAATGAAAATAAAAGATCTATTGATAGGAAAAATAAAAAATAAAATCAAGTCATCCTCAAAATGGGGAAGAAAAATGCAGAAGCTCAAGTCACACACCTTTCCTTTTTACCGACTGCATTGCTTAGAGAAGCACCACCTCGCGTGTTCGTCATCGGAGGATTCCAAATCCCAGAAATCAGAAGTAAATTCAATCGGCGTTTTCAACTCGTAATTGATTGAATCACTTCAAGCACATTTAATCCTTCAAATTGCGCCAATTCAACAACCCTAGAAGAGAGAGTTATAGACAAAAAATGGTGGTTACCTCCGGCGCTAGTTCTTTCGCCAAAGAGATGGCCATCCGTCGTAGAATCTCTGATATGTAATTACTCCTTCATCTCTCTCTTTTGATTTTTATATCAGTTTTGTTTGATTACACTACAATAGTGAAGCGTAGAGTTTTTGTTTATTGCTGCGAATTTGCGTAGAAATGCATATGAAAATGAAACGAGAATCTTAATTTTCTGGCATTAGGATTCTAGTGCTCGCAATGAAGTTGTCTGTGTTTATTGTTGATTGATTAGGCACTTTTAGTTTTTTCCAGAATCGATTTGTGTTTGATCCATGGAAACTTCTCGGCTCAGGTTTTGCGTATGTTGTGTCATTTCTACTTTCATGGTTTTTAAGGTGAAGAGATATACGTAGAGGTTGCATACTTTTAATTGCTGATAATATTTCGTCTTAGCTTATGCGTTTGTTTTTTTTGCTCTTTTAGATTCAATAAACGAGAGGAAGATTTTCCATCATTGAAGGACTACAACGATTACTTGGAGGAAGTTGAACTTATGAGTAAGTCTCTTGTACTGATATTCTTTGAAGTTCCAAAAGGTTGGTTCATTAACAAGAATGTTCTTGTTACAGTATGCAACTTGGTTGATGGAATTGATGTTCCTGCTATTGATGCAAAAATTGCTCAGTATCAGAGAGAAAATAGTGAGCAGATAATGAATGCTAGAGCTCGCAAGGTATGCAATGTCAAGCCAAAGCTTTGTAGATACCTATTAGGTGAGTTGAAGCTCTCCTTCACTGGACACTCATATTGATAGGTCTTTTATGCAGGCAGAAGAACTAGCAGCAGCACTGGCTGCGAGCAAAGGACCTGCAGCACAGACAGATAAGATGGTATGATTCCTATCTTCTGTCTTTCACAATGCCTGAATGGCTTACTTTGCAAATCCTTTTCGGCTATCCTATGCATCATACCTAAACACACTGAATTGATGGAAGGATTAAAAACTCCATCTGTTTGAAATCTGTCGATATATGAGGCCACAGGGAAATATGCTACTTACACTTTTATGGACTAGTAGGGCAAAACCCTTTAAAGACAGGTTATTGTTTCTTGTTGATAGACAAGAAAGAGTCAGATTGAGAGTGAACACTTCACAGAATAAGTATTTGATTGATTATGAACCTTTTAAGTTGCAAGATCCAGAGTTGTCATGTGCCATGAATGGAGAATTAGGTTGATGTTACTTGTTAATAAACAAGAAAGTATCAATTGTACAAATATGTCATAATGTGCATATATTGTACTGAAAAGGTGCCAATTTTGTAAATGTGCACACTTTTCACAATATGACTTCTCCTCCCTGAAACCCTTCTTGTTAATATACTATCATGTGCTTTTGGTGCCATAAAAATGAGATTTTTAGTTTTGAACAATCAAACACTTAAATAAAATCCTTAGCAGACCAAACAGGCTCTTACCATAAGCTATCTTATTTAAACAGGCCATGGACCAGAACTCCCAAATGGGGGCTTCTACAACACAAGGGCATTATGCACCTGCAGTTGCTGGGGGCTTCCAGCCGCGGCCAACGGGCCCACAACCCTCACCTCTTGGCGGGATCCATGACAGGCAGAAGACTGAAGAAGAGATGCGGCTAGAAGCACGAGCAGGAGGATGGAGCCCAGAATTAAGCACAAACAGAGCACTAGAAGAAGCTTTTGGCAGTCTTTGGGCTTAAAATTCCTACGATAACACAATTTTTATCAAATATTGAAAACTTTGAGTTATATAGACCAAACCGGCCTTGTGATCAAAGTCCTTTAGAATTTGTTGTGATTTTTTTTGTAACCTTGTAAAGCCTCAGGATATGACTAGGTATCACACATCAATTTTTCAGGTTGAGTTTTTTTTTTCTTCCCTTTTTTTTGTTGAGGATGTGGGGAGGTCTTTTTGTCCATAAGAACTCGTGTATGTGACCTTACATTTTTATATGGCAAAATTGTCCAAACAGTACCCCATTTTTAGGCTGACTAAACTTTAGTACCCAATCGTTTATACCGTCGGTACATCAAGTTATTGAGCCCGACCAATGATTAGTATCTGGATTAAATTTTCTGTTTCTTGTTGGATAAGTATGTCATGTAGGCCTCATTGCAACTGTCTTAAACCAATGTTTGGCCGGACTCAATATTACTTTCAATATGTGGGTATCATTCTGATAGTTTAAACGACGGGTATCAAAGTTTAGTCGATCTAAAAGATGGGTGCTATTTTAGCAATTTTCTCTTTTTATATCGGGCACGTCCACATGTTTCATACTAAAATCAATTGATGACTAACTTAATTCAAACATGTGACCTTATTAACTTTATTAGGCTCATATACCATGTGTTATCATGTGGTACAGCTTATTTAGTAACTAACAGATCTCCAATGAAGTGTAGTTTGACCATGTCAAAGTTTGAAGTGTAGATTGAATGTAGGTATTCGGTGGGTACCATGAATTTGCTATATAGCCTTAGTTCACTAATTTTGTTTAGTAATTGTGAAGCTCAATAATTTTGTTATAATATGACTTCTTTTAAATAATTAAGACTAATTTACCCTTCTACAAAAATTTAAAAGATTCCTAATTAATTATTGCCTTTTAATTGACCTACAATCCTTAATTGAAGAAGGTGTATTTTGAAAAAGTTACCAATTTTAATCAGCATAATCAATTAGTAAATCATAAATAATACAAGAAAATTTTACGTGAATTGATAAAAGTAGTATGTTACATACTTGTACTCTTCCTGTAAATCATGAAGAGTACAAGAAAATCCTTGATAAAATTTTACAAAAAATTTACAAGAATTAATTAGCGAAATCAATTAGTAATTAATCGTGTACAAGAAAATTTTACAAGAAGATAAATCGTGTACAATAAAATTTTACAAGAAGATAAATCGTGAAATCCAACTTGTCCAGTTGGCATTAGGGTTTCAAGAATAAATTATAAATTTACAAGAAATATGTTTCATTTACAAGAAATATGTTTCATTTACAAGAATACTTACAGTAAAGTTATAAGAGTAACGTCTAAATTAAGATAAAATTTATTATAATAAATAAGGGTAAATCTGTCGTTATTTGTTTAATAAGGCTATTCACTTAAAAATTTATAAGCCTAAGTTATTTACTAAACAAAATTAGTCATTGGGTGCATTTCATCCAATTTTCTCTTTTTCTTATACGTATGCACGTATAGTACCATGTTAGATTATTTGACATTTCATTAAGTGCATAAATTATGGATGGAGTTAAAAAAAAAAGTTTGGCCACGAAGTGAAATTTATAAAAGCACTGTGGTATCAGGTGAATTTCCCCATATTTTAAACTTTATACCGTTGAAGGTTGAACCTAACAGGCTAACACCACAAAGTATCAATTGCACAAATTTGTCCAGGTTCATTTCTGGTATGCAACTCATACGAATTATAGTGGTTGGTTCATGATTTATGATGTACATCGGATATTATGTGTATAATATTTTTATATACATATTTATAAAAAGTTAAATTAAAAAAACATGTAACTATTTAGTACTTACATAGTTGTAGTGTGACGTATTGAAACCGTGCAGAAAATCTGAGCTTTGATGTAAAGGGTTGCGGTAGAACTCATATCAAATTTTGAGGGAGTTAGAAGAAAACCAACGATAAATTCAGCTTGTGAGCCGTTCATTTGTATAGCGACTATTTTTATTTTTGTATGCTTTAGCGTTATATATTGTGTAGGTGGTAATTTGATGTACTGTGCCTTAAGCAATTCCGTTATACAAATAATGGTTAAATACATTTTACTTGAAACATGTAGCTTGTTTGTCTTGCTCAAATTTAGTGGTTTATTCTGTATGGACATATTTCATAAAAGAGAAAATAATTGCCTACAAGTTTCAGCGTTATTTTATTTTTAGGTTTATAATTAAGAGTTTTGAGTATAATGAAGAATACTTTCTCAACACATCTCACCATAAGTATAATATGTAACTTGTTATAAAAATTCCTTCGTCGCCGCTCCGTTAGAAAAAAAATGGCACAAACTTGATGTGCATTATAATTGCATGTCAGTATTAAGTCTAACACAACCGTCTTGCACGTCGTATTTTCCGTACCTCTAGTATTCGGTAAACTTGTAATAAACAAAATTGACATGATATAAAAAAATAAAAAGATTTGAAGAAAAAATATCAAATTACTTTAAAATAAAATATTCTACAACCTTAATTTGAAACTTAAACTAAAAAATGTATTTTAAATATCTTATTTGCATTTCATATTTGTTAGGTGCAAGGTTCATACATGCATTTCATATTTGTTAGGTACATTATGATTGCATATTAGTTTTAAGTCTCACCCAGTCACATTGAAAATGTCGTATTTTCCGTACCTCTGTCAGTTGATAAACTTACAATAAACAACATAAATTGTTAGTATATAAAAAGCAAAAGAATTTAAAAAATAAATCAAGTACTTTGAAATAAAGTATTCTACACACCACCTTAAATTTAAAACTGAAACTAAAAGAATATATTTTTTGTTGGAGATAATAAGGTCCCACCTCGAAAGACGAGGACAATTGGGTTTATGTGTTGGGCTAATCTCGCTCTACCGGTTCGTTAGTATCGGACTTTGAGATGGGATTAGAGCGGTTAACTTCAATTCGGCTTTCGCTTTACCGATCCGTCTGTATCGGACTTTGAACTTTTTTAATTTATTAAATGCATTTCATATATGTTGGGTGCAAGGCTTGTCAAGAGTTAAACAGTGGTCAATATAGTAAGGGTTCGTAAAAATTGTGACAAGTGAAAAAGGCACGTTCTTTCCATTGTTATAAGATAGAGAAGCAAATCTTGTTTTCGGTGGCTGCTATACTTGTTTCTGAAGCTTCGCCTTCGTCTCCGGGAGACTGGTAAAAGAATCCCAACCATTTCACGATTCCCATTGGTATTCTTAATAATTTTAGCAGCAGCAGTTGGAGAAGAATCAAAGAAGACCTAGCCAACACCTGAAAACGTAGATTGCGATTTATTCTACCCCTAATCCTCAAAAAAGGTTTCGTGATTAACTTTCTTTTCTTCTCTTTGCAATAATCTCAACTTTCATCTTCTCTTTTCTAGTCTTACACGATCCTTGTTCTTCAGATTCCGTTGTCCTCTTCAGATTAGGGTTTTCTTCTCTTTGTGGGTTTCTTTCGTCCCTTCGTATCCCCTTGTATTCTGGGTAATGCTCTACTTGCAGGAATCGACGTTTTAGGAGGCGGGTGTCATAGTGTTGGATAAAGATCGGAAATTTGACATCTTTAACCCCTAAATTTGCCAGTTCTGTTGGGTACTGAGTTTAATTGATTCAATTCATTGGAATTGTGCTGATTTCGTTTATCGGTTTTGCTTTGTTCTGATTGTGCGTAGTGGGTTGTGATTAGAGTATTCGGTGTTAGATTCGCACTTTGAATACGTTGCTAAGATTAAGTTTCCTGTTTTGGTTGACATTAATTGTGTTCCGCATTGGTGTAAGATTTGGGTGATTTGTCGGTATCTTGACTTCTGCTGGTGTCTGCAATTGGGGCAGGTGGTTGGTTTATGTCGTTGATTGGCAATTAGGGTTCAGGATTTTGTGTGGGTACAAAGATGAGTTCGAGTGTTACAACTGATTTGGTTCACATGGGGAAGCTTCTAATCCATGTGGCTGAAAATGGTCACTCGTTTGAGGTGGAATGTGATGCCTCCACTCTTGTTGAGGCAATCCAACAATATATGGAATCAATGGCAGGAATTCCATTGAGTGATCAACTTTTGCTTTGTGCTGACATGAAACTTGAGACCCATGAGCCACTTTCAGCATATAAGCTTCCATCGGATCAGGAGGAAGTCTTTTGCTTTAATAAAGCAAGATTGCAAGCCAATGCTCAACCACCTTCACCAGAACAATTAGAACTCCGTGAAATTCCAGAGCCACCTGCCCCATCCTCTTCTACTAATCCACACCCATTAGATGATGCTATGGACCCTGCTCTTAAGGCCTTACCTTCTTATGAGAGGCAGTTTAGGCATCATTACCATTGTGGGCATGCAATATTTAATCGAACTGTGCTGAAATTTGACCACTCTCAAAAGCTACTGAGAGAACAGAAAGTACAAGAGAGGGGAATGGAGATTGCAGGGCGTAATCTGGAGCATTTTTTTAGAATCCTGTATCAGAGCTACATGGATTTTTTGAAGTGCTTCTCACAGCAGTTCCGAATGCACTCGGATCTTCTGCATAATTTTGCCAAGGATATTGAGAAGTTAAGGGCGTGCAAACTTATCCCTGCTTTGCAGACTTCTTCTCGTAGATGTTTGCTTGATCTGGTGAAGGAAGATAACTTGAGGAAGTTGGCTGAGAATTGTAGCAATTCTCATAAGCAGTTTGAAAATAAAGTGTCACAGTTCAAGCATGTATTTGGAAGGTTGAAACAAGATGTTGAAGATCTGTTTTCTAGCAAAGCTTCTCTACCAGTCAGGGAAATGGAGTTAATGATTAGACAGCATCAGCAATACATTAATGAGCAGAAAAGTATAATGCAGTCTTTAAGGTATGTTGTAATCTTCACATCCATGCTCGGATTAGTTCTTTTGTCAAACAGATCTGATCCAAGGTTGTTATGTTATCATTCTTTGATGGAAATTTTTTGAAGTAATCATCTTAGTTTTGAGTATTATCTGTATGATTTGGTGATTCTACAGTGAAGTGTGATGCTATATTATCAAGAGTTATCCTTCCTCTTCCACTTTGACTTCTATGAACGATAATAGCAATCCACCACTATGTTTCAGTTTTAATAACACTCGTGTAACTTTTTTAAAATTTTATACCCCCTTAGTCCTGTTTTAATGACGTTTCGAACTAAATCACAGTAAACAAGACAAAATCTACTTAGCCTTAAATCCTTAATTACCCCTAAGCAGTCAGCTAATGGATGTAGCCCCCATTCTCCTTGTTTAGTTATGCTTCACTCCCTCCAGTTACTTCAGTCCTTGCCTTTTGTATTCTTGGATCAAATACAGAGATGAACTTCTTTTTTAGGAACCCTTTACAGTTGTTAATAGCTCATCTTTAGCCTTTTTACTCATTTTCAAAGCAAGTATAAATAAGCAGATCTCGTAAAGAGTCCTAAATTTTGTTTTGATATCGTCAAAAGAACAACACACTTGGGACACAAATTTCCTCCCAAACGACAAATCAAAAAATTGGGAGTTTTCTTGGAGATGTAGAACTGCAAAATCCTTCTTTCAGTATGAAAATAATATACAGTAGCCAATAGTTTGTTCCTCTTTATATGTATTGAGTGTGATATTACTCATTGGTGTATTAATTTATTGTGGTAATAAATAATTATCTTGATTCATTTATGCAGCAAGGATGTATCGACGGTGAAAAAGCTAGTAGATGACTGTGTTGCTAGTCAATTGTCGTCGTCTTTACGTCCTCATGATGCAGTTTCTGCTTTGGGCCCTATGTATGAAGTCCATGAGAAAAATCACCTGCCAAGAATGAGAACTTGTGATCAATCAATTTCTGATCTCCTCAATCTATGTGGTAACAAAAAGAATGAAATGAATAATTTTGTGCATAGCTACATGCAAAAGGTAGCTTACATCCAGCACAATATCAAGGATGTCCGATTACAATTTAATGCCTTCTCAGAGGCCCTGAAGCGTCAAGATGGACAGTTTGAGGGTTTGAGACTGGTTCGAGTACTTGGATCTGCCTACAGGGCCTGTCTGGCTGAAGTAGTACGAAGGAAGGCCTCTATGAAACTTTACATGGGAATGGCTGGGCAACTAGCTGAAAAGCTCGCAGCAAAGAGGGAAATTGAAGTGAAGAAAAGAGAGGAATTTTTGAAAGCACAAATGCCATTCATTCCGAGAGATATATTAGCATCCATGGGTTTGTTTGATACTCCTAGCCAGTGTGATGTCAATATTGTTCCCTTTGACACTAATTTGTTGGAAATTGATATTGTGGACATTGATCGTTATGCTCCTGAGCATTTATTTGGACTGCCTTTCAAGACTGAGAAACAAACAAATCCTAGAAGTTCTTTCTCCAGCTCAATTGACAGTGCTCATTCATCTGAGCAGCATGCAAAATATGAATCTGAGGAGCTTTTTGAGGGTAATGAACTGGTAGAGATTGCGGGAACTGGAATATTGGAAGTGGAGAATGCAAAATTAAAAGCTGACCTTGCTTCTGCAATTGCCTTAATTTGCTCCTTGAGCCCTGAATTTGGATATGGTCCAACAGATGATGGTGAGCTGGATAGCTTTGTAAAAAACACAGCTGAGAAGACAGCTGAAGCCTTGCAATCGAAGGATGAGTATATGAAACATCTGTTGTCTGAGTTGAAGACGAGGCAGATGCAGGCTGAATCATATAAAAAGCGCATTCAAGAATTGGAGCAGCAACTGTCTGACCAGTATATGAAAGGGTCAAAGTTTTCAGGTAATAATGACCATTTTGATTCCTGCTCTGCTAATGCCAATGAACAAAAGTCAGACATTTCAGTTCATGAAAACGCACAACTGCATACTGGATCTGGTGAACCTATGGATGAGGTATCATCTACATTCGACCCGCAAGATGGAAAGGTAGAGCCTTGCTCTAGGCTGACCAGAAAAAGTCAGGAAGGGGTTGATGAGAACATGACAGATTCACCGAGGATGATGCATTCTCAGTTTGATTCATCTATGATGGAACCTCAACGTGAAGAAGAGCAAAATGTGCAAAAGGACGATACCAACAAGATGCTGCCAAACTCGGATGGTACTGTTGCAGATAACATGAATGAACCTCAAGTGAATTTGGATGTAGCGGCAAAGTCAGCTGTTGACCTTGTGCTAGAATTGCAAAATGGACTTGAAGAAAAGACAAATCAATTAAGTGAAACTGAAAGCCTACTCAAGTCTGCTGTTGAAGAGGCTGCAAGATTGGGGAGGGAGTTAGAGATCAGCAGAAAACTCTTGGATGAATCACAGGTACAACTTCATTCCGTTTCTTTGTTCATTGCAGGTCTTTTTTTGTTTTGTGGTTTGAAATAAAGTAGACACAAATTTACAAAATCCTATGTTTAAGAATTTTGTTATTTATTGTTTATGCATTCTCTATTATTTATCTTGGTGAATACTGAATATGCACTTGATGTACAAACATTATTTTTCTGCGTTTCAGTCTTCGATCCCATTGTCATCATGGTATTGTAATTTAATGATGTTTCTCGATTTGAGTTTTTTGGGAGCTGGCTTCTTGTACTCTTTAGGTACAGTAATTGATATCTGTGCAAGTTTTTGCTTGTTGCAAAAACTTGAACAGTTAAAATTTCTTTTTTGGGTGAAGATTTTTATTACATTTGTGCCACGGTGAACACCACAAATTTGAACAGTTAAAATTTCATTGCGTTCTCATGTATGTGTTTTTATTCAATCATTTCTTTTTTGGGTTAGAATTCATACATAGCTAATAGCTATTAAGCTGCATCTGGAGAATTTTCCTGATATAATCAATCTATGTGTCTGTTAAACAGATGAATTGTGCTCATCTGGAGAATTGTCTACATGAAGCAAGAGAAGAAGCTCAGACCCACCTCTGTGCTGCCAATAGGAAGGCCTCAGAATATAAAACACTCCGGGAGTCTGCTGTGAAAATGCGTAGCCTTTTAACTAGGCTTAAAACTTGTGCGACTGTGTCTGGTGGTGTGCCTGCTTTTGCTGAATCTTTTCGTAGTCTTGCTCAGTCACTGACCAAGTAAGATGTCTTTGTTTGCTGATTGTGTTTTTAGTGAAACTCTCTTCGTATTTTTGTGATATTTATAATGTTTTACGATTCTCAGTCTCTCTCTCTCTCTTACACACTTGCTGACCCACTCAATATTTCACAATTTATTTATGTTCAGTTCGGTGAACGAAAATGAAGACGATGTTACGGCAGACTTCCGTGCATGTGTAAGTGTCCTTGCTGATAGGGTTGGCATTTTGTCTAGGCAACGTGCTGAGTTGCTTGAGAGATGCTCCAAGGGTGAAACTGCCCACAAGCTTCGTTTGAAAGAATTGGAAGAAAAACAGGAGCTAGTTAAAACATTATACACAAAACTTCAAGTGGAGAAACAGGTACACTTTCCACTTTCCTGATGTTTATACTACTACCAAGTATCTACAATCTACGACCTGTAATAAAGATTGAGGAGCGAATCACAATCAAGTAGATAATCGGTTTGATGATTGAAACAGTTATTCCGTTGCCTAAATGCTCAGGATATAAGCATGTTCAGTTTTAGCTTGTAGTTTATGGTATTCTACAAATTAAAAAGTATGTTCTTGGACACTTCTTTTCTTTCTTTCTTTTTTTTTTCCCGAGAATCAAGATCACTTGCAGTATTGGTATTTTAGTCAATGATCAATAGGCATTGGCTAAGAACCCAAATTTGGAAAAGATATTTCCGAAAAAAACGTTCTTAACTTATGCTCTTTAGAAAAATCCTTTAAAGTATGTTTTTTCAAAGTAATTCTGGCATTTAGTTCCTGGTTCTCTTGTGCATTGTTCCTCATTTTACTATCATAGCATTTTTTTTTCTGAAGTAGCTTCCTCCATATATGGCTTTGATGTTGCAGGCAAATAAGGAAAAGATATCATTTTGTCGCTTTGAAGTCCACGAGATTGGTGCCTTTATCCTAAATGAGGCGGGCCATTATGAGGCAATAAGTAAGGACTGCTCTAACTACTTCCTCTCCGCGGAGTCTGTAGCCTTGTTCACTGATCATCTCCCGAACCGGCCTACTTACATTGTTGGACAAATTGTCCATATTGAGAGGCAAGTTGCGAAGTTTACACAAATAAGGCCTGAGCAGCATAGGGGTGATACAGTGGAGCTGCTCACATCAGATCCCGTCTCTAATCGTTTGCCGCTGAGTTCAGGACTGTCTTCGAACCCTTATGGTCTCCCCCATGGTTGTGAGTACTTTGTAGTGACGATTGCCATGTTACCTGGTACATCCATTCATTCTACTGCTTCCTGATCCTGCAACTAAGCAGACAAGATATGATGGAAGAAAAGGGGAGAGGAGCCTATGATTGTAAATATGTATGATAGACTTTTTTTTAAAGGGGAAATTGAAAAAAGAAAAAGAAAAAGAAAAATGAAAATCCTCCATAGATTGTGGAGGTAATTCTCTTCTGTACAGCTAACAATGGCTTTAATTTGTATGGTTTCCTCGTTATGTGGCTTCCTCGTTATGTACAGTAATGACTACTTTCTCTGTTAATGATGATATTATTTGTTCCCCCCACTTTGGTATGTTGCTAGCTTTTGTAAGCACTGAATGACATTCAGATTCTGTAAATTGTAATTTATAGAGAAACCATTGATGATACTTTCTATCAATGATATTTTGGAGTATTTGATTGATCTTTAGGAGTTGTTTCCTATAGATGAATCAGATTTTAAAAAAATCTGAGGAAAAAAGTTACCGCATTTAGTAACGCAATGCGATTGCTTATCAGTTATGCATAGAGGTGTCAAATGGGGCTAACAGGTCGGGTTCGTGTCGAGTCATAACAAGTCCGGGTTGAAATCGGGTCGGGTTTAAAGCGGGTTGCCTCGGGTTTGGTACCAATTGTTCGGATTGTAACGGATTATCGGTTATCTTCGAGTTTTAAAGCTGGTGTCAAACAGACTAACGGGTCGAGATCGGGTCGGGTAGTAATATGCCCGGGTTTCATCGGGTCGGATTCAATATAGGCTTTTTTTTAAAAGCGGTCTATCTCGGGTCGGGTACCAATTGTTCGGGTTGGAATGTGTTTCAAGTTGTCTCGGTTCTTTGTTCATAACGGATCAGTTAAATTCGGTTCTCGGGTCATTTCGGATAAGTTATTTCGGTGTTTAATCGATCGGCTTGTATATCGCAAGACTAACAACATTACCCTTGATTTGTCTTCTAGTAAGTTTATAACGTAGTTCAGGATAAGTGTTGTTTGGATGACCTCTTCCAGGATGCAAAGCTCATTGTATTAACAATGAAAGAAACAATGCAGATAGACTAATCAAGGCCAAATTAGTCCAAAACAAAGCCAATAAGACTCTACTTGCAAGAGGAAACCAAAAATGACCACTGCGTTAAACTGAGTCATTCGAACTGTATCCTGTAAAATAAAGATTATACATGTTGGGGGAAATGGGGAGATTAACAGTAAGCCTTTCTTGGCGAGGGGACCTTCGAGTCTACTTTGCATTTCGATTCACCTTCAGGTATGGTAAGCAGCCTATGACATTGTCGTAGTCGCTCCTATTAACTTGGACCTGTTGGAAGTAAGAGCAGTCAGAAACACAAACCGAGTTCAGATGAAGATGCAGATTTCTGAGAGCAATTCTGCTAAGCATTGCTCTAATGTAGTTATAAGCAACATCTTCAAAAATCCGATGATGAGCGTTACTACCCTCTGCATTAGGGTTGTGTTAAGCTATCAAGTTTGGAGAAGCTGCAATTCACTCGGACAATTGAGCTATTGATAATCATTTTGCCAAATTACCAATCATATTGATTGACATTCTCAATTTCCAAAAGCCACCAAATCACATTAATATGCTTAACAGTGCTGCAAACCATTAAGGAAGAACAGATGTTCATAAGGATATCTAGATTGCTTCTTATCCTTGTTTCTCTACTTGGACATACATCAATTTGTAGCTATACACATTGTTCAGTTATACTCAAAGGGTAATTGTTGGAACAAAAGAGGGGATGACACAATGCTATCATCAAGCATAGAGATGATCAGCATTAATCAAGCAAGAATCTAAGTCAATTTTCAAAACCCTAGAAATAAAAGAGATGTTAATTAATGAATACCAATTTAGAGAGACGCAATTTGCGCTTAGTATTCTTCTTAGCGAGGAGATGCTGCTTCCCAGCTCTCCTCCTCACTATCTTCCCGCTTCCTGTCACCCTGAACCGCTTCGCCGATGCCTAATCAATCAACCAATAAACGAAATCAACAAAATGTTCTCAAAAAAACTAAAACAACGTTTTTGACGAGAGAGGGGGAAAAAAACCTTGTGCGTCTTCATCTTATAGCCCTTGGCGGCGACAATGGTTGGAGGAGAAGACTTAGAAGAAAGGGAAGAGCTCGGAACGATGTCGTTTCTGGTTTGGCGAACAATTGGGCGAATTCCGGAAGTGGAAATGGAGTACGAAGAACTAAGCTTCGATTGGCTCATCTTGAGATTGAATCCGCCATGGAAGGATCGAAATGAAGGTGGTGACAGAAGAGAACAAGTTTGGAATTTCACATTCAAAGCTGAAATCGAAGTCACTGCCATGGCTGTTTGCCAATGCGTTCGCTTTCAATGGGGGAGCAGAGCTCGGGAAGATGATGTGCGTTTCTGAGGATAAGAAGCAAGGAGAAGAGGTTTGTTATGTCCGCGTATTTTCTATTTCTCCTTTTTTTAATAAAAAAAAGAGTAAAATAAAGCCTAAAATTTCTTAAACTATTTTTTATACATTTTACCTTTTCTAACACTTTAATCATTATGTTATTTAATCATGACAAACCTAAATACCATCAACACAAATAATAAAAAACCTCACGACCTTATTTTGGAAACTAAGAATAAAATCGGAACAACAGATTTTTCAAGGTTGGCCACGATATGGTGGAGCATATGGTTTTTTAGAAACAAAGTCATTTTCAATGATAATAATGTCGGTTCGGATCACAACATCGTAAACTTCATCCGTACACAGATCCAAAACTGGAAAAATCAAGCCATCGTTGATGACATTTGCGAGTTTAATTACAACCAAAAGAATAAGACTCCTACCACTAGAAAGAAAAATAATATCAAATGGGATAAACCAAAACCTGGTTTTCACAAACTCAACTTTGACGGATCAAAACTTGATTCGGGAATAACATCCATTGGTTTCGTTATACGAAATCACAACGGTAAAGTAATAAGCTTGGACGCCAGAAAAAAAACAACTTCAACTCGGTCATTAAAGCAGAAGTCTACGCGTTGAAAGCGGGCCTTAGCGAAGCAATAAGGCTCAATATAAAAAAAATTGAAATTGAGGGTGATAACTTATGTGTTATCAAGGCACTCCAAGGACTTTGGAGCTGTCCATGGGAGGTCGAGATGATCCTATCAGACTCTTGACTGGATCTTCGCTTCTTTGAGGAAGTCCAGGTCAGGCATGTGTTCAGAGAAATCAACTGTGTTGCTGACCGATTGACCCATCTGGGAATTTCGAACCCCAACACATCTTTTTCTGACGATCCCGAACTTCGTATTTTCATCCGCAAGGATGCTTTAGGATGGACTACCTCGAGAAGTTAGTCTTTCCTAACCGCTTTCCATTTTCAAAAAAAAAAAAATGTTATTTAATCTCTTTTTATAATATCTATTGAAATATCATTTTAAATTTAACACCGGTAAAATTTTGAAATGCTATTTCTTTTTTGGTGGTATTCTATTCAACACATAGTGATTTTTAATTTTTGAAATGTTATGTTTCTTTTGTGGTGGTGTTTAATTAGAGGTGGGCATAAATCCCGCTTAATTCCGTCCCGTTCCGGTCCCGTCCCGATCCCGGCGGGATTTGGAGAAAAAAATGTGTATCCCGTCCAGTCCTGTCCCGTGAAAATTTTGCAGAACGGGACGCGGGACGGAAACTTCCCATTCCGGTTAATCCCGTCCCGTCTCGCATATATATATATATAAATAATATTATTATATTATTATAAATATTATATAGATATAAAATATACATAATTATAATTTTTTAAAATATTATTTTTAAATGTTCAAAATTATAAGATCGATAAATTTTCATCAGTAATTTACTCATTCTGTACGACTCATTTGGTTGGATCTATAATACTAGAGCTTCTGCTCTCCCTTGATTTAATCCGTTTGCCGTCTTGCTCTAGTCCATTCCATCGCCTCCGTTGCTCTAGTCCGTTTCATCGCCGCCCTTGCTCTAGTCCGTTTCATCGCCTTGTATTTGTAGATTCCTACAATTGTAATCGATATTTAAATAAATGTAATTTTCTGTAAATATTTGTTGTCATTTTTTAATGTGAATCGGTAAGACACTTTGATGTAACTTGAGTTTGTTTTCAATGTATTAACTACTAATGTAGGCGTCATGAATCGATAATTAGATATCGAGTTTTTTTTTTCCGATCATTTGTGTCTTTAAACATGAGAGAAAACAGGTATAAATATTGAATATAATTGGTGCATAATTTTTGCGGGATTCATCCCGTTCCGTCCCGTCCCACGTGTGACAAGGCCCGCTCAGGACGAAGAAAAAAGTCATAAATCTCGTCCCGTCCCGTAAATAACTTGCGAGACGGGACGCGGGACGACCCCTATCCCGTCTCATGCCCACCCCAGTTTAATTCACCACGTAGTGATTTTCCCTTTCAATCCTTAGGCAATTCTTGAGATTATGTTTCTATTATGTTATTGTTTTATTCAACCTCATAATCAATTGAGTTTCAAAACTTCAGTTTTCAAAAAGAAGAAAAGAAAGTTTTAACTTTTATGAACAATTATTTAGAAAAATATCAATAAGGCAGATGGACAATTAAAATGAAACTGAAGGAGAACATCATTTTGTCAATGAAAATGCGAGTAGATTATTGATTTGAGGTTGTTTTAATGAGATAGAATCTAATTTTTTCAAAGAATGTCAAAAACATTATATTACCATGAAAAAGATTATTAAAATTGTTCGAATCTATAATGGAAATTGGATAACTTAAGAGGTTTAGTTGAGAGAGCATTTCTGAATGATCGATATCCCTGAAACTACAATAACCTTAAAGAGTTCCAGCAGATTGGCTACAAAAATCTAGTGTTTTAACAAATCGATTCATGGCAGCGCCCGAGTCGAACTTCCGAGTGCTCAATCTAAAGCCATTTATACAAAGACTATGCATCACAATACAGAACAAAGGATATAGGTAAAGTTCACTGACAGACAAGAGTTACAAACTTGCCCGGGTTGCATCAAGGGTTCATTCCGACGTGAATTTTACTTGCCTAGATCATGACCTTGTGAGGATGGCAACAGATTCCCATTCCAATCCACATATTATATTCTGCAAGACAGCAAAAACAAGATCATAAGCTGTGACCACTAACCGGATTCCGGTTTATTGAAAAGCATAGAGTAATCTTCAATCTTACAGATGGATTCTGCTTGTCTATGTCAAAGCTGTTGATAGCACATGGTTCTGCTAAGAGTTCAATAGGTTCCTCTCCTACATAAATAACTCGATCAAAAGGGTAGATCTCGGCATGCTTTCCTTGAAGAGAATCAAGAACTGAATGCAAGGAAACAAACAACTTCATACCTTTTTCAATAACAGCGAGAATTCCATCTTCCGAGCACATCATTACTGGTAATGTTTTTGATGATGAGAGACTGCTGATGTGAGACGTTTGTGTATAGCTATCATACTGCACTTCCCACACCTCACTCTCAGACGGCGACTGAAATCCCCTTTCGGTAATCCCCACCCCAGAAAGAATTATTGGCTGCTGTTGCCACCTTAGATCCCAAGCAAATACAGTACCCGAAGAGCCTCCTGCCTTCAACCAAGAAATCAGCATAACTTTTAAGAATATGCTACTTCAAAAAACTATTACACGTGAACATTTTGGCCAGATTGAAGAAAATCTAGAGCAGAACTGTCCACATTATGCAAGAAATGAATTAAAAATAAGATCCAATGCAAAACCAAATAATAAAAACAATGCTCCTGAGAAAAACTTGAGCTTTTTATGTGAAAATAATGACTCTAAATTTTCAATATTTTAATCATCAACTCATATGATTAGGCCAAAATTGGCTAAGGTGGTATATTACCATACAGGTGTGCTTCCTTGACGGATGTATGTCAATAGAGTGTACAATCCCAGACGCAGCATTTTGGGACCTGCAACATTACCTCTTTCAACAAACATACCACAAGGGAGAAAACAAAATGCACAATCGAAAAATATCAGATCACAATTAACCATTTCTGATCATTTTGACGCCACAAGCATATTCACCAATAGAATTTATATTGCAGTGTGCATTTTACTGCAATCAAATTTCAATAACAGGCAGAAGAAATAAAATTTAGCAAAACATGTAAGCTTAAAATCTTACCAATTGCCCTTGAACTGCAAAGCAGGGCCGCCGGGCTTCCTCTGATCCCACCAATGGAGGGTAAACCCTAAACCACCAGTAGCAAACTCTGTTGGAGACGCCCACTTCACTGCCGAGTACGAAACTAGTCCATTGCTATCATAAACTCTCTTAAACCCCAATCCGCCATCTCCAATGCTCACTAAATTGACCCGCCCATCCTCCCCAACAGTTACAAACTCTCCGTCATCCAAGCCATCAATGCACGAAATCGGTGCGGCATGGAAGGATCGATCCTGCAACGAGAGATGAGTCCCATTACTGGATTCAGATCCGAGATCGCCGGGGAAGAGGAGGTGGAAGGAGCCGGCGAAGGTGGAGAATGCGACGAGAGGGTTGTGGTGGGAACGAGAGGCCTTAAGAGATGAGGTTCTGGAGGAAGTTTGGAAAGAAGAAACAGAAGAGAGAGTGGATGAGGAAGAAGAAACGGAGCAGATCTCGATGGAGGAAGAGGAGGTGTCGGAGTTGAAAAGAGAGAGCACGGCGAATTTATCGAAGGCGGATAGAGGCGGTAGCCACCGCACGCCGTCGACGTAGCTTGATTGCGGGAGACGGTGAATTTGGAGGTTAGAGTTCGGGTTTAGGGTTTCGATTACCGCCATTGAAGCAGGGTTTCTGATTTGTTGGAGCTGGAATTTGGGGGTTTAGCAAAAGCATATAATGGTGATTGGGAGGGAAAGTGAAGACCCAAAAGCAAAAATGGGCCAGATCTTATTGGGCCAATCGTTATTGGGCCTTCATACTGTTGGGCCTTAGAGTTTGGTCTAAAACATGTACCAACCATTTTTTTCTATTTGAAAGAAAACATTACTCTTGTATTATATATCCATCTTCATCAAGGTAAGAATACCATGTGAATAGTCATCATAAAACATACGAGTTGAACCATATACCGGTAATCCGGCATGAATCGAGTTTTATAGTGAGCGACGGTAATATCAAACTTTCGTACATAAGTACATGTAGGACCGGTCATCGGTCTAGGAGTGAAAATATATTGTTTGGTCAGACTTGGACCGGATATGCAGTCCAACGGTTGAACCAAGTTTTTTACACTTTTTTTGGTGACTTGATCCAAAATTAAACACTTCTAAAAATTAGCAAACCGGGTCAGAACGGTCTGGACCTAAACTGAACCTAAATATTCGATTCAGGTTCAGTCTAACCATAGAAATATAAAGATCTAAAATACATGCACAAGCAATTAAGAAAATAAAAACAAGCAAAGCCAGACAATATAAGTATTATGAATGGTGCAGATTTTATTATATTTTATAAAGGAAAACAAATAGTAACGAGTAACGTTACTTGTTGAGGTGTGTTTAATGTATTATGGTATTAGTTAGTTAGTCAATTTTGGATCATGTCACATTCCGATTATGTGCTTAGTTGATTTTTTTATAATATCAAAATGAAAATAAGGGTTACGTATAATATTGAATTACGTGTATGGATATGGATAATTGATGTCGACATCCTCGGCGCCCCTGGTTTTGCCGGCAGGCATGTAACACTGCACGATGCCATCATTTCGTTCGATTCATGTTTGATTTTTTTTTATAAATTAATAATTTTAATTGAGAATAATGGAATATTGCAAACAAATATAGTATATAATTGTCTGATAACAGATCGAATATATAAGGTTTATGAAATGTTTATTTTATTGTTAATTGATTTTATGGAGAAATTTAATAAATTTTTGTTTGGTTCAAGTTTAATGTGTAGGTGCGTTCGGACGTGGTGAAACACCACGTGTTATTTGGTCTTTTGAAATTTGATATGATATCAGAGTGGTTTGTTCTCGGATCTTGGTTTACTGGCTATGTCGGCCTTACAAAAATTGATAATGGACATTGAATTACGATTGTCCCGTTCGATGGACCGGCCTTAAGGCATGTCGTCAGGTGTTGATTGACAAATGGTTATAAGATGAAACTTCATTGCACTTGTTGCACTCGTGTCTAATATATGTGTATTCGGACTGCGATGAAACCTATGTTATCTTTGACCAAGCAGCTAACTAGACTCGAGTGATCCGAATGTGAAGATAGCATATAACTAAATCGATCTATACTCGGGGGAAGAGTATCACACAGATCAAACTTTTTCTCTTGATTTATCCTTTTATATCCGCCGAGTTTAATACGTGCAGGAAATGCACGTCAAAGTGAACCTATACATTAGCCTTTTGGGGTTCCATCCTAAAATCAATTAAAAATACAAGGAGTAGCCTCAAGACTATACGTTAGATTCACATAATATCATATTATCGATGTCAAACATTTTCACACACAACACTCCCCTTAAGTGTCAACTAGTCCCCTCAATTGCAACTATCATGGACTAGTTGACACTTGACGCAAAGTCTTAAGGCCAACTCAGTCAAACGGACGGATAACATATTTCGCTAATCACAACTCAAACACATGATAACGGACCTGAATCGAACCTACTCTGATACCATGTTAATCTGTTTTTTAAGATCCGACGGGTTTAATACGTGGAGGGATTGTATGTTAAGTGAACCTACCCACAAGTCTTCGATTTCATCGTAAAATCAATTGATAATAGAAGAAGTAGTCACGCGACTTATATATTTTGTTCACGTATTATCGTAGGGTTGAGGTGGGACAAAAAAAAAATTTCTTCTTCTTTTTATTAGTTAAATTATATTTTCAATATACCTTTACAAAAAAGAAGGTTGTCATCTCATATTTACTAGACCTACTAATTAACACAAGATAAGTCACCGCCTACCCTAAAGACAATGACGGTGGAACTATGAACATGCCTAGACAATTTTAGGCCAACATTTTATTAAAGATTGGTATCCAAATTTCTCCAAAAAAAATAATATACCATGTTATTATGGTGCCCAAAGTAGCAATGTACCATGACAGCTCCACGTGTACGTTATATCATTTGTTTGTACATTTGAGTGTAATCTGAACCACATATTGTCATACAGTACTTTCGCGACAAAATAAGTAACCATCAAAAGCAACATTAAGTTTCGTCGTCCAATTCAAAGCAAATACGTACGACCTATAGGTGTTCAAGTCTAGGCCTATACCAAAATTCGTTCCTATTAGTTAAATCGTTATCATTTTAACTATTTTATTAATATTAAATTATCTTTATCTTTTATAGTCCAACAGATCAAGGAGACGCAAATAAGAGTAGTAGTCCACACCCCCGCAAGTGGATTGAGGCTAACACTCCCCACATAAGCTTTGAAATTTCATCCTAAAATCAATTGAAAATAGGTGGAGTAGCCCACCGACCTTATATACTAGGCACGGATTGTCTTCATCTTTCGACGTGAGACTTTATTATCACCAAAAGTTACTACTGACAAAATTATATAAACAGTACGCAATCTTCTAGACTATCTAAACTTTAGTACACCGTCGCAAAACATTGCATCATCTATTGAACTCAACCAACAATTAATATCTGGATTAATGTTCAAACGGTAAGTTAACAGAGCGGTGTGAAATATCTAAGGTAGGTGGACAATTTTACCCGACCAAAGATTAACACCTGGATTATTGTTCACACAGTAAGTTAACATATCGGTGTGAAATATCTAAGTTAGTTGGACAATTTTACCTTAGGTGGACAATTTTACCCCTAATATTTAACACCGATCTGATAAATTAACGTGTGAATAGTAATTCAGTAACTAATCATTGATCGGATTTAATAAGCGTGGTACCGTTCTGATAGTTTAAACGACGAGTTACTAAATTTTAATCCGATTAAAAGATGGAGGTCTGTGTTTATGTAATTTTCTCTTAAAACATTTTATGAACAAAAGTTATAATATTTTCTTTACAGAAAGAAAATATTATACCATCGTGAACATCCAAATCAATCACATATCACTTGAGCAAATTGATTAAATATAAGAAGTCACTACAGATCGAACATAACTATATGTACAAGAAATACATCGAAAAACATGTAAGATTAGTCCTCGTATTGGACAAAAATATAATACTTTGCCCCTCACTTACACGATCCTTACCTCATCTTTGAACTATCTTATGATAATTTTCTTCAATGCCCATATTGCAATAAATAAAATATTCACATACACGTAGATTCAATCCGAAACATTTCATCACTGTAATGGTTAGAGATTAAACTATATAGAATTCAAACCAGCGAACCCGGTTCAGTTCAGTACCAAATCGGTTACCCATCCGACGTCAGGACCAGACGTGCTCGATTCAACCGGTTCAGGAAAACTTAACGGGTTCTCCTTACTCAGCTTCTCGAACATCCTCGACCGTAACTCCCTTCCGGACTCGACCCTCTCCATCATCAACTCCGGTTCGTTTTCCTTCTCCCACGCGTCCAAATACCCGGAAGCTGAAATCCGGGTTGGAGTGGTAGGTAAGCTGTAAAAACCGGGTCTAAGTAAACCTGAACCGACCCGTGGTGAACCGACACCCACTTGAAATTTCCAACTCGGTCTAGTCGGCATCGACTTCACCTTACTCAGTTGCATACTTCTAATTGAAGCGACTAACTCTTCTTCAATCGGGTCGGACTCGGGTCCGATGTTGACCCGGAGTTGGCCTGCCGTGTGCGCAAAGAAACAGACACGCCTCGTGCAATTGAGCCCGTCTTTACAAGCCTGCAAGTAAAATCATACTATAAATAAAAATGAAATCTTTTTATACAATCTATTTTGTTTAATTAATCCACAAAATATATGATATCAATATATACTACTAAATTAGACTGATACTGACTTGGCGTATCTAGGTTTTTTTTCGAATTAAATTTTTTATTAAATAAAAAATTAAGCCATAAATTCAAACATCTCACTCATTCACATATTGTTTATTAATAATTATTATTTCAATCACTTTAGCAATCACTTTAGTTTTCACTGGTCTGTGTTTATGAAAGTCTCTCCCTCTTAATATGGGTGTGGAGATCCATCAATATTAGGGGTGTTATACGAGCCGAACGATCCGAGCCTTAGCATGTTCAAGCTTGGCTTGTTTACAAACGAGACGAACCCGAGCCGAGCTTTTGACGAATCGAGCCCGAATAGCTCGCCTAAATTAATGCTCTTATAGTGTTATTTTAGGCGAACGAGTCGAGCTTTACCCGAACGAGTCGAGCTTTGGCATGCTCAAGCTCGGCTCGTTTATAAACGAGACACGAGCCGAGCCCGAGCCGAGCTTTTGACGAGCCGAACACGAGTCGAGTTCTAAAAGCTTGTCTCATGTATCAGACCTAATCAATATTTAAATATACCCGCACAAGGTGCGGATATGAACTAGTTATGATAATACCTGGGTACGATAACGGGTCGGGTGGAGCCAGCACTCGAAAACTCCATGGGCGAACTCACAAGTTTCGCCACGTCGGCAACTCCCTTTTCGGAAGTCAGTACACGCCGTACCGGAGTACGAATACCGGCGAGGGTCCCGTCGGTGAGCCTTCTCGCCGGGATGGGCAAAAGGACACTCCGTCCAATCATGTGCCTTAGGGCGCGTGCAACCACGCACCTTAAACTCGTACATACGAAACTCGTCGCTTTTACAGTAACCTTCGTCTATTGCATCAAAATCTGCTAAATCCGTTACGGTGACGTCGGCTTCGTTTGACGGAAGGTAACGGCTTAACGCCTTTAGGATGAGGGATTCGTGATTATTGGACGGAAAGTAGCTCTTGGCGGTTGGAGAAGATGAAATTGGGCTGGAGTTGCCGTTAGCGTTGGTCATAACGGAGAGTGGGGAATGGGACGTCGGGGAAGATGATTGAGGAAAGATCGTGACCGTTGGATCCCATGGAGAATTGTAGACCGTTGGATTGTTGTAGTGATGGTGTGGATCTCCGATCATCATCATTCGTGGTAGAGTGTGGGAGGGGAGAGTTTGTATGTGTTTGAAGATGTGATAAGCTACGACTTTATAAAGAGGAAAGTTTACCATGGTTAAGTTTGCTTGACTATAGTTAGATATAGAAAAGGAAATGACGAACGCCGATGTTGGAGAATGGAAGGTGTTGAATTTTTTTTTTATTTCATAATTCATATGGGATATGATTTCTCTTTTTGTTTCAGCTTTTGAATTTTATCTTAATCGGTTGTTACAACTTTTAATACTTTGTATTGCCTTCCCGATTATTTCCTACACGGGACTTTCTAGACGGGTTATGACTTTGAATGTGTTTAAGATGGGTTTGGACGGGTGAAACGGAGTTGAACCACGCGTTTAGATATGATAGTTTGATGAACGTTCTTGATGAAACCCTACCTTTCGATTTTTTCAACTTACCCGATAATCTCTTCATGCGATAGCCGATAGCGATTGATGGCTCATGACTGCCGATTGGACTACTGCTCCCATCCCTCCGACGACTACGATGACGTGTACTCCCTCTGGCGACTGGACTTACTAGTAATCTAGCTCAGTTCGTCCTCCTTCTCTCTGCCTCGATTTTTTTCTTTTTAGACTGTTTGTCGATCCATCTCTCAATCTCTCTTTGCCGATCCCTCTCACAATTACTCTAGATTGCCGACTGCGAGTGAGAGCATTGAGCGTTGAGCACATCCTCCGATTCTCCATTCCTCTGGCCCCTGTCTCTCTCTAGCATCCCTCTCATAGGCTTTCGGTCTATATTGTGCGGTAACTGATAAACAGGAGTTTTCATTGTTGAAATTATGAATGTTCACGTGTTGTGACTCGTGTGGTAACTTAGTTTATTTCCATATATTTTAGGGCAAAATATAATAAAATAAGCCAAAAACATCTTGCTCGGCTAGAATTTGTCTGGACGGTGTCTCTCCGTTCGTCTCCGTATAGTGTCATCCTGAACATTGATATTTTAAATACAAATTTTCCGTCGAATTTAAATTTTATGTTTTTACAGTATTTTCAATAGTGTTTCTTATTGATATCTTTAACAATCCGAATCATTTTGCTTTATCGGCTACGTTTACGGTGAAGTTAAAAAAAAAAACTTCACCTAAATATAAATGTACCTTAAATATCATATTATTTATAAATCCTACCCTATATCTCAAGATATAGTCTATGTACCAATTTTCTTCAATCTCAATCTATATATTAGACTTTTTATATATGTCACGTTCGATCGAGAGTAGTCACGTAAGATTAAGACATTCATAGACTTATTACATGTTGTGTATCAAATGAAATTAGCTACTAAATAATAGATGTGCCTTTTTTATTGGTCAAAATTCAAATTAAATGACAATCTATAATATTTATAAATTAAATAATTATCGTTTTAATATTTTGCATAGAAGACTATGAAATATATCATTTTATCCCTACTCATTCCTTTACTTTGTACTTTATTGAAAATTACAACTAAGTAAGTATTAATGATTAGAAGGCTAAATGTGTAAAGTGAGGGACAAAATAGTTAAAATGAAAATTATTTTCGAACAAAACTATTAGGATAAAACGACAATTATTTATGAATAGAGGGAATATATAAGAAAATTTTTTTACTTTTAATTATATAGGTTTTTCTAAAATTTTATTAAATTTTTAGTGAACTGTTAATTTTTTTTGTTAGCACTAGTCACTACTATCTTCCTTTAAAAAAAAAACTAGTGTAATTCTCCGGCTTTGCACGGTTATTTATTTTTTCAAAAATACCGTAAAATAATTTTATAATTATTTTTTTAAATTATAATTAATATTATACTTTTGTTTTAAATAATATATATTGTTCGGTAATTTTAAAATTAAATTTGAAGAAAAAGTTATTACCTATCGAATACATCATGAATATATATACATCATGAATATATGAGGAAAAAATGTATATATTAAAATTAAAATGTATTCTAAAGATAAAAATATCAAATAGATATTACTTTTTTAAATAATTATATTTTATTTTATCTTAATTTATATAGTAGTAATAGTTAAATTTTAGTTAATAAAAATAAATAATAATAGATAATATTGGGTAAATCGTGTGATGTCCGATTTTTACATGAATGACACGGAGATTTAAGGACTTTTGCTATATAATAGTATAGAGGTATATACATCCCAATCCTCCAAAATTAATTTTGAATTGTTGTTTTGACTTTCTTAGAATTTATTTTGAATTTCTTATTGAAATATATGTATTAAAAAGTATGCTTTTTTTTTTGAAAGGTTAAAATAAGATATGTGCTTTGTTAATACGGACTATACGACAGAAGTTCCATTATTGGGTAAAACTAAAAGAAAAAGGAAAAGCAAAAATAGAAAACAGAGACTGAGATTCATGTGCAAAGGTTATGAGATTGGACACATACCCTAGGCCAAAGGTTGTCAAGGGGGTGTGAACTTGGTTTGCTGGCACCATATATCACGTGACTGTCCACGTGTCCAATAGTCTTGGAGACTTTGGCGCCACGGAAGCATCACTTTGCAGACCTGCACATGCTCCTTCCCCACCTATCCCTTTCTTTTCTTTTCTTTTTTCCTTTTTTTTTTTTTTATGAATTTCATAATTTCGAATATTACTATTGGACTTCAAAATTTTTAATGAATTTCATAATTTCGAATAATACTATTGTAATTTAAATTGCACAAACGCTTTAGGTTTGATTCAAACAACTTTCATCTGAAAATATACTGATAATAGGGAAAATAACAATTTCAATTGTCTGTATAACATCATAACCTATATTCGAAGATATTATATATTTTATTTAGATAAATTATATTTATATATTAAATTAATTTGAATTTGATTTGATTCTGATAATCTTCATCTACCTTCACTCTTTGTGTGATTTTATTTCACCGTAAATCTAATATTATCATGGTATCAGAGCGGGTTCGATTCCTCGTATCCTGAACAATAGTAGTTCGTCCGATTGGGCTAGCCGGCCTTTAAAGGCACGATGTCAACCTATCTTCGTCTAAATCTACCATTGCCACTGATTTACTGGTGATCATATCAATCTATTGATGTCGTCGATCTGCTGGTGGTGTCACAGCTCAACTGGTGTACTCGTTGATCCAATCTTCAGCGTCGTCCGTTTACCCAAGCTTTGATTGCGGGGGTGTATTGAAGGATATTATATATTCTATTTAGATAAATTATATTTATATATTAGGTTAATTTTAATTTGATTTGATCATCCTATATATATAGAGAGATGATCATTATATTATCCATAAAATCGTGGTTCTACCTCCACCATTTGTATGGTTTTATTCCAAAGTAAATCTATCAACCTATAAAGGAAATTATATAGGTTAATTTTTCAAATACTAGCTACTTATAAGGAAATTCTATTTTAATATCTTTATTTTTTATTGGTCAATTTTAATAATTAGACCTTTTTTAAAAACTAGTCTAATAACTAGGCTTTTTAATATTTCAATTAAGTAAATATGACCAATCTTTTATATCTATTTTCAAATCATACACACTCTTCTCTTAAAGAGTACATTTTAATAAACACAAAACTAGAAAAAAATCTAGTAAATTAAATTGTTTTTTTTTAATTATTTATGATGACGCATTAAGTACGTTCCATCGATAATGCGTGAAGAGTTGGGCCTAAATAGGACACATGCCCTTTCGACATCGACCTGTTCCCCTTCATGCCAGACAACATTCAATAAAAATACTCTCTAGGATTAAAAAAGAAGAAGAGAGGCTTATTTGCAATATGGGACTTGTTAAACTAAATATTTGCATATTAGTTAGACCCGTACAATCCGGGCCGGCCCGTCCAGCCCGTCCGCCCGGGAAAAAACATGGGTATGGGTAACTAGTTTGGCCCGTTCGGACCTGGCCCGACCCATATTTTGGTGGGACATGTATGGGTAGACATTATGGACCGTGGGTCAACCCGGCCCGGCCCGCATATAGTTTTATACATATAAGTTTTTTATATATGCGTATATAATTTTTTATTGTTTTGAGTGTCACATACTCTAAATTTTTATTTAGTTTGTTTGAAATATTTTGACGAGTTATACTTTTTTGTAATACAAGATTGCACGGCTAATTTGAGCATAATGATGATTGTTGATTTTTAGGAAATTGAATTTATTCATTTTTGTGTGTGATTGTTGTTGAACTTGTTGACAATGCACTATGCAAGTATAATGAGATTGAAAGTGTGTGTTAAATACATTATATTACTTGTGTTTGAGCGATAAATTTCGGAGAAAAAACGCACAATCAAACATATTGGCCATTCGAGCCGACCCGACAACCCACCCGCTTTTTACATGGGTGGACATGGACAGTGTTTGTGGCCGGACAAGCCGGACCGGGCTTACGGGTAGAGTTTTTAGGTATGTCCCGACCCGAACCCCCAAGCCCGCTTTTCTACCAGTATAATATTAGTATATGTAGAAAATTAAGATACGGAAAAATAACAAAGAGATTACGAGCACTATCGGGTGTATATTTTATTATTTAAATATATAATTACGCCACTTTTAAATATTCAACACAAAAATAATAAAAGCTTAATTATTGATCATCCGTTAATTTTATGTTTTATTTATAATTTATAGTTAATTTTTTTTAAAAAAAAATATGCAAATATTCATAATACTTATGTTAATATAGGAGCCCTACATTAGGTATACGTGTCCCGTGCATATTTCTCTCTCATATTTCAATGCTTTTATTCTCGGCGCTTATCTCATGATCAACTGGGACACGTGGTGCCCTACGTGGCTGATTGTTGACAGCTGGCATATTTTCTGCCCTAGATTTTAGCGTGGAACCACGGTGCTCTGCTTTATACCCCTCGATATTACCCCAAAATCCAAATAAATAAATTTCTTTTTATTATTCACCATTATCTATTTTGTAAATTTCTTTTTCTGCCTGATTTTCTTTTTATCCATTTAAATATTTGAAACATTCCAAATATTCAAAATTCCATTCTTTAACGTAATTGGTTCACATATAGTCCTATAAAAAAAATTTGGTGTTCACGTAAACTATTACAAGGATAGTCTTACATATTAGTTGTCTACCAAAAAAAAAACACACACCAATATCATTACTTCTTTACTACGATGCACGGACACGGATACGGGAAACGGACACGACGAGAAACGGGGAAGCGGCAATCCTCAAAAGTATAGGAAACGGGGACACGACGAGTAAAATAATTACTGTATTATTTTAAAGATATTGAAATATAAAGTTACTATATCATAATGAGATACATATATATGAAAAAAATCAATGATATATGAGTTGATAAAAATATTAACATGATGATAAATTAATCGAAACAAAAGTTTAGAAACAAACATTTTCAGTATTACAAAACATAGAAATAAACATATTTAGTTTATAATATGAAATAATCATATTTATTATAAAAATTGAAAAATGAATCATTCATTTGCAAATCAACAATAAGCGAACAACATGATCAACAAAGAAAAATAATAATAACATTTGTGAATTATAAAAAGTGAAAGAATTAGAATAAAATAGTCAACATTCAACAAATAAAAATTACAAAATAAATTAATAATCAAATATTCAAAATTAATTTATAAAATCATAAGAAAAATGAAGAGAAGAGTCGACCGGGGGAACAACATTTCAACATTAGAGCCGGAGAAGAAGATCGGTGTCCTACTTCCGACAACCACAATCTCGCAGTTGGTTATGTGGGGCTAGGTTTAGTCGGAAAAAATGGGAAAGAAGAAAAAAATATTACGGTATATAAGTTTTTATTTCGTTCATGTCTTGACCGGACGCAATCCGCGTCCTCACCGTGTCCTAGACGTGTCATACCTTGGAAACGTGTATTGACCGTGTCCGGTTGTGTCCCCATATCCGACACGGTAGGACACGGGACACGCTGCCTTCTAGAAGTGTCCGTGCATCATAGCTTCTCTACATATGTAATTGTCACCGGAGTCGAGTAGGTACGAGTGCACATGTATATTATATTTAATCTCATCACATAAGTTCGACGAGGTAACATCCTAAAATTAATTGTTAATATGAGGAGTAGCTAATTGAGACTTTTAATGTGGGAACTTGTTATCTCCAACACGTCCCCCAAGTGTAAATTGGGTATAGAATGAGTTGATACTTGTCCACAAGTTAGGATAGCGAGCTGAATTGAGGCTAACCGCTCTGATACCATGTAAAAGTCCGATACATATGGACCGGTAAAACGAGCGCACATTCACATTAGGCTCAAGTCCAACACAAATCCGATGAAGTTTCATCTTAAAATCAATTGGCAATAGGAAGAGGAGTACACCCGCCCACCGACCATATATATATATACTAGGCTCGGAGTTTCTATAACTTTCAATGTTGAAATTTATTATCTTCAACATTAATCTTCTGGACACAGAGAAATAAGAGTTTCTTCGTATCAAAATATATTAGAGATTAAACTCCATACCTTTAAACTCAACGCATTCGCCGTTTATCACTAGAGCAATAATATTTATGTACATGTTTACGTAAAACAAGTTCACCGGTTAGGTTTTAAACGGTCGTCACATAAATAAAATCACATTAAATTTAATCGATTAACACATAAAATTAGTGGAAACACATGTCATGTCCAGTTACAATAAATAGTTATTGATCAATGACATTTAAACAATATAATTTTTGATATTTTAACCCAAGGGTAAATTTTTTGTTACATGTACCTTTCTTTTTTACTTTTGGATAGGATCGAACAATTTATTATTATTTTTAATTTAATATAATTGAATGAAAGTGAAAGTGCACTCTCTTGTACGTATACCTATTGTTACTATTATTATGAATGTGTACATGGTTGAGCCTAAGGGCCCGTTTGGTTCCAACTCCGAAAACGGAAACGGAATGGAAACGAATTTAGTCCATATGTATATCCATATTCATGGAATTTTATGGAATCATTCCCCATGGTTTAATGAAAAATGCACTTGCTTCCTCACATTTTGTTACCCTATAAGGTATCAAAAGTAATCAAACTCTCATCCAATTACTACAGTAATGATTCCAAAAAAGTTTAATGAACAAGAGTATACATATTGACTAGATTCGTTTCCATTCCGTTTTCGATTCCGGAGTTAAAACCAAACGGCCCTAAGTTTTAACGTGAAGTAAGAAATTGGATTATTTATCGTGGATGTCACTATTATGGTGATTTAGAAAATCTTTAGTGCCCTTAATTCAATGAAAGTGAAAGAGCACACGATTTTATTCTAGGAAATCAAATTACTTTTAATCCAAAATCCTCATTTATATTCTAATAAATAACACTTATTAAGAATTAGATTATTTCATTCCGGATTATATTTTGATTCTTGATTGAGCTTTTGCTTGCGATAAAGTGTTTAGTTGAAAAATTAAGGTTTTAGGAAATGAAATATATAAAATATTAGATTATAATTGAGTCGAATATAGGATAAATGGTGCATACTTATATACTAGGACCGGTGGAGCAGGGTCGTGTGCATACGAGCGCACATGCGCATTAGGCCCAAGTCCAGCACATAAATCCGGCAAAGTTTCATTCTAAAATCAATTGACAATAGGAGAAGTTGCTCACCGAGCTTATATACTAGGCTCGGAGTGTCTCTATCTTTCGATGTGGGAACTTATTATCTCCAACACGCAAGTGCAACTAGAAAATATAGACCGAGTTGCACTTGTCAACAGGGTAGGATCGCAAGCCGCAGTGAGGCTAACCGCTCTGATACCATGTCAGAGTTCGATACAGATGGACCGGTAGAGCGGGGGTCGTGTGCATACGAGCGCACATGCGCATTCGGCCCAAGCCTATCACATAAACCCGGTGAGGTTACATACTAAAACCAATTGACAATAGGAGGAGTAATTCATCGAGCTTATATACTAGTCTCGAAATGTTCCTGTCTTTCAATGTGAGAACTTATTATCTCCAACGTTATTGGTTGAGAGAATTCCATACCCTAGTGCTCACTAGGATTGTACAAATTGATCCGGACTCGAACCTGATCCGGTTTAGTCCACGGTCCATATTTTCGTGTTTATATAGATATATATGATCAAACTCAATGTTTAGATTTCCCGAGTGTGAATTACAGCAGTTAAAAGTGTATCCCTCAAATTGTTGAATATGCTTTCTACTTTTACTTCATATCATATTTTTTCTCCTTTTGATACATGCATTTTATTCTAACGATTTTTATAAAGGTATAATCTTAAAATTTAACCTAATAATCATAATGGCATATAATGAATTCTAAAAGAACCTAAAACTAATATTAAATTATTATATTTAAAGATTTCAATTTTTTTTACTATATTTTAAAAAATGTTTATAAGTTAATCTTCTTTTACTTATATAACCTAAAAAATTACACCTCAAATACTCATTTTCCAAATATATCTTTAAACAATACTAAGATTTTTTTTTTGTTGAAACATAAACAACACTAAGATGATAACACGAGAGCTTTGGAGGAAGTCGTTGAGTTTGAATTGGAGGGCGATCTTTGTTATAGGAGTTGGAGTTGGAGAAACGTAAGAACTTTTGAGGAATCGAGGATACTGAAAGAGAAAAGGGCCTTTATCTTGGGGAAGTACAAGGAATTGTTCGAAGCGGGGTCGGCTAACCAAGGTGTAGGTTTAAAGAATAAGGAAGAGGTGTTGGTCAAGTGGACTAAACCCCGAGGAGGTTAGGTTAAGGTCAATTCAGATGGAGCATCCTGAGGGGACATGGCAGCAGGTGTAGTGGTTAGGGATGATTCAAAGGGTGACGATTAACCTAGGAGCGACTTCGGTTCCCGCTGCGGAACTTTGGGGTACTATTTATGGGGTTGAGCTTGCATGGGAGTTGGGCTATCGTCATGTTTTTGTTGAGTTAGACTCTCCTATGGTGGTGGGTTTGATTGAGAAGGGGGTGAATCCGGCGCATCCACTCTCAAGCCATGTGACTCGTTGCAAGGCTTCTATTCCCGAGACTAGAGCATCAGTTTTAATCACATTTTTTAGAGAAGGAAATAGGGTTGCAGATTCCATTGCGAGCATGAAATTTTCATTTGATTTTGGGTACACCGTGAAGCCTCCGCTTAGTGTTAGATGTGTCATTTTAGATGATATGCGAGGGGCTGCTATCCCTCGGACCACTCGTTTGTAGTTCTGTTTTCTCGTTTTCCCCTTAATAAAGCGCTTTAACGCGGAGTTTGAATCTCTTTTCATAAAAAAAAAAAAGATAATAACACTCTCAATTTAGAGTTTTATTAAAAGAAAAAATATATTTTTACTTTATTTCATTACAAATTAAAACAATAAACCAATATCCAATTAATTCTATAAAATAAGAGTGAAGATGCTTTTGAATAATTCTAAAGTGACAAATGAAGAAAATGATTTTGAATGATGAATGGCGAAGTGAAGGTTGAGATTGGCTCCACCGTTAAATGTCTCTTCTATGCTCAATTTTCATATCAACATCATTACATAGACTATATTAACTAGACTTTTACACCAAAGTTGAATTTTTTACCTAATCAATATTTTATTCTTTTTAATACGTATTGTTCACTTTATATATAAATATATTCATTAATCGACAGCCTAAGACCGGAAGGTGGACAATTTTAAGCATAGAAATATAGACAATTTCGAAAAACATTCAAGAAAAAATACACCGGTTCTAGAAATTCACATAATTGGATAAAATCGTCGTTGGTATTTTAATAATACGTCACAATTAAAAAGATCTTATTTATATGATCCTGATCATAAAATTTACATCAAACTAGAAGGAATATGGGCAACAAGTTGTGCCGCCAATTCTTTCTAAATAGCGAATCCGATCCTCCTAAAAACAACATCAGAAGACCGAGGAGATATAACGTTGCCATAGAAAACCCGTTGCACCCTCTTGAGAATTTCAATAGCATCGGGCGCAAGGAAACTAAAGGTGTCAAAAGTGAACGGAAGAAACACATGTTGATTTTCAATACAAGATTTCTCATGTTTGTCAACCTTAGCAGAAGCAGCACTAAGCGCCGCCTTACCCACGACAAAAGCCCACTACCCAAACAAACAAGTGGGGAAACTCCAGTCAAATCGATGCATGCTTTCCACCCGCCCATCCAAACACCAAAAATAATTTATATATTTTTCGGTTTAATTTTGTAAAAAATTTCAATAATTAGTTGGAAATTTTAAATTACGTTTTATAGTTATATTTGTAGGAAATAAATTATTAAAATCATTTATCATTACCACATAATTTTGAAGGTCAATTACACAAAGTATGGGCCGGACTGCCGGAATGGACTCGGACAAAATTGGTGTACTTCTTTGGCCCCAATAAGCCCAAATTTATGGATGCTTTTCCACAATTCCTTCAATGATTGAACCGGTCCATTTGCACAATCGGAGTTAGACCTTTAACCCGGTTTGGATAGGAAATTATGAAAATTTAATTCATTACTTTTTTATTGTTTTGATTTTTGACCATTTAATTAAAAAAAAATTATATAATATTTTTTGTGAATTTCTATTTTAAAATTTGTTAAGAGTTCATAATTGTAATGTGAACTGACTGTTATTATAAAAAAGTATGAAAAATACTTTAATAGAAGAATTCAAAAACAATAAAAACATATTTCTAATTAAAAATGTTAAAAGATTTTTAATTTTAAATCCAATTAGGTTAGTTCAGTAATTTAGCATGATTAATTTAAAGAGAACTGTCAATAAGATTATAATAACACAATAGTATTAAAATATTTTATATTATATAAAGTCACATTAACATACCATACTAATTACATATCATTATTTTCGAAACGACAAAGATTTACATAAGTTTACATTCGGGCGGAACTCCACGAGAAAAACGTTTAACATCATTACAATAGTTATAAACCATGAAATTCCTCTGGACCCACCTAAGCCTCTGGGCTCGAACCGGGTCCAACCTCTGCGAAAACCAACCAGCCCGACGTCCCCGGCCCGACCCAAACGCACAAGCCCGATGATCGGCCCAAACACAAGCCCGTGCAACAAAGTTCCTATAAGAAGCAACAAACGGGCCTTTGGTCCAATCGGTCTTAACAAGCCCGCCTCTCGTGGCCCATTGATCCGCATTCCAAATGCTCGAGTATAGCCTCATAGGCTGAGCTTTAGGAAACGGAATTCCTCTGTTTTCCATGTTCTTGAATTCTCGAATCGGAATTCCGTCGACGGAGATCACGATCACCGACGGGTTCCAAAGGATCGAGTAAGTGTGGAAATCTTTAGTCGGGTCGAACCAGAGACGGAATTGTTGCTCGCGTTCGCCTTTGCCTTGTGTGTAGATGTTTGTGTGGAGTGTGTACGGATCGCCAGTCACGTTTCCGAGGAACTCCATGTCGATTTCGTCGCGGTTGCTCGGTGTCTCCGATGAGAGCTTAACAAACAGAGGAAATACAACGTTAGTCCCAAACACGACACATTAAGCATGCGACGAATTAAGGAAGTAGATTGCTTACGTAATATGCGGTGACGGTGCCGGCGGAATTACCGGGAACGAGCTTCATCTGAATATCGATCTTTCCGAACAAGTACTTATTCTTCGACTGAAAACCCGAGCCGGAGAAGCTATCGAGCGTGAGGGTGAGAAGGCTTCCGTCACCGCCGGTGATCTTAGCACGGGGTCCGCCCCAAGTCAGACTCATGTCTTGGTTCATGTTTCCGTTCACCGTCGCGAATGACATCAGCGTTACAGAGAGTAACAACGTCACTTGGAATGAGCAAAGGTTAAATAGCGTCGCCATTTTTTCAGATAATTGTGACGAGTTTGGGGTTCGTTGTTTGAGTTTATATATAAGGGAGGAGTGTGAACTAAGACGAGGAGTGAGAGAAGGACAAATTTTGCCGGAGAGTTGTTGAGCTGCGGGTTGATTGACACGTGGCGAGACTGTAGGAATCCACGATTGTCGATTGCATGCAGATTGTACAGACGGATAGTGACATAGAAATGTATAGCTAGCGTAAATAATTTATGAAGAGGTGTAATGTGATTACTCTTCTTTAAGTTGATTAAAGATGTAGGCCCGTTTGATTTTAACTCTGAATTGAAACGGAAGGTAAATGAATCTAATTCATATGTATACTCTTGTTTATTAAAGTTTTTGGAATCATTCCTTATTGTCTATAGGAATTGGAGTTGAATTTGATTATTTTTTATACCCGGTAACAAAATATAGGGAGACAAGTGCAATTTGCGTGAAATCATAATGAATGATTCTAAAAAATTTCATGAATAAGGATATATATATATATATATAAATTCGTTTCCATTCCGTTTCCGTTTCCGGAGTTGAACCAAACGGACTCTTAGAATACTCGATTAGATTCTATTAAAAGGGCCCCTTTGGAAGCACTTGAAATCATTCCCGGTAACGGAAGGATTCCGAATCAATCAAAAATTACGTTTGGTTAGAGGTCTTTTAACACATAAAACTAATCTCATTCATTCCATTTCCTTTCTCTACCCTTATTCGATTCCATTCCGTTTCCATTCCACCGCTCCAACCAAACGGACACGTGAATATAGGGTGTTATAATAGTAGAATGAGTCTAACATTGAAATGTTTAAACTAAACTTGCTCATAAACAATCATATAATATAAGATTAAGTTCTGATTGAGTTTTTATATTTGGATTGTTTTTCCGAACTAAGTAGATCAACTCATATAACAATCTATAATTATACTTGCTAAATGAGTAGAGTTCAAGAAGAACCTAAGGGGGGTGTATTCAATCGAGACTTTTAAAGATTTTGACGGATTCTTAATAATAATAGGATTTGCAAATTCTGTGGGAAATTTTAATTCTATATAGAGTCAATACAGATTCTGTGGAAATCTTATGTGTTTGGGGAAGAATTCTATGGATTTTAGGTAGTTATAAAAGTAATGAAGAATCCTACAAAATCAATGAAATAATAGATTCTTTTAAAATCCACAAACTTTTAAATACCATAGGAATTTTATGGAAAATTTTAAATCCTAATTGAATACCTACAGATTTATATGGACTTTTAAAAATCTATATTCAATACCGATAGACTTTTAAACTCCAAAAAATTCCTATAGACTCTTAATTGAATACACCCCCCTAAATTTTACCCCAACTTTAAAATCATATTCAGCTATAAGGTGAGAAAATTCAAGCCGGATCGAATATATTTAAAATATAATCGAGTTTAAACCGATCGAGTAGCTTGACTCATATAACAATAATCCTACATTTACTCAAGCTAAATCAACATAGCTCGAGCTACAATACGCAACTTTAAAATCAAATTGTGTAAATGTGTTACCGGAAATCTAGAAAAGATTCCCGAAAACTATTCCGTCGGAGTTAGGCTTGTGTTACACGCTATTACCATTAAAGGTCCGTTTGGTTCCAACTCCGGAAACGAAAAAGAAATGGAAACGAATTAAGTGCATATGTATATCCTTATTCATGAATTTTTATGGAATTATTCTTTGTGGTTTAATGCAAAATGCACTCGCTTCCTCACATTTTGTTATCCTATAGGGTTTCAAAAGTAATCAAACTCTACTCCAATTACTTCAAACTATAAGGAATGATTCCAAAAACTTTCATGAACAAGAGTATACATATGAACTAGATTCGTTTCTATTCCGTTTCCGATTTCGGAGTTAAAACTAAACGGGGCTAAAACTGCGGATACTTTCAACTAGTTTATAGATTTGACAACGATTACATATATTGTTAATTAATTTTATAATAAAGTTTCATTAAACTTACATATTAAATTCGAATCAAATAAATATACAGCTCGAATGTACTACGAATATCCATGATATACGACTCACCGAAAGTTGGTATAGCTTAGTGGGGAGAGTAAATGAGGATCGGATAGGGCCTATACTCGAGTAAATGAATGTATGAATATTCATCTTTATCCTCTTCCATGTCAGAATCCTGGATGTCACTTAATCCGACCCGACCCGACCCGATCCACTAATTTTTACAAAAAAATTTGGGTCGATTTGTGAACAATTTTACATATTGAATGACGATATGCAAATGCAATCAAGTAGAAGAATCCAAATGAATTTGAGCTTCCAACGTACATTTTCACGTGACTAATGCATCTTACGTTGTTTCTTGAATTTTCTTGACAACTTCACTGTATTCACGGTTACGGTCCAGTTTATAATAAATTTCGGAAAATAAAATTATTTAATTTGGAAGAATGATATTTTAATATATGTTTTTTATTTTGACTCATGGACCCTACATTAGTTGGTTCATTAGAATTTATATAAAAATAATAATTTTTTATGGAAGGATATCTAATGTAACGTTAAAAAAAAATTATAAGTAATTTTTAAAATGAAATACTATTGGATTTATATGTTAAACTTTAACATACAATACATCTGTGATAATTGGTTACAAAGTTATGCCGATTGAACAAAAATTTATTCCCGTGATAAATAATAATCCTAATAATTTTCGACGAAAGTCATCCTCAACAACCATACCAAATATTTTAAAAATCTCGGTACAAATAGTGTTATTCGACGAGGTAGAAAAACGCAAATGAGACAACACATGTAGGCCGCGACCTCTTTCTTCTTCTTTTTAACGTTTTTTATGCCGATTTGGAGCGCATGTAGAGTCCAGATGTGTCCCAAATTGAGGCGCATGCAGAGTTTGCATGTGTCCCAAGCCCCTTATACTAGGCCGCCGCGACCTCTTCCTTTTTCTTTTTAACGTGTTTTATGCCTACTTGGAGCGCATGCGGAGTCCGGATGTGTCCCAAATTGAGGCGCATGTGGAGTCCATATATGTCCCAGATTGAGGCGTATGCGGAGTCCGCATGCGCCCAAAACCACGCCCATGTAGACTCCGCATGCGTGTGGATTGGGGCACATACGGACCCCGCATTGGTGACCCCTATGTCCGTGCAAATAGTAAGGTCCTTAATAAAAATGAAAAAAACGTTACCAATATTAACCCTCTTCACGTATACCATTAGTACAAAAAAGAAAGGGCCATAATATTTGGGTCCTATAGTAATTATACGGTTTTGGGCCTTGACCAATGTAGGCCCACTTTGATATGGGAGTGATGTGGTGGTTCGATTTGAATTGTTTGGATTATACAAAAATTTAACTAAATTAGAAAGAATATTTAGAAGGGCTGTTATACGAGTAGTATATCATGAGACGAGCTACTCGAATTCGGATTGTGTTTGGTTTGTCAAAAACTCTGGTTTAAGCTCGTTCATTTTCTAGATGAGCCGAGTACGACCATAATTTAAAGTTCGTAGAAAATTTATGTTCGCTTCATTTAGGTAAAATTCGGCTAAAATAACACTATAATGGTCCGTTTGGTTTCAGCTCTGGAAACGGAAATGGAATGGAAACAAATTTAGTCCATATGTATATTCATATTCATAAATTTTTGTGGAATCATTCCTTGTGGATTAATGCAAAATGCACTTGCTTCCACACATTTTCTTACCCTATAGGGTATCAAAAGTAATCAAACTCTACTTCAATTTCATCACACCCCAAGGAATGATTCCACAAACTTTCATGAACAATGATATACATATGGACTAGATTCGTTTCCATTCCGTTTTCGATTCCGGAGTTAAAACCAAACGGGCCCTAAAAGTATTAGGGCTAATTCGGTTAATAGGCTTTTTTGAGTTTTACTTTTAGTAATTAGGCCATTTAGTTTTTTAATTAGGTAAATATACCCCAACCTTTTATATTTTCTCTCAAAGGGTAAATTTACTGAAACTAAAACTCAAAAAAACCTAGTAAACCAAATTTATTTCAAGGATATTATTGTACTCGAGATACTCATATTCGACTCGTTTATAAATGATGCGAGCTTAAACATATCAATATTTGGTTCGTAGAACACCCCTAAAATACTTTAACTTATATGATGAGGGTGTACGAGTTTCCATACAGGCCACAAATTGATCGTTAATAAATCAACTTTCATAAACTTAAAAGATATACATATTAACTACTTGTATAATATAAGAAGTTTAAACTTCCATTAAAATAATTTTTGTAAAAGAAGGTTAGTTAAATTCCGATATAAACGAATAGTAGATAAGCCTAGCACATAAGTTTACTATCCACTAACTTTATATATTAGACTCAAGTTTTTTCATTTTAGATGTGATAATTCATTATCTTCAACATGACCGCAAGGTCCGCAAGTACAACTAGGACATTAAACTTAGTTGATAATTGGTTACAAAGATAACGGTTTGATTAAAGGCTAATTACTTTGATATCATGTTAATGTCCGACACAAACGGGTTGGAGAGCGGGGGTCGAGTTCATACGAGCGCACATGCACGTTAGGTCAAAACCCAACACATAAATCTAGTGGAGTTTAATCTTAAAACCAAGTGTAAATAGGAGAAGTTGTCCACCGACCATGTATATTAGGTTCATAATGTCCCCACTTTTAATCTGGAAACTTACATCCCTTGCATGTGCACCGAATAGAGGCTAATTGTTATGACACCATGTTAAAATTCGACACAAACGGACTGTAGAGTGAGATCATGTGGATACAATCGAGCGCACATGCACGTTAAGTCCAAACCCAACAAACAAGTCCGACAGAGTTTTATCCTAAAACCAATTCACTAAGAGTTGCCCACAATCCTTATGCAATAGATTTAGAAAGTCCACGTTCCAGATATTAAAATTCATGAATGAGTTGACTAAGTTTGTATTCTATGTAACATGTAGTATAAACTAGACATTTTTTTTTGTTATGTGTAGACAAACTGGGCACTTCCTATTTCACAAAAAATTTTATTTGAAAATAACTAATTTGTCATCCTTCTCTCTTCTATTTAATTTTAATGTTCTACTTTATTAAAAATGTTAATCAATATCCTAAGCCGTTAAATAAGGAAGTAATCATAACTAATCCAAATATCTTGGTATGTGATATTCTCAACATTTTTTTTACGAAGATAAGAAATTCAAACCATTAAATAAGGGAGTTTGTTTATGTCATGTACACAAGCCTGTCAGTTACACAAAATTTGGTTACACAAGTCCGTCATTTACACAAAGTTTGGTTACATAATTTCATTTGTTGTGTCAATTTATGTAATTAACACACCCGGTCATTATTTAATTACATAATTATCGTTTGTTTATGTCTTGTACACAAGTCTGTCATTTACATAAGGTTTGGTTACACAAGTCTGTCATTTACACAAGATTTGGTTGTTACACGAGAACGTCATTTACACAAAGTTTGGTTACACAAGTCTTTTATGTATTAACATTGTGTAATTGAAATTGTGTATGAACATTGTGTATTTGAAATTGTGTATGAAAATTGTGTAATATTGTGTATCATCAAAAGAATACACAAAGTTTTGGTCCATCCAGTAATAAATTTGCAGAATCTTCACAATACGGTTTTCTTATTTTTTTCAACGGGTTACCATTAGTTGGGTAATTACTAATTAATAGTATTACATAACTACCCTAACTTTTTTCCTTATTTTCGGTCATACCTACTCAATTTTACCTTTATTTTTTAATTGAAAAAATAAGGTATCTAATTAATCTACAAGTTAAAAAAAATGCATCATCTCACCAATTTTCTCAAAATTCATTATCTTCTTGTATTACATAGTGATCAAATGAAATTATTAAAACTTACTTAAAATATCAAAATTATTGTTTGAAAAATTAATACGAAATAAAGTATGAAAAGCAAGCTCGTGGACATACTTTATCAAAAAATAGAGAAAATTTTGTTGTGGTAGGCAAATAGAATGACGTGGAGTTATAGAATCCACACACACCCATATATAAATATATATATATATATATATATATATATATATATATATATATATATATATATATATATATATATATATATATATATAATCCAATAAGAAAATATTTTTATGAATAATTTATTTTTATTTTTTTTAATATATGTTTAATTTGTTTGTGTTTTTTTTCTCAAAAATTTTTTCAGCCACAATATTAAAAAAAATATTTCAACCACAATATTAAAATTTTCGGCGTAACCCGACATGTACAAATATAAACTAATCATGCAATATTTTTGGTACAATATCGTATGAATAAGGGCTCGAACTAGTCATTACTCATTAGTCGAGGCCCTACGCCATTTAAATTTTAGTTGGCCGTTGAGTCTTTCATTTACTACGTGCATATGATCATAGATTTTTTCAACACTAAATTATTCATCAACATATGCACACACTATATGCATTAATGATCTATGCATAATATCATAAATAGTTTGTTCGTTATAATATTCGATTGATATAACCAATACTCAGTTGGTCTAATGGAATGTGGTGCTAAACTCCTTAAATTGTTGAAAAAACTGATATTGGGAGGGTATTCCCCAGCAATGGGCCACGACTTATTCCCGTCCCGAATGTAGAGCGGCGAAGCCAATCGAACTGAAAGTTATCGGAAGTTACTTATCAATCTTTCAAAAAAAAAGTTGAGATTTTACTACCGAGGTAGAAATATGTATGATTTTGGACTCTCAATTACTCCACTTTTGGAGGGGCAATATTTTAATATGTTTTGGACAAAATTGGCCTTTTCGTCGTGTTTATCGCGGATAGTGGTGGAGGTAGAACATTTTTGTAGGGAGGGAGCTATTGGGGTATTTAAAAAAAATAGAAGAAAATGTTTGTTTTGCTTCTCCCAGAAATTGAACTCGATTCACCGACTTCAAGTTTTACACCCTCTCCCAACTTGACAACTGAAATACTATAAATAATATATCATCTATACATATTTTAACAAACTTCAACAGGGGCATGACTAGACATGGGTCCCAAACCTAAACCTAGACCGGCCCAACTCAAACCGCCAAACCGCCGGTTTGACACACTGTTTTTTTTTTAAAAAAATGCAACGGCTTTTTTGACTAAACCGTCGGTTAAATAAAAAAAATAAAAAAGGGTTCAAACCGTCGGTTAAACCGCTGGTTTAGGTTTTGTCTAGAGCCAAACCTAAACCGAAACCGTAAACCCCCGGTTCAACCAAACCGGCGAACCTACACCGCCGGTTTGGTCAAACCGGCGGTTTACTCCGGTTCACAAACCGCCGGTTCGGCGGTTTGGTTTGAACCGGACCCAACTCTAGTCATGACCCCTTCGTACATCCCCTAGGTATGCCTTTGATCGCGGGGTTATGGATACAAGCTTTAGTGTATATATATAAAGGGTGCGGTTCTCATGAGAACAATCTTATTGTGTACCATGAGAACAATCATAGACCGTCAAACGGTGAGTATTAATAGTCGAAATTTAGAGTAATATCATAATTAATAATAACTACGAATAATGCATTCAACTAACAATAACTACAAATAAAATATATATATTAGAATCCAATTTAATAAAATAAATCCAAATACATTATGGACATATAGATTTTAATTTAAGTTATTGGTTAATTTATTTCCTCCTCTTCATTATATTTTAAACCACAAATATTTTGTACAACGAATATTTATATAATGAATGTTCAAGTAGGGTCCAACTCTCCTATGATTGACTTTACCAAAAAAAAAAAAAAAAACTCTCCTATGATTGATATTTAATTTTATAGATCGAAGTTAGAACTAGAGAGATAGCACACATTTATTTAAATTAATAATTAATATTGCTCAATATATAAAAATCCTTTCACAAAAAAAAGATATAAAAAATGGAACCAATCGTATTTAATTTCTTCCAATTCCTTGTAAGAGGTAGTGTCGTGAGCTTTACTCTATAAAAATAAAAAATGCTATCTTAGATCAAGGATATACATTATACCTTTAAAATTATGGAACATTTACATTTTTAATTGGTGAATTACAATAAATATATATATATATATATATATATATATATATATATATATATATATATATATATATATATATATATATATATATATATATATATATATATATATATATATATATATATATGTTTGATAAGTCATTGTACCCTAGAGGATCCGTCGGTGGCCCTCCTTACATGAGTTACATGCATGTAGGTAAGATATGTTACTACTTGAGAGTTATGACAATAAGACATTAATTGTGAGATAATAACATTCTGCATTTAAAGTTACGACAATCTCTTGTGTCGGCATTGGTAACTAAGGAAAAGATGGTGATCCCCAAAGATTTAGTGTGGATTTCATGGATGAAATCTCCATCGGGGTGGCTTAAGCTTAACTCCGAGGGTGCGGTTCTACAAACAGAGAGTACGACTGCGACTTGAGGGTTGATTCCTGACAGTGATGGACAATGCTGGGTTGGTTTTGGGTTCCATATTGGTTATTGTTCAACCCCGTTGGCTGAGCTTTGGGGTCTTTGCATGGCCTCATCCTAGCCTAGAATATGGGTATTCGTAGGTTGCATGTGAAGGCGGACTCGAAAGTAGTTGTGAAGTTGGTCAATCAAATCATTATGCCTACTCACCCTACCTTTTCTTTAGTCTGGTAGGTTAATATCAAGACTTCTTGCGTAGAGATTGGTGTATCTAATTTCGTCACTCTTTTCGGGAAGCAAATGCGGCCGTGGATTTTATTGCTTCTCAGGCTTTTGCTTTGTCTTTAGGTTCTCATGTTTTAAAGGGACCCCCCATTGAGATCTCCGGATTTTGTTGAACAATAATGCTCGAGGAGTAGCGACCCAGCAGCGTTCATGTCAAATGCTAGCCTTCTCTTTTGTTCCTAAATAGAACACAGACGAATTCATTATACCCCGTCTTATTCACCAAAAAGATTCCATTTTGGCTTCTTGTTCGGACTTCAACTTGATATCAAAGCAGTTAGCCTAATTGGTCATTCAACCCTAACGTGGTCCGGACTGCCGGTGTGAGCTCTTTGTAAAGCAAATGAGATGCTAGACTCGTTTGTCCAAACGTCAACTATATTTGTCTAGTATATAATGTCGGTTAACTAGGTACTTCTACTGTCAATTAATTTTAAGATAAAATATCATTTGACATATAAGATGAGTTCAGACCTAACACAAGTATCAAGAACTTTTTAGTTATCTTATAAGATTGTCACAAATATTGAAATGAATGCAACATTCTTTTTTGATTTATTATGTTTTTCTCTTAAATGTTCATACAAGCATGGTGGGAGTATATATGATTGATACATACTTCAATTTTCAATACATAGGTTTGACCTTTTACTAACTTATTTATAAAAAATTAAAGTTACCATCAAATCTAAAATTTAACTAACTTTTAAAATATTTTCTCGGTTTATTTGATAAGTGATCGAACGAACTCGAGATGAGTCCGAACAATTCGGCTAATATAACAAATCTATAATATCATTCTAGACGGACACCAAACTTAAGCCAAACGAGCTAAGGTTATCATACTCATGCTTAACTCGGTTATAAACGAGTCAAATCCGAATATTCAAACAATTATTGGAGGATTTAAGTTCAACCTAACCCTATTTTCAATTTTGCATACACATGCATTCATGTTACATGTGTGCAACTAGCATGCATCAATCTATATCACAGGCCTGGTAGATGAAACATACCCATAACTAATTAAGTTCGTACATCAATGGCCTGTCGTTGTTATTATTTAATAATTTTGCATGTAGGGTAAGTATAGCTACCAAGGGACGTGCATGTTAATTGCTCTTATATACGTATTATACTCACTCAAAACTTATTGCCATACAATTATATATCATCTAGCAAATGCCTTTCAATAACTAATTCTACAACTCGTGTTTAAGAACGAAAGATCGAGATGCTGATATCAAGATCCGAAGGAGTTTCGAGGTTCATCGCGATTTGCTTGCTGCTCCTCACCGCTTGCTTGATACGAACGAATTCTCAAACGAAAGTTCTCTTTGGTGTGTTCGAGAAGAAAGCAACTTTCCGAGACATCTACGTATTTGTGTAAGTTTTAGTTTCCCTCTTCATTCATTCTTTTCTTGGCTTGCAATTGCTGCTCATGCTCGATAAACAAGTCGAATATGATCACATTTTAAACATATGACTGTCTGAGTATGTCAAAGTTCAACTCATTCAGTTACGTTTGTTAATCTCTCTCAAAACTGATTTTAGGGTTTTTATGTTGGTGTATAAGTATGAGATTGCTGCTCATGCTCGATAAACAAATCGAATATGAACACATTTTAAACATCAGTCTGACTGTCTGAGTATGTCAAATTTCATTTCATTCAGTTAGGATCGTTCATCTCTCAAAACAGATTTTAGGGTTTTTAAATTGGTTGAAGTATGAACAAATGGATAGTTATCTGATGATATATGGATGCAGATACCAATTCTACGTGGTTTGTGTAGCTGCGGGATATAGCTTTCTTCAGCTTATGCGATGCTTCTTCATCACTGAAGAACATACTGCAAATTTGACCTTCTTTAAACATCTTCTATTGGCTGTAACCTTCTTGTTGGATCAGGTAAATACTCAATTAATTTCAAACAATCTCTCCAATTTAATCCTTAAATTTGACTTTCATATATATACATATGGTATTATAAAGATTATGATAGCTTGGTTATTTTTAGATTATTATGCTAAGTTTAAATTATATTTTTTGTTACTATATTTAGACAAAACTTGAGTTGGTTCACTTACTTGATTATTGGGATTTCATAAGTTCATTTAAAAGTATTAAAAATTGTTTTTTAACAAAACCTTTTCAAAAATAAAAATAAAAATGTTTTGTATCATTATAAAATTTGAAAATAGCTAAAATGGAAAACTATGAAAGCTCAAAATGAGCCCTAGTATAAACATTTAATATACCTTGAATATAATTATTGAAATTGAAAAAAGGGAAAAAAAACTCAATATTTTAGAAATAATAATTTAAAATTATCACATGGACTAGGGTTGATACATGAGATAAGCTTCTCGGGCTCGTCTCGTTTATAAACAAGCCGAGCTTGAGCATGTCAAAGCTCGGCTCGTTCGGGTAAAACTCAGCTCGTTCGGCTAAAATAACACTATATGAGCATTATTTTAGCGAGCTACTCGGGCTCGACTAGTCAAAAGCTCGGCTCGGGTTCGTCTCGTTTGTAAACGAGCCGAGCTTGAGCATGCTATGGCTTGGCTCGTTCGACTCGTATAACACCCCTAACATGACTTTCACAAGAAATTCTGAATTATCATCCAAAATTTTTTTAAAAATAATCTATAAATGCTTAAAAATTTTGTACTCCCTGCCCTTGTATAAGTATATTTTATATTCAAATTTTATTTCAAAGTAGTTGTTATTATATACTTAAAAAAAGGAAAGAAAAAGTAATCAAGAGTAGTTGAATTTTTTTAGAAAATAATAAATAAAATGTGAAAATGACATTAATAAAAATGAAAGGACGATTAATCATGCAGCCCTCTAATTGGATTAGTCAAAGTCAGTCTTGTTGGCCAAAAAATTTAAGACAATTAATGTAGAGGGATGGAGACCACTCTAGTCATAGTTAATTACAAGATGATAACATATATATATATATATTTTTTTTCGTTTTATAACCATTAATAAGAAATTTCAAAATTCAGAGTAAGAACACATTCTTAATTGACAATTTTGCGACGCTTTCAGGTGGTGGTGTACTTAGTATTCGCGACGAACTGTGCCTCAACCACGGCGTCGCTATTTGCAGTGACGGGTAACCAACCGTTACAATGGCAGAAAGTGTGTAATGTGTACACTCGATTTTGCTACCAAGTAGGTGGATACCTTGCAGTAGGGTTTGTTGCATCCATGGTGCTTGCATACATCTCGGCTCTTTCGGGTTTCTTTCTCTTTCGACTTTATTCTCCCACTAAAGTTTTACGTGCAAAGAGACAATCCGTTCTCTATTGAAACGATGTAGAATCTGTGTAACATATAGTGACGAATAAGGAATGTAATTTGTACCGAGAAACACTTTCTTGGTAACGCTCATTAAGGGTAATTATGTTAAGTTGGTATAGGAATACATTAAGGGCCCGTTTGTATGTTAGAAATCAGATTGGAATAAGAAGCGGAATAGATCGAATGAAGAATGAATGTATCCGATTCTTGAATCATTGTGTTTGACTAAGATTATGATCAAGTTAAACATTTGGGTTGAAATTACATTGGTTTATAAAATAAATGATTGCTGAGTAATTTGTTGATAATCAACTAATGACCTAAAACACTATACAAAGAGAAGTTAGAATGACCCAAACATATGAAAAAACTAAGGAATGAAAAAATGGAATCACACATTCCATGAAATAACTCTCATTTCGATACTTTTTTTTTTCCTACCAAATACAAGGATCGTTTTAACTGATTCCGAAACCGATTACTGGTAAATGTTAAAAGTTGACACAAACGGACTATAAGCGGGGTAGTGTGCGTATAAGCGCACATGTGTGTTAGGTCCAAACCCATCACATAAAACTATTGAGGTTCTGTTGTGAAACAATTTGACAATAGAAAAAGTAGCTCGCATACCTTATATACAAGGTCCCCACTTTAAATGTGAGAACGACAAGTTAGGATCAAAAAGCTAATTATAAGCTAGTTTGACTCTGATACCATGTTAAAATCCGATACAAACGAACTATAAAGTAGAGATCGTATGAAAACAAAGCGAACACATACGTTCAAACTCATCACATAAGCTCAATAAAATGTTAACTAAAAACTAATTGACAATATATATATTCCACAGACCTCACGTTAGGTTATAAATTTTCTCATTTCAAGCGTGATAACTTATTATCCCGCGACCGTCACTCTCTAGTAACAATTTATCTTACTTTGTTTTAGCATGTAACATGATATTTGACCGAATTTTGGTTATGTAAATAAAGTTGCGCATTAATGATATGTATACCTGCATGATGTTGAATATAGGGCAAAACTTGTGACTCTATACATGTCTAATTCGTCGGTATCTTCATTTTGATTGGTAGCGGCTATCGTACGAAAGTATAAATAGAGCTACCAACCAGAACAATGAAAGTTTAGATATCGATGATTGTGAAAATAATCCCATCTCAGGATCTCGTCCTAGACTATATATATAATCAGTGATAGAACTCATATTGTAAATAGAGTTATATAAAGGACTCCCTATGTAATTATTGTAAATACGTTGGTTATTTATATGACCCATCAGTCAATGAAAACCCACAGGGGAATTTATTCATATTCTCACATGGTATCAGAGGCTTCTCTCCTCTAAACCCTAATTCCGCTGCTCTCTTCCTACGTCTGTCGAGGTCACCCCTTCGCCTCCGGATTCCTTTTTTTCTCTTCAATGGCTTCAGACAAGAAATCTTCGTTCCACTCCGCTCTCGGAATCTCCAACATCAAAAACAACATTGCACTTGTTCTTGATCATGACACTCCATACGCATCTTGGGTCACCCTTTTTCGCGTCACTGCGAAGGCTCATAATGTTCTAGATCACATTGACGCAACAATTCCGCGCCCCACCGACATCGACAACACCTTATGGCTTCAGGTTGATGCTACTGTTCTTCAATGGATATACAGTACGGTTTCGCGCGACATCCTTCTTCAAATTCTTGATTCCGACGATACTGCGCAAGACGCGTGGAACCGGGTTAAAGACATTTTTCAGGATAACAAGAATACCCGTGCGGTGTATCTGGAGCATGAATTTTCAAATTGTAAGTTATCAGGTTTCTCATCCGTTAATGCTTTTTGTCAGCAACTCAAATCATTAGCCGGTCAACTAAAGGGTGTCGGATCACCGGTTCCTGCCACTCGCCTTGTTCTTCAATTAATTTCGGGACTACCGTCTGAATACAACGCGGTGGCCAGTTTTATTCAGCAAACTGATCCTCTTCCGAGTTTTACAAAAGCTCGTTCCCAGCTTCTTCTCGAAGAAACACGGTTGGCGGCTCAATCCGGTTCCGGTAAAGCCACGTCAGCCCTAACTGCTGCCGCACAATCCTCCTCCCAAAAAGCTGCTGAGTCGTCCCAGGCGCCAGGTCAGTCGGACCAGTCCAGCAAGAGTCGAGGCCGCAATCGCAAGGGCAAGGCCCGTAATAATGGTCCCTCTCAACAGGCCCAAACACAGTTTGTCTGGCGGCCCAATTACGGCTGGCTACCAGCCCAGCTTGCTGCTCCTCCCCAACGACAAGGCCCACCGTCCCAGTCTGCACAGTGGCCGGCCCAATTTCCTCCTGGCCCGCCTTGTCCTTATCCCACCATGCAACGTGGACTTCTTGGGCCGGGCCCATCACCTGCAACGCCTCAGGCGTATTTTACGCAGGAAAGCGCTCTCCAGCCCAATTCATTGGACACTGCATTTGCGACGATGACGTTAAATCCAACCGACAACTTATGGTATATGGATACGGGCGCCACGTCACACATGACGAATGATTCCGGTAATCTCTCGTCTTTTTCGTATAATGGTCCATTAAATTCGATAATTGTTGGCAATGGTATGCGTATTCCTTCTACAGGTCTTGGAGATGCCGTCCTTCCCACCACAAAACAACCTCTACACCTATCCAATGTCCTTCTCGCACCAAAAATTGTCAAAAACTTAGTCTCTGTTAGACGTTTTACCACTGATAACCGTGCATCTGTAGAGTTTGACCCTTTTGGTTTTTCTGTGAA